>CM060922.1:861491119-862863619 GCA_030737875.1 Allium sativum
TTCCATTTACCAATAAGTAACCACACCAATTCCCAAAATCAAACATGAACACCAACCATTTGCAAATACAAGGATAAATCATTAATTTAAACTCATATGCAGTTTATTCCGGTCTATAATATTGGAATTATTTCCTTAGTTTACAATTCATTTTGCCCCATTAAATTGTATCTTATTTCTATTTAAACAATCTATTATCCAATAACAAACAATTCACAATCACTAACCAATACACAACCAAATCAACAAAATCAATTGGATTTACATTCAATATTAACATTTATTCCAGTTTAACATATTTTAACTTCAATCGATTAATATCCGATTGATTTCTATTTATTATTATTCAATCGGTTTCCAAATCCAAATCAATTTTATTTATTTCAAAACCATTTCTTAATTCCACTTAATCACGTTAAGTTCCAATTAAATTTTTTAATACAAATTTGAATTCCATTCAAACCAATCAACCACACCAATATTTTAATAATTTGATAAAATTATTTCTTTACAATAAAAATATAATTTGTGTAAAATTATTTCATGTACACTCTTTACAAAACAATATTGTATCCATTACCAGTTCAATGCTTCTCAACACTTGAACCGATCAAATAACACAATACAAAATATTTGTATATAAGAAATTTACAAATATGCTCTCATATATACACACTCAACTCAATCTAGGGTATTACTAATCCCATCTCTATGGAGTTATACCACAGAGTCAAGGTTATTACTAGACTAATAGCTCTGATAGCACTGTAACGGCCTAAGAGAATTCGATGTTCGAATTCTAACAATAATACATAAATCCCGTATTACTTACCAAAACTCAAGTATCGAAAACACAAGAGCGTTATTTGAAAGAAATTAGAAAGCGAGATAAGAAAGAAAGAAATATTAGAATAGAAGAAGAAGAAGGAACATACAACACAGAGTCTCACATTGCAGTGGAACAAAATATGATATAAAAATAAATCATTACTGAGAGCTTTAAAAATACTTACAGTCATTAGAGTACATCACCACACACATCTGGACAGTTATAATAGTCTGTCCTCACAAATACAACACTCAGCGGAATAACAACTAAATATCATACGTCTGAACATCTCCAGCTCGTCTCTTCATAGTATTCGATAATCCGAACCTGTACAACCCGGTCTAACCCGAGCATCACAAATGCCGGATCAGTTTGGTGAACCAGAGTGAGAAAAATACACTAAGTTTAAAGGTATCACAAACTTGATTCTAAAGTCAAAATATTTTCAAAAGAAAAGGATAATCATAAGACCAAATCCACACATAAATACAGATGATTTTACCTTACAATAACCAAAAACATTTTGGAAATCAATATCTTTTCTGATATTATAACAGTGTCTAAATACAAATAAAGATCAATCTAGTAGAATGCTTGCATCTCCTGCTTTACTTATAATGTATACAATCAAAACCGCGGGTGCTAATTGGAAAAAACGATTTCCATGGCATGGTATGGGCAACCACCTTTCCAACAATGTACCTCTGGAGATGAATACATTGGGGTTCAACAAGAACATCTTGCAACCTAGGCAAAACATGACCGACCCCTCACTTCACTTAAGAGTACCAAATATATCATTACCACGGTTGGGGGCCAGCCAACCAATCCGATAACATACAAATAAAAGAAAGGGACAACCGAAGGCATTTGAATTCACCAGATCAAGTAATGACATACACTTTTGATGGGTGCAACCCACATAGCATGCGACCTACCTAATTTTTACCATTTACTGTTTGATGAGGCTAGAGGTTTAAATCTTCTTTGAACATCTGGTCACCATTCTCTTTTAATGTCACATTGTCAGATCCGCCAGAAAATCACTAATTGACATACACAAAATATCTAGTTGTTAAGCTAATAGAAGTGTACTCTTCTCCACCATCAACAAAAATACGTTTGAAGAAATCAACATATGTGACTCCTTTGGAAATACTCTTATGACACTCATCCATACAAGTCATTCAGGAACAGGATGAACCGAAGGCACCCTCCTACCACATCCTAGGAGTCAACCCATTAATTAGTAGTTAGTCTTTGCAATCCGTATATTCTCAACTACGACTGAATCACGTTAGAGTACCTCTGGTTACGGTCTAGAGAATATTCAACAAGTAATCCTTGCTCTTATGAAGATCCACGGTCTTCAATTTCTCCATCTTGAATCAACATCTTCACGTATTTGCTAACTTGGAATGTTTTTGAAAATAATTTGATCCCGGTCTTTCCGTATAAACAATCGTATGGGTCTGATTTGATAGTCGGTCTTTAACTACCGAATAAATAACCGTGAAAATAAAATGAGCTCACTGATTCAGTATTAAGCATTACTTGGCCTCTTTAATCAAAACAATTAATGATGTTAATCTAAATTTCTTTAAATATTTCGATATTACGAATATAACTTTTATTTCATATTTAACATAAGATTATTTTCAAAACTGTTTCATTTTAACACTTAGTAAAATATCTTATTATCATATCTAATTATCATTTCAAACATTTTATACATCATTCTTCATTATCTATAACTTGGAAATTAATTCAACTTACCGCTCATAACATACATTACAAATTCTCTTCTGTTTCATTATTTGGAAATAATAACCAACCTTTATTCTTTCTTGATTAAACTCATTCCAAAAACTCACTTTTTATTTCCTTTTTACTTTTGGAAATATCATTATAAGGATTTATATATTCTCGAATCTTACCATTTCCGTTAGTTTGGAAATTACCTTATATATTCACAAATCCTGCAATTTGCATTGCGTTATTATATCACATATGGAAATAATAAATTTTTCTTAACCTCTTTCCCATTACAAACTAATACCATCCTCGGATGATCCTGAAGTCGTTCAAATTGGGGTATTTATTTACCTCTCAGACCTTGATCATCATCGTTCTTATCTTAAGATAAATATGAGTTGTATTTCAAAAACAGATAATTATTTTAATATCAAACAAATCTTATTTATTTATTTATTTAAGCTACCATATTCGCTTAAAAATCCCTTTTATGACTTCATTATAAAAACTCGGGTTATAAAAACCGTTTATTTCTCCTTTCACAATTCAATTAGATTTCATTTCAACTGTGATCACTTTTTAAATGAATTTCAAATAAAAAGTAATGTCTTAAATTGATATTAATTAAAATAATAATTTACTTCAATCATTAACAACTGCATCAGTAGTTAACTTATTTTATTAACTAAAATAAATAGTAAATTCCTTTTTAATATTTTATTAAAATTAAAACAACATTCATTAAATTATTTCATTAGATTAACCTAATAGCCAATTCCAATTGATTTATTTGACTTAGTCAACTCAAACCATAAATAATTCATTAACCAATTCCAATTATGTCCTTCCTTTAAATTAATTAAAAAGATAATTAATTTAAATAATTTCATTAGTTGTTTCTCAAAACAATTATTCAAACCTTAACCGTTTGGTTAATTTTCTACTCTCTTGCTTATAAATCTGATTAAAATCCAAAATTTACTTTATAAAGTCATTTAGTAATTATTTAAAAACTTAAATAATAAATAATAAATAATTATTTCCTTTAATAAATTTTTATTCACAATAATATATATCAAAAACATATCTTTAGTTATAAAATAAATTTTATAACTTTAGTTCTATCGATTCACCTGATGATAAATTAATATTTAGAAAATGATTGATTTACAGGCCATATACTGCCAATTACTCAACTAATATCACCCATTGGTTTAAACAAAACAAATGTTGAATTTTAGTTCAACGGTCAATAACCAAATCAATCGTCCATTCGGAACAGTTCATATGATGATAATATGAGAGTAAATAATATTTAATATATTTGAGGAATCCAATTGGATCCCTCCAACCTGTTCTTTCCTGTATTCACATATGTTATTTCAAATAATATTATTCAATTCAATTTACTGATAATTTCAATAACAGTAAATAACGGCTATTTAACATCGCCTAATTAACAAAACAAATAAAACAATTCAAACAATTAACACATTTATTTTATAAACGTGACCAACAAGGTAAGTTACCTTAATTGGGTCCAATTGTTAAAATAGCCATTTGGTATTTCACTGAAATTAAACAATGTTTAATTTCATTAGTTCAGTCAATATATGAATATATAATTAACAAACTATCAACTATTAGCAACCATAGCACACAGAAATAAAAACCCGACCTATATAAAATATAAGTAGGATGAGCTGAATGAGTTTAACTCACCTTGATTTTCTATATTGCTGAAATGGTTCGATTTAGTTAAATTAAATGATGGTTTAATTTAACTAAAATTCTAGATGATCCCAGATGTGTCCAATTCTGTTCCATGATGTCGTATTTATCGCTGCGGTTCCGACGTAGCTAGTTTCAATCAATTCTGTTCAAAGATGCACAAATTATGGCCATTGTAATTATATGATTTTAAATAAACAATTTATTCCCTAATTAAATAATTATTAAACTAATTACATTTGGTTAAAAACAACGTTCGACTTCTGTTTCTTTGTTCCATTTTGACTTGCTTCTGCTAGTCCAGATTCTACGTGGAAATTTTTCAATCCTTATCCTGATTTAAAGATTATAGGATCACCTAACAATAATATAACCATACAATTTTAATTGAATAATTAACTCCTTACATAAAAATTAATAAAAATAATCACATTTTAGTATTCAGTTAACAGTTGATCACTGAACTTCGTCCATCACATATTCTTCGAACTGCTTCCCGTTCAATACGTTTTGACTGGGTAAAGGAATCACGGCTTGTTTGATTTTCTTCATGCTTGTAAAACAATTGTTGT
Source organism: Allium sativum (assembly GCA_030737875.1). Lineage (NCBI taxonomy): Eukaryota > Viridiplantae > Streptophyta > Magnoliopsida > Asparagales > Amaryllidaceae > Allium > Allium sativum. The sequence goes on from CM060922.1 coordinate 861,496,007, forward strand.
CTATTTCATTCAAATCCTATCACGAAGACCACACAACAGTTAATAATTAGTAGTGTGATTAACTTAATGAAATCATAGCTTAAATTAATACTTTAATTACTCTGTTTACTAAAATATTCGGCCGATTACTTTGCCCTAGGTGTTCTCGTTTATAGGAGAACATGCCGACCCGTGCTTCTGTGCTTTGAACCGCAAAGACGCATTTCAAAACAAAAAGGGCTGAGCAGATTTCCTCCATGTCCTTTGTATTGCTCCAGAAACCCATAGACCACATCGATATACAATTTCGCGATGAACACTTGACCACCGGACCCTGATCAAGGGATGTTGCAACACACACCTTGTCTCTATACCCCCATCGACCTAAGTCACAACCCGCCAGACCCCACCGGTCGCTGCCAGCTTGACCACGAACGCTGAGCATTCCTTGCACCCTCAGGACCACCACGATACACTAAAGTAAATCGCCACCGTCCAGAATATAGTACTTGACGAGGGCATCATTTTTGTTGTTGGGTGATTTCAATTTTAGTTGATGGATTAAGAGCACAAAGGGGGAAAAGTCGAATTATTTTTTTCCATTGGAATGAGGCTAATGGTGGCTACTAAATGTTGACCACGGGAATCAGTTTGACCAAAGAAATAGGGTTAATGTTTCCCTTTAAATAGAATGGGATATATTATAATACTAATATTTTATTAATCAAACTTCAACCTGAAGTAACATCATAAAACAACCACATACGATCTTCAAATTGAGATGGAACGCCTAATTCTAGCATAAAAAATATTCTGGACCCAATGTGACTGGTTTCGTCGAATTTCGATGTCATATGTGAAAAGTCCTTTATAAATCATAGGATAAAAATCACATGTTTAAATTTCCCACGATCACAAAATAAATCCAGTCGACTTAAAACTTTGATATTACACTAGATTTTTCCTTACGAATCCAACAAAATTTAATCGGAGTTCGTTTGGCTAGCCATTTATTCCTTAAAAGTCATCCCTGTCTGAATTGACCAAAATAATATAAACTATTAAGGCGTTTATCGTTGCCACGATCAAACGGTAAATCCGATTGACACGAAAATTGAAATCTTATAATAATTAATTGATACGAATCCAACGGAACAAGTTTCGTTGCATTCCGATACTGTTTCCCATTACGCTATTTTTATATGATAAATAACGCTATTTTGGACACCGAAACAACCAATGTCCAAAAATAACAAATACCTACCTATCCTGGCTCTAAACGTCGATATGAACTCAACGAAATTGGTTCCATGGCTTAATTCGATCGTATGCTCAAGTTATACACAAAAACTCCTCTATTAATTTAATTTAATTACGCGCTATAGAAAATGACTAGGCGTTTACGGCTGGCGTTGTCACATTCGACATCGGTTTGCCACAAATTTTGACACCGTGCAATAATTTGATGTTACGGTTTCAATGAAACTAATTTCATAAAAAACAGAGCCCGTTTGCAAAATGGTCATTTTAGGATTATATAATATAAATAAATTATTATGTAAATTCCAAAAAAAATCAAATTAAATAATAATAAATTATTATTATCATAAATATCCATATAAAATTATCATATGGTTTCAGATATAAACCAGTATAGGTATACAACTCAATATCGTCAATTTCGAGTTAAAACCGCATCGAAATTATATTAAAACCCTTTTTAAATGTTATATTTTAATAACGATTTCCATAGCGACTATTTTATAATTTGATTTGGACATAACTAACAATCTATAACATCTCGATTTTTCTCCTTCATATGATAACTATAATCAACAAGATTCCAACGTTTCTTGTTTCACAGAAATCCGACTTATATCGGATCATGTATATATAGTTAAAGTTCATAAGTCAATATTACGAACTATCACGCCATTTCAAGCTCAATTTATATAATATATAAACTTAATGTTCAAACATCATTTTAATAAATGAATTAAATATTAAAATCCATTAATATTCCAGATTCAGTATTTAAAATAATAAAATAATTTAAATATTCGACTACCAAAAATACACGACATTACAAAGATCATCCGCCACCGTGATATTATTTGGATTAGCCAATATAAAAAGACATTTTCTTTTGGCCAAGTTGTGGTTCTTGGATGATGAGACGACTGCAAGGGATGTTGAGAAAGTAGATAAGGAGGCATTGGAGATTAAGTACTTGAGAGGGGATGAGGCACAGATCTTAGAAAATGGCATCTCCAATTGAGAGAGGAAGCAAAGTCAGTAGCTGCAGGGAAAACAATCATGACTGAGAGTGTTAGAGTTGCTCATACTGCTGGCTTGGCTGGCCAATCGTCGAGTCTAGTAAGTGCTTCCCAGCCCCTAGTTGTCTCGCCTATCACCAAGATCGAGTCTTAGGCCCAGAACTTCGCAATTGCCAATTCATGTAGGCATAAGTCCTGCGAAAAGCACCAAACATAAAGTGAAGCATATATCTACCATCTCTCTGAATTTTGAGAAGATGGTAATGGAAAGCGAAGAAGCCGTTGGGGTTCCCGCTGGATCACCATAGAATAAAGAAGACTAATTCTTCTTCATCTTCATGTTATAGGTACATTTGGAATGAAAATCCCCCACCACTACTCTAATCTTTCCATGCTATGGACCCTTTGTGCCTCTAAACCCTACATATATGGAAGGCATAAATTAGGATGAGTGGGCCTAATTGATGAAGTTGGAGTTTGGAGACATAGGGTTAATAACAGGGATCGAGAAAATAGTAGAGCCAAGAGAAATTGTTATCACCAAAGTTGTTGGTGAGACCAATGGCCAAGCATGCAGGAGTCGGCCGAATTGAAACAGGCGCAGATTACTATCAAGAAGGAGAAGATTGAGGTAGAGAAGAAAGCAAAAGAATAAGAAGAGAAGGCAAGGGTGGAAACATAAGAGGTTGCATCTGATCATATGCTTCTGAAAACAATTTTTCCTTGCGGTGCCACTAATCCTGTTACTAAAATCGAAGATGATATTAAAAAACATCTGATCCGGATTCGATAAAGAAATATAAAATAAAGCTTTGTCCCATGAAAACTTCGACTAAGAAAGATACCAACTCCCGTGGAAGTAGTGGGAGGAGGAGAAGCGATAAGAAAAGTGAATCACCAACATCAAAGAGTAAGCTCGAAGGAATATGACCGTCGCTTTTGGATTTCTACGTTAACACTTATATAGCTATCTATGCTTGTAATTAAAAGTTTCGTTTCGTTTTACTTTTCATGTGAATTTTGTCTAAGTGTTCAAGCTTTTGTACACCATTTATTAACTGGATTGGTGCTTCGTAACTCGTCGCCACACTTTAACTTGGATTAATTGTTTAGAACTTCATTGTAGAATATTGGGAAATTTGACGCACGAATCTTGACAATAATACATCATGTGTCCAAAACTCAAGTACCAAAAACCCCAGAAGGATAAAAGAAAGAATTTACAGGGTGGGATAATAAAGTAAAAATATTAGAATATAAGAATAAGAAGAAGAATCAACATAGAATTAGAGTCTCACATCGCAATGGAACAAATATAATATAGAAATAAATCTTTATTTAGAGCTTGTAATAAAACTTACAATCATCGGAGTACATCAATACATGTAGACAGTTATAATAACCTATCCTCATATACAACACATAGCAGAATAATAACTGTATAACACCATACGTCTGAAATTCTCCAGCTCATCTTTGGAGTTCACAATATTCGATAACCTGACCTGTAAAACTCAATCTGACCCAAGTATTGCAAATGCCAAGATCAGTCTGGTGAAATAGCGTGAGAAAACTCACTAAGTTTATATACATCATCCAAATTGATTATAAAATCGAAATTCCTTTCGAAAGAAAAGGATAATCGTAAGACAAAACCCATACATAAAAACAGACGGTTTTTACCTTACGGTGACCCAAACCATTTGAAATCATATCTTTTTTATATTATAATAATGTTTAAATCAAATAAATAACCATCTAGCAGAACACTGGCATCTCACGCTCTACGTACATAGTATACAATCAAATCTGCGGGCTCTTATTGGAAATTGGATTTCCAACTATGGCAAGGTATGGGACCACCTTACGATAGTGTACCTCTAGAGAAAATACACTAGGATTCAAAAAGAACATCTTACAACCCTGGCTAAACATGACCGGCCATGCATTTCGCTTGAATGCTCCGAATATATTGTCACCTACGGTTGGATCCAACATAACCGTTCCCAGGAGATACAGAAGCAAAAGAAGAAAAAATAGAAATTTCTCTAAATGGTGACAAAACACCTTAATAGGGAGCGACCCACTTAGCCATGCGACCTACCCGATTTTATACCATTTCTCGGTTGAAGAGGCTTGAGGTTAAAATTACCTTTTAGAGCATCTGGCTATCATTCACCTTGAATGCCACATTGTCAAATCCGCCAGATAATCACTAATTGACGTCCACAAAAATACCCTGGGTGTTAAGCTAAGAGAAGGTGTCTTCTCTGCCACTAAACAAAAATACGTTTGTAAAATTCAATGTACGTGGCACTTTTTGGAAATACTCTGTTAGACATCCGTCCATACAAGTTGTCCTGGGACTGGACAAACCGAAGGAACCCTCCTACCACATCCTAGGAATCACCCTATAGATCAGCAACGACTAGTCCTTGCAACCATAGATTTCGATCACGACAGAATCATTGTCAAATATATATCTCTAGGGATCATCTAGAAAAATTCAACAATAGTTCCTCCCGTCATGAAGATTTACGGTCTTCAATTGCTCAGTCTCGATTAACATCAGATATCTTCTTTGTTTATGTATTCATTAGTTAGGAATGGTTTTTGAATATAAACTTGATCCTAGTCTTTCCGTACCAACAACAGATTAGGCATGGTTTTGATAGTCGGTTATTAAACTATCAAAATAAACAACCATAAAAATAAAATGAATCCATTGGGTTATTACCTAGCGTCACTTGGCCTTTTTAAATTTTACATTCGTTAACCAAAATCTTTAAATCTCCCAATATTTGAAAATACAGCTTTTTACTTCTTATTTCAAAAATAAGATTATGCACAAACACTTCTATTTAACTTATACAACTTTTTGAATTATATTTTATAACACCATACACTCTTTTCGAAAAATTTATTTAAATCTTAACCACGTTTACTTAATTTAAATATTAGGTAAATTATGTATTTGAAACCTTTTCTATTGACTTTAATAATCTCAAATATAATGTATACAAGCCTTCATTCTATTATAATAGAATCTTTTAATAAACTTCTGATAAGTTTAATTCAACCCATTTAATTTATACCTCGATAAAACTTCATCTCTTATTTAGTGGATCGCATCTTTATAATTTAATTCGCCCAACCACTTTATCTCAAATTTGGTTTCCGTTTCGATTTCCATTTCATACCTTCATCGGTCTCTAACCGTAAATTAGTAAGAAAAAAATTCCCTAAATATCAACCTTGAAGGTTGAAACCAACATCAGCTCAATACTCAGAAAATCATTTAACTCAATTAATCTCTAGTTAGGTTTCAATTTTTAATTTCATACCTTGGACTTTTATTTCAATCATAAGTCATTTCTAATAACTCGTTTCAATAATATATTCAGTAAAATTCAGGTTTATAACTTCATCAAATCTTGGATTTCATAGAATCCAATTAAATAGAATTCCAATAATAATTTAATTAAAAATTCAATTCAAACATAACTTTTACTATTATTAATCTCAAATCGCTTAAATATTGATTAAACTATAAACAGGGCTTTAAAACTTCACAAACTTCCATTACTAAATTTTACATTCCCAGATTATCACTTCAATTATTATTAAATACTAATAACCAAGTTTCAACCTTTAATAAAAAAAATGGGTTTACTTCACCATTAACAACTCCATTAAACTAACAAACTAATTAAAATAATTAATTTCAGGTAACGCAGTTAACTAAGTCAACTTTAAAGCTGATTAACTCGTTAATCAATTCTAATTTATCTTTCATTTAAACTAATTAATAATATAATTAATTTAAATAATCCCATTTGTTTTGATTATTATTAAATAAATAATAATTAGTTCAGTATAATCCTAATTTCATTGTTTCTTAAAAACAATTAACCTCGATTATCAATCGTTACATTAATTTCTGCTCACTTGCTTCTCAATCTTATTAATACAAGAATTAGTTTTATAAAATGATTTAATAATTACTTAAAACTTAAATAATAAATACAAATATTTATTTCCTTTTCATAAACTTCCATTCAAAGTAATTCATTTCAAATTCTATCTTAAGTTATAAACTAAATTTTGTAATTCTTTTCTATCGATTCACCTGATAGTAAATAAATATTTATAAAATGATGTCTTATTAGGCCATCTGTTATTAATTTCTCAACCAATATTGTCTATTGGTTAATAACAAAGAAAATGTTGAATTTTGATTCAACAAACAATAACCAAATCAATAATCCAATCATATTGGTTAAACAGTTCATATAATGATCGTATGAAAGTAAACAATAAATTTGAGGAATCTAGTTGGATCCTTCCAACTTGTTTTTCCCTGCATCCAAATAGGTTACCTCATATAAAAAATCCATTTAGTACGATAATACATTATCTGCTATAATAAACATGAATAATCAATTCAACTGTTAACGGTCAATCAATAATAACTATTCAAGCATACAATTTAATTTAATACGTTTATATTATAATAAACGTAAATAATAAGGTAAGTTACCTCTTTTGGAAATAAGCAATAAAAATAACGATTGGTTTGGATTAAATTAAATGGATGGATGTTTAATTTAAATCACTTATATATAAATATTCAATATATATCCAAACAATCATCAAATCATTCAACAACTAGGAAACATAGCACAAAAACATTTAACCCAACTTATAATAATTATAATATGACAACTAAGTGAGTTTAACTCACCTTAGTTTTCCTGTCGTTAAAACAACTTGTTTTAATTAAATTAAACTAGGGTTTAATATAATTAAAAATTACGGTTGCTTTCAATCTTGATCAAACCAGCTCCATCTCGTAGCCTTCGCCAACACGGTCTCAACGTTGTTTGTTTTGTTCCATTCTGTTAATATAGGATCATGTTACACAAATTTTAAGTTATGGTTTAAATAGAATAATTAATCTTAAATAATATTAATTAACCTAATCTAATTTAATCTACGTAACCAGGCTAGTACCATTGATGATAATTAAATAGGTCCAACATCTTCTTTGATTTAAATTGACTGGCATGACTACTTGATTTTGAAAACAAGGGCCGACAGTTAATATGGCTCAACTTCAATCCTTCCCAGCATCATTCTTCACTCATGCTTCTTTGTTTTCAAATATACAAGTCGATTCACCCTTTAATCTGCTTCTTCTCTTTTTTTTAAGACGGCCGAAACCTATGTCCCCAAACCCACACTACAATACAACTTCATTTTCCTTAATCTTTTATTCCTCCTCCTGTAACAATATCGTGCATCACCGTGCACGGTTCTCGCGTGACACCACCACAAATTTCATAATTCACCAATCAAGTACACCACTCAACTTCTCTCCCCAAACAAAACTGCCAACAACGTCACCTTCCCCTCCGGCGTGCACCACCATGATCCGATAGTGAACAGGGTGTTCCAGAGCTCGACAGTTTTTATGTCCAGATTTTACGAAAAAACACCATTTGCTCACTGTACTCTGTTGATCACAACTCCATTCTTGAATTCATATGAAACTCTCTAAATCTCGAGAAAAAGCAATACCTAGTCTTCCACTAATGACATTTACTTGCACCATTCGAAATTTCGAGACGGTGAAAACACTGGGATGGATTTTAGGGACTCACTGAAACAAGATTCATGATTTTAGGTGTTGTATTAGGATCCCAATGATTTTTCAAAGCCCACACACCATTTATGTTTTATTGTTTTTTTTGTATTTTCAGAAAATGGAGATGAACGCGCTCCTATGTATTTATAGAAGATTGAAAGGAGATATGATCAATGTAATTTCATTGTACAGTATCAGCATGTGCATAGCTGAAATAATACATAGGAGAGTTGTGCTAATTTTTGTACCTCATTCTCTTAAGCATGTGGTATTTCGATTTTGCAAAGGCTATTTGCGATTTTTTTCCTTATGAAGTCTGGTAGGTCTGTGTTAATAGATGGTAGGATAGCTGCTGATCTTTCCTTTCCATTACTGTTGTAATGACCCGTATTCTACGCATCGGAGGATCGTAGAATATTTATTTCTTTCCCGTATGGAGTCGTATGGTCATGTAACTTTGGGAAACATCCAATAGAGTCATTTCCCATGCTTATGATTTTTGTCGATTTTTAAATGACCATTTTGCCCCTAGTTGATCTTGTTTTGGCCATAACTTTTGATGGGAAAGGAATTTTGACCTGAAACCACTTCCATTAGATTCGTTTGATGGTTTACCTTTCCGTAGAGTGGTCATAATAGCCAAACGGACTTACCGTTTGGGAGATATGGCTGAAATAAGGTTTGGAGGGTGAAAAGCTGCTTAACCGGATCAAATCGGATGATTAGTGAGTAGGCCCATAACCCATTTCGGGATTAGGGTTATGGGGAGGCTGAAATGAGATAGAGAATCATTCCATTTCAGTTTTCTAGCCTCCACTTATCACCAAGGAACCCTAAAAATGGCCTCCAACCTCTAAATCACCTCCAAATCACCTTTTGGTCAAGGATTTGGCTTAGCAACCTCTAATCAAGGAAGATCTACACCAAAGCAACGTTGGAGCTGCTGTTTAGCATTGGGATTCACATCAAATCAGAGATTTATTTCAGATCTTAGTTTATTTGTGGCTAAGGCGAGTGATTTGCATAGTTTTACACTAATTATGGCTAGTTAAGGGTAATTAGTGCTAATTAGCGAATTTAAGCATGGTAAAATTCGGGAAAAATGTTCATAAATTCTTAAATGATGTTTTAGACCTCTGATATGAATTTGGGCTAATTTGGTTAAGTTTTGTTAATCCTATCATTAGTTTCACCTAAACATGCTTAAGGGGAAATATGGGATTTTGGGGTATGTTTGATCCATTTTAACCTATCATATTGATGTTTTGATGTTTGTGGTTGATCATGCATGTTGCTATGGCTGTATGAAATGCTTTGTGATTGATTTCAATAGTTAGAATGGTCGAAAACGTCGTCGAATGGCGTAAACATTTGCTGGAACAGTTTCAGAAAAACAGTGCAGGTTTCGGATCGGATCGGATGTAGGGCTCGGATCGGATATGTTGAACTGGGCAAGGGGTTCGATCGGATCGGAACCTGACACTTGGGAAAATTGGCAAAAAGGAAGGCCACGCTAACTGAACTGGGATCGGATCGGATTAAGGAGGACGGATCGGAGCGGAAGCATGAAGACGGATCGGAGCGGAGGCATGAAGACGGATCGGATAGGAGTAGGTGAAGGAAGCATGGAGACGAATCGGAGTGGAGGCACGAACTGGAGGGTTATGGCACCCGACCCGACCCGAGGAGAAATACTCGACCCGAACCAGAAGAGAACCCGACCCGAACCGATGGAGGATACCCGACCCGAACCGATGGCTTGAGGAGGAACCCGACCCAGTATTGACCAATAACCCGAGATGCAAAGGTAGTCCAATATGGGAAGTTAGAGCTCAGGATCCAGTTGGGAACCGATGAGTTCACTTCATGGTTGGACTTTGCTGCGGGACGTGTGCTAAGGAGTTGTCGACGTTCATAACTTCGATTCACCACTAAAAATGAATGATGGCTACTTATCAGTGCAGTAGGGTCATTACGACCTGAGGGGCAAGGTGATGGTAGCAAGACTACGTTATCAGTGCAGTAGGGTCATTATGACCCGAGGGGAAAAGTGATGCGTAGTAAGACTATGAGCCAGTGCAGTGGGGTCATTGCGACTCCATGGGGCAGAGTGGACATAGTAAGGATTAGTGAGGCTATGAGCCAGTGCAGTGGGGTTCTTGTGACTCCATGGGGCAAAGTGGACATAGCGAAGGATTTGTGGCTACGTTATCAGTGCAGTGAAGCCATTTATGACTTCATGGGGCAAAGTGATCGTAGCAAGGTATGTTGGGTGATCGAAGTGGTGAATATCGTATGCTTTACGCACTGAGTGAGAGATGTGAGGATGGATGCTATGTTTGATAGTTTGCCATCACTATGACATGCACACCCCCACCTCCGTATCTTTACACCGTTTGATATGGCACCTTAGAGTGTTGTACAGTATGTAGTGCTAACTCTTTGGTTGCAGGTCCAGGTTCAGGTATGTTTTAGTCTACCTGTTATTATTCACTTTAGATGCTTATCGCTCATACCAGGCTTTATGTCTGACCCAGAGTTTTATGTCTCCTCTTATTACTCTGGGTGCTCACACGAGCAGACTAGAGACAGGTTAGCTGGTGATGCGCGAGTAGCTGATTCGGAGGCGGGCAGGAGGCTTCCACGTATTATATATATATTCTCCCTATGTCATTGGTGGTCGCTACTTGGGCATTAGTAGTGTACCTCCTTTATCTTGCTTTTGCTTTGAGACAGTTTGAAAGTTGTAATAAGCTATATTTTGGATTACCGCTGCTATGATGCTTAGTTCTGGTTTTTGGCTTATGCACTGTCTCTCCTGTTTTATGTCAAGTATATTATTATTATATTTTGTTCTATGCGCTGTGAGACATTCTACAGGTTCTTTGTTAGTTCATTTCCTTCTTCCCTTTCCTTCTGACGACCCATTCCGTGCCAACTGGACATGTCTACAACGCACCTTTGGAGTAAATGTCGGTTGGTGCGGGGCGGGCCGTCACACTTGATATCAGAGCTCTAGGTTGCGTAGTTAACCTAGGGAAAGACACTAGGGAGAGATAGTACATATATGAGAGCGCGTATTTGTGATTATTTTGGTTTTCAAAAGCTATATATATACTATTAGTAGTATAAGAATGAAGTCGCACCGCACTAGCACCACTATGGGGTCGTTAATCGTTTCCCTTTTTCAGATTGACGATGAGCCAAGACACGAGGGGTGCTGGTAAAGGGACCAACCAAGGGAATGCCGCTGACATGAGGGCGATATTTACTAACCTCATGAGAGACATGCTTAGAGAAGTGCAAGGGGCAATTCCCAATCCCGGAGTTGGTGTTGGCCCAGTAGTGCAGGCGCCTAGGGTCGATTTCGCCAAGTTGTGCAAGGATTACACTAATCTTGGTGGGAAGCCGTTCCACGGGGCAGAGCCGGCCACGGATGCTCAGGACTGGATGGATAGTTGTGACCGTATCTTCGATGACTTGGGTCTTGAGGATGCGATGAAGAGAAGGCTAGCGTCTCGTCAGCTGCAAGGGCGAGCGATGAATTGGTGGAATGCCATTAGAACAGCTACTCCAGAAGACCAGGTTACGTGGGATCAGTTCAAGGCTCGCTTTAGCGAGAAGTTTATTCCAGCTGCCCAGAAGTCAGTGTTGTTTAAGAGGTTCTTGGAACTCAAGCAGAACGGAAGGGCAGTTTCTGATTATATTGCTGAGTTCGATACTTTGTCGAAGTATGGACTGTCTCTTATCGACACTCCTGAGAAGAAGAATGAGAAGTTCATTACTGGCCTGGATGGATACTTAGGAGAAAGTCTTATTAATCACATCGATGAGACTTTTGAATCGATTGTGGGGAAAGCTTTGAGATCAGAGAGTCTTTACCCTAAGTCAAAGACTGAGGCTGCATCTGCAGAAGGGCCAAAGCCGCAAGCAGGCGGTGGAGGCAAGAATAACTCTCAGAATAAGAGGAAGCAAGACCAATCAAAAGGTGGCCAGAAAAAGAGCAAGAAGGATGTTGAGTGCTTCAGCTGTGGTAAGAAGGGCCATTATGCTAAAGAATGTCGGGCCAAGCCAGCGGAAAGGAAGTGCTACAACTGTGGTCAAGTGGGACATCATAAGGATAAGTGTGCGCAACCTCTTAAGGAGAAGCAGATTGTGAAAGCATATGCTATTGATGTTGTTCCTTCTTCGTCGAATGCCCCAACTGCGGCGGAGAAAGGAAAGAATATTGTTATTCAAGGTATGCTATCTATTTATGATATACCAGTTCGAGTTTTGTTTGATACTGGGGCTTCCCGTTCCTTCATATCTAGTGACCTGGTAGATAGGTTGGGACTGGAACCCGAGATAGTCGATAGACCATTGGTTGTGACGAACCCGATTGGTGGTTCGACTAGCCTTAGTATGATTTGCAGGAATTTGGTCTTATCGTGTCATGGATGTATGTTTGTATGTGATTGCTTTGTTTTGGGCTTTACTGGGTATGGCATTATATTGGGAGTCGATTGGCTCCAAAGATACGGGGTGGTGGTAGACTGTGAGGGCTTTTTGGTGACAGTGAGGGCGGACGATGGGCGGAGGGTAGTGTTTGGTAGCCTACCTAATGATGGGGTTATGGCTAGTTTTGTAAATTCCCTCGACATCCCGCAGGATGAGTTGTCAGATGTGCCCGTGGTTGGCCAGTATCCAGACGTCTTCGAGGAGGTGACCGGGCTTCCACCACACCGAGAGATTGAGTTCCGTATTGATTTAGTGAAAGATGCCAGACCTATAGTGATGCCACTTCGTCGTATGGCACCAAGGGAGCAGCGAGAGACCGGGGTGCAAGTCAGCAATCTTTTGAAGAAGGGATTTATTAGAAGGAGTGTCTCCGAGTGGGGAGCACCAGTTGTGTTTGCCACTAAGGCAGATGGTTCCCTTCGTTTGTGTGTGGACTATCGCGAGTTGAATAAGGTAACGAGGAAGAATAAGTATCCTCTACCGCGGATAGATGATTTGTTTGATCAACTGGAAGGAGCAAGAGTGTTCTCCCAGTTGGACCTCGCGACAGGATTTCATCAGCTTCGAGTAGCAGATGAGAGTGTTCCGAAAACGGCCTTCAGGACGCCGTCTAGATTTTATGAGTGGTTGGTCATGCCATTTGGGTTGACCAATGCACCAGCTTACTTTGTGGATCTTATGAATCGAGTATTCAGAGATCAGTTGAATAAGTTTGTTCTTGTGTTCGTAGATGATATCCTTGTTTATTCAAGGACAGAGGAGGAACACAAGGGACACTTAAGGATAGTGATGGAGGTGTTGAGGAAACACCAATTGAAAGCGAAATTCTCTAAGTGTCATTTTTGGAGAAGGGAAGTGAGATTCTTGGGTCATGTTGTTTCAGAGAGTGGTATTGCCGTGGACCCTGCGAAGGTGGCTACGGTACAGGATTGGCCTACGCCCAAGAATGTAACGGATGTAAGAAGTTTCTTGGGATTAGCTGGATATTATCGTAAGTTTATCCAGGACTTCTCCAAGATAGCAGCATCGTTGACTCAATTGACTAAGAAGAATCAGTCCTTCGTATGGGACGGAGTGTGTGAGGATGCCTTCAAGAGTTTAAAAGAGAGGTTGACGCGTGCGCCAGTGTTAGTCATTCCTAAAGGGAATGAAGAGATGACGGTATACACGGATGCTTGTGGTACCGGACTGGGTGCAGTATTGATGCAAGGAGGTAGGGTGGTAGCTTATGCTAGTCGACAGCTAAAGCCGCATGAGAAGAAGTATCCTACCCATGATTTGGAATTGGCAGCGATTGTATTTGCGTTGAAGATGTGGAGACACTATCTCTTGGGAGAAAGATTTGAGTTGTTTACCGATCATAAATCATTGAAATATCTCTTCTCTCAGAAAGATTTGAATCTCCGTCAGCAAAGATGGTTAGAGTTTTTGGCTTCGTATGATTTTGATATCGCATATACACCTGGGAAGGGTAATGCGGTAGCCGATGCCTTGAGTAGGAGACATGTCAGCTTAGGGGCAATGTTCCTTGAATGGAAGCAACTGGAGTATATCGCGGGGTTTGATTTCAGACCAAGGTGCAAATTGGATCCAGTTATGCTAGCTAGTTTGGCGATCAGACCCACTTTGATAGAGCGGATTGGTTCTAGTCAGAGGGACGATCCTAACCTATTGGAAATCATCTCCAAGTTAGAGATGGGTATCGATGAGGAGATGAATGTGTATGGGCTTGATCGAGATGGATGGCTTCGGAAGAATGGAAGACTAGTTGTGCCCAACGTGAATGGTTTGAGAGATGAAGTGCTTAGAGAATGTCATCACTCAAAACTAACTATACATCCCGGTGGTAATAAGATGTATCGATACATGAAGCGGACTTACTACTGGGAAGGGATGAAAAGAGACGTTGGGAAGTTTATATCCAAATGCATGAATTGCCAGCTAGTTAAAGCCGAGCAAAAGAAGCCTAGTGGTTTATTGCAACCATTAGAAATTCCCGAATGAAAATGGGAGCAAGTCTCGATGGATTTCATCGATGGTTTACAAAGGACTAGATCGGGATATGATAACATTTGGGTAATTGTGGATCGATTGACTAAGAGTGCAAGATTTATACCAGTCAAATCGACCAGAACGACAGCCAAGTCGGCAGAATTGTATATGAAGTAGGTAGTGAGATTCCATGGAGTACCTAAAAGCATTGTGAGTGACCGAGACCCGTTGTTCACTAGTGGGTTTTGGAAGATCTTACAAGAGGCTCTAGGGTCAGGATTACATCTCAGTACCGCATACCATCCTCAGACCGATGGTCAGACGGAGAGGGTGAATCGTATATTGGAAGATCTCTTGAGAGCTTGTATATTGGATTTTGGTGGAACATGGGATGACCATTTGCATCTAGTAGAGTTTGCATATAATAATAGCTACCAATCCAGTATCGGTATGGCTCCATATGAGGCCTTGTACGGAAGACCGTGCAACTCACCATCGTGTTGGATAGAAACTGGCGAGAAGTTTGTGCTTGGACCAGATGTGGTGAGGGAAACTTCCGATAAGATTAAGATCATTCAACAACGAATGAAGGCTGCCCAAGATAGGCAGAAGAGTTATGCTGATAAGAGGAGAAGAGACTTGAAATTCTCCGTTGGTGACTTGGTGTTTGTCAAGATCTCTCCGTTGAAGAGCGTGATACGATTTGGCAGGAGAGGCAAGTTGGCACCAAGATTTGTTGGCCCATTCCCTGTTCTTGAACTAGTCGGGAATTTGGCGTATAGAGTTGGCTTACCAGAGAAGATGGCAGGAGTTCACAATGTATTTCATGTTTCCCAACTAAGGAAGTTCGTTCACGACACAGATATGACTATTTCACCTGATCAGTTAGAGGACTTCGAAGTAGAACCCGAGGCGGTTGGGAACCGCAAGCCGATTCGTATTGTGGGGCACGATACGAAGCAACTTCGAAGGAAGGCAGTGAAGCTAGTCAAGGTCCAATGGGGCGAGGACGAGAATGATTGTACTTGGGAGACAGAGGAGAGCATTAGGAAGGCATATCCAGAACTCTTTGCCTGGTAAGATTTACTTCGTAATTTAGTTTTTCCGCATGCTAGGGTAGACTTGTTTTGCATGTTTGATTGTTGTTTTATGATTGATAGGCATGTGGGACCATTGTGTGTGTCTTGATTAGGGAATTTCGAGGGCGAAATTTCTTAAGGGGGGGAGAGTGTAATGACCCGTATTCTACGCATCAGAGGATCGTAAAATATTTCTTTCTTTCCCGTATGGAGTCGTATGGTCATGTAACTTTGGGAAACATCCATTAGAGTCATTTCCCATGCTTATGATTTTTGTCGATTTTTAAATGACCATTTTGCCCCTAGTTGATCTTGTTTTGGACATAACTTTTGATGGGAAAGGAATTTTGACCTGAAACCACTTCCATTAGATTCGTTTGATGGTTTACCTTTCCGTAGAGTGGTCATAATAGCCAAACGGACTTACCGTTTGGGAGATATGGCTGAAATAAGGTTTGGAGGGTGAAAAACTGCTTAACCGGGCCAAATCGGGTGATTAGTGAGTAGGCCCATAACCCATTTCGGGATTAGGGTTATGGGGAGGCTGAAATGAGATAGAGAATCATTCCATTTCAGTTTTCTAGCCTCCACTTATCACCAAGGAACCCTAAAAATGGCCTCCAACCTCTAAATCACCTCCAAATCACCTTTTGGTCAAGGATTTGGCTTAGCAACCTCTAATCAAGGAAGATCTACACCAAAGCAACGTTGGAGCTGCTGTTTAGCATTGGGATTCACATCAAATCAGAGATTTATTTCATATCTTAGTTTATTTGTGGCTAAGGTGAGTGATTTGCATAGTTTTACACTAATTATGGCTAGTTAAGGGTAATTAGTGCTAATTAGCGAATTTAAGCATGCTAAAATTCGGGAAAAATGTTCATAAATTCTTAAATGATGTTTTAGACCTTTGATATGAATTTGGGCTAATTTGGTTAAGTTTTGTTAATCCTATCATTAGTTTCACCTAAACATGCTTAAGGGGAAATATGGGATTTTGGGGTATGTTTGATCCATTTTAACCTATCATATTGATGTTTTGATGTTTGTGGTTGATCATGCATGTTGCTATGGCTGTATGAAATGCTTTGTGATTGATTTCAATAGTTAGAATGGTTGAAAACGTCGTCGAATGGCGTAAACATTTGCTAGAACAGTTTCAGAAAAACAGTGCAGGTTTCGGATCGGATTGGATGTAGGGCTCGGATCGGATATGTTGAACTGGGCAAGGGGTTCGATCGGATCGGAACCTGACACTTGGGAAAATTGGCAAAAGGGAAGGCCACGCTAACTGAACTGGGATCGGATCGGATTAAGGAGGACGGATCAGAGCGGAAGCATGAAGACGGATCGGAGCGGAGGCATGAAGACGGATCGGATA
Source organism: Allium sativum (assembly GCA_030737875.1). Taxonomy (NCBI): domain Eukaryota; kingdom Viridiplantae; phylum Streptophyta; class Magnoliopsida; order Asparagales; family Amaryllidaceae; genus Allium; species Allium sativum. The sequence goes on from CM060922.1 coordinate 861,512,861, forward strand.
GGAGTAGGTGAAGGAAGCATGGAGACGGATCGGAGTGGAGGCACGAACTGGAGGGGGATGGCACCCGACCCGACCCGAGGAGAAATAATCGACCCGAACCAGAAGAGAACCCGACCCGAACCGATGGAGGATACCCGACCCGAACCGATGGCTTGAGGAGGAACCCGACCCGACCCAGTATTGACCAATAACCCGAGATGCAAAGGTTGTCCAATATAGGAAGTAAGAGCTCAGGATCCAGTTGGGAACCGATGAGTTCACTTCATGGTTGGACTTTGCTGCGGGACGTGTGCTAAGGAGTTGTCAACGTTCATAACTTCGATTCACCACTAAAAATGAATGATGGCTACTTATCAGTGCAGTAGGGTCATTACGACCTGAGGGGCAAGGTGATGGTAGCAAGACTACGTTATCAGTGCAGTAGGGTCATTATGACCCGAGGGGAAAAGTGATGCGTAGTAAGACTATGAGCCAGTGCAGTGGGGTCATTGCGACTCCATGGGGCAGAGTGGACATAGTAAGGATTAGTGAGGCTATGAGCCAGTGCAGTGGGGTTCTTGTGACTCCATGGGGCAAAGTGGACATAGCGAAGGATTTGTGGCTACGTTATCAGTGCAGTGAAGCCATTAATGACTTCATGGGGGCAAAGTGATCGTAGCAAGGTATGTTGGGTGATCGAAGTGGTGAATATCGTATGCTTTACGCACTGAGTGAGAGATGTGAGGATGGATGCTATGTTTGATTGTTTGCCATCACTATGACATGCACACCCCCACCTCCGTATCTTTACACCGTTTGATATGGCACCTTAGAGTGTTGTACAGTATGTAGTGCTAACTCTTTGGTTGCAGGTCCAGGTTCAGGTATGTTTTAGTCTACCTGTTATTATTCACTTTAGATAATTATCGCTCATACCAGGTTTTATGTCTGACCCAGAGTTTTATGTCTCCTCTTATTACTCTGGGTGCTCACACGAGCAGACTAGAGACAGGTTAGCTGGTGATGCGCGAGTAGCTGATTCGGAGGCGGGCAGGAGGCTTCCACATATTATATATATTCTCCCTGTGTCATTGGTGGTCGCTACTTGGGCATTAGTAGTGTACCTCCTTTATCTTGCTTTTGCTTTGAGACAGTTTGAAAGTTGTAATAAGCTATATTTTGGATTTCCGCTGCTATGATGCTTAGTTCTGGTTTTTGGCTTATGCACTGTCTCTCCTGTTTTATGTCAAGTATGTTATTATTATATTTTGTTCTATGCGCTGTGAGACATTCTACAGGTTCTTTGTTAGTTCATTTCCTTCTTCCCTTTCCTTCTGACGACCCATTCCGTGCCAACTGGACATATGTACAGCGCACCTTTGGAGTAAATGTCGGTTGGTGCGGGGCGGGCCGTCACAACTGTGATTGATTTAGCATGTGCAAATAGGTTTGAGTATGTTAAGTTGTAGGGTAGGCTGTGTGTATTTATTTATATTTAGGGTGTACATTTTTAGGGTAGAGGTAGGTTAGGCTTTGTTGTAATGTACATTTTATTTATCTTACTTACGATAGAAGTCTTAGTTTTATTTTAGTTAATTTAGTTTCTACCATTATTTAACGTTGTACGTTAAATATTCGTAATGATATTTACAACTCTAAACGTGATGAAAATGGATGTACTGTTATGTCTTGACATTCTGGATCCAGTGAAATTAATTTCGTTGAATTCCGACTCCATTTGCACAACGACGTTATTTTAACTTCAATTTATTAGTCGGTTCACGTCTTAAATATTACGTATTCCAATAAAATTCATTTCATCGAAAACGGAGGTCGTTTGAAAAATAGCTATTTATAAGGCTTATATAATAACGGTAAAATATAAATAAATCCAAAATAATTAAAATTAATAATAATATATTATTAACGTCGTATATATCCAAATAAATGATATACAACTTCAACTTCAACCAATATGTAATTATAACTCAATATTAATGTTTTCGAGTTAAATGATATCCAAATTTTATTATAATCCCTTTTTAATTTACTAAATAAACGTTATCGTTTAAATGATTCCATAGCGACTATTTTAAAATTTGATTTGGACATAGCTTACAATTTGTAAGATAAAATCTCGATTTTTCTTTTTCATTAGAAAATTATAATATAATAAATTCAAATGTTTCTTGTTTCATAGAATTCTGGCTAATAACAGATTCTGTATATTCAATTGAAGTTCAAAACCCAATTTAACGAACTACCGCAACGTTACGAGCTCGTTTATAGTTAAATATAAAATTAAATATTCAATCCTCTTTATTTAATGAATTCTATATAAAAATCCATTTACATTTGAAATAAAATATTTACAACAGTTTTAAATATTCAAATTCAAATGATCGAAAAATATGGATTATTACATTCGTGCTCAAGATTTCCTTCTGGTCATGAACTCAAGTCGTATTAAGTTCGAAGTTATTGATCCCACCCTCGAAATTTCCTTTCGGTCTTCATCTCTAGTTATGTAGAATTCAAAGTTAGGAGCTCCACTCTTGGGACCTCCTTTCAGCCATTTCTTTCAAGTCGCGAGGAGCTTTGAGTTAGATATCGTAATCATACCTTTACCCTTAATTGATGTTGATTCGGGTTTGAGCGATAGATGTCGTTGATTTAGCCTTTGTACTTTTTAAATGTGTCATTTAGGTTAGGGTTAAGTGCATCTTTTATACGTCGGTTTATGCTTAACTCCAAGCTCTAATGATTAGAGTTGGCTAAGTGAATAGTCGTTATCGCACTAACTTGGGCTAGAGAATAAGGGTTGGCGGTCGGACACTCGATTCATGTGCGTCGTGAGTTGGTTATACTTGGACGTGTCATTTATTCAAGGCCCAAGTTGGTTTGTGGGTGGTCGTAACATACCCTTCCAATTGTAGTCTGGCATGGGACTTAGAGTAATCAATTGATGCCAATCTCTAAGGTGTCATATTCATCGATTTACGCTCATATATGAAATTCAATCGTATCACAACTAACACGTTGCACGTGATGGGACTTTATCGAGAGTGTGATTCGGCGAGTAAATGGATGGATAACATTGGACTCTAGTTGCACTTTGTCTAATAGCCCAAGATTTAAATCACAAGATAGACTCTTAAGTACACCTCAGTACAAATGTAACACCCCACCTCCGCCAGGGTAACTCCTGCAAGCACACTAGCTTTGGAGGGGCGTTAAACAAGGTAAACATGCATGCAGATATCACAAGACAGAATATATAAGTACAACAGAGTAGTAAAGCAGCGGATCAAACTAGCATTTCAAAACCATAGTCACGTTACAACAAAGTACTTGATCATTATTTTCCAACAAACAAAGTCTAGAGAAAAGCATAAACTGAAAAACCGAAATACATAAAGTACTATCCCAAAAGTGAAGTGATAAACCATAGCAAGCTCAATGTCCAGAACCGTACATGAGCAAATCTCGTAAGCGAGCTATAAAGATCCAAGCTAAGCTCCAATGTTCCCACCCTGAGGACCTGAGGGGGGGGGGGAAACGGAAGAAAAGAGGCGAAAGAAAACAGGTCAGTCAAAAAGACTGGTAAGCCCTAACTACTATCAGTCCATGAACTAGTAAAGTTAACTGGCATGAGAAGCTGAGATGAACATAAGGATAACAGCATACTGGCATGATGATTAACTAATCAAGATAGATAAAGGTGTCATCACATAATCAAGGTTAAGTTTTGCACCACGGGTGTACTAGCATTCTAACATGTCAAGTAAAAACAAGAATTGATCCCTTGGCCCAAGCTTGGCCCAATATCATGAGGTGACCTAAATCAAGGTCCAACTACACGGTCTAGTTGATCGGCTCCCTATAAGCCTAACTCGTCAAGTATCGGTGTCATACGGCCCAAACATGAAATGTAGTTAAACTGCGCTAGGTCCACCCTAGGGTGTATCAAGTCCTAGGGTGTCAACCTCGGACACAAATCAAGTATGCACAGTCTAGATCTACTGGTACCCGTGCCTGATTTTCCAACTCCGAACTATGTGCACGACCATAGTCCGCCTGGACCTACACCGGCGTACCTACTCAGCCGTCGTTTTGTTCGCTTACATGTCAGCCCAGTAATCGTGCCCCACCCTAGCCTAGTCCCTAGGGTCTTATGATACTATCAAGAGGGTTACTGCTGAAAAGGACCACGCCACTAGGGTTTCTTAACGGGTTAAATGTGGTTAACCCTATCCAAACGTGGATTAAATTGGTTAAGTGTACCCAAGGTTCATGACTTAACCCCGATTAACCCATCAAGCCCAAATTGGTTAAGTATTAAGTGGACCATGATTTAACCCTAATCAGGAGGCATTAATTAACTTAATGTGCTTTAACATCTCACATTAGACTTTGTTGTGGTTACCAGTTAAGCCGGGCGGGTCCGGGTAGATTTACACCACAACTTGGTCTAACCTCGGGTTCGAGCACAACATGACCAACTTCTCACATTGGGTCGTATTGTTTGTAGCCACTAGTTAAGCCGGGCGGGTCCGGGTAGATTTATGCTACAAACTCAACCCAACCTCGAGTTGGCCACACTTGTATTTTCTAAGTGTCATGTCCATTATGTTTCCAAAACATAATTACAAGCTAACATATCACGTCATGTTATAAAAACCATGTTCATGTCATAATGTTACCCAACCCCAACGTAATCCCATCGTTTACATAATCGCAACAACGCATAAAGGATAAAATAGGGAACTTGGCATAATCATGACAAAAAGGTGTTGAAGCCACAAGTTTAACATGGTGGCATATGAAATGTACATATGTTCATATACTTGCATATTGCATTATTAGGCTTCAAAAGTATGCATAAAACCAAACTTAGCATATAAGTGATGCATGGTGATAAATGACATGTAGAAGTTGCTAGAAGTTCGCATTTAGCCTCACATGCAAGTTATCATAAGGGGTATGATAACTTCCATGTTGCCAAAATGCAACCTTTAATATAAAGCTTGAAGCTTTACGCTTACAAACTCAAGTTTAACTTGCATAACATGATAACATGTGTATAATGATCAACCCAAACTTGCATAACATAGCAACATGTGTCACATATAATGATTAAACCAACTTGCATAACATAATGATCAACCAAACTTGCATATCATAATGATCAACCCAAACTTGCATCATTCATTTAACTTTAGAGTTCAAAAAGAAAGTAGAAAAGGGCTTACAATGCTATGAAGACACAAATTAATATTTATTATAAAGATTGAGACGAAGCCCTTATGCAATCACCCAAATATGCAAGCTCCAAATGAAAAACCCTTGAGCCAAATCAATAAAAACCCTTGCTTTGTAATATAAATGTTGCAACTTGACTTGAATGCAAACTAAGAACACTCATACAAGCTTGAAAACACTTGTATGAACTCAAAATCTCTCATATAAATAAACTTAGAAATTTTAGCATGAGAGTGGAGGCCATGAGAGGAACAAATTTGGCATAGTTTAGTTGTAGGGTTGAATATTGGTGATTTAGGCTAGGCTTAGGGGTCTTTTTATAGAAGATTAGGATAGTATTAGCCATAGGATTAACCCTAGATTCAATCCGAGCCATCAAATCCCGTCACTAACCAACAAAACAGGTCAAAACAGCCCAATTAAGTGCACCAGGCCGACCTGGCCGACCAGGGAGGTCGACCCCCAGGTCGACTCTAGTGTCGACCTGGTGGGGGTGGGGAGGTCAACCCTAGTGTCGACCCCCCTGTCGATCTGTCTGGGCGAGAGTTTTCCCGCCCAGTCTATTTTGGCTGAATTTGAATTCTAAATTCAAATTTGAACTATTTTTGAACTTGTAATTTTCTGAAAACTTTGACGGGCCATAACTTGGTCATACGGACTCCGCTTTTCGAAAACTCGGACTCTATTTCGCGTATTTTCCCAAGACGAACGCAATGGCACAGCCCGTTTCCCTTGATTCAGATTTTACAGTTTAATTCTGCCTTGATTTATGTTATAACATGTTATTCAAAAATACGGGTTGTTACATTCTCCCCTCCTTAAAGGATTTCGTCCCCGAAATCTCCAAGTTAGGAAGAACGTATCCTACCATCCATCATCCATCTATTCAAAACATCATCCACGTGCAGTCATTGTCCTTAAAGGATTCTAAATGCTGTATGATCATATGCGAAGGTGTGTGTATATGTACTTATCTAATGCGAAAATCAGGAGGTTACTGATTCAGTAAACCTCCTTAATGAAAAACATGTTAGTGAAATGAGTCCATATGTATGCAAATTCCTAACATAATTTATAATCTCTACATGAGTGCGCATAACATTCATCCATATGCAACATCCACGTGATAGCATAACAAGTTTCATCCATGAATAAGTATAAGCACTCATGCATATGCAATATGAAAGTGTGTGAGCCGATCTTAGTGCCTAATGTGTATCATGCATCCACGAGTATCCACGTGCAAACACTTGCAACCACTTGCAACCATTAAGCATAACATGTTTCAAATACATGTTTCATCCAAAGGGTTTCTACCTAAGGTTCTCATGACAAGATTAACAAGATAACTAGACAAACAAGGTAAACATGGATGGCAAAAGAAAGATAGGAAAAGAGATCGAGAATGTACCCTCAAAAAGAAATGGATAAAGCCCACGCATCTTCTCCTCGGTTTCCCAAGTTGCGTCCTCTTCGGCTTCACCCCACTGAACCTTCACCAACTTGACTTCTCGATTCCTTAGCTTCTTGATCTCCGTTCCCAAGATATGAATCGGAGCTCTTCTCAAGGTTGCCTCTTTCTCTACCTCAATGTCTTCTAGAATGCTTGGTTCAACCACCTCAGCGGACTCATGAAGGCACTTTCGGAGATGTGAAACATGAAAGACATTATGCACTCCGGCTAGCTTCTCGGGCAATTCCACCTTATAAGCCATCTTTCCAATTCTTTCTATGATAGGGAAGGGTCCTACGAACCTTGGTGCTAGCTTCCCAACTGCTCCAAAACGAACCACATTACGTAAAGGAGAAACCTTCACGAAAACCATGTCTCCCACTTCGAATTCCAAATCTGCCCTTCGCTTGTCAGCATAGGATTTCTGTCTATCTTGGGCCGCCTTCATCCGTCTTCGAATCAACTCTACCCTCTCGGATGTATCCCTAATCATATCGGGCCCAAGTATAAGCTCATCTGTCGTCTCCCACCAACAAGTTGGTGACTTGTACGGCCTTCCATACAAAGCTTTAAATGGTGCCATCCCTATGCTGGCTTGATAACTATTATTATAAGCGAACGCTACAAGAGGAAGGTGGTCTTCCCAAGTACCACCAAAGTCGAGAACACAAAGCCTCAAGAGATCTTCTAGCACTCTATTCACCCTTTCGGTTTGGCCATCCGTCTGGGGGTGATAGGCTGTACTCAGATTCAATCGCGTGCCCATCGCTTCTTGCAAACTGTTCCAGAACTGGCTAGTGAAAATCGGGTCACGGTCGCTAACTATGCTAGAAGGAACTCCATGCAACCGTACTATCTCTCGAAGATAAATAGATGCCAGCCATGATGCGGTCCTCTTGCTCTTTACTGGAATGAAGTGAGCACTCTTCGTAAGTCTGTCAACTATGACCCATATGCTTGTGTTCCCTTTTCTTGACCTAGGCAATCCATCCACAAAATCCATAGAAATACTCTCCCACTTCCATTGCGGGACCTCCAATGGATGTAATAGCCCACCTGGTTTCTTTGACTCGGCTTTCACTTGTTGGCACACCATGCACTTTGAAACATACTCTGCCACATCCCTCTTCATTCCGGCCCAAAAGAAAATGCGCTTCATATCTCTATACATATTATCTCCTCCCGGATGTATAGTCATCTTCGAGTGATGTGCTTCTTCAAGAACTTTATGCACAAAGTCTCCTACTCGTGGAACGCATAGCCTTCCATCACGCCTTAGCCAACCCTTGTCATTAATAGTGTATCTAGCAAGGTGACTAGACGTCTCACCACGAATCAACTTGTCCATGACCTCGACTATCTGTGGATCTTCCTTCTGCGAAGCCCCAACTTGATCAAGAAGTGTGGGTCTAAGCTCAAGGGATGCTAATGAACCCGTCATCGACTCAACAGTCGTCGTGAAATCAAAGGTTGCCAAGAATTCTAAGTTCTTCATCTCAATGAACAAAGGGCTCAAAGTCAACCTCCTTCTGCTTAGTGCATCTGCCACAACATTACCCTTGTCAGGGGTATAAGCTATCTCGAAGTCATAAGATGCCATGAATTCCATCCACCTTTGCTGCCTTTGATTCAGATCTTTTTGTGAGAAGAGGTACTTGAGTGACTTGTGATCAGTATACAACTCAAACCTTTCGCCTAGAAGATAGTGGCGCCAGGATTTGAGTGCAAAGACAATCACCGCTAACTCCAAATCATGAGTGGGATAGTTCTTCTCATGAACTTTAAGTTGCCTACCCCCATAACATATCACTCTTCCCTCTTGCATCAAAACAGCCCCTAACCCCGTGCCACATGCATCTGTGTACACGGTAAACATCTTACCACTATCGGGTAATGCCAAAACTGGAGCTGAGGTAAGGGCTCTTTTGAGCTTTTGAAAAGCAAGCTCACACTCCAAGTCCCATGCAAAGACTAAGTTCTTCTTCGTCAACTTAGTAAGAGGGGCCGAAATCTTAGCGAAGTCCCTGATGAACTTCCTATAGTAGCCCGCCAGACCGAGAAAGCTTCTTACTTCGGTTGCATTCCTAGGAGTCTTCCAGTCTTGAACCACAACCACTTTCGCGGGATCCATCGCTATGCCTTGCTTAGAAACTATATGTCCAAGAAACCGAACTTCCCTTCTCCAGAAATGACATTTGGAGAACTTGGCTTTCAACTGATGCGCTCTAAGCGTATCCATCACTTCCTTGAGATGCCTAGCATGCTCTTCCTCATCCTTTGAGAAGATCAGAATATCATCCACGAAGACAACAACAAACTTGTTAAGGAACTCCCTGAACACCCTACTCATCAAGTCTACGAAGTAGGCGGGTGCATTAGTCAATCTGAATGGCATGACAAGCCATTCAAAGAATCCATCTGGAGTCCTAAACGCAGTTTTATCAATACTATCCTCAGCCACTCTAAGCTGATGGAATCCGGTGGCTAGATCGAGTTGAGAGAAAACAGAAGCACCTACAAGATGGTCAAAGAGATCATCAATCCTCGGTAACGGGTGCCTATTCTTCTTTGTCAGCTTGTTCAACTCTCGATAATCAACACATAGACGAAGCGAACCATCTGCCTTAGTAGCGAATACCACCGGAGCACCCCATTCAGAAATGCTTCGTCTAATAAAGTTCTTCTCAAGCAGCTCCTTGATTTGCTTACTGAGCTCTCTTCTTTCTCGTGGGGCCATGTGCCTAACGGGCAATGATACTGGCTTGGCATTATCGACTAGATAAATGCGGAAATCTATCTCTCGTTTAGGGGGTAACCCCTTAACTTCTTCAAAGACATCAGGATAGTCTCGGACCACCCTTACAGATTGCAGATCATCGATGGACGAGTCAAGAGATTCAAGATAACATAACATGACGGGACCTCTAGGGTTACAAGAAATTTCTAGGGTATTACCGAGGCGAGTCATGAGCCTCACCACCCTAGGTTCACAATCGAGAATGGCTCCGTAACTGGACAACCAATCCATGCCCAAGATCAACCCATATCCCGTGAACCCGAGAACATAAGCATTACACGTGAATTCTACGGTCAAGATCGAAATCTTCAAATCCACACAAATCATAGATAGATGGGCGGAACCCCCAATTGGATTTGAAACACAAACGGGATCCTCAACTAGACTAGTACTTAGGTGCAAACTTTCAACAATGTCAGAAGAGATAAAACTATGCGATGCGCCAGAATCAAATAAGGTGCGAACAGGATAATCAGAAATATAAACAAGACTTTCTACAGAAATACTTCCTCGGTCCTGAACTGGAGCAGCATTGAGAGCATGCACTTACCCTCCAGAAGGTCCTGCACGCTGATTCTGCCCTTGGTTCTTGGGGCAATCCTTGCTAAAATGTCCGGTCTCTCCACAATGAAAGCATTCGTCCAACTTCCTCTTCTTCTTACAGTCTTTAGCTATGTGCCCAACATTCCCACAGTAGTGGCATTTTCTTAGATCCTTTGCCTTGGCCTTGTTGCCCTTGTTGTTTTTGTTGTTCTGCTTGCTCTGATTTCCTCCCCACTTGGAGTCTGTCTTCTTGGTTTGAGTCTCATTAGTCTTGTCTTCCTTCTTGCTATTCTTATTGTCTCCTTGAAGCAATGCCATGTCCACTAGGCCTTCAAAAGTGGCCCCCATGGGTATATGAGATAGGGCTAAACCTTTTAATGGCTCGTTCAACCCTCGTGCAAAGCGCAAAGCCTTCTTCTGGGGAGTATTAATCATGTCCAAACCGAATCGGGCGAGCTGGTTAAACTCATTCACATACTCCCTCACTGTCATGTCCCCTTGCTTCAAAGATATAAACTTCTCCAATTGCAGATTTGCCTCAGCTGATGATAGAAACTTAAGCCCAAACCTCGTCCTAAAGTCGGCCCAAGTCTCTATAGGCCTCGTAGCATTGGTGACCTCCCACCAATAAGCAGCTTCTTCTTTTAATAGCCATGCTGCTAATAAAATCTTTCTATGGTCTTCCACATCAAAGATAGCGAAAAGATCTTCAGTTTCTTTCAACCAATTTCGTGCCTCCACAAAAGTCTCCGTCCCAATGAAGTTCTTGCCACCCATCGCCTTAAAGTCCTTGCAAACTTTTGCAAAATCCGCTTGTGGATTTCGAGGAGGGGGAGGAGGAGGAGGAACCTCAGTTATGTTGGGGGTATTTGCTGGGCCCACATCGTTGGCCCTAGCTTCCAAGTACCTCCGGAACCATCCGGGAATGGTCACTCCCTCGGGAAGGTTAAGATCGGCCATAATGAAAAAGGAAAAGATAGATTTAGAACAAGGGAACGAAGGATAGTGTTAATGGCTTTTGGGGAATAGCCTTTTAAAATAACTAGACTTTTCTTGGAAAATACTTAATTGGTTTTGAAAATAGTTTTTCAAAAGGTAAGTTTTAAAAACACTTTTGCTCAAATCTTGTAAACCTTATGCTCTGATACCAAATGTAACACCCCACCTCCGCCAGGGTAACTCTTGCAAGCACACTAGCTTTGGAGGGGCGTTAAACAAGGTAAACATGCATGCAGATATCACAAGATAGAATATATAAGTACAACAGAGTAGTAAAGCAGCGGATCAAACTAGCATTTCAAAACCATAGTCACGTTACAACAAAGTACTTGATCATTATTTTCCAACAAACAAAGTCTAGAGAAAAGCATAAACTGAAAAACCGAAATACATAAAGTACTATCCCCAAAGTGAAGTGATAAACCATAGCAAGCTCAATGTCCAGAACCGTACATGAGCAAATCCCGTAAGCGAGCTATAAAGATCCAAGCTAAGCTCCAATGTTCCCACCCTGAGGACCTAAGGGGGGGAAACGGAAGAAAAGAGGCGAAAGAAAACAGGTCAGTCAAAAAGACTGGTAAGCCCTAACTACTATCAGTCCATGAACTAGTAAAGTTAACTGGCATGAGAAGCTGAGATGAACATAAGGATAACAGCATACTGGCATGATGATTAACTAATCAAGATAGATAAAGGTGTCATCGCATAATCAAGGTTAAGTTTTGCACCACGGGTGTACTAGCATTCTAACATGTCAAGTAAAAACAAGAATTAATCCCTTGGCCCAAGCTTGGCCCAATATCATGAGGTGACCTAAATCAAGGTCCAACTACACGGTCTAGTTGATCGGCTCCCTATAAGCCTAACTCGTCAAGTATCGGTGTCATACGGCCCAAACATGAAATGTAGTTAAACTGCGCTAGGTCCACCCTAGTGTGTATCAAGTCCTAGGGTGTCAACCTCGGACACAAATCAAGTATGCACAGTCTAGATCTACTGGTACCCGTGCCTGATTTTCCAACTCCGGACTATGTGCACGACCATAGTCCGCTTGGACCTACACCGGCGTACCTACTCAGCCGTCGTTTTGGTCACTTACGTGTCAGCCTAGTAATCGTGCCCCACCCTAGCCTAGTCCCTAGGGTCTTATGATACTATCAAGAGGGTTACTGCTGAAAAGGACCACGCCACTAGGGTTTCTTAACGGGTTAAATGTGGTTAACCCGATCCAAACGTGGATTAAATTGGTTAAGTGTACCCAAGGTTCATGACTTAACCCCGATTAACCCATCAAGCCCAAATTGGTTAAGTATTAAGTGGACCATGACTTAACCCTAATCAGGAGGCATTAATTAACTTAATGTGCTTTAACCTCTCACATTAGACTTTGTTGTGGTTACTAGTTAAGTCGGGCGGGTCCGGGTAGCTTTACACCACAACTTGGTCTAACCTCGGGTTCGAGCACAACATGACCAACTTCTCACATTGGGTCGTATTGCTTGTAGCCACTAGTTAAGCCGGGCGGGTCCGGGTAGATTTATGCTACAAACTCAACCCAACCTCGAGTTGGCCACACTTGTATTTTCTAAGTGTCATGTCCATTATGTTTCCAAAACATAATTACAAGCTAACATATCACGTCATGTTATAAAAACCATGTTCATGTCATAATGTTACCCAACCCCAACGTAATCCCATCGTTTACATAATCGCAACAACGCATAAAGGATAAAATAGGGAACTTGGCATAATCATGACAAAAAGGTGTTGAAGCCACAAGTTTAACATGGTGGCATATGAAATGTACATATGTTCATATACTTGCATATTGCATTATTAGGCTTCAAAAGTATGCATAAAACCAAACTTAGCATATAAGTGATGCATGGTGATAAATGACATGTAGAAGTTGCTAGAAGTTCGCATTTAGCCTCACATGCAAGTTATCATAAGGGGTATGATAACTTCCATGTTGCCAAAATGCAACCTTTAATATAGAGCTTGAAGCTTTAAGCTTACAAACTCAAGTTTAACTTGCATAACATGATAACATGTGTATAATGATCAACCCAAACTTGCATAACATAACAACATGTGTCACATATAATGATTAAACCAACTTGCATAACATAATGATCAACCAAACTTGCATATCATAATGATCAACCCAAACTTGCATCATTCATTTAACTTTAGAGTTCAAAAAGAAAGTAGAAAAGGGCTTACAATGCTATGAAGACACAAATAAATATTTATTATAAAGATTGAGACGAAGCCCTTATGCAATCACCCAAATATGCAAGCTCCAAATGAAAAACCCTTGAGCCAAATCAATAAAAACCCTTGCTTTGTAATAGAAATGTTGCAACTTGACTTGAATGCAAACTAAGAACACTCATACAAGCTTGAAAACACTTGTATGAACTCAAAATCTCTCATATAAATAAACTTAGAAATTTTAGCATGAGAGTGGAGGCCATGAGAGGAACAAATTTGGCATAGTTTAGTTGTAGGGTTGAATAATGGTGATTTAGGCTAGGCTTAGGGGTCTTTTTATAGAAGATTAGGATAGTATTAGCCATAGGATTAACCCTAGATTCAATCCGAGCCATCAAATCCCGTCACTAACCAACAAAACAGGTCAAAACAGCCCAATTAAGTGCACCAGGCCGACCTGGCCGACCAGGGAGGTCGACCCCCAGGTCGACTCTAGTGTCGACCTGGTGGGGGGGGGGGGGGAGGTCGACCCTAGTGTCGACCCCCCTGTCGACCTGTCTGGGCGGGAGTTTTCCCGCCCAGTCTGTTTTGGCTGAATTTGAATTCTAAATTCAAATTTGAACTATTTTTGAACTTGTAATTTTCTGAAAACTTTGACGGGCCATAACTTGGTCATACGGACTCCGATTTTCGAAAACTCGGACTCTATTTCGCGTATTTTTCCGAGACGAACGTAATGGCACAGCCCGTTTCCCTTGATTCAGATTTTACAGTTTAATTCTGCCTTGATTTATGTTATAACATGTTATTCAAAAATACGGGTTGTTACAACAAATAGGTCGCGTCATATCCGTCGGACTCATGGTTTATTTTACAAAAGGAACTGCAAAACCAATGGAAGGACTCCTACGTTCGGTGAAGCATAGGGAGGTTGTGTCACACTCGTTGAAATTGCCCCTTTACCCCAGTGTAGGAGATAGACTGGAATGTTGGAAAACTTGATTGCACTCATTATAGTTGTACTCCGGTAGTCCATGGATAGATCACAAAGGTTTATATTGTTACCAACATGTTAATCATAAGGTTATGTCTAAGCCGATCATGTCAACAACTCAAAAAATATATGAAAATAAGGTTTACGACCAAGCAGTTTATTGAAATAAATACGCAACAAAGCCTTTACTGAATTGAAATTCAAAGGGAATAGAATAAATAATATGGCATTGGACATCTAAGCGACTTATTCTTGTTGCAAGTTTATCCATTCGTGGATTGATCCCTAGGGATCTAATTTATGACTACGGCCCTTCTTTGTTGTCGCTTTTGCTGAGAATTGGAAGGTTATGGAACCTCATTTGGAGGAGCTTGTTTGTACTGCTCTATCTTTCTTTGGTGGATGAGTTTTTGATGGCATCCATCAAATAACGACAGTCGTTTGTATCATGGCCCTACATTTGTTGATATGTAAATATTTTCTAGTCTCTTGGCCTTTTCCATCGATTCTCTAGGATTAGGTTTTCTGTACTAGAGAGTGTTATAGCTTTCCGGATAGATGTTTTCAAGGAAATTTTTGAGCTGGGTGAAGTTGTCGAGTGATTGAAACCTCAGTCGATTCTTGGAATGTTTCTTTTTATCATGACTACCTCCATTGTTACCACCATGAGCTAGTATATTCTGGACATCAGGATTGTCCTTGCTAGAGCTCTCTCCGGCTTGCTTCGTTGCAACATTGCAATTGGCATTGTCATGTTGCTGCTAATGAGGATAACCATTACTGAATTGTTCCTGCGAGTTTCTTCCTGATGTAGACACTGGTTCGCCTTTTCTGGAAAAGAGTTCTAGCATTTTTCGAAGACTTCCTATCGGTCCACTCGTCAAAGCCAGTTTCAGGATGGATGACTTTGACGAGTGCAAAGGGAATGAGGCTTTGCTCTAGATTATCCACCTCTACCAGGGCATTATTGAAGTATTCCAGAAAGCTTTTGAGCGATTCTCTAACCTTTTCGAAGATGTTAGAGATGGCATAATATCTTTAGATTTGGTGGTATATATATGGAGTTGCTCCATTAGTTTCCTAAAAAATTGATTGAAGGAAGATATTGTTCACGATAGAGGTTGAGAGAACCATAATGAAGTCATGCTAGTTTGAGGAACATAGAAAGCGCTTGCACTTCACTACATCCATGGCACGACTTGAGTCCATACGTCACTCATATCGGTTGAGGAATTGCCATGGATCGGTTTTTATTGAGTAGTCGCGAGTTATGGCGTGTTAAATCACAAGGCTATTCGACATTTAGAACAATATCGGTGAAAGGGTTATCCGTCGTACCTGCTTCTCAGTCGTTATCGACATAATCCTATAACTTTCTCATGATCCTACGGATCATAGCGGTGAGGTCAGGAGTTTAGATGTCTACCGAACTCAGGCGATCATGATCTAACTCTAGAGTATATTCCCTATGGCATCTCCTTGGAAGAAGGTCATTATTGTTAAATTAAACATCATTATTGGCTGAGAAGGGGCCACTTGGTTTTGGTTAATAATTGGAAGTCCAGAAATCAAGTTTTGGATAGCGGTGGCTTGACGCATCTTGTTATTGGCTGAGAAGGGGTTCATTTCTAGTCCCATGAGTGTGACTTGTTCTGAACCGGGAACAATCTGGTTGGTTCGCTCCCTCTGTGATAGTGGCTCCCACACCGTCTTGAGTCATCTTTCTCCTTCGGTTCCAGTTGCTGTGGTGAGAGTCGGATGAAGAGTTTTCAAAGACATAATTAGTAGGAGTTCGAGCGCTTCTATTTACCTCAAGGCAACTGATATCGCTTTGGTTGGACTGCTGCAGTTGCCGCGTTAGCTCAATGTTTTGCTTGATTTGTTGGTTGAGCTAAACTTGTGTATCCTTCAGTTTCTTTATCATGGACTACATTTGGGCCTGAGTAACTAGAGTATTGGGAGAGGATGTTATGGCCATGTTGGTCGTGGTAAGAGTACCATGATTAGCATTACTAGAAGGTTGCTACTGGATCGATGCCTCTTCATGGTTAGCATTAGAAAGTCCAACAGCTTGAGATTTCTTCTTCTTTACCATGGCTTCATGCTTCT
This sequence comes from Allium sativum, assembly GCA_030737875.1. Lineage (NCBI taxonomy): Eukaryota > Viridiplantae > Streptophyta > Magnoliopsida > Asparagales > Amaryllidaceae > Allium > Allium sativum. Next base: position 861,529,214 of record CM060922.1, read on the forward strand.
TAGGTAGATCCTATAGAGATATGAGAAGATTCGGAAACTTAAATACTACTAAGGTACGAAAATTGAGTTTTTTATTTCTTGGTGAAAGCACCAGAATGTTGGCACCAAAATTTAATACAACATCTAATGAGTTCAATCGGTAATTAAACTAAATTAATTGGAAAATGAGATAAGAAGTAACTGAAATGAAATAGATGGAGACATAGAGGTTTATAGTGGTTTGGCATTGATCAGTTTATGTTCACATTGAAGATTTATTCACTTATTGCTGAATTATAAGATTACAAGTGCTGGGACCAGTAAAACTCTGAATTGTATAGTGAAAAGTAAAAAATGCCGAAAGAAATCTATGTGGATATTTATAGATAAAGCTAGACCATAAGAGTTGGAGGACCATTGGAGAAGAGTCAAAGAAAGCCTAAGCCCATATTAGGTTAAATGAGGGATTAGTCTTGATCCCCCTAGGGATCAGTACTGATATTGTGAGTTCTCATGTGGGTCCTACTATGCTTTCTGAGTTGTTTTACGAAGTTTCATCTTGTTTGGACTTCTATTTTGTGAGTTATGCTTATTTGATTGTTGAAGTAGAGTTATTATATTGATTCACCTTTGGAGTTGTTCCGATCCCGCATTACTGGTTTTGCCAATTCCTCAATGGAAGAGTTCTCTGACACTATTTTGGTGAGTTAAAGTGATTATCTATAATGTCCCGTATTTTTGGTAGTCAAATATTTAATTTAATTTATTATTTTAAAAATTATATTTGGAATATTAATGGATTTTAAAATTGAATTCGTTTATTAAAATGAAGTTTTAACGTTAAATATATATATATATAATTTAAAACGAGCTTGAAATGGCATGGTAGTTCGTAATATGAAGTTTTGAACTTTAACTGGATATATAGGATCTGATATAAGTCAGATTTCTGTAAAACAAGAAACGTTTGAATCTTTTTTATTATAATTTTCATATGGAAGAGAAAAATTCAGATTTTGTGTTATAGATTGTTAGTTATGCCCAATTCAAATTTTAAATCAGTCTCTATGGAAATCGTTATTAAATTATAACCTTTATTCAATATATTTAAAAGGGTTTTAATATAATTTGGACATCGTTTGATCGAATTGTTGATATTTAGTTGTATAATTTGTATTAGTTTATATATGGAACTATATGATATTTCAATTGGGATATTCACGATAATAATGATTTATTATTATTTAATTTGATTATTTTGGTATTTATATAATATTTTAATATATTATATATAAGCCTTAAAAGTGGCCATCTAGCAAACAGAGTCTTTTTTCAACGAAATTAGTTTCATTGGAACCGTAACGTTAAATTATTGTACGATAATAAATTTTGTGGCAAATTGATGTCGTATGTGACAACGGTAGCCGTAAACGCCGAGTCATTTTCTATAGCGCGTAATTAGTTTAATTTAATTTAATAGAGGAGTATTTGTGTATAACTTGATCAAACGATCGAATTAAGCCACGAAACCAATTCCGTTGAGTTCGTATCGACATTTATAGTCACGATAGGTAGGTAGTTGGTTATTTTTGGGCATCGGGTATTTTGGTGTCCAAAATAGCATTTTTGGCGTATAAAAAATAGCTTACAGGGAAACAGCCTCGGAATGCGACGAAACTTGTGCCATTGGATTCATATAGATTAATTATTATAAGATTTAGATTTTTTTGTCAATCGGACTTACCGTTTGATCATGGCAACGATAAACGCCTCTATTTTTATTTAATCATTTATATTATTTGATAGAGGTAACTTTAAAGGAATAAACGACTAGCCAAACAAACTCCTATTTTAACTAAACAAAATTTGTTGGATCCGTTAGGAAAAAGTCTAGTAGAATTTCAGAGTTTCAAGTTGATTGGATTTATTTTATGATCATGGGAAATTTAAACACATGATATTTAGCCTGTGATTTATAAAGGGCTTTTTATAAACGATTTCGGAATTTGACGAAGCCTGTCCCATCAGGTCTGGAATATTTTTTTATGCTAGGATTAGGAGTTTCTTCTCGATTGGACATCGTTTGTGCTTGTTTTAACAAGATACTTCACATGTAAGTTTCTTATATAATTAAATAATAATATTCTTATACTATATATACCCAATGTTATTCTGTCAAACCCTTTTTCTCTACAAGCCATGGTCAACGAAAATAAGGGCTGCCACAGACAAAATGAAAGGCTGAAATGTCATGACCTTCCTCCTCAAATAAATCTTAATCGGTTAATCCATACAAAAATATCTTAACTACAAAGTCACTTAGCTCGGTGAGTGCTATCACCCCAACGGTTATGATCTGATTTTGATCACTGGTGTGCCCTGAAAATTCATGTGACAATCGCGGAGGTGATTGGTGTTTCTGGCGCAAAAGGAGAAGGCGGGAAGTTCGACGTTAGGGGATGCAGTGGAGCAGACGGAGGGTGTAACACCCCGCCTCCACTAGGATCACTCCTTAGAATGTACTAGCTTTGGAGGGGCGTTATTGTGAGGGTAAACATGCACAGAGATATCGCAAGACAGAATATATGAAAATAAATATAAATAAAGCAGCGGTAGCAGATAAAAACCCATCATCATCTTCTCAGAAAACCAACATAGTCAAGTACATAATATCAAAAGGTCATGATCCAAAATACAACATAAGTCTAGATACGTGATAACAAAATACATGGTAAAACATCAGTACTAATCCCCAGAAATAAAAGATAAGCCACAGCTAGCTCAGATCCATACATGAGCTATCCAACAAGCAAGCCAAAGATCCACTAAGCAGATGTAGCCCCTCCCTGAGAACCTGTGGGGGGGGGGGGGGGGGAAACGGAAGAAAAGAAGCGAAAGAAAACAGGTCAGTCAAAAAGACTGGTAAGCCCTACTACGATCAATCTATAAACTAATAAAGTTAACAGCATGATGGAAACTGAGATGAACATACTGGCAATAGATAAAGGTGACATCACATAGATGAGATTAAACTTTGCACCACAGTGTACTAGCAAACCCACAAAACAGATCTTGATCCCTTAGCCCAAACTTTGGCCCAATAACATGAAGTGACCTTAGTATAAGGTCCAGCCCAACGGTCTAGTCGATCGGCTCCCTATAAACCTAACACGTCCAGTGTTGGTGTCCATACGGCCCACATGGATGTAGTCAGACTGCGCTGGGTCCACCTTTGGGTGTATCAAGCCCTCGGGTGTCAACCCCAGACACCTAAGCAATAATGCACAGTCTAAACCTACTAGTACCCGTGCCTCGAGTTTGTCCAATATCGGACTACGTGCACGTCCGTAGCCCGCCGGACCCGCACCGCTGTACCACTCAGCCGTCGCTTTGGTCGCTTACATCCGTCCAGTAATCGTGCCCCGCCCTAACCTAGCTGTAGGGTTGTGGTGATACCAAACTGGGATTACTGCTGGAACAGACCACGTTGCTAGGGTTTCTAAGAGGGTTAAGTGTGGTTTTAACCCCTCACTAATCATGGATTAAATTAGTTAAGTGTAACCACTTAACCCCATCTAATCCTCGCATCCCCATTATTGGTTAAGTATTAGGGGGCCATGACTTAACCCTAATCATGAGGCATTAATTAATTAACGCACCCAACCTCTCACATTAGACATCCGTGGTTACCTGGGAAGATTTACACCACGTCTAGGTCTAACCTCGGGTCTTATGGTGCAACATGACCAACTACCCACATTAGACCTCACGTTGTGGTTACCTGGGAAGATTTACACCACAACTAGGTCTAACCTCGAGTTGGCCATATCATGTTATCTAATGTCATGTCCACTTTAAAACATATTTACAAGTTAACATATACTTGGGTAGACCTAACTTAATAGGTAAATTCCCAAGGGGTAGACCTAACTTAATAGGTAAATTCCCAATCTTTTAGTTTCATGAATTTTTAAGTTTACCCAAACCCCCCAACGTCATTATATCGCTTACATATTCGTCATAACGCATAAGGGTATAAAAGGTAACTTGGCATAACATACATGATGAACTTCACATATCATAATAATGATGCATAACATGTTAGACTTGCAAATCATGTCATAGTGAACTCGCATAAACATGCATAACCCATAAAACTTGCATAACATGGTAAGGTGAACTCGCATAAGCATGCATAACCCATAAAACATGTACAACATGGTAAGGTGAACTTGCATAAGCATACATAATCCATTAAACATGTAGAACATGGCATAGTAAACTCGCATAAGCATGCATAACTTATGAAACATGTACAAATCTCAACTTTCACCACATGATAACTTTAGAGTTTGTAAAGTGAAGGTAAGAGGGCTTACAAATATAAACAAGTCACAAATCCACCAAATAAGATGAAGAAGCCCTTTGAAAACCCAAAACAAAGCTTCAAAAAACCCTTTTGCAAAAATCCCAAAAACACAAACTTAGCAAATCAAACTTGCAACTTAATGAAGTATGCAAGTTATTAAGCATTCATACAACATAGAAAAGGTTGTATGATCATCATATCTTTATAGGATTAAACTTTGAGGGAAGTGGAGGCTAGGGTTTTTAGGTGGAGGCCATTTGAGGATTCAATTTGACATAGTTTAGTTGCTAGATTGATTAATGAGGCTTTAGGGTAGGATTAGGGGTATATTTATAGGGAATTAGAGTGTTTTAAGCCCTAGGATTAACCCTAGAATAGTTTTGGCCCGTCAGATTTCGGAATTCTCTAGAACCAGGCCACACAACCAAGCCCAAACCAAAATGGTGCGCCAGGCAGATTTGCCTGGCTACCCCCTGTCGACAGGGCTGTCGACTCCCTAGGGGCCCTGTCGACATGCCTGTCGACATGCGGGTCCTGGCGGGAGTTTTCCCGCCTGACGCCAATTAGCCCTAATCCTTGTTTTTAATTTGAAATTTAAATCTGTTTTTAACCTAGAAATTTCTGAAAACTTCAATGGGCCTTAACTGGGTCATACGGACTCCGATTTTCGAAAACTCAGACTCTATTTCGCGTATTTTTCCGAGACGAACGCAATGGCATAGCCCGTTTCCCTTGATTCAGATTTTTAAATTAAATTCTGCCTCGATTCATGTTATAACAGGTTATTGAAAATACGGGTTGTTACATTCTCCCCTCCTTTAAGGATTTCGTCCCCGAAATCTTCAAGTTAGGAAGAACGTATCCTACCATCCAATCATCCATCTACTCAAGGCATCATCCACGAGCAATCATTGTCCTTAAAAGATTCTAAATGCTGGATGAACATATGCAAAGGTGTGTGTATATGTACTTATCTAATGCAAGGATCAATGCAAAATATGTTAGTGAAATGTATCCATATGTATGCAAATCCCTAACATAATGTATAATATCTACATGTGTGCACATAACATACACCCATATGCAGCATCCATGTGATAACACACAATTTCCATCCATGAGTAAGCATAAACACTCATGCATATGCAATATGAGGAGTGTGTGAGCCGATCTAGTGCCTAATGTGTATCATGCATCCACGAGTAACCACTTGCAAACACTTGCAACCACTTGCAACCATCAAACATAACATGTCTCAAACACATGTTTCATCCAAAGGGTTTTCTACCTAAGGTTCTCATGACAAGATTAGCACGATAACTAGAGAAAGATACAGAGAAAAGAGATTGAGAGTGTACCCTCAAAAAGGAATGGATAAAGCCCACGCATCTTCTCCTCGGTTTCCCAAGTTGCGTCTTCTTCGGCTTCACCCCATTGAACCTTCACCAACCTGACCTCACGATTCCTAAGCTTCTTGGTCTCTGTCCCCAAGATACGAATCGGAGCTCTCCTCAAAGTTGCCTCTTTCTCTACTTCCACGTCTTCAAGAATGCTAGGTTCAACCACCTCAGCGGACTCATGTAGGCATTTTCGGAGATGCGAGACATGAAAGACATTATGCACTCCGGACAGCTTCTCGGGCAATTGCACTTTATAAGCCATCTTCCCAATTCTCTTTATGATAGGGAAGGGTCCAACAAATCTCGGTGCTAACTTCCCAACAGCTCCAAATCGGACCACATTCCGCAAAGGAGAAACCTTCACGAAAACCATGTCCCCAACATCAAACTTCAAATCAGATCTTCGCCTATCAGCATACGACTTCTGTCGGTCTTGGGCCGCCTTCATCCGTCTTCTAATCAACTCGACCTTCTCGGATGTATCTCTAATCATATCAGGCCCAAGTATAAGCTTATCGGTAGTCTCCCACCAACATGTGGGTGACTTGCACGGCCTCCCATATAAAGCCTCAAATGGTGCCATCCCTATGCTCGCGTGATAACTGTTATTATATGCAAACTCAACAAGAGGAAGATGGTCTTCCCAAGCACCACCAAAATCCAGAATGCAAAGCCTCAACAAGTCCTCAAGTACCCTATTCACCCTTTCTGTTTGGCCGTCTGTTTGTGGGTGATAGGCCGTACTCGGGTTCGACCTTGTGCCCATAGCTTCCTGCAAACTGTTCCAGAACTGACTAGTAAAGATGGGGTCTCGGTCACTGACTATGCTGGAAGGGACTCCATGTAGCCGTACTATCTCACGAAGATATACTGATGCTAGCCCAGATGCGGTCCTTTTGCTCTTTACCGGAATGAAATGAGCACTCTTCGTAAGCCTATCTACAATGACCCATATGCTCGTATTCCCTCTCCTTGACCTTGGAAGCCCATCAATAAAGTCCATAGAAATGCTCTCCCACTTCCATAGCGGGACCTCTAGAGGATGTAATAGCCCACCGGGCTTCTTCGACTCGGCTTTTACTCTTTGACAAACAACACATCTGGAGACAAACTCTGCCACATCTTTCTTCATTCCAGGCCAGAAGAAAATGCGCTTCATATCCTTATACATCTTATCACCGCCTGGATGTATAGTCAACTTGGAGCGATGTGCCTCATCAAGAACTTTCCTCACCAAATCTTCTACCATCGGAACACAAAGCCTTCCGTCTCTCCTCAGCCAACCCTTATCATCTATAGAATATCGAGCAAGGTGACTAGATGTCTCCCCTCGAATCAGCTTATCCATGATCCCAATTATCTGAGGGTCTTCCTTCTGCGAAGCCCCAACTTGATCTAGAAGGGTAGGCCTGAGCTCTAGAGATGCCAAAGAACCGGTCTTCGACTCAACTGTCAAGGAAAAATCAAAGGTTGCCAAGAACTCTAAATTCTCCATCTCAACAAATAGAGGACTTAGTGTCAACCTTTTCCTACTCAACGCATCTGCTACAACATTCCCCTTGCCAGGGGTATAGGCTATATCAAAATCATAGGAAGCCAAGAATTCCATCCATCTCTGCTGCCTCAAGTTCAGATCTTTCTGCGAAAAGAGATACTTCAAAGACTTATGATCAGTATACAGCTCAAATCTCTCTCCCAGAAGATAATGACGCCAAGCCTTGAGTGCATATACAATCGCTGCCAGCTCTAGATCATGAGTGGGGTAATTCTTCTCATGCACCTTAAGTTGCCTCCCACCAAAACATATAACTCTGCCTTCTTGCATCAGAACGACGCCCAATCCCGTGCCACAAGCATCAGTGTACACGGTAAATATCTTACCACCATCGGGTAAAGCTAGAACTGGTGCTGAGGTAAGGGCTCTCTTGAGTCTCTGAAAAGTAAGCTCACAATCCATATCCCAAGCAAAGACTAAGTTCTTCTTCGTCAACTTAGTGAGAGGAGCGGATATCTTCGCGAAGTCCTTGATGAACTTCCGGTAAAACCCTGCAAGACCCAGAAAACTTCTCACTTCGGTTGCATTCCTTGGAGTCTTCCAATCCTGAACCGCAACCACCTTAGCGGGATCCACCGCTAAGCCTTGCTTGGATACGATATGCCCAAGGAATCTAACTTCCCTTCTCTAAAAGTGACACTTGGAGAACTTGGCCTTTAATTGATGCGCTCTAAGCGTATCCATCACCTCTACAAGATGCCTCGCGTGCTCTTCTTCATCCTTGGAGAAGACCAGAATATCATCCACAAAGACCGCGATAAACTTGTTCAAGAACTCCCGAAACACCCTACTCATCAAGTCTACGAAATATGCGGGTGCATTCGTCAACCCGAACGGCATAACAAGCCATTCAAAGAATCCATCTGGAGTTCTGAATGCAGTCTTGTCTATACTATCTTCAGCCACTCTGAGCTGATGAAATCCAGTAGCAAGATCAAGCTGAGAGAAAACAGAAGCTCCAACGAGCTGGTCGAAAAGATCATCAATCCTCGGTAACGGGTGTCTGTTCTTCTTAGTCAGCTTATTCAATTCTCTATAATCCACACAGAGTCGAAGAGAACCATCTGCCTTAGTAGCAAATACCACAGGCGCTCTCCATTCGGATATACTTCGTCTGATGAAGTTCTTCTCAAGCAACTCCTTTATTTGCTTGCTGAGCTCCCGTATCTCACGCGGAGCCATGTGCCGAACGGGCAAAGAAACAGGCTTAGCATTATCCACCAGATAAATGCGAAAATCAATCTCTCGTTTAGGGGGCAACCCCTTAACTTCTTCAAAAACATCTGGATAATCTCGGACCACCCTTACAGACTGAAGGGCTTCCTCTGACGAGTCGAGAGATTCAAGATAGCACAACATGACGGGATCCTTCGGATTGCATGAAATCTCTAAGGTGTTGCCCAGGCGAGTCACAAGCCTTACAACCCTATGCTCACAATCCAGGATGGCTCCATATCTAGACAGCCAATCCATGCCCAAGATCAATCCGTATCCCCTGAAACCAAGAACATACGCACTACACAAGAACTCTACACTAAGTATAGAGATCCTCATATCCTCACATATCATAGATAGATGAGCAGAACCCCCAATGGGATTCGAAACACAAACGGGATCATCCACTAGGCTAGTACTAAGGTGCAAGCTATCGACAAGATTAGATGAAATAAAGCTATGTGATGCACCAGAATCAAACAAGGTACGTACTGGAAGATCGGAAATATAAACAAGGTTCTCGACAGAAACACTACCTCGATCGGGAACTGTAGCGGTATTGAGAGCATGAACTTGCCCTCCAGAAGGTCCAGCCTGCCCTTTCTTCTTCGGACATTCCTTGCTGAAGTGTCCAGTCTCACCACAAGAGAAACATCCACCACTAAGCTTCCTTTTCTTCTTCCTACAATCCTTAGCAAAGTGTCCAGGCGCACCACAGTAATTGCATTTTCCCTTGCCTTTATTGTTGTTCCCCTTCTTGCTCTTGCTCTGATTCCCCTGATTGCTTTGACCACCTTGATTGCCTTTACCCTGAGAATCCGTTTTCTTTGCTTGAGTATCACTCGACTTGACCTCTTTCTTTCCATCACCCTGAAGTAGAGCCATATCGACCAAACTCTCGAAAGTAGCTCCATGCGGAATATGTGACATCGCCAAGCCCTGCAGCGGCTCATTCAACCCTCTAGCGAATCGGAGAGCCTTCTTCTCAGGGGTGTTTACCATATCTAAACCAAAACGGGCCAGCTGATTAAACCTGTTCACATACTCCTTGACAGTCATATCACCTTGCTTTAATGCAATGAACTTCTCCATCTGTAAATTCGCCTCAGCAGTAGATAGAAACTTGGCCACAAATCTAGTCCTCAAATCGGCCCAAGTCTCGACGGGCCTTGTCCCATTGGTGACCTCCCACCAATAGGCTGCTTCGTCCTTCAAAAGCCACACTGTTAATAAGATTTTCCTCTCGTCATCAATCCCAAAAATAGCAAACAAGTCCTCAGTATCTTTCAGCCAATTCCTAGCTTCAACAAAAGATTCCGTGCCTAGGAAATTCTTGCCTCCCATCGCCTTGAAGTCTTTACAAACCTTCGTGAACTCAACCTGAGGATGCTGAGGGGGAGGAGGGGGAAGAGGAGCCTCAGCAACTGGAGGAGGAGGAGCAGGAACTACCGGCGGAGGGACATTAGGGGGAGGATTCTCAACCACAGGAGGAGGAGTGGGAGTAGGGTTTGCGGGGCCAGCTACTGCCCTAGCTTCTAAAAGCCTCCTATACCAGAGTGGTACGTTTACTCCATCCGGGATGGCAAGATTTTCAGCCATACTGAAACGAAAGATAAGATAAGATTAGGTCAAGGGAACGAAGGATAACGCTAATGGCTTTTTGGGGATTAGCCTTAAAATAATCTAGACTTTATTTTGGAAAATACTTAGTAGGTTTTTGAAAATAGTTTTTCAAAAAGGGTTTTTTTTTTTCAAAAGTTTTGTTCAATCTTGTTAACCTTGTGCTCTGATACCAAATGTAACACCCCGCCTCCACTAGGATCACTCCTTAGAATGTACTAGCTTTGGAGGGGCGTTATTGTGAGGGTAAACATGCACAGAGATATCGCAAGACAGAATATATGAAAATAAATATAAATAAAGCAGCGGTAGCAGATAAAAACCCATCATCATCTTCTCAGAAAACCAACATAGTCAAGTACATAATATCAAAAGGTCATGATCCAAAATACAACATAAGTCTAGATATGTGATAACAAAATACATGGTAAAACATCAGTACTAATCCCCAGAAATAAAAGATAAGCCACAGCTAGCTCAGATCCATACATGAGCTATCCAACAAGCAAGCCAAAGATCCACTAAGCAGATGTAGCCCCTCCCTGAGAACCTGTGGGGGGGGGGGGGGGAAACGGAAGAAAAGAAGCGAAAGAAAACAGGTCAGTCAAAAAGACTGGTAAGCCCTACTACGATCAATCTATAAACTAATAAAGTTAACAGCATGATGGAAACTGAGATGAACATACTGGCAATAGATAAAGGTGACATCACATAGATGAGATTAAACTTTGCACCACAGTGTACTAGCAAACCCACAAAACAGATCTTGATCCCTTAGCCCAAACTTTGGCCCAATAACATGAAGTGACCTTAGTATAAGGTCCAGCCCAACGGTCTAGTCGATCGGCTCCCTATAAACCTAACACGTCCAGTGTTGGTGTCCATACGGCCCACATGGATGTAGTCAGACTGCGCTGGGTCCACCTTTGGGTGTATCAAGCCCTCGGGTGTCAACCCCAGACACCTAAGCAATAATGCACAGTCTAAACCTACTAGTACCCGTGCCTCGAGTTTGTCCAATATCGGACTACGTGCACGTCCGTAGCCCGCCGGACCCGCACCGCTGTACCACTCAGCCGTCGCTTTGGTCGCTTACATCCGTCCAGTAATCGTGCCCCGCCCTAACCTAGCTGTAGGGTTGTGGTGATACCAAACTGGGATTACTGCTGGAACAGACCACGTTGCTAGGGTTTCTAAGAGGGTTAAGTGTGGTTTTAACCCCTCACTAATCATGGATTAAATTAGTTAAGTGTAACCACTTAACCCCATCTAATCCTCGCATCCCCATTATTGGTTAAGTATTAGGGGGCCATGACTTAACCCTAATCATGAGGCATTAATTAATTAACGCACCCAACCTCTCACATTAGACATCCGTGGTTACCTGGGAAGATTTACACCACGTCTAGGTCTAACCTCGGGTCTTATGGTGCAACATGACCAACTACCCACATTAGACCTCACGTTGTGGTTACCTGGGAAGATTTACACCACAACTAGGTCTAACCTCGAGTTGGCCATATCATGTTATCTAATGTCATGTCCACTTTAAAACATATTTACAAGTTAACATATACTTGGGTAGACCTAACTTAATAGGTAAATTCCCAAGGGGTAGACCTAACTTAATAGGTAAATTCCCAATCTTTTAGTTTCATGAATTTTTAAGTTTACCCAAACCCCCCAACGTCATTATATCGCTTACATATTCGTCATAACGCATAAGGGTATAAAAGGTAACTTGGCATAACATACATGATGAACTTCACATATCATAATAATGATGCATAACATGTTAGACTTGCAAATCATGTCATAGTGAACTCGCATAAACATGCATAACCCATAAAACTTGCATAACATGGTAAGGTGAACTCGCATAAGCATGCATAACCCATAAAACATGTACAACATGGTAAGGTGAACTTGCATAAGCATACATAATCCATTAAACATGTAGAACATGGCATAGTAAACTCGCATAAGCATGCATAACTTATGAAACATGTACAAATCTCAACTTTCACCACATGATAACTTTAGAGTTTGTAAAGTGAAGGTAAGAGGGCTTACAAATATAAACAAGTCACAAATCCACCAAATAAGATGAAGAAGCCCTTTGAAAACCCAAAACAAAGCTTCAAAAAACCCTTTTGCAAAAATCCCAAAAACACAAACTTAGCAAATCAAACTTGCAACTTAATGAAGTATGCAAGTTATTAAGCATTCATACAACATAGAAAAGGTTGTATGATCATCATATCTTTATAGGATTAAACTTTGAGGGAAGTGGAGGCTAGGGTTTTTAGGTGGAGGCCATTTGAGGATTCAATTTGACATAGTTTAGTTGCTAGATTGATTAATGAGGCTTTAGGGTAGGATTAGGGGTATATTTATAGGGAATTAGAGTGTTTTAAGCCCTAGGATTAACCCTAGAATAGTTTTGGCCCGTCAGATTTCGGAATTCTCTAGAACCAGGCCACACAACCAAGCCCAAACCAAAATGGTGCGCCAGGCAGATTTGCCTGGCTACCCCCTGTCGACAGGGCTGTCGACAGGGCTGTCGACTCCCTAGGGGCCCTGTCGACATGCCTGTCGACATGCGGGTCCTGGCGGGAGTTTTCCCGCCTGACGCCAATTAGCCCTAATCCTTGTTTTTAATTTGAAATTTAAATCTGTTTTTAACCTAGAAATTTCTGAAAACTTCAATGGGCCTTAACTAGGTCATACGGACTCCGATTTTCGAAAACTCGGACTCTATTTCGCGTATTTTTCCGAGACGAACGCAATGGCATAGCCCGTTTCCCTTGATTCAGATTTTTAAATTAAATTCTGCCTCGATTCATGTTATAACAGGTTATTGAAAATACGGGTTGTTACAGAGGGGCTTCTGTTGGTGGCATCCGATCAAACCCCGACGTTCTAGTGGAGGCATTGTAGTGGTGAAATCGTGGTGAGGCGTGGGTGTTCATTCCAGCATGGATCAAAGTATAAAGGGATTGAACGAATGTTGAATGGCAGATAGGAGTGGGTGTTTTGCACGTGAGCAGTAAAGGAGAATCAGCCGTATGTTTTAAACATAATTAAGTTTAAATCCTATTATAATTAAATGGATAATTATTTTGTTAAAAAATGTTAGTAATTTAATTATGTTGGAATGGTACAGGGACCAGGGGAATGGGAAAAATCGGTTCAGGAATAAGGAGAGAGCAACGTTCGAAAATGAAGGGATAGTTCTGCTGTGATTTGTTGAAAACTAAGTAATTATATTAATTATATAAATTAGTGAGTAATTAAAAGAATTAATTATATTAATTTAAACGGTGAACTTATATTGTTTATACCTCATGCTAATGTTAACAAAATTGGACAAACAAAGCGCCGTTAGAACCGCAGTGATGAGCACTACATTATGGAATATATGTGGACGAGTTTGGGAGCAACTGGGAATTTTAGTTAAATTAACCACTAGTTTAATATAACTGAAAACGAACCGTTTCAACAACGAATAAAATCAAAGTGAGTTAAACTCACTCAGTTTATCCCACTTATATTTTATATAAGTTGGGTTTTATAATTGTGTGCTATGACTACTAAGGGTTAAGTGTGTGTTTGTTTGTTAGATATACTCATATATTGACTAAACCAATGAAATTAAATGTTTGTTTAATTTCAATGAAAAAACAAATCGTTATTTTAACGATTAGATCCAATGGAGGTAACTTATCTTGTTGGTCACGTTTATAAAATAAACGTGTTTAATTGTTTGAACTGTTTTGTTAATTGGTTGATGTTAAATAGTCGTTATTTACTATTATAGAAACCAGTACGTTTGGCACGTCCGTTGGACGTGTGCAAGGATAATGGAGAGTAAATTAATGAATATGCGTAAATGATGTGTTAATACGAATAAAATATGTAAGTTAACTTCTGTGTTTATTGAAATATACAAACTTATATGTAGAAAATTTGCTACTTAAAATAAAGAATATGATTCAAAAAAAAAATAGTCGCACACAAAATAATCGTGTATGATAAGAAAAGGAGTCGAAAAACAAAAAAGGGAAGCAGCAAATGAAGCACATGGCATAAACTCTTTGCTTTGTGTTCATACGTGCGTGAAGGGAGAATAGCGTTTGGAAGGGATTAGCGCATACAGTGTCCAGTCTAGCCATGGAAAATAATCATATAATCTACCCAATTTAAGAAAATCCTTATCATCGTGTCAAATTTGATATATTTTTGCATGAAATACAAATCATATAAGATTATAATGATTCAAAAACATTCCAAACAAAACTTTTAGAAAACCACTTCCATCAGCGCTGTTATTATACACACACGCACAGAATGTTCGAACTCAAATTATCATAACCCGCTGCTAATTTGTATAGAATAAATATACAGAATGTTCAACTCAAATTACCATAACCTGCTATTAAATTGTATACATCAAACCAAAGGGGTTACAAACCAAATATAAAATACATCGACACCAACTTTTCCTTGCCCGCATGCTCAGAAGGCAAACTAATCTTTAAACAGCAAAGATACTATCTGAAGCATCATGGGGATCAAATTTCTTTCCAGCTTCTATGCGTTCAGAACCTTTTTCAAATTTGTTCCTATCTTCTACAGTTGACAGTTTATTCAGCTTCCTGTGATAGTAAAGATTTCCATCACCACTTTCTCTAATCTCCATGAACTTCGGTCTCATATCAGCAATAGAATCATTGCTAAACTCATGTACATCAATCGCATTTTTCTTTGTGAGCAACATGGAGTTTGATCTCCTACGTTTATTGTGTCCAAGCTTGTTTCCAGAACTATGCCTACTGCATATATTCATGTTAGCTTATCAGAGGAAATCATCATCTTCCTGAAGCCAAAAGCTACGAAAAAATGACAACTTCAAAAATTAGATTAAATCAAAAATAAGTAATTCTCTTTCAAATTATGATGCAAAATTTCTCTTGGGTTTATTCATGCATTTTTACTCTCTGTTATATCATTCCTGCTTGGAAGTTTAGTTCTAGCTTCCCTCTTTTCTTCTTATGCAATGATGTAGGCGATGGGGTGTCTCTATGTGCATTAACGTGATTTGTGTAGCAGGTATCAATTCTGTGAACGAACACACATGCAACGCAGGCACACACGCATGCGCACCCACACACGCACATCCAAATGATGGTAATACACTACTTAAATAAAATTTATAATTAAGGAAATATTAAATTATTACACATATATATGTGTGTACATAATGA
Organism: Allium sativum; assembly: GCA_030737875.1. Lineage (NCBI taxonomy): Eukaryota > Viridiplantae > Streptophyta > Magnoliopsida > Asparagales > Amaryllidaceae > Allium > Allium sativum. The sequence goes on from CM060922.1 coordinate 861,544,619, forward strand.
TTCGATTAACTTATCAAAATTTATGAAAAAGATTGGGTGCTCACATCAGAATGGCATAACCTTACACATACGGAAACCTATTTCTGGATAGAACATAACTATCTTATAACATCAAGCCAATAGGTATCATAGAAGAATCTCACTATATGGTAATCCTGTATTGGCTTCCATAAAAAATACCAAACTTTGTAAGAAAATAATATAACAAATCACATTTATTTAAGTCATACCTGGCGACTTTCCAGTGCAGGACATGGTAGCGAGAAATAGTGGGTACTGTGAGAAACAGAAGAGGAAGGAAAAAAGTAAGGAAATATTACAATATAGAGGCAATGAGAAATTATTTTGTTAGTACATGCAGTTAAGTAAAATAATATCATATTATAAAGTATTGACAGGCCATATATTACAAAACATACATAAACCATTATGCATAATCGAAAATACAACTGTTAAAGAAACCCAAAAATCGAGTGGAATTGAAATTACTGCTGATAATCAAAAAACCAAAAATCAAATATAAAAAATGATAGAACTTCAATGAATCTGTAGTGTAGATAAAAATCACGATAAGTGCAGGAAAATAGGTAGGGTCAAAAAAAGAATTGGAAAAATGAGAAATTTGCAACATTATCTTTAGTTCAGATATTCTATTAACCGTAATCTTTTAACAGAAATCATAAATTTCAGTGACGATAAATACAGACTGGGTTGAGCGTTTACACTTACATACATTTTGGAAACAGTATGCTGGGTTTAAAGTCAGTTATAGCAAATTAGCGAGTAAGAAACATATTAGCTCAACATTTGATGTTTTATTTAGCAAAAAAATTAATTTACTTACCATTATGTGGAGCTGAAATATAGCTTTTGCGAATATTTTGTAGTGAGGAGATGTAAGCTGTTGAAAATTTCAGTTTTGTTTCCCATGTTGATTGTTTACGATCTTGCACTTCGATAGAATGGAAGCAATCAAATAGAAATATCAATTATAGATCAATAAAACCTTTGAATAGAAAAAGCATACAACTGACGAAAAAATTAAATATAGGTAGTAACGATCATTGAAACCCAAAATATAATGTTATTTATAAGGTGAGTTAACTACATAGATATTTTACACAAAATATACTGAAAATTTTCAGGCCTCACAGTTTAATGGAGCAAACAAAAGATACGCAACAGAAGTAAATAGAAGGAAAATAATCAGAAATGTGCGATAGAAACACATGGAGACGACAGACAAACAGTAGAGGAGAGTTTGGGTCAAAATAACTATGAAACTCAGTTAAAATGTAAGGAAAGAAATCTAAACAAATAGAAGTAAACTCAAATAAAGGAGAAAGGGTTTGTACCAAATATGTTCCCTACCCACATCGCCTCCATTACTTAACCCCAATTATTCTTCTCCTCACCTGCCAATCTCACACTGTCGGAAAAAGCTGTAACAAACACAACTGTATTAAACAGCTGACATACTACTGAAATACAACTATAATAAATAGTCTACATACTGTTGAAATAAAAATCTATTAAAAAGAAAAAATTGTGAACCTATAACTTAAATGGTACCGAATTTTCTCTATGCAATTTTTTATTTCAACTAAAATAGTCATTCTCTTTACTTCGTGTATAGCATTGTGGTGGATACCCAGTGCCGAAGGCTCTCGTACTCAAGCCTGAGGACTTCCTAGACAGTCTCCCATCTGGTACTATTCTCACGGCTTTCCGGGCTCTGGGTGTGTGGTCAATTAGCTTTAATTCGTATAGGATCGAAAGAAAAAAATCCCATTTGAAGGTTCCATGGTGTTTGTTAAAAATAAATTTATTTGAACAAATAAACAATGTAGACAATAATATAAACAATACAATTGGGTGCATTAATACTTAATCGTTTAAGCCTCCAAGAACATCTTAGCCACTATAAACTCAATATCTATTTGGTAAAAGGAACCAAAAATTGCCAATAATCATGACAGTAATGAATGAAGTTACGATATAAAATGACATGTATATATCTGTTAGACCAAAGAGTGGTTCTAACACCCAAATTGACTAAAATTAAAATGAAATGAGATCGACAATAAAAAAGAGACACAGGATTTGTAGTGGTTCGGCATTAAAAAGCCTACGTCCACTTTATAATCACTTTGCTTGATAATGTAGATGAAAATACAATGGGATATTCACTCAATTTCACTCACTTTTCATATACATTCACTCAATTGTCTCAAAATACACTTTGAATGATGATTTTGAATTGTTTGGAGTGCTGGAATTCGGTTCACAAAGATGTTTGAACTCTCAGAGTGCCAAAAGATCCCTTCAAACGACCCTTGGGGGTCTATTTATAGGTGGAAACTTCTCCAGAATTCGGTTCGGATCGGGTGCACGTGTCCTCCATTCCATGACTTTCGGAATCGGATGAGTTCTGGTGTTGCCAGCGCATCAAGTAAATGGCCATCGTGGGTAGAAAGTGGGTGTAACTGCCCCGAATATCCAGGAGATCATGGAGTGAAGCGGCTGGAAACTCATTGGGATCGGATCGGGTCCTTCTAATGACATGGGGTTCGGATCGGGGCATCCCATCCGATCCGATCCGGTTTGAATTTTGTCTCTCCTCACTTTATATCACTTCGCTTTTCCTTGACTACGCCCGATCCGATCCGGCTTGATCTTTTAGCTTCGTGTTGCTTCTGTTCTTAACTCTGTAATTCCGATCCGAACCGGATGTGTAACAGAGTGTCTTTCGTTTACTTGATCTTCTGACTTCTTGACTTTGTATAGCCTAGTTTACAAAGTAGACTAACATTTTCCCCCCTCAAAGGATGCTTCTGTTGAAGACGAAGCGTGCTTTGATGTTATCTGTACATCAATCTTTCATTCTGAATCATTGAGAAGTCGTTTCCACTGATACATAAAGATACGTTGCTTCAGAAAGTTATGTCTCTTGATGTCTATATATATTTTGCATTGTGTGTGGATCCCTTTCTTTATTTTCAAACAATTTTTAGAACTCTTCCTGATTTTCAACGGTTCCTCCAGGTAATCTTTTTCTTCATTTATCTTTGAATTTAATTTGCACACCAAGTCGTTGAGCTCAATCCATTCAGTTCGGACCCGATCCGGAGGGACTCCCTTCGTATTACTTAAGGTTGGTCCAACAGACCAGAACGTGTTCGTAGGCCTGTATCCCGGTCCGAGCGGGGAGAGGAAAAGATGGGGAACACGATTAGTCACTGAGAATACATATATAAACTCATTATACATTCCTTTCTTCTTCCCTTTCTTTCATTAATCTCGCTCAACAGTTTTTACACTGAAACCCTAGCTTTCAGAAAGCTTCAAAACTCTGAAATTCTCTCGTCAATTTTAAATTTAAACATCTCGGTAGGTTTAAAATTTCAATTATCTTGGTAATAAATGGTTCCAGTTGAAATTTGCGGTCGATTTGAACAATTTGAGTTTGGTTATTGCTTGATTTCGATGCCGCGACTTCCTCCTCCCTCTCCGTCGTCGTTGGTGGCTTCGGCATCACCTCGAAGCGCTGGGAGGTGGAAGATGGGACCTGTTCGATTCCAACTAGGGTTTTGGGGATGGGATTGAGTTCAGTTGTGACTGAGGAGGAAGGGGAAGACGAAGGGCATAGGGAGTCGGTTCGGGCGTGGAGATATGGAAGACGGAGGAGAAGAAAAGGAAGAAAAGGCTCAGAAAGCCAAATCGGGTCGGGCAAAAGTCGAAGAGGGAGACAGAGCTCAACTAACTGGATCGGGTCGGATAGTACTCTCGTAATCAGATCGGATCGGAAAGTGAAATAAAGGAGGAGAGGGGCATGGTCACTTAATTCGATCCGGACCGTTCAAGGAGCCTATTTCTGAACCGATCTGACTTTGATCCCTGGGCTTCAATGTTTATTTGATTCCAAGGCAAGGTTGTGCCCCCGATCCGATCCCAATGAATGCATCTGAACCGAACCGAAGGGCAATCCAACTTAATGCATAAGAACTTGTTTAACTGGCCAAATCGATTCTTGGCATAATCTTCGACTTAATGGACAGTTAGGATAGCGCCTCGCGAACATAAACGAATATCAAGAACTATTCTTAACATCATTGCATTGCCAAGATTTTGCCTTACACTTTCGAGTGTTAACTTTACATCTTCTACACACACCGTACACACTTTAGTTCACACACATGCACAGGGGGACACGGGCTAATTTACTCTAACTTCTGTTATTACTTCTTCAATAGTTTAGTGATCATGGCCAAAAGACATTCTTCTAGACTGGCAGAAAAGAAAGAGGTCCCAGAGACATCAAACAAAGTTACTCTTGACGACATATCTTCTTCCTCAGACCCTGAATGGGGTGACGAAGGATCAGATTATGAAGTGGGGGCGCATAACAGCGGAACGTCTTCTGACAGTGAAGCTTCTCTGGGTTACAAAGATGAAGGAGGGGTTGGAGATACCCGAGCTCCTGACGAATTTGAATCTGCCGTCATATTGGAATCACCTCAAGATTCTGTTGAATCGACAATTGACTATGACAGGCTCCTTCGAATATGCTTGAAGTACGGGATACATAAAAAAGGTACTCTGGTGCCATCTAAAACTGATCGTCCTCATAATCCTCCGGAGGGATTTATGGCTATCACCCGATTAATGTGCATGGTTGGGGCTATCCCTCCATTTTCTCCTTTCGTCGTCGATTTTCTAAGACAAATGCGGATTTCCCCCATGCAGTTGCATCCCAACTCCTATGCTTACATGCATACCTTTTATGTAGCATACCGCGAGATCTTAGTCATAGAGCTCACTTTTGATGACGTTCATTTCTTTTATAACTTCAAGCACCGGACTCGAGAAACTCCTTATTTCTCTTACTTCGAGTCTGTCCCAAAAAGAAAGATAATTTCAATGCCATTTAGTAGCAAGGCCGGCGACTCCAAGCTGGAAGGGTTTTATGTAAGGCAACAGCCAGGATGTGCTAGGAGATGGACAAAATCGAGTAAGGCACCGGTTTTATAAACCTCGACTCTGAATGTCCACACCACCACACTAATCCATTTTCTTTTTGTTTTCAGTTGACAATCCAAAACATATATCGGGTCAAGTGTTCTTTGATCAGATGCATCGGCTCCTCAATGGTGATCAAAAGTTTTTAACCATCGACGAGGTCCTCAAGGACGAATATCTTCATCACCATGGACTGCTATCCATTACCCGTAGTATAGGTCACAGGCTAGGTCCATATGTGTATATCCCTCCGGTGAATGTAATTCCAGAAATGGGCGAGAGCTCGAAAGGTCCCACCGTGCCACTTCGAACTTCACCTTCTCCAAGTTCGACTCAAGATGATGAGTTGGCTAATTTACCTGAGAAGCACCGAGAGGGGTACATCACTCCTGGGGATGTGGCTTCTCCTGAGAAATCACCATCTCCTAAAGAATAACCAACAGGCGCTTCCCAAAGAGATGCCCCTACTGTTGATGATCCTACAATTCAGGGCTTGGGAGACCTCCCTCTTCCTAACACTATTTACACTTCCGGGGATTTTGGCACAAATCATTTAGTTTTTACTTCTTCGGAGGAGGCTACTCCTGTTAAGGCCAAAGAGCCCTCTCGCACTGGCTCGGCTTCAGACTTTGGTTTGTTGGATGGGGGACACCACTTAGGATGCACTTGACACAATTGCACCCCACTTCACAGCACTTACGTCTTATGAGAATATTGATTCTGAATTCCACTTGCATTATTGTGCAAGTACAATGTCTCGTGCTTACTATGACATCAAGAAGCTACGTCACAGCATGACTAGACCCCCTCACGATGTTGAGTATGATCGTCGCGAAGGTCGCGGTAGGGAGGATAGAAGGCCCTATGATTCTTATCATTCGCGGTCCTCGCGCTCTCGATCTCCCATTCGGTCAGATCCAAAGCGATATAAGGGCTACCAAGGTCGTCGAGAAGATGACAGGCTGCAATCAAAAGACTCAACTTCTTCTCAAGAAAAGCGCAGTAGGGAGAGGAGCCCGCCGAGAGACACCGACTCGCGAAGCAAGCGCAAGGTTCCTGCTAAACGGCCGAGAAGGGACGAGGAGGCCATTGAGCCTTCCACGCAAAAGGATACCGAGCTGACATTTCCTGCACCTCCACCGTTGGATGCTGAAACTGCAGTTAAGCGGACGTATCTGGAGGAGCAATTTCCCGATCCCTACTTTGAAAACTTGACTTTCTTACCTGCTCTTGAGCCTATTTCCTCGAGGTGGGCAGATGAGGCCAAAGCAAAAATAGACGCGGTCGAGAAACAATATTCAGAGATGTTCAAGTATTCGCGCAACCTTTCCAGAATCATCCAAACTTTAATCACGAATACTAACTCGATGCAGAAGACCGCAGAAGATGATGCAAGGGCCTTAAAAAATTTAGGAAAAGACCTCGAGGATACACAGGCTCAACTTGTTGTTGCTCAACGGGACACTGCTAGCTTCAAGCATCAATTTTAAGATTTACAAAAACGCTATCATAACTTGCTCGAGTCCCATACTCAAGAGCGTTCGGAGCTGAAAAAGCAAGCGGAAGATGCCAAGTCAGATGCTGCTAAAATGCAACTTGCTTATGCTGACCTTGAGCGAGAAAAGGCCGAGTTGGCGAAGAAGAACACCGAATTGGAGAAGAAAAATGCTGACTTGGCTACCAAATTGATGGAGGCTGAGAACAGGGCTGCCCTGGCGGAGGGTAATATTGAAAGCGTCATCAAATCGGCCGAAGAATCCCGCAAGCAGCTAGCGGAGGCTCAGGAGGATGTGCAGGGCTTTGGTGAATTACTGATTGATTTTTTTGCACGTATAATCCGCTACCGAAACATCTCTTGGATCGATGATTATCCGACTACCTTGGTTAATGTATGGAGACAAATTGTTGAATGGGAAAAGAAAGAACTCAAGGTAGATTCCATCGACGAGGACAAACTTATGGAAAAGTATTTAAGAGATGACGACCCGGCGAGTCTAGCCGAGGGGCGTCGCCTGATTGCTGCCGCCATGGATGAGGAAAAGCGGAAGGCTAAACAAAAGGACATCTTGGAGGTTGGATCTTCTTCCACTGCCGCTAAAACTCCTGAAGTAGAGGAATATGACCCCGAAAATCCGGCGATCCCTCAGACATCTCTTTTATCTCCTATTCCTGAATCGGCTTCAGAGGCAGCAGCTACTCCGGCTGAGAAATCATCGGAAGGTATTTCTACCTTTTCACCCCAATTCATCAAAGCTGTCTCCACTTTCCATCGCATAGTCGGACAATCAATGAAGGGCCCTTTATTTTCTCCCGAATTGATAACTGTTACTTCTCATTCCGCAGGTGCTGAACCGGCCGAGAAGGCGGACGTGCCCCATGGAACCACTGCCGAAACAAAGTCAGCGGAGAAGGATGAAGGAGACAAGGGTAAGACTCGCGCTCCTCACGACGGCGAGATGATAGACGCCATAAAGGATGATGGTGGTGATGAGGGACATGAGGAGGACCCTGAGGTGGCTATAGTTGGGGAATCAAAAAGCACCGATGACATTACTTTAGCTGCACTGAAAGCCGAACAAGACAAACGCATGCAGCTTAAAGTTGAAGACCTAGACCCTGAAAGCCTTAAGCCTCTCACAGTAGTGGATGCTGGATCAAGGTTAGTTGTTAAGATTTCGACTAGATCTATTACAGAAGAACTTGATAAAAACTCTTCTCTTGATTCCAGCGTTCCGCCTCCCGGGAAAAAGTCAACCGATTCCAGCACTTCAGCCTCAGGGAAGAAAAAACCAAGGCGCATCTTCACTGATGCTGAAAAAGAGGCGAAGGATGCTCAGAAGGCTGCCAAGAAGTCCAAGTCCACTTCAAAGTCTAAGTGATGAAGTGCTTTGCTTTATTTTAGCATTTAATTGGCTCACAATTGTTGCAGCGAGTGTGGCCCTCGCATCTTCTTTTAGCCTGTTTTCCTGTACAAATTCATGCATTTGTAAATAAGTACAAATAATTCATTTCCTGCAATGTCTGTTAGTTGTCAGTTCATTACTTATGTAAAAATGCAAATGCATGTCCTACTAAAGTCGTATAATGGAGTCATAGTGGGGGGGAATATGTATGCACATATATGCCCCTAGTCGGTCTTGAAAAACTATTCAAGATTAAATTAAAAAGTCTGAATGTCCCCGATTCTCTGACGGGGGTCACATTCCTTGTGTCATTGATGCCTGCTCTTTTCTGGCATCTTTTATACTCTCCTGTCTTATATTTAGGTTAGAGTTCTTACTGAGGCGGTCTCTCATCTGGGTGCACCTTCACGCCTCATAGGACGTCGTCTTCCCGTCCTTTATACTCTCTCTCAATTCTTGAGAATTAGAGTTAAGAATGTCGTCTTCCCATTCATTTATGTCTTATTGCGCAAACAGTCGTTGTGTTTGTTCCTGCATATAAGCCATCTTCAACTTTTCAGATTTTAATTTAACATTTCATATTCCACAGTCACAATAGAATAACAGTTGAAGATATAAATAATGCAGGAAAGTAAGTGGCATACGATATTTTTATAGTGGTTCGGCTAAGTCGTAGCCTACATCCACTTTATAGTTCTTTGTTCGTATCAACAGACTTTTCTAAGGCAACTCGTGCCTCTTTACAAAGTTCATAAGAAAAACGAAAGAAAATACAACATCCCTAGTTCAAATATCGCATCAAGTGTTGGGCATTCTAAGCCCTAGGCACTTCTTCGCCATCTACGGTCGTTAACTTGAAGGCTCCTATTTCAAGTTTCCGTTGGATGACGAATGGTCCTTCCCACTTTGGACCGAGGTGAGGAAGGGATGGAAAAACTCGCTTTAGCACCAGATCTCCTGGTTCAAAGGTTCTAAAATGAACTTTCTTGTCATAATAGCATGCCATCTGACGTCGATGTCTTGACGCACGCAAGTCTACCTCGTCCCTTTTCTCTTCGATTTCATCAAGGGACTCGAGGAGGAGTGCCCGATTCGTCATCGGGTCATAATATGTCACCCTGTGAGAGGGAACTTCAAGCTCTATCGGGATTACTGCTTCTGAGCCAAATGAGAGAGAGAAAAGAGTATGACCGGTTGCTGTCTTAAACGTTGTCCGATATGCCCACAAAGCTAAGGGCAATTCATCCACCCATTTTGCTTTTGCACGTTCCAATCGTTTCTTGAGGATGGACTTTATGACTTTATTTATTGCTTCTACCTACCCATTCGACTGTGGATGGGCGACTGCAGTATACCGCTTGTCGATCTTGTATTTCTAGCAGAAATTTCTGAATTCGGCACCATCGAACTGGGTTCCATTATCAGTTATAATGGTCCTTGGAATCCCAAATCGGCATATAATATTTCTAACCAAGAAACTTATCACCTTTCTCGCTGTGATTTTGGTTAAGGGCTCAGCTTCCACCCACTTCATAAAATAGTCCACGACGACTATTGCATACTTCGCTCCTCCTTTTGCAATCGGTAGAACTCCGATGATGTCAATTCCCCACATGGAAAATGGCCACGGACTCACCATCGACTTAAGCTGGGTCGATGGTGCTCTGGGGATCTTGGCGAACCTCTGGCATTTGTCGCAGCGTCGTGAATAATCAGCTGCATCTTTATTAATTGTGGGCCAGAAATACCCATACCGCAATACCTTTTTTGCTAAGGTCTGACCTCCCGTATGATCTCCACACTCACCTTCGTGCACTTCTCTTAATAAACGCTTGATGTCGTCGTGCGCTATACATCGTAACAGGGGCATAGAAAATCCTTGCCGATAAAGGGTATCATCTTGAAGGATATATCTGGTGGCTTTACGAACTATGGCTCGCCTCTCACTCTTCTTTGGTGGGAGTATTCCATTTCTAAGGAAATTCTTGATTGGGGTCATCCACGACTCCCTCTCCGGTTCTGCTTCGAAAGCTAATTCAATTTCCATCGACTCAAAGCTTGGAGATCATAACGTTTCAATTGGAATCATTTCGGTTTCCTCCGGATTGTCGGAACTAGCCAGCTTTGCTAGCCGGTCTGCCTTCTGGTTTTCAGCTCTTGGGATATGCGTTTTGTTATACCGTTCCAAGTTGCTCAACAGCTCCTCCACTTTCCCGAGATAGGCAATAAGTCGAGGTCCCCGAGCCACAAACTCCTTTCGCACTTGGCAGACGACTATTTTGGAGTCGCAGAATATATCCAATGCCTTTATTCCGAATTCCTTAGCAAGTTTCAGCCCGGCAATCAGGGCTTCATATTCAGAGTCATTATTGGTCGATGAAAATTCTAGTCGTAGAGCATAATACAACGATCGTCCTTCAATAGTAATTAAGACGACCCGCTCCGGGTCTTCGGTCGTTTTTGGCTCCGTCTGTGTACAACTTCCATGGATCTAATTTTAATTCCTCCTCTGACTTGACCACCTTGTCGTTGATTATCTCCTCCTCCGGAATTGTGAATTCTGCTATAAAGTCAGCCAGAGCTTGCCCCCTGATCGATCTCCGCGGTTGAAAATTTAAATCAAACTGACTTAATTCAATATTCCACTTGATCAACCGCCCCGATGCTTCGGGTCTTTGCAACACCTGTCTCAGAGGCTGATCAGTGTATATGGTTATTGGGTGAGCTTGAAAATAGTGGCGAAGTTTTCGAGAGGTGATTAGAAGGCTGTAAGCAAGCTTCTCAATCCTTGGGTAGTTATGTTCTGCAGCTGTCAATTTCTTACTTACGTAATATACCGGCCTCTGCACCTTGTCTTCTTCCCGGACCAAGGCGGTGCTAACGGCGTGAGCCGATACTGCTAGATAAACAAACCGCTCTTCATGATCCACTGGCTTCGACAAAATCGGTGGTCTCTATAGTAAGTCCAACAGATTTCGAAAGGCCTCAACACAGTCCGGAGTCCATTCGAAATTTTTCTTCCCCCTTTTTATCAAGTCAAAAAACGGGACGCATTTGTCTGTTGCTTTGGAGATAAATCTACTCAACGCAACCACTTTCCCCATGAGACTTTGGACGTCTTTGATTCTCCTTGGTTCCTCAATGTTCCTTATCGCTGCTATTTGACTGGGATTGATTTCAATCCCTCGAGAGCTCATGATGAATCCTAAAAACTTTCCAGATGCCACCCCAAACGAGCACTTCAAAGGATTTAACTTCATCTGATACTTTCGCAGGATACCGAACATCTCTGCCAAATCTTGCGTATGGCCGGAGGACTGTTTTGATTTGACAAGCATATCGTCCACATAAACCTCCATAGTCTTCCCTATTTGATTATAAAACATCCTGTTCACCAAGCGTTGATAGGTAGCTCCAGCATTTTTCAATCCGAACGGCATGACCACATAGCAATACAACCCCAAATTTGTAATGAAGCTCGTGTGCTCTTGATCGGGCACGTGCATGGGAATCTGGTTGTATCTGAAATATGCGTCCATGAAAGAAAGAAGTTCATGTCCTGCTGTCGAATCCACAAGCTGGTCTACTCTGGGGAGTGGGAAGCTATCTTTCGGGTAGGCTTTATTCAAGTCTGAAAAATCAATGCATGTCCACCACTTTCCGTTTGACTTCTTCACCAAAACAGGATTCGATATCCAGTCGGGATATGTCGAATCTCTAATAAATCCGTTCTCTTTCAGCTTCTCCACTTCTTCTTTCAGAGCTGCCGACCTCTCTGGGCCCAACATACGTCTCTTTTGCTTTACAGGCGGGTGTTTTGGGTTTATGCTCAGCGAATGACTCATGATGGATGGTGATATCCCACACATGTCGATGTGGGTCCAGGAAAACACATCCAGGTTTGCCTTCAGGAAGTCAGTCAGTTCTTTGGCTCGGTGCGGATCCAATTGGGATCCAATCTTCAAAACTTTTGCTGGATCAGCTTCGTTAATGGGTATATCCACTGTCGTTTCGTTAGGAGTTGCCTTTCTATCCTCAGGTTCCTCATCTTCTCTGGGATCCAAGTCTTCAGGCATTCCCTTTGGCAACTTCTTCGGGGTCGATCCCTCTAATTGCTACGCCGAACCCTCCTTTGGAGGAGGTGAGGTACCTTTAGTTTCGATGTTGAGTCCCTTCATCAGCATCTTTAATTCAGCAATATAGCAAGCTCGTCCGGAGACTTGACCTCCTCTTATTACTTCTGTTCCGGCTTCAGTTGGGAACTTTAGCAACAAGCACCATGGTGCGATACAAGCCCTGAACTCTGCAAGGGCGGGCCTTCCTAAAAACGCGTTGTAGAGCGAATCTACATCCAGCACTACGAACTGAAGCATTCGTACTCGTCGACGATCCCCTTGCCCCAATGTTACAGGCAATTCTATATACCCCATTGGGGCTGTCGATGCCCCATTGAAGCCTCAGATGCAACCTTCATAGGGCTTCAAATCTCCAGACTCAAGTTTCATCTGATCAAACAACTTCTTAAACAAAATGTTGACAGAGCTTCCATTGTCCACTAGTACCTTATGAACCAGTGCTGGTCCAATGGTAGTGGTAATGACCAACGGATCTTCGGTAGGTGACTGGATTCCGGTATCGTCTCTGCTACGGAACACTACATCATTGAACATTGTCTTCTGCTGTTTCACAGGGGTGATGTCTTCCAAATCATCGCACTCACCCACATCTATGTGCTTAACTGCATTAACGTATTGGTCCATTGCTCTGAAACTGTGGATAGCTGGATGGAGTCCACCTACTATGGTGTTAATGACAATCTCTTTGCCTTTCTGTTGCGCTGTAGGATTGGGAGCAGACTGATTCTGGTTTGGGGCATGTCCTCCTTTCCCCCTGTCCCTTGGGGCAGCTTTATACTCGTCCAACTTTCCTTCACGTAACAGCTTCTCAACTACGTCTCTCAAGTGTCGACATTCGTTTGTTGAATGTCCATGAGTTCCATGAAATAAACAAAATTTTCTGGTTGCAATTTCTTTCTCTGTTGAATCTTGTGGCGGCGGTCTTTTGTATTGTAGAACATTGTACGTGTCCAAATAAATGTTCTCTAACGTGTCATTCAACGGTGAATAGTTTTCAAACGTCTAGAACCGGGGTCTTTTGTCAGAATTACTTCCACGGTTCCTGTTTCTCCTATTACCATTCGCATTACGGTTGATGTTGCCCCCGTTTCCATTATTATTGTTTCCATTCTTGCTTCCCACATTCACTTCGACTTTCCCAGAATTTTCTCCAGACTGCTTTACGACAACATTACTCTGAACGGCTTCTTTTGAGGCCGCTCCGGACTTCCTCTTTCTGTTTGCCCTTGCTTCCTCCCGTCTTAACTGAATATTGGCTTTCTCATAAAACAACTCTCTTGTGGGAGGCGGCTTCCCAAAAATATAATCTCCAAACTCTGAATTAGGATCAACTCCCTCCATTAAGGCCATCAAGATGGTAGGCTCATGCGGGTCACTGACTTCTGTTACAGCTAAATTGAAGCGGTCTAGGTACGACTTCAAGGACTCACCCGGCGCTTGCTTAATTCTCGATAATTCAATAACATTCTTCGACTTTCGGGCATGAAGTCGGAATTGATTCTTAAAATGTTCACTTAGTTCTTTGAAATTCGATATCGATCGAGGAGGAAGTCGAGTAAACCATAGTAATGCCATGTCTTCTAAGTAAATCGGGAAAGCCTTACACTTCACAGCGTCAGGGGCAGCGACATCATTCATAAGCCATGCGTATCGCATCAAATGTTGTCCCGGGTCGGTTCTCCCGTTATATCTGTCCATCTGCGGCAGATTAAAACGTCGGGGGAACTGAAAGTCAAGAATGTCATCAATAAAGGGAGTATGGCTTCGCTCAATGCCATAATCTTCATTGGTGTAGTTTCGACTCTCAGACATGATCTGGCGTACCATAGCCCAGACGTCAGCATTGGTCAAGGTCCGTTCAGGCTCCCTGGCTCTGGTGTTCGGGTTTCCTCTGGGCTCCTGATCAGGGGACGCCCTCCTTCTTCTAGCGGCTTCTGCTCTGCTTTTCTCCCTACGTTCCCGGTCGATCTCGGGAGGAAGGGGCTGAAGCATTTGTCCCTGAGTGGGATTGCTGAGGTTAGGGTCTCTAGGAAAAACATGGGATCCTCGCATTGGTAATAGCATAGGCTCTCTCAAGCTCGAATCATTGGGTCCTTGTACACGAGCAGCGTCCTCGCGGGATCCCAAAGATCCGAAAGTCATTTGCTCCAAATTCTGAGGTCGTTCGAGTGGCCTTCTTTCACGGGGTTGTTCTTCCTCAAAAGAAGAAGACTGATCCATTGCAGTATGATGAACTGGGGAAGGGGTTCTCTGCCTGCGGAGCTCGCCAATTTCCCTACTCATGATTCTCATATTCTCTTGCATCATAAGATTGGTACGCTCGTGGATTCTCATAGCCTCCCTAGTGCTCTCAAGCATGTCAAGAAGGCGCGACAAATCTCCTTGCGTGACTGGCACAGATGGATTGATCCGATCATTGGTCCCGGTGGCTGGAGTCGGAGCATTTGGAGGGGCTCGAGTAGAGGTTCCAGCATCACCTAGAGCCGGATCGGATCGGAGCAAAATACCCTGGCCGGATCGGTTCGGGTTGGTGGAGTGCACCTCTCCAACGTCTTCCACCCGGTTCGGATCGGAGCTCTCCCTATGTGATCGGTTCGGATTTCCTGAACCTGTCTGATCCGCTCCCGAACTCTGCCCACAAGACCTCGTCACGATCGGATTTTGCTGATCTTCACCAACTTCGTTCCCTCGACTGGTTTGAACTTCCTTGCCTTTTCCTTTGGCCATAATTCTTCAACACTCAACCAATAAATATTTAAAAGCGTCGAAAATTGGGTATTAACTTCTTTGAACTCAACGGTCCAAAAAATAGAACGATAATCCAGAAAAACAGAGAATTCAAATTCTTCTCATTGAAAGCACCAAAATGTTAGACCAAAGAGTGGTCCTAACACCCAAATTGACTAAAATTAAAATGAAATGAGATCGACAATAAAAAAGAGACACAGGATTTATAGTGGTTCGGCGTTAAAAGGCCTACGTCCACTTTATAATCACTTTGCTTGATGATGTAGATGAAAATACAATGGGATATTCACTCAATTTCACTCACTTTTCATATACATTCACTCAATTGTCTCAAAATACACTTTGAATGATGATTTTGAATTGTTTGGAGTGCTGGAATTCGGTTCACAAAGATGTTTGAACTCTCAGAGTGCCGAAAGATCCCTTCAAACGACCCTTGGGGGTCTATTTATAGGTGGAAACTTCTCCAGAATTCGGTTCGGATCAGGTGCACTTGTCCTCCATTCCATGACTTTCGGGATCGGATGAGTTCTGGTGTTGCCAGCGCATCAAGTAGATGGCCATCGTGGGTAGAAAGTGGGTGTAACTGCCCCGAATATCCAGGAGATCATATAGTGAAGCGGCTGGAAACTCATTGGGATCAGATCGGGTCCTTCTAATGACATGGGGTTCGGATCGGGGCATCCCATCCAATCCGATCCGGTTTGAATTTTTTCTCTCCTCACTTTGTCTCACTTCGCTTTTCCTTGACTACGCCCGATCCGATCCGGCTTGATCTTTTAGCTTCTTGTTGCTTTTGTTCTTACCTCTGTAATTTCGATCGGAACCGGTTGTGTAACAGAGTGTCTTTCGTTTACTTGATCTTCTGACTTCTTGACTTTGTATAGCCTAGTTTATAAAGTAGGCTAACAATATCAGTATCTGTTCATGCCAAAAGTGACCCCCATATCAATGAGCTAAGCATTGATTATTACTGCAGTGGTTCACCTTGGAAATTAACTCTTAAGCACACAATTATGGCACTGCCTTTTCTTTTCTTCCATTGGATCAGACACCCTGGTAATTGCATATTGGCTTCAAACAAAGAAAATGAAATAAAATTAAAAAATGCTTAGACGATATGTGCTATTCTTCTTTCTTCAAATAGTTTGTACCAAATAAAATTAATAAGAAACAAATGATAAGATAATGTGTGAACGGGGACTTCAATTCAGTCATAATACATATTTTCGACAGTTGATATTTTCAAACGTGCAATTGTTAAATATACCATGAAACAAAGTACATAGTTATGGTATCATCAATGTAGGTTAGATTTATACATTTTCGTATGCATCATTTAAAAAGCATAATGAATGGAGAAACTGTAAACACAAAAGACAAAAATTAAAAATCCAAAGTAAATTAACAGCATATTAACTTATATTTACTCAACTAAAGTGAACATTTCTACGAAGTAAATACCATGTGAACAACATTTCAGAACTTAAATTTACTAAGCTATATAAAATCAAGTAATTGATAGCTTATACTTAAAATAACACTAAAAAGGAACAACACAAATGACATATGCAGTCAAATTCGAATACTTCAGTCTTTATTATAATAAAATCCAAAACAGAAGCATTGTACAATTTTCCAGAAAATCTTGGTATGCAGCATTTGAAAAGCATAATTTATGCAGAAACGTTAAACACAAAAGACAGAAATTCAAAATCCAAAGCAAATTAACAGCATATTAACTTAAATTTATTCAACTAAAGTGAACATTTTCTACAAAGTAAATACCATGTGAACTGCATTTCAGAACTTAAATTTGTTAAACTATATAAAATCAAGTCATTGATAGCTTATACTTAAAATAACACTAAATAGAACAACACAAATGACATATGTAGTCAAATTCGAGTACTTCAGCCATTATTATAAAAAAATCCCAAATAGAAGTAATGTACAAATTTGCAGGAAATCGAAATGCTTTCCTTTCTCTAAAATGACCGAGAACTTGGTAAAATGCCCACTACTCCTGTACAAATTCACGACTTTTGAAGATGCGTTTGGAGTCTGACTTCATGCACTGCTGGTCATGAAATTAAAAAGGAAAATAGAAAACGAATTGGTACGAATCTCATTATGAAGTTTTAGAGAAATAAAATAATACGAAAGTCGATGTTAAATTATCGAATAAATTACCTGTTACAAATAAAAGTGGAGATGGATACAGAGAATTACCGCTTGTTCCAGCCAATGTAAATTAGGGTTATAGAATTGAGGAAGCGGAGAAGATGAGTGGAAGAAGATGGAACTCCGATCGAAGCCAATCTAAATTAGGGTAACAGAATTGGGGAAGTGGAGAAGATGAAAAGATGGAAGTTCGATCGACGGTATTAGGAATAGATGAGGAGTTGATGGCTTTGATTTGTAGTCGCGTTATTGAGGAGAAGAAATGACATTAATATTTCCAGCGAGAAAGTTGGTGAGAGGAAAGAGTAGGGATCGCACGAATGGTAACTGGCGTAGTGGATGTCGTGGAGGAAAGTGTAGATGAGATAGAATGGGCAAGTTGAAAAAATGGCAAAATTACCCCACTAAACCAATATAAACTTAAAAGGGTATTTTGGACATTTCAAAAGCTTCAAATCCAAGTATTCTCATTATAATATAGATAGATTATCAGTTATATGGAATTGAATGACCTGATTTGAGATAACCAATTTGGATACAGGGAAGAACAGGTTGGAGGGATCCAACTGGATTCCTCAAATATTTTAGACACTATTTATTCCCATATTATCAATATATGAACTGTCATGATTAGGTGATTGATTTGATTATTGATAATTGATTGGAAATTCAACCTTTGTTTTGTTTTAACCAATGGAATTATTGGTTGGTATTTGCCAGCATATGGCCTATAAATCAATCGTTTTATAAATGGTGATTTACCGTCAAGTGAATCAACCGAATGAAGTTATAGAATTTATTTTATAACTGAAGGTAGATTTTTCTTAAATAAAGGTTTATTAAAGAGGAAAGAAATATTTATTATTTATTTTTTTAGTTTATAATTAATAATTAATTTATTTTATGAAGAAAATTCTGATGTTAATCAGATTTATAAGAAAGTGAGTAGAAAATTAACCTAACGGTTAAAAGTTGGATAATTGTTTTAAGAAACGATTAACTGAATTATTTAAATTAATTATATTATTAATTAATTTAAAGGAAGGTCTAATTGGAATGCGTTGATGAGATAACCGTGTTTAAGTTGACTAAGTCAACCATTTTAACTGGGATTGATTATTAAGTTAGTTTGTTTTGAATTCATCTAGCAAAAAAGTTTAAGGAATATTTGTTTGAATTTTAATAAGATTTAAAAAAAATTACTATTTATTTTAGTTAATAAAGAAATTAACTACATCAACATTAGTTAATGATTGAAGAAAATTATTATTTTAATTAATAATAATTTAAGAGATTTCTTTTGAATTGAAATTCACTTAAAAAGTAATTGAGGTTGGAATAAAATCTAACTGAATTGTGAAAGGAGTTTATGAACGGGTTTTTATTTTAAAACCCAAGTTTTTATAAAAAAGTTATAAAAGAAATTTTAAGAGAATATGATAACTTAAAATAAATGTTACGTAAATATTTGAATTAAGTAAAAAGAAATTAAGATAAAAAGGGTTTATATTAAACCAGAGTTACATAAATGAGGTTTAAGGTGTTAAAGCGTTAATTTTAAATTAACGTTGCTTAAAAATGGAATTAAGTAAAAGGGGGAAAATTGAAATATGATTTTCAAAGCAGGAAATGGTTGAATGGATTAGAAAAAGGAATTGGTAAAAGTGAAATTGGTAAAATAAATAAGTAACAGGATTTTGGAACAAAAATCTGAATAATAAAACGAATTGTTTAAGGTAGTAGAAGTTAAAAAATGACATTTTAGTAAAGAATTTCTTAATCGATGAATTAAGAAATAATAGTTGTATTTAAAAAGGAGATTTTCAAAAATAGGAGATGAATTATAAAATCATGGTTTAAGTGAAATAGTTAAATGAGATTTGGTCTGTTATTAGAATAATTATAGGTTTTTGAATTACAACGCATATCTATTTTAAGATAAGAACGTTGTTGATCAAGGTCTGAGAGGTAAATAAATACCTCAACTTGAATGTAATGATCCATAATTTTGAACCAAATTGAAATTGGAATTTTTAATACTTAATTTAAATTTTCTGAACATAAAATAAGTTTGAGAACATTTAATAATTTTGATAGGTTAAACAATAAGTTTTATTTGAATTGTAACATTTATAAATGGAAATGATTATTAATAAGTTTGGATTTACTGATATTATTTGTCGTTTGGTCGGATTTGTGAAAAGATAACATAAATTAATAGCATTAGTATTATGCGTTGCTCTTTGTTTTCATAACGTTTAAGGTAAATGCTACAAAAAAACACATTCCTTCTCCTTTTTACAAGTGTTAAGACACTTGTAATTTTGCATGCAATATTCCATGCATAAAATACACATGTCCTATGATGTGTCACTCTCTCCTTACTCCTCTTCTCCTATAAATACCACCTTTTCCTTCCACTTTTTCATTCATTCTCACTTCTTTTCTTTCCACCTTCTTCTTAAAACTTATGGCCATGGTTTCCATGGCATAAGTCTTCCTCTTTTCCACCACCACCTTGTCAAAGTTAGTCATTCTCCTCCTCCTCTTATATTATAAAGAGAGATTAGTGTATATTATATTATATATATTTTGGGGAAGAAGACGTTGCGCTGAAATACTGTCCGCTAGTTCGCTTAGCTAGGCTCGTCTACCGTGAAGATTTGGAAAGTTGTTAGGTGAGAACTCTTTAACCATGGTTTATATATTTAATTAGTAGCTAGACTAATTTAAATATAGGGATGAATTATTATTGGTTAATGATGATTGATATTTATTGTGATGGATGATGGATGCGAAGTTTAGAACACACACTACTAAGCGTTAGTATTATAACGCTTGTGCACAATTATGATTTATTGAATCATGTTGATGATGGTTGCTATGGATGTTTAAATGGTTGTTGATGTTGTTTTTCACACACTATGACACAACAATTATGGTATCACATTGGTGATCAAAAAATCTCCTTCATAATTAAAAGCAATATCATTATTGAAATTGAAGTTTAATAATTGGAAAAGACCATATGTATGAATTCATATATATTGTTAAAGTCCTTTAAATGAATAAATAAATACCGGAACATTCTAGGATGAGAGAGAGGATAGTGTCTAGGCTTGGGTTTGGAAATGAAGTTTCTTGCTCTCCCTGGCTATCCCTAACTGATCCGACGAATGGGAAGGTTGATTTGAAGTTATTTGAATTTAGAAATGAATTGAAATTTATTGAAGTTGAATTTTACATCCAAAATAATTTGGAAAGTAAATTTAAATGATTTTAAAAGGGTTATATAAGAATATAATGATTTTCTAAGATATTTTGAAGTATCATAGAATAATTGTTATTATGGTTAAAATAGAGCTTATCGCATAATGGCAATTTGCGTATTTTAGATGCAAACTTTAAACGCTTATAACTTTTGCAATCTAAATCGGATTTCCATAAAATAAAAAACGTATGATTTCCATTAATAAGAACTTTCAAATAAGTGAAAGCAGATTTTAAATTCGAGTTATAATTTTCAAGTTATGTTTGAAACCGTTTTGGAAAAGATCGATGTAAGAACAATTATTGACCATAACTATAAACAGCTATTTTTAAATGTTTTAAAAATATGGAATTTTTATGTAAAATCATAATAAATTATGTAAAAGTGTTTTGAATTGTAAATTTTAAGTTTTGGCTAAGATAAACGATATTTTATCAAAGTAGTTAAGATAACTGTTTTGTAACGCTTTTGTAACACTTTTGAAGCACTATTGTAACGCTTTCTTTGAAAACAACCTATTTTGAAGTATTTAAACCACGAAATATTTTCTGAACTATAAGTAATCATTTGTAAATGATTTGTGGAATATTTTCAAAGGTTTAAAAGTATTAGAAATATTTTATATGGAATTTAAATTGATATTAATATGAGTTTTCAATTTTAAATAACTGGATATGGTAGGAGATAAATCTTCGGATGTTTGATATTAATCCGGTAGATGATAATTATTACTATTTGAGGAATTTAAAAGGTAGTTCACCATTATTCCGCTTATAGTGTGAGTTGGATATCAAAATTAATATTAAGTATAAGTTGATGGTATTTCTATTCAGATCTAATGTCAAAGAGTTGGATAAATCTTTTAATTAAGATACAAGTTTCCTAAGTTGACTAGGATAAGTTGGATAGAAATAATATTCAGATATTTGATATGAAATTCTGTGGTGTAAATGTATATTATTTGAGGGATTTGGAAGATATTATTATATCTTTATTCCACTTATAGTATTCGTTGATTATGAGAATTGATATCGAATATAAGTAGATACAATTTCTGTGTAACTTATGTTCAATATCAATTGATTTGGGTTTTGTCGTGAATCATATCTTTAATAATATCATTCTTGAAACCCCATGAGATTGAGTTAAGGAAATTCATATCGTAATTTGAGGATTTAATCAGATCTTTGATTTGAGGAAATTAAAAGTGAGGAATTGGAAAGAAAGTATAATCTTTTAGTTAAGATTAAAGAATGGAATGTTGAAAATCAATTTAATTGGAAACTATGGTTGAAATGTGGATTAAGGATTTTCAAAGGAAACTGGATTTTGATAACGAGTTATCAAAAGGAAAACCAATTAAGGCTAAATCATCTTTGATTTAAGGGATGTGTTTTAAAAGGGAAAGGTTAAATATGGATTTTGTAATAATTTGAGAATGGGTTTAAAGAAGTTTAATTTTGACAAAATCCAAGATGGAAGGAGATTGGCAGAAAGCCTGTGTGTTCTATAATTGTGTTTTTTTTAAATTGCGCCTATTATTTGGAAAGACCGGGATCGGATGTATGTCTGAAAACCATTCCAAGTAATAATACGACGTTGTGGAGCAATTGAAGACATTGGAGACGACATTGAAGACCGGGACCCTTCATATCGTAAGGACGACTTGCTGAATGTCTCGAATGGGTCGCTCCCATTT
The DNA here is from genome assembly GCA_030737875.1 of Allium sativum. NCBI lineage: Eukaryota > Viridiplantae > Streptophyta > Magnoliopsida > Asparagales > Amaryllidaceae > Allium > Allium sativum. The sequence goes on from CM060922.1 coordinate 861,566,579, forward strand.
GCAGATGGATTATATATCAGTTAATTGGCAAGAAGCCCGAACGTATGTGAAGGAATTCCGGATTGTGGTTTCGTTCAAACCCAGATTCGAAATCTATGGATTGTGTGTCTGACATTGTAATTGATATATCTGCTTGGTGGCGTAGAATTTATTCTTTTTCTTAACATCTTTCTCTAAGACGTATGAGCTTAGAGGTTATATATTGATGGAAATCAGTGATGCGTAGTTAATGGACAATGTGACATACTTAAGTTATGAGATGAGCTATGGATGATCAAAGCTTGGCTTATTTAAGCGTAGCTTTGTGTATATCGTGACCTCGACGAACCTCACACCCCAGATTGATGGTAAACTGATGGTCAGATTTTTATGTTCATTTCGTATGTTCGGTGCACCGGGATGTGATGATGAAAGGGTACTACGAAGTCCCCAGTCTGGGACGCTATTTGTTGGGACTCTGATTCATGTATGGTGGGTTAGTATAACGGAGTCTGAGTCTGGACGTTATCCGCGAGTACTAGGATGATGCATGCAAGAAAGTTTGTGAGCCTACGAATGATCTTTCGTACCAGGAACCATCATGTTGGAAACCCAATCTCCACTACGAGCCCATACGGTTTTGATTGTATAGCCTGCTGGTTACCAGCAGGATTGCCCGTATAATGGGATGGGGCATTATGCTAGCTAGGATTAATACATTTATTTGCGAAAAGGTTTTTTACACTATATATAGTAGTAAAAGAGGATTTTCACATATGAAGGCATTTTTGATTAACATAAGGCAAAACTCACCCATTTGGTGTGCGCTTACATTGTGCGATGTGGGACGAGCTTATGATAACTTCATTTTTTCAAAAAGACATTGCGGATTTCTATGCACTGGTATTCACATGGAGTAAACCTGTTCCGTATTAGCGACGTGATCCGGTGAATTACCTAACTTTAAACTAAACCTTAAAAATAACTGTTTTGAGTTCTCACACCAGTCCTTGTTTGACATGAGGTAGCGTGACAGAGGGTTCTCGCTCTTGGTTTGGTGGCGAGTAGGGGACTCTTACCTCTACATATCCCAAGAGGGGTTGGTTAGGAAGGAGGCCGCGACAGTCGAGAGGCTGGCCGTAAAACAAGGTGTTGGGATACATTTTTATGCCACGGCGTAGCATTAGCCGCTGTCCATGGTTGAAAAAGACTAGACCATTACATTTTTGGTATCAGAGCTTTGGTTTATACAAAGCAATGGGGTACGACACATTTGAACAAAAGGAAAGACCCATCAGAGTTATATATCTCATTAGAGATAGGGTTAGTAATGCCCTAGAATGATATTTTGGAGTATTATATTTGAGTGAGCGTATTGAAAATATGAAATGAGTTTTGAAAAGTTATATTTTAAGAAAGAAACATATTTTGGAAATATATATATTTAATTATAACCTGGATACTTAATCAAATGATTAAGGTTAAGTTTACATTTTGTGATTATAATTACACATAAAATAATTCTTATGGCATGGTAATTAAGCCCCTTCCACTGATCAGGAAAATGACCCAAGTACATATGCCTTTTGGATTTAATTTCACTATTGGGTAACATTTTGAAATATCGATAAACTTGGGTCAAATTTGTTAAGGTAACTAATCAATATGGTTAGAAATTAAAAATTAGAATTTGAGTATTTTATTTGATGTTGAGGTTGGACTATCGAGTATAAGAAGATTTTGCATATACGTCTGATCAACGTATATACGTAGTCTTAAGTATACTAGATAAATATAGAATCACAATCTAGTCGCTTCAAGATGATTATGTTGATGACTGCAGCATCATCAGTATGTATTTTCGAGTTTCGAAAGTGCGATGACTATATGATTCTGATTGAAATATCAACATATAATTAAACCAATTTAGGTAAATGTTTGAAAATATTGGATAAATTGATGTGAATTAGAATAAGTAAGTGAGATCTTGAAAATTTGATAAGGTGTAAGAATTATATCTGGTGAACCTGTAATAAGGATAAGCCAGTAAAGAGTATATGCGAAAGTGCATTTGTGATATATATATATATATATATATATAAAGATTTTGAAAAGATGTATAATTTGAAAACTCAAATCAAAATTTTGAGTAAGAATTGGCAGTTACTTTGGAATTGATTTTGAAAGAATATATTTTGAATATAAAGGAAAAAGATCTTTGAAAATATTTGAAAATTAAAAACTTGTGCACGGACATCTTGCGATTGGAATTTCTCGGTTGATTAAAAGACGTATACGTAAAGTTGTAATTTACATAAGCAATCCAAGTAGTTTGTGAAACGATTTAAAGGATAAGTTGGAATTAATTAATCATGATATTTTATAATTAGTCCTCCCCAACTAATTAAATTTAAAATGCAAATATCTTGAGAATTCAGTATGACAATATAATATTTGATGATATTTTGGTTAAGGACTACATTGTTTAAAGATGTTTCTCTAAAGTTTGAAGGAAATAAGTTCTGTAATCTTGAATTTAGAATAATTAATGACAATATCCAAACTTAAACAATATAAGGAATTAAAATCATGAATTATCGGCGAATTTGGACAATCAATAAGATTTAAAGTATATTGTGACAACGAAAGGAACTGTTTAAGTAAGCATGAATACCTTGTGAATTAATTTTCACAATTTGATTAAAGGATATTTGAAAAGTGGGAATATTAAGAAGATATTACCTGAACTAAAACGTTTAGATAAGATGAGTTCTGAGATGATCGAGTTTTCCATGTAAAGAATAATAGAAATTTTGGGGAACTGAAAAGGAATAATTTCATAACCTTTGTATTTGCAAGATAAGATATAAGAGAATAAATTTATAATCTGATTTTTTTTGAAAAAAGTAAATGGTTGAGTATAGGTAATTGGCCCAGTAAATGATGAATCGAATATAATGGGTAACTGGAGGTTATCATTGGAGGACATGTAGATATGGTTGTCCGTAAATATGTGTGTTACAATATTTTTCCTGGTATATCCATTATAAGAACAGGGAACTTTGGAATAAAGAATCTTAATCTTCAATTCGTTGAATGAGTAGTTACGATCCCCTTTCCTTTTCGAGGATGAAAAGTTTTAAGGTGGGCTGAATGTAATTATCCAGAATTTTGAACCAATTTGAAATTGGAATTTTTAATACTTAATTTAAATTTTCTAAACATAAAATAAGTTTGAGAAAATTTAATAATTTTGATAGGTTAAACAATAGGTTTTATTTGAATTATAACATTTATAAATGAAAATAATTATTAATAAGTTTGGATTTACTGATATTATTTGTCGTTTGATCGGATTTGTCAAAAGATAACATAAATTAACAGCATTAATATTATGCATTGCCCTTTGTTTTCATAACCTTTAAGGTAAATGCTACCAAAAACACATTCCTTCTCCTTTTTACAAGTGTTAAGACACTTGTAATTTTGCATGCAACATTCCATGCATAAAATACACATGTCCTATGATGTGTCACTCTCTCCTTGCTCCTCTTTTCCTATAAATACCACACTTTCCTTCCACTTTTTCATTCATTCTCACTTTTTTCTTTCCAACTTCTTCTTAAAGCTTACGGCCATTGTTTCCATGGCATAAGTCTTCCTCTTTTCCACCACCATCTTGCCAAAGTTCGTCATTCTCCTCCTCCTCTTATAATATAAAGAGAGATTAGTGTATATTATATTATATATATTTTGGTGAAGAAGACGTTGCGCTGAAATACTTTCCGACGGTTCGCTTAGCTAGGCTCGCCTACCGTGAAGATTTGGAAAGCTGTTAGGTGAGAACTCTTTAACCACGGTTTATATATTTAATTAGTAGCTAGACTAATTTAAATATAGTGATGAATTATTATTGGTTAATGATGATTGATATTTGTTGTGATGGATGATGGATGCGAAGTTTAGAACACACACTATTAAGCGTTAGTATTATAACGCTTGTGCACAATTATGATTTATTGAATCATGTTGATGATGGTTGCTATGGATGTTTAAATGGTTGTTGATGTTGTTTTGCACACACTATAACACAACAATTATGGTATCACACTGGTGATCGAAAAATCTCCTTCATAATTAAAAGCAATAGCATTATTGAAATTAAAGGTTAATAATCGGAAAAGACCATATGCATGAATTCATATATATATATATTGTTAAAGTCCTTTAAATGAATAAATAAATACCGGAACATTCTAGGATGACAGAGAAGATAGTGTCTAGGCTTGGGTTTGGAAATGAAGTTTCTTGCTCTCCCTGGCTATCCCTAACTGATCCGACGAATGGGAAGGTTGATTTGAAGTTATTTGAATTTAGAAATGAATTGAAATTTATTGAAGTTGAATTTTACATCCAAAATAATTTGGAAAGTAAATTTAAATGATTTTAAAAGGGTTATATAAGAATATAATGATTTTCTAAGATATTTTGAAGTATCATAGAATAATTGTTATTATGGTTAAAATAGAGCTTATCGCATAATGACAATTTGCGTATTTTAGATGCAAACTTTAAACGCTTATAACTTTTGCAATCTAAATCGGATTTCCATAAAATGAAAAACGTTTGATTTTCATTAACAAGAACTTTCAAATGAGTGATAGCAGATTTTAAATTCGAGTTATAATTTTCAAGTTATGTTTGAAACCGTTTTGGAAAAGATCGATGTAAGAACAATTGTTGACCATAACTATAAACAGCTATTTTTAAATGTTTTAAATATGGATTTTTTTTGTAAAATCATAATAAATTATGTATAAGTGTTTTGAATTGTAAATTTAAAGTTTTGGCTAAGATAAACGATGTTTTTATCAAAGTAGTTAAGATAACTGTTTTGTAACGCTTTTGTAACACTTTTGAAGCACTATTGTAAAACTTTCTTTGAAAACAACTATTTTGAAGTATTTAAACCGCGAAATATTTTCTGAACTATAAGTAATCATTTGTAAATGATTTGTGGAATATTTTCAAAGGTTCAAAAGTATTAGAAATATGTTATATGGAATTAAATTGATATTAACATGGGTTTTCAATTTTAAATAATTGGATATGATTGGAGATAAATCTTCGGATGTTTGATATTAATCCGGTAGATGATAATTCTTACTATTTGAGTAATTTAAAATGTAGTTCACTATTATTTCGCTTATAGTGTGAGTTGGATATCGAGATTAATATTCGGTATAAGTTGATGGTATTTCTATCCAGATCTAATGTCAAAGAGTTGGATAAATCTTTTAATTAAAATACGAGTTTCCTAAGTTGACTGGGATAAGTTGGATAGAAATAATCTTCAGGTATTTGATATGACATTCTGTGGTGTAAATGTATACTATTTGAGGGATTTGGAAGATATTATTATATCGTTATTCCACTTATAGTATTCGTTGATTATGAGAATTGATATCGAATATAAGTAGATACAATTTCTGTGTAACTTATGTTCAATATCAATTGATTTGGGTTTTGTCGTGAATCATATCTTCAATAATATCATTATTGAAACCCGATGAGATTGAGTTATTGAAATTCATATCGTAATTTGAGGATTTAATTAGATCTTTGATTTGAGGAAATTAAAAGTGAGGAATTGGAAAGAAAGTATAATCTTTTAGTTAAGATTAAAGAATGGAATGTTGGAAATCAATTTAATTGGAAACTATGGTTGAAATCTGGATTAAGGATTTTCAAAGGAAACTGAATTTCGATAAAGAGTTATCAAACGGAAAACTAATTAAGGCTTTAAGGCTATATCATCTTTGATTTAAGGGATGTGTTTTAAAAGGGAAAGGTTAAATATGGATTTTGTATTAATTAGAGAATGGGTTTAAAGAAGTTTAATTTTGACAAAATCCAAGATGGAAGGAGATTGGTAGAAAGCATGTGTGTTCTATAATTGTGTTTTTTTTAAATTGTGCCTATTATTTGGAAAGACCGGGATCTGATGTATGTCTGAAAACCATTCCAAGTAATATTATGACGTTGTGAAGCCATTGAAGACATTGGAGATGACATTGAAGACCGGGACCCTTCATGTCGTAAGGACGACTTGCTGAATGTCACGAATGGGTCGCTCCCATTTGCAGATGGATTTTATATCGGTTAAGTGGCAAGAAGCCCGAACGTATGTGAAGGAATTCCGGATTATGGTTTCGTTCAGACCCAGAACGGAAATGTATGGATTGTGTGTCTGACATTGTAATTGATTGCGTAGCACTAATCTTTGTTAAATATATATCTGCTTGGTGGCGGAGAATTTATTCTCTTGTTTAACACCCTTCTCTAAGACGTATGAGCTTTAAGGTTATATATTGATGGAAATCAGTGATGTGTAGTTAATGGACAACGTGGCATGCTTAAGTTATGAGATGAGCTATGGATGATCAAAGCATGGCTTATTTAAGCGTAGCTTTGTGTATATCATGACCTGGACGAACCTCACACCCCGGATTGATGCTAAACTGGTGGTCAGATTTTTATGTTCATTTTGTATGTTCGGTCCACCGGGATGTGATGATGAAAGGGTACTACGAAGTCCCCAGTCTGGGATGCTATTTATTGGGTACTCTGATTCATGTATGGTGGGTTAGTATAACGGAGTCCGAGTCTGGACGTTATCCGCGAGTACTGGGATGATGCGCGCAAGAAAGTTTGTGAGCCCACGAATGATCTTTCTTATTAGGAACCATCATGTTGGAAGCCCAATCTCCACTACGGGCCCGTACGGTTTTTATTGTATAGCCTGCTGGTTACTGGCAGGATTGTCAGTATAATGGGATGGGGCATTATGCTGGCTAGGATTAATACATTTATTTGCGAAAAGGTTTTTCATAGTATATATAGTAGTAAAAGAGGATTTTCACGTATGAAGACATTTTTGGTTATCATAAGGCAAAACTCGCTCATTTGGTGTGCGCTTGCATTGTGTGATGTGGGACGAGCTTATGATAGCTTCATTTTTTCAAAAAGTCATTGCGGATTTCTATGCACTGGTATTCACATGGAGTAAACCTGTTCCGCATTAGCGGCGTGGTCCGGTGAATTACCAAACTTTAAAATAAACCCTAAAAACAACTATTTTTAGTTCTCACACCAGTCCCACGACTGGCCTGGAGTTTATTATTTCCTCACCTAAACTCTGGGTGCCCATAATTTTTACACAGGCAGCCTAGTAGTTTGGTTCGCAAATTTAGCCTTGGAATTGATTGGAGCAGGATTCTGGTTTTAGCTGGAGCTATATGTTTTGGAGCATTCACAATCTTCCGCTAAATTAGTATTTCTTCCGCTGTGAAATCAATGTACTATGATGTATTCCTTGTAACTCTGATGTTATATTATGGTAATGAAATGAAAAGTTCTGTTATTTTTGTGCAAATATGTTAGTAGCCATAATAATCCGTCTTTATGAATGGTTTAAGTTGGTTTAATTACCAGCGAGAACCGGGCAAAAAGTCGGGTCGTTACATTGAACGACTTCAGGATTATCTGAGGATGATATTAGTTTGTAATGGGAAGGAGGTTAAGAATAATTTATTATTTCCATATGAGAAATAATAACAAGACATTAATTGCAAGATTTGAGAATATATAATGAGATTTCCAAAGTAACCGAAATGGGAAGATTTGAGGATATATATAATGAAATTTCTAAAGTAAAAGATATAAAAGAGATTATGTGAAAGTATAATGATAGTTTTAAGGTAAAAAAAATATATGTAAAGTTGAGTTCTGAAATAGATTTATTCTATAAGAATCAGCTTTGGTTGTTGTCAAGTGACGAAACAAATAGATTTCGTAACGTTATTTTACAAGGGATAAGTTGAATTAATTTCCCACTTATAGACTAAAGAATGAAGTAGCAAATGTTTTGAAAAGAAAGGTAAACGGAAATTGAATATGTTATAAGATATTTTTCTAAGTAATATAATGAAGTGGTTTTGAGAACATTAGTATATAAAAATAAGAAGTAAATACTGTATTGAAAATGTTGAAAGATTTACAAGTTTAATTTACCATTCGTTAATGTTTTAATTAAAAGGGCCAAGTGACGTTGAGTACTGAACCAATGAACTGATTTATTCTCATGATTGTTTATTTGATAGTTAAATAACCGACTACCAAATCTGACCCATACGATTGTTGGTATGGAAAGACAGGGATTGAATGTATGTTCGAAAATCATTCCGACCAACAAATATGTGAAGATATCAGACGATGATTGAGATGGAACGTTGAAGACCGTAGACCTCCATAAACGGAAAAACTACTAATAATCCCCGGTCTGCAGCCAAAGTTATATTGTGGTTATGTCGTTGTTGGAGTCTACGGACTGCAAGGACTACTCGCTACCGATCTATAGGGTAATACCTAGGATGTTGCAGAAAGGTGCATTCGGTTCATCCTGTTCATAGATGACTTGTATGGACGGATGTCTGACAGAATATTTCCAAAGGAATCGTGTACGTTGATTTCTTCAAACGTACCACATTTTGTGGCGGAGAGCGACGGTTCTCTTAACAACTAAAGTATTTTTGTGGACGTCAATTAGTGATTTCTAGCGGATCTAACGATGTGGCATTCAAAGTGAATGGTGACCAGATGTTCCAAAAAGTATGTATGACCTCAAGCCTCATCAACCGGGAAATGGCACAAAATCGGGTAAGTCGCATGGCTATGTGGGTCGCACCCATCAAAAGGGTATATGATTACCTAATCTTGAGAAATCAAATGTCTTCGGTTGTCCTTTTTATTTATGTATGTATGCTATCGGTTGGGTTGGCTGGCCCACAACCGTGGTAATGATATGTTCGGTACTCTCAATAGAAGTGAGGGGTCGGTCATGTTTAGTCTGGTTTGCATGATGTTCTTGTTGAACCGCAATGTATTCATCTTCGGAGGTACATTGTCGAGAAGGTGGTCCCATACATTGCTGGGAAATCCATTCTCCAATAAGCTCCCGCGGTTTTGATTGTATATTATGTATGAAGAGCGTGAGATGCAGGCGTTCTGCTAGATTGATATTTGTTTGTATTTAGACATAATTATAATATCAGAAAAGATATTGATTTCAAAAATGTTTTGGGTTATCGTAAGGTAAAAACCGTCCGTATTTACGCATGGATTTGGTCTTACGATTATCCTTTTCTTTCGAAAACATTTTTATGTTAAAACCAAGTTGTGTGATGCCTTTAAACTTAGTGTGCTTTTCTTACTCTGGTTCACCAGACTGATCTGGCGTTTGTAATACTCGGACTAGACCGGGTTTTACATGTTTAGATTTGGATGCTGCAAATTTCAGAAGACAAGCTGGAGGTGTTCAGACATATGATCTATAGTATTTATTCCGTTGTGTGATTGTATCTGAGGACAGGTTATTATAACTGTCCATATGTGTAATGTACTCAGATGATTGTAAGTTTTATTTTAAGCTCTCAATAAAGATTTGTTTCTATATTATATTTTGTTCCGCTGCAATGTGAAACTTTGATTCTATGGTGTTTCTTCTTCTTTTCTTCTATTCTAACTTTCTTTCTTTCTTATCTCACTCTCTAATTTCTTTCTATTAGCTATCTGGTGTTTTCGATACTTGAGTTTTGGCAAGTAATACGAGTTATGTATTACTATCAGAATTCGGACATGGAATTCTTTTACCTATTCATTGCATTATCATCGTGTGGTACTTCCGGACTTGATCGTTGGTTTTCAGGTGATGTTTCTGAGTCGTTTAGCCATGATAATTCTCGAGTCATGCCAATTCGGGTCGAGCCAAAATGTTGGGTATACATAATACTAGCATTTGAGCTGTTGATTGATCTTTTAGGTACTATAAATTTGTGTCATGAGGGCACATATTAAGAATCATATTTATTTACTAAAAGATTAAAAAAATTATTATAAGTATAATTCCACCCATACATTACAAATAATTTGTGAAATTCTTGAAGATCATTTATGTAATCTGACTAATAGTCTTAACATTTGTCATTAGGGTATATGTTAACATTTGTCATATACATATATATATATATATATATGGCATCCCTTTTTCTTGGCATCCCATTTGCACCCGAACCACAGCCAAGCATTTATAATTAATTAAGTTAGTGGGGGGGGGGGAGAGTTAGTGGGAGGAGAGAGAAACCGAAATGTGTGGTGGAAATCAGGAGGGCTAAAGGGGTGCTGCACTATTTGGGGTGCTCTTGAACGCTCCTCATATATATATATATATATATATATATATATATATATATATATATATGCAAGCGTTCGGTTGCACCCCAAAAATGGAGTACCCCAAATGCCCCCTAATTTCCACAGGAAATACTTGGTGGAAATTGAGGGGCATTTGGGGTGCTGCACTGTTTGGGGGTGCTCTCGAACCAGCCTCGTGTATATATATATATATATATATATATATATATATATATATATATATATATATATATATATATATATATATATATATGACACCCCATTTTTTTGGCCTTCCTTTTGCACCTCATTTATAGCCAAGTATTTATAGTTAAATAAGTTAGTGGAGGGAGAGAGAATTAGTGGGAGGAGAGAGAAACGGGAGAATACAGATGCGGTGGAAATCAGGGGACTAAAGGGGTGCTACACTATTTGAGGTGCCATTGAACGCCCATATATGTGTGTGTGTGTATGTGTATATATGTATATATATATATAGTTTCAGAAGAAAGACGACTCATTTATTTTAAAGTACTTCTGTAAAGGTGAAAACATAAAACTAAAAAGGGTAAACCGTTCTTCCCTTTCATTATCTTAAAGTATGATATACATTTATTTTAATGTGAGAAATAACAGTTTTACTCCAAATAAATCTCACCAATTTTATTCTTTCCTCCTTTTATATCGCATAATTAATTAAAAGAAAATTCACCATCTTTCTTCCCTCATTGCGAACCATTAATTTAATTTATTAGTCAATTTTTTTTCTTTTAATGTAGTTTGTTTTGTATGTCTTTGAAATCACACAACCTCAAAAGTGTAGATTTAGTCTATATGACAAAATGATGACCAGTACAGTATGATGTAAACTGCTAACAGAATGAAACCGAGATAATTCGCCATCATTTAAAGCATATTGTATGACTGGAGCATGGTTAGGTTAGACAAAGATAGTTATTTTGTTTGGGATTTCTTTGACAAACCTAATGGTTTTAAATCAATTTTAAAGGTCCGGAGTTAAAAGAAAGTTGACTGAAATTATATATGATTTTGGCAAGCTAGAACAAAGTCTACTAAAACAACAGGGTTTCTTGAGGTGCAAATGGTTTAAATTGATGGTCGAACAACCATAAGGGTAGAGAGTGCTATAATATTGTGTTTATACAATTTGTTATTATCACTGTTGTTATTATTATATTTCGTTTCTTATCTATGCCCGCGTAGGACATGAATATTAGTATTGAATTATAAGATCTGTCTATATTTTTTGTTCCTATTTCCTTTGTAAATTTGTGTAAATGTATGGCCCAAACCATGATGTTCTTGGTCATTTACATCATCTGTAATGTACAAATATATTAGTAAGAACTCACTCGACATCAATGGCATATCTTACCTCTAAACCATACATATGTGCTTATACAACTGTAAATTCATTTTATGTACGTGCCAATGAACATGATCATGTAAATGTTAACTTATATACGATATAGTTAGTGATGATAATAATAAAAATGGTGAGAAAAAGATTTGGCACTTTCCATTAATCATTAACTATTGTGATACACCAGACTATTCATACTTGATAAGATATTAACGTTGATCGAACCTTAGCAAAATGTACGTCGGAGGTATAAGGATTAAAGATAAAAGTTTAGAAGCAGCAATGACATCATCATACAACTTGTTCAACATTGATGACTTCCCTAAGCTCATGTATTTCCAATTTAATTTTAGTAGAATTACTTATTTGTAAGGCAGATCCTAAATTTGATTGGCATGTCCATATGATATTATGTTAATATAAATCTGCTACGGGTAACTTAGATGTCCATAAGTGTATAGTTTCTACTTTCACTTTTGCAATAATTCAAAATTTTATCCTTAAATTAGTTAGCTAATAACAGTTAAACTTATAGTATCTTTTGTAATATCTATTACCGAGGAATCAACAATCTTTGATGGTTCCAATAGTTCAACTTGTAGTATTTTTTAAATGAAACATAATTGAATGATATACTTTCCTTTTTATTATATAGATATACTTCGATTATATTATTTAGATTTTTTTCCACTACCAGTCAATATTTTATTTTTATTAGTTTTTGTTATTATGAATATTGGTGTTTACCAATTCCTCCTTATTCCATTCTATTTCACCATGTACTTTATCAAAATATACATGAGATGACCGGGTTCAATTTTTTTGTATGCACCATGAAAAAGAATGGTCTAAAACTTGACTATACTGTTAATAAGTTAATTATAGCAAACTATCATAAAGTTTCATCGATTATTGTAGAGGAAACAAAAATCATACTACTTTTTAGTATGGAAATACACAATGTTTTCCCTTCAAATTAGAAACTTATAACATCCACATAGAAGTGTATTTTTGGGTTCTGATGCTCATGGATCTTTTTCAAATTGCTATTTAAGTTACATTTCATGGTTTTATTGTTGTTCCTAAATTTCAGTTGGATGTAGTTTGTGTATTTCTGAAATGCTTTTGTCAACAATTACATCATTGAACTTTATTTTTAAACTTATAGTCCTTATTTATATATGTGCAGATTACCTATTATTCAAATAAAGAATGTCAGAATCCCAAGAAGCTCCAACCCAGTCTACATAATCATCGACAATACAACCCGAGAAGGTTGACATGAATGCATATGGAGTTCCCGTTTCAAAAAATGCGGGAAAAAGGCAGCCGTATTGGTAAACTTGTCCGGATTCATGTGCCGATCTCCTACGACAACTGGGATAAAGTACCTTTAAAAATTAAAAATGACGCATGGGTTGCATTGTTGGTAAGTATAATTTTATCACAATGCCCTTTTTAGTAAATAATTCGTAATTTTTGCAGAAATGTTTTGAACTTGATCCAAATACAAAAGAATTTTATTTCAAAAAAATGTGTGAGTGTCTTTTAGGATACATAAGCGTGAGTTGAGGACAAAGTACTATGACAAATTCAACAATTACGATGAAAGGTTGAAAAATTGTCCACCCACTATTAGTCAAGACGACTGGGAGGGATTTTTGAAGAACGAAGAGAAAACCGGTGTGAGCGAGCGAAGACAGCTAGGAAAAAAAAAACAGACCTGGATATAACTATGGTCACTACACCGGTCGAACAATCCATGTTGTCGTAGAACATGATGTGGTATGTTTGCTTTACTTTTCTATTATATTAATATAACATTTCCTGCATAGTCATGTCACTTTTTTATAGTACTTTATTCTGTCCCACTTTGGTTTTGCAAATATTTACTATAACTTTAAATCAACATTTGCTGTTTATTTAGTTTTGCGAATCTATATTCGAATTCTTATTTTGTTATTACTACCCATCATGTTAGGCATTGCTCGAGTCTATACCTTTTCATTTAGAATCTACATTCGAATCCTTATTTTGTTGTTCTGTATGAAAGTTAGGAATGAATATTCCTCTTATTGAATCTTTTATTGGTTGTCACCAGTATATAAAATTCTATGACACTATCTGCAGATGATACATATGCTAAACCTCCTCTTGAACATGATACATTTTATTTCAGTCATACTTTATCTTATATAATATTTTATTTTTAAAACTAAAAACATATATCGGTCTATTAGTTTCATAGTATAAACTATGCCATATGCACAACAAATGTGATTACAGATACTATTAACTGTGTGGTTGGATTTGTCTTGTGTCCAACATCAGTTTGGTCGAAGGGGATATTGAGTTTGAGTTATTAGCCGATGAATCGTTAAAGTTCACTATGCTTTGCATTCTACTCAGGATATTTTTTACTTTTCTGTAGAATTAAATAAAGGGTAGGTGTTTGCAATCAATTCCTTGTAGTGCAAGCACATAACATGCTTTCATCTTTGGTGTAATCTACTCGACTATTGAGAATTGTTCACAAGTAACAAAAGTGAATTACCTAGCTCTAAGCAAAGATGTAACCAAGTCTTTCTGTTTCTTATACTTTTGGTTAATGTTTAAGAATATGTCGATCTCACATTCGTATAACATACTAAAACTTATCTCAATAAACAAATATTTTAGTTGAATCATCATGGTATAATTTGCAGATGTTAAAATGATGCAACTATAGGGCATGTGTATCATGGTAAACTCAATTTTCCACTACTTACCTTACTGAAATTTTTATTATGGCGGTGGATGAGAAATATGATCGCCTTTTTTAGATTGTATTTTTATGTTGCTTGTTTCTTACTTAATTACAATAAAATCGTCAATAATTCATTAAATGCTTGAAACCTAAATAGTAATGTGACTCAGTATTGGCCTAATCTGCTCAAGTTAGGGCCAACCGGATTCATAAGACCAATAGCACTAGTTAAGCATACATTTTAACTTGTTATTCTATTATATTCTCTTATATTATATCCTTTTTTCTATTATACCCATTTTTATTTCCACTAATTAAACATATTGGTTAAATTAATTGTTTATATCCTTTTATTCTATTATATCCACTTTTAACTTTTTATTATTTGCTCTTTTATTTCCCGTTTGTGCCTGTAGCTTGCAGTTTCTCATTTCTTATTAAACTTAGTATTTTAAATTTCAATTCCGATTTGTAAGCATTTATGCAACTCTTTTCCATTGTAGACAATAATTCTTGTTAACTCTTACACTGAAATTAAAGTTGTTCAGTCTTTATCAATTTATGTTCTATTGCCTCCTTAAAATCAGAGGCTGTAGGCATATTTGCATAGGCTTTGTGTTAAATTCCTTCATAGAACAAAAGATTTGTAGTATTCGAGTATTTGAGAACTAATCCATATTTCATACCCTTTTATAAACTAAATCCACTCCTTGCTCAATATTAAAAATGAACAAGTCTCTGGTTCCTATGCATCCATCATGCCTTTAATCCATCCGTTGCATCAGGTACTGTGAATGTAGCTTTTAAACATCTGCACTATCCGTCAATGTCGAAAACCTCCTTTAATTTCAGCAGTGATCCCCTAAAAACCCATCATGAACAACTTTTGGAATCTCTTAATTTCAGCAGTGATGACATAATATTATTATTTCCTATTTTATTGCAGGCCATTGCAAATCCTCAAAAAGAAATAAAATATCGTGAAGTATGGGAGAAAACTCATACAAAAAAGGATGGAAGCATATCTGACTCGACATTTCTCCATATTTTGTAAGTTAGTCAAATAATTTCTTATTTGAATTATTCATTATTTCAATTTATATATTTATGCTTCATGCTTAGGATAAAATTGCGAAGGCAAAGGAAACAATCAAAGACGGTGAATAAAAGGAGTTGCCTCTAGATGAAGACATCCTGTCACAAGTTTTGGGAAAGGATAAAAGAGGTTGGACTCGTAGTATTGGAACCAAGATATCAATGACTCAAGTTAAGACCTCCAATATTGCACGTAAACAACTTAAAGTTTCTCAAGAAGGGCCGAAAATCATGGAAGATAGGATGACAAATGTAGAGGGTACATTGAAGACTTTGGTAGAATTAGTTAAGGGAAAATATGATAAGCAAATACCAGACAATGCTTCGAAAGGAGGAAATAATGCATGTCACGATGCTATTGAAACACAGCCTTGCAATGACATTGGCAATCCACATAATTCTTCCGATTCAGTAAGTCTGAGGTGTGAAATATTAAACTTTAATCCGGAGGTCATTGCGACAGGTTCAGTATGCGGAGGTTTGATGGGTTCAATTATTCATGGAAAAGCTGTACTGCCAACACATGAGAAGTTGGTTGTGGACAACATACGACTGCCAGACGAAAGCACAACCAAGGAAAACCATCCTCTTGCTACGAATTTTGAAGAAGTTGGAGTTGGCGGTTTTGCATGTCATCCGAAGAATCTTATTTGATATTTGTAGACGCTGGAGCATAGGTATCTTCAATTTTATTTGATATCTTCAGTAATATATATATATATATATATATATATATATATATATATATATATATATATATATATATATATATATATATATATATATAAAGGTAATTCCAGTTGTGATTTTGTTTTATGCAGCATCATATCAAATTACTCCATTTTGGTTTGGGCAGTAGAGTTATTTTATCTGGGCTGTATTATGTGATTATCAGTTTGTTTAAATAGTGTATATTATCGCTACACATGGCATTAACTTTATGCATAGTATTTGCGTAAGAAATCTTCTTAATTGTCCATTTTCTCTCCATCCAATGTAATTTAACTACCAGAATATATGCGTATATTTATTATATTACGGAGGCCAAGAAAGTTAATCCAATTTTTATTTGTTTTAAATCTAGTAGCCCTTTCACTTTAGATCTTTCACTTCAGATTCGTTAGCTACGGAGAATTTCTGTAATTTTAGTTGCAATGAATAAATTTTCCTGCTACATGCATAAAACACACACATATTTTGCTGATTCTTTCAGGAATATGCCATTTTAGTCTAAACAAAGATATCAGTTTTCCATTATTTCTCCAGAACAGTTGTCGATTTTGAAAATTTTCAATTGGACTCACATCATGTCAAGATATATGAGCTGTTGGATTTTAAACACTACATAGCATAAATATAAGGGAAAATTCTAAAATATTCTGCACTTTTAGATCTCACAGTGAAATGAGATGAAATATGAATATAGTAAAATATATACGTCTTTGAAAAGCAGCCTCCGAAATGCTTGACTTTCAAATACACATTATTCAAAGTACAATATAGTCTTCGAAAACATTTAGAAACTATTAATAACATTAGAACTCCAACTTTTGAACTCTTTTCTCCCCGCATTATGCCCAATCATGAGCTAACATGTTTTCCTATGGTGTTGGAAAATGACAAAAGGAAGTGAGTCAGAATGGTGAATGAGTAGCTGTCGAAAATTTTGCATTCATCTTTATATTTCAGAAAATTCAGATTGGAGAGCGATTTTAGTTTACTACCATTTTTGCTAAAAGTAGTTTATATGTGATTATTTAGTGAACTTGTTGACAAAATTTGTTTTGGTTTTTCTTTTTAAAAAAGGATATGTACGTAAATTATTTTGGAACAATTTTATTACCGATTTGATATTATTATGTTAGCACCTGGGTATTAAGTTCGCTGAGGTATTATAGTTGGTATATGTTTTGAGCATTTTTGATGATTTTTTAATTGTTTTTTAACACCTATCATTCTAACGAGAAAACATGGTCTGCTGTTATTTTTTACTATTCTCTTTGGTTCCTTGTCTGTAAATATTAGATGGCCTATTTTTTAACTGAAGTACAAAATGATCTACTTTTATCCTTTTGCTTCAACGATGTTTGAGCTTGTTGTGCCTGTCTAACCCTAAACTTTGTATTCTACAATAATATGACCAAAAGAGAAACAATTATATTACTGAAAATCTGTGATTTCCACCAGTATGAAATTTCTATATGGAAGACTCTGTCCGTAATCAGGAAAACCAAAATATGAGAAGATCCAACGTCTATGAGATGTTACTTCAATAGGTGAGTGGCATAACGCAAACTGTGTTCTTCACTGATTCATTTTTGATTTGTTATTCGAAATTTTATTTCACGTTTTGTCTTCAATCTTTAGAGTGTTGGTTTAAACTAATAAAGTTTTAAATCGAACTGAAATTGATAAGGTAAGTCGGTTATTTGGACAATAAAATTTTGAACCATTTTGTCCAGACTTAAGGTTTCAGATTTAAAGATGGGGACTGAAGTGTAGACTTGGAAATGAGTACTAAAATAGATGCAAAATAGAGAAGATCAACAAAGGTGAAGTTAAGGGCGTGAAATAAAGAGAGGAAAAATAAAAGAGAAAGAGAGACAACAAAAAAATCTATATAGTATAATAATTTTTTTAAATTAATAGCTTTTGAATATCCAGTGCATTTTATCCGAAAATAAAAAATAATAAATAACAAATCAATTGGGTCTCTCAAAATACTATATTTCAATGGTATGATATGTTTACAGTGATTGGGTTGAAAATACATGTAAACTGATATAATGACCAAATGACGTCCTTTTTTCATGTACACCCACATTAACTTGTTATCCAAGAAACGGAGGGTTGGCCGAAGAAAGAACCTTGTTGAAATTCCCTATAAATTACTTTATCTAGTTTCTAGTTTGTGATATTTTCGCATATAACTCGGTATTTCCCGGGCATGTTCATAACGGATAAATGCAAGAAGTCAGTCATTTTAACAGGCATGCGAAGGACGGTAGTTTTTCGGCCTTGGGAAATAGTCACAACTATGTCGAGTAGCTGAAAATAGCTAGAACTTAATGCAACATAATTACGTAACATTCTCGATTAAATTGAATAAATTTGCGTGTGTCCGAGCACTTTTTTCTGAGGTAGCCAAATCCTCTTCTGCTTAACTTGTGCATCTAAAACATTTGATATTGGACAAGAACCGGCGATTGGAAAACTTCTTAATACCTTATGTGTTGTATTTGTAGTTTTTAAACAGGTTTCATTTACCACAAAATGAATTCAAACATCTGAATTTCTTTATGTACACATGCAATATATATCTGTAGAGCACAAGGTGCAGCATTGAAATATTCAGTGATGACTATCGAAAAAGTGACTACACTATTGAGTGGTGGGCACAAAAATATCACACTTCCAAATGCAAACCTTCCTTTTTCAGTTATAATCACTGGTATTTTGGAGTTCGGTTAGTGGGTTACTGGTCAGTAATGTCAATAGTTTGCGTGTAGTTTGGAGTGTTTGGGTTGTAGTTCGGTTAGTGAATTACTGTCTTTATTTCCCTATCTCTCTGGTCACTTCTCTTGCGAAGTTTAACAATATTGCATTTATCACTTATTTTCCTTTTTCACTAAAGTCCATGTTAAACCATTATTTTTCAGTATAGGATTTTTACTGGAACTACAATTTCAAAATGTGAATAAAACCGAGATTCACTAGGCACATAAAATCGGATATTTGAATAACAGATGAAAGAAGAGATGTGCTTAGGTACTTGAGAATCCATGCCTGAACACAATGTTCATCTACATATATGGTAATAGACAATTTTCCAGGAATTATCTGTAGTAAAACAGCATAGTATTAGGAGACAAAAATGTAGTAATGAGTGAAGTTCATTAAGAACTACTCTGTGGTCAAGTGCATTCGATTCCCAGTGGATAATCATTTAAAAAGTCATTCAGAAAATGCAATATGGATAGTTACCACCTGAAAGAGAATATTACATCTACTAATGAAGAAAGCCGATTGAACAATGATGTTAACTTGGCTTGTGGTAGAGTGGAAATGAGATTATAAGCAAACTAGTTATCCATGCTTAAAGATAAATGTTGCAACAAAGATGAAAATATAATTTGATGTAATATGCCTAGCATTTTCTACAAAACAAGGGGATGGAGTATGATCAAATATATAAATGTGAGGGATACTGTATATGCAAAATTTTGGTTTTGATAAACTAGAAGTGCTGGAGATGCCATGTATAATACTTATGAATTCATGTAGTATGATAATTTGAATTACTTGATTGATACCATCCCAGTATAATAATTTGAACATGGAAGTAAAAAAGTAATTCATGTATTTATCCTGTTAGTTTGTTTTCTTAGTAACATACTTTTGTTTTCTATTGACGGCAAAAAATGTCTTAAACACATAAGATCCCAATTACTAGGAATTATTAATTTGGTCGTGTAGACAAGAGCGGAAAGCAGTAAATAACATGAGAGATTTATAGTGGTTCGGCCTCGAGAGGGACCTACATCCACTTTGAAGAGTTGTTGTAATATTATTCATAAAACAAAGTTACATGGTCAAGACCATCACATGACATCTCATTACATTCATCTCTAAGCTTATATGATGTCATAATTATCATATATTTAATATATTAGGAAAAAGACACTTTTTACCTTCTTCTTCCTCAAATGGGAGATGCTATTAAAGTAGCTCTCTAGAGATCTTGAGCTCACAAATTCCAACCCCTTTGAAGTGTGAGGTCATGGGGTATTTATTGGAAAGAGGTTAGGTAGGAGTAGGTGAAAATGGGGGATCATACCAAGAAATTCGCACCTGGCACCTGCGCTTGCGTATTTTTCGCACCCATCCTTGGGGCGTGAATTTTGCACCTCGCAGGGTATAAAATTCGTACTCCATGGTGGTGCGAAATTCGTACCCCGTAGGGTATGAATTTCGCATCCTGTCGGGCGTGAAACTCGTACCCTTCGAGGGTATGAACTTTGTACCTCCTCGGGTGCGACTGACGTGTGCGAATTTCGCACCTTGCTGGGTGCGAATTTCGCACCCTTTAGGGGTGCGAATTTCACACCCCAAGGGATACGAAGTACCTATTGCGAGAGGAGCGAAGGCCATGGGCATGTGTGTTTAGGGCCTCGAGGTCCAGACTCACGACTCCCAGGGTTTCGGAGCTTTGGTTTGGAAATGTGTTAGGGGTATTGCGAGGTTCTTGGTAGCGTGGTTCCCCTTCAACCTTGTTTCCTTCACTCCTAAGCATGCTTCTCGACCCTAGCTCCATGCGTTTTGTTGGGTCGAGCGCGTCTCATGTACTTTTGGAACCGGACCAAAAGGCCGGTTAACATTTACCCTCCAAAGTACGTCTTGTCTTGACATGATGTGCTTTGCGTTGGATGAGGTAGTAGTCGAGTCACCGACTGGTCTTGTAAGTTAAAAGCAAACATATGTTAGCTATCGGGCTCATTCGCTATGGAATTGCAAGCGAGCCATTGTTGATGTGGCATCGTGCTCACGTTGCTAAGTGTTTGTGGTGCATCGCCTCCGTGGTGATGGATATGCATACGTTAGGAGCACGTGTACTGGAGCGTATGGCTTAATGCTTCAAACTCGGGGGTATAATTGTTATATATATATACATATACATAAACATATACATACACATATATATATATATGTATGTATATATATTTTACATGACATTTAAATCCCCGGGGGTACGAAATTTCGCACCCCAGGGGCACGGAATTTCGAACCATGAGGGTGCGAAATTTCAGACCCTGGAGTCTCGAAATTTGAACCCTGGGGGTACGAAATTTCGAACCTTAGGGATTCGAAATTTCAAACCCTTGTGGTTCGAAATTACTAACCCTCTGGGTTTGAAACTTCGAACCCGCTAGGTTCGAAATGTCGGGAATGCCAAGGGGCATTTCCCTTTTCTTTATAAATAGCCCCTCCTTCATTTCACTTCTTCCTCCTAATTTTCAAGTTCATCCGCCATTAAAAAGCTTTGATTTCCTAGTACCTCGAAATTCGAACGCGACAATTAGGTGGGTTTCAAGGATCTTGGAGGCGTGCGCGGAGGAGGGGAAGGCGCTGGGAAGCGAGAGCCAAGGGGAGCCTTGAACTCTGAGGTGGTTTGGGTGCTCGAACCTGTGGTAGCTCAAACATTCGAACCCCATTGGGGTTCGAGTATTCGAGCCTCGCTGGGCTTCGTGCCTTCGAACCTTACTGGGTTTGAGCATTTGAACCCCTTGAGGGTTTGAATTTTCGAACCCTGTCGTGGTTTGGTTATTGAGCCCATGGCGGGTTCGAGATTTCGAACCCTGCCGTGGTTCGGGTATTCGAGCCTCTGGGGGTTTCGAGCTTTCGAACCCTGGCGGGGTTCGAGCATTCGAACCCCTTAGGAGTTTGAGCTTTCAAACCCTAGCGGGGTTCAAGCATTCAAACCCATGAGGGCTCGAGCATTCGAACCCTGGCGAGCATTGAGCATTCGAACGTCTGGGAGGTTCGATCTTTCGAACCCCTGGAGGGTTCGAAATTTCGAACCCTGACAGGGTTCGAACTTTCGAACCCTGACAGGGTTCGAGAATTCGAACCCCTTGGGGTTCAAGCTTTCGAAAGTTGCTGTGGTTTGAGCATTCGAACCCCGGAGGGGGGTTTGAGCATTTTAACCTCAAAGTGGGGTTCCGAGCCTTCGACCTTTTGCTCCTTCGCGTCGCCTAAGATACTATATTATTGCATACATTCTGGCTTTCCACATAGGATAAAGCATATATCTGAACTATGACTGAATTGTTGGACTGTTTGAATTACCTCTGTACATCTTATTTTGCATGACACCGCACACATATGATAGCTTTCACCAACACGAGGGGTACAGTTTATTCCAATGTGATGTCTAATACTAGTGTGTTAAAGTATAGCTAGCGATGCAAACACGGGAAATCCCTGGAAGTCGAGGCTTCCCCCCCATCGTCACATACATTTGATTCTACCAATGATGGTGGCTCGGCTGGCAGCGAGCTTGAGACTACTAAAGGATCTGATCCTTCCCAAATGGCCAGTTCACCTGAAGTATCTGAGTACGGGAACAAATTGTGAGATTACATTCTCCGGTCGTACATGAAGAGGTCAAGAACATGGATATTATTAGCGAAGATGCACTGGCGGCTCCGGTAGCCCCGGATATGTTGCTTGATGCAGTTATCTTGGAAAATCTGATAGACTTGGTACCATCGCGCATGGATGCCATAGTAGTTAGGAAGATGACGCTACAGTTCAATATACCGGTGGCCGATGTCCATGCACCGGGAGAGGGTGGCAGGGCTCATGCACCGCCCGAGGGTCTTACTGCTTGGAATGTACAAGATTGCTTTTCGGGGTGCGTGCCCCCGACCAATGACTTCATTCGGGACATGCTGTGCTATTACAACCTTACCCCTTCGCAATTGCATCCAAATGCCTATTCTTCACTCTTAGGCACTTACGTTCTCTACCGAGAATATTTACACTTGGAGCCTACCGGAGAGGACATTCAGTATTTTTTCAATCTGAGGAGAATGTCTAGCGGATCACCTTCCCAATGGTTCTTGGAAGCGTCAAATTCCACCACATTTTTTGTCGGGAAGTGGCCTAGGCCGTCGGTGTTCAAACAGGACTGGTTCTTTGTGTGCTTCCCTCCTGGATTTGCAAGGAGGTGGATAGAAGGGAGTAAGTATTTTCGAACTTCGCTTCTTACTACAAGGTTCTTGGATCCCATGTCTCATTATTTTTGATCACGGCAGGAAATCTTTAGGCACCCACCAGTGAGGAATACCAGCAACGCCTTAATGCTTTGCGAACGATCCCCGAAGAGTTGCACAAAACTAATACCGTGACAAGTCAAGAGTGCCTTTGTCGTACTGAGTTGCTTCCGGATGATCGGGCCATAATCAGGCCTGCCGTTGCGAGCAGTGTACCAGAGGGGAAGGTGACGGAAGATCCTATGGCTTTTGGTTTGAAAAGAAAGCTGCCTTCTGCTGGGCCCAAACCAAAAAGGCTATTAAGTTCCAAGGAGATGCGCGTGGAGACGGGGCTGGTGGCATGGAGACAGTCACCCGGGACAAGGGTTTGTTGGATGCTTCTGTCCCGCCCCCGATGGGAGGGGCAGGGGGAGAAGCGTCGGTCGGTCCATACTCCCTTATGACTTCTCGAGAGGCCGCCACCCCACTCGAGGAAGAGGACCAGTTTGTTGGTCTGAGTGAAGTTGCTATAGACTTTTCTTCGTGGTCCGGTACAATGAGTATGGAAGAACTAGCTCTTGCTGCAAAGGAGTTAGTTCCTTCGAGCGGATCACAATGTGGTTTGTTGAGAGAACATTTAGGGCATACACTCATACATACTACATAGCCATTAGGCTCCTCTGAGTGTGTGACTTGTCTGACTTTCATTCATTCCTTTGACGGGTGATAAGGCTAGAGGGCGTGGAGGACGAGGTTATGGACATGGAGTCCGCCAACGCCCTAGGAACCCTTTCTACGAGGGTTTTAGGAGAGGACCAGCTTGAATGATACTCCAGCCCCGCTAAATCGCAGCAGTGAGCACCAAGGTAGAGATCAATCTCGACGATCTCCGAACCCTCCTCCCCCCCCCTCTGATTCGGGTGTTCAAGGGAGACTCTCGACTTGACTTAGGGAGTTCTGGTGTCCGCCTTTGATAACTTCTTTACCTACCACACCCTCGGTTCCTGCTCCAACTGCTAAAGGGAAGGAGCCGTCACTCGGCCAACCAAGACTGGAGAGGATGACCACAATGGGGAGGCAAGACCTTGTAGAGCCCGAGAGGCGAGAGCTTTCCGTAGGTGAAAAGAAAGCGTTACTAAGGCAGAACTTTCCTCAACATTATTTTGATGACATAAAGTTCATCTTTGATCTCCACCGGTCCTCTGTTAAGGAGTCCGGGGATGTCTGGATGCGCATGAGGGCTGAATACCATCAGGTTGACCAACTTCTAAGGTACTTCCACCAACTCTCAGTAGGAAGAAAAACCTGGAGCTCATCAACCAGGGGTTGGTCATTGATGACGAACGGATCACCGTCAGCAATTTGAACACCAAAATAGGTGAGTTTGCTATTTTTATTGTATGCGCACTGTGGCCCATTCCTGCGCCCTTGAATAATAACTTGTGGGCTTCGTTATTGCAGCGAAGATGAAGCAAGCGTACGAGGAACTCAAGAGGGAGGCTGATCATTCCCACTCTGCTTTCGCAGAGACTGTAGCTGATCTAACCACTGAGAACACAACCCTAAAGAGGGAAAATGCCAAGGTAGATGAGGCATATGTCGGCCTAGAAGGGGAAACGCGAGAGTCACCCAGCTCTAGGATGACAATAATGCTTTGAGAGTGGAGAATGACAGCTTGAAGAGACAGCTTGAGGTGATGAGGAAGGCAAAGGAAGATGCAAAGGCCAGCAACAGAGATGTGTTGAGCACGGTCGATGGTTTGAAAGTCGGACACCTGATGGAGGTAAAGCAACTGGAGGATACAGAATTCCGGTTAGAATCGTCCGTGGAGGAAGATACAAAAACAAGTATGTTAAGG
This sequence comes from Allium sativum, assembly GCA_030737875.1. Classification (NCBI taxonomy): domain Eukaryota; kingdom Viridiplantae; phylum Streptophyta; class Magnoliopsida; order Asparagales; family Amaryllidaceae; genus Allium; species Allium sativum. Next base: position 861,591,646 of record CM060922.1, read on the forward strand.
TCGTGAGATTCCGTGGACTCTCGTGGGTTGACGATTATTCCCATGAGCTAGCCCAGACCTGGGAGAGGTCGGTTCCGTATGAAGCCCATTTACACCAAGTGGATGTGAGCACTTTAAACGAATGCTAACTCATGATAGATCTCCTGACTGACGAGGAGCATGAAAAGTTGGAGGAAGGGAGGAGATTGCTACTAAAGGATGCCGAAAGGGAGAGGCTGGCAAAACTCTCCGCTGAAAAGGGGAAGTCTGTCCTGACTGAGAGTGTGGTTGTTGCGAAGACCTTCGTAAACGAAAGCTCTTACCAACCATTGCCCCTTGGATTTGTTACGGCAATTGATCCCGCAGCCCCATCTCAATTTTCAACTGAGTATGACCCTGAGCATCCAAAGCTAGGAGAGATCAGATTCACCTTACCTTCTATGACGAGCACCCTTCCCACTCTATCTACACCATCTTTGAGCGGAGGTAAATTCCCTTTATCGTGCATCCCTGAAGAGGACGTAGTTACTGAATTTGCGGACTAAAAGGTTGTGTTTTTACTGTGCAACCACTCCTGGACTAACCATGACATTGGCCCCAACCCCTGTGATCCTACAAACGACTAAGTCTGAGCCAGGACTTATGGGAATGCAATTAGGAGAAGGCGGTGATTAGTTGGACACCTACTCGGATATAAGGATAACTCCCAGCCTTTATGAAAGCCTTATCGAGGAAGGAGAGATGGTTGATGGAAAAAGTTCTCATGCCAGAGGCCCAGTGGAAGCCGATGTGCCTTCGATGGCGGGTATGGTAGAGGTCCAAAAAGCCAAAATGGTGGCTAAGTTTGAAGAGGTGGACGAGAAGCAGAAACACGATGAGGCTGCCAGGTAGGAGGTCCTAATGAAGACCAAATGGGATGCAGAGGCGAGAGCGCTGAGACAGTTACGCGGAGGAATGCCGATGAGGAGGCAGAGTAGAAGAGGGCTGCTGATGATGCCCTGAAGAAAATGGAGGATGAGGAAGCCCAACAGAGGGCCATCGAGACCCTTGAGAAAACCAAGGATGGTGATGTCACGACGCATAAGTCCCAGAAGCTTGCTGAGCAACGGGCTGCTAGAGAGGCCAAGGAAAGGGCTGAGTGGGAAGGCAAGGAGATCCCGAAGAAGAGCGACACTGTAGTTGGCCTTCCTGCCAGAAGTGCCCCCATGCCTACGCCGCATACCAGCCTTTTTGATATCACTGAGATCTGTAGTGGCGATGGTGCGGACGAGAAGTGCCTCTCGACTTATCATGAGTCGACTACTTCCCAGAAGAGCTGAGGAGGCAAGAGTGGGTTCGAGAAGAAAAGGCTTGGCGCGAAGGATGAACAATCAAGTGTCGAATCTGCAAAAAAAACACAAGTACAAAAAGAAAAGACACGATTAGTGTTAGCAACTTCAGTAGAGATTACCATTTATTTTGGTAGTTTAGGCCGATAGTTTACGCGAGTACGGCCCTAACTTTTGGTTTTTCAAGACATGGTGTGGTTTTCATGTACACCCTGTCATTAAAAAAGAAAGAGGTTAGACATGTAGTTTGTCAAATGTGTGTGTGTGAAAATTGAATATGAATTAGTAAAGATTGCGATTTATGTCGAGTGTTCGGATGTTCTTCTCATGTTTTCCAGCATCCTGTACTTGCATAAGCATACTTATCGTTACGCTTAACAAAAAAGTGATCGGGGAACCGCGCTCTGGGTAAATTATTCCAGAGGGGCGAGACAAAGCGCTGGTTTCAGTAAGTCTCCCTCAGCTCAGGAAACCCGTAGTTTGCGAAAACAGGCTGGGCGCCTGTTGTATTGGGTTGCCTGGGGTTGATCCCAAGTATAACGAAGGCGTAGGGCATCGCGATTTGTGGTCCGCCCGATGGGTGGCTCTCTCGTCATTCATCGGGTTGTGGCGAGCCGCAGACATCATTTATTCTCTTGAGAACAGAGGCCCAGATCATCAGCCCATAGGGTTCGATCATGGCCATGGGCTACTCCTTAGCCTTGAGAGCTTCGGGGAAGAAACGATTTTAGCGTCATTCTCGGTGCTGCGCCAAGGTTCGACCGACACCCACCTCCAGGGAAGAAATTTACATCACTCCTGACTGGCTGTTGTGTGGCCCTAAATTGCTTGCGACTTGGGCGCGAAACGATTTATCCTTGGTCTCGGCTTGGGGCCGAAGTTTGAGTTCGTGGTTATTTATACTCGGTCGGGCCACGGGCCGGCGACTCGAGTAGCATTGCTGGCTCTTGTGCTTGGGGTGCCGATCGTAGCTAGTGCTGTTTGGGCTCGGTGTTGGCTCGAGGTTCGAACGGCGGCACTGGCTCCCGTGCTGGGGGGTCGGTACGGTGATCGACTGATTACATGCTAGTTGGTTGTCGGGACTTAATCAAACGTGTCATGCACGGGATAAACATAAAGTAGACAGGAAGCTGAAAATCGTTTGTACTTATAATTTTGGCAGTAATAGCCTTTACAATTCCTTGAATCGCTAGAAAACAAAACATCGTTGGAAAGCATAAACAATTGTGAACTAAGTTATGTAAAGTAGCGGTGGAGATGTTCACTGTTCCATGCCCTTTGGAGTTCAGCTTCGTCCACTGTTCCGAATTTGAAAGATCCATTGCTGAGCGTCCGTTGTATGGAGTATGAGCCTTTCCAATGAGGGGCGAGGCCAGTTGGTGGAGGAAAGACCCGTTTTAAGATGAGGTCGCTGACGTTGAGGTCCTTATACCAGACCTTGGAATTGAAGTATCGGGCTACTCATTGTCATTGGGCGGCGGCTCTAAGGTCGGCATCGTTCCTCTTTTCTCCTAGCAAGCCGAATGATCCCAAAAGTAAATCTTGGTTCATCTTTGGATCAAAATAAGTAACTCGATGGGATTGAAGCTCAAGATCATTAGGGATAACAGCTTCGTATCTGTAGGTGAAGGCGAAAGGAGTATGCCCGGTTGTTGTCTTGTAGGTGGTTCGGTAAGCCCATAAGGCTAGAGGAAATTCATCCGCCCACATGCCTCCAACCTTTTCCAGACGTTTCTTAATGATGGATTTGATGACCTTATTAACCGCCTCGACGTGCCCATTGGCTTGGGGATGATCCACTGCCGAGAATATTTTTTTGATGTTGTGGTGCCGGCAGAAGGCTTTGAATTCGGCACTATCGAACTGAGTGCCATTATCAAAAATGATAGCTTGAGGGACCCCATATCGAGTAGTGATGTTATGCATAACGAAGTTGATCATCTTCTTGGTGGTGATGGTGGCAAGAGCTTCAGCCTCTGCCCATTTTGTAAAATAATGAACTGCGACAACAACGTACCGTGACCCGCTTCTGGCCATTGGAAGAGTTCCAATGATGTTGATTCCCCACATGGCGAATGGCCATGGGCTGATCATTTGCGTCAACTCTGTAGGCGGGGCTCTTGGGATCTTTGAGAAGCATTATCACTTGTCACACTTGCGAGCGTAGTCTGCGGCGTCTTGATCGAGCGTAGGCCTATAATAGCCATATCTAAGTATTTTCCTTGCCAAGGTTTGTCCTCCAGTATGGTCGCTGCACTCACCCTCACGTACATTAGTCAAGACTTTAATGGCGTCGCGATGGGCTACACATCAGAGCAATGGGATGGAGAAACCTCTATGGTAGAGCACCTCATCCATAAGAAGATAGCGAGCTGATTGGAGGGTAAGAGCCCGTCTTTCCTTGTAGCTTTCCGAAGGGGTCCCATGCTGCAGGTAATTCTTGATTGGCGTCATCCAAGATTCAGGTTTTGATTCGGCGTTCATAACCGCCTTGGTCTGCGTTTACTTAGTACTAGGGGAGTTGAGCACTTCGACGGGGCGAAACCTAAGAGTTGCGAATCCTTGAAGCTAGCTAGTTTCGCTAGTGAATCTGCTTTTTCATTTTGCTCTCGAGGAATGTGTGTGATGACAAAATGGTCAAGGTAGGTGAACAATTCCTGGACCTGGGTTAAATATAGGACGAGTCGTCTCACCTTCGTTTGATATTCTCCTTGTACTTGACGAAGATAAGTTGTGAATCAAAGAAGATTCGGACGGTCTTTAGTTTGAGCTCAACCGCGATTTTGAGTCCAGCGATCAAGACCTCATACTCCACGTCGTTGTTGGTAATAGGAAAATTTAGCCTTAACACGTAATATATCAGTTGTTCTTCGTGGATGATGAGTATGACTCCGGCACCGAAGCATTTGCTGTTAGAGGAGCCATCCACGAATAATTTCCATTGAGTGTCGAGAGCTTCAGCGTTCACTGCAGGAGTATCCACGGGAGCAGTGAATTTCACTATGAAATCAATGAGAGCTTGGCCAAGGATGGCTCGACGAGGAATGAACGTTATCTCAAATTGGCTTAACTTCATACTCCACTTTAATAGCCGTCCGGACGCCTCGTGTCGCTGTAGGATCGGTCGTAATGGCTGGTCGGTGAAAACCTTTATGGGATGGGACTGGAAGTATGGTTGAAGCTTCCGAGAAGAAATCAATAAGCAGAATGCCATCTTTTCCAGCTTCGGGTATTTTTCTGCCCCTGTCAACCTTTTGCTTATGTATTAGATGGGTCGTTGGACGTGGTCCTCAATGCGTACCAGTGCTGGGCTGTTTACCTGCACAGAAACAACCAAATAGACATATAAGTCCTTGTGGTCCACGGGCTTAGACAAGATAGGTGGTTGCTCTAAGTGATTCAGAAGGTCCTCGAACACGGAAACACATTCTTGGGTTCACTTGAAGTTGCGTTTTCCCTTTCGAAGTAAGTCAAAGAAAGGAATGCACTTGTCAGTGGCTTTAGAGATAAACCGACTTAAAGCAGCGACCTTTCCATTTAAACTTTGGACATTCTTGATGTTCTTGGGGATTTGGATGTCCCAAATAACTTGGATTTTTTTTAGGTTGGCTTCGATTCCCTAGGAATTGACAATGAAACCCAAGAATTTTCCTGAAGCGACTCCGAAGGAGCACTTCATAGGGTTGAGTTTTATGTCGTATCGTCGAAGGATATCGAATGTTTCAGAGAGGTCGTGGACGTGGTCGCTCGAGTCTTTTGATTTGACCAATATATCGTCCACGTACACCTCCATGGATTTCTCAATATGGTTTTTAAAGAGCCGATTAACCATTCGCTGATAAGTGGCGCCGGCATTCTTGAGGCCGAAGGGCATGACGCGATAGCAGTAAAGACCAAGATCTATTATGAAAGAGGTATGATTCTGGTCACGCCGATTCATCGGGATTTGATTATAGCCTGAGTAGGCATCCATGAAAGATAATAGCTGGTATCCGGCGGTTGAGTCAACAAGTTGGTTGATCTTCGGGAGCGGGAAGCTATCCTTAAGACATGCCTTGTTTAAATCTGAGAAGTCGACGCACGTTCGTCGTTTACTGTTTGCTTTTTTGACCAGGACCGGATTGGAGACCCATACGGGGTTGTAAGCTTCGTGAATAAAGTTATTGTTGAGTAGACGGTTACCTCTTCCTCGAGTGCTTTGGACCTTTTGGATCCCAAGAAGCGCCGCTTCTGCTTGATTGGAGGCATTGTGGGATCGATACTTAAACAATGGCAAGCGATCGCGGGATCTATGCCTTTCATATCGGAGTGAGTCCATGCGAACACATCCAAATTTTCCTTCAAGAAATATACAAGTTCCACTTTGATTATGGGATGGAGTTGCGATCCTATCTTCAGGACCCTTAATGGATCGTCGGGATTAACTGGAATATCTATTGTAGGTTCGATTAGAGTAGCCCTCTCGTATTCGGGCTCCTCATCCTTCCGTGGGTCGAGGTCATTGGAAAGATGGCAATGGCACCTGAGACAAGGCCCAGACACCGCTGATTGCTATGCTAAAATAGCCTTGGCGCAAGAAGGTGTGAGCACTGCTTTGCTCTTGTCCTTATTGCGCGCATTTTCCATTCTATTGCATAACATTCTCTGGCATTCACTTGGTCTCCTCTGACTGTTCCAATCCCGTTTTCTGTTGGAAATTTCATTAGGAGAGACCATGGCGACATGTAGATCTGAAACTCTGTGAGGAAAGGGCATCCAAGTAAAGCGTTGTAGGGGGAATCAATGTCTATAACCATGAAAGTGAGGATTCGGACCCGACTCCGATCCCCCTCACCTAGTTCCACAGGTAAATCGATCATCACCATCGGGGAACTAAAAGCCCCATTGAAGCCGTGGATCATGGCGCGACATGAATTTAAGTCATTTGTATCCAGCTTCTTCTGGTTGTATGTAGCTTTAAAAATGATGTTGATCGAGCTTCCTGAGTCGATTAATACCTTTCGAACAGAAGCGACACCGATTTGAGCCGTGATAACTAGTGGGTCGGTAGTCGGGAATGCATTAAGTGTGACACCCCACGTCCGTTAATGTCACTTACAAAGGGAATGGATTAAGTTTCATGAAGCGTTATAGGTAAACAGAAACAGAAATATTACAAGATTGATATATAATGACAGTAAAATGAAAAACTTTATTAATCATAAAGCATCGTGGTTCAAAAACATTACATGTCTGAAATACACACAAAAACCATCACATCATAAAAACTACTGTCTTGTACTTAAAAACATCATAGTACATAAAATAAGCAAAATTCCACAAATAAAATATAGCCATAGTAGCAAGGATAAGAGCTTGAGTCATACATTTATGCAGCACCAGCAAAATGAAAGTAGAATCATGATCAAGCCTGAGTATTCCCATCCTGAGAACCTGGGGGGAACGGAAGAAAGGAGAGGAAACAAAAAGGGTCAGACATAAAGTCTGGCGAGTCCAGTTACTTTACTCAAGTAAATAAGTAAAAGTATTATGACAGGCATATAAAGGGGATAAGAGAGAGATAACAACGTATACGGCAAGTATGACAAGGTAAACATGATAGAGCGTATATGCTTCACTAAAGATTCTATGATTCTCTACACAAATACTGGTATCACCAGAATGAGATGATCCCAACAACTATAAGATGGTAGACTTAGGCATACGTCCCGATGTATCTTAACCACTACCCTAATCAATCGTCTCCCTACTCCGTAGATACCCTGTCCCGACCCCATAGTAGGAGGTATCACTTTCCTAAGGTGGCAACCCTTCATTGATGTGTACAACCATATCTAATGGTGTCACGGTCGTCTTAGCCCCCTCTACCCAGCCCATGCATGCACATGTCCCGGTTGGTTTGCACCACCCACACCATCCTTCTCGTTTGGATCTCTTACAACCAGTCCAGTAAGCGTGCCCCGACTCCGACCTAGTGCGGAGTCCTCGTTTGATACCGTTATATGGCTTACTAACTGAAATGGGTCCCACACACAATATGATACAAGGTCTCCCCTTCATGTTGTATCCCCTCGAGGATTTCCACCGATTATGCTTACCACCAGGTGTCTTTAATTATGTAATCCTATCATTTCCACAAGTTATGTTTACCCTAAGGTGTCTTTAATTACATAACCCCAACATTTCCATAGGTTATGCTTACCACTAGGTGTATTTAATTACATAACCCCCTCAGGTTAAGTTTGTGGGCATATATATAAATATTACCTACCCCCACAGATTTACTTAACCCACACACTGTTCAAACATATTCACTTAACCCCTATTCAAGTTCATGTTCATACAATCCCTATGGATTCTACTAGGTTAAGTATACAAGGTTTATTACCATATTTTCATTTATGGTTGCAGTATGCTAGACCTCCCACATTAAGCCTACAATTTGTGAATGCTAGATATGCCGGGCGGGTCCGGAAAGACTTGTTCCACAAATCGGACTAAACCTCGTGTCTTAGCACATCTCGTATTTGTGCACCTAGACCTCTCACGTTAGATTAACCACTTTTGGTCGCTGGATATGCCGAGCGGTTTCGGGCAGACTTCCACCACAAGTGTAACATAACCTCGTGTCTAGGCGCAGTTACAGTTTCTAATTACTGTAGTCCTAGGCATTTCTTTATTAGCCCATTCTTACCTATGTCGTTATAGGTTTTAGGTTTCATGCCCCTTTTTCCACCAATTATGTTATTAGTGAAACATATGTCCAAATTCATATACATATACATTATTCAAATTATGCCAATTTTCACCTTTTTACCAGTTATGCTCCAAATTCCCAATGTACAAGATATGCCCAATTTCAATGTTTTTCCCCTCATTCCCAAATGAACGTAATCGCATAATTTAGCGGCATGCCTAGGCTCGAAAGTAGCCTGGCTATATAAAATAAAAGGGAAAGGATGAAGGGAAGATGACAGAGATGATTATTCTAACAGAATTGACATAAACTTTTTATGGCATAATGTTAAGATGAATATATAAGAACAGATCAGGGAACTTGTGATAATAAATGGGTCTTAACGTAGTAGGGATATCATAATAGGCATGATTAGATCTAAACTAGGATTTAGATGTCCAACACTTGACAGATCCAAATTAACCACAACATGATAGATAAAAGATGAACTACATATTAAATTAGATCTATAATCACGAGTAGATCGGACATGATAAAGGTTAAGATCCAACTCATAGTTTGCTAAAATATCACAGATTTACAAGTTATTACAGATCTGAAGTGATTCAAGGACTAACATGCATAGATCCAAATTACAGTCCTATCATGTTTACTTTTTATTTATTTAAATCTAAAAGCAACTTGAAACTCACAACGTTTGGATCTAGAAAGGTAGAAGAAGAACAGATCTACACTTGAATCTCTAACTTTGATTTACAGCAGAAGAAGAAAAGGATTTGATTCACTCCAGGCACTGACATCATTTAAGCATCCATTAATTTTCGGTGAAGAAAACAAGAGAAATGAGCCTATATATGTAGCTGCCAGCCCCAGAATTTGACCTGCCATGTAACGACCCATATTTTGTGCCTATTTATTTGGATTATTTTAATTATTTAAAGGATTGGTTTGAATTTAAATGATTGAATTTAACGATTTATTTGGAATATATTATTTAAATAAATAATAAAATATTATTTTAATTTCCAGAATATTTGGGAAAATATAGAATTTGCCATATATTGTGACCGGGAAGTTTAAAGTGGTCAAATATTGGTTATATTGAAGATATAGTGACGATTTCGATTCGAAAATGACGGTCGAGCGATATGGTTTATAATTTAATTAAATAATGAGCTGCAGCGGTGCGGTAGTTCGCGATTTGGCATTTTGAACATCAATTGGTCGTACCGGGTTCAAAATAAGTCAGATTTCCTCGAAACAAGAAACGTCGGGACCGGTTTGATGATATCTTTCTAATGGCAGAGAAAAATCCAATTTTCGTTGTGTAGATTTTGTTTTATGTCCAAATCAAATTTTGAAAAAAACGCTATGGAATTTCCTTTATATATATAATGCTGTGTTTATATAGAATAGAGGTTTTTAAATATTTTAAATATCGATTTGGCTTCAAACTCAACCCGGGATATTTTATTGTGGTAGTATACGATATTCTGATCGTGTATGGCCAATTTCAATATTTTAATATTATTATATTGAGGTATTTTAAATTGGTTTATTTTATTTGAATTGGCCAGTTATAAAAGGGATTTTCTTCAAACGACCTCAGTTTTCGATGAAATAAATTTTATTGGGACCGCAACAGTAAATTATTGCTAGATTTCAAGTGGCGTGAAAATCGAGGTTAATTTGTGAGCGTGGCAACATTAAATACAAATATAAACGACTATTTGAACGTGAACGAGCGCTATTCGAGCAAACGAACTCGGAATTCGACGAAACAAGTTTCGTTAGGACCGTATCGTCAAATTATACTATGCCATCCATTCACATCTCGGACGGGGTTTGTATGTGAGCGCAGGAGCGAATAAACAATGTTCGAAATAGCGATAGGTACGAAATAAAAATCGTTAGTCAAATCAACTTAAATAATATTATTTTTACCTTATAAATACCCCCCAATTCAGAACCCTAAGCCCCAATTCTGAAATTGTTCACACATTTTGCAATAAAGCCCTCGTTTACAAAATCAATTTTTTCTCCCAATCTGAAAGGAATCAATGAAGGGGGCCTGAAGAAAGTCGTAGATCGGGTCGAGATCCACATGCTGTAAAAAGATGGGGACCTATCGTGATCGGATATGGTTGGAAATCGCGAAGAATGACAAGAAATCAGTTTCGTTCTTGGCCAAAATTACGGTGATTTGGTTGATTTCAGAGGATGAGACCAGTTGGAGGTGGAAGAGGGGAGACAGCGCTTTGATTTGGCTCTGGCCTGGTGGTCTGAAACGGACTGTGGTGGTCGTGGCAAGGAGATGAACGGAGAGGTTGGTTTTTGGGTTCGGTTTTGAAAGTCATGATCGGGTTTGGTAAAATTCCGGCGACTAGGGGAGATGTTGGGGCTAGAAGTCTGAACGTCAGAGAGGCTATGATGGGTGGCATCTCAACGGTGGGGTCACGGTGATCTGAATCGATGTGTGATGGTGGAATTTTAGGTCTAGACTGAATTGGGGGTATTCGGGATTTCAGGCGAAGGAGGCGATGAGGGAGGCTGGCGTCGCTGGCGGTTGGGGCTCACGTGGGGCGGTTCTGGCAGGGTACCCAAGTCGGAGTCCGGTGAACTATGTTGGCTCCGGCGATGGCTAGAAGTAGGGGAAGTTTTGGTGATGGGTTCCTGGTATGAAGAGTCGGGCTCGAGTTGTTTAGGAGGGAGAAACCGCATTCATGAATCTGATGTGACAAGTTTGTTAAGTGAAGGTAATTAAAATATTTAATTAATTAATTAATAATTAGTTAGTTAAAAATAGATAAATATTTATAAGCTTTAAACAAGCATATCTTTTACATACGTTAACGGATTTCAGCGAAACTGGATCCGTTGGGATCGCAGGGACGAGACCTATGCGATGGCACTGACTAGGAGTCGATCTGACGCAGTTAAAAATTCAACTAATTTTGAACGTCCGTTCAAGATTTAAAGGAACAAATGCGTCAAACCTTAGCCAGAAAAAAATCTGGTGAGTTAATTCTCAAACCTTCTGGAATTCTGTGATGTGGTAAATTCATATTAAAATATAATTTACCTTTAAAAAAATAAATTGGTTGATTGGTTGCTGTTGACTATTATGGTTGATTGGATACTGTTATTTAGATTTAATCGATCATATGAAATTTATTTCATATATTATTATGAAATGTATAACGAGCTGTGATGCAGGGAAGAACAGGTTGGAGGGATCCGACCGGATTCCTCAAATATCATATATGTTGTTTGTTTGTTTGTTTTATATTGTTGATATTTGAACTGATTGAACCCCATATGGTTGAAACCTTGTTTGAATGTGATGGTTGAATAAATATTCACCTATGTCGTGTTTAAAATCAACCGACACTGTTGATTTGGTAATTGGCAATGAATGGCCTAAAATGTGTTGTTTCAGACGTCGGTTTACCGTTCGGTGAATTGACGCAGTTTTAAAGTTATAAATTATTTCATAACTGAATTAAATCTTTTTAGTTCTTTTATATAAATAATTAAATTAGAAATTTATAAAAATATATTTTTGATCAAGTTTATGGAAGAATTATGTAAATGGTTTAAATAGCAAAATCTTATGATCTACATGTTCTGAAAATAGAAAAAATAGAAATTTCCTACGTGTTGGTAAAATGAGATAACTGTTTTTAAAATAATTAAATGGTGTTTTTTTAAAATTAATCAAGTTATTTAATTAATTTAAAAAAGGGAAATGACAATGAAAATCAGTTAATGGTTAACTGAGATGTACGGTCGAAAAAATCAATTGTTTTAATCGAAAGCGATAATTGAATTACTTTGATTAAAATTGTCTGGACATTCGTTAAACATAGCGAATAGTGTTAAATATTAGTTAATGTTCGATTTACTATAAATTGAAGTAATCATTGAATTATTCAATGTTAATATTGTTAATCTTAACGTTAATGACTATTTTAATAATTAAAGTAATGACTTTTAAATTGGAATTCAATTAAGAAATGACTTAAGTAGCATTATGGTTCGACCAAGGAAGTGGGAAAAGTTTATAAAAAGGTTTATAATCCAAGTTTCAGATGAGGATGGTAAATGGAATCGGTAAGTAAATGTGGTATTTTATGGATGTTTACTTAATCAAACAAGTTAAGTAAAGAGAGGATTAAACGAGGATTTCAATATAAGGGATGGTTTTAAAACCAGATTTGAAATCGAAGGGAAAATGAGATTTTGATGTTAGTGGTTAAACTAATATTATTCTAAGGTAAGAACAGGTCGGTCAAGGTCTGAGAGGTAACTAAAATACCCCAACTTGGTTGGCTTCACTATTATAAAGTAATGATATTAGTTTGGAATAAGTGGAAAGTGTTGAGATTTGGTTTACCTTATACGAGGAATATCGAACTCTAATGCAAGGTTTTGGGAAATAAATATTACGGCAATATTAGTTTAAAAGAAATAAGAATTTTGATTTCAAATTTTAATGAACATTTGTTATTCAATTAGAGTTGATCGAATATAGTATTTGAAATAGAGTTAGTCAAGCATAGTTATTAAGGAAGAGTTGCCATTGCGTACGACTGCTAGCGTAATTCGCAGGGCTGCAGATAGCCTACGGCGGTCGGATGTTTCCTGAGGGAATCAGGCGTAACCATTGTGATCACTGCAATCTAGAGTCAAGCGAATGGAGTAAGTCGAATATTAGTTAATCGATAGGAGTAATCAAGTCAAGTTAGTCCAGTTGAGTTAAATAAGTCAAGTTAGTCAAGTTAGAGTTAATGGATCAAAGTAAATCAGTCAGAGTGAATCAGAGGAAATTTGGCTTATATTATTAAGTATATAAGTGTTTATATATATATACATACATATATATATATATATATATATATATATATATATATATATATATATATATATATCGAGATGCTAAATAAGTAAGAAAAAGGGAAAAGGGTTTAAAGAAATATATCGATAATTCCATAAGGAATGGAAAACGGAGTATATACTTATATACGCTTGAAAGTATTTAAAATAGTTTTTGTTATAATTAAGAATCAATGTAAGGATTAAATATATTAAAGAATAAGAAAGTGAGTAACCATTTTGCTAAATATATTTCAAAAAGGCCAAGTCATGCCAAGTACCAAATCAGCGAACTCATTCCGACCAATACGATTGTTGGTACGGAAAGACCGGGATCGAATTATATTCGAAAACCATTTCGACCAGCAAATACGTGAAGACGTCGATTGAAGACGAAGTAAATGAAGGTCGTGGATCTTCATAAGAGGAAGGATTACTTGACAAATATCCTCTGTGTTGCAACGCAGAGATATTCTGACGTGATTCGGTCGTGGTTGAGATTTGCGGTTTGCAAGGACTACTCGCTACTGATCCTTGGGGTGATTCCTACATGAGATGCAGTAGGAGAGTACCTTCGGTTCATCCTGTTCCTAGATGACTTGTATGGACGGATGTCTAACAGAGTATTTCCAAAGGAATTACATACGTTGATTTCTCCAAACAAACCATAGTTAATGGCAGAGAAATGGTTATTCTCTAGCCAAATAAACTAGAGTATTTTTGTGGACGTCAATCAAATGTGATCTGGCGGATCTGACGATGTGGCATTCAAAGTGAATGATGACCAGATGTTTTAAAGTTAAGTTCTGGCCTCAAGCCTCATCAACCAGGAAAGGACAAAAATCGGGCAGGCAGCATGGCTATGTGGGTTGCTCCCATTAGTACGTATGATCACCTATCTAGAGAAAATCCAATTGCTTCTTAAATCTATATTCGATGATCTCCCTTTTTGGAAGGCGGTTGCTGATCCCAACCGTCGGTGATATACATTCGATACACTCAAGAGAAATGAGTGGTCGGTCATGTGTGGGCCGAGTTGCAAGTTGTTCTTGTTGAACCCAGTGTATTCGCCTCTAGAGATACACTATCGGCAGGTGGTCCCATACCTTGTCAAGGTTGGAATTCAATATCCAATAAGCGCCCACGGTTTTTAATTGTATATTATATATGTGGAGCGTGAGATGCAAGCTTTCCGCTAGATTGTTAATTATTTGTATTTAGACATTATGATAATACCAGAATAAGTGATGATTTCAAAACCATTTTGGGTTATAGTAAGGTAAAAACCGTCCGTGTTTATGTGTGGGCTGGTCTTACTTTTATCCTTTGATTTCTGGAGAGATTTTCCAAAGTTAAACAAGTTGTTTGTGCTGTGAATTTATCACTGAAAGTATTCCAGACTGACCCAGTGTATTTTTCTTTGCTTCAAATGTGCTCGGGTCAGACCGAGTATGTTCCAGGTTAGTTTCGCTTGGAGTTTTCAGGGGCTAGAAGCAGGAGGCTTCACCGCTAGTTATTTACAGTTATTATTCCGTTGTGACTGATATATGCTGTACTCTGATGATTGGTATGTATATACAGTTCTTTTGTATAAAGAGATTTGATATTATATTTTATTCGTTGCGTTGTGAGATTCTGATGTGTTCTTCTTTCTTCTATTATAATATTTCTTTCTTTTCTCACCCTCTAAATTCTTTCTATTGACAATCCAGTGTTTTCGATGCTTGAATAGTCGACATGGTAATTTTATGTCGATTTTCGGGGTCGATAATCCGCTGGGTCGCTATAGTGATATCAGAGCTATTGGTTTAGTGATAACCTTGGCTCTGTGGTGTGACTCAATAGAGATGGGGTTAGTAATACCCTAGATTGAGTTCGTGTATATATATACGAGAGCGCGTATTTGTAATTTGATATAAAATTATTTCTGAAACTATTTTTGCCTAATATATTTTATGAATAATGGAAGTAATAATTTTTTGAATTATTATAATCTGGGCAAATTATTTGGATTTGTTAATACTGATTTGTGTGATATGTTGGGATGGTGTGCTCGATCTCATGGATAAACCTGAACATTAATCGACTTGTTTAAAACTAATATTCGAATAAATCAATCTGGATAAATAAATTTGAATGGATAATTATAAGAGATAAATGGACTGTTATAACTTGGTTATAAATCCCGTGTGGATTAAATTGTGTGTGGTATGGATGATATGTAGGATATGGATGTTTGAACCTTATTGCTATTGTTTTGAGGACTAATGAATTGGTTTGAGTTGAGAACATGTGCAGAAGTACCAATTTAGTTTAAAAATTCATCCAAGAAAAAGAAATTCTGGAGTTAATCGAATCCAGAGCTGCACAATAATTAAACAAGCTCAAGAATATAAAATTTATCGCTTATCGCATAATAACACTCGCAAAAAGGTATGCCTACACAAATATGAAATTTTGGTTTTGTTTGGATTTTGGGATTTGATTTTGATTTTTCCGACCATGAGAGTCGAGGTATATATATGTAATAACCCGAAAATACGAGCCAGTTTAAAATTTTTATTTTGGCAATTTTAAACGAATTTTGAATATTTAAAATGAATTATTTTAAATAAAACGACGAGAAATTTATTTTGAATGGAATTAGAGCGTATATATTTATATAGATCGTCGTTGGAATATAAATAATTATATATAATTATAAAAGGAATTGAAAATGGCGTGGTAGTTCGATAATTCGATTTCAAACTTCAATTGAACATACCGGGTGCAAAATAAACCAGATTTTAGCGAAACCAAAAATAATGGAATCTAATTGAGGATTTCTTTCCAACGAATCCGGAAAATCAAAATTTCATAACGGGGATCAAAAGATATGTCCAGTTGAAAATTCTGAATAGTCGCTATGGAATTTAGGCCCTTAAAAATGGAAATTTTGCAAACGACCTCGGATTTCGATGAAACCACTTTTGTTGGATCCGTGATGTCAAGTTATTGCTAGATTTCAATTTTCGTAATTTTTCGAATCAATATGTGAGCGTGGCAAAGGAAAACGCGTTTGACCAGTTTCGGTTGATTTTAATCGACTGGAAATTGGCCATTTTTCCAACGGTCTCAGAATTCGACGAAATTAGTTTTGTTAGGACCGTATCGTCAATACGAAGCTAGAAAATATTTTTTTGGAATTTTTCGAGTTCGTATGTGACCCCAGTAAATTGAAATGCGCGTTCTAATTCAATATATAGAGTTATATGTTGATTTTGATGAAAACTGATCGAAATGATCTAATCAGCCTACGATACATATCCCATTGTGTTTGGAATGGGGGTAATTAGCTATGGACGACAGGCGGTGGGCCTCGTTTCGAGGTCAAAAATAAAAGTACCTTTTTGGAATTAAATAATTAAATGAATAAAATATAATATGGTTTTACATATAAGCCCCCCCTTCCCTTCTATTTTCCCCCAAATCATCCTCTTTCTGAATCGAAGAAGGGGCCATCGGGGAAAGAGAAATCTCGTTCCTCCACTTCAACGCCATCGCCGACGTCCGCCCCGCCAGTCTCCACCGGAGCTTCCCCTTCCCCTCCTCGTTTCCGTCCATCTCCTCCACCCTCAGCTCGCGGGAGCCCCTCCTTTGAACCCCAGATGTGCGCAACCCCCCCCTTGACCACCCCAGTCACCTCCGTCCAACCCTAGCCGCGACGAGCCACCCATCACCGTTCGACCGAAGGCCGCAGCACCCCTCCCCGTTTGCTCCTCTGAAAATCTCCCCAGATTCCGAACCCCAATCCGCGGTGCCAGAACTTCGGCGCCTCCTCTTGCGTGATTTGGAAACTCCACCACCCCTAAAACTCCGAATGTAAGCATTTTATTTATTATTTATACTGATTTATTTATTTGTTTCGGTTTATTAAAAGTGGTTAGTTAAAATAAATAAAAACCAGTTTATAAATGTATAACAGCAGTTTTTATTATGTACATGTTTTTAAATCAGTTTTTAAATATAGAGAAGAAAGACCGCATTTTTATATATGTATGAGGTTAAAGATATAATTTTTATACTAGTGGCATAATAAAAATATGATTTTTACTTGAGTATAGTATTAAAAATATTATCTTTATATTGTATAGCAAAGTAAAATTTTGGTTTTTATATATTGTATAGCAAAGTAAAAATTCGATTTTCATATATTGAATAGCAAAGTAAAAATTCGATTTTTATATAGAGAGGAGCATTATAAAAATATAATCTTTATTATATGAACATCATTATAAAAATAGAATTTTTTATCTATATAGTAGCGGTGTAAAAATATGATTTTTATATAGATAGCAACAATATAAAAATGTGATTTTTATATATGTAGTGGCTACGGGTTGACGAAAGGCGAGAACGGCAAAGACTTCTACATTTGAAGTGTCGTGGAGTTGGGATAGCTTTGCTGAGAACTTCTCACTTTAACTTTTTGTAACAACCTGGAAAATCCGAGCCAATTTAAAATTTTTATTTTAAATAATTTAGTTGAAAAATGGGGCAGAATTTAAAATTTTCATTTTAAAGAATATTTAAAGCCAGTGAAAATAGTCAATTTTCAAATGACATCGGTTTTCGACGAAACCACTTTTGTTGGAACCGGAATGTCGAATTATTGCTAGGTTTCAATTTTTAGAATTTTTCGAGTTAGTATGTGAGCGTGGCAAAAGAAACTGCGTTTTGTTCAGTTCGGTCAAATTCGAACGACTGAAAAATAGTCATTTTTCAAACAGTCTCAGAATGAGACGAAATTAATTTTGTTAGGACCGTATCGTCATCACGAAGCCAAATATATTTTTTCCGGATTTTTCTGAGTCTGTATGTGGCCTCGGTGAATTTATTCGTACGACAGAATTTATTTAATAAATGAATTAAATATTAAATTAATTAAAACGAACCGCATACAGCCGTTTGGGCTAACGGGGCCTGGCACGTTGGATCCGGAATATGGGTTATTTGCTAGAGACCCCTTCAGTTGGGCTGAAAAAGGTTTAGTTTGAAACGTATGGGTTTAATTATAAAAATACACTTAAATTAGTATAAAAATAAATCAAATCAAACCCTAATAACATTCCACTGTTCATCGTTCACAATAAGCGCCGCCACCCTCATTCCCTATCGATTTTTCCTCCTCCAAATTCTCCCTTCTCTCAACAAATCAGACTCCACCCCATAGCTCACTCCAAAGACCTTTTCCTCCTCTTAAAACCCATATAAGTTTCGCTCTCTATAGTCGAACACAGACCGAGAACCAGGCGCCCAAAGTCGCCTCGCGTCGACCGTCGCTCAGGCCGCCAGAGACCGCCGAGCTGCCCCTGTTCGCCGGCGTTCGTGCACCTCCAGTAGCTCGACGCTGTGGCACCCTCGGATCTTCGAATCACTGCATCCACCGTCTGAAATTTCGTGACCTAGGATTGAAGAAACGTTGGAAGGAACGGCCGAATTTCAATAAGGAAGAAGAAGGGTAATTATCCAAGTTAATTAATTAATTAAATAATTTAATTATTTTAAAACTTCGTTTAACCATAACTCTTTCGTTCTAGCTCGGAATTCGGTGATTTCTGAAGCTGTGAAATCGTGATTCGGAATTCTACGCTTTAGAACTGATCGGGATTGATTCTGAAACATTCTGAAATTTAGATCGGAATCTGAAACTAAGGTGAGATCTCTAATTTATTATAATTAAATAATTTAATTGTAATGGTGAAATCATGGTTTGAATATTACTGTTCCTAATCTGCGATGTGATGATTATTGTGTGTGATTATTGTATGGTTATTGAAATATGTTGTGATGCCATGAGATAGCTATGTTATTTAGATCTGTAATTTTTGTTGTACTCATAATAAAGCTCTTATTTTTATTTTTATTTTTCTTTTTTTTCTTTTCCTTTATTCAGTTCTATTGAAGAGGGATTTTATTTTGATTGTCATCATTAAAAAAAAAACAAAGTTAGAATTTAAATTCGATTAACAAAAAAAAAGTTTTGATCTTTTATTTTTGAAACAAAATAAAACTAAAGTTGAATCTCTATTTTTATTTGCAAAATAAAAATATAAGTTTGATCTTTATCTTGATTCACAACATAAAGAGAAAAAAAAGAGTTGAATCTTTTATTGTTGATCTACAGTATAAAACAAAGGTTTGAGTTTCTAGTTTGTTTCAAAGAAAAAAGGAAGTTAGAGTATTTCGACAATAAATGAAAAAGTTGAATTCTTATTTTGATTTACAAAATAAAAAGAAAAGTGCACCTTTATTTTTGATTAACAAAATTAAAGTTGAATACAAATAAAATGAAGATGGGACCTTTTATTGTGATTCATCGAGTGTATACACCAAATCATATATTGTTGTTGTTGTGTTGACATAAAACCGCACCCAAAATTACAGGTTGCCCTAATATATGTTAATATAGTTGAAATGAATCAAATATTGACATTAGAAAATATATTTATATTAGAAATGATGACACTAGAAGATGTTTACATTAGAAATAAAGTTCACCCTTTTATTTGCATTTTTCAATGCAAATATTACACAGAGAATAAATTAACTTTTTAGTTGAATTCTCTAATATGAATAAAACTTAGAAATAAAGGTTCACCTTTTCTTTGCATTTTACAATGTAAGTATTAATTAATAAGAGAAAAGATTTACATTTTTCTATGTAAAGGAAAATAAAAGAAGATTTACATTTCTAATGTAAAGAAATGGAAAATTGATATTTACATTTTCAAATGTAAATAAAAAGGAAATAGAGAATTTACATTTTTCTAATGTAAATAAAAGTAGTAGAAAACTTGCATTTTTCCAACGCAAAGAAAAAGTTCATTTTTATGTTTTTAATAATGAATAAAAGAAAAGGTTCGTTTTTATGTTTTAAAAATGAATAAAAGAAAAAGTTCATTTTTCTGTTTTGAAAATGAGTGAATGAAAAGTTCTTTTTTTTATGTTTTAAAAATGAATAAAAGAAAAAGTTCATTTTTATGTTTTAAAAATGAATAAAAGAAAAAGTTCATTTTTCTGTTTTGAAAATGAGTGAAAGAAAAGTTCTTTTTTTTATGTTTTAAAAATGAATAAAAGAAAAAGTTCAATTTTATGTTTTAAAAATGAATGAAAGAAAAGTTCATTTTTCTGTTTTGAAAACGAGTGAAAGAAAAGTTCTTTTTTTTTATGTTTTAAAAATGAATAAAAGAAAAAGTTCATTTTTATGTTTTAAAAATGAATAAAAGAAAAAGTTCATTTTTCTGTTTTGAAAATGAGTGAAAGAAAAGTTCTTTTTTTTTTTATGTTTTATGAAAATGAATAAAAGAAAAGGCACATGTTTATGTTATGAAAATGAATAAAAGAAAAAGCACATTTTTTATGTTATAAAGTAAATCAAAGGAAGATGTATTATTATGTAGTAAAAATGAATTAGAGAAATGTTATTTTTATTTTAAACTATATATTGTTGAAATCAATATTTTTGTCGCATTAGAATTGGCTGACAAAAATATCGTTTTTATTAAAATATACAATGTTGAAATCAATATTTTTATCGCATCAGAATTGGCGGACAAAAATATCGTTTTATTAAAATATACATTGTTGGCACTATTATTTTTGTCGCACTAGAATTGGCGGACAAAAGTGATATTGTTATTGAGTATTGAAATATACGTTGTGAAATCAACATTTTTGTCGCATTAGAGTTGGCGAGCAAAATATGAATTTAAAAATATATCTTTATTTGTAATTTAGTTACAAATAAAAACAACGTTAATAAAAGTACATTTTTGTGTCGTAGTCTTTCTAGAATAAGAAGCATGAACTTTTATAGTTGAAATCGACAAACAATTTATATATATATACACATTTATATATAAATATAAAATTAAACGAAACGCGCGCTGCAGTTCGCGTTTCGATAATTGTACCTTTAAACGATTATACCGAAAGATCCGACCGTCGGATTCTCCCAAAACTGGAATCGTTAGGACCGCTTTGGGAAGAGGTTTCCAACGATATGAAATTCACCAAAATCCAACGGTTAGATTGTAAGATATGAGTAAATCAAATTTGGGTAAAAACAGCGCCAGGGCCGCCCACGGACCCGAAGCGTCGTTTATTTATTTTGAGCTATTTTTGAATATATAAAAATAGCGATAAATCGTCATAAATAGATATTAACAATATAGAATGATTTAAAAGATAATTTTGCAAACAATTATTTGAAAAGACCGAGTTTTACTCATTTCAAATAATTACACCACGTTTAAATCAAGGATGTAGAAGACGGCGGTTGAAGACCGACGGTCTTCATGACGAACGGATGGCGACTTATGCCCTCGACTGACTTGCTCCCAGGAAAGGGTTAAACCATGGTAATCGTTCGGACATACGTGTTGATTGACCGGAGAAGCGAGAACCTCTCTGGTGTCTCCGGTTCCGTTCAGACCCAGAACGGACTTGTAAATGGATGCGTGTCTGATGTTGAAATTCGTTTCATATAATAAAAATTGATTTCTATTAATGTATATCAAATTGGTGGTGGAGGATTTATTCTCTGCTTAACACCTTGGTATATATTAATAGTTATTGATAGTATGGCGTGAATTGTCAATGTGACGCGCCAAGATTCAAATGATCAAGGCTTTTTTGAAAAGCAGGCCTTGTGGTTATAACGTTACTTCGCGAGCCTCACACCCCGGTATGAGTCAAAAACGGGATATGGACCGTAGGGAGTGCACACGTTTCTTTCTAGCTAGAGTGGTGTCAGTGACCTACCAGCCCTGACATTTTACTTATGTGGATGATGGATTTTGAGGCGCCTCGGATTTTTATAGGCCGATAGTGGTTATATTATAGGTTCAAAGGAACTGGGAAGCGTGTGTTCAGGCATAACCAATCCACTGCCGATAGGCGGGGACCGGCCCTACCGCTCCAAGGGTTCACTGCGGGGGATCCTGAGGCATTTGCTAGAGTGTCTCGAATCGGAGAGGAGTTTGCTCCTAGCCTCGACTCATGAAGGAAACCAAATCTCCAATACGACATTTCGATTTTGATTGTACACTTATTTATGGCGACATAGTAGGATGGGGTACTATGCCGTCTAGGATTGATACATTTATTTTGAAACATTTTGAATGGAACACACACACTACTAATAATAATATCGTTTATTTCGTATTTATCATCATTTGATCACTATAAGGTAAAACCCTATCCTCTGGTTTGCGTTGCATTGTGTGATGGGACTTGGGTCTTATAGTGATTTCAATTTTTTTTCTAGAAAAAGAAGCATAGCGTTATTCCACGATTTACTTATTTATGCACTGGCGGTCAATTGGAGTAAGCCTGTTCCGCTTTAGCGGCGTGGTCCTATGATTTGCCATATTATTATTTAGTATAGATAGATTTCTCATACCAGTCCCATGACTGACTCGAAGTTTGTTTCACTTTGCAAACTCGGGTGCCCTCTTTCCACACGGGGAGCCCAGTGACAGGTTTTCAGGTGATACTATCTGATTGGAGTTTACTTGCGAGAGAAGGACCTGAAGACCTATCTTTATCTTTGCTTTTGCTTTAGAGATTTTATTCTATCTTGTATTTGATGTACGTTTGGGCTTGAGACTTATTTCCTTTTTGTTCAGACTACCTATTTATGCTGAGTTGATCCTGTAAACTGCATACTCTGATGTTCTGTTGTGATGCTGATGACATTTTATTTTCCGTTGAAATGTTTTATGTGCTATGAAGTTATTCTGAGATCTGTTATTGTTGTAATTATGTTGTATTCCAAATGATTATCCTTGTTTTTGGTCAACGGAAGTTTGGGGTTTTCACAGTTGGTATCAGAGCCAGGTTTACCTTAGCTACGGAATATAACATATTTAGAACAATCCGTCTAGATAGAATCCACATTATTCTAAGACGAGTAGCTCATTAGAGATAGGACTAGGAATGTCCTAGAGTGAGCACAGCAGAATAACACATATTTTCTAGTCATTACATCATCATCTTTTCATCTCGTCCTTATCTTATCTTTTCTTGAAATTTCTCATTTTTGTTGGTCTGACTCTTTCCTTGATGGTACAGACTGATTTAAATGGATACTAGATCCAGAACAGCCCGTGGTGGAGCTCGAGGCGGGGCTAGAGGAGGAACCCGAGTAGGAGCTGGAGGGCAAGCTAGAGACGAGACACCCATCACTCAAGACCAGCCTAATTCAGAGGTCGTAGTTGAACCACCTCCACCTCCACAGCCTTTTGATTTGGACAGAATGTCAAAGAAATTCAGGAACCTTGGAGGTGTGCCTTTTACAGGGCGGGAGTCTGCGATCCAAGCAGAGGCATGGCTTAAAGATTGCGAAAAGATCCTAGAAGGCTTGGAACTGGAAGATCAGAGAAAGCGTTATCTAGCGATTTGGCAACTAAAGGAGGAGGCAGGGCATTGGTGGGATACAATTAAAATCTGCAACGACGTGGCCAATATGTCTTGGGCCAGATTCAAGGAGCTTTTCAATGAGAAATATATACCCCCACAAGCTAGAGAGCGTCTGCGCGAGCAGTTCGTTATCCTACAGCAAGGCAGTATGACCGTTTTTGAGTATGTGAGGAAGTTTGATGAGCTTTCACGATATGCCCCTAGCTTGATTCAAGACCCAGTAGAGAAGAACAAAAGATTTATCAAGGGGTTGTCCAAGAAATATTTGAATCGAGTCACTGCCCATATCAAGCTTCCCTTCAATGAAGTAGTGGAAATGGCGTGCCGCTATGAAGAGAATGATGAGTCTGGACCGCAGGATAGGGGAAAAGGTCAAAGCAACAACCCGAAGGAACAGGCTAACAAGAAACAAGAGGCGAGCAATTCTTCTACAGCTAAGCCACAAGGGAAGAAGAGGGATAGGAGCAAGGTGACCTGCTATAACTGCGACAAGATTGGGCATTTCGGTTACGAATGTAGAGCGCCAAAAAGGGTAAAGAGAGATGATTCAGGCCCTAGTCAGAACCGAGGTCAGATCTCCCAAAACCGTGGTCAAAATCCTCAGAATCGTGGCCAGAGTTCGCAGGACAAAAGGGAATGCTACAATTGCCATCAAAAGGGGCACATCAAGGCACATTGTCCACTGCTAAGGAATGCTCAAGTGGCACATGTTTATGAGGGAGCAAATACACCAGCTTCGACTGAGGGGCCTAATAAACCCGATGTCTTGGGAGGTACGCTTAATATTAAGAATATCCCTATTACTATCTTATTTGATACTGGTGTTATGCGAAGCTTTATTTCTAATGATGCGATTAAAAAGTTGAAACTGAAACCAAGAAAACTCAAGAATTTGATTAGAGCTAATAGTCCGATAGGAGGTTCTCTTATTCTTGATCAGTATTGTCAAGTACCTATTTCTTATTCTCGCTGCAAATTTCCCTTTGACTTGACCGTTATGAGTTTCTCCGGCTATGATGTCATTCTTGGGATAGATTGGCTGACAAAATATGAGGCCGAAGTCAATTGTGCCGAAAGAATTGTCAAAGTTAAAACTAATCTCAGTGATGTATGTATCCCCTACCACGGTTCAGCCACCGACAGAAAGGAATTCTGGTCTTCATTAGAGGTTACCCCTACCTCTATTGAAGATATCCCAATCGTCAGAGATTATGCTGATGTATTCAAAGAGGTTGAGGGCCTACCTCCCCGCAGAGAAATCGATTTCAAAATTCACTTAGCTCCGAATGCAAGACCTGTTGTACATCCTATTCGGCGAATGTCGCCGAAGGAAAAAGAAGAGCTGAGAAACCAAACCAAGCAGCTTTAGTGGAAAGGTTTGATCCAGCCTAGCTTTTCAGAATGGGGTGCAGCAGTGGTGTTCATCCCAAAATCAGACGGTACCCTCAGGCTATGTGTGGACTACCGCGATCTCAACAAGCAAACTCTGAAAAATAAGTACCCACTGCCTCGTATTGATGACTTGCTCGACCGCTTGCATGGGGCGCGAGTATTTTCTAGGATGGACCTAGCTACAGGCTTCCATCAACTTCGCATCGCAGAAGAATGTGTGCCCTTAACTGCTTTCAGAGGGCCGTATATCTTTTATGAATGGCTGGTAATGCCCTTCGGTCTTTGTAATGCTCCAGCATATTTTGTAGACTTGATGAATAGAGTATTCAGAGATGTTCTAAATAAATTCGTGCTTGTTTTCATCAATGATATCTTAATCTTTTCCAAATCCGCCACTGAGCACGAAAAGCATCTAAAAGAGGTCTTGGAGATTTTGCGTACAAATGTGCTAAAAGCCAAATTCTCCAAATGCATATTTTGGCAAAAAGAGGTGAAATTCCTTGGCCATGTTGTATCTAAGGAAGGCATTTCAGTAGATCCAAGCAAGATCTCAGCCATCCAAGAGTGGAAGCAGCCTCGAACCCCCACTGAAGTCAGAAGTTTCTTAGGACTGGCTGGCTATTATCGGAAATTCATTAAGGATTTTTCTAAATTATCTTGTCCATTGACAAAGCTGACTAAGAAGCATACAAAGTTCATTTGGACACCAGAATGTGAGGCAGCTTTCCAAGAGCTGAAACAAAGGTTGACCACTGCTCCAGTGTTGACCATTATTGATGGCAATGAGGGTTTGAAGGTCTGGGTAGATGCTTCTAGAGAAGGTCATTCCTCTTAACAAAATTAACATGTCTGAGATAACATTTTCCTTTTAATGTCAAATCTCATTTTAACGTGTTTACCCTTTTTCTATTTAAGGTATTAGTGCGGTGCTGATGCAAAAAGACAAAGTAGTCGCATATGCCAGCCGCCAATTAAAACCGCATGAGAAAAATTAGCCGTTCATGATCTTGAACTAATGGCCATCGTCTTTGCACTAAAAATATGGAGGCACTATCTCTTGGGCGAGAAGTTCGAGCTTTATACTGATCACAAATCTTTGAAGCATCTATTTTCCCAAAAGACTTGAACATGAGGCAGCAACGTTGGGTTGAATTTCTTACACCCTATGACTTGGATATTTTATATACTCCAGGGAAAGCCAACGTCGTGGCCGATGCGCTGAGTAGAAAGAGTGTAGACATCATCAATCTCATCCTCGCCAACCTCATTATCACTCCTACTCTGATGGACAAGATCGCTGCTCTTTAGAAAAATGATAAATTTATCAAGAAGATTAGTGAGCGAGTTCGAAGGGGCGAAGCTCCAAGCTTCCAAATTGACGATAAAGGGACTCTTCGATTGCGAGGGCGGATTTGTGTGCCAGATATTGCAGAGCTAAAAAGAGAAGTTATGGATGAAAGCCACAAATCCAAACTCAGTATTCATCCAGGAATAAGCAAGATGTACAACGATCTTAAGCGCACCTTTTGGTGGAAAGCTATGAAGAGAGACATTTCCATTTATGTGGCAAGATGTCCCACTTGTCAGCTAGTCAAAGCCGACCAGCAAAAGCCGGCAGGATTGTTGAAACCGCTGGATGTTCCAAGTTGGAAGTGGTAAGAAATCTCTATGGACTTTATTGATTGCTTGCCCCGTAGCAGAAAAGGGAATGATAGCATATGGGTGATTGTAGACCGCTTAACCAAGACTGCCCATTTCATCCCTGTCCGGTCCAATAGAACAGCTCGTAGTTTGGCGCAGCTTTATTTGAAAGAAATTGTCAGACTACATGGAGTGCCCAAATGTATTGTCAGTGATCGGGATCCATTATTCACTAGCAAATTCTGGGAAGCTTTTCAAGAAGAGCTTGGGACCAAATTAAATCTAAGCATAGCTTATCACCCTGAGACCGACGGCCAGACTGAAAGGGTGAACCGCATTTTGGAAGATTTGCTGCGAGCATGCATTCTTGATTATGGTGGTTCATGGGAGAATTATTTACACTTGGTGGAGTTTTCTTATAATAACAGCTACCAAGCCAGCTTGAAGATGTCACCATTTGAACTATTATATGGCAGGCCATGCAGATCTCCAGCATGTTGGGTGGAGCAAGGAAATCGATTAGTCTTGGGCCCCGATATGATTAGGGAAGCATCAGATAAGGTGGATATGATTAAGAAGCGCTTACTTACTGCACAAAGTCGATAGAAAAGTTATGCAGACAAGCGAAGAAGAAATTTAGAATTTTCTGTTGGCGACCGTGTATACTTGAAAGTTTCCCCATTGAGAGGCGTACTTCGCTTTGGAATGACTGGAAAGTTGGCATCGAGATTCATTGGCCCATTTCCTGTCCTCGAAAGAATTGGTACTCTTGCTTATCGAGTGCAGTTGCCGGATTGGTTGCCGGGGGTGCATGATGTATTTCATGTGTCTCAACTCCGCAAACATGTGCATGATCCCGATCTGATTGAGGATGAGTTAAACCAACAGGTCTTGGATATTACTCCGAATTTAACCGTGAGAAAAGAGCCATGGAAGATCATTAGCAAGGAAACCCGAGTGTTGAGAAATAAAAGAATCAACCTGGTCAAAGTGCAATGGAGCGGGGACTCTAGGGACTGTACTTGGGAGACAGAGGAAAGCTTCAAAAAGGCTTACCCCAAGTGCAGGGTGGATATCTCCGATTAACTCTTGTGTTAAGGTACTTTTATAATAATTTACATTTTCCGTTTGTTTCCTACTTTTATTTCTTTTCGAGGACGAAAAGCTTTTAAGTGGGGAAGAATGTAACAACCCGGAAAATCCGATTCAATTTAAAAATTTTATTTTAAATAATTTAGTTGAAAAATGTGGCAGAATTTAAAATTTTCATTTTAAAGAATATTTAAAGCCAGTGAAAATAGTCAATTTTCAAACGACATCGGTTTTCGACGAAACCACTTTTGTTGGAACCGGAATGTCGAATTATTGCTAGGTTTCAATTTTTAGAATTTTTTGAGTTAGTATGTGAGCGTGGCAAAAGAAACTGCGTTTTGTTCAGTTCGGTCAAATTTGAACGACTGAAAAATAGTCATTTTTCAAACAGTCTCAGAATGAGACGAAATTAATTTTGTTAGGATCGTATCGTCATCACAAAGCCAAATATATTTTTTCCGGAATTTTCTGAGTCTGTATGTGGCCTCGGTGAATTTATTTGTACGACAGAATTTATTTAATAAATGAATTAAATATTAAATTAACTAAAACGAACCACATACAGCCGTTTGGGCTAACGGGGCGTGGCCCGTTGGATCCGGAATATGGGTTATTTGCTAGAGACCCCTTCAGTTGGGCTGAAAAAGGTTTAGTTTGAAACGTATGGGTTTAATTATAAAAATACACTTAAATTAGTATAAAAATAAATCAAATCAAACCCTAATACATTCCACTGTTCATCGTTCACAATAAGCGCCGCCACCCTCATTCCCTGTCGATTTTTCCTCCTCCAAATTCTCCCTTCTCTCAACAAATCAGACTCCACCCCATAGCTCACTCCAAAGACCTTTTCCTCCTCTTAAAACCCATATAAGTTTCGCTCTCTATAGTCGAACACAGACCGAGAACCAGGCGCCCAAAGTCTCCTCGCGTCGACCGTCGCTCAGGCCGCCAGAGACCGCCAAGCTGCCCCTGTTCGCCGGCGTTCTTGCACCTCCAGTAGCTCGACGCTGTGGCACCCTCGGATCTTCGAATCACTGCATCCACTGTCTGAAATTTCGTGACCTAGGATTGAAGAAACGTTGGAAGGAACGGCCGAATTTCAATAAGGAAGAAGAAGGGTAATTATCCAAGTTAATTAATTAATTAAATAATTTAATTATTTTAAAACTTCGTTTAACCATAACTCTTTCGTTCTAGCTCGGAATTCGGTGATTTCTGAAGCTGTGAAATCGTGATTCGGAATACTACGCTTTAGAACTGATCGGGATTGATTCTGAAACATTCTGAATTTTAGATCAGAATCTGAAACTAAGGTGAGATCTCTAATTTATTATAATTAAATAATTTAATTATAATGGTGAAATCATGGTTTGAATATTACTGTTCCTAATCTGTGATGTGATGATTATTGTATGGTTATTGAAATATGTTGTGATGCTTTGAGATAGCTATGTTATTTAGATCTGTAATTTTTTATGTAATCATAATAAAGCTCTTATTTTAATTTTAATTTTTTATTTTTTTTATTTTTTTTCTTTTCCTTTATCCAGTTCTATTAAAGTGGGATTTTATTTTGATTGTCATCATAAAAAAAAAACAAAGTTAGAATTTAAATTTGATTAACAAAAAAAAAAATTTTGATCTTTTGTTTTTGAAACAAAATAAAACTAAAGTTGAATCTTTATTTTTATTTGCAAAATAAAAATATAAGTTTGATCTTTATCTTGATTCACAACATAAAGAGAAAAAAAAGAGTTGAATCTTTTATTGTTGATCTACAATATAAAACAAAGGTTTGAGTTTCTAGTTTGTTTCAAAGAAAAAAGGAAGTTAGAGTATTTCGACAATAAATGATAAAGTTGATTTCTTATTTTGATTTACAAAATAAAAAGAAAAGTGCTTCTTTATTTTTGATTAACAAAATTAAAGTTGAATACAAATAAAATGAAGATGGGACCTTTTATTGTGATTCGTCAAGTGTATACACCAAATCATATATTGTTGTTGTTGTGTTGACATAAAACCGCACCCAAAATTACAGGTTGCCCTCATATATGTTAATATAGTTGAAATGAATCAAATATCGACATTAGAAAATATATTTATATTAGAAATGTTGACACTAGAAGATGTTTACATTAGAAATAAAGTTCACCCTTTTATTTGCATTTTTCAATGAAAATATTACATACAGAATAAATTAACTTTTTAGTTGAATTCTCTAATATGAATAAAACTTAGAAATAAAGGTTCCCCTTTTCTTTGCATTTTACAATGTAAGTATTACTTAATAAGAGAAAAGATTTACATTTTTCTATGTAAAGGAAAATAATAGAAGATTTACATTTCTAATGTAAAGAAATGGAAAATTGATATTTACATTTTCAAATGTAAATAAAAAGGAAATAAAGAATTTACATTTTTTTAATGTAAATAAAAGTAGTAGAAAACTTGCATTTTTCCAACGCAAAGATAAAGTTCATTTTTATGTTTTTTAAAATGAATAAAAGAAAAGGTTCATTTTTATGTTTTAAAAATGAATAAAAGAAAAAGTTCATTTTTCTGTTTTGAAAATGAGTGAAAGAAAAGTTTTTTTTATGTTTTAAAAATGAATAAAAGAAAAAGTTCATTTTTATGTTTTAAAAATGAATAAAAGAAAAAGTTCATTTTTCTGTTTTGAAAATGAGTGAAAGAAAAGTTCTTTTTTTTATGTTTTAAAAATGAATAAAAGAAAAAGTTCATTTTTATGTTTTAAAAATGAATAAAAGAAAAAGTTCATTTTTCTGTTTTGAAAATGAGTGAAAGAAAGTTCTTTTTTTTATGTTTTAAAAATGAATAAAAGAAAGAGTTCATTTTTATGTATTAAAAATGAATAAAAGAAAAAGTCCATTTTTCTATTTTGAAAATGAGTGAAAGAAAAGTTCTTTTTTTTATGTTTTATGAAAATGAATAAAAGAAAAGACACATGTTTATGTTATGAAAATGAATAAAAGAAAAAGCACATTTTTTATGTTATAAAGTAAATCAAAGGAAGATGTATTATTAAGTAGTAAAAATGAATTAGAGAAATGTTATTTTTATTTTAAACTACATATTGTTGAAATCAATATTTTTGTTGCATTAGAATTGGCTGACAAAAATATCGTTTTTATTAAAATATACAATGTTGAAATCAATATTTTTATTGCATCAGAGTTGGCGGACAAAAATATCGTTTTATTAAAATATACATTGTTGGAACTATTATTTTTGTCGCACTAGAATTGGCGGACAAAAGTGATATTGTTATTGTGTATAGAAATATACGTTGTGAAATCAACATTTTTGTCGCATTAGAGTTGGCGAGCAAAATATGAATTTAAAAATATATATTTATTTGTAATTTAGTTACAAATAAAAACAACGTTAATAAAAGTACATTTTTGCGTCGTAGTCTTTCTAGAATAAGAAGAATGAACTTTTATAGTTGAAATCGCCAAACAATTTATATATATATATATATATATATACATTTATATATAAATATAAAATTAAAAGAAACGCGCGCTGCAGTTCGCGTTTCGACAATCGTACTTTTAAATGATTATACCGAAAGATCCGACCGTCGGATTCTCCCAAAATTGGAACCGTTAGGACCGCTTTGGGAAGAGCTTTCCAACGATATGAAATTCGCCAAAATCCAACGGTTAGATTGTAAGATATGAGTAAATCAAATTTGGGTAAAAACAGCGTCAGGGCCGCCCACGGACCCGAAGCGTCGTTTATTTATTTTGAGCTATTTTTGAATATATAAAAATAGCGATAAATCGTCATAAATAGATAGTAACAATATAGAATGATTTAAAAGATAATTTTGCAAACAGTTATTTGAAAAGATCGAGTTTTACTCATTTCAAATAATTACACCACGTTTAAATCAAGGATATAGAAGACGGCGGTTGAAGACCGGCGGTCTTCATGACGAACGGATGGCGACTGATGCCCTCGACTGACTTGCTCCCAGGAAAGGGTTAAACCGTGGTAATCGTCCGGACGTACGTGTTGATTGACCGGATAAGTGAGAACCTCTCTGGTGTCTCCGGTTCCGTTCAGACCCAGAACGGACTTGTAAATGGATGCGTGTATGACGTTGAAATTCGTTTCATATAATAAAAATCGATTTCTATTAATGTATATCAAATTGGTGGTGGAGGATTTATTCTCTGCTTAACACCTTGGTATATATTAATAGTTATTGATAGTATGGCGTGAATTGTCAATGTGACGCGCCAAGATTCAGATGATCAAGGCTTTGTTGAAAAGCAGGCCTTGTGGTTATAACGTTACTTCGCGAGCCTCACACCCCGGTATGAGTCAAAAACGGGATATGGACCGTAGGGAGTGCACACGTTTCTTTCTAGCTAGAGTGGTTTCAGTGACCTACCAGCCCTGACATTTTACTTATGTGGATGATGGATTTTGAGGCGCCTCGGATTTTTATAGGCCGATAGTGGTCATATTATAGGTTCAAAGGAACCGGGAAGCATGTGTTCAGGCATTACCAATCCACTACCGATAGGCGGGGACCGGCCCTACCGCTCCAAGGGTTCACTGCGGGGGATCCTGAGGCATTTGCTAGAGTGTCTCGAATCGGAGAGGAGTTTGCCCCTAGCCTCGACTCATGATGGAAACCAAATCTCCAATACGACATTTCGATTTTGATTGTACACTTATTTATGGCGACATAGTAGGATGGGGTACTATGCCGTCTAGGATTGATACATTTATTTTGAAACATTTTAAATGGAACACACACATTACTAATAATAATATCGTTTATTTCGTATTTATCATCATTTGATCACTATAAGGTAAAACCCTATCCTCTGGTTTGCGTTGCATTGTGTGATGGGACTTGGGTCTTATAGTGATTTCAATTTTTTTTCTAGAAAAAGAAGCATAGCGTTATTCCACGATTTACTTATTTATGCACTGGCGGTCAATTGGAGTAAGCCTGTTCCGCTTTAGCGGCGTGGTCCTATGATTTGCCATATTATTATTTAGTATAGGTAGATTTCTCATACCAGTCCCATGACTGACTCGAAGTTTGTTTCACTTTGCAAACTCGGGTGCCCTCTTTCCACACGGGCAGCCCAGTGACAGGTTTTCAGGTGATACTATCTGATTGGAGTTTACTTGCAAGAGAAGGAGCTGAAGACCTATCTTTATCTTTGCTTTGGCTTTAGAGATTTTATTCTATCTTGTATTTGATGTACGTTTGGGCTTGAGACTTATTTCTTTTTTGTTCAGACTACCTATTTATGCTGAGTTGATCCTGTAAACTGCATACTCTGATGTTCTATTGTGATGCTGATGACATTTTATTTTCTGCTGAAATGTTTTATTTGCTATGAAGTTATTCTGAGATCTGTTATTGTTGTAATTATGTTGTATTCCAAATGATTATCCTTGCTCTCGGTCAACGGAAGTTTGGGGTTTTCACACTTTTCTTTTTCTGGTTATATATATATTTATACTAGGATGCAGACGGTGTTTAGTAGCACCCGACACCACTGTCCACAGACCATGGATTTGTTTGTTTGGTTGCATAGATTAGTTAGATTATTTGAGTTGAATTTGATTGTTTGGGGAAATGGAAACTGATTTGATTGATGTGTGAATGGCGTGGGCCATCACTAGACCGGGGATAAGGCTAGGCCTTGTCCCGTTTCTAGTATCGTTCCGTTATGCCGTCGAAATTTTCTAAAATAAGTTAGAAAAATAAAGATATTATTTTATTTAATAAATGAACCGAATAGAATATTCATAGGTTGAATAAAATAATTTGGTCATTAAAAATATAATTTTTAATGTGAACGTGAATAAATAAATATTCATTTACAAACCGAACGGTTTGTTTATGTACACCTATTTGAAGGACATTGATTGGGACGATAAATTTTACACATCACTCAACTACACACGGGTATTAGGATAATATATGACATACACTAATCCCAATAATTAGTTGTATGTCGATCAATTGATTGACAGGCTGTTATAAGCGTTAGATATCTATATTTGATGCTTATACAGTGTAGTGAACTTTGGATGATGGTTGATTATGTATCATTGCTATTATATACATGTGTTGTATGGAATCCATATAGTTAACGCTATATGGTGATTGATTGGGCCTCATTCCAATTTAGAAAATAAAGAATATTATAAAATAAAGGTTCATGTGTTGACAGTACTCATCCGCTGAGATTAGTCATGTGTTGAACGAAATATTTTAACAATAAAAATTTCGTCTTTATATTATAAAATAAAGGTTCATGTGTTGACAGTACTCATCCGTTGAGATTAGTCATGTGTTGAAAGAAATATTTTAACAATAAAATTTACATCTTTATCATATAGAAAATTAGAAACTAACTGGAAAATAGATAAGATGAGTGGTCTCCTGGATGTTGATCTGATGTTGGTTTCGGCCTTCGGGGTTAGTATTTAGGGAATCGTTCTCTTACTAGTTTACGGTTGGAGTCTGATTTGAAATCAAACTATAGATACCATAATTTTTATAAAATATATTAAATAAGGAAAATAGCCATACGTGGACAGTACTCATTCGTTGAGATTAGTCAGGTGTTGACAAAAATATAGATTCACGTATTGAATAGAATAAGTATTCATTTGTTGAATAGAATAACAGAATTATTGAAATATATAAAGCCGTGTTGATTAGAGATGCGCTATTTTGACGCGAACGATATTTATATCGATTATATTCATTTTTATAATTGAATTGAATAGAAAATGAATTCGAATTGAATTGAATAGAAAATGAATTTGGATTGAATCGAATAGAAAACGAATTTGGATTGAATCGAATAGAAAACGAATTTGAATTGAATTGATTTGAAAACGAATTCGAATAGAATTGAATATATAACGAATTCGAATTGAATTGAATATAAAACGAATTCGAACTGAATTGAAAACGAATTGAAATAGAATAAAAATCGATTTGAAATGAATTCAAGTTGAATTGAAATTTGAATTGAATTGAAATGAATTTTAAAACGAATTTATAAGGAAAAATTCAATTTTGATTTGAATTGGAAATGGAAGTTGATATTATTTTTGAAACGAATTTAAAACTATTTATAAAATTCGTTTTAAATAGAAATCGACGAAATATATATTATATATATAATATAATGGCATGAATAGAACGCGCCGCGCCGCGGCAGTTCGTAAATGTCGACCATTGGCTTCGAACGGACATTACGGGAGATCCGACCGTCGGATTCTCCTAAAACTGGAACCGTAGGGTTCGTATCGAAAAGAACTTTCTAACGAATATTAGAAATTTGAAATCTAATGGTTGTATTTGGAGATACGTCCAAATCAAACTTGGAAAAGGTCGTTGTAAGTGCAGTTCGATGGCCATTGATGGAAATCGACTGTACGGGCTTTGATAAAATTATTAAAAATAGTAATAATTTGTGTAAAATCATAAGAAATGATTTAGGAAAAATTGGGATGAAAAAATCCATATTTGAAAAGATAAAAATAGATTTTTATCGAAATGAACTAGTTTTGAACTAAAATTAAAACCCATTTATTTTTAAATAAATAGATTGGAATTGAATTAGAATTGATTTGTGGGTTTATCATGAATAGTGTTTTAAATAACACTTGTTCTTTAACCCGATAATAAATAGAATGTGATTTGGGTTTATCGTGAACTGTGTTTTAAATGACATTAGTTCTTTGACCTAGTAAAAGGAGTTTTAATGAATCTGTAATTAGTTTGAAATGTGAATTGATAATTTAAATTATCAAATTTAGAAAGTGAGCCAGAATGGAGTATCACCAGTTTTGCTCCAAAGCGATAGTCAGGTCTTTAATTAGATTTGAACGTGAAATGGTAATTAATTTTATCGATAACACCATGGTGTTAGATATGGAGTACTATCAGTTTTGCTTCATGGGATGAATAGGTTGGGATTGGGAAATAAAATAAATAATTACTTCGGTGCGGTTCTCTAATCTCGACTAGTTTGGAAAACCATAATTTGGTTTGAAATGACATCCAAAGGAAGATTAAAGAATAAATTTAAAGAATTTATCTTTGATAAAATTAATGGGAATCTTTCCCTAAGAATATGAAATTTAGAAACTAACTGTAGGTTAGCCAAGAAGAATGGTTTCCTGGGTATTGATCTGATGTTGGTTTCGGCCTTCGGGGTTAATATTTGGGGAATTGTTCTCTTGCTAATTTACGATTAGCGACTGTTGAATTGGAATGAGGCGTATGTTGTGTTTGTGTAACATTTGTTTATTATATACGCGGGTCATTCAGAAAGGCCGGGTTTATACCCATTCTGAATAACAGATTCGACGATAAGTCGAAGATGAAGACGGTGGTTGAAGACCGGAAGTCTTCACATCGTTTGGGTGATTACTGATTATCTTGATTGGCCTGTACACCCAAGATGAGGGAATCAGTTGGTGGTCGTCCAGACGTAATTGGAGATCGATGGATATGCGAGGAAAGTGCCTCCGGTTTCGTTCAGACCCAACTTGTAAATGGATTGTGTGTCTGACATTGGATTTTATTCTGTGTTGACTGATTTCTGTTAAATATATATCTGTTTGGCGGCGGAGAATTTATTCTCTTGCTTAACGCCCTTCTCTGAGACGTACGAGCTTAGAGGTTATATATCGATAGATATCAATCGCATGGCATGAATTGCCTGTGTGGCACGCTGAGTTGCATGGATCAAGGCTTCTGTTGAAAAGCAAAGTTTTGTGGTTGATGATCAAAGCACGGCCTTTGTGGCGTAGCTTTGTGTATAGCGTGGATTCGCGAGCCTCACACCTCAGTATGAGTCAAAAATGAGATGAGGACCCAAGGATTGCACGACGTTTCTTTCTAGCTATGGGTGGTGTCAGTGACCTACCAGCCCTAACATTTATATACTTTTCACCTTTGTGGTTTGGATGCGAGGCGCCTCGATTATAGGTCCTATAGGGCCGGGAAACGTGTGTTCAGGAATAACTAATCCTCAAACGTAAGAGAGGACCGGTCTTGGAGGATCCCAGGGGTTACCCAGAGTGTGTAGTCCTGAGGCATTTGCTATAGTGTCTCGAAGCGGAGAGGAGCTTGCCCCTTGCCTCGACTCATGACGGAAATCCAATTTCCAATACGAGATGTTTCGGTTTTATTTGTAGAGCCTAGTATGGCGACATGATAGATGGTACCCATGCCGCCTAGGATTGATATTTATGATTGAAATTGTTTTGACACTATACACTTATTATAGTATCAAATGATTTGTTTTTAAAATGTACCAAGCATGTTTGGCTATTATAAGGGAAAACCCTATCCTCCGGCTTGCGTTGCATTGTGTGATGGGACCTGGGTCTTATAATAGCTTCATTTTTTGAAAAAGCATTGCGCTGTTTATCCTGTGCACTGGTATTCTGGGGAGGAAACCCGTTCCGTGTTATACGGCGTGGTCCCTTGAATTACTATCTTTTAAAGTAAAGTTTTAAATAACTGTTTTATTTCTCACACCAGTCACATGACTGACCTGGAGTTTATTGTTTAACCTAAACTCTGGGTGCCCCTATTTTCTACACGGGCAGCTAGTAGTTTTGGTTTTGCAGATTTATATTCATAGGATCCTGATTTACAGCTGGAACGATGCTCGGAAAGCTCAGTATCCGTGTATCACTTGCAGTTGTGTTTTGTATTGTTTTTCCGCTGCTATGTCTGATATTTATCGAATGTATAATATTCATTTATACTCTGTATATTCTTGTATTCTGATGGAATTGTTTTAATAACAAAGAAATGTTCTTCTGTCTGCGTTCTGTTGTGTGTTGTTCTCAAGGTAATCCGGGCTTTCCTTCACAGGGAAGTTACGGGTCATCACAATATATTTCTTGATCCTACAATATTGCAGATGTCCTCCGTACAGGGGAGACTCTGCCGAAATTTTTCCAAAATTTATGGTGTTAAGAATTTTTTTGAATTTTTTTGGGAAATTCTTTTATTAGAAATAAATTGGTCTTAAAACCAATTGGTTCAGTTTGAAAATAAATTGGAGTTTTAAAAATTTATTATTTTTAGAAAGATAAAGGGATTTAATGTTCTTTCTACCTTAGTAATTTCGAGGACGAAATTATTTTCAGGGGAAGGAATGTAACAACCCGTGTTTTCTGCCTGTTTATTTTAATTATTTAAAGGATTGGTTTGAATTTAAATGATTGAATTTAACGATTTATTTGGAATATATTATTTAAATAAATAGCAAAATAGTATTTTAATTTCTAAAATATTTGGGAAAATATGGAAGTTGCCTTATATTGTGACAGGGCAGTTTAAAGTGGTCAAATATTGGTTATATTGAAGATATAGTGACGATTTCGATTCGAAAATGACGGTCGAGCAATATGGTTTATATTTTAATTAAATAACGAGCTGCAGCGGTGCGGCAGTTCGCGATTTGGCGTTTTGAAGTTCAATTGGTCGTACCGGTTTCAAAATAAGTCGGATTTTCTCGAAACAAGAAACGTCGGGACCGGTTTGACGATATCTTTCTAATGGCAGAGAAAAATCCAATTTTTGTGGCGTAGATTTTGTTTTATGTCCAAATCAAATTTTGAAAAAAAACGCTATGGAATTTCCTTTATATATATAGCGCTGTGTTTATATAGAATTGAGATTTTTAAATATTTTAAATATCAATTTGGCTTCAAACTCAACATGGATATTTTGTTGTGGTAGTATACGATATTCTGGTCGTGAATGGCCAATTTCAATATTTTAATATTATTATATTGAGGTATTTTAAAATTGTTTTATTTTATTTGAATTGGCCAGTTATAAAAGGGACTTTCTTCAAACGACCTCAATTTTCGACGAAATTAATTTTATTGGGACCGCAACAGTAAATTATTGCTAGATTTCAAGTGGCGCGTTAATCGGGGTTAATTTTTGAGCGTGGCAAAATTAAATACAAATATAAATGACTATTTGAACGTGAATGAGAGCCATTCGAGCAAACGAACTCGGAATTCGACGAAACAAGTTTCGTTAGGAACGTATCGTCAAATTATACTACGGCGTCAATTCGTATCTCGAATGGGGTTTGTATGTGAGCGCAGAAGCGAATAAACAATGTTCGAAATAGTGATAGGTACGAAATAAAAATCGGTAGTCAACATCGTTAGCCAAATCAACTTAAATTATATTATTTTTACCTTATAAATACCCCCAATTCAGAACCCTAAGCCCCAATTCTGAAATTGTTCATACATTTTGCAATAAAGCCCTCGTTTACAAAATCAATTTTTTCTCCCAATCTGAAAGGAATCGATGAAGGGGGCCTGAACGAAAGTCGTAGATCAGGTTGAGATCTACGTGTTGTAAAAATATGGGGACCTATCGTGATCCGATGTGGCCGGAAATCGCGAAGAATGGCAAGAAATCAGTTTCATTCTTGGCCAAAATTACGGTGATTTGGTTGATTTCAGAGGACGAGACCAGTTGGAGGTGGAAGAAGGGAGATAGGGCTTTGATTTGGCTCTGGTCTGGTGGTCTGAAACGGACTGTGGTGGCCGTGGCAAGGAGATGGACGGAGAGGTTAGTTTTTGGGTTCGGTTTTGAAAGTCATGATCGGGTTTGGCAAAATTCTGGCGACTAGGGGAGGTGTTGGCGCTGGAAGTCTGAACATCAGAGAGGCTCTGATTGGTGGCAGTCTCAACGGTGGGGTTACGGTGATCTGAATCAATGTGTGGTGGTGGAATTTCAGGTCTAGACTGAATTGGGGGTATTCGGGATTTCAGGCGAAGGAGGCGATGAGGGAGGCTGGCGTCGCTGGCGGTTGGGGCTCACGGTGGGGCGGTTCTGGTAGGGCACCCAGGTCGGAGTCCGATGATCTATGTTGGCTCCGGCGATGGCTAGAAGTAGGCGTGAAGAGTCGGGCTCGAGTTGTTCAGGAGGGAGAAATCGCGTTCATGAATCTGACGTGGCAAGTTTGTTAAGTGATGGTAATTAAATTAATTAATTAATTAATAATTAGTTAGTTAAAAATCAATAAATATTTATAAGCTTTAAACAAGCATATCTTTTACATACGTTAATGGATTTCAGCGAAACTAGATCCGTTGGGATCGCAGGGACGAAACCTAGCTGATGGCACTGACTAGGAGTCGATCTGATGTAGTTAAAAATTCAACTAATTTTGAACGTTCGTTCAAGATTTAAAGGAACAAACGCATCAACCCTCAACCAGAACAAAATCTGCTGAGTTAATTTTCACACCTTCTGGAATTCTGTGATGTGGTAAATTCATATTAAAATATAATTTACCTTTAAAAATATAAATTGGTTGATTGGTTGTTGTTGACTGTTATGGCTGATTGGATACTATTATTTAGATTTAATCGATCATATGAAATTTATTTCATATATTATTGTGAAATGTATAACGAGCTGTGATGCAGGGAAGAACAGGTTGGAGGGATCCGACCGGATTCCTCAAATATCATATATGTTGTTTGTTTGTTTTATATTGTTGATATTTGAACTGATTGAACCCCATATGATTGAAACCTTGTTTGAATGTGATGGTTGAATAAATATTCACCTATGTCATGTTTAAAATCAACCGACAGGGTTGATTGGGTAATTGGCAGTGAATGGCCTAAAATGTGTTG
Source organism: Allium sativum (assembly GCA_030737875.1). NCBI lineage: Eukaryota > Viridiplantae > Streptophyta > Magnoliopsida > Asparagales > Amaryllidaceae > Allium > Allium sativum. The sequence goes on from CM060922.1 coordinate 861,631,834, forward strand.
TTTCAGACGTCGGTTTACCGTTCGGTGAATTGAGCAGTTTTAAAGTTATAAATTATTTCATAATTGAATTAAAGCTTTTTAGTTCTTTCATATAAATAATTAAATTAGAAATTTATAAAAAATATTTTTGACCAAGTTTATGGAAGAATTATTTAAATGGTTTAAATAGCAAAATCTTATGATCTACATGTTCTGAAAATAGAAAACATAGAAATTTCCTACGTGTTGGTAAAATGAGATAACTGTTTTAAAAATAATTAAATGGTGTTTTTTTTAAATTAATCAAGTTATTTATTTAATTTAAAAAAGGGAAATGACAATGAAAATCAGTTAATGGTTAACTGAGATGTACGGTCGAAAAAATCAACGGTTTTAATCGAAAGCGATAATTGAATTACTTTGATTAAAATTGTCTGGACATTCGTTAAACATAGCGAATAGTGTTAAATATTAGTTAATGTTAGATTTACTATAAATTGAAGTAATCATTGAATTATTCAGTGTTAATATAGTTAATCTTAACGTTAATGGCTATTTTAATAATTAAAGTAATGACTTTTAAATAGGAATTCAATTAAGAAATGACTTAAGTAGCATTATGGTTCGACCAAGAAAGTGGGAAAAGTTTATAAAAAGGTTTATAATCCAAGTTTCAGATGAGGATGGTAAATGGAATCGGTAAGTAAAGGTGGTATTTCATGGATGTTTACTTAATCAAACAAGTTAAGTAAAGAGAGGATTAAACGAGGATTTCAATATAAGGGATGGTTTTAAAACCAGATTTGAAATCGAAGGGAAAATGAGATTTTGATGTTAGTGGTTAAACTAATATTATTCTAAGGTAAGAACAGGTCGGTCAAGGTCTGAGAGGTAACTAAAATACCCCAACTTGGTTGGCTTCACTATTATAAAGTAATGATATTAGTTTGGAATAAGTGGAAAGTGTTGAGATTTGGTTTACCTTATACGAGGAATATCGAACTCTAATGCAAGGTTTTGGGAAATAAATATTACGGCAATATTAGTTTAAAAGAAATAAGAATTTTGATTTCAAATTTTAATGAACATTTGTTATTCAATTAGAGTTGATCGAATATAGTATTTGAAATAGAGTTAGTCAAGCATAGTTATTAAGGAAGAGTTGCCATTGCGTACGACTGCTAGCGTAATTCGCAGGGCTGCAGATAGCCTACGGCGGTCGGATGTTTCCTGAGGGAATCAGGCGTAACCATTGTGATCGCTGCGATCTAGAGTCAAGCGAATGGAGTAAGTCAAATATTAGTTAGTCGATAGGAGTAATCAACTCAAGTTAGTCCGGCTGAGTTAAATAAGTCGAGTTAGTCAAGTTAGAGTTAATTGATCAAAGTAAATCAGTCAGAGTGAACCAGAGGAAATTTGGCTTATATTATTAAGTATATAAGTATATATATATATATATATCGAGATGCTAAATAAGAAAGAAAAAGGGAAAAGGGTTTAAAGAAATTTATAGATATTTCCAAAAGGAATGGAAAACGGAGTATATACTTATATACGCTCGAAAGTATTTAAAATAGTTTTTGTTATAATTAAGAATCAATGTAGGGCTTAAATATATTAAAGAATAAGAAAGTGAGTAATCATTTTGTTAAATATATTTCAAAAAGGCCAAGTCATGCCAAGTACCGAATCAGCGAACTCATTGTATTCACACTATTGTTATTTGACAGTTAAAACGCCGACTATCAAACCAGACCAATACGATTGTTGGTACAGAAAGACCGGGATCGAATTATATTCAAAAACCATTCCGACCAGAAAATACGTGAAGACGTCGATTGAAGACGAAGCAAGTGAAGGTCGTGGATCTTCATAAGCGGAAGGATTACTTGACGCATATCCTCTGTGTTGCAACGCAGAGATATTCTGACGTGATTCGGTCGTGGTTGAGATTTGCGGTTTGCAAGGACTACTCGCTACTGATCCATGGGGTGATTCCTATATGAGATGCAGTAGGAGAGTACCTTCGGTTCATCCTGTTCCTGGATGAATTGTATGGACGGATGTCTGACAGAGTATTTCCGAAGGAATTACATGCGTTGATTTCTCCAAACGTGCCATAGTTGATGGCAGAGAAATGGTTATTCTCTAGCTAAATAAACTAGAGTATTTTTGTGGACGTCAATCAAATGTGATCTGGCGGATCTGATGACGTGGCATTCAAAGTGAATGATGACCAGATGTTTTAAAGTTAAGTTCTGGCCTCAAGCCTCATCAACCGGGAAATGACAAAAATCGGGCAGGCAGCATGGCTATGTGGGTCGCTCCCATTAGGATGTATGATCACCTATCTAGAGAAAATCCAATTGCTTCTTAAATCTATATTCGATGCTGTTCCTTTTCGGGAGGCGGTTGTTGATCCCAACTGTCGGTGATATACATTCGATACACTCAAGAGAAATGAGTAGTCGGTCATGTGTGGGCCGGGTTGCAAGACGTTCTTGTTGAACCCAGTGTATTCGCCTCTAGAGATACACTATCGGCAGGTGGTCCCATACCTTGTCAAGGTTGGAATCCAATATCCAATAAGCGCCCGCGGTTTTTAATTGTATATTATATATATGGAGCGCAAGATGCAAGCGTTCCGCTATATTGTTAATTATTTGTATTTAGACATTATGATAATATCAGAATAAGTGATGATTTCAAAACCGTTTTGGGTTATAGTAAGGTAAAAACCGTCCGTGTTTATGTGTGGGTTGGTCTTACTATTATCCTTTGATTTCTATAGAGATTTTCCAAAGTTAAACAAGTTGTTTGTGCTGTGAATTTATCACTGAAAGTATTCCAGACTGACCCGGTGTATTTTGCTTTGCTTTAGATGTGCTCGGGTCAGACCGAGTATGTTCCAGGTTAGGTTCGCTTGGAGTTTTCAGGGGCTGGAAGCAGGTGGCTTCACCGCTAGTTATTTATAGTTATTATTCCGCTGTGACTGATATATGTTGTACTATGATAATTGGTATGTATATACAGTTCTTTTGTATAAAGAGATTTGATATTATATTTTATTTGTTCCGCTGTGAGATTCTGATGTGTTCTTCTTCTTTCTTCTGTTATAATATTTCTTTCTTTCTTTTCTCACCCTCTAAATTCTTTCTATTGACAATCCAGTGATTTTGATGCTTGAGTAGTCGACATGGTAATTTTGTGTTTATTTTCAGGGTCGAAAATCTGCTGGGTCGCTACATGCTACCTCAGCCCTAGAGGGGTCGACCCATGGGTCGACACCCCCCTCAAGGGGTCGACTCCCCTGGGCGGGAAATTTCCCGCTCACTCCGAATTATGAAATTTTGACTTTTGAACTGAGATTTTGAACTTCTGGACCATATATACATACATGTATATATATAATTATCTTGCACGTATACAAACTTCAAATCCTCATAGCTTCTTCATACGGTGTCCATTTTACGCAAACCCAATGTTTATCTTGACCAAAATTTCGAGACGGACGCAATGCCACAGTCTGTTTCCCTTAATTCTGAATATTAAATTAGTTATTATTTAATTTATCCTCTCTTAGTATTATTAAAATTACGGGGTGTTACATTGTCCCCTACTCAAAGGATTTCGTCCCCGAAATCTCCAAGTTAAGAAGAAGGGTTTTTTTTTACTATAAGGGCTTGTATACCTTATACAATTAATTTCTAGGACACATCCGTTAAATAATTTTTTTCCAGGACATTAATTACTGAAATTATTTGTACACGACATGTCCTCTTTCCGCCATTTTACAATGACACGTCTCGATTCATTTCGTATTTCTGCCATTTTTCATTCAAAAATTCAATAAAAAAATCACTAATTAGGTTTTATCCAAAATCGATCCATTTCCCTAAAATTTTGCTACGACGCGTTTTATTACCATACTCTGATCATTTTTCAGATTTTTATTGAATCTTATTCCAATCGTTTTTTACTTAATCTAGGGTTTACTTCGGATGTGCTTATCAACTACAACATTGCTTGGTAGACGACATCATCTTCTTCTATCGATTAGTACACGAGTAAGTTTTCTAATACCTACGATTTACTATATTTTAAGTTTATGTTTATATTTTGTTATATGCTGCGGTTTAAGTGATTAAAAAGATATTCAATTGTATCTTTTTATTTTATATTATGCAACTTATTCTTGAATGATTATTTGGTTATATGGCCTTTTGAAATTTATGTTGTGTTATGATGAATAATTATTTGATTACTTCGTTTTTTTTCTATAGCAAAGGTTAGAAAAGATAATTGTATTTATATATTCATGTAAAGACAATATTTTAACTTTGTTGTATGAACTAAATTTAGTAGATTGATGTTGTTTGAGTATGTATGTTATATAACGTATTTTTTGGAATAAATTAGTAAATAATTGCACAATGCTTTCATTGTTAAATTATTATATTATCTGGTTTACAGGATGAAAAAGTTAAATATTATTATCTTTTTAATTTATATTTTGCTAATAACAATAATGAAATAATAACTGCTATGATTTCCATTTATCTTTTTAGACAAATACCGGGTAATTTTTATCACTCAATAAACCGTGTTTTGTAATACTTAGGATTTATTGTATGTTGTTGATATTGCTTGAAAAATTTCTTAAATTGCTAACTATATGCACATGTTTACTAACAAATAAGTATACTTATCTTTTTAATGCAGGATAAAATATGAAACAAAAAACCTATAGATTGTTTAAAAAACAACCACTATGCATTTTTTTCAAACCTATATCAAGTCCATACTGTGAAGAGCATAGCCAATCAAGATTGTTATCAATAACTCCATTGGTAAATTTTTCTTTATCTATATTTTGTTATAATAATTATAATACATATATCTTTGTTATATCATATTTCAATCATGTCAATTTTCCATCATTTATTATATGTACATCTGTTTTAATAAAAAGATAAATATACTTATCTTTTTCTAAAAGTATGAGCATAGTGTAATTAAATATTTTAAAAACATTATTATCAACATATCAAACCTTGTTTAAAAAAATTTAACAAAAAATATTACATGAAAGATTCAATTTTAACACACTAGTCAAAAAAGATAAATAGACTTATCTTTTTGAGTTTTTACATAATAATTATACAAGTTATATTAATAGTTATACTTATTTATAAAATAAATATGTTTGAGAATCTTGTTTTAACTACTAATTATGTAGGAAAATAATTTATAATTTTTTTAAAATGACATCATTAAAAGTAAAAGCTTGCATATATAATATCATTGAACTAGTTTAAGCTCATACACTAAGTGACAGCAAATAGTTTCTGAAATAAAAGAAATATAACATCGTATTTGTTTTAAAACACAAAACTATTAAAATTTGTAAATAATTTGGATTTACTAAATTCAATTTCTCCCATGTTAGTTGTTACCAAAATATGAAAATTCTGAGTCAACAAATAATATATCACCTACTGGAACAGAAGATAACAACGTAGAAAATTCTGATGATAAAATGACAGATAAATGATGGAGAATCCAATGATATAGATGAAGCCAATAAGTATGACATTCAACAAATGCCGAAGAAGTCAATAAAAATTCAATATTCAGGGACGTACAGATGTAATTTAGATGTTGTTTTCAAAAATATTTTTACCGAAGATTCTATATTAAGGAAAGATTTGAGAAAGAGTGCAACAAATTTGGATGACATAACAACCTCTTATGATACCACGAAACAAACTTTTCGAATTGGTAACAAATTGATTAAACTGAAACCAGAAGAATTTAGTCTTATATTAGGAATGCCAATGGATGGAGAGGACTTATATCCAGTACCTGTATCAAATAAAGTTACAATAATGGAAAGTTTCTCAGATTTTTGGACAAAGAACTTTGAAGAAGAAGACATTATAAGTAAAAAATCAATGACAAAAAGATTGAATAAAATGATAGAAAAGAAAGATGGTAACATTGATTTAGTAAAGCTATTATTTTTGATGTTGGTCATAACATTCTGGTATCCAAACAATCAAAGCTACTTGCAGTGGGGATTTCTTCCTAAGATCCTCAACTTGAAAAAAAATCAGTTCTATTTCTTGGCCAAGAGCAATACGTGAGAATGTTTGCAAAAATGTTCAGAAACATCATACTGATCCAAGAAACACACCTAGTTGCACTATGGTTTTACTTGTAAGATTTTTTACACTTATCTAATATTTCATTATTACAAAAGTATAAATGTATATATCTTTTTATTGCAGTACTGGTTTTGTGAGAAGACAAAAGTAATACAAGAAAAATAAAATCTTAAAAAAAAAATTCCTAAGGATGATAAAGTGGGACTTGTCTAACTTGAAGGACATGGATCTTATAGGAATTGACAGCAATAAGGAATAAATGTATTACTTTACTATTTATTTTATTTAAAAGATATATATTTTTATCTTTTCAAGTTCAGAAGACACATTAATGATTAAATCAATAGTTGCTTATAGAATACATAATATTAGTAATAAGAATTCTGAAATAAGTTAAAATCATGATAGTATAATAGACATAAGACGAACTAAGTTCAGTATGTCAATAGATCATTTACGTTAAAATATAAATACATTTATCTTTTTGAACTATTCAATCAAATATATTTATAACATTGAATTGATTGTAGAAATATTTACTTTCATTATAAAAACATTAAGTACCTTGATAATTTACTGCACTTGACATTAATAAGGTATAAATGTATTACTTTACTATTTATTTCATTTAAAAGATATATGTTTTTACCTTTTCAAGTTTAGAAGGAACATTAATGATTAAATAAATAGTTTCCTACAATACATAATATTAGTAATAAGAATTCTAAAATAATTTATAATCATGATAGTATAATAGACATTGAATTGATTGTAGGATTATTTAATATTATGTAACAATATTTAATTACAAATATCATTCATGAAGATTTCGCAAAAAAATTCAAATATAACTTCAGAGGAGAAAGAGTTTCTTTCAAGAAAATTAATACATCCACTCCTATAAGATGAAAGACCAAAGAAAAGAAAATTGTCTGAAAATGCAGAATTAGAAAGGCTGAAAGAGTTAAAGACAAAAGTCAGATTTTTGAGTGATGAGATGATTAGTGTAGTAAAACAACTAGATGATGAGAAAATTTTAAGACAAAAGTCTGACCAAAGACTCAAAGAAATTGAAATGATACTTCAAAAAGTGAAAACTTCTGAACAGCAAAATGTGGCCAAAACTACTGAACCTAAAAACATTTCAAGCAAGGAAAAATAGTTGGTATGGTACATATAATTTGTTTTGCTAATTTTCTTTGTTTTGATTTGTTTGAAACTCAAGATTTAATTATAGATAGTAAAGAAAATTTAAAATCTGAGGATATCGAAGAATTTACTAAACAACATGCTGTTGAAATTCCAATTTGTGTTGAAGATGTCATTATTAAAGAACTAAAAAAAGGAAGAATCACAAAAATATTGAAAAATGCCCACCTGAAGCATCTTACAGGCAAACAACAACAAGATGTCAAAGTTTTTTTCAAGGTTGTTCGAGATAACAAGTAAGTAATGAAACATTATTTTTTTCAAAACAACCTATACAGTTTATCTAAATTTTCTAATTATTACTTTGTTATGATACATTGTGTGGTATTACAGTACCATAAGAAAGGTGTTGATTAAAGTATTGTTTTAAATAGAGGATTGTTAAAGGGACTCTATTTTTTGTTAAGGGGAGGATAAATTTATGGGGACACTATCTTATTTTTTATTTGTTAAGGGGGTTTGGAATTTTAAAAATAAATTAAAATATAGACTAGACTACCCTGGCCTCATCATTCCTTAAACCCTGTCGATCAATATTCAATCTCAGTTCGATCCAAACAAGTCGCGAGGTAAAAAAAATTCAAACGTTGATAAATCCCCTTTTTGAATTTTTTTTGTTTTTTGAAAAAGATGAATACAATTTGCATAAAGCGGATGAAATTCGTTCATTTGCACGAATGATGAATACAGTTTGCCATGGAAAGTTTGGATTTTGTTCGAGGGTGAATAAAGTGCGTTACGGTTTAGATCTTATAGTTTGATAAGAAAAACAACCTCGTTGTGAGATGATTTGTTAAAAGTAATTACATTAAAATATTGTACATATTCCAACATTAAACCAAATGTTTGTTAAGTGAATTTATGCTTATGTTCATGATGTGTTAAGCGTATGTGTATGTTGCTACCCTATTTTTTCATTTGTGGCTAGTGTGCTTTGTATGTGTTTGTTTGTTGTTATTGTGTTTTATGTTTACTTTGATAGTGAAAACTAAAGTAAACCATGTTTGAATATGTTATTTTCATGTGTGTAGAACATTTATACTTCATGTATTATTACTTTTCTATGTGTAGAATTAAATTAGAGTTTATGTTTTAAGGTTGCATTAATGAAGAGTATACGGTTAGTATTGGAAATTTTATTAATATGTTTAAGGGGAGGCTAATTTATTTTAAACTCCCCTTAACAATTTTAAAATAAACTAAAAATGGTACTCCCTTAATCAAAAGTGGAGTCCCTTTAACAATCCCCTTTAAACATCACTACCAACTCTTAGTTTACTCAACGCCAATTAGTAAATAATTAATTACACAACATCTGTCGTAGTTGGCTTTTATGTAGTGATTAATGTTAGCAAATGGTTGAAATTATCAAAGTTTAGGTTTTCTTACATGCTATGGTTTAGGAGATTAAAAAGATATTCAACTTTATCTTTTTTTTTTAAATTATGCAACTGCTTCTTTTGTTGAATGATTATTTCGTTATATGGCTTTCTGAAATATATGATATGTTATTTTCAAAAGTAATATTTCAATAATTAAATTTTTTTCATCATTAAAATTTATAAAAGATAAATGCATTTATCTTTTCATATTTTACTTAATTATTCAATGATTATTTCGTTATATTGCTATTTTAGTAATTACGTTTACATAAAAAACTTATTTACATATTGTATCCGTATTAACAAAAGTTATAATAAATGCAAACATCTTATTTTTCAACGACGAAGCATTTAGTTGTGGTGATGAAAACAACATCACCATAACAAAAGATATGATAGAAGATCTCTTGTATGAACAAAATACTTTCGGTCAAGTAAGTATAAAAAAAACAAAACTTTCCTTTAGTATAAACTACATACTTTATCCATATTATTTTTCAAATGTAGATCATTGATTGGTTTTGGTTTCGGATAGCAAGGCAACTAGATCAAATCAATAGTATTATGTACATTAACACAACAATGACAGTAAGTGAATTATATTCTCAAATTAACATATTTATTACAAAATACATTTTCTAAACCATTTTTTTAACAGACAAGTGCAGCAAATGGAAACCGGAAAAATATATAGACAAAAAAGTTCAACCCTTTTATCAAAAAATTACTTTTAGATACATTATGTATCAACGTCTTATTCCTAATACATGGAAATGACCATTAGAGCCTCCTTGAACTAGATGTCGTAGAGTGCACTTGGAAACACTACGACTCACTATACTTAACCACAAGATCTAAATCCCACAAAAGCTGACATACAAATTTTTTAATTAATGTGGTAAATAAATATTCTAAAAAAATATATTTCATATATTTGTTTATATTTATTCTAAAAAATTCTAACTTTTTTTTGCAGAAAATGGCAGTAAATAACCTAAATGACGAGCTAAAACAAGAAGGCCACAAAACAATTATTAAAAGAAGACACAGCTTGTGAATGTTGATTGTGCTCAACAAACCAATGGGTAATTATACAAGTAGATAATAATGTAATATACAATTTCATTACTGCTGAAGAAGCTACTGCATTCAGAGTAAAGATAGCTGTAGATATTCTCAGTGTGTGAACCATACTGTTGGACAATTGAAAATTTTTGTAGCTCTGGTCCAGCTGTTAAAAATGTTTGAACTAACACAAAAATTCATAATTTGTAATAATTGATTCTAACAATTAGATATTACAATTGGTGATTAATTGGTAAGGGATTATACCAATATTTCAATAATTTGTACTGCTTAACTTTTTAGACGGTAAATTTGACAATGCTTATGAACATGATGATTTTTACTTTTACTTAAATTGTCATTCAATACATTTTTCTACTACTATGTTTAAAAAAATAAAACCTTTTATCTTTTTTTTATCATTTACACTTCATTGGTAATATTTTTTCTAATTCCATTTTTTACACAGCAAACAAATGCAATATGGGCAACTTTTCCTAGGTAAGAAGCTTTAATATTTGTCCAAACACATGCAACCACTAACATATTTTGCTACCAAGATCATTTGACTGGACGAAGAAGGTTCCTAGTTTCTACATATGAGGAGTTTTGGAGAAGGTACAAGAGCATGAATCCTAAGTTACGCCACCATTGCGAGATTATTTAAGTTGGACTGCCTTGCCACTTGTACTATGATCTAGTTCAACAAAAATATTAACAGTATAAAAAATGGCGATGAAATGGTAAATACTTTGATTTCCATCATATTCAAAAATCTGAGTAACATATACAAAATAAAGGGAAATGAAGACTGGGTTATAGAATTTGATTCATCTAATGAAGGCAAGTTATCTCGACATTTGATAATTCGTATCCCAAATATTGCATTCAATGATAACTTGCATATTGGAGGACTCATCTCTAAGGTATGCTCATGTATACAAAATTCAAGGTTAAGTGATTCTCACTTTGAAAAACTTTAAATCAAGAAAGATATAAGCTCGTCAGAAAATACAGAGAGTATATTCATTGATATTGGAGTTTATACCCATAATCATTGTTTTCATCTTCCATTCTCAACAACAGTACGGAAAAATTCTATACTACTGCCAAACAGACGCTTTGGATGTAACAATCTTAATGACAAACAAGTGTTTACAAAATCACTTATTTGCAACGTAAAAGATAATTTAAATAAATTATTAGAGTGTGAAATGGGTTTGAAATCTTATAAAAATATTCATTTTAAAACTGAGCAGAATGATAACAACAAGTACATCCAAAGTGAAAAGTCAGTAAATGTTCACTCTTGCAATATACCTAAGTCCTATAATTCAGGAAAATCTCCCTTTCCAAATTTGGATGAAAAAAAAATTCATCATTAGCATCTCATGGAAATGTTTTGGGTAAAATCAGAAAGTGGTACTACTTTTCTACACATGGTTATACAATTTATAGCATGTCCAAAAGTCGATATTATGAACGAATTGGAAGAGAACATAAAAGTAATCATGTTATGTACATTATTGATTTCTAAAGAGGTGGCTAATATCTGAAATGCTACGACCCTGGTTGTAAAGCTATCGATCTCCTATACGACCAATACCATGGGATGTATTGTCCAACTGTTATGATATAGCGAAGCAAGAAGGCAAAACTGTGTATAAGCAATGCTTCTATCAAACTAAATATCAACTATATAGTGACAGTAATGAATGTGGTAATTTTGTTTGTATTCTTGATGGTAAGAACATGTACAAAATCAACAACTTGTATACATATTTTTTTTCTCTTATATAATTTATTCTTCTCACTAAAATGATGAAAAATTAGTATGTAACAGCAAATATAAAGATTTTACTGTGTTTTGCTAAAAATGTAAGACCATATATCTTTTTCTAATATGTCATATACTATTTGTATATCTGTTATGATTATGTTGCTGTATATGATTAATTGCTGGATTTTGTTAGTGTGTATGATTAATTCATATCAGAATTGTAATCATATCAATAATTATTTCACTACTGTTATTAGCAAAATATAAATTAAAAAGATAAAATGTTTATCTTTTTCATCATGAAACCAAATAATATAATAAGTTAACAATGAAATAATTGTGCAGTTATTTTCTCATGTAATGAAACAAAATTAGCTTATAGAACATACATACTCAGACAACATCAACCTATTAAATTTAATACATACAACAAACTCAAAATATTTCCTTTACATGAAAATATAAATACAATTATCTTTTCAAACCTTTGTTGTCGAAAAAACAAAATAATCAAATAATTATTTAACATAACACAACATAAATGATTCTTTAGCTTCAATTTAAACCATATAACCATCACAGATATATCAGACCAGCAATTGAAAACATAAGTAAATAAGTATACAATTTTAACATTTTTATAAGACATTTTACATAAAGATATAACCAGTTATCTTGTTCACTCCTATTGTGATGTTGAATGAAAAACAAAATTATACAACAATTTTTTGACTACTAACCAGTTATCTTTTTCACTCCTGTTATTTACCATTGATGCCCACATAACCATTTATCCTTTTTTTAAACAATTTTTAAAAAGATAAAACAAATTATAGCAAGACAATCATCACATAAATTTCATATTTAATTTTTAATATTTCTGATAATATCTTGTGGTTAAGTATATTGAGTCGTAGTGTTTCCAAGTGCACTCTATGAAATCTAGTTCAAGGAGGCTCCAATGTTAATTTCCATGTATTGGGAATAAGATGTTGCTACATAATGGATCTAAAAGTAATTTCATGATAAAACAGTTGAACTGTTTTGTCAAGATATCTATCTTTTCCATCTAGTGCACTTGTCTATTTAAAAAATGGTTTAGAAAATGTATTTTATAATAAAATAAGTTAATTAACATCAGTTATAGAAATCCAACAGAGAAAATCGATTGTCCTATCTAGATGAACAAAATCGCCTCACAGTTTCCACAACTAAAGTCGAATTTGATTTCATAAATAATAATGCCTTATTTTTCCAAAAAATAAATGATCGCTTTCATTGCACAAGAAACCACGTGTAACGACCCGGGTTTTCGCGAGCCTGAGTAATCGACATATAACCCAATGTCGAGTATTAGGCATCGGAAATATCGGATAGTTAATGAAAGAAAATAGAGGGTGAGAATAGATAAGATAGAAACTTAGAGTAGAAGAAGAAGAACATACAACATCAAAGTAAACACGAATCTCACAGCGAAACGAACAACATATAATAGATATATATCTTTGAAATAAAATCAGTATATGTATACAGTAACATTATCAGAGTATAACACTTACAACACAGCGGAAATAACAATAGCTATATAATCCTGAAGCCTCCTACTCCAAGCTCTCCAATATATATGTAAAACCTGACTACTTGACTCCACGTACAAATTTGGACACCCAAGAATTTAAGGTAAAACAAAAAAAAATAACTCCGGGTCAGTCATGGGACTGGTGTGAGTAAAACAATTTAAAACAGTTTGATAAAATAAACGATATCTCATAAGACCGCGCCGTATAACACGGAACGAGTTTTTCCCTTGTGAGAATCCAAAACACTTTATTTAATCATTCATAAATCCTTTTGAAAGAAACGATAATCTTCATATCAAAACTCTTTGATATTATAGTAGTGTCTATCAATCACAACTAAAAATCATCTAGCAGAATGCTTTCATCTCACGTTCCACATATATAATATATAATCAAAAACCGTGGGCACTTATTGGTTAATGAATTCCAACTGGAAAGGCATGGGACCACCTTCCGACAGTGTATCTCTAGAGAGGAATACACCGGGTTCAATAAGAACATCTTGTAACCTAGGCTAAACGTGACCAGTCACTCATTTCGCTTGAGTGTACCGAATGTATTATCACCAACAGTTGGGATCAGCAATCGTTTCCCGAAAGGGACAGCATCAAAATAGATTATAGAAGTAAATGAAACTCTAGATCAAGTGGCAGTACACCCTAATTGGCAGCTAACCACTTAGCCATGCGACCTACCCGATTTTATACAATTTCCTGGTTGTGAGGCTAGAGGTCATAACATACAGACTACACCTTTATTTACTTTGAATGTCACATCGTCATACCCGCCAAATCACAAATTGATTTCTCCAAAAATACCATGGGTATACAGTTAAGAGAAACGAACTCCTCCGCTACCAAACGCAAATATGTTTGAAGAGATCAACTCACGCGATCGATTAAATATACGCTGTCAGACATTCTTCTACACAGGTCGCCCCGGGACTGGACAAACCGAAGGCACTATTCTATAAATAGGACAACCCTTGCATAACTCCGTCTTCAATTATCTTCATCATATTTGGTCGCAATGCTAACGCCCATACAGATTGGTTTTCAGATAATGAATCTAATCTCGGTCTCTCCGTATTGACGACAGAAAAATGGTCAAAACTTTGATAGTCGTTGATTTAACTATCAAAGAAAAACATGTGTGCAAACAACGATATTATTTCCATATGGAAATTATATCGATCAATCATCATTTATCATTTATCTCTTTAGTTCATTAATTTATACATTTTTCATCTCCTGTTTCCATATATTCAACATTTCTTATTTTTCTAAATATAGAAAATATACGTTATTAACATTGGAAAATATTTCCGTATTTACTCTCATTTCTATTTTTTATATAATAGAAAATATTTCTGATTCTTATTTGGAAAACATTTCCAAAACTCCTTCATTGGATTAAACCAGATGTTTAAATAAAACATTGCTATGCCAACTCAAACCATTACACTCATTAACTAAACTCACTTAACCAACCTTCACTATCGAACCTTAACCATTCCTTAGTTAAAAATGGAGTCAATCAAGTCGGGGTATAACCACCTCTCAGACCTTAACCGAACAACATTTCTAACCTCAAAATAGTCAAAGTTCACCCTTTAAATCTTTAACAAACTTCCTTACGTAACTCTCAGATTCATATTACGAATCTAATTCTTTTATGAAAAACATTGGTTATAACGATAACGTTATAATCCCTACTCCTGAAATACCTAACTTCAACTATAACTTTTATTTATAAATTTGGATAGTTAAACAAACAACTAATTTATTAATAAATAATTAAATCTTGATTAAAAATGGAAAGTGAATGGTACTTTCCCGAATTGGATATAATTGAATTTCAACGTATAATTCTCTCTTGAATAATCTCTATTCGATAACTCCTTTTCAAATAACTATATTCGATTAACTCCTTTCGAATAATTTGTATTCGATAACTCCTTTCGAATAAATTATATTCGATAACTCCTTTCGAATAAACTATATTCGATTAACTCCATCTTCGAATAAATATATTCGATAATCTCTCTTTACTTCGATTAACCAATACTCAACTAGCTCTAATTCGATTAACTCTTATGCGATTAACTCTATTCGATTAACTCTAATTCGATAACTCTTATTCGAATAACTAATATTTGATTAACTCTATTTGAATAACTAATATTCGATTAGCTCTATTCGAATAACTAATATTTGACTAACTCTATTCGATTAACTATAATCAATTAACTCTAACCAATTAACTCTATTTAATTAACTCTATTTGATTAACACTATTTATTAACTCTATTTAATTAACTCTAATCGATTTACTCTTATATATAATCCATTAAGTTTGATTTCGTATTTTAAAATTATATCCCATTTCCAAATCCTATTTATACTTCTATTTATAAAATGATCCATACAAATTCTCCTTTTTATTTCTAACACTAAAATCTCATTTATAATTCCCTTTATAAATGTTGAGTTCACATTCTATTTAAAATATTAGTGTTAAAACTGATTTCTATTTCTCTATATAAGTTCTGACTTATACATTATATTTATCACATGATAAATTATTTACTTAATTTATAAATAATTATTTATAAATTAATCTTCTCCATTTATCTGTTAAAACAGATTTCTATCTAATTCCACTTTAAATAAATCTTTTCCATTTCTTTTATATCCTGCCAATTTCCCTTTTTATTTTATTTGTTTTCCAAATATTCCCTTTACATAATTCTATTTATTTTCCAAACAAATATTTTCTTTTATAAAATTCTTTGATTTTATAATTATCTTTTATAAAATCGTTTGATTTTATAATTATTTTCTTTTATAAAATTATTTGATTTTATAATTATCTTCTTTTATAAAATCCTTTTTCTTTTATATATAAAATCCATTGATTTATATAAATAATTTATTTTCAAAATAAATTTGAAAATCCCCTTTTCTACATCCCAGTATTTCTTATGGTATTTAAAATGCCAAATAACAATGATCGATATCATTCAAACACACATAATCAACTACAGATTATATATCACATCATATATTACAATATATGAAAAGAACAATATTATAAATATTGAGGAATCCAGTTGGATCCCTCCAACCTGTTTCCGTGCATCACAGATGTTAAACAATATGATTGACATCAACTTCATTTCAATATGAAATATTCTAATAAGCAGAATCAATATATAATTAACAATTTATATATATATATATCGTTATCTATAGTTTCAACCAAACAATCAACACACAACAATCAATCATCATTTATCAACACTAGATTATATTTGTAAAAATATAAACTATACAGAGTTAGTGAGATTTACTCACATTGGCAATTCATCGTTAAATAACACTAAACTGTTGGTCGATTCAGACCAACAATTTATTTCGCTATAAATTGTAAGGAGCTCCAATTCACTCCCAGTCAGTTCCATTGCGTAGTCGTCATCCATACGATCCCAATGTGACCAGTTTTGCTGAATTTCGTTCACGTAGGACCAAGTTATGTCATTTACAAGTTGGTACACTATTTAAATAAAATAAACATTGGATTTAAATTTTAATTGGGCTTAAACATTTAAATAGGCCCATACCATTATCTAATTACCCGAGCCCACTCAGACCCTTCTTCCCCAAATGAAATGTTGCGATTCCAGGTTGCAAAAAACATGCCATTTCCACAAGCTTTTGATCCATCTATCTCCTCCAATACAACATTACTAAACTTCAACTCAACACTATTTCAATCCTCTTCCAAAACTCTACAGCTCTGAATCTCAAAGGACGAGCTCGCACCACCCGTATAGATCGCGTCATCTGCTTGTTACTCACGCACAGTAAAATTTTGTGCGACATTTATTTGCACAGAATTCACCACAAATTCGCATTCAACTGCTAAATCATCTCCCGAATCTGATGCTCATACCCAACTCGAGGATTAGTGCTTTCATCCCCTGCGATTCGGAACCCTTGGTTCTCTGCATTGAATATCAAACTCCTAAGATGAGTGTCGAACTAAAAAAAAGGTATATATGATCGAAGACCAACTTGTAGCGAATCCAAATATATTTATCTAAGGATTTATAAATTTTTATTTCAATTCATTTGGATTTTTGAAGATCGATATCATGCGTTTTCTTATGTTTACTAGAGGCGGGATTTTTCCTTGACCAATGAATGAAATGTTTAGGGTTAGAAATATCCTAGGGTATTTATAGAAAAGGTATACTATTTTTTAATTGATTATTTTATTTTATTTTAACCAATCGCTAATTGTATTCGTCCTCTAAAAATTCCAATGATCACATAGGATATCCAAAAATTACGAAAATGGACATGCAACTACAGTTCAACATTACGGACCCAACGAAACTGGTTTCATCGAGTTCTGACTTCGTTTGCTCACACAACGTATTTTTAAAGTCGAATTATTGACTGTTTTTCACATTAAAATCCCGTATGGCCACATACTAACTCCAAAAATCATGAAACTTGAAATCTACCATTATTTAATATTACGGATCCAACAAAATTAGTTTCGTCGAAAACGGAGGTCATTTTCAAAACTGGCTATTTTTACAGCTCAAAATAAACCCTTTTAAATATTAAATATATTTAAAAATAATTAAATTAAATATTTATAATTAAATATTATCGTATATATTCACACAGAATTTCATATAGCTCCAAAATAGTCCTATCTGAATTTACAACTCAATGTTTCAAATACAGATTGATTAATATTCAATTTATATTAGAAATCCTTTTATGATATAAATAAATCGTTATAAATTATAAAGGAATTCCATAGCGAATTTTCGAAAATTTGATTTGGACATAAACCAAAATCTACACGATGAAATCCCGATTTTTCTCTTCTATTAGAAAAATATATTTCACCAGCTCTGAACATTTCTTGTTACATAGAAATCCGATTTAAAACGGATTTTGTATATTCAATTGAAGTTTGAATCGCTAAATTACGAAGTGCAGTGCCATTTCGAGCTCGATTATAATTATGATATTATTATACATTCAACTGTCGTTTATATAATATATTCGATAATATAATTCAACACTAAACTGAATTATATATTATAAATGATCCAATTCACACAATATTGTGAATTCCAATATTTCTAACTATTTCGGAATTATAATATGTTTTTATATTATAAATATTAATTAAATATTCCATATTGTTTAATTAAACAGCCCTTTAATTCTCTAAATCACTAATTAAATAATTAAATAAATTAATTATTATACTGTAAAAATACGGGACATTACATTCTTCCCCCCTTAAAATAATTTCGTCCTCGAAATTGCTAAGGTAGAAAACACACTTTATTGACTGGTTAGAAATTATTTGTTCGCTTCTTAACTTCAATTTCAACAGAACCAATTTAATTTCAATTAATTAATTCATTCCTACTAACGAAAATTTTCTAAAATCCTGAAAATTTTCTAACACCTTAACTTTTTGAAAAATTTCGCCAGCACCTCCTTTGTACTGGTCAATAGCTCAAACTCCAACTCGCCCCTCTTGGTCTTCTTCAACCCAAAAGAAAATCAAACAGCCAAGTGGCTTGCCAATTCAGCTCATAAAAATTTCAAACCCATATATAATATAAACTGGTACCTTTTTGTCGAGCATATCAATATATCCTTTCCATGTGTCACCAATTCTGCATATGCCAATGTCATCCCAATTATTCGGTTTACCCAATCCGAATTCTGTTCCTAACTCAGATTCCATTTTTAATTTCAACTCTTAACTTACTAGTCAAATTCCATTTCGGATTATCTCTAATCCAGTCCAATTCGATACTTTCTATCTCAATTCATTTTCCACTTAACTGGTTTCAATTCAATTTCTGTTTCTATTTGCTTTTACAAATTCTAATTTAATTTGTTTTAATTCAAATAATCTTTTTCTGGGAGTTTTAAAACAGCTTAGCCTTTTCCAAAAATAAAAATATTCATTTGGAATATCAAAACAACTTGTTTTCTCAAAACAAAACTTTGATAGTAATCCATCACTTACAACTCGAAAATGATCACCGATGATGTCATGATCATCATCGGAGTCTATTTCCGGCTATCGAAGTGAGTTCAATACTATATCACTTTCAAAACTATATCTAAACACTTCCATTTTGAAATTCAATTCAAAATACCATTTACAATGCTTTAAAACAATTTAAAATCTCCTAGGATTTTAAAATTCTCACATATTAATTGTAAAACCATTTACAAACACCTTTCCAAATCTCCAGGGTTTTAATTTCAATTATGATTTAAATTTAGATTTAATTCATTTCGTAACACTTATACGAATTTTATTTGGTTATATATAACCATCTCACTTTATATAATCTCATTTGATTATAATAATAACAACACATCCTATATATGATAATAATTCAAATATAAATCATTCTTTTATATCAAATATAAATTTGGGTAAAATTATTTCATTTACCCTCTTTTCAAATCATACCATGTCGGTTCATCATATTCGAGTGTTTAGGAACTCTTACCGATATAGCGGATCAAACTGATCGACGCGAATTCATAAACAACTCAACCAATAAATCTCCACAATATAAAACCTTTTTTATATCAAATAACAAATACGCACTCATTTATACACTCAAACTCATTCTAGGGTATTACTAACCCTATCTCTACTGAGTCACGCCACAGAGCCGAGGTAATTACTTAACCTTATGCTCTGATACCACTGTAACAACTCGGGATTTCGCGATCCTGGGTAATCGACATATAACCCAATGTCGACTATCAGGCATTCGAAATACCAGATAGTTAATGAAAGAAAATAGAGGGTGAGAATAGATAAGATAGAAACTTAGAATAGAAGAAGAAGAACATACAACATCAGAGTAAACACGAATCTCACATCAGAACAAACAATATATAATAGATACATATCTTTGAAATAAAATCAGTATATGTATACAGTAACATTATCAGTGTATAACACTTACAGCACAACGGAAATAACAATAGCTTTATAATCCTGAAGCCTCCTGCTCCAAGCTCTCCAAGTATATCTATAAAACCAAACTACTTAACTGCCCGTACAAATTTGGGCACTAGAGGTTTAAGGTAAAACCAAACAAAATAAACTCCGGGCCAGTCATGAGACTGGTGTGAGTAAAACAATTTAAAACAGTTTGATAAAATAAACGATATCTCATAAGACCAAGCCGTATAACACGGATTGGGTTTTCCCTTATGAAAATCCAAAACACTTGATCCAATCATTCAAAAATCCTTTTGAAAGAAACGATAATCTTCATATCAAAACTCTTTGATATTATAGTAGTGTCTATCAATCACAATTAAAATTCATCCAGCAGAACGCTTTCATCTCATGTTCCACATATATAATATATAATCAAAAACCGCGGGTGCTTATTGGTTAATGAACTCCAACTGGCAAGGTATGGGACCACCATTCTGACAGTGTATCTCTAGAGAGGAATACACCGGCTTCAAGAAGAACATCTGTAACCCAGGCTAAACAAGACCGGTCACTCATTTCGCTTGAGTGTACCGAATGTATTATTGTAACGACCAGGAAAATCTGAATCAATTTAAAATTTTTAAATTGACTAAAATAGTGGATTTTAAATATTTAAAATAAATATTTTAAATAATAATGATGAAAAGTAAGTTTGAATCGTTTGAAAATAAATATAGTTACTTTGAATTATAAACAAGGCCTGAAATGGCGCGGTAGTTTCAAAATTTGAATTCAAACTTTTACTGACTGTACCGGGTGCAAAACAAAACGAGTTTGAGTGAAACCAAAAAGATTTAAATCTGTTAGTGAATACCTTGCTAACGAATCTGAAAAATTGAAGTTTCATAGCGGGAAGCAAAAGTTATGGCCAAATGAATTTTCAGAAAGGTCGCTATGGAATTCATATAGTCCGTGAAATTGGCCATTTTGCACACGACCTCAGAATTCGATGAAACCACTTTTGTTTGATCCGGGATGTGAAGTTATTGCTAGGTTTCAAATTTCATAATTTTTGAAGCTAGTATGTGAGCGTGGCAAAGGAAAACGTGTTTTGGTTAATTATAGTTAAATTGGATCGACCAGAAATTGGCAATATTTCAAACGGCCTCAGAATTCGACGAAACTAGTTTTGTTGGGACCGTATCGTCAAAACATAGCTAGATTTATTTTTCGGGAATTTTTAGAATCAATTTGTGGCCCTGGCAAATTGAAATGTACGTTCAAATTAAATATTGAATGTTTTATATTTTAATTTGAAGTAAGACTGACTAAAACAGTCGAATGGGCCTACGAAACATATCCCATTGTGTTCAAAATAGGGGTAAAACGCTAGGGACGACAGTCGTTGGGTTTGAATTGGTGTTCGTGTGTGGCAAGGGGTATTTTCGGATTTTAAAATTTATAAATATAAAAAAATTCTCATTTGTCCACATCACCCTTCTTTCTCTTCTGAAACGGCCCGTAACCCTCAAGACGAAAGGCGGCTGGAGCTCGAAACTTCTCTCGTCCATAACGCACGATCCACTCAACGAAACCACCTGATTCTTTTGGCAATTTTGTAGAGCATCTCGCGTTCTTCAAATCTACACCAGTTTGTGCTTTTCTCGTTGCGTGATGGTGGAGAATTGGCCCTAGGAAGTCCGCCCGCCTCGAGTCGATTATCTCCTCCGCCGTGGCATCGGACTGGACCCCACCACCACCCCTGGACGAGGATTTCTAAGCTCAACGGCGTAGCACTAGTGGATCTGCCTCACACTACACCGTTCGATCGAAAAATGAAAACCTAGTTTGGAACGGGTTTAAAAGGTATACGGCCTTATTAAATTCAAAGGAAAACAACACTTTAAAGCGTTGCAAAATTGATTAATCATTTAAAAATCATATCTTTTTCATGTGTGGTCGAAATTCAGTGAAACAAGAGACAGTGGACTCGTGTGGACGTTTTCTACATTCTAGAAGAGACCGCATATTTTTATGAACCTTCTGCTATTTTTGGTGGAGTGGAACCCAATGTGAGATTTCTAATTTATAAACGATATGGAAAACGATGATGTATAAATTATATAATCGATGTATGAGTTATATAAGCATTGTACACCTCTTGTATAAGCGTTGTATAAGTTGTACGTTCGATGCATAAGTTGTATATGCGTTGTAAAAATTATATATGTGTTGAAATAGAAGTGAAATGCTATATATAATATATATATATATATATATATATACTCCCCTCGTCCACAAACCATGGACGATATTTAGTGGTTGTGATTGGTGTAAAATTTGATTGGTAGCGAATGGTTGATTGAAATTGATTGATTGTGGTTGAAAAATACCCGTTTGGGGTTGAGAAGTATTTGGTTGAAACCACATAGGATTAGTTTGTGGAAATGAAAAAAAATATACATGCCGCCTGCGTGCGAACAAGATGCATGATTCCCCATTGTCAAAAGCTGCGAGGCTTTAAGGTAGAGCGAGGAGCCGTACTAGGGACGGTCCCGGTTTTAACTACCCTGTCGTTATGCTGCCGAAATTCAGAATAATATTCATGTGTTAGAATTATTTTCCTATGTTGAAATTATATTCGTCTGTTGAATAAAAAAAACCTTCATGTGTTGAATCGAAATTCATTCGTTGAATTGAAATTCATGTGTAGAAAGGTATTCGTGTTTTGAATAAATTGTTTTAACAATAAAAATCACATTTTTACTCTATATATACAAACTATCAAAATCCTTCATGTGTTGAATCGAAATTCATTCGTTGAATTGAAATTCATGTGTTGAAAGGTATTCGTGTTTTAAATATAAAAATCACCTTTTTATCTATATATATAAACTATTGAAAACCTTCATGTGTTGAATTGAAATTCATTCGTTGAATAGAAACTCATGTGTTGAATGGTATTCGTGTTTTAAATATAAAAATCACCTTATTATCTATATATATAAACTATAGAAAACCTTCATGTGTTGAATCGAAATTCATTCGTTGAATTGAAATTCATGTGTTGAATGGTATTCATATTTTGAAATAAATTGTTTTATAATAAAAATCATATTTTTATTACCTATATGAACTATATAAAATAATATTGTTTTGAAATAAATTGTTTTATAATAAAAATCCTATTTTTATCATCAATAGGAACTATATAAAATAATCTTGTTTTGAAATAAATTGTTTTATAATAAAAATCCTATTTTTATCACCTATATTAACTATATAAAATAGTCGAGTTTTGAAATAAATTGTTTTACATTAAAAATCACATTTTTATTATATACATGAATTGTTAAAAATAGTGAAGTGTTGAAATAGAAGACAGTTAGATAAAAATATCATTTTTACCAAAAGTATGAAAATCATATAGTTTTGAAATCGAAGAATCGATATAAATTTATAAATAGAATTGAAATATATCGAATAACGAAGCTGCAGTTCGTATTTTGAAACCGTGATTTCAAACGATTAGTGCTTGAGATCCGACCATCGGATTTTCCCGAAACCGAAACCGTTGGGTTCGCTTTGGAAATATCTTTCCAACGACACCAACTTTGTAAAGATCCAACGGTTGGATTGTCTGGAATGTTTAATTCAAATCTGAAGAAAAACAGCGCCAGAATCGATTATATTTATATATATTTATATAAATATAATTATATATAATCGAATAACGACGCTGCAGTTCGTATTTTGAAATCGAAAATTCAAACGATTATACCTGGAGATCCGACCGTCGGATTTTCCCGAAACTGGAACCTTTCGATTCGTTTTGAAAAGATCTTTCTAATGAAGTAAATTTTGTAAAGATCCAACGGTTCGATTTTAAGATATGTGTAAATCAAATCCGAAGAAAAACAGCGCCACGGCCGCGTTATGGCCCGAAGCGTCGTTTTGAATAAATTGGCTATTTTAAAATAAATAAAAATAGCGATAAATCGTTATAAAATATTATAAACGATATGGATGTGAAATTTAGAAACTAACTAAAGGTTGGCTAAGTCGAATGGTTTCCTGGGTGTTGATCTGATGTTGGTTTCAGCCTTCGGGGTTAATATTTGGGAAATCGTTCTCTTACTGATTGACGGTTAGTGACTAATGAATTGAAATGATGCGTATGTATGCTTGTGTTACACTTGTTTACTATATACGCGAGTTGCTCAGAAAGATCGGGTTTATCCCATTCTGAATAACTGAATTGATGATAAGAAGTCGAAGATGAATACGGGGGTTGAAGACCAATCTTCTCCTCGTTTGGATGGTAACTGATGTCCTGATTGGGAGGCATCCCGAAATATGGTTAATGAGTGGTGATCGTCCAGACGTACTTAGTGATCGATGGATATGCGAGGTATTTAGTGCCTCCAGTTTCGTTCGGACCCAGAACGGACTTGCAAATGGACTGTGTGTCTGACATTGGAATTCATTCTGTGCGATTGATAACCATCAGTTGCATGGGGTGAATTGCCGGTGTGGCATGCTAAGATGCAGTTAACAGGGCTTCTGTTGAAAAGAAAAGTCTTATGATTGATGATCAAAGCACCGCCTGTGTGGCGTAGCTTTGTGTATAACGTGAATTCGCGAGCCTCACACCCCGGTATGAACCAGAAACAGGAGAAGGACCTCAGGGAGGGCATGCGTTTCTTCCTAGCTAGGAGTTGTGTCAGTGTTTTTACACGGCCTGACATTTTACTTATGTGGAAGATGGATAGCGAGGCGCCTCGGTTATATCGGTCGATCCGGGACCGATGGAGTCATTCATTGGCTCACTTACGCCCCATAGAGCGGGGAAACGCATTGTTCAGGAATTTTAATCCACATCGGTGGACCGGCCCTGTCGCTCCAAAGGCTTGACTGAGTACTTGCCTGAAGCTCGGGCTAGGCAGTCTCGAATTCGGTAAGGACTATCTTTTGCCTTGTTCATGACGGAAATCCAATTTCCAAATACGTGACTGTGCGGTTTTGATTGTATATATATTTGGCGACATAGTGGCTTGGGACGCTCATGTCGTCCATGATTGATAGTTATGATTTAAAATTGTTTTTGAAACATATAAACACTAGTAATAATATCAAATGCTTTTGTTTTATTCGTATCAAGCATATTTTGGCCATTATAAGGTAGAAATCTGTCCTCCGGTTTGCGTTGCATTGTGTGATGGGAACTGAGTCTTATAATGGCTTCATTTTTATAAAAATCATTGCGATGTTTAAAAGAATGATTAGTTTTAAAGCACTGGCAATCCAGTGGAGTAAACCCGTTCCACGAAAGAGGCGTGGTCCTGTGATTAGCCATATTTTAAATGTGTTGAGTAGATTTCTCATACTAGTCCCATGATTGACTCGTAGTTTGTTGCACTTTCAAACTCGGGTGCCCCTTTCTCTACACGGGCAGCCTTGTGCATAGGTTTTGCTGGCTTTACCCGGATAGCCGGAGCTAAAGATGGATTCTATCATTAATCTCTTTTTATGCTGTTCAGCTCCTATTGTACATATTATGTTTGTTTCCGCTGTAGACATTTATGTATAGCTGAACTGTATTTGTACTAAGTATGATCCTGTATACTGTGTAACTCTGATGATTACGTTTATCCAGTATATTATTTGTTCATTATCTGATGTATTTATTTAATTCTATTCTGCTGTTATCTGTTTATGTGTTATATTCCAAAGATTGCCTTTGTCGCCGTCAGTACGGGGTTTGGGGTCATCTCATTTGGTATCAGAGCTTTGGTTAAGCTTAGTTCTGGAATATAACATATTAACGAACTCATCAGAAATAGAATCAGTAGTGTTCTAGGACGGGTAACTCATTACAGATAGGATCAGCAATATCCTAGTATGAGTAAAGCAGAACGAAATACACCCAATAGACACATTTACATTTGAAGTATATGTTTCTATGTTTTGAAATATCTTTTCTGTGACCTGGCACTTGATCTGCTGTTTGCAGAAGTACTAGAAAATGAGTGTCAAAAATAGAAGAAATGCAAAACCAGATCTAGAGGCTCTCTTTAAGAGATACTGAAATCTGGGTGGAGCATAATTTTCGGGCAATGAATCTATTATTCAAATTCAAGCTTGGGTGAGCTCTGCAGAAAGAATATTTGAGCGTTTCCAGCTGAGAGATGACCAGAAAAGGTTAGTAGTATCTTGGGCGCTCAAAGAAGAAGCTTTAATCTGGTGGGAAACAATCATCAAAGATAATCCAGAAGGTGATATCACCTGGGATAGATTCAAGGAGATTTTCCTAGAAAGATTTACTCCTCCTAAGGCCACGGAGCGATTATGTGATGAATTTTCTTATCTGATACAAGGTGATATGACCATCCCAGAATATCATAAGAAATTCAACGAACTTTCTCACTTTTCTCCTCATCTGATTCAAGATCCAAAGAGGAAGAATTTGAGATTTATTCATGGCCTGCAAAGGAGATATTAGAATAGTGTAATGAGGAATGTGAAGCTTCCTTTTTCAGAAATGATTTACATGGCTTATCAGTATGAAGATCTCCATAAGAAAGGTATGTTGCGCAATGAAGAGGAAGTCAGTTCGAGTAACAAAGTGGAGTCGGTGACTGATAGTCCTGAGGTCAGTAAGAAGCCCAGTGCCAAGAGGAAAAGGGCCAGATCTGAAAAAGAACCAGCAACGACTGCCATGTGCAAGAATTGCAATCAGAAGGGGCATTTGTCCAGAAAATGTAAATCTTTAAACAAACGAAGCAAGAGTGGATCTAAACCCACTAAGAAGCAAAAGAACCCACATGAGGAAAGGAGGTGCCATAAGTGCCACAAAGCAGGTCATATTGCACGGGAGTGCCAACTCTCAAAGAAATTTGAAACGGTACATATAAATGAAGTAGCAGAAGCTTCTGAGCCCTCAGCCAGTCAAGAAAGGGCTGATGTTTTAGAAGGCATGCTTAATGTCAAAAACATTCCAGTTAAAGTGTTGTTTGATACAGGCGCGTCACGAAGTTTCATTGCTAAGAATGCAGTTAAGAAGTTGGATTTGAATTTGAAGAAGCTCAAAGAACCAATGACTGTCCAAAATCCGGTCGGGGTTCCATCGATCTCAGTTGGGTTTGTGCAGTACCTGTCTCTTTTTCCTGATATAAATTCCCTACTATCTCTATCGTCATGAATTTTACTGAATTCGATCTTATTCTGAGATTGGATTGGCTAACCAAATATGAAGCAGAGGTTAGATGCGCCAAGAGAGTTGTTAAGGCGAATGCATAATCAGGGAATTATATAACCATACCATGCGAAGGTCCGAATTCCAATAGAAAAGACTTTTGGTCAGCTCTAGATGTTTCTCCTGCTCAAATTGAAAATATCCCTGAAGTCACAGAGAATATTCCCGACCTAGTAAAAGATATTCCTGTCGTCACGAACTATGCGGATGTGTTCGAAGAAGTTGTTCGCTTACCTCCGCAAAGAGAAATTGATTTCAAAATTGCTTTGATTCCGAATGCAAGGCCGGTAGTTCACGCTATTCGAAGAATGTCCTTGAAAGAGAAAGAGGAATTAGACAATCAAACACGACAGCTCGTATGGAAAGGTCTGATCAGGCCTAGTTTCTCTGATTGGGGTGCAGCAGTGGTGTTTGTCCCAAAATCTGACGGTACTCTATAGCTATGTGTGGATTATCGTGATTTGAACAAGCAGACAATAAAGAATAAATATCCATTGCCGCGAATCGATGATTT
The DNA here is from genome assembly GCA_030737875.1 of Allium sativum. NCBI lineage: Eukaryota > Viridiplantae > Streptophyta > Magnoliopsida > Asparagales > Amaryllidaceae > Allium > Allium sativum. The sequence goes on from CM060922.1 coordinate 861,659,785, forward strand.
ATTGGATCGTCTGAATGGAGCACAAGTATTTTCAAGGATGGACGTAGCTACAGGCTTCCATCAGCTTCGAATTGCCGAAGAGTGTGTTCCTATGACAGCATTCAGAGGTCCAGACTTATTCTATGAGTGGTTAGTAATGTCGTTCGGCTTATGTAACGCTCCAGCATACTTCGTCGATTTGATGAATAGAGTGTTCAGAGGGGTTTTGAATAAATTTGTTCTGGTTTTTATTGATGATATTCTAATCTTCTCTAAATCAAAGGCCGAACATGAAAAGCATCTGGAACAGGTTCTAGAAATTCTGAGATGGAATGTATTGAAAGCCAAACTGTCCAAATGCATATTCTGGCAAGATGAAGTGAAATTTCTGGGCCACGTCGTATCAAAAGAAGGAATTGCTGTGGATCCAAGTAAAATCATCGCTATTCAAAATTGGAAACAGCCCAGTACTCCTACAGAAGTCCGTAGTTTTCTCGGATTGGCTAGTTATTACCGGAAGTTCGTTAAAAACTTTTCGAAGATATCTGGTCACTTAACGAAGCTTACAAAGAAGCACTCAAAATTCAAATGGACGCCAGAATGTGAAGAGACTTTTGAAGAGCTAAAGTTAAGATTAATGACTGCTCCAGTGTTAACCATTATTGACGGCAATCAGGATTTAAAAGTCTGGACAGATGCTTCCAGAGAAGGCCTTGGCACAGTGTTAATGCAAAGAGGTCAAGTGAATGCTTATGCTAGCCATCAATTGAAGCCACACGAGAAAAACTACGTCACTCATGATCTTGAGTTGTTGGCAATCGTATTCGCTGTGAAAATCTGGAGACACTATCTTCTGGGTGAGAAATTCGAACTGTTTACAGACCATCAGTCATTAAAGTATCTGTTCACCCAGAAAGACTTGAATCTGAGGCAGCAACGTTGGTTAGAGTTCCTCGCAGCATACGATTTTGAAATTCTGTACACTCCAGGGAAAGCCAATGTCGTGGCCGATGCGTTAAGTAGAAAGAATGTTATGATCGCCAGTTTTAACATTGCGACTTCTTTGATTGACAAGATATTGGATCTCCAAAAAGACGACCAATTTATTAAAGGAATGAGTCAGCGAATTCATGAAGGCAATGCTTCGGATTTCCAGCTCGACAGCGAAGGGATTCTGAGGTTACAAGGACAAATTTGTGTTCCAGAAATTCCTGAACTCGGAAGAGATGTGCTTGATGAATGCCACAAATCTAAGCTCAGTATCCATCCGGGTGTGAGTAAAATGTATAACGATATCAAGCGAACATTCTGGTGGAAGTCGTTAAAAAGAGACATCTTGATATATGTTAGTCGATGCCCTACTTGCCAGCTAGTCAAAAGCGACCAACAGAAACTGGCTGGATTGTTACAACCGCTAGACGTTCTAGGCTGGAAGTGGGAACATATGTCCATGGACTTCATTGATGGTTTGCCCAGAACCAGAAAAGGAAATGACAGTATTTAGGTGATCGTAGATCGCTTCACGAAGACCGCCCATTTCATACCTGTCAGATCAAACAGAACTGCTCAGAGTTTGGCGCAGATATACTTCAAGGAAATTGTTAGACTACACGGAGTGCCGATCAGTATAGTGAGTGATAGAGATCCAATATTCACTAGCAAATTCTAGGAGGCATTTCAAGTAGAGCTGGGAACAAAGCTGAACTTGAGCACCGCCTATCATCCTCAGACAGATGGTCAGACTGAGAGGGTAAATCGTATTTTATAAGATCTATTGCGGGCTTGTGTTCTAGATTTCAGTGGATCATGGGAAGACCATTTGCATTTGGCTGAATTCTCTTATAACAACAACTACCAGGCGAGCCTGACAATGTCACCATTTAAAGCATTGTATGGTAGACCGTGCCGATCTCCTGCTTGTTGGGTCGAACCCGGTAATAGACTTGTATTGGGACCTGATATGATCCGAGAAGCTGCCGACAAAGTCGATTTTATCAAGAAACGATTACTCGCTGCTCAAAGCCGACAAAAGAGCTATGCCGATAGGAGGAGAAGAGATATATAATTTGCTATTGGCGACTATGTATACCTGAAAGTATCGCTGATGAGAGGAGTTATCCGGTTCGGTAAAACTGGGAAGTTGGCGCCCAAATTCATTGGTCTGTTTCCTATTCTGGAACAGATCGGAACTCTCGCTTATAGGGTTAAATTGCCAGATTGGTTGCCTGGGGTGCATGATGTATTTCATATATCTCAGCTTCGAAAGCACGTTCATGATCCAGACTTGATCGTGGAAGAAGCAGCTCAACAAGATATTGAAATTACTCCAGAACTAGCTGTGAGAAGAGAGCCGCTAAAGATTATCGGCAAAGAAACCAAAGAGCTGAGGAACAAGAAGGTTCACTTAGTCAAAGTGCAATGGAGTGGGGATCCGCGAGATTGTACTTGGGAAACTGAGGAGAGCATTCAGAAAGCCTATCCTAGATGCCGAGTGGATATCTCTGATTGTCTCCGGTGCAAGGTGCATTTACCATACTTTGCATTACCGATTAGTTCTCTACTCTGTTGTTATTTTCTTTCCATGGATGTGCACTTTTAATTCTATAGACTGAATGATTTTAAAAGAGTACAGAAATTGATTAGTATATTTTTTTTGAAAAGTTAAAAACAATTTGATTGTTGTTTGTGTTGTGTGATAGTAGAATTGGATTAATTAAATTATAGAAACGATAGTTAATTTAATTAATAAGAGAATAATGGTAGAATTTATTCCTTTAAATCACACATTGAACTGATTTAAAAATAGATAGAAATATATACTTGTTCATTATATATGTTTGAACAGGTAATTGGATAGCTGTTGAGTAAAGAAATTATTTGCATGCCCGACAAATAGGTAAGCCTTAATGAGTTGGATGCGAAATATTATTATATCAACTCCTGTGAATGCCATTGGATGCGGAGTGCTGGTTGTTCTATGTGTAACAATAAACATCGCCATAGGATAGTAACAATTAATTTTGAACTACATTACATGGCATACTTCTGGAAGATAGGCATACTTCATCATATACCACATAAGCATTTGGAGCTTGTGTGACGAGGTGGAAGATTTACCGTACCGGCGAGAGGCTTGTATGGCGATGACTATATTTTACAGGTTGAACTGATGACTGATATGACCATAAAAAATTGTAACGATAAATTGCTAGATTAATAAAAACCCCACACGGGTCTGGAGTTGACAATAATCACGTCTCTCTAGTCATTAGATACGGCACATGGATTTATCCTCTGGAGCAATTAAAATACACACTCCCTCAGGCTTTGATAGGGTGACGAGAATTTATTCTCTGGAGTTATTATCTATACACGCTCCCCTGTAAACACCAAAATATATCACTATAAATATGTGTATGCTTTATAGGATTTATTGGGTACCTAATATGGCCCAATAAATTTCCAAACCTCTCCCCGTACAAAGGAGGTTATGGCTAAAATTTTCGAAAATTCCGGGTGTTAGCCAAATTTTTGAAGAATTTGAAAATTCTCAAAAACTGAAAAGTTGGAGAATGGAAGCCAGATTGAATGTAGAGTTGATTAATCAAACCACTTTCGACTTTGTTCCTTTTCGGGGACGAAAAGTTTTAAGTGGGGGAGATTGTAACGACCCGGAAAATCTGAACCAATTTAAAAAAAATTAATTGGCTAAAATAGTGGATTTTAAATATTTAAAATAAATATTTTAAATAATAATGATGAAAAGTAAGTTTGAATCGTTTGAAAATAAATATAGTTACTTTGAATTATAAACAAGGCCTGAAATGGCGCGGTAGTTTCAAAATTTGAATTCAAACTTTTACTGATTGTACCAGGTGCAAAACAAAACGAATTTGAGTGAAACCAAAAATATTTAAATCTGTTAGTGAATACCTTGCTAACGAATCTGAAAAATCGAAGTTTCATAGCGGAAAGCAAAAGTTATGGCCAAATGAATTTTCAGAAAGGTCGCTATGGAATTTATATAGCCCGTGAAATTGGCCATTTTGCAAACGACCTCGGAATTCGACGAAACCACTTTTGTTGGATCCGGGATGTGAAGATATTGCTAGGTTTCAAATTTCATAATTTTTGAAGCTAGTATGTGAGCGTGGCAAAGGAAAACGTGTTTTGGTCAATTACAGTTAAATTGGATCGACCAGAAATGGGCCATTTTTCAAACGGTCTCAGAATTCGACGAAACTAGTTTTGTTGGGACCATATCGTCAAAACATAGCTAGATTTATTTTTCGGGAATTTTTAGAATCAGTTTGTGGCCCAGGCAAATTGAAATGTACATTCAAATTAAATATTGAATGTTTTATATTTTAATCTGAAGTAAAACTAACTGAAACAGTTGAATGGGCCTACGAAACATATCCCATTGTGTTTGAAATGGGGGTAGAATGCTAGGGACGATAGTCGTTGGGTTTGAATTGGTGTTCGTGTGTGGCAAGGGGGTATTTTCGGATCTTGAAATTTATAAATATAAAAAAATTCTCATTTGTCCACATCAGCCTTCTCTCTCTTCCGAAACCGCCCGTAACCCTCAAGACGAAAGGCGGCTAGTGCTCGAAACTTCTCTCCTCCACAACGCACGATCCACTCAACGAAACCACCTGATTCTTTTGGCAATTTTGTATAGCATCTCGCGTTCTTCAAATCTACACCAGTTTGGGCTTTTCTCGTTGCGTGATGGTGGAGAATTGGCCCTAGGAAGTCCGCCCGCCTCGAGTCGATTATTTCCTCCGCCGTGGCATCGGACTGGACTCTACCACCACCCCTGGACGCGGATTTCGAAGCTCAACGCCGTAGCACTAGTGGATCGGCCTCACACTACGCCGTTCGATTGAAAAATGAAAACCTAGTTTGGAACGGGTTTAAAAGGTATACGGCCTTATTAAATTCAAAGGAAAACAACACTTTAAAGCGTTGCAAAATTGATTAATCATTTAAAAATCATATCTTTTTCATGTGTGGTCGAAATTCAGTGAAACAAGAGACAGTGGACTCGTGTGGACGTCTTCTACATTCTAGAAGAGATCGCATATTTTTCTGAGCCTTCTGCTATTTTTGGTGGAGTGAAACCCAATGTGAGATTTCTAATTTATAAACGATATGGAAAACGACGATGTATAAATTATATAATCGATGTATGATTTATATAAGCGTTGTACACCTCTTGTATAAGCGTTGTATAAGTTGTATGTTCGATGTATAAGTTGTATATGCGCTGTAAAAATTATATATGTGTTGAAATAGAAGTGAAATGCTATATATAAATATAAATATATATATACGCCCCTCGTCCACAAACCATGGAGGATATTTATTGGTTGTGATTGGTGTGAAATTTGATTGATAGCGAATGGTTGATTGAAATTGTTTGTGGTTGAAATTGATTGATTGTGGTTGAAAAATACCCGTTTTTGGTTGAGAAATATTTGGTTGAAACCACATAGGATTAGTTTGTGGAAATGAAAAAAATATACATGCCGCCTGCGTGCGAACTAGATGCATGATTCCCCATTGTCAAAAGCTGTGAGGCTTTAAGGTAGAGCGAGGAGCCGTACTAGGGACGGTCCCGGTTTTAATTACCTTGCCGTTATGCTGCCGAAATTTGGAATAATATTCATGTGTTAGAATTATTTTCCTGTGTTGAAATTATATTCGTCCGTTGAATAAAAAAAACCTTTATGTGTTGAATCGAAATTCATTCGTTGAATTGAAATTCATGTGTTGAAAGGTATTCGTGTTTTGAATAAATTGTTTTAACAATAAAAATCACGTTTTTACTCTATATATACAAACTATCAAAAACATTCATGTGTTGAATCGAAATTCATGTGTTGAAAGGTATTCGTGTTTTAAATATAAAAATCACCTTTTTATCTATATATATAAACTATAGAAAACCTTCATGTGTTGAATTGAAATTCATTCGTTGAATAGAAATTCATGTGTTGAATGGTATTCGTGTTTTAAATATAAAAATCACCTTTTTATCTTTATATATAAACTATAGAAAACCTTCATGTGTTGAATCGAAATTCATTCGTTGAATTGAAATTCATGTGTTGAATGGTATTCATGTTTTGAAATAAATTGTTTTATAATAAAAATCATATTTTTATTACCTATATGAACTATATAAAATAATCTTGTTTTGAAATAAATTGTTTTATAATAAAAATCCTATTTTTATCATCAATAGGAACTATATAAAATAATCTTGTTTTGAAATAAATTGTTTTATAATAAAAATACTATTTTTATCACCTATATTAACTATATAAAATAGTCGAGTTTTGAAATAAATTGTTTTACATTAAAAATCACATTTTTATTATATACAAGAATTGTTAAAAATAGTGAAGTGTTGAAATAGAAGACAGTTAGATAAAAATATCATTTTTACCAAAAGTATGAAAATCATATAGTTTTGAAATCGAAGAATCGATATATATAAATAGAATTGAAATATATCGAATAACGAAGCTGCAGTTCGTATTTTCAAACCGTGATTTCAAACGATTAGTGCAGGAGATCCGACCATCGGATTTTCCCGAAACCGAAACCGTTGGGTTCGCTTTGGAAATATCTTTCCAACGACACCAAATTTGTAAAGATCCAACGGTTGGATTGTCTGGAATGTTTAATTCCAATCTGAAGGAAAACAACGCCAGAATCGATTATATTTATATATATATATATATATATAAATATAATTGTATGTAATCGAATAACGACGCTGTATTTCGTATTTTGAAATCGAAACTTCAAACGATTATACCGGGAGATCCGACCGTCGGATTTTCCCGAAACTGGAACCGTTGGATTCGTTTTTAAAAGATCTTTCAATTGAAGTAAATTTTGTGAAGATCCAACGGTTCAATTTTCAGATATGTGTAAATCAAATCTGAAGAAAAACAGCGCCACGGCCGCGTTATGGCCCGAAGCGTCGTTTTGAATAAATTGGCTATTTTAAAATAAATAAAAATAGCGATAAATCATTATAAAATATTATAAACGATATGGATGTGAAATTTAGAAACTAACTAAAGGTTGACTAAGTCGAATGGTTTCCTGGGTGTTGATATGATGTTGTTTTCGGCCTTCGGGGTTAATATTTGGGAAATCGTTCTCTTACTGATTGACGTTTAGTGACTAATGAATTGAAATGATGCGTATGTATGTTTGTGTTGCACTTGTTTACTATATACGTGAGTTGCTCAGAAAGACCGGGTTTATCCCATTCTGAATAACTGAATTGACGATAAGAAGTCGAAGATGAAAACGGGGGTTGAAGACCGATCTTCACCTCGTTTGGATGGTAACTGATGTCCTGATTGGGAGGCATCCCGAAATATGGATAATTAGTGGTGATCGTCCAGACGTACGTGGTGATCGATGGATATGCAAGGTATTTAGTGCCTCCGGTTTCATTCAGACCCAGAACGGACTTGCAAATGGACTGTGTGTCAGACATTGGAATTCATTCTGTGCGGTTGATAACCATCAGTTACATAGGGTGAATTGCCGGTGTGGCATGCTAAGATGCAGTGAACAGGGCTTCTGTTGAAGAGCAAAGTCTTGTGATTGATGATCAAAGCACCGCCTGTGTGGCGTAGCTTTGTGTATAATGTGAATTCACGAGCCTCACACCCCGGTATGAACCAGAAACGGGAGAAGGACCTCAGGGAGGGCATGCGTTTCTTCCTAGCTAGGAGTTGTGTCAGTGTTTTTACACGACCTGACATTTTACTTATGTGGAAAATGGATAGCGAGGCGCCTCGGTTATACCGGTCTATCCAGGACCGATGGAGTCATTCGTTGGCTCACTTACGCCCCATAGGGCAGGGAAACGCATTGTTTAGGAATTTTAATCCACATCGGTGGACCGGCCCTGTCGCTCCAAAGGCTTGCCTGAGGCTCAGGCTAGGCAGTCTCGAATTCCGTAAGGACTATCTTTTGCCTTGGTTCATGATGGAAATCCAATTTCCAAATACGTGACTGTGCGGTTTTGATTGTATATATATTTGGCGACATAGTGGCATGGGACGCTCATGTCGTCTATGATTGATAGTTATAATTTAAAATTGTTTTTGAAACATATAAACACTAGTAATAATATCAAATGCTTTTGTTTTATTCGTATCAAGCATATTTTGGCCATTATAAGGTAAAACTCTATCCTCCGGTTTGCGTTGCATTATGTGATGGGAACTGAGTCTTATAATGGCTTCATTTTTATAAAAAGCATTGCGATGTTTAAAAGAATGATTTGTTTTAAAGCACTGGCAATCCAATGGAGTAAACCCGTTCCACGAAAGTGGCGTGGTCCTATGATTAGCCATATTTTAAATGTGTTGAGTAGATTTCTCATACCAGTCCCATGACTGACTCGTAGTTTGTTTCACTTTCAAACTCGGGTGCCCCTTTCTCTACACGGGCAGCCTTGTACACAGGTTTTGCTGGCTTTATCCGGATAGCTGGAGCTGAAGATAGATTCTATCATTTATCTCTTTTTATGTTGTTCAGCTCCTAATGTACATATTATATTTATTTCCGCTGTAGACATTTATGTATAGCTGAACTGTATTTGTACTAAGTATGATCCTGTATACTGTGTAACTCTGATGATTACGTTTATCCAGTATATTATTTGTTCATTATCTAATGTATTTATTTAATTCTATTCTGCTGTTATCTGTTTATGTGTTATATTCCAAAGATTACCCTTGCCGCCGTCAGTACGGGGTTTGGGGTCGTCTCATTATCACCAATGGTTGGGATTAGCAATCGTTTCTCGAAAGGGACAACATAAAAATAGATTATAGAAGTAAACGAAACTCCAGATCAGGTGACAATACACCCTAATTTGCAGTTAACCACTTAGCCATGTGACCTACCCAATTTTATACCATTTCCTGGTTGTGAGGCTAGAGGTCATAACTTACAAACCACACCTTTATTTACTTTGAATGTCACACCATCATACCCGCCAAATCACAAATTGATTTCTCCAAAAATACCATGGGTATACAGCTAAGAGAAACGAATTCCTCTACTACCAAACGTAAATACATTTGAAGAGATCAACTCACGCAATCTATTAAATATACTCTGTCAGGCATTCTTCCATACAGGTCGCCCTGGGACTGGACAAACCGAAGGCACTATTATGTAAACAGGACAGCCCTTGCATAACTCCATCTTTAATTATCTTCATCATATTTGATCGCAACGCTAACGCCCATACAGAGTGGTTTTCAGATAATGAATCTGATCCCGATCTCTCCGTATTAATGACAGAAAAATGGTCAAAAACTTCGATAGTTGGTGATTTAACTATCAAAGAAAAACATGTGTGCAAAAAATGATATTATTTCCATATGGAAATTATCGATCAATCATCATTTAACATTTATCTCTTTAGTTCATTAATTTATTCATTTTTCATCTCCTATTTCCATATATTCAACATTTCTTATTTTTCTAAATTTAGAAAATATACGTTATTAACATTGGAAAATATTTCCATATTTACTCTCATTTCTATTTTTTTATATAATAAAAAACATTTCTGATTCTTATTTGGAAAACATTTCCAAAACTCCTTCATTGGATTAAACCAGATATTTAAATAAAACATCGCTAGCCAACTCAAACCATTACACTCATTAACTAAATTCACTTAACCTGCAACCTTCACTATCGAACTTAACCATTCCTTAGTTAAAAATGGGGTCAATCATGTTGGGGTATAACTACCTCTCAGACCTTAACTGAACAACATTTCTAACCTCAAAATAGACAAAGTTCACCCTTTATCTTTAACAAACTTCCTTACGTAACTCTCGGATTCAGATTATGAATCTAATTCTTTTATGAAAATCATTGGTTATAACGATAACGTTATAATCCCTACTCCCGAAATACCAAACTTCAACTATAACTTTTATTTATAAAATTGGATAATTAAACAAACAACTAATTTATTAATAAATAATTAAATCTTGATTAAAAACGGAAAGTGAATAGTACTTTACCGAATTCGATAAAATTGAATTTCAATGTATAATTCTCTTTCGAATAATCTCTATTCGATGGCTCCATTTCGAATAACTATATTCGATTAACTCCCCTCGAATAAATTGTATTCAATAACTCCTTTCGAATAAATTATATTCGATAACTCCTTTCAAATAAACTATATTCGATTAACTCCTTCAAATAACTATATTCGATAATTTCTCTTTTCTTCGATCAACCAATACTCGACTAACTCTAATTCGATTAACTCTTATGCGATTAACTCTATTCGATTAACTCTAATTCTATAACTCTTATTCGAATAACTAATATTCGATTAACTCTATTCGAATAACTAATATTTGACTAACTCTATTCGATTAACTCTAATCGATTAACTGTAACCAATTAACTCTATTTGATTAACTCTATTAGATTAACTCTAATTGATTAACTCTATTTAATTAACTCTAATCGATTTACTCTTATTTGTAATCCATTAAGTTTGATTTCTTATTTTAAAATAATATCCCATTTCCAAATTCAATTTTTACTTCAATTTATTAAATGATCTATACGAAATCTCCATTTTATTTCTAACACTAAAATATCATTTATAATTCCCTTTATAAATGTTGAGTTCACATTCTATTTAAAATATCAGTGTTAAAACTGATTTTTATTTCTCTATATAAGTTCTGACTTATAATTCAATTTATCCCATGATAAATTATTTACTTAATTTATAAATATTTATTTATAAATTAATCTTATCCATTTATCTATTAAAACAGATTTCTATCTAATTCTGCTTTAAATAAATGTTTTCCATTTCTTTTATATCCTTCCAATTTTCCTTTTTATTTTATTTGTTTTCCAAATATTCCCTTTACGTAATTCTATTTATTTTCCAAACAAATATTTTATTTTATAAAATTCTTTGATTTTGTAATTATCTTCTTTTATAAAATCCTTTGATTTTATAATTATTTTCTTTTATAAAATTCTTTGATTTCATAATTATCTTCTTTTATAAAATCCATTTCCTTTTATATATAAAATCCACTGATTTTATATAAATAATTTATTTTCAAAATAACTTTGAAAATCCCCTTTTTTACATCCTAATATTTCTTATGGTATTTAAAATACCAAATAACAAAGATCGATATCATTAAAACACACATAATCAACAACAGACTATATATCACATCATATATTACAATATATGAAAAGAACAGTATTATAAATATTGAGGAATCCAATTGGATCCCTCCAACCTGTTTCCCTGTATCACAGATGTTAAACAACATGATTAACATCAACTTCATTTCAATATGAAATATTCTGATATGCAGAATTAATATATAATTAACGATTTATATATACATATATATTTATATGTATGTATCATTATCTATAGTTTCAACCAATAAATCAGCAATTCAACCAAACAATCAGCACACAACAATCAGCCATCATTTATCAATACTAGATTATATTTATAAAATATAAACTATACAGAGTTAGTGAGATTTACTCACATTGGCAATTCATCGTTAAATAACGCTAAACGGTTGGTTGATTCAGACCGACAATTTTTTTCGCTATAAATTGTAACGAGCTCCAATTCACTCTCAGTCAGTTCCATTGCGTATTCGTCGTCCACACGATCCCAATGTGACCAGTTTTGCTGAATTTCGTTCAGGTATGACCGAGTTATGTCATTTACAAGTCTGTACACTATTTAAATAAAATAAACATTGGATTTAAATTTTAATTGGGCTTAAACATTTAAACAGGCCCATACCATTATCTAATTACTCGAGCCCGCTCACACCCTTCTTTCCTAAACGAAATGTTGCGATTCAAGGTTACACAAAACACGCCATTTCCATAAGATTTCAATCCATCTATCTCCTCCAATACATCACTATTCAACTTCAACTCAACACTATTTCAATCCTCTTCCAAAACTCTACAGCTCCGACCCTCAAAGGACGAGCTCGCACAACCCGTATAGATCGCGTCATCTGCTTGTTACTTACGCACAATACAATTTTGTGCGACATTTATTTGCATAGAATTCACCACAAATTCGCATACAACTGCTAAATCACCTTACGAATCCGATGCTCATACCCAACTCGAAGATTAGTGCTTCCATTCCCTATGATTCTGAACCCTAGGTTCTCTGCGTTGAATATCAACTCCTAAAATGAGTGTCGAACTAAACAAAAGGTATATCTGATCGAAGACCAACTTGTAGCGAATCCAAATATATTTATTTAAGGATTTATAAATTTTTAATTTGAATTTATTTGGATTTTTGAAGATTGATAACATGCGTTTTCTTTTGTTTACTGGAGGCGCGATTTTTCCTTGACCAGTGAATGAAATATTTAGGGTTAGAAATATCCTAGGGTATTTATAGAAAAGGTATACTATTTTTTAATTGATTATTTTATTTTATTTTAATCAATCGCTAATTGTATTCATCCTCTAAAAATTCCGGTGATCACATACGATATCCAAAAACTACGAAAATGCACATGTAGCTACAGTTTGACATTATGGACCCAATGAAACTGGTTTCGTCGAATTCCGACTTCTTTTGCTCACAAAACATATTTTTAAAGTTTAATTATTGACTGTTTTTCACATTAAAATCCAGTACGGCCACATACTGACTCCAAAAATCACGAAGCTTGGAATCTAACAATTATTTAATATTACGGATCCAACCAAATTAGTTTTGTCGAAAATGGAGGTTGTTTGCAAAGCTGGCTATTTTTACAACTCAAAATAAACCCTTTTAAATATTAAAAATATTTAAAAATAATTACATTAAATATTTATAAATAGATATTATCGTATATATTCACACAGAATATCATACAGCACCAAAATATTCCTATCTGAATTTACAACTCAATGTTTCAAATCCAGATTGAATCGATATTCAATTTATATTAAAAATCCTTTTATAATATAAATAAATAATTATAAATTATAAAGGAATTCTATGGCGACTTTTCAAAATTTTGATTTGGATATAAATAAAAATCTACACGACGAAATCCCGATTTTTCTCTTCCATTAGAAAAATATACTTCACCAGCTCCGAACGTTTCTTGTTTCACAGAAATCCGATTTAAAACGGATTCTGTATATTCAATTGAAGTTCGAATCACCAAATTACGAACTACAGCGCCATTTCGGGTAGATTGTAATTATAATATAACTATACGTTCAACTGACATTTATATAATATATTCGATAATATAATTTAACTCTAAACTGAATTATATATTATAAATGATCCAATTCACGCAATATTGTGAATTCCACTATTTCCGACTATTTCAGAATTATAATATATTTTTATATTATAAATATTAATTAAATATTCCATATTGTTTAATTAAACAACTCTTTAATTCTCTAAATCACTAGTTAAATAATTAAATAAATTAATTATTATACCTTAAAAATACGGGACATTACACTATGACTTAACTTTGATGTAATTTCCAGAAGAATTTGATTTCAGGATTTGATTTTTAAGAAGAAGAAGACGTGCGCTCAGATTTTGTCTTGGAAAATAATTATTTCAACCTCGTGTCCTACAAAATAATAAGGCTTGACTGGTAAGCCCTTAACACAAATTTCCACTAAGAAGAATGTATATCCTACCATCCATCACCCATTGACTCATTTACCAATCACAGGCATCCATTGTCCTTAAAGACTTCTAATGCTTATATGAATATATGAAAAGGTGTGTGTGTATGTCCCAATACTAATGTGAAGATCAGGCGGTCTACTGATTCAGCTGACCTCCTTAATGCAATGTATGTTAGTGTCACGAATACAACATGTATGTAACAATCCTGTCATATAAGTTCTATATGTGTGCACAAACATCCGTCCAAATGCAACATCCATATGATGATACATCCAATTTCATCCATAAAAATAAAAGAAAATGCACACACGTCCATACGCAATATGAGAGTGATTGAGCCGATCTAGTGCCTAATGTGTGTGTGTATGCATCCATGAGCAAACATTAGCAAACACTTGCATCCACTTGCTGTAACACCCCACGTCTTTTAATGTCAGTCACAAAGGGAATGCATTAAGTTTCGTGGAGTATTATAAGAGTACAGAACAAAATATCACAAGACAGATAAATAAAGTAGTACTTGAAAATTTTATAACTTTATTGCAGCAGAAACAGAAAATTAAGTTTGGTTACATCTTCAAACACCAAAACCAAGTACATCATATCAGTCTTGTACAAAAGCTATCAGAGTACATTTTTTTAAAACCATAATCCCATATCTTAAAGCCATAATGAAAAGGAGATAAAACTGAACATTACTTTCAGCAATCCAAACACTTCCAAAAGAGAGAGGAAGAGATCCAAATCAAGCTTCAATAGGCCCACCCTGAGAACCTGAGGGGGGGGGAGAAACGTAAAGAAAAGAGGCGAAACAAACGAGGTCAGACATAAAGTCTGGCGAGTCCAGTAACTTTAACAAATTATTAAAGTAATAGGATAAGAACATAAACTGGAAAGTAAGAAACGACTGTGACATAAGTATATATGATAAGGTAAGCAAGATGAATAAGGTAAACGTTGATTGTGCTTTTATTCACTATAGGATAATTACTACACTGCACCGACCCTATTTAATCTGAAAGTTGATCCCTCTTACTAATCATAATGATAATAATAATGGTAGTTTCGTGTACCCCTAGCTGCTGTCATAGGTGTCGCCCGCCCCTATCTCCACTAGTTGTGCCCACTACCCTCCTTATTCGACCGGCTCCCTAACTCATGTGTATTTATTACTTGTGCCATTCGACCCCACTTGTATGTAGATACCTATGGTGGTCCCACCATAGGGTGTATCAATCTCTATGATGGCAACCTAACACAATTCAAGAGGCACAGTGTATAACTACCGATGCCCAGTGCCCGATTTTTCCACTCTGAAGCACAGGCACGCCCGTACTCCATCGGAACCGACACTGACGCACACCCACCACTATTTTTACTGCTTATAATCAGCCCAGTAATCGTGCTCCACCCTACCTAGTTCAGGGTACCATGATACATCTATGTGGGTTACTACTGAAATGAGTCCCCGTTACTAGGGCTTCCTAATCAACATGTTATAAAGGTTAAGTGTTCTCAATATAACCTAACCCACCCATTTGTTTAATTAACATGTTGTATTGGTTGAGTGTCGCCTATTCATGTTACTTAACCTTACCATTCTTAGCATGTTTGTTCATTGGCATTAATTGATTTATTAATGCACCAACCTCTCACATTAGAACTGTTGTTTGTGGTTGCTGGATGTGCCGGGCGGTTCCGGGTAGACTTCTACCGCAAACTCATTCTAACCTCAGGTTTTGGGCTTGATGCACTAACCTCTCACATTAGACCTGTTGTTGTGGTTGCTGGATGTGACGGGCGGTACTGGGCAGACTTACACCACAACTCAATCTAACCTCGGGTTAGGCATGTTCATTATCTCATTTTATTATTCAACCCCAATTTGAATTAATATCCCTATTTCAGATTGTCCATAATTTCCAATTCATGCTATGTTCATAATTATCCTCCAAATTATGTCCATAATTTCCATGTATATAAAGTATACCAATTTATGTGTCTAGTTAATTACATGGTTACTAACCAATTTATGCCAATTACATAATATCCAATATTTAACATTTCCCAAACTATTTCCCAACATTCCCACGTCGTTCGTACGTATAATTCACATAATACATTAGGCTTGCTCTTAGCCTAACTCATAAAAAGGAAAAGGGGAAGAAACACATGACATCATAGCTGGCATAAAACAATATAGTCATAATTAAGTATGGGTAACATAAACTTGGCATAGGAAACCATAAATCTAGTTAAGCATATAAACATGAACTAGCATATAAGATAGATCCAATCAACATATGGAATGCGAACTAGCATAGATCTAAACTTATAAACATAAACTTGCACAGATCTAAACATATGAACTAGCATGAATCTAAACATATAAACACATAGATCTAAACATATGAAATGGAATGGATCTAATCATATGAACATATAGATCTAAACATATGAACTGGCATGGATCTAAACATATAAACATATAGATCTAAATATATGAACTGGTATGGATCTAAACATATGAATATAAACTTGCATAACTTGCATAGATGAACATAACTTGCATATAAACTTGCATAACTTGCATAGATGAACATAACTTGCATATAAACTCACATAACTTGCACAGATAAACTTGCATAACTTGAATAGATAAAC
Source organism: Allium sativum (assembly GCA_030737875.1). Classification (NCBI taxonomy): domain Eukaryota; kingdom Viridiplantae; phylum Streptophyta; class Magnoliopsida; order Asparagales; family Amaryllidaceae; genus Allium; species Allium sativum. The sequence goes on from CM060922.1 coordinate 861,676,190, forward strand.
TTGCATAACTTGCATACATAAACATAACTTGCATATAAACTCGCATAACTTGCATAACTTGCATAAAAACTCGCATAGAACATAACTTGCATATAAACTTGCGTAGAACATAACTTGCATAGAATGAATCTAATCAAGCATATGTAATTAGACATTGGAATTAACATCATAAAATGAATCTAATTACATATGATAACAAAATGGCGTATATTAACAAAATAGATGATAACAGAACTGGCTAATAGCATATGATTCAACAGGCATATTCATACAGTCCAGATCACAAGTTATCATAATTATTTTAATTAATTATCTTGTGAAAGAAACTGTACTCGCAGTGATAGAAGAAAGAATAGATTCGTTCGTTGTTGTTCTAGAATCCCTTTTCGCAATTCCTAATCTTTAATTTGTTGGAGAAGAAACTAGCTTAGTTTAGGACGCAACAACATGACGGCTTATGAATGAATTTAGTTTAGATTAGGGTTTAGGTTTATGTGTGCTTCTATAGTTGTGTAGGATTAATTAGAGCCTTTAGATCAACATAGGATCCTTCCAAACCATCCAGTCCAAGAAAATGCGTCTTCAGGCCAATTAGAAGTCACTACGTAGCCCTAAGACTCAGAAAATCATCACTGTTTAGAATAGTCAGCAGTGGTCAACCCCTACAGGGGGAGGTCGATACCTATGTCGACACCCCTGTAGGGGGGTTGACACCTGTGTCGACACCCCTGTAGGGGGGTCGACACCTTCTGTCGGGAATTTTCCCGCCCACTTCTTTTCGCTGGTTTGAATTTCGAATTTTGATTTATTAATTATTTTAATTCTGGTTTTAAACTGAAATCTTCTAACCTCCATAACTTCTTCATACTGTATTCGTTTTACGCAAATTCGGACTCTAACTCAAGTAAAATTCTGAGACGAACGCAATGGCGTAACCCGTTTCCCTTAATTATTCTTCTAAAAATTAAGTATTCTTTAATATGTCAGTTTTAATATTTAAAATTACGAGGTGTTACATTCTCCCCTCCTTAAATGATTTCGTCCCCGAAATCTTCTATTCAAGAGGAATGTATATCCTACCATCTAATCATTCATGTACTCAACTATCAATCACAGGAATCCATGGTCCTTAAAAGATTTATAATGCCATATGAACATATGTAAAAGTGTGTGTATATGTTCCTTATCCAATGAAAAATCAGGCGGTCTGCTGATTCAGTTGACCTCCGTAATGCAAATCATGATAGTGCCATGCGTCCATTATGTATGCAAAAGAATCCTAATGATACATATTATTTCTACATGAGTGCACAATCATTTCATTCAAATGCAACAATCATATGATAACACAATCAATATACGTCCATTAAAATATGCACACTTATTCATATGCAATATGAAAGTGATTGAGCCGATTTAGTGCCTAATGTGCGTGTAAATGCATCCACGAGCAGCCACTAGCAAACACTTGCATCCACATGCATCCACCAAATATAACATGTCCCAAACACATGTTTACAACCATAGGATTTTCTTATCTAAAGATCGAGGATGTAAACGACAGGACATACTAAACGATAGAACAAGTACAAACAAAGCGGTAGAAAAAGGAGAAATTAAGAACATACCCTTAAAGAGGAAAGGGTACGACGCACGCATCTTGTCTTCCGTCTCCCAAGTTGCGTCTCCCTGATAATCTCCCCATTGAACTTTGACCAACTTGACCTCTTGGTTGCGTAATTTCTTGATCTCCGATCCAAGGATGCATGTAGGAGCTCGTCTAATCGTGGCATCTCGCTCTACTTCCACTTCTCTAAGCATGCTCGGCTCCACTACTTCCGCAGTATCATGTAAACACTTCCGCAAATGCGACACGTGAAACACGTCATGAACACCACTAAGCTTCTTCGGCAACTTCCCTCTGTACGCCATCTTTCCAATCCTCTCTGTAATGGGAAAGGGTCCTACGAACCTTGGTGCTAATTTCCCCCACACTCCCCAAAGCGAGCTATGTTCCTCAATGGTGACGCTTTATTAAAAACCATGTCTCCAACATCGAACTCAAGATCGGTTCGTCTCTTGTCATAGTTTGACTTTTTCCGGCCCTGTGCTGTCTTCATTCGTCTTCGAATCAAGTCCATCTTCTCTGGAGTTTCTCTCAAATCAGATCGGGTCCAAGCAAAATCTTATCCGTAGACTCCTACCAACAAGTTGGTGATCTACACGGTCGTCCATAAAAACTCTAATACTAGCTTATTAACTGTTGTTACAAGCGAACTCCACAAATGGAAGGTGCTCTTCTCATGTCCCTCCAAAATCTAGGATACATAACCTCAAAAGATCTTCAAGGATTCTATTCACCCTTTTTGTCCGTCCATCCATCGTTGGACGATACGTGATGCTCAAATATAACTGCGTACCTACCGCCTTTTGCACATCACCTTTTCCTCTAGCATCGAAAACTGCTCCAAGCCCTATCCCGCAAGCACCGGTATATACTGTGAATGGTTTTCTCCCATCTAGCAAAACTAAAACTAGACCTGTCGTCAAAGTCCTCTTCAAACGTTGGAAAGCATCGTCATAGTCAACATCCTAAGAGAAAGTCAATTTCTTCTTCCTCAACCGAGTAAGCGGGGATGATATCTTCGCGAAGTCGTTAATGAACTTCCTATAATCGCCCACCAACCCTAGAAAACTTCTTACTTCTGTTGGATTCTTAAGAATCTTCCAATCTTGGATTGCTACCACCTTCGCGGGATCCACTGCTATCCCTTCCTTAGAGACCATGTGTCCTAAGAACCTCACTTCTTTCCTCCAAAAATGACATTTGGAGAAGTTAGCTTTGAGTTGATGCACTCGTAGGGTCTCTAAGACTTCCCTAAGATGTAGGGCATGCTTTTCTTTGCTTCTTGAGAAAATCAAAATACCATCCACAAAGACTACCATAAACTTGTTTAGAAACTCCCTAAACACCCTACTCATCAAGTCTATGAAATATGCAGGTGCATGTAAAACCAAAAGGCATGAGGAGCCACTCGAAGAAACCGTCGGGAGCCCTAAAAGCAGTCTTATCTATGCTGTCCTCAGCCTCCCTTAGGTGATGAAATCCTATAGCTAAATCTAACTGCGAGAAAACTGAAGCACCAACCAACTGATCGAACAAGTCATCTATCCTCGGCAATGGGTGTCTATTCTTCTTCGTGAGCTTATTCAGCTCTCTATAGTCCACGCATAATCTAAGCGAACCATCAGCCTTCGTAGCAAAAACAACTGGAGTGCTCCATTCCGAAATACTTCTTCTTATGAACCCTTTCTCAAGCAACTCTCCTACTTGCTTACTGAGTTCCTTTCTCTCTCTCGAAGCCATGTGGCGCACTGGTAATGCTACTGGCTTTGCATTATCTACTAAGTATATACGAAAGCCTATCTCGCGCCTCGGGGGTAAACACCGAACCACATCAAAGACGTCACCATACTCATGGACTACACGAACATATTCCAAATCATCGATGGATGCGTCAAGAGATTCTAGGAGGCTAAGCATCACCGGACCTCTAGGGTCATGAGAAATATCAAGGGTTCTTCCACAATGAATCAACAATCTAACTACCCTCCTTTCACAGTCTAGGATGGCACCATACCTAGCTAGCCAATCCATCCCTAGAATCAAGTCGTAGCCCATGAAACCAAGAACGTAGGCGTTGCATTCAAACCCAACGCCCAAGATAGACACCCTCAAATCTCGACAAAGCATAGATAAATGAGCCAAACAACCAATAGGATTTGAGACTACAATGGGATCCATAACTAAACTAGTATTTAGGTGCATTGTTTCAACTAACGAAGTAGATATCAATGAATGCGAAGTGCCAGAGTCAAACAAAGTTCGAACAGGATGATTAAAAAGGAAAAATCAAACTTTCAACAAAAATGTTTTTATCTCTCTCCTATCCTGATGTCATGAGAGCATGAACCTGTCCTCTAGAAGTAGGTCCTCTCCTCTGGCCTTGCCCTTGTCCTTGTCCTTGCCTCCTCGGGCAGTCTTTAGTTAGATGTCCTGCCTTACCGCAATGAAAACAGCTAGGCTTCTTCTTCTACCTACAGTCCTTAATTATATGGCCCGTTATACCACAATAAAGACACCTTCTTTTGTCATGGGGTTAATTATTCTTTCCACTTTCTCCTTTATCTTCTTCATGCATTAAATCCATATCAACAAATTCCTCATCCTTGGGTTGTGCTCCTTAGCCTAAACTCCTTCATCGACCAAGTAGCTAGCTGAACCTTCCTTCCATCGTCTGTCTCAAAGATACCAAACGAGTCCTCCACTTCCTTGAGCCAATTCTAGCTTTGACAAACGTCTCAGTCCTATGAAAAGGTTTTTCTACCTATCGCACGAAAGTCCTTACATATCTTAGAAAAAGCACCAACACGTGGGGGAAAGGGACTCAAGAAGGAAAAGGGAGAGATTCGAAACAAAGAATCGAAAGAAAGATATATGGCTTTTGGGGATTATGTTTTTCATAATAAACCTTTCTCTTGGAAAGTCCTTCTTTAAAACATGTTTTTGAAAGTACTTCTTTCTAAAAATGCTTTTGAAAATGATTTTCAAAATATTTTATCTGTTCTGGTAACCTTCAGCTCTGATACCACATGTAACACCCCACGTCCGTTAATGTCACTCACAAAGGGAATGCATTAAGTTTCGTGGAGTATTATAAGAGTATAGAACGGAATATCACAAGACGAATACATAAAGTAGTACTTGAAATTTTATAACTTTATTGCAGCGGAAACAGAAAATAAGTTTGCTTACATCTTCAAACACCAAAACCAAGTACATCATATCAGACTTGTACAAAAGCCAGTAGAGTACATTTTTTTAAAACCATAATCCCATATCTTAAAGCCATAATGGAAAGGAGATAAAACTGAAGATTACTTTCAGCAATCCAAGCACTTCCAAAAGAGAGAGAAAGAGATCCAAATCGAGCTTCACTAGGCCCACCCTGAGAACCTGAAGGGGGGAATGAAAAGAAAAGAGGCGAAATAAACACATAAAGTCTGGCGAGTCCGGTAACTTTAACAATATAATTATTAAAGTAATAGGATAAGAACATAAAATGGAAAGTAAGAAACAACTGTAACATAAGTATATATGACAAGGTAAGCAAGATGAGTAAGGTAAACGTTGATTGCGCTTCTAATCACTACAGGATAATTACTACACTGCACCAACCCTATTTACTCTGAAAGTTGATCCATCTTACTAATCATAATGATAATAATAATAATGGTAGTTTCGTGTACCCCTAGCTGCTGTTATAGGTGCCGCCCGCCCCTATCTCCACTAGTTGTACCCACTACCCTCCTCATTCCATCGGCTCCCTAACTCGTGTGTATTTATTACTCGTGTCATTTGGCCTTGGTTGTTTGTAGATACCTGTGCTGGTCCCACCATGGGGTGTATCAATCCCTATGATGGTAATCCGACCCAATTCAAGATGCACAGTGTATAACTACTGATGTCCAGTGCCTGATTTTTCCACTTTGCAGCACGTGCACGCCCGTACTCCGTCGGAACCTACACTGACGTACCACCCGCCGCTATTTTGACTGCTTATAATCAGCCCAGTAATCGTGCCCCACCCTGCTTAGTTCACAGTACCATGATACATCTATGCGGGTTAGCGCTGAAATGTGTCCCCGTTACTAGGGTTTCCTAATCAACATGTTATAACAGTTAAGTGTTCTCAATGTAACCAAACCCCACCCATTTGTTTAATTAACATGTTGTATTGGTTAAGTGTCGCCTATTCATGTTACTTAACCTTACCATTCTGAGCATGTTTTTTCATTGGCATTAATTGATTTATTAAAGCACCATCCTCTCACATTAGAACTGTTGTTTGAGGTTGCTGGATGTGCCGGGCGGTTCCGGGCAGACTTCTACTGCAAAACTCATTCTAACCTCGGGTTTTGGGCTTAATGCACTAACCTCTCACATTAGACCTGTTGTTGCGGTTGCTGGATGTGTCGGGCGGTTCCAGGCAGACTTACACCGCAACTCAATCTAACCTCGGGTTAGGCATGTTCATTATCTCATTTTATTTTCAACCCCAATTTGAATTAATATCCCTATTTCAGATTGTCCATAATTTCCAATTCAAGCTATGTTCATAAATATCCTCCAAATTATGTCCATAATTTCCATGTATATAAACTACACCAATTTATGCCTTAAGTTAATTACATGGTTACTAACCAATTTATGCCAATTACATAATATCCAATATTTAATATTTCCCAAACTATTTCCCAACGTTCCCACGTCATTCGTACGTATAATTCACATAATACATTAGGCTCGCTATTAGCCTAACTCATGAAAAGGAAAAAGGGAAGAAAAACATGACATCATAACTAGCATAAAACAATATAAATCTAATTAAGTATGGGTAACATAAACTTGGCATAGAACAACATAAATCTAGTTAAGCATATAAAGGTGAACTAGCATATAAGATAGATCCAATCAACATATGGAATGCGACTAGCATAGATCTAAACTTATAAACATAAAATTGCACAGATCTAAACATATGAACTGGCATGGATCTAAACATATAAGCATATAGATATAAACATATGAACTGGCATGGATCTAAACATATAAGCATATAGATATAAACATATGAACTGGCATGGATCTAAACATATAAACATATAGATCTAAACATATGAACTGGTATAGATCTAAACATATAAACATATAGATCTAAACATATGAACTGGTATGGATCTAAACATATGAATATAAACTTGCATAACTTTAATAGATGAACATAACTTGCATAACTTGCATAGATGAACATATCTTGCATATAAACTCGCATAGCATGCATAGATAAACTTGCATAACTTGCATAGATAAACATAACATGCATATAAACTCGCATAACTTGCATAGATGAGCATAACTTGCATAACTTGCATAACTTGCATAGATGAACATAACTTGCATATAAACTCGCATAGAACATAATTTGCATAGATGAATATAACTTGCATACAAACTCGCATAACTTGCATAGTTAAACTTGCATGACTTGCATAGATAAACATAACTTGCATATAAACTTGCATAACTTGCATAGATGAACATAACTTGCATATAAACTTCCATAACTTGCATAGATGAACATAACTTTCATATAAACTCGCATAGAACATAACTTGCATATAAACTTGCATAAAATGAATCTAAATAAGCATATGTAATTAAACATAGGAATTAACATCATAAAATGAATCTAATTACATATGATAACAAACTGGCATATATTAACAAAATAGATGATAATAGAACAGGCTAATAGCATATAATTCAACAGGCATATTCATACAGTCCAGATCACAACTTATCATAATTATTTTAATTAATAATCTTGTGAAAGCAACTGTACTCACAGTGATAGAAGAAAGTATAGATTCGTTCATTGTTGTTCTAGAATCCCTTTTCACAATTCCTAAGTTTTAATTTGTTGGAGAAGAGACTAGCTTAGTTTAGGATGCAACAGCATGACGGCTTATTAATGAATTTAGTTTAGATTAGGGTTTAGGTTTATGAGTTCTTATATAGATGTGTAGGATTAATTAGAGCCTTTAGATCAACATAGGATCCATCCAAACCATCCAGTCCAAGAAAATGCATCATCAAGCCAATCAGAAGTCGCCACGTAGCCCTAAGACTCAGAAAATCGTCACTGTCCAAAATAGTCAGCAAGGGTCGACCCCTACAGAGGGAGGTCGACACCCCTATAGGGGGTCGACACCTGTGTCGACACCCCTTAAGGGGGTCGACACCCTCTGGCGGGAATTTTCCCGCCCACTTCTTTTCGCTGGTTTGAATTTCAAATTTTGATTTATTAATTAATTTAATTCTGGTTTTAAACTGAAACCTTCTAACCTCCATAACTTCTTCATACTGTATCCATTTTACGCAAATTCGGACTCTATCTCAAGTAAAATTCCAAGACGACCGAACGCAATGGTGCAACCCGTTTCCCTTAATTCTTCTTCTAAAAATTAAGTATTCTTTAACTTGTCAGATTTAATATTTAAAATTACGGGGTGTTACACTTGCACTCAAACACTTGTTTACATCCATGGAATTCTTACCTAAAGGTCGAAGATTCTATCAATAGGACATACTTAAATGATAGAAACAAGCATAAGTAAAAGCTTTGGAAAAGGAGTTAAGAGCATACCCTTAAAAAGAAAAGGGTACGAAACAAGAATCTTGTCTTTGGTCTCCCAAGTTACATCCTTCGGGTTATCTCCCCACTGAACCTTCATCAACTTGATTTGTTTATTGCATAGCTTCTTAACTTCTAATCCAAGAATATGGGAAGGAACTCGTCTGACCGTCGCCTCACGTTCCACCTCTACTTTTTCCAATACACTCGGCTCTACTACTTCCGCGGTATCATGCAAATACTTCCGCAAGTGAGAAACGTGGAAAACATCATGAACGCCGAATAGTCTCTCTGGCAGCTTTACTCTATAGGCCATTTGGCAAATCCTTTCTATTATGGGAAATGGCCCTACGAATCTTGGTGCCAATTTCCCTACAGATCCGAAATGAACCACATTCCTCAAAGGTGACACTTTAACGAAAACCATATCTCCTACTTCAAACTCAATGTCAGTCCTTCTCTTGTCAGCATGCGATTTATGTCTGTCTTGAGCGGTCTTCATTCGTCGTCGGATAAGATCAATCTTCTCGGATGTTTCCCTAAACATATATGGTCCAAGTAATAGCCTCTTTGTAGATTCCCACCAATAAGTTAGTGATCTACAGGGTCGTCTGTATAATGCTTCGAAGGGTGCCATGCCAATGCTTGCTTGAAAACTGTTGTTATGGGCGAACTCTGCTAAAGGAAATGCTCTTCCCAAGTCCCTACGAAGTCTGGGATACACAGCCTCAAAAGATCTTCAAGAATTATGTTCACCCTCTCTGTATGCCCATCGGTCTGAGGATGATAAGCGATGCTCAAACATAACTGTGTACCTATTGCTTCTTGCAAACTCCTCCAAAATTCACTAATGAAGATGGGGTCATGATCGCTTACGATGCTAGTAGGTACTCCATGAAAATAGACTATCTCACGAACATAAATTACTGCCAACCATGCTACCTTCCTCTTACTCTTAACTGGAATGAAATGAGCGCTCTTAGTAAGTCTATCTACTACCACCCAAATACTGGTATTTCCTTTCTTTGATCTAGGCAAACCATCTATGAAATCCATAGAGATGCTCTCCCACTTCCACTGTGGAACCTCTAATGGATGACGTAAACTACTAGGCTTCTTTTGCTCAGCTTTGACTTGCTAACAGACTAAACATTGAGAAACAAACTCTACCACATCTTTCTTCATCCCAGCCCGAAAGAAAACCCTCTTCATGTCCCTATATATCTTATCACCGCCTGGATGAATAATCAACTTAGAATGATGGGCTTCCTTTAAGACTATCCTTAACAAACTTCCAGTTTGAGTAACATAAAGCCATCTATCTCGTTGCAACCACCCTTTATTGTCAATGGAATATCTACTGAGGTGACTAGAAGTTTCCCTTTTTCCAAGCCTATCCAAGTCTGAAATCTGTGGATCATTTCGCTGCGAAGCTCCTATCTGATCCATAAGAGTAGGTCGTATCTCTAACGATGCAAACAAACCAGGCAATAACTCGGTGGAGGTCTAAAATCAATAGTCTATATGAACTCCAAGCTTTTCCTTTCCACAAACAGAGGACTTAAGGCCATCCTCTGCCTACTCAGTGCGTCTGCCAGCACGTTACCCTTGCCAAGGGTATAAGCAATCTCGAAATCATAAGAAGCTAGGAACTCCATCTACCTTTGCTGCATTAAATTAAGATCCTTCTACGAGAACAAATACTTGAGAGATTTATGATCGGTGTACAACTCGAACCTCTCTCCAAGCAAGTAATGACGCCACATCTTAAGTGTGAATACTATGACAGCTAGCTCTAAATCATGGTAGGGTAGTTCTTCTCATAGACTCTTAGCTGTCTACCCCCATAACACACTACCTTCCCCTCGTGCATCAGAACCGCACCAAGCCCTGTACCACATGCATTAGTGTAAATTGTAAACACTTTATTCCCATCAGGCGAGGTCAAGACTAGGGCTGTTGTCAGAGCCCTCTTCAGTCGTTGGAAATCAACATCACAATCTATATCCCATGAAAACGCCAAATTCTTATTCGTCAGCCTGGTAAGTGGGGCTAATAACTTTGCGAAGTCCTTAATGAACTTGCTATAATAGCCTGCTAACCCTAAAAAGCTTCTCACCTCCGTTGCATTCTTTAGAATCTACCGGTCTTGAACTATAACCATCTTTGTGGGATCTACTGCTATCCCTTCTTTAGAAACCACATGCCCTAGGAATCTAACCTCATTTCCCCAAAAATGGCATTTGGAGAACTTTGCCTTAAGCTAATGCGCACGGTGAGTTTTCAAAACTTCTCTCAAATGTTGGGCATGTTGTTCCTCACTCTTCGAGAAGATCAAGATATCATCAACAAAGACCATGACGAATTTATTTAGAAACACCCTACTCATCAGATCAACAAAATAGGCGGGTGCATTCGTCAATCCAAAAGGCATAACTAGCCATTCAAAGAAACCATCTGGAATCCTAAAAGCGATCTTATCTATACTATCCTCATCCACCCTCAACTGATGAAACCCCATGGCCAAGTCTAACTGAGAAAATACCGAGGCACCAACAAGTTGGTCAAACAAGTCATCTATCTTTGGAAGTGGGTACCTATTCTTCTTTGTGAGTTTATTCAACTCCCTATAGTTCACACACAAACGAAGCAAACCATCCTCCTTAGTCACGAATACTACTGGAGCACCCTATTCAGATATGCTTCGCTTGATAAACCCTTTCTCAATCAGCTCCTCTACTTGCTTGCTAAGCTCCCTCCCTTCCCTCGGAGCCATATGGCACTGTTAATTCAACTGGCTTTGCATTGTCCACCAAATATATACGAAAATCAATTTCGCGCCTTGGAGGTAATCCCCGTACCTCATCAAAAACATCAGAATAACCTTGGACTACTGGAATAGATTGCAGATCATTGATAGATGCATCAAGAGACTCTAGGAAACTAAGCATGACAGACCCTTGTGGGTCACAAGAAATCTCGAGGGTCCTCCCATGGCAAGTCAACAGTCTCGACCCTCCTCTCACAATCTAGAATGGCACCATATATGGTTAGCAAATCCATCCCTAGAATCAAGCCATAGCCTAAAAAATTGAACACATACGCGTCGCACTCAAATTCGACGCCTAAGATAGATATTCTCAAGCCTCGACAAATCATAAACAAATGAGCCAAACCACCAATAGGTTTTGAGACAACAATGGGATCCATTACCATACTAGTATTTAAGAGAAGAGATTCAACCACAGAACTAGATATAAATGAATGTGAAGCGCCAGAATCAAAAAGAGTTCTAATAGGATAAATGGAAATAGAAATCAAACCTTCCATGGAAAATTTCCAAACCCTATCTGGAGCATTGGTCGCGAGAGCATGCACCTGCCCTCCAGAAGCTCCTGCCATTTGACCTTGTCCCTGTGGTCCCTGTTTCTTTGAACACTCCATAACAAATTTCCAACTTCTCCACAATTGAAGCAAGTATTCTTCCTTCTTTTGCAGTCCTTGACCATGTGACCCTCTCGTCCACAACTATGACATTTCCTCTTATCCTTAACCTTGTCATTCTTTCCGCCCTTCTTCTGTTGTTGTTGTTGCTGCTGTCCTTTCTTAGGCCATACCTTCTTATTTTGCGTTGTTTCCTTGGCTTTTACTTCCTTCTTTTCTCCCTTGTCTTCCTCATGCATCAGGGCCATATCAACAAGCCTTTCAAAAGTAGCTCCCATTGGAATATTGGACATAGCTAACCCATGAAGGTGTTCATTCAGCCTTTTAGCAAACCACAAAGCTTTCTTATGCGGAGTATCTACCAAATCCAACCCAAATCTTGCTAGCTGGTTGAATTTGTTCACATATTCTTTAACAGTCATGTTTCCTTGTTTGAGCGCCAAGAACCTCTCCATTTGCATGCTTTTATCATCTTAAGAAAGAAACTTCATTTAAACCCTCATTCTAAAATCATCCCATGTCTCCACCAGATGTTCAGCTTGGGTCACTTTCCACCAGAACGAAGCTTCATCTTTCAGTAGCCAGGCAGTTAACTGAATCTTCCTTCGACCTTTCACTTCAAAGATTACAAACAAGTCCTCGGTCTCCTTGAGCCAATTCCTTGCCTCTACGAATGTTTCGGTTCCACGGAATGGCTTCCCTCCCATGGCACGAGAATCTTTGCAGATCTTAGCGAAATTATCTGCTCTTGGAGGAGGAGGAGGAGGAGGAGGAATGACGGGTGCAGCTGGGGGAGGAACGTCAGCTTGACCTCCGACAGGCGCCGTGGCCTCTAGGTACCTGCGAAACCAGCCCGGTATCGTAGTTCCCTCAGGAATATTAGGTTCCTTTGACATGCTAAAATGAAAAGGAAAGAGATTTAGACAACGGACCAAAGGATATTACATATGGCTTCGGGGAATATGTTCTTCAAAACAAATTCTTCTTTTTTAAAAATTCTTTCTTTTGAAACCTTATTCAAAATATTTTTCAAATTTTTTTATCTAATCTGGTAACGTTCAGCTCTGATACCAAGTGTGATACCCCACGTCCGTTAATGTCACTCACAAAGGGAATGCATTAAGTTTCATGAAGCGTTGTAGGTAAACCGAAAAAGAAATATTACAAGATAGATATATAATGACAGCGGAATGAAAAACTTTATTAATCACAAAGCATCGTGGTTCAAAAACATCACATGTCTGAAATACACACAAAAACCATTACATCATAAAAATTATTGTCTTGTACTTTAAAAAATCAGAGTACATAAAATAAGCAAAATTACCCAAATAAAATATAGCCATAGTAGCAAGGGTAGGAGCTTGAGTCATACATCTAAGCAGTTCCAGCAAAATGAAAGCAGAATCACGGTCAAGCCTGAGTATTCCCACCATGAGAACCTGGGTGGGAGGGGGGAACATAAGAAAGGAGTGGAAACAAAAAGCGTCAGACATAAAGTATGACGAGTCCAGTTACTTTTAGCAAGTAAATAAGTAAAAGTACCATGATAGGCAGATAAAGCGGATAAGAGAGAGATATCAACATATAAGGCAGGTATGACAAGGTAAACATGATAGAGCGTATATGCTTCATTAAAGAATCTATGATTCTGTACACTAATACTAGTATCACCAGAATGATATGATCCCAACAACTATAAGATGGTAGACTTTACGCATATGTCCCGATGTATCCTAACCACTACCCTAATCGATCGGCTCTCTACTCCGTAGATACTCTGTGCCGACCCCACAGTAGGAGGTATCACTTTCCTAAAGTGGCAACCCTTCATTGATGTGCACAAATATATCTACTAGTGTCACCGTCCTCTAAGATCCCTCTACCCGGCCTATACACGCACATGTCCCCGGTCGGTTTGTGCCGCCCACACCGTCCTTCTCATTTGGATCTCTTGCAATCAGTCCAGTAAGCGTGACCCGACTCCGTCCTAGGGCGGAGTCCTCGTTTGATATCGTTATATGGGTTACTGACTGAAACGGGTCCCACACACAATACGATACAAGCTCTCCCCTTTGTCTTGTATCCCCTCTAGGATTTCCACTGGTTATGCTTACCACTAGGTGTCTTCAATTACATAACCCTATCATTTCCACAAGTTATGCCTACCCTAAGTTGTCTTTAATTACATAACTCCAACATTTCCACGGATTAGGCTTACCACTAGGTTCCTTTAATTACATAGCCCCCCTCAGGTTAAGTTTGTGGGCCTATATATAAATATTACCCACCCCCTCAGATTTACTTAACCCACCCACTGTTCAAACATATTCACTTAACCCCTATTCAAGTTCATGTTCATACAATCCCCATGGATTTTACTAGGTTAAGTATTCAAGATTTATTACCATATTTTCATTTATGGTTACAGTATGCTAGACCCCTCCCCCCCAACATTAAGCCTACAATTTGTGGATGTTGGATATGTCGGGCGAGTCCGGGCAGACTTGTTCCACAAATCGGGCTTAACCTCGTGTCTTAGAACGTCTTGTATTTGTGCACCTAGATCTCTCACATTAGATTCACCACTTGTGGTCGCTGGATATGCCAGGCGGTTCCGAGCAGACTTCCACCACAAGTGTAATCTAACCTCTTGTCTAGGCGCAGTTACAGTTTCTAATTACTATAATCCTAGGAATTTCTTTATTAGCCCATTCTTGCCTATGTCATTATAGATTATAGGTTTCATGCCCCCCTTTTCCCCAATTATGTTCATAGTGAAATATATGTCCAAATTCGTATACATATACATTATTCAAATTATGCCAATTTTTACCTTTTTACCAATTATGCCCCAAATTCCTAATTCACAAGATATGCCCAATTTCAATGTTTTCCCCTCTTTCACAAACGAACGTAATCACATAATTTAGCAGCATGCCTAGGCTTGAAAGTAGCCTAGCTATATAAAATAATAGGGAAAGGGTGAAGGGAAGATGACAGAGATGATTATTCTAACATGATTGACATAAACTTTTCATGGCATAATGTTAAGATGAACATATAAGAATAGTTCGGTGAACTTGTGATCATAAGTGGGTCCTAACATAGTAGGGATGTCATAATAGGCATGATTAGATCTAAACTTGGATTTAGATGTTCAACACTTGACAGATCCAACTTAACCACAACATGATAAGTACAAATTGATCTAAATATCGAATTTGATCTATAATCAAAGTAGATTTGATGTGATAAAGGTTAAGATCCAAGTCATAGTATGTCGAAATATCATAGATTCACAAGTTATTACAGATCTGAAGTGATTTAAGGATTAATATGCATAGATCCAAATTACAGTCCTATCATGTTTAATTTTTATTTATTTAAATCTAAAAGCAACTTGAAACTCAAAGCGTTTGGATCTAAAAAGGTAGAAGAAGAACAGATCCACACTTAAATATCTAACTTTGATTTGCAGAAGAAGAAAAGGATCTGATTCAGTCCAGGCACCGACAACATTTAGGCCTCCATTGATTTTTAGTGAAGAAAATAAGAGGAATGAGCCTATATTTATAGCTTCCTACCCTAGAATTCGACCTGCCACCTTAGCCCTAAGGGAGTCGACTTATGGGTCGATACCCCACTTGAGTGGTCGACCCAGGGGTCAACCCGAATTCTGAAATTTTGACTTTTGAACTGAGAATTTGAACTTCTGGACCCTATATATATAATTATCTTGCACGTATACAAACTTCAAACCCTTATAACTTCTTCATACGGTGTCCGTTTTACGCAAACCAATGTCTATCTTGACCAGAATTTCGGGACAAATACAAGGCGCAGTCCGTTTCCCTTAATTCTAAATATTAAATTAATTATTATTTAATTTTTCCTCTTTTAGTATTATTAAAATTCTGGGGTGTTACAATAACGGATTAGTGAGGTGTCAACTACAGATGTTGTTTTTAAAAGGTAAACTGACGGATATATATGCATCTTTTTATAGATGCAAATCAATGACATTGCAAAATAAACTTATAAATTTATAACTATAGCTACTGCAACACAATTTGATATCTATGCTAACACATTGAAGATTGCATTGCAATAGACAAAAATCAGCATAGCTATGACAACATTTTAGTTGATAAACCTTGGATTTTCATTGCAGTAGGCCATCTATGGCATAGTGTTTTAAGCTCAAACAATAAATTACAACACACAACATATTCTTTTAAATCCTATTGTTAAAGTTTTCAACATATTTCACAAGTTTAAATTATTTCTAAATAATTTAAACATCATTTTGATTTTTCATACAATAAATTTACATATGTTACAAAAATGATGTTTTTCTTTCTATATTTAACCAAAATTTGTATCCTTAACATTTTATATTTTTTCAAAAATGTATACAAACTTGTTTAGAATATTTCTAACAACTTTTAATGTTAATTATTCATGTTACAAAAAATATACAGTTTTTCAAAACAAGTTATATTTTTTTCCAACTTTACGTAAAATCTTGCATTTCTAAGTTTAAAGGTAATACAAATTACATTTCTTATTAAAATAAACAACAAACCTTATTTTAAATATTCCAAGATGCTTAAATATTGGTTTTTAATCATTAATGAGATAGAAATGTAAATTTACACTGAAATTCATTGTTTGCTACAAATTTGAGATTTAATGCACGAGTACATGTAAATCTCTCAAACACTTAAAAATTCCACTTTGTATAGCTCACAATATTCTCCTTTTATTCGTTTATTAAGTGCCACCCAACTCAATATTGTTCAATTATCCAAGCTTTCAACAAAATAATTTCCAAACTATTTAAATTGGAAAAACAATGGTTTTTGGATTAGTTTCTCCATATTATTATTATTTACTAAATATTAGATTGTACTGTGTTTTAACTTAGCTAATTTACAATCCAATCCAATTTACATTTTTAAATCTCAAAAATCCTAACTTATAAAACTCAAGGATTTTCACGAGTTATCCTCTTCAAATCAAGATTAATCCAATTAATTACCATTTGATTATCTTACATGTAATCGTACAAAAATCAGGGTTGTTATAGTCTCAACCTTGTAAAACTTCATTCCTACAATTTCCGTTGGGAAAAGTCATAGCAATATGTTGTATTTCACCAACACAATGGATAAACACAAAAGAGATAAGCTAGAGTTTGTGAATTTCTCACCCTATGATTCGAAGATAGGAAATCTGGATTTACATGCTCAATGTGTTCTCTAGTTTCCCAAGTATAATCATTAGGATTTTCCAACCACCAGACCTTCAGGAGTATAACACTTTATTACAGAGCCGTTTAAACTCCTTAGCAAGATAACGGATGGTATGCTACACGAATGAAAGATCGGGGGAGATCTCAAGCTGCTCCAGAACATGTGAATCAAGAACAAAAACAAAGTCTCACATACACTTCCTTAGATGTAAGATGTGAAACACATCATGAATTCTTGAAAACTGTCCATGAAGTGCTACTCTAGAAGCCACGAGACCGATACACTCCATAATAGAGAATGGCCCAATATAGCGAGAAGCCAACTTCCCGATCTGGCTGAAGCATACTACCCTTTTAAGAGGAGATGCATGAAGATAGACTGAGTCGTCGGCTAAGAACTCAAGCATCTTCTTATGGTTGTCGAACATAATTGGGGCCTGGAATGAGTTTCTCCTCGGACTTAAGCCAAAAAAATAGAGAATAACACGGTCTTACATATAAAGACTCGAATGGAGACATGCCGATAGAAGATTGGTAGCTATTATATAAAATCAACTAAGGGAATATGATCCTCCTAGCTACCACCAAAATCAATAGTATAGGCTTGAAGAAGATCTTCAAATGCATGTTTCTCCCATCAATCTATCCAACAGGCCATGGGTAGTTAGTAGTGCTAAAATTTAGCTTTGTACCCAAAGCTAAATGAAGGTTCTTCCAAATATCGCTCGTAAACAGTGAATCACTATCACAAACGATGGATCTAGGAATACCATGCAATAACATGACTTCCTTTATATAGAGTCTCGAAAGAGATAATGCGCTCCTTCTCAATGAGATAGGAAGAAAATGCGCGGACTTAGTAGATGGTCCACGATTACCCAAATGCTACTATTGCCCGAACTCAAACGAGGTAATCCATCAAAGAAATTCCTGGTCTCACTTCCACGTAGAGACCTCAAAAGGCTGAAGTAGACCACTAGGTCGCTGATGCTTGGCTTTCATGAGCTAAAAAGTCATGTAATTGCCTATGTAACTTGCCACGTCTTGCTGATACTTAGTGTGATGACACTTAGATAGAACGTCTCACCTAAGCTCTGGAATAGATGGCACGACTAATATCCCCTTCCTATGAAGACACCTGTGGTTATCAATGCTCAAATCCATCATCTCTATGTCATTGCGGGATTCAAACTTGCATTTCTGGATAAGGGAAGAGATGTCAAATCTTACCGCTGAGCCTTGGCAATCGTATCTGTAACGATCCGTGATTTTCGACCATTTGAATCTGAATATTTAAATTGGTTTTAAATATTTTATTTGGAATATTAATGGATTTTAATATTTAATCGTTATTTAAAATGAAGTTTGAACGCTATAGTTTATATATAATATAAATCGAGCTTGAAAATGGCGTGCAGTTCGTAATATGGAGTTTTGAACTTTAATTGAATATACAGGATCCGATATAAGTCGGATTTCTGTGAAACAAGAAACGTTGGAACCGTATCGATTATAGTTTTCATATGAAAGAGAAAAATCCAGATTTCGTGTTACTATTTGTAAGTTATGGCTAAATCAAATTTTAAATAGTCGATGTGAAAAATCGTTATAAAAATATAGGCCTTTAAAATATCCATTTTGCAAACGGTCTTCGTTTTCGACGAAATCAATTTCAATTGGACCGCAACGTTAAATTATTGCACGGTGTTAAATGGTGTGGCAAATCGATGTCGTATGTGGCCACGATAGCCGTAAACGCCCAATTATTTTCTATAGCGCGTAATTTAATTAATTTAATTCAATAAAGGGATATTTGAGTGTAACTTGAACAGACGATCGAATTAGGCCACGAAACCAGTCCCATTGAGTTCGTATCGTCGACTAGAGTCAGGATAGGTATATAGTTTGTTATTTTTAGAGACCGACAAATTTGGCGTTAAAAATGGCATCGCGGTGCACGTAAAAATCGCCTACCGGGGAAAAAGTCTCAGAGTGCGACGAAACTGGTGCCGTTGGGTTCGTATTGAAGAATTATTATAGGATTGCAAAGTTTCAAGTTGATTTGATTTATCTGGTGATCGTGGAAAAATTAAATGTGTGTTTATTTCTGGTTTTATAAAGGAAAATTTTTCATACGACCTCGGATTTCGACGAAACTTGTCCCATTGGGTCCGGAATACCTTTTTACACTAAGAATAGTTTTTTTATCAGTAAACAGACATCGTTTGTGGTAGTTTTTATCAACTACTTCACCGCGAAGTTTCGTTATAATAAAATAATATATTTATCTATCCAACACACTATATAAATCCATCTGGGAACCCTATTCCGCGTCAAACAATTTCCATTAGTCAACCAGGCTTTGTAGCCGCCACATACTCAAACGAACGGCAGAGAAGTGCTAAACTCTCGCCTCCTTTTTCTCTCGATCTAGCGAGTTATGGCGGAATTCCCTAACTAGAACGAAGTCGGGGACAACGAGATCTAGGTACTGTACGGTGGCGATCGGGAATGGTGCATCGAGGAGGTCTGAATTCGGTCTAAAAGCCGCCGACTTGAGGGAAGAATAATGGAGCGAAGGCGTCACCGAGATGAGCGCGACTTGGGGCGGAGGACCAGGGGACATCGACGCGTCTTCTGATGTTGTAATGACCCGCATTTGCAGAGGTATTATAATTAATTTATTTAATTATATAAATAGTGCTATAGTGAATTAAATGGTGGTTTAATTAAATAATGGTGAATATTTAATTTAAAATAATAAATTTAATAATATATTTAATTCTGAAATAATCAGAATTGGCTGAAATGGCGATATGGTGTGAACTGGATCATCTGTGATATTTAATTTAGCTTGGAATTGAATTTGAATAACGAATATATTATTTGAATGACAGTTTGAACGTATAATTATATTATAATTAAAAATGAGCTTGAAATGGTGTTGCAGTTCGTAAATTGGCGATTTGAACTTCAACTGAATGTACAGGATTCGTTTTAAGCCGGATTTCTGTGAAACAAGAAACGTGTGGAGCTGGTGGAGTATATCTTTCTAGTGGAAGAGAAAAAATCAGGATTTTGTCGTGTAGATTTGGAGATATGTCCAAATCAAATTTTAAAATAGTCGCTATAAAATCGTTTATCGACCGTAACGGTTTATTCGATATAACTAGTGATCGGATTTGAATTTAGACTAGGTTCTTTTGAGACGTAGTGATAATTTAATTTTTAGAATTTTTCTGTAATTTTTAATTAATTAAATACGCAACTTTTTATTTGGAGTATTTTGCACCCTTAATCAGTGATTTTGGGGTTTCACAATATGAGTTAATCTACCGATATTATTATATTTTTGGGATCACGACACATTACTCGATTAAATGATATTTTCATATCAGTCCATGGACAAATAAAATTTTGTATAATGGGGTATCCTAAAATGTAAAACAAATATATGAATGCCCACGCACAACCAACATTCAAGCATGAACAAGGCAGTAGCTAAAACATGCTCTTTAGCATATAATAAGGCGAAATGTATTATAAGACTTGGATTTATAGCAATTTGCTCCATTGGTATACAAGCACCACATGTTTAACATTTGTTAGGGTGAATAAAGTACTTAAATATTTTCATGGTTTTATGAGGTTGAAATCATAAAGTATTGTATAGTTCCGATCCCCACGTTCCCCCTACGTTTGTCATATGTGTTTGTGTGTCCCATTTTCAATTACTACGTGTTGTTTCCCTCAGGTTCATTCACCATCAATACCAACGCATGGACGTCCCTCAAGTAAATAAGATATACATTTATTTTATTGTTTCTATTCCTTTCATGCTAAGGAAAAGTGCCCATATATAACACTGACAGTATCGCTCTCTGTTCTTTCCCTCATTTTCTTCTCATCAACTACTCCATACATTGTTGAGCCATGCTTAAATGTCATTATCTTTGTAACTGCTCAAAAATAAATAAATATACACAAGTACGGCTCCTGTAACAAGTCTATGTCCAAACCATGCTGTACTGACCCTTATTTGAGAAAATGGCAGATCATATTAAAGTATGATGGCGATGGCGTTAATAGCGTAGTGCCTGGAGGTTGTGCTCGAATGGAGAATGAACATGGTGGCACACATGGTACTGACGTGAGAAATGGATAATGGAAGCAAGTGTGAGCGTGGGGGAGTTATAACATACAGGGAGCGCAGCTTTCCTGGTAACAAAACAAAGAGGCATTGGGGTATTTTTGTTGGGTAGGTACACTGCGTGAACATGGTGGAAGTGGGTTATAAGTGGAAGGTGACCAAGTGTGTTGGAATGGTGGTGGAGATGTTGGAGCTCACGAAGCGTGAAGATTGGACGCACGTGGAGTGAGGGAGGAGTATGAAACAAAGTGAAATGGACGAGCATGGGTGAAGTCGCATATACTGTAGCGAGAATTAAATGATGATGTTGGGGACGTATTGTGTGAAAGTGAATGAAGTGAGTGTGAGCAAGGAAAAATATAGGGGAGCAGGTTCTTGTAGTACGGGGAGTAGGAGGAGGATTAGAAGAGTATGAAGTTAATGGTTGTTGAAAACCGAGGAGTAGAACGTGAAGAATGGGCTAGTCTTGGACAAACAGAAAAGGGAAATGACGAATATTTACAAATGGAATTCGAACGATCTCCTTCATTGGAACCGTACAAACGCATGCTGCAAAGTGAACTGGTTGGGAGCCTGGATCTCGTCTCGGTAAGGCGGAATAAAACGTCAGAACAAAACGGTCGATCGATTATCGTTATCTAACGATAACCGAAAAGGTGAGTAAAACTCACCAACTCTGAACAGTTATATTTTATAACGTATTCTTAGAACTGTTAATCATATGTTGATTGCTGTGTGTTAACTGTTTAGTTGAATTGCTTGTGTATTGGTTGTAATTATAGATAACGATATATAGATATATATCGTTAATCAAATATTAATTCTGTCTAGCAGTATATTTCATATCGAAGTGAAGTCGATGTTATTATATTGTTTAACATCTGTGATGTAGGGAAACAGGTTGGAGGAATCCGACTGGATTCCTCAACATTTATTTTACTGTTTTTTTTCATATATTGTGATATATGATGTGTTATAAAATCTGTTATGGATTATGTGTGTTAGAATGATACTGATCATTGTGGTTTGTCATTTTAATATCATAAGAAACCCTGGGATGTAAAAAGAAATATTTCAATGTATATTGAAATAAAGGAATTTTATAAAATCAACCGATTTTATAAAAGGAAATAATTTGAAAATATTTATTTAGAAAATAAATAGGAGATTATAAAGGAGAATATTTATTTATAAAATAAATAGGATAAACGAATATATATTTAGGAAATGAATAGAGTTAATCGATTAGAGTAAATCAAATAGAGTAAATCAATTAGAGTAAAACATACATAGTTATTCGGGATGAGATTCCATTTAGCACGACTGCTACCGTAATTCGCAGGGCTGCAGATAGCCGGTAGCGGTCGGATGTTTCCTGAGGGAATCAGGTGTAACCATTGTGATCGCTGCGATCTAGAGTCAAGCGAATGGAGTTAAATTCAATATTAGTTATTCGAATAGGAGTTAAACAAATAGAGTTATTCAATTAGAGTAAATCAAAATGGAGTTAAACAGAAATTAGAAACTGACTAGAGATTAATAAGTTGAATAAGTTTTGTAGGTATCGATCTGATGTTGGTTCCGGCCTTCGGGGTTTATACTTGGGAAGTTGTTCTCTTGTTGGTTATAGTTAGAGTCTGATAGATGTGGGATGATAGTGATATGTAAATAAACAATGGAAATGTTTTCCAGTGTTAATAACGTATATTTTCTAAACATAGAAATGAGGATATATATATATATGGTTGATGATTGATCGATATAATTTTCAATTGGAAATAATATCATTGTTTGCACACGTGTTTTCTTTGATAGTTAACTCATCGACTATCGAAGTTTTCGACCATTTTAACGTTGTTAATATGGAGAGACCAGTTGGATTATTATCCGAAGAACCACTCTGTATTGGCATAAGCGTTGCGAATCATATATGCCAAAGATAATTTAAGACGGAGTTATGCAAGAGCTATCCTGTTTACAGAATAGTGCCTTAGGTTTGTCTAGTCCTAGGACGACTTGTATGGAAGAATGTCTGACAGAGTATATCTAATTAATCGCGTAAGTTGATCTCTTCAAACGTATCCACGTTTGGTGGCGGAGGAATTCGTTTCTCTTAGCTGTATACCTGTGGTATTTTTGGGGAAATCAATTTGTGATTTGGCAGGTATGACGATGTGACATTCAAAGTGAATGATGATGTGATATGTAAAAGATAAGCGTAGCTTCTAGCCTCACATCCGGTAAATGACAGAAATCGGCCAGGCAGCATGGCTAAGTCTGTCGCTCCGAAGTATGGTATATAATCACCTATCTAGAGAATATTCATTTGCTTCTTTAATCTATCAATGCTGTCCCATTTATATATACGGGAATTGGTTGCTGATCCCAACCGTTGGTGATATACATTCGATACACTCAAGCAAAATGAGTGGTCGGTCATGTGTGTCCGGGTTGCAAGAGGTTCTTGTTGAACCCATTATATTCCTTTCTAGAGGTACACTAGCGAAAGGTGGTTCCATACCTTGTCATAGTTAGAAATCCATTACCCAATACGTGCTTGCGGTTTTGATTGCATACTATATATGTAGAACGTGAGATGAAAGCGTTTCTGCTAGATGATTATTATATTGTGGTTGATAGACATTATTATAATATCAAAAGGTTTTTGATATAAAGATAATTTGTATTCTCATAAGGGAAAAACCTGTTCCGTTATACGGCGTGGTCTTATGAGATATCATTTACCTACTTAAACTGTTTTACTCATACCAGTCCATGTTGCATGCTTGGGGAATGTGTCGCATGATAGGGGGTTCTCGCTTTTCGTTAGCTGGCGAATGGGAGACTCTTACCCCTACATGTCCCGGAAATGAGGGTTGGTTGTGAAGTCGAAAGGCTGGCCGTAAAATGTGGTGCTGGGGTACCAATGTAAGCCACAGTGGAGTATTACCTTGCTGCTTCGGGAGGATGAGGAGAGGATGGCTGCAAAGCCTACTTGAACTAAATTCCCGGGTCATTACAATTGGTATCAGAGCTTAAGTTAAGTGATTTATCTTGGCTCTGTGGCGTAACTCGGTAGAGATGGGGTTAATAATGCCCTAGATTGAGTTGAGTGTATATATACGAGAGTGCGTATTTGTTATTGATATAAAAATTATTTTATATTGTGGAGATTTATTTGTTGAGTTGTTTATGAGTTCTGGTCGACTAGTTTGATCCACTGTATCGGTAGGAGTTTATAAACACTCGAATATGATGGGTCGACACGATATGTTTTGAAAAGAGGGTAAAATGAAATAATTTTACCCAAATTTGATTTTTGATATAAAGGATTTATATTGAAATGATTATAATATATTGGATGTGTTGGCCACTATTATAATCGAATAAGATTATGAAATGTGAAATGGTTATGTAAATAGCCAATCAGAATTCGTATAAGTGAAATACATGAAATCAGACGAGTTAAATCTAAAATTTAAACCAGGAATTGAAATTAAAACCCTGGAAATTGGAGAAGTGTTGGTAAATGAATTTGGATTGAATATAAGGAAAGTTTAAGAACCTGGGAGATTTTGAATTGTTTTACTAGTATTATGAATGGTATTTTGAAGTTGATTTCAAAATGAAAGTGTTTAAAGAATGAGTTTTGAAAATGTTATAGTATTGAACTCACTTGATTGCTGGGAAATAATTCTGATGATGGTGTACACATCATCAGTGTCATTTTCGAGTTTCTAAGTGACGGATTACTACCAAAGATTTTGTTTTTGAAATGTTTTGATTAAACAAGTTGTTTAGAAATTCAAAGGTTTTGAATTGGTATTATGGTTTCAAATTGATTTGAAATAAACCAAGGAATTTAAATTCTGGAATATATATTTAACTGATTAAGTTAAATAGATTGAAATGGTAAAAGGAAATTAGAATTTAACTTAAGCCCAAGTTAAATTAAAACAAAATTGGATTATAGAATAATCTGGAATAGAATTGAATGGATAAGTCAAGAATTTGAAATTTAGCTTGGACTTAGAATTTGGAGATCAAGAATGGTACTTGAGATTAAGATTTGGAATTTAGCTTGCATAAGCGAATGATTGGGTTTGAGGATAAGAACTGATTAGAGTTCGATTGTGATGGCATTTGTATCTGCTGAATTTGCAGCAGATGGAAACGATATAATGATATGCCCGACAAAAAGGTACAAGTTTATATTTCTATTTGATATGAGTTCGGGATTTATGAGCCGAACTGGCAAGCCGCTTGGCTGTTTGATTTTCTTTTGGGTTGGAGATGGCCTAGAGAGGCGAGTTGGAGTTTGACGTATTGACCAGTACAAAAGAGGTGTTGGCGAAATTTTTCGAAAAGTTAAGAGTTAGAAAATTTTCAGGATTTTTGGAAATTTTCGTTGATAAGAATTAATTAATATTTTAATTGAAATTAAATTAGGTTCAGTTGAGACTGATGTTAAAAAGGTGAACAAATATGTTCTAATCAGTCGATAGGGTCGTTCTCTACCTTAGCAATTTCGAGGACGAAATTATTTTAAGTGGGGAAGATTGTAATGACCCGCATTTGCAGAGGTATTATAATTAATTTATTTAATTATATAAATAGTAATATAGTAAATTAAATGGTGGTTTAATTAAATAATGGTGAATATTTAATTTAAAATAATAAATTTAATAATATATTTAATTCTGAAATAATCAGAATTGGTTGAAATGGCGATATGGTGTGAACTGGATCATCTGCGATATTTAATTCAGCTTGGAATTGAATTTGAATAATGAATATATTATTTGAACGACAGTTTGAACGTATAATTATATTGTAATTAAAAACGAGCTTGAAATGGCGCTGTAGTTCGTAAATTGGCGATTTGAACTTCAACTGAATGTATAGCATTCGTTTTAAGCTGGATTTCTGTGAAACAAGAAACGTGTGGAGCTGGTGGAGTATATCTTTCTACTAGAAGAGAAAAATCAGGATTTTGCCAAGTAGATTTGGAGATATGTCCAAATCAAATTTTAAAATAGTCGTTGTAGAATCGTTTATAGACCGTAACGGCTTATTCGATATAACTAGTAATCGGATTTGAATTTAGACTAGGTTCTTTTGAGACGTAGTGACAATTTAATTTTTAGAATTTTTCTGTAATTTTTAAATAATTAAATATGCAACTTTTTATTTGGAGTATTTTGCACCCTTAATCAGCGATTTTGGGGTTTCACAATATGAGTTAATCTACCGATATTATTATATTTTTGGGATCACAACACATTACTCGATTAAATGATATTTTCATATCAGTCCATGGACAAATTGAATTTCATATAATGGGGTATCCTAAAATGTAAAACAAATATATGAATGCCCACGCACAACCAACATTCAAGCGTGAACAAGGCAGTAGCTAAAACATGCTCTTTAGCATATAATAAGGCGAAATGTATTATAAGACTTGGATTTACAGCAATTTTCTCCATTGGTATACAAGCACCATACGTTTAACATCTGTTAGGGTGAATAAAGTACTTAGATATTTTCATGGTTTTATGAGGTTGAAATCATATAGTGTTGTATAGTTCCCATCCCTACGTTCCCCCTACGTCTGTCATATGTGTTTGTGTGTCCCATTTTCAATTACTACGTGTTGTTTCCCTCAGGTCCATTCACCATCAATACCAACGCATGGACGTCCCTCAAGTAAATAAGATATACATTTATTTTATTGTTTCTATTCCTTTCATGCTAAGGAAAAGTGCCCATATATAACCACTAACAGTATCGCTCTCTGTTCTTTCCCTCATTTTCTTCTCATCAACTACTCCATACATTGTTGAGCCATGCTTAAACATCCCCATCTTTGTAACTGCTCAAAAATAAATAAATAAATAAATAAATAAATACAAGTACGGCTCCTGTAACAAGTCTATGTCCAAACCATGCTGTACTGACACTTATTTGAGAAAATGGCAGATCATATTAAAGTATTATGGCGATGGCGTTAATAGCGTAGTGCCTGGAGGTTGTGCTCAAATGGAAAATGAACATGGTGCGCACATGGCACTAACGTGAGAAATGGATAATGGGAGGAAGTGTGAGCGTGGGGGAGTTATAACATACAGGGAGCGCAGGTTTCCTGGTAACAAAACAAAGAGGCATTAGGGTATTTTTGTTGGGTAGGTACACTGCGTGAACATGGTGGAAGTGGGTTATAAGTGGAAGGTGACCAAGTGTATTGGAATGGTGGTGGAGATGTTGGAGCTCACGAAGCGGGAAGACTGGACGCACGTGGATTGAGGGAGGAGTATGAAACAAAGTGGAATGGACGAGCAGGGGTGAAGTCGCATATACTGTAGCGAGAATTAAATGATGATGCTGGGGACGTGTTGTGTGAAAGTGAATGAAGTGAGTGTGAGCAAGGAAAAATATAGGGGAGCAGGTTCTTGTAGTACGGGGAGTAGGAAGAGGATTAGAAGAGTATGAAGTTAATGGTTGTTGAAAACCGAGGAGTAGAACGTGAAGAATGGGCTAGTCTTGGAAAACAGAAAAGGGAAATGACGAATATTTACAAATGGAATTCGAACGGTCTCCTTCATTGGAACCGTACAAATGCATGCTGCAAAGTGAACTAGTAGGGAGCCTGGATCTCGTCTCGGTAAGGCGGAATAAAACGTCAGAATAAAACGGTCGATCGATTATCGTTATCTAACGATAACCGAAAAGGTGAGTAAAACTCACCAACTCTGAACAGTTATATTTTATAACGTATTCTTAGAACTGTTAATCATATGTTGATTGCTGTGTGTTAATTGTTTGGTTGAATTGCTTGTGTATTGGTTGAAATTATAGATAACGATATATAGATATATATCGTTAATTAAATATTGATTCTGTCTAGCAGAATATTTCATATCGAAGTGAAGTCGATGTTATTATATTGTTTAACATCTGTGATGCAGGGAAACAGGATGGAGGAATCCGACAGGATTCCTCAACATTTATTTTACTGTTTTTTTCATATATTGTGATATATGATGTGTTATAAAATCTGTTAGGGATTATGTGTGTTAGAATGATATTGATCATTGTGGTTTGTCATTTTAATATCATAAGAAACCCTGGGATGTAAAAAGAAATATTTCAATGTATACTGAAATAAAGGAATTTTATAAAATCAACCGATTTTATAAAAGGAAATAATTTGAAAATATTTATTTAGAAAATAAATATGAGATTATAAAGGAGAATATTTATTTAGAAAATAAATCGGATAAAGGAATATATATATTTAGGAAATGAATAGAGTTAATTGATTAGAGTAAATCAAATAGAGTAAATCGATTAGAGTAAAACATACATAGTTATTCGGGATGAGATTCCATTTAGCACGACTGCTAGCGTAATTCGCAGGGCTGCAGATAGCCTACGGCGATCGGATGTTTCCTGAGGGAATCAGGCGTAACCATTGTGATCGCTGCGATCTAGAGTCAAACGAATGGAGTTAAATTCAATATTAATTATTTGAATAGGAGTTAAACAAATAGAGTTATTCAATTAGAGTAAATCAAAATGGAGTTAAACAGAAATTAGAAACTGACTAGAGATTAATAAGTTGAATAAGTTTTCAGGGTATCGATCTGATGTTGGTTCCGGCCTTCGGGGTTTATACTTGGGAAGTTGTTCTCTTGTTGGTTATAGTTAGAGTCTAATAGATGTGGGATGATAGTGATATGTAAATAAACAATGGAAATGTTTTCCAGTGTTAATAACGTATATTTTCTAAACATAGAAATGAGGATATATATATATATATGGTTGATGATTGATCGATATAATTTCCAATTGGAAATAATATCGTTGTTTGCACACGTGTTTTCTTTGATAGTTAACTCATCGACTATCGAAGTTTTCGACCATTTTAACGTTGTTAATATGGAGAGACCGGTTGGATTATTATCCGAAGAACCACTATGTATTGGCATAAGCGTTGCGAATCATATGTGCCAAAGATAATTGATGACAGAGTTATGCAAGGGCTATCCTGTTTACAGAATAGTGCCTTCGGTTTGTCCAGTCCCAGGACGACCTGTATGGAAGAATGTCTGACAGAGTACATCTAATTGATCGCGTAAGTTGATCTCTTCAAACGTATCCACGTTTGGTAGCGGAGGAATTCGTTTCTCTTAGCTGTATACCCGTGGTATATTTGCGGAAATCAATTTGTGATTTGGCAGGTATGACGATGTGACATTCAAAGTGAATGAAGATGTGACATGTAAAAGATAAGCGTAGCTTCTAGCCTCACATCCGGTAAATGACATAAATCGAGCAGGCAGCATGGCTAAGTCGGTCGCTCCGAAGTAGGGTGTATAATCACCTATCTAGAGAATATTCATTTGCTTCTTTAATCTATCAATATTGTCCCATATATATATATATATATATATATATATATATACGGGAAACGGTTTCTGATCCCAACCGTTGGTGATATACATTCGATACACTCAAGCAAAATGAGTGGTCGGTCATGTGTAGCCGGGTTGCAGGATGTTCTTGTTGAACCCAGTGTATTCCTTTCTAGAGGTACACTAGCGAAAGGTGGTTCCATGCCTTGTCATAGTTAAAAATCCATTACCCAATACGTGCCTGCGGTTTTGATTGTATACTATATATGTAGAACATGAGATGAAAGCGTTTCTGCTAGATGATTATTATATCGTAGTTGATAGACATTATTATAACAAAAGGTTTTTGATATAATGATAATTTGGATTCTCATAAGGGAAAATCCCGTTCCGTTATTCGGAGTGGTCTTATGAGATATCATTTACCTGCTTAAACTGTTTTAAACTGTTTTACTCATACCAGTCCCATGACTGACCCGGAGTTTATTTTATTTTGTTTTCCCTAAACTCTTGGGTGCCCAATTTTGTACGGGCAGTCAAGTAGTTGGGATTTACATATACTTGAAGAGCTGGAGCAGGTGGCTTCAGGATTATATAGCTATAGTTATTTCCACTGTGTTGTAAGTGTTGTACTCTGCAATGATATGTATATTCAAGTAGAATCTTTTATTTCAAAGATATGTTATCTATTATATGTTATTCATTCCGCTGTGAGGTTCGTGTTACTCTGATGTTGTGTTCTTCTTCTTCTCCTATTCTAAGTTTCTATCTTATTTTTCCTCACCCTCTAATTTCTTTCATTAATCATCCAGTATTTTCGACCCTTGGATGTTCGATATGTGTTGTATATCGGATAACCAAGGTCGACAAAAACCCGGATCATTACAGATGTCAACTGATACTCCTCCAATTAATAAAAGGCGCCTGCTCTAGTGGATGGTAGAAGCCGTATAAGGCAAAGTCTGGAACAAAGGCACATGGGTTTCTGGAAGCTGAAGATGCGAAGAACGGATCCATGAATTTCAAACTAACAAGGCAAAGGAAACAAATGAGAGGGGAAATAATGCGGGTTGGTCTGATTTCTAGAATATGAAAACGCAATTGGCTATTTTCCTAAATACTTAATTAGTGAAGGAATCAAATTGATGAAGGAATTGTGTGTGGAGTTCTGGAATTCGAGGGGAACAGTCGTGAGAAAGGGGAACAAAATTAACGTAAGGGTCGGCCCCTGTTCTTAGTATAATAAAGTAATTTAATTACATGTCAACGTTTGATTAGGGAATTAATATTGAACTAATCCTAAGTTTAGATCATACAGTTCGAACATTGAAAAGAAAAAAAAAGGAAATATACAAGGATGTCGGCCATTCTTTCGAGCAAAAGAAATTAGGTGGTCGTGATTTAAAGCCCACGTAATTAATTAGTTTTTAATTAAGTGATTAGGAATTTTTATACTTAATTAGATCATTAACTTTAAATAATTATTAATCATATTCTAATTTATTAAATGATGGTATATGGACAGGTTGAAGCAAAACTGGGCTATTGTATTCGAGCTGTCAAAACGAGCAGTGAAGACAGGAATTGGCCTGTTAGATAATAAAATGTAATTAAGCTTTAATTAAGTGGTTAAGGTAATTAAATTATTAATTAAATCAAGTTAACTTATGATGCGCATAATTCACTCATATCTTAAAAGAATTGGACAAACAAGGTACCGTTGGAACCGTAGTGATGAGCACTGCATTATGGAAAAGAACTAGATGGGATTGGAGCCAAGCGTGTTTTTCAGTTAAATTAAACGCTAGTTTGATTTAACTAAAACAGGCTGGTTAAACAATGAAATCAGATCAAGGTGAGTTAAACTCACTCAGTTTTTCCCATTTATATTTTATATGAATTGGGTTTTTATAGTGTGCTCTGGTTGCTAATGGTTGACTGTTTGCTAGTTATATATTATTTGTTGATTTATTTGATGAAATTAAACCGTTGTTTAATTTCAGTGAAATACCAAATCGTTATTTTAACGATTGGTCCAATCAGGTAACTTACCTTGTTGGTCACGTTTATAAAATAAACGTTTTTAATTGGTTGAATTGTTTGAATTGCTTGTGGTTGGAATAAATGGTTGTTTTGTATTATTATCAGTTAAGTGATTGAATGATCTGATTTATGGAATACAGGGAAGGACAGGTTGGAGGGATCCGACCGGATTCCTCGAATATATTATTTAATTCCATAAAACCATATATTAACTGTCATGATGGGATGGTTGACTTAAATTGTGATCATTGACTGATAAGTCAACTTGTGTTTTGTTTTAACCAATGGGTGATATAGGTTGGGTAATCGACAGTAATGGCCTAAGAGTGAATTGTTTGTTTATATTGATTTACCGTCAGGTGGATCAATAGAACCAAAGTTATAAAATTTATTTTATAACTGTATATAGCTTTTGAAATATATTATTTAGAATAAAAGTTTGTTTAAAGGAAATAAATATTTATTATTCAAATTTATAATTATTTATAAATTGATTTTATAAAGTAAATTCTAATGTTAATCAGATCAATAAACTTGTGAATAGAAATTTATCTAACAGTTAATTTGGAAAATTGTTTTCTTAAGGAACAATTAAAGGGAACTTATTTAAATTAATGATATTATTAATTAATTTAAAAGGAAAGACAAATTGGAATCGATTAACGAGATAACTGTGTTTAGAGTTGACTAAATTGACCATTTTTAACCGGAATTATCATTATTTCAGTTAATTTGGATTAATCTAATAAAATTGTTTAAAAGAATATTTGTTTAGATTTAATGAAGTTTTAAAAAGGGATTTACTATTTATTTCAAAAAATAAAGGAATTAGCTACTTTTACAGCAGTTAATGATTAAAGTAAATTATTATCCTGATTAATAGTGATTTGGGAAATTAGTTTTAACCGAATAAATAAATGAGGTTGAAATGAAATCAAATTGAAAGGTGAAAGAAGTATATGAATGGCTTTTATATTTTAAAAACCGAGTTTGTATAACGATGTTGTAAAAGGAATTTAAGTGGCCATGATAGCTTAAATTAGATTGATTCAATATTTGAATCAAGTAAAAAGGGAATTGTGAACAGAAAGGGTTTTGACTAAACCAGAATGGATTTTTACATGGTTTATTAACGATGAGGCGTTATATCGTTAATTCCAAATTAACGTTACTTAATAATGTGGTCAAGGAAAGGTGGGGAATTGAAACAAGAAATTCAAAGCGGGAAATAGCTGAAAGGATTTAAAAGGGAATTCATGAAACTAAATTTGTAAAAGAAGTGGGATTTTGTAAGAAAATCCAAATGTAGAAATGAAATTGTTTTAAAAGGGTAAAGGTTAAAAAGTGGTGTTTTATAAGGAATTATTTAATTATAGAATTAAGGAATAATGATTATATCTGAGAAAGAGAACTTCCAAAAGGTATGAAGGTTTATTTAACCGTATCTTGAATTAAATAGCCAAATGGAATTTGAATGGATTTAGAATGAAATATTGGGTTTTGGATTACAACTTTTATCTATCTGAAGATATGAACGTTGCTGATCAAGGTCTGAGAGGTAATCATAATACCCCAACTTGAACGACTTCGGAATTATCCGCGGAGGATATGAGTTGGTAATGGTTGAAGGAGTTAGTATTAATTTATTATTTCCATTTCAGAGATAATAATGTAACGGGTAATTAAGAGTTGGAAAATATAAAAAAAATAACGGTTCCAAGGTAAAAGGGAAATAGAAAGGGGATTGTGCGAATTATAATGATATGCTCGTATTAGGAAGGAAATAATAAGTGAGTTTTATTCTCTAAGAATAAACTGTTGATTTTGCTTTCAAGTGGTGGATAAAAGATAAGTCGTGACGTTGTTTTCGAGAATTAAGTCGAAAAACGAAATATGATATAAGATACTCCTCAGTGTTAAAATGAAATTGTTTAAAGTATAATCTATGTTAAATAAGAAGCGATAAGCTATATTTATAATATCGAAATATTTAAGAGTTTGAATTTACATTTGTTTTATTTAAAAGGCCAAGTGGTGTTGAATACTGAACCAGTGAACTCATTGGATTTTCATGATTGAAACACTGTTTATTTTGATAGTTAAATCACCGACTATCAAATCTGTCCAATACGATTGTTAGTAAGGAAAGACCGAGATCGAACTTAGGTTCGAAAACCATTCCGACCAACAAATACGTGAAGATATCAGAAGATGGTCGAGATGGAGCATTGAAGACCGTGGATCTTCATGAGCGGAAGGATTACTAAAAATCTCTGGTTTAGCGGCTAGAGATAAACGGTGGTTCTGTCGTGGTTGGAATCCACGGGTTGCACGGACTACTCGCTACTGATCCATGGGGTGATTCCTATATTGGATGCAGTAGGAGGGTACCTTCGGTTGATCTTGTTCCTGGATGACTTGTGTGGACGGATGTCTGACAGGGTATTTCCAAAGGAATTACATGCGTTAATTTCTCCAAACGTACCATAGTTGATGGCGGAGAAATGGTTATTCTCTAGCCAAATAATCTAGAGTATTTTTGTGGACATCAATCAGTGTGATCTGGCGGATCTGACGATGTAGCATTCAAAGTGTATGATGACCAGATGTGTTCTGACCTCAAGCCTCATCAACTGGGAAATGACAGAAATCGGGCAGGCAACATGGCTATGTGGGTCGCTCCCATTAGGGTATATAATCACCTATCTAGAGAAATTCCATTTGCCTCTTTAACCTATATTCGATGCTGTCCCTTTTCGGGAAACGGTGGTTTGAGCCCAACCGTTGGTGATATACATTCGATACACTCAAGCGAAATGAGTGGTCGGTCATGTACGGGTCGGGTTGCAAGACGTTCTTGTTGAACCCAGTGTATTTGTCTCTAGAGATACACTATCAGTAGGTAGTCCCATACCTTGTCAAGGTCGGAATCCAATCTCCAATAAGCGCCCGCGGTTTTGATTGTATACTATTTATGTCGAGCGTGAGATGCAAGCGTTCCACTAGATTGTTATTTACTTGTATCTAGACATTATTATAATATCAGACAAGATATTGATTTCAATGTGTTTTTGGGTTATCGTAAGGTAAAAACCATCCGTATTTATGTGTGGATTTGGTCTTATGATTATCCTTTCCTTTCGAAAAGATTTTAACTTTAAAATCATGTTGGATGATTTACCCTTAATACTGTGCGAGCTTTACTCACTCTGGTTCACCAGACTGACCCGGGGTTTTGTAAATGCTCGGGTTAGCCCGGGGTATACAGGTTCAGGTTATCGAATGTTGTAAAGTCCAGAGACGAGTTGGAGGTGTTCAGGCGTATGATGTTATGTAGCTATTATTCTGCTGTGTGTTGTATATGAGAACAGATTATTATAACTGTCCCGTTGTGTGATGTACTCCGATATTGTAAGTATTTTTAAAAGCTCTCAATAAAGTTTTATTTCTATATTATATTGTGTTCAGCTGCGATGTGAGACTCTGTGTTGTGTTGGTTCTTATTCTTCTTCTATTCTTATATTTCTTTCTTTCTTATCTCAACCTCTAATTTCTTTCTAATAACGTTCCAGTGTTTTCGGTGTTTGGAAGGTCGGCATGAGTTATGGTAAAGGTATTTATGTCGATTTCCGGGGCTAAAAATCCCTATTCGTTACAGTTTCTAAAAGAGAAGGTCGAGCTTCCATGTTGCATAATAGAAGAGGATAATCTGGTTTGGAAACACAATCACGAATGTCACTTAAATATAGAAGCTCAAGATCTTTCCATTCAGCTATCATCATGGAAACAGTATCTGAATTCTTACAGTTTAAAGCGTCAGCAACTTGATTGTCTTTCCCTGGGATACACTGAATATCAAAATCTCACGAAGCAAGGAAATAGATCCAATATTGTTGTCGCATGTTGAGATCCTTCTGAGTGTACAAACACTTGAGTGACTTATGATCGATATAAAGAATGAAATGCTCATCCAAGAGATCGTTAAGTTTTCAAGGCGAAGACAAAAGCTGCGAGCTCCAAATCGAGTACTGAACCTCGTTCGGATGTGATTGTCTAGAAGCATATGAAACTACCCTATATACTTCATAAGAATGGGTGCAAGATGCTATGACTAGCATCAGAATACACAACAAGATCTTGATTCCTTTCGAGAACCACTAAAATAGGCGCATGAGTAAGAATCTCCTTAAGTGCTGAAAGGAAACTTCCCAGTGATAAAACCAATTGAACCGAACGACTTTCCAAAGAAGGTAATGAGATGGAGCACAGCATGGGAAAAATCACAAATGAATCAGCAGTTTTAACCTGCTAATCCTAGAAATCTACGAATCTCAGTAACAGTCTTAGGCCTCTTCCAATTTTTGATGGTCTTGATCTAAGATGGATCGACTGAAATGATGTCACTAAATACAACATGGCCTAAAAACTTTACTTGTTTTCCCTAAAAATGACACTTAGATAATTTTACTTTGGGTTCATGTTGGCGAAGTGAACTCAAAATGATCCTCAAATGATGTGCATGCTTAGCTTCTGACTTAGAATATATGAGAATATCATCAATGAACACAAGGACAAATCTGTCAAGGAAATCCCAAAAAACATGATTCATGAGATCAACGAAATAAGAGGGCATGTTCGTCAAATCATACAACATGACAAGCCACTCGTATGACCCATAATGAGTGCGTAAAGAGGAAAGTGGAATGATGTCCTCTGTAGCTTGAAGCTGGTGAAAATGTGTACTGAGGTCAAGTTGAGAAAAGATCCTCGCATCGCTCGATTGATCGAACATGTCATCGATCCTACACAGTAGATAACGATTCTTAATGGTCAACTTATTAAGCTTGTGATAATCAATTCATAGCCTAAGAGTACCATCGAATTTTCGTAAAAAACTATTACGACACCCTATGGTGATGAACTAGATTTGATGAATTGCTTTGATTCGAGCTCGAGGAGCTCCTTCTTAAACTCCTTGAACATTCTATTGGGAGTTCGACTAACAAGCTATGCACTTGTAACTAGATCAATAAGCAACTTGATCAACTGTTTGGGTGGCAACCCCGAAAATGGCTCAAAGATATCTGGAAAATCGCACACCACAGGAATATCCGACACATCATCATCACGATCTTTAGACTCGAGGGAATATAAAGATGATTTGATGTCGTAATTGACGTCCCCAAGAACAAGTTAAAATCGAGTAGGAGAGTCAGGATGGCGCAAATATAAAATCCACTTGGAACATATAACTCTAGCCTCGTATCAAACGAGCCAGTCTATGCCTAAGGTCAAATCGAAACCAAGGAAATTCGGACAGAAGGGAAAACCACAAATGAATATATCTACACCTTCACATAATAGACTAAGCTTTGCAGAACCACCAAATGAATATATCTACTATTTCAATTGATAACGACGATGTTAACGTCAAAGAGGAATCAAATGTTGGAGCTAAAAGAATATATGATTGATTGGATCATGCTAAAAAAACCTTTGAAACGGATATACGAGTGACACTCAATTATCGGTAACTGTAGAATACATTGCAATAAAATTAAAGTACAACCTTACGAAAGCTAGATTTTCGATTGTTGTTCAACTTGCTAAATGCATATGTCGTCCGATAATTTAATATGCGGAAATTATTATTAGGTGAAAAAACTTATGTCATCTTTCGGTTTTTTGTATCAAAAAATATATACATTTTTAAATGGTCTCATGTTGTATTGGAAAGAAAACATCAATCTTAGGAAATTAAAATATGTAATTAAGAAAGATGCAAACCAAGGAAAAAGAAGAGAAAAGAAGTTCCATACAAGTGTATGCATTATTTACCTGTCACACCTAGACTTCAAAGGTTATAGCATCATCTATAATTGCGCATAATATGAGATGACACAGTGTGAGAACACCTCAAGAAGGTATGTTGACATACCCATCCGATGGAGAAGCATGCAAATATTTTGATAAAAAATATCCTGATTTCGCAGCGAAGAGCCACAATGTTATACTAGGTTTACGTATAGATGGCTTCTCACCGTTTTCTCAATTTGGTTCTAAATATTCATCTTGGCCTATAATAATCACACCCTATAATCCACCCTCGTGGATGTGTATGAAAAATCTTTGTATGTTTCTCACAGTTGTCGTCACTTGCCTTAATGATCTGACATAGGGCATTGATGTTAACTTACCACCGCTAATTGTAGAGTTGAAATTATGGTATGAAGGAGTTGAAACATACGACGTATCAAAAAAGAAAAAATTTCGGATGCGCTTCTTTGTTATGGACTATTAGTGATTTTCATGCACATGCAATGCTTTCGGGTTAAAGGACGACCAGTCGTTTTGCTTGTCCTTATTGAATGGAAGAAACACAAGCTTTTTCCTTACCGCATGAGAATAAAATTTCATGGTTTGATTGTTACCGATGTTTTCTTCATATTAACAATCCTTTCAGTAGAGACAAAAAACTTCACGGCTAATAGATATAAGAATCTACGACCACTAATTGTTTGGTCAAGCGAGGATATATATGAACTTGTAAAAGATTATCCAAAGATATGCGAAACTAGATAGCAAACTGAAATCCAAGGTAAATCGAAGATTCATAGTTGGTGCAAATAGAGTATATTCTAGGAATTGACTTATTGGAAAAATATCTTGATCAATCATAACATTGATGTGATGCATAACAAGAAAAATTTATTTGATAACGTGTTTAATACAGTTTTGAATGTTAAGGGAAAAACTAAGGACGACCTGAAATCTATACGTGATATAGAGGAAATATGCAATCGTTATACGAAGCCCAATGACAGTATAAAATCAAAAGCTTGCTATAAACTAGACAACAACCAAGTTAAAGTATTGTTAAAATGGGTGGAAGGATTATGATTTCTCAATGGAATTTCCTATAATATTCGTAGATGTGTCGACTATAAAATTGAAAGATTGAATGGAATAGAAAGCCATGATTGTCATGTAATAATGGAAAATTCATTACCCGTCGCTTTCAAAGAGCTATTACCCATAAAATTTGGAAGGTAATAACAGAACTTAGTTTATTTTACATAGAGATTTGTTCAACTACGTTAAAAATTGACCATCTACTTAAACTTGAAGAAGAAATCGCTATACTCCTCTACAAACTGTAGAAAATATTTCCTCCGCGTTTCTTTAATGTAATGGAGTATTTACATGTTCATCTTCCATATGAAGTACGTCTTCAAGGCCCCGTGCAATATGAATGGATGTATTTATTCAAAAGGTATGTTACTATATTGAGTATGCAAATGTTAATTTAACTATAAATAAAAGTTAATATTAAACCAAAATATTTTTTATTAGGTACATAAATCATTTAAAGAAAAAAGTGAGACAAAAAGTCTGAGTTGAAGATTCCATTTGCAAATCATATATAGAAGAAGAAGATTCCTTCTTTTTATCTCATCTTTTCAATAATCGTGTGAACTTATCATTTGAAAGTGTTACGCGTAACGATGAGATCGTCAAACAAGATTCTTCTTCTAAAGCAATGTAATCTATTTTTAAACAACATGGATGACCTGTTGGAAAATGCGTGGAAGTATGGCTAGATG
Organism: Allium sativum; assembly: GCA_030737875.1. Taxonomy (NCBI): domain Eukaryota; kingdom Viridiplantae; phylum Streptophyta; class Magnoliopsida; order Asparagales; family Amaryllidaceae; genus Allium; species Allium sativum. The sequence goes on from CM060922.1 coordinate 861,715,363, forward strand.
ATAGAAGTTATTATGTAGTGCACACATATATTCTTCTTAATTGTCCTGAAGTTGCACTATTTGTTAGGTAATTATCACATTACAAGTTTTGTTAAATTTATTACTACATGTGTAAATAAATAATAATGTAATATATCATGTTTGTGTTCGCGCAGTATTTTTGAACCAAAAATTCCCAGTGGCGATTTAAGCAAAGATTTTCGTATTTTGTTTTCGAACTACATTTCTGATCCCACAAATCATGTGCTCGATGAAGGACTGAAACATTTGGCATTTGGACCAAAAAGAAAAATTAAAACGTATCCAATATTTTTCGTTAATGGATATAAATTCAACACCAACGAATACGGTGCTGAAAAATTAATAAACAATATAGGTGTTTTTGTTAAAGGCAATGATGATCCTAATAATCATATACATGATTTTTATGGCGTGTTAACTCAGATTTTGCAATTGACACATTTTACAAGACCCTCAGAGGAAGTTCATTTTTTTAAATGCAACTAGTTCAGCAATGTTCCGGGTTTTGGTATTAACGTGCATCCAAATTATAATCTTATAGAAATTAAACATACCTCATTTTATCAAAAGTACGACCCTTTTGTACTAGCCAAACAAGTCCTACAAACTTATTACTCCCCTTATACATCTCTAAAAAGGGATAAAGTAGATTGGTCTGTGGTTTTTAAAACCGATGAAAGATTTACATTCGATGGAAATAATATTCCAAACAAACAAGCCTATCAAACAGATCTGGAGAAAAATGTTGAATTAGCAATTATGGAAGATCAAATAGATTTCAGACCTTTAAATTATGAGACAAATGTATTAGTCGAAGCATTTGAGAGTGTAGAGGAAAATAACATTGAACACAAAACCGAGTCTGAATAACAAAATGACAAGGATTGAGTAATATCCGGTAATTTTTACAATTATTCACATTACATTTTTCTCTGACTAATATTGCATTTATCCAAGTTATATGATTCTAATGACAATAAGTGTTTACTCACATACACAACATGACACATGTGTAGCATGTATTATATTTTTTAATGGTTTATCATATCATAAATTATATATGTATGTATGTGGCAGGTATTTTGTCTGGCTTTGGCTCTCGACGACGTAGCTCTTCCCAACCGATTGGTGAGAGTAGTAGAGAGCCATAAGCTCATCAGTTGTTTACTTGAAGCCTAAGGCTGATTGTGCGTAAGTATCAAAATTAGCACTATAGCAATTTAATTTTCTGTACATGATAAATCTATAATTGTCTAAAGTTCTATTTTATATTTAACAAAGGAGATTTCTGGCATAAGCGAAGCAGGATCCCTGGAGAGGCCATTTAGCAAGATTTTCTCATAAGTTTATACTGCTTTACAAAATGACTAAATACAAATTAATAATTAGTAATATTTTCAAGAATGTACAGGGCAAAGTAGATATGCAGGAGGCTAACATCAGCCTAGTTCAGCGACACTGGAACTCGATGGTCGCTAAGAACTACAAGGATAAAATGTCATAAATAAATAAAAATTGGGGAAGAAACCAAGGTGGATGAGCGCAGCTGTATGGGAAAAGTGGGTTGACAGGTGGAACGCTGATGAATTCAAGGTAAATCTACAACGAAGCTCATTAACCTTTTTAGCAATTATTAAATAACTATTCAATGTAAATTTACAAGTGAAGTCGTCAAGGAACTCAGCAAACAGGAGAAGGAATCCAGCAACTCAACATGGAGGATCCAAGTCTTTCCAGCATCACCGTGAGGACTTTGTAAATTTATCAGTTATTACATTCATATATTGATTAGTTCAGTAACAGCTATGTGGAATTGAATTATCTAAATTATCAATTGTAGGAACAAGCTCGTGGACATCCCATGTCCTATATGGACGTTTTTTGCTCCCAAACATGCATCAAGGCAAGTAGACAAGGATGGTAACATCACATATCAGTAGGGTGATCAAGATAAGGAGACAAGTGCATATGTATGTGTTTTTAAATTCTATAACTCACATTGATAAGTTTATTAATTACTAGCTATATAAAATAAAAATAACATTCTACTATTTTCAAATGTAATTGTTTTTCGCATATAGGCAAGGTTTCAAGGGGCATGGGCTAATGCGCTTAAGGAGTGATCGTGATGAGTTGACACCAGAGGAGGAAGATAACATATTTTGACACTGTTATGGATCCGACGCAGCGGAGTAGACCTTATGGTTTTGGAAATTTAACGATAATTAACCATTTTGCATATATACAACAAATTTGCATTTATATATATAGTATTATAATATTTTATGTGCTAACATAACCCTTTTGCTATTAATTCTATTTGCAGGCTTGACCAGCTCAAGAAAACTAAAGATAACGCTGAAATAAAGGAGTTTATAACAATGATTGAGCAACTGCAAGGGGAGAATCATCTTCAAGCTATACAGATGGAGCAACTGAATCAAAATCTTGCGGAGTATGTGCAAAATCATGGTTCTTTTCCTTTTTTGTTTGGTGCTTCCGGAAACGATGAAGATGCTTGAGGTATATTTTTTGTGTGTTTGTGATTGCACTATGTATATACTAACTTGGAGATGGTGAGGATTGTGTTTTGATGTTGTATATGTTGGTACAGAGTGGATGAGAATGATGTTTTGGATATATTTTGATGATATGTACTTGGTTTGTTGACATGTGACGTTGATGAGTTGGTTTTTGGTGTTTGGATGGTTTATTTTGTATATTTTGACGTTTATTTGATTTATATTGGCTGTTTATATTGCTATTGATATATACGTGTTATACATGTGTGAAATGGATTGGAAATGGAATGGATTGGAAATGGGGTGGGTTGAATATAATAAGTTTGTTGTTATAAAAAAATTCAACCAAATTTCCAATGACTTGAAACGGTTCTCAACGGCTTATTAGTCATATATTTCAAATGGTTTCCAATGGCATGCAACCGTTGAAGGTCATTAGAATAGCCGTTGGAAATGACCCATTGGAAATCATTATAATTCGTTGATTATATTCCAACGGCCATTCCAATGGTTTCGGATGGCCGCCAAGCCTCCCAGCCATTAGAATAGTTGTATTCTATTGTAGTGATAGTTTTCAAATGAAAGTGAAAAATCAAGATTTCATCTTGTAAATAATTCAAAATCAAATTTCAAGAAAAATCGCAACTCGAAAATTCTTAAGCCAAAATTAACAAATAAACTGAATGGAAGATTTTAAGAAAATAAAATATGAAATTTCATGAATAAATATATCGTATGGAGTTAAATAAGTATTCCTTGCCATGTTATTAACTTGTAGCAAAATTGGAAATTATAACTTTGAATCGATTTAGGTAACAGCAAAGATCATTTTAAGGAATAACCAAAGGCTGTTGAGCGAATGGTGACGCTTAATGGATTATACTTCACCCTTGTGCGATTATGAGACTTAGAACTTGAATAAATCATTAGTACAATTATTAATGAATATGACACTTTATGATGTTGCTATTTGATTGTTGCTTATGGTTGCATGCAACGTCATGTTACATTTGTTGTTTCATATTTGTATCATTACTTTCAGTTGAATCATATTTGGTTGTTGCATATGATTGTTATGTAGTTTATTCATATTCAGTAGTTATCATATTATTGTTATAAAACGAACACAGAATAGAAGAAACGAGGGAGAGAGGACATTTCTATTCATTCAGATGTGTCATTATTTCTACTATATTGGCTCCTATATATATATATATATATATATATATATATGCTTTGGAGCTGATGTTTAACTTATTCCCATGATGTGGGACTAAACAGAGAACTAATAAAAGCATATTCACAACATTTATATATTTTTACAAAATAATTTTGTTGGATTCGTATCGTCATAAGAAAGTTAAAAATATTTTTTTTAGAATTTTCTGAGGTCGTATGTGGCCCCGGCATATTTTAATGTACGGTCAATATTTAATTAATTAATTTTTAATGCAATTTTAAATAAAAATCATACAGATTTTGGAATTGGGCCACGGGACCTATCCCATTGCGTTCAGAAGGTGTCAAAACCTTAAGAACGACAGTAAGCAGGCCCAAATCAGAGAAAGTCCGAAAATCCACCTTTTTAGCACAATTTTCGAGATTTAATATTAAAATATTATTAAAATATTCAGGCCGAAACCCTAACCCTAATTTCAGCCGCCACCCAAACCGAAGGCCAGAATTTCTCTAATTTCAAACGCTCATAACTTTTGATCCGCTCAACGAAAAATCGACAAACTTGGTACCAAATCGAAGCTCTCGGAGATATCTTTCAATCCATACGGTCAAGATCGGGTTTTGGTTCACGGATTTCACGAATTCTGCGCTGAAACGTGGCGGGTTCGGGTTCGTTTTTCGAGAGGAGGAGGAGGCCAAGTTCGGAGCTATTGGGGGCGGTGGTGGCTCGCAGGCGGGGCGTCGGATTGGCGGGGTCTGATCGGCGGTCGGTGGCTCGGAGGGTGGCGCGCGCAGAAGGGTTGGAAGGCGATATCGGGTTCGGCGGAGCGACGTGATATCGAGGAAGAAGGTCTTCTTTTTTTTATTATTATTTTATTAATTTAATATTTAATTTGTGCGATCTTTAAAAATCAATATCTCCTCCATACGTGGTCCGGTTGACGAACTGTCAGTTGCGTTGGACTCGTTTTTCCGAGAGCTTCGCGATGGCGCAGACCAGAGCTGATTCTGAGACAGTCGAATTTTCAGCAAAAATCAATGTGAGATTTCTGAATTTAATTTAATTATTTAATTAATTCAATTATTTTCATAGCCGTTAATAATTGATTGTATGTAATGAGATAATCCTGTGTTGTGATAAAATTTGGATGATGATTTGTCTGTTTGTTTGTTGATTATAATCCCATTATAACTGTTTATTGGATTTAGTTAGAATTGCCAATTCAATGTATAAAAATATCACCTTGCTTGTTTGTTGATTGTAATGTCATTTCTTTTTAGTGATAAAAAGGAAATCAAGTTTGTTGTTATTTCTTTTATAATAAAAAGATCAATTTATGTTGTTATTCCTTTTATAATAAAAAAAAACAATTTATGTTGTTATTCCTTTTACGATAAAAGGGTCAATTTATGTTGTTAATTCTTTGGTAATAAAATATCATTTTGTTTTGCATTTCTTTTTACATATAAAAAGAAACATTTTTGTTTATATTTCTTTTTATCAGCAAAAAGAGACATTTTTGTTCATGTTCCTTTTTGTCAATAAAAAGAATCATTTTAGTCGCTTTTTCTTTTTAACATTAAAAAGAACATCTTTGTTGCTATTTTTTTCTAACATTAAAAAGGATATTTTTGTCGCATTTCTTTTTAGCATTAAAAGTAAACAATTTTGTAACATTTATTTTTAGCAATAAAAAGAAGCATTCTTATGTCGCATTTCTTTTTATTACTAAAAAGAATGTTTAGGTTACATTTCTTTTTGGAATTAAAAAAGGAAACATTCTTGTTTACATTTCTTTTCTAGATAAAAAGAACCATTTTGTTGCTATGTCTTTTAACATCTAAAAAGAATCACTTGTTATCTTTCTAGACAAAAAGAACCATTTTGTCGCTATGTCTTTTAAGATATTAAAAAGAATGAATCGTTGTTTGAAAACTGTTTACATGTAATTTACACTTTTAATGATAGATAGAATTCATTAAAAAGAATGAATCTTTGTTTGAAAACTTGTGAACATGTAATTTACATTTTTTTATGTAAATGAATTATTAGAATTGCTATACAAATAAAAACATTAATTGACCCTTTGTTGCTATTAGAATTGTCAGTTGTAGTCACAGTCAAACATCATGTTTATTGTTATATATTAAAATAGTAAAATTGTCAAAACTTGATTGTTGAATTGAAAATATCATTTTTGTCAAAACTAGATAATGAAATAAAATTAACAATTTTGTTTACATTTTTTTTTATGTAGATAAGAAAGTATTTTCATAAGTTACGTAGAAAATAAAGTTTGTCCTTTTATTTGGAATTACCTATGCAAACATAACTTGAAAATAAAAAGTACATTTTTATTCGTGTTCGACAACACCAATAAAACATATATAGAAAATAAAGTTTTGTTCTTTATTTTGTGTTCAAAAATGTAAACATGTTTTGAAAATAAAGTTTGTACTTCTATTTACATTCAGCCATGCAAATATATATAGAAAATAGAAATTGTTCTTTTATTTGCATTTGCCAATGCAAATAATATAATGAAACAAATTATTCATTTGCATTCACCAATGCAAACACATACATATATTGAAAATAAAGTTTATTTCTTTGTTGCATTTATCAATACATATATGCATTGAAATTAAAGTTTATTCTTTTATTTGCATTTATCAATGCAAATATTCAATGAAACTATAGTCTATTTTCTTTATCTACATTTACCAACACAAATGTACACACTTTTATACATTTAATAGAATTCGTTTAAAATATACTTTGAAAACAAATTTTGTTCTTTATTTACATTTACTAATGTAAATAAAATTTAAAAACAAAACTATTCTTTGTTTGCATTCATAAATGCAAATACTCTTTTAAAATAAAATTTGTTTCTTTTATTTACATTCAATAATGGAAATACACTTTGGAAATGAGGTTCTTTTTACATTCACACAAATATACTTTTAAATAAAAATAAAGTTACATTTGCTATTTGCATTCCTTGTTGCAAATAAAACCTTAAAATAAAGTTCATCTTTGTTTGCAGTTCATTAATGCAAACAAACCATCAGATTTAAAATTATATTCTTGATTTATAATTTTGATATGAATAAAGATTGTTTGAAATAAAGGATAGAATTTAAAAGTTACATTTTAATAACTAAACATTCACATTTTTATCATTAAAGTAAAATAGACAAAAACACTCATTTTGTCTAAATTAAAAGAATGAAACAAAATATAGCACCGGAATATTTTATTAGAATTGAAACTCAAATTATTCATTTTTGTAAATTTATATTAGTTAAAAACCAATTATTCATTTTTGTTAATTTACATTAGTTAAAAATAATTATTCATTTTAGTCAGTTTATACAAGTTAAACAAAATTTTACATTTTGTCAGGAATATTTATTTTTGTCAAAATGAATTAGTTGAAGCAATTTATATATAGACATATATATATATATGTTTGGCAAGATATATACATGTCAAGATAGGATAGTTAAACCAAAATATTTATCATTTTGTCTCATTAGAATTGCCAAACAAAATAACCATTTTTGTTTAGAGTTTAATTAGCAAAATAGAAATTGTCAATAGAGACGAAGTTATTATGCTTATTCATTCATTGCAATAGAGATATTCTCTTGTCATCATTATATGTATTGTGTATTACACTTCCATTCACAAGTTACCCGACTTGTGTATGTGATTGGGACGATAATTTTTCACACATCGCCCAAGTGCACAAATTAGTTTATTATTTGTTTGTTGGTTGAAACCCCACACGGGTGTTGGGATGAAATTTATATACACTAATCCCAATATTTAGTTGTATGTTGATCGTTAGATCAACAGGCTGCGATGAGCATTATTATTTAATTTTAACGCTTACACAGTGGAAATTACACTTTGGATGTAGATGGATGATTTTACTATTATTGTCATATATATGATGTGTGTGAAATCCATGTAATCCAAATTATATGGTAAATGTTTGAGTTGCGTTTCGATTCAGGTGTTCTTTTAAATGAGGATATTTTAACATTAGAAATCCTTTTTGTATAAAGTATATATATATTTTCAAAATATATATTGTTAATCAAGTATATGTTAAACAAAGAATATTTGTAAAAGATAAAAATCTGTAATATAAGGAATACTCCCATTTAGACTCTTTTATATAAAGAACATTTTCAATGTTTACTTTAAATTATGTTTTTAATTGATATTTAAAGGGAGATCTTTTATTAAGATTTCTAGAATTTGTAATTATAAATAAATTGAGATGTGAAGTGGATTTATCGTGGACGATGTTTTAAACGACATTTGTCCTTTAATCTAGTTTACATTGAAATTATTATTTGGTACTTATGAATCTATTTTATAGATTTAAAAAAAAGACATTTTCTAAAAATCAAGTTTTTCAAATTAATATATTAAATAGGAATTAAGTGAAAATTCGATTGGTAATAATCGGAATGGACTTCTGTAAAAGAAGACCGATATTATATGTGGAATTTAAGAGGCTTTGCCGTTATTCCATTTATATTATTAATCTGATACAGAAATCTATATCAATTATGTATTGATTTGATTTCTGTGGAATTCCATATTTTGGAAATTGATTTATAGATTTTATTTTCAGCGTTTATCTTTGATAAAATCAATGAGAATCTTTTAAATCGAATACCTTATTAAAAGAATATTCTGAGTTGGAATGTGGCGTAATGTGTGATTTTCCAATATTTGTTTTCTTATCCCAAAATACGCGAGTTATTTAGAAAGACCGGGTTTAACCCATTCTGAATAATCATCACGACGATCAAGAGTCGAAGATGAAGACGGTGATTGAAGACTGAAGGTTTTCACATCGTTGGGATGATGATGACTGGTATCTTGAATTGGGATTGGCCTTCCAAGGCAAGGTATTTGGTGATGGTCGTCCAAACGCATTTGGAGATCGATGGGACGTTGTTTCGCTCAGACCCAGAGCGGACTTGTAAATGGATTGTGTGTCTGACATTGTATTCATTTCTGTTGTATTTGTTGAACGCTACTGATTATATATTTCTGTTTGGTGGTGAAGAATTTATTCTTTACTTATCACCCTTCTCTAAGACCTATGAGCTTAGAGGTTATATGTATATTGGTAGATGATCAATAATATGGTAGGGTCTGACAATGTGACATGCTAAGATGCAAAGGATCAAGGCTTTGTTGAAAAGCAGGCCTTGTGGTTGATGACCAAAGCATAGCCTGTTTAGGCATAGCTTTGTGTATAGCGTGACTTCGCGAGCCTCACACCCCCGGTAAGAGTCAAAAACGGGATTAGGACTGCAGGGAGTGCACACGTTTCTTTCTAGCTAGTGGTTTTTGGGCTTTAACACGGCCCGGCATTTTACTTATGTGAATTTTGGATTGAGGTACCTCGGGTTTTTATAGGTCGGAAGTGGTCATACTTTAGGTTCATAGGAAGCGGGAAACGTGTGTTCAGGCATAATTAATCTACTACCGTTAGGTAGGGACTGACCCTGAAGATCCAAGGGTTCACTGCGGGGGATCCTGGGGCATTTGCTAGAGTGTCTCGAATCGGAAGAGGACGATCCCTAGCCTCGATTTCATGACAGAAAACTAATTCCCAATACGACACCATGGTTTTGATTGTAAACTTATATATGGCGACATAGTAGGATGGGGTACTATGCCATCTAAGATTAATACATTTATATTGAAATGTTTTAAGTATATATATACACACTAATAATAATATCGTTTTTATGTATCAAGCATCTTTTGACCATTATAAGGTAAAACCCTATCCTTTGGTGTGTGTTGCATTGTGTGATGGGACCTGGGTTTTATAATGGTTTCATTTTTCTAAAAAGCATTGTGTTATTTGACGATTTACTTTAGTTATGCACTGGCAATCCAATGGAGTAAACCCGTTCCGCGTTAGCGGCGTGGTCCTGTGATTAGCCTACTTATTAGATAGGTTAAGTTAAGAATTCTCACACCAGTCCCACGAGTGACCTATAGTTTGTTTCACTTTGCAAACTCGGGTGCCCTCTTTCCACACGGGCAGTCGAGTAGCTTTTTGCAGATATAGTTAAGCAGGATTCTGGATTGAAGTCTGAAGCTGGGTCCAGAATATTGATGGCCTTCCGCTGAGATTAGTTCCGCTGCAATATATTTAATTTATTGTAAATGTATCTTCCGCTGTATTATTTATTGATGTACTCTGATATATTCTGTACTCTGATGTAACATTTATTATTGATGTTATAAAAGTCTGTGTTGTCGATCTGATGTGTTGTATGCCCAAAGTTAACGTACGGAGGTTTTGAACGGTCTTGATCGATCTTGCGATCGGTTGAGGTCGAGCGAAATTCGGGTTGTTACAACCTTTATCTAATGAACACATACGCGTGCGTGCGCCGCCCGCCCGTCCGACCGAACCGTCCCGGGCCGGGTCTGGTTCGGGCTCGCGCTTCGGGCCTTGGGCTTGAAATAGAGCCCAGTAAGAAATTTTATTTTTGCTTCGAAAAACAATGCAATTTTTGACACGATGGCGGATGCGGGTGCGACCCGTTGGGAACAAGCGGGTGCGACCCGTTACGGTTCAAATGAATGGATGCGTTCATTTGAATTCAGATGACAACAGAAAATAAAAGGATGCGATTTTTCGAACGGGTGCGACCCGTTAACGCATCCATTTGAAAACTATATATACATAACAATTCTGATCAAATCATTACCAAAAAAAATTTCTTCTTCCTTCCGTTGTCTAATTCCTCAAACTACTACCATTACTGATCATCACAATCAGTGCATAATCGCTACAATCTTGAGATGTTTTCTCATCTATTGTATCCTGGGAGGCTTTGACTGAAAGTCTTAAGGAAACTGTGAATACAGGCCACAGACGAACTCGGTTAGACATCAATTCTTTACTGTTTAACTTTCACTTTGTATACCAGATAATTCTGTATACTGTAGCAATATTATATAATTGCTTGGTTCATAATTTTTGGGTTTGTGCACTATATTATAGGAACACTGTTTCACAGAGATAATACTTCTGTCGACGATTTGATTTGTGTGCAAATCATTTCGTAGTTCATTGAACAGATTGCAGTACTGTTTCTGATTTGGAACACTTAAAATTCTATTACAAATTAGAAACACTTATACTCTGTTACAAATTCTATTTTGAGTACAGAATTAATATCAACAATTTAGCAAGTATTGTTACTTAGAATTGAATCAATCTCACTTTGGATTGCTTCTTTCCAAAGGATATCGTCAAAAGGAAGGGATAGATTTCTTTGATACATATTCACCCGTTACACGAATAACCTCAATATGAATGTTAATAGCAATTGCATCCATCTATAATCTAGAGATTCATCAGATGGATGTAAAGACAACATTCTTGAATGGAGATCTCGATGATGAAATCTACATGGAGCAACCCGAAGGTTTTATACCCAAGGGAAATGAAAATAAAGTCTGTAAATTGGTAAAATCATTATATGGACTCAAACAAGCTCCAAAACAATGGCACGAAAAACTTGATTGTGTCATGATGCAAAAGGTTTTCGTACAAATGAATGAGATAAATGCATTTATTATAAACAAATTGGACAGTCATATGTCATGATTTGCTTATATGTGGACGATATGTTAATATTTGGTCCTAACGTAAAAGTTATAGAGACCATAAAAAAATGCTGATCAACAATTTCGATATGAAAGATTTAGGAGTTGCAGATGTTATTTTGGGAATCAAAATAATTAGAACCCCTAATGGAATTGAATTATCTCAGTCACATTATGTAGACAAAGTAATTGAAAGATTTCAAATTCTTAGGATTAAAGGAGTAAGAATACCTTTTAATCCGTCAGAAGTACTGCATAAAAACACTAATGAGAGTGTAATGCAACTAGAATACTCCCATGTAATAGGATGTCTAATGTATCTTATGAACTGCACGAGACCAGATATAGCTTACGCAGTAAGTCGACTAAGCAGGTATACAAGTAATCCAGGAAAGGAACACTGGAAAGCACTAATGAGAGTGCTTGGATACTTAAAGAATACCACAAATTATTCTTCGCATTACGGAAAGTATCCAGCCGTTTTAGAAGGATATAGTGATGCAAACAGGATTGCCGATTCAGAGGAATCTAAATCCACAAGTGGTTATGTTTCTACTCTAGCAGAAGCAGCAGTGTACTAAGCAAACATGCATAGCTCGATCAACGATGGAATCTGATTTTGTTGCTTTAGATAAAGTAGGCGAAGAAGCAGAATGGCTTCGTCACTTCTTAGAAGATATTCCACTTTGGCCTAAACTTGTAACGACCATGTGTATTTACTGCTACAATCAAGCAGCGCTAAGTAGAGCGAAAAATTTTGTGTATAATGGCAAATCTCGACACATTCGTCGATGCCATAACATAGTTAGGCAGTTACTCTCAAATGGAACTATCTCCATTGTTTATGTAAGTACCAGTGATAACCTAACGGATTCGTTTACAAAAGGGTTATCAAGAAAAAAATTTGACTACGCATCAAGTGGAATGGGTTTAAAAGCCTAAAACCAACAAGAGTTATCTTATATGGAAACCTATCCTAGCGACTGAAGATCCCGCGGATTAGGATCAATAGGCAAACCTATTCTGAATAACTCAAGACGTAATGCATTTGTCCAGACATAGTCCTACTCCATTCCTATGGTGCACAGTACAAAATGCATGCCTATAGAAGTTCCACAGGTTAAAGCTATGCTTTTTAATGATGACCATATCTTGTAAAATAACAAGTGGGGTATATGTAGGATACTCCTAATGGTAGCGATCACCTATGTTAGTGTGAGCTGGGTCGGCTCTATGAGAATATTAAAGGCTTAAGTTCTCTATATACACTCGCAGAACCAGAAATTGTTCAGGACCAAAATGAACAAAACCAAGAGATTGGGTGATAAGGGAAATAATGTTTTGTTAAACTTATTGTCTTGTTATATAATAACGGATGACGGTTCAAGATGAAATAATTCACCGATTAGCCAAGTATATCCGATGAGTTTTAACTAGGGAAAGTTCAAACTGAAGTATCTACTTTTCCTCAATAAAACATTATTCCTTATGTAGTCTGTGATATTGAACTTTGTGTGGGGGAAAGTTATTACCATTATGTGGGGGATTGTCGAAGTTACTAAAACTTAATGAATGAAATATACTATAGTCCCACATTGGCAAGAATGAAGATAAGATTTGTGTATATATACCAAGTTCTCAATTCCTATATTGGCCCTTAGGGTCAGGTAATCTTGTGCAAGGGGGAGGACCCATATCTAATGAACACACATGCATGTGCGCCGCCCGCCCGCCCGCCCGAACCGAACCGGGCCAGGTCGGGTTCAGGCATTGGGCTTGAAATAGAGCCCAGTAAGAAATCCTATTTTGCTTCAAAAAACAATGCAATTTTTGATACGATGTCAGATGCGGGTGCGACCCTTTTGGAACAAGCGAGTATGACCTGTTACGGTTCAAATGAACGAACGCGTTCATTTGAATTCAGATGACAACGGAAAATAAAAGGATGCATTTTTTCGAACGGGTGCGACCCGTTAACGCATCCATTTGAAAACTATATATACATAATGATTCTGATCAAATCATTGCCAAAAGAAAATTTTCTTCTTCTTTCCGTTGTCAAATTCCTCAAACTACTGCCATTATTTATCATCACAATCTGTGCATACTCGCTACAATCTCGAGCAGTTTTCTCATCTATTGTATCCTGGGAGGCTTTGACTGAAAGTCTTAAGGAAATTGTGAATACACGCCTCAGACGAACTCGGTTAGACATCAATTCTTTACTGTTTAACTTTCACTATGTATACCAGATAATTCTGTATAATGCAGTAATATTATATTTTTGCTTGGTTCACAATTTTTGGGTTTGTGTAGTATATTATAGTAACACTGTTTGATAGAGATAATACTTATGTCGTAGATTTGATTTGTGTGCAAATCATTTCGTAGTTCATTGAACAGATTGCAGTACTGTTTCTGATTTGGAACACATACATTCTGTTACAAATTAGAAATACTTATACTCTGTTACAAATTCTGTTTTGAGTACAGAATTAATATCAACAATTTCCCAAGTTTTGTTACTTAGAATTGAATCAATCTCACTTTGGATTACTTCTTTCCAAAGGATATCGTCAAAAGGAAGGGGCAAATTTCTTTGATACATATTCACCCGTTACACGAATAACCTCAATAAGAATGTTAATAGCAATTGCATCCATCTATAATCTAGAGATTCATCAGATGGATGTAAAGACAGCATTCTTGAATGGAGATCTCGATGCGGAAATCTACATGGAGCAACCCGAAGGTTTTATATCCAAGGGAAATGAAAATAAAGTCTGTAAATTGGTAAAATAATTATACGGACTCAAACAAGCTCCAAAACAATGGCATGAAAAATTTGATAGTATCATGATGCAAAATGGTTTTCGTATAAATGAATGTGATAAATGTTTTTATTATAAACAAATTGGACAGTCATATGTCATGATTTACTTATATGTGGACGATATGTTAATATTTGGCCCTAACGTAAAAGTTATAGAGACCATAAAGAAAATGTTGATCAACAATTTCGACATGAAAGATTTAGGAGTTGCAGATGTTATTTTGGGAATCAAAATAATAAGAACCCCTAATGGAATTGAATTATCTTAGTCACATTATGTAGACAAAGTGATTGAAAGATTTCAAAATCTTGGGATTAAAGGAGTAAGAACACCTTTTAATCCGTCAGAAGTACTGCATAAAAACACTAATGAGAGTGTAATGCAACTAGAATACTTCTGTGTAATAGGATGTCTAATGTATCTTATGAACTGCACGAGACTAGATATAGCTTATGCAGTAAGTCGACTAAGCAGGTATACAAGTAATCCAGGAAAGGAACACCGGAAAGCACTAATGAGAGTGCTTGGATACTTAAAGAATACCACAAATTATTCTTTGCATTACGGAAAATATCCAGCCATATTAGAAGGATATAGTGATGCAAACTGGATTGTCGATTCAGAGGAATCAAAATCCACAAGTGGTTATGTTTTTACTCTAGCAGGAGTGGCAGTGTCATGGAAATATACTAAAAGGATGCGTTCATTTGAATTCAGATGACAACGAAAAATAAAAGGATGCGTTTTTTCAAACGGGTGCGTCTTGTTAACGCATCCATTTGAAAACTATATATACATAATGATTCTGATCAAATCATTACCAAAAAAAATCTTCTTCCTTCCATTGTCTAATTCCTCAAACTACTGCCATTACTGATCATCACAGTCAGTGCATAATCACTACAATCTCGAGCAGTTTTCTCGTTTGTTGTATCATTGGAGGCTTCGACTAAAAGTATTAAGGAAACTGTGAATACAGGCCTCAGACGAACTCGGTTAACATAGATTCTTTACTGTTTAACTTTCGCTTTGTATACCAGATAATTCTGTATACTGCAGCAATATTATATTATTGCTTGGTTCATAATTTTTGGGTTTGTGTACTATATTATAGTAACACTGTTTGACAGAGATAATACTTCTGTCGCATATTTGATTTGTGTGCAAATCATTTCATAGTTCATTGAACAGATTGCAGTATTGTTCTGATTTGGAACACTTAAATTCTATTACAAATTAGAAACACTTATACTCTGTTGCAAATTCCTTTTTTGAGTACTGAATTAATACAACATCTTAGGACTCTCACTGTTTTTGACAAAACAGAGATGCCAACAGAGCAAATGTCGCTCAAAACTGGCAATTTGAACAAACCAGACTTGTTCAAAGGAGAAGGGGATGATTTTCTGATATGACAGAATCGGATGCTGTTCTATCTCACCACCCTTGGTTTGTAGAAGTATCATGAAGAATATGAACCGGTGCCGCCTACACCAGGAAAAGCCAAGGATGCAAATAAGCATGATGGTCCTTCTATTGATGCGTGGAGGCATTCAGACTTTTTATGCAGAAATTACATTCTAAACTGCCTAGACAAGGTCCTGTACAAAGTGTACCAGCCCATAAAAACTGCGAAAGCTCTTTGGAATGCACTGGCTACAAAGTACAAGATGTAGAATGTGAGTTTGAAAAAGTTCATTGTCGACAAGTTCATGGACTACAAAATGGTGGACTCAAAGTCGGTGACTTCTCAAGTGCAAGAGTTGCAAATTATTCTCCATGAGATGGAAGCAGAAGGCCACAAAGTTGGTGAATCATTCCTGGTTGAAGCAATTACTGGAAAATTGCCACCATCTTGGAGGGACTACCGCAACTACTTGAAGCATAAAAATAAGGAGATATCCTTACAAGACCTCATCGTCAGATTAAAGATAGAGGCAGATAATCGTGGAGTCACTCAACCTAAAAGTGAAGAGGCACTTGTTGTTGAAGGGTCAAAGAAGAAAGGGACTTCAACAAAAACAAGAAAAGAAAGGTGCTAGAAATAAGCAGAATAACCAAAAGAAGTCCAAGAAATTCAATGGTGAGTGTTGGGTTTGTGGCAAGACCGGCCATTAAGCAAAAGAGTGCAGACACAAGAAACAGAAAAATTCAGAAGCAAATGTGGTGGATAACATGGACATTGATGAATCAAACTTTTCAGGAGTTGTGTCCGAATGCAACTTGATTCAGAATTCTGCACAATGGTGGTTGGACACGGGTGCTACTAGGCATATATGCTCTGACAAGTCCGTATTTTCCACCTACACCAAATTGGATCAAGATGAGAAACTCTATATGGGCAATTCATCGGTTTCCATGGTTGAAGTCAAAGGAACAGCCACCCTCAAGTTCACTTCTGGGAAGACTATTAGACTGAATGATGTCCTTCATGTTCCAGATTTCTGCAAGAATCTCATTTCTAGATCCATGCTTTCGAAGAAGGGATTCAAGATGGTCTTTGAGTCAGACAAGATGGTTCTGTCCAAGGCAGGATTCTACGTAGGAAGGGGTAACTTATGTGATGGCCTATTTAAGGCAAATGTAGCCGTAATTGGCAAAAATATGTATTCTGATAATGCTATGAATAAAAAGGAACTTTCTTTTATCGTTGAGCATGAAATTTTATTATGGCATGATAGATTAGGACATATCAATTTCTGAAAATGAAACAACTTGCAAGTTTAGAGTTAATTCCTAAATTTCAAGTAGATAAAAACTACAAATGTGTGACATGCGTAGAAGCAAAATTGGTTAAGAAACCATTTCAAACTATTGATAGAAGTACTGAACCATTAGGAATTATTCATACTGGTTTATGTGATTTCAAAAACTTACCTACAAGCGGTGGGGAAAAGTACTTTATCACATTTATTGATGATTATACACGATGTTGCTACGTATATCTTTTAAATAGTAAAGATGAAGCAATCACATCATTTATAAAATATAAAACTGAAGTAGAAAATTAGCTAAATAAAAAGATCAAAATATTGAGATCTGATCGAGGAGGAGAATATGAATCGTCGTTTGAACAATTCTATGTAGAAAATGGAATAATTCATCAAACGACAGCACCATATTCGCCACAACAAAATGGCATAGACGAGTAGAAGAACAGAACGTTAAAAGATATGATTAATGCAATGTTTTTAACGTCTGGTCTACGCCAAACTTGTGGGGGGAAGCCTTGAATATGTCTAATCACATATTAAATAAAGTTCCTCAAAGTAAAACAGGAAAAATTCCATATGAGTTATGGAAAGGACACCTACCAAGCTTCAAATACCTCAAAATGTGGGGATGCTTGGCAAAACTTCCTATCCCGCCTCCCAAGAAGGTCAATCTTGGACCAAAAACAGTAGATTGTTACTACTTAGGGCCATCCCAAAATAGTAGTGCATATAGATTTTTGGTATTCAAGTCTGATATAAATGATATCCATGTAAATACAATTATGGAATCAAGAGATGCCTCATTCTTTGAAGACGTGTTTCCACACAAAAGAAATGAAGGAAATAATGTCCCCAAAAGGACACGAGAAGAATCGATTAGCCCACACGAAGATGAAACTCATCGTGAAGTTGATGAAATTGAACCAAGAAAAAGCGTAAGGGTTAGAGTGTACAAGTCTTTTGGCTCAGAATTCCTCACTTACGTACTTTTAACATGAACCTCAAACATTTAAAGAGGCTATGTCATCTTCTGAATCTTCGTGTTGGAAAGAAGCAATCGAAAGTGAGATTGATTCAATTCTAAGTAACAAAACTTGGGAAATTGTTGATATTCCACCTGGAATAAAACCTATTGGCTGTAAATGGATTTTCAAGAAGAAAATGAAAGCAGATGGCTCTGTTGATAAGTATAAAGCCAGACTAGTAGCCAAAGGATATCGTCAAAAGGAAGGGGTAGATTTCTTTGATACATATTCACCCATTACACGAATAACCTCAATAAGAATGTTAATAGCAATTGCATCCATCTATAATCTAAAGATTCATCAGATGGATGTAAAGACAGCATTCTTGAATGGAGATCTCGATGAGGAAATCTACATGGAGCAACTCGAAGGTTTTATATCCAAGGGAAATCAAAATAAAGTCTGCAAATTGGTAAAATCATTATACGGACTCAAACAAGCTCCAAAACAATGGCACAAAAAATTTGATAGGGTCATGATGCAAAATGGTATTCGTATAAACGAATGTGATAATTGTGTTTATTATAAACAAATTGGACAGTCATATGTCATGATTTACTTATATGTGGACGATATGATAATATTTATTCCAAATGTAAAAGTTATAGAGACCATGAAGAAAATGCTAATCAACAATTTCGATATGAAAGATTTAGGAGTTGCAGATGTTATTTTGGGAATCAAAATAATAAAAAACCCCTAATGGAATTGAATTTTCTCAGTCACATTATGTAGATAAAGTGATTGAAAGATTTCAAAATCTTGGGATTAAAGGAGTAAATACACCTTTTAATCCTCCAGAAGTACTGCATAAAAACACTAATGAGAGTGTAATGCAACTAGAATACTCCCGTATAATAGGATGTCTAATGTATCTTATGAATTGCACGAGACCAAATATAGCTTATGCAGTAAGTCGACTAAGCAGGTATACAAGTAATTCAGGAAAGGAACACTGGAAATCACTAATGAGAGTGCCTGGATACTTAAAGAATACCACAAATTATTCTTTGCATTACGGAAAATATCCGGCCGTATTAGAAGGATATAGTGATGCAAACTGGATTGCCAATTCAGAGGAACCAAAATCCACAAGTGGTTATGTTTTTACTCTAGTAGGAGCAGTAGTGTCATGGAAATCTACTAAGCAAATTAACATGCATAGCTCGATCAACGATGGAATCTGAGTTTATTGCTTTAGATAAAGAAGGTGAAGAAGCAGGATGGCTTCGTCACTTCTTAGAAGATATTCCACTTTGGCCTAAACCTGTAACGACCATATGTATTCACTGCGACAATCAAGCAGCGCTAAGTAGAGTAAAAAACTTTGTGTATAATGGCAAATCTCGACACATTCATTGACGCCATAACACAATTAGGCAGTTACTCTCAAATGGAACTATCTCCATTGATTTTGTAAGAACTAATGATAACCTAGCGGATCCATTTACAAAAGGGTTATCAAGAGAGAAATTGAATACGCATCGAGGAGAATGGGTTTAAAAGCCTTAAACCAACAAGAGTTATCTTATACAAAAACCTATCCTAGCGAATGGAGATCCCACGGACTAGGATCAATAGGCAAACCAGTTCTGAATAACTCAAGACGTAATGCATTTGTCCAGACATAGTCCTACTCCATTCCTATGGTGCACAAGATAAAATGCATGCCTACAGAAGTTTCACAGGTTAAAGCTATGCTTTTTAATGATGACCATATCTTGTAAAATAACAAGTGGGGTATATGTAGTATACTCCTAATGGTAGCGATCACCTATGTTAGTGTGAGCTGGGTCGGCTCTATGAGAATACTAAAGGTTTATGTTCTCTATATACACTTGTAGAACCAGAAATTGTACAGGACCAAAATCAACAAAACCAAGAGATTAGGTGATAAGGGAAATAATGTTTGGTTAAACTTATTGTCTGGTTATACAATAACGGCTGATGGTTCAAGATGAAATAATTCACCGATTAGCCAAGTATATCCGATGAGTTTTAACTAGGGAAAGTTCAAAGTGAAATATCTACTTATCCTCAATAAAACATTATTCCATATGTAGTCTGTGATATTCCACTTTGTGAGGGGGAAAGTATATTACCATTCATGTGGGGGATTGTTGAAGTAACTAAAACTTAATGAATGAAATATACTATAGTCCCACATTGGCAAGAATGAAGATAAGATTTGTGTACATATACTATGTTCTCATTCCCTATATTATCCCTTAGGGTCAGGTAATTTTGTGAGAGGGGGAGGACCTACATCTAATGAACACACATACGCGCGCACTACCTGCCCGTCCGACCGAACCGAATCGGGCCGGGTTGGGTTCGGGCTTGGGCTTCAGACCTTGGGCTTGAAATAGAGCCCAGTAAGAAATCTTATTTTTGCTTCGAAAAACAATGCTATTTTTGACACGATGGCGGATGCGGGTGCGACCTGTTGGTAACTAGCGGGTGCGACCCGTTACGGTTCAAATGAACGGACGCATTCATTTGAATTCAGATGACAACGAAAAATAAAAGGATGCGTTTTTTCGAATGGGTGCGACCCGTTAACGCATCCATTTGAAAACTATATATACATAATGATGTTGATCAAATCATTACCAAAAAAAAAAAATTCTTCTTCCTTCCATTGTCTAATTCCTCAAACTACTGCCATTACTGATCATCACAGTCAGTGCATAATCGCTACAATCTCGAGCAGTTTTCTCGTTTGTTGTATCCTGGGAGGCTTCGACTGAAAGTCTTAAGGAAACTGGAAATACAGGCCTCAGACGAACTCGGTTAGACATCAATTCTTTATTGTTTAACTTTCATTTTGTATACCAGATAATTCTGTATACTGCAGCAATATTATATTATTGCTTGGTTCATAATTTTTGGGTTTGTGTACTATATTATAGTAACACTGTTTGACAGAGATAATAGTTCTGTCGTAGATTTGATTTGTGTGCAAATTATTTTGTAGTTCATTGAACAGATTGCACTACTGTTTCTGATTTGGAACACTTAAATTCTTTTACAAATTAAAAACACTTATATTCTGTTACAAATTTTGTTTTGAGTACAGAATTAATACAGCATAAACAACATATATTTACATGTATAAACCGCATATTTCTAAAAAAACCTATTTTCAGTCAGAAACAATAGGTATATTTTGCATTCCCCAACTATATGTAACAATAAAAAAAGGCAAACTTAGATATCATGAAGAATCATAAAAAAAACTACAATCTAATTGTTATAAAAAATGGTAAAATAAATGTATCCTATTGTAACAGGTTCTAGTGAACGCTCATGAAACAAACAAAGAAATGGTGCATATTCAATAATGCAAGCATATCAATTAATTTTACAAAGTGCAGCATGTGTATTAGGAGACACATGTAGTATCCAGATTAACATGCTGACTACTACAAAAGAGGTGGTATAACATTGTTTGAGGAAGGTTGGCCCGCCACCTCTATATAACATTAGAGAAAATTAATCAACACTTTGCAAATTTTTAAAAGAAACAGGAAGAATTATGTTGCAAAGGCATCAATGAAAGTAATTAATGTAATGAAAATATATGAAAGAGTGCTTCTATAAACTGAAAAGTACATGTATTATGAAAATGTGCATTAAATTACGCAGTCGAAAACTTGTCGCGATCGATTTTTGTTTGCTTTGAGACTAAATTTGTTTCTAGAGCCTACCCATATAAAAGTTATTTATAAATAACTGATACAAGTATCATTGATTTTTATTACTTTCTCTATAATATAACTAGAAAATGTTTTTTTCTCATTACTTCCACCAAAAAATAGCTGTAGACATAATTTATGTAACCACATTCAAAATCCACGGTAGAAAAAAATTATACATGTTATCTATCATTTATCAGACTTAATAGGGTAATGATAAATATAGATAACAGTCGGACAATGCCAAATTGATAATTGATGCTTGACACTCATCACTTAAGTATGTATTATAAATTTGTTAACTTTGAATCTAACACTGGCGAAAAAACCTTCAAGAACTCAAAATTGATTCTAAGCAATAAAATGCAAACCCAGTTCAATTGCTCGCTTGATCATCCCTGTCTCATTTTGCTCAGTTTAAACACACCAAAGCAGTCCATGATAAAACCAAAGAAAGGTATTCTATGAACTCGCCTGATAACATTAAATTAAAAAATTGTATTGAACATGACAATACTATATATATATATATATATTTACATTAAGTGATAGTTGCACTATTTATAAATGAGTTGATAGTGATTAAATTTGAAGACTCCATGAGTTTACCATAGTGCGGTCGGAAACCTCAAAAATAGCTTGTTTTTGATCAGAAGCTAAATTGCCACATATTATTGGAGGTCACATTCTAAATGTTAGCTTTCATATAAATTCATCCGTGCTTTAATTTTCATCTTTCCCTTAGATAGGTCAAATAGACTACCAATTCCAGTTCAACATCAGTAATTATTTTATCTTCGTTTTTAAGTTCAGGTTATTATTAATCATAAGTCTCAAATATATAATTTATTATATATGATAATATTCCATATTACACGTAAAAAAAGTGAATCTTGAAACCATACCAGAACTTGCAATGGTCTTCCATGTTTGTTTTCTTATTTTTCAATGCATTCAATCTGTTAAAAACATCAAAGCACTTACGGATGGAAAAGATGACGCCTTATCAAATGTTGTGGAAGCACAATAGTACTATTGGGAAGAACATCATCGCATGCATCAAATATCTTTCTATGATTGAATTTGTAGATAGTGAAAAGAATCTCTGACCTGGATTTCGATTGAGAATTAAGACATATCATTGGCACTGCAACAATACATGAAATTGCAAAAGGCAAAAAAGAAGAGCTAGGGGGATGAATGAAATGAAGAAATATTTCAAGGGAAGATAAGGAGCTTTCAACTTAGAAGTATACGCAGATCCATAAAATTAAATATCATTGAGAATTTGGAGAACCTGGTATTAATAATACAGTTTAGTATGGATTACTAATCTAAATGAATGTTGGGAAATCACCTAAATAATTTAAGGCAATACACTGTATCAATAACTGATCCATGTAAATATGCAGTAACAATCGGATTATAAATAAATTAAGGCAATACAATCGACTATATCAATTTCTGATCCACATAACATGCATTAGCATTCAGATTATACCAAATAAGAATAGGGGAAAATTTGAAGCTAAGAAAAACAACAATTAGAAAAGAAATCGTTGTCTTGAAAAGCAAATGCTAACTTATCCAGCTCATTTCTCTCATCCATTTCCCAGTAATTGTACAGGTAGAGATAATTATTGAACAATTCAGATTACATAAGTATTTTCCTTTATACTCAACGAACCTAATTCCATACCTTCATTTAGTAATTATTTTTTGGGGGGGCCTAGATGAGGTAAAAAAATAAACTCTGGTTAGCAAAGGAATTTAAGCAATAATTTTAATTATCAGACAAATAAAATGAGGGAAAAGGATAAATCATACCAATATATATGTTTTCAAACAAATAACATAAAATTAGTGAAATTAAAGCAATAGGTAATTTAATTGCAATGAAATTGGGTATTGTTATTGACACTCCAAATTTGGTTAAGGGGCTACACATTTTAAAATTTACTAAAGGGCAGTCATTGAGAACTGTACCCCTCTTAAAAAAAATCTATGGCAAAAATACCCTTAATAGTTAATTAACCTATGTTAAACCTTTTTACTACCTTCAGTAAATACCTAAAACATAAATGGAACCAAACCCTAATTCCAACATGGAGGATGAGCACAATATTACTTGTATGCAAAAAAGTGAACTTTTTACGCATGTTGATCACCAATTGGAAGAAGATAAGATTTGTATTTTTTTTTCCATGAAAGTAAAATTTAATTCTCTCGTTTTCCAATGCCCTGGAAAGTCAAAAGGGTGGAATATAATTGCTATTGCTTGAAAATATTGGGAACTAGATGACGTATACGAATAGAAATAACAAAAAACTAGAACGTTTATAGGTTACTAATTTTTTTCCATTAATGTTAGTGAAACTAATGCCTTTTGGGTGACATACGTTAGTGCAAGTCAAGGGTGACAATATTTTTAGGGTTACATACGTTAATGGCAATATTGTTTGCGGATCCCCAACTCATGTTTTGGTCTTCTTTACAACTCATAAAACAGTAGAGTTCTGCCCATTTTTTTTGTAATATTTCATGGTTTCCTATCACCATGTTCCATATATAAGTTGTAGACCCTAACCTATATTGTTCAATTTTATACCTGCATATGCAGATGGCTTGGACAATGAAGTAGTTGAGGAGGAAGATTTAATAAATTGTGGACATGGTAGCGATAATGGTGATGGCAATATAAAACATGATTGTAATGAAGTGGAAAGTGACAACAAAAGTAACAATAAAAATGGGGAAGTAAGCTTACCGCTTTGCAAGTACCTCGATTTTCTTCTTAGCTCACCACTAATGAGGTATGATAATGTGTTTTAACTTGTATGTTAGGTATATTGTTCTAATCATCGTATTTGGTTGTTGATGCAGTTGTTCAATTCAAAAGAGAGCATACAAGAATGGTGCATGGAGTGCGAAATTAGCATGAACACTGTCGTTCTTACAAAAAGAAGTAGGATCAGAAATTTACTGGTTAATGGACAAGGATCATGGATAGTCCTCGTATGTGAAAGAAGTGGAAAGTATGTCGATCATAAGGCAAAGGGGCATGTTCCAAAAATCGAGAAGAAAAGGCGAAGAACGGGGAGTAGGAAATGTGAATGTCCATTTGAATTAATCGCACAGTGTGTAGATGGTGGAAAGTGTATATTGAAAGTGAAAAATGAATGTCACAATCACAGTCTTCCTAATGTACTAACTGGGCATCCGTATGTTGCACGTTTAAAAACAATGAAGTGAAGACCATCTAGAGAATGACAAATAGTGGTGATAGGCCACGAAATATTCTTACTGCTATTAAACTTGACGACCCAACAAACAAATCTACAATAAGAAATGTGTACAATGCAAAAGTGAAATTAAAACTTCTTAATACAGAAGGTCGTTCGATAATGCAACAATTTATGAAGTTAGCTTGTAGTCATCAATATTATGTGCAACATAGAGTTGATGCTACTACTAATGAAGTTATTGGTTTATGAGACGCCCCCAAACCCCGTACTGACGGCGGCAAGGGTAATCCGTCGAATATAACACAGAAACAGATAATAGCGGAACAGAAATAAATAAATACACCAGATAATGAACAATAAAATATATTGGATAAGAGTAATCATCAGAGTTACACAGTATACAGGATCATACTTAGTACAAATACAGTTCAGCTATACATAATGTCTACAGCGGAAAAACAAACATAATGTACAATAGGAGCTGAACAGCATAAAAAGAGATAAATGATAGAATCCATCTTCAGCTCCAGCTATCCAGAAAGAACCAGCTAAACCTGAATACAAGGCTGCCCGTGTAGAAAAAGGGGCACCCGATTTGAAAGTGAAACAAACTACGAGTCAGTCATGGGACTGGTATGAGAAATCTACTCAACACATTTAAAATATGGCAATCACAGGTCCACGCCACTTTCGTGGAACGGGTTTACTCCATTGGATTGCCAGTGCTTTAAAACAAATCATTCTTTTAAACATCGCTATGCTTTTTATAAAAATGAAGCCATTATAAGACTCAGTTCCCATCACACAATGCAACGCAAACCAGAGGATATAGTTTTTACCTTATAACGGCCAGAATATGCTTGATACGAATAGAACAAAGGCATTTGATATTATTGCTAGTGTTTATATGTTTTGAAAACAATTTCAAATCATAACTATCAATCATAGACGACATTAATGCCCCATACCACTATGTCGCCATATATAGGTATACAATCAAAACCGCATAGTCACGTATTTGGAAATTGGATTTCCGTCTTGAACCAAGGCAAAAGATAGTCCTTACCGAATTCGAGACGCTCTAGCCCGTGTCTCAGGCAAGCACGCAGGCAAGCCTTGGATCGTCAGGGCCGGTCCACCGAGGTGGATTATTATGCCTGAACAATACGTTTCCCCACCCTTTGGGGCGTCAACGAGCCAACGAATGACTCCATCGGACCCGGATCGTCCGATCTAACCGAGGCACCTCGCAACCGCAACAACCACATAAGTCAATTTCGTCAGGGCGTGTAAAACCACTGACGCCACTCTAAGCTAGAAGGAAACGCATGCCCTCGGATCCCTGAGGTCCTGCTTCCGTTTCTGGTTCATACCGGGGTGTGAGGCTCGCGATTTCACGTTATACACAAAGCTACACCACGTAGGCGATGCTTTGATCATCACCACAAGACTTTGCTTTTCAACAGAAGCCCTGATCACTGCACCTTAGCATGCCACACAGGCAATTCACACCGTGCAACTGATGGCTATCAATCACACAGAATAAATTCCAATGTCTGACACACTTTCCATTTGCAAGTCCGTTCTGGGTCTGAACGAAACCAGGGGCACTAAATACCTCGCAAACCTATCGATCACCACGTACGTCTGGACGATCACCACTCATTATCCATATTTCGGGATGCCTCCCAATCAGGACCTCGGTTACCATCCAAACGAGGTGAAGATCTCCGGTCTTCGACCATCGTCTTCATCTTCGATTTCTTATCGTCGATTCAGTTATTCAAAATGGGATAAACCCGGTCTTTCTGAGCAACTCGCGTATATAATAAACAAGTGCAACACTAACATACACACGCATCATTTCAATTCATTATTCACTAACCGTCAATCAGTAAGAGAACGATTTTCCAAATATTAACCCCGAAGGCCGAAACCAACATCAGATCAACACCCAGGAAACCATTCGACTTAGCCAACCTTCAGTTAATTTCTAAATCACATCCATATCGTTTATAATATTTTATAATGATTTATCGCTATTTTTATTTATTTTAAAATAGCCAATTTATTCAAAATGACGCTTCGGGCCATAACGCGACTGTGGCGCTGTTTTTCTTTAGATTTGATTTACACATATCTGCAAATCTAACCGTTGGATCTTCATAAAATTTACATCATTAGAAAGATCTTTTCAAAACGAATCCAAAGGTTCCAGTTTCGGGAAAATCCGACGGTCGGATCTCCCGGTATAATCGTTTGAAGTTTCGATTTCAAAATACGAACAGCAGCGTCGTTATTCGATATATTTTAATTCTATTTATATATGTATATCGATTCTTCAATTTCAAAACTATATCCTTTTCATACATTTGATAAAAATGATATTTTTATCCAGCTGTCTTCTATTTCAACACTTCACTATATTTAACAATTCATGTATATAATAAAAATGTGATTTTTATTGTAAAATAATTCATTTCAAAACACTATTATTTTATATAGTTCATATAGGTAATAAAAATAGGATTTTTATTATAAAACAATTTATTTCAAAAGGATATTATTTTATATAGTACATATAGATGATAAAAATGTGATTTTTATTATAAAACAATTTATTTCAAAAATATAAATACCATTCAACACATGAATTTCAATTCAACGAATGAATATCGATTCAACACATGAAGGTTTTCTATAGTTTATATATATATATAGATAAAAATGTGATTTTTATATTTAAAACATGAACACCATTCAACACATGAATTTCAATTCAACGAATGAATATCGATTCGACACATGAAGGTTTTCTATAGTTTATATATATAGATAACATTGTGATTTTTATATTTAAAACACGAATACCATTCAACACATGAATTTCTAATCAACGAATGAATTTCAATTCAACACATGAAGGTTTTCTATAGTTTATATATATAGATAGAAAATGTGATTTTTATATTTAAAACACGAACACCATTCAACACATGAATTTCTAATCAACGAATGAATATCGATTCAACACATGAAGGTTTTCTATTCAACAAGTAAATATAGTTTCAGCAAATGAAAATAATTCAAACACATGAATGTTATTCAAAATTTTGACAGCATGACGGCAGGGTAGTTAAAACCGGGACCGTCCCTAGTACGGCTTCTCGCTCTACCTTAAAACCTCGCGGTTTTTGACAATGGGGATCATGCATCTAGTTCGCACGCAGGCGGCATGTATATATTTATTTCATTTCCACAAACTAATCCTATGTGGTTTCAACCAAATATTTCTCAGCCACAAATGGGTATTTTTCAACCACAATCTGTGACGGCCGGGAATTTCGCTCGATCCGAATCAGTCGTTAAACCGATCTAGACCGTTCGAAACCCCTGATCGTTTGAGAACAGGACAAATCAGAACGCAGACGGAAGAACATTTCATTGCTATTACAACAATTCCATCAGAATACAAGAATATACGGAGTATAAATGAATAAATTACATTCGATAAATATCAGAGACTACAATAAATTACATAGCAGCGGAAAAATAATACAAAGCACAACTGAAGGTGATATACGGATACAGAGCTTTCCGGATATCATTCCAGCTGTAAACCAGGTTCCAGTGAATATAAATCTGCAAAACCAAAACTACTAGCTGCCCGTGCGGAAAATAGGGGCACTCAGAGTTTAGGTTAAAACAATAAACTCCAGGTCAGCCATGTGACTGGTGTGAGAACTAAAACAATTATTTAAAACTTTACTTTAAAAGAGAGTAATTCAAGGGACCACGCTGTATAACACGGAACGGGTTTCCTCCCAGGAATACCAGTGCATAGAATAAACAGCGCAATGCTTTTTCGAAAAATGAAGCTATTATAAGACCCAGGTCCCATCACACAATGCAACGCAAGCCGGAGGATAGGGTTTTCCCTTATAATAGCCAAACATGCTTGGTACGTTTAAAACAAATCATTTGATACTATAATAAGTGTATAGTGTCAAAATAATTTCAATCATAAATATAAATCATAGACGGCATGGGTACCATATATCATGTCGCCATACTAGTTCTACAATTAAAACCGCAATACACGTATTGGAAATTGGATTTCCGTCATGAGTCGAGGCAAGGGGCAAGCTCCTCTCCGTGTTCGAGACACTCTATCAAATGTCTCAGGGCTACGCACTCTGGGCAACCCTGGATCGGTTGGGCCGGTCCTCACTTACGTTAGAGGGTTAGTTATGCCTGAACACACGTTTCCCGGTCCTTACAGACCTATAATCGAGGCGCCTCATTCCAACAACCACAAAGGTGAAAAGTATATAAATGTCAGGGCTGGTAAGTCACTGACACCACCAAAGCTAGAAAGAAATGTCGTGTTCTCCCAACGGTCCGTATCCCGTTTTTAACTCATACCGAGGTGTGAGGCTCGCGAATCCACGCTATACACAAAGCTACGCCATAAAAGCCGTGCTTTGATCATCAACCACAAGACTTTGCTTTTCAACAGAAGCCTTGATCCATGCAACTCAGTGTGCCACACAGGCAATTCATGCCATGCGATTGATATCTATCGATATATAACCTCTAAGCTCGTACGTCTCGGAGAAGGGCGTTAAGCAAGAGAATAAATTCTCCGCCGCCAAACAGATATATATTTAACAGAAATCAATCAACACAGAATAAAATCCAATGTCAGACACACAATCCATTTACAAGTTCGTTCTGGGTCTGAACGAAACCGGAGGCACTTTCCTCGCATATCCATCGATTTTCAGGTACGTCTGGACGACCACCAACTGTTTCCATCCTCTTGGGTGTACAGCCCAATCAGGATCGTCAGTAATTATCCAAACGATGTGAAGACTTCCGGTCTTCAACCACCGTCTTCATCTTCGACATATCGTCGAATCGGTTATTCAGAATGGGTGTAAACCCGGCCTTTCCGAACAATCCGTGTATATTAAACGAATGTTACACAAACACAACATACGCCTCATTCCAATTCATATTCTCAGGGAAAGGTTCCTATTAATTTTATCCAAGATAAATTCTTTAAATTTATTCTTTGATCTTCCTTTGGATGTCATTTCAAACCAAATTATGGTTTTTCAAACTAGTCGAGATTAGCGAACCACACCGATGTAATTATTTATTTTATTTCCCAATCCCAACCTATTCATCCCATGAAGCAAAACTGGTAATACTCCATATCTAACACCACGGTGTTATCGGTAAAATTAATTACCATTTCACGTTCAAATCTAATTAAAGATTTAACTATCGCTTTGGAGCAAAACTAGTAATACTCCATCCTCGCTCACTTTCTAAATTTGATAATTTAAATTATCAATTACCATTTCAATTTAATTGCAGATTCATTAAAACTCCTTTTACTGGGTTAAAGAACTAGTGTCATTTAAAACATAGTTCACGATAAACCCAAATCACATTCTATTTACTATCGGGTTAAAGAACTAGTGTTATTTAAAACACAGTTCACGATAAACCCATGAATCAATTCTATTTAAACCCATTTCAAATCCAATTTATTTATTTAAAAATAAATGGGTTTTAATTTCAGTTCAAAACTAGTTCATTTTGATAAAAATCTATTTTTATCTTTTCAATTATGGAGTTTTTTCATCTCAATTTTTCCTAAATCATTTCTTATGATTTTACACAAATTATTACTATTTTTAATAATTTTATCAAGGCCCGTACAGTCGATTTTCATCAACGGCCATCGAACTGCACTTACAGCGACCTTTTTCAAATTTTATTTGGACATATCTCCAAATCCAACCGTTAGATTTCAAATTTCTAATATTCGTTAGAAAGCTCTTTTCGATACGAACCCAACGGTCGGTTTTAGGAGAATCCGACGGTCGGATCTCCCGTAATGTCCGTTCGAAATAAATGGTCGAAATTCACGAACTACCGCGACGCGGCGCGTTCTATTCAAGCCATTATATTATATATATAATATATATAATATACATTTCGTCGATTTCCTTTTAAAACGTATTTTATAAATAGTTCCAAATTTGTTTCAAAAACAATTTCAACTACCATTTCCAATTCAATTCAAAATTGAATTTTTCCTTATAGATTCGTTTTAAAATTCATTTCTATTTGATTTCAATTCAAATCGATTTTTAATTCGATTCGAATTCATTTCGTTTTCTATTCTATTTAAATTCAATTCGTTTTCTATTCAATTTGAATTCAATTCGTTTTCTATTCAATTCGAATTCAAATTGGTTTTCTATTCAATTCAAATCAAATTCGTTATATATTCAATTGAAATCAAATTTGTTTTCTATTCAATTCAATTCGAAATTATTTTATATTCAATTCATTTCGAAATCGTTTTATATTCAATTCATTTCGAAATCATTTTATATTCAATTCATTTCGAAATCGTTTTATATTCAATTCATTTCGAAATCGTTTTATATTCAATTCAGTTCGAAATTCGAATATAATCGATATAAATATCGTTTGCGTCAAAATAGCGCATCTCTAATCAACACGGCTTTATATATTTTAATAATTCCGTTATTCTATTCAACAAATGAATATTTATTCTATTCAATATGTGAATCTATATTTTTGTCAACACACGACTAATCTATAAGGAAATTAAGGTGTCTATCCTTGTTATTTAATATATTTTATGAAAATTAAGGTATCTATCCTTTGATATTAAATCAGACTCCAACCGTAAATTAGTAAGAGAACGATTCCCTGATTATTAACCCCGAAGGCCGAAACCAACATCAGATCAATATCCAGGAGACCACTCATCTCATCTATTTTCCAATTGATTTCTAATTTTTATATATGATAAAGATGTAGACTTTATTGTTAAAATATTTCGTTCAACACATGACTAATCTCAACGGATGAGTACAGTCAACACATGAACCTTTATTTTATAATATTCTTTATTTTCTAAATTGGAATAAGGGCCAATCAATTACCATATAAAGTTAATTATATGGATTCCATACAACACATGCATATAATAGCAACGATAAATAATCAACCATCATCCAAAGTGCACTACACTGTATAAGCATCAAATATAGATATCTAACGCTTATAACAGCCTGTCAATCAATCGATCGACATACAACTAATTATTGGGATTAGTGTATGTCGTATGTTATCCCAATACCCGTGTAGGGTTTCAAATCAACAAACACATATTTTATTTGTGAAGTTGGGCGACGTGTAAAATTTATCGTCCCAATAAATGTCCTTCAAATAGGTGTACATAAACAAACCGTCCGGTTTGTAAATGAATATTTTATTTTATCCACTTCCACGTTAAAAATTATATTTTTAACGATAAAATATTTTATTTCAACACATGAATTTCTATTCAGTTCATTTACACAATAAAAATGATATTTTTATTTTTTCTAACATATTTTAGAAAATTTCGGCGGCATAACGACACGATACTAGAAACGGGACAAGGCCTAGCCTTATCCCCGGTCTAGTGAAGGCCCACGCCATTCACACATCAATCAAATCAATTTCATTTCACCAAACAATTCAATTCAACCCAAATAATCTAACTAACTACACAACCAAACAAACAAGTCCATGGTCTGTGGACGATTGTGTCGGGTGCTACTAAACACCGTCTGCATCCTAGTATATATATATATATATATAACTAGAAAAAGAAATTGAAGAGTGAGAAGTTCTCACCAATAGCTATCCCAACTCCATGACACTTCTATTGTAGAAAATCTTGTCGTTCTCGCCTTTTTGTCACCTTCGTTGCCCGTAGCCACTACATATATAAAAATCGTATTTTTACTTCGCTATTCAATATATAAAAATCGAATTTTTACTTTGCTATTCAGTATATAAAAATCGAATTTTTACTTCGCTGTTCAATATATAAAAATCGAATTTTTACTTCTCTATTCAATATATAAAAATAGAATTTTTACTTCGCTATTCAATATATAAAAATCGAATTCTTACTTCGCTATTCAATATATAAAAATCAAAATTTTACTTCGCTATTCAATATATAAAAATCGAATTTTTACTTCGCTATTCATTTAAAAATATCGTCTTTTCATATTTAAAAATATCGTCTTTTCATATTTAAAAATATCATCTTTTCATATTTAAAAATATCGTCTTTTCATATTTAAAAATATCGTCTTTTCATCTTTAAAAATATCGTCTTTTCATCTTTAAAAATATCGTCTTTTTCATATTTAAAAATATCGTCTTTTCATATTTAAAAATATCGTATTTTCATATTTAAAAATATCGTCTTTTCATATTTAAAAATACAAACTTTTTCATGCTATTCATTTTCTAAACTGAATTTAAACTATGTATAATATAAATCAAAACTGAAATTTTTACTGATTAAATAAGCTGATTACATAATAGTAAAATAAATAAGTAAACACTTACAGTAAAATCAGTTTTTTCCTTGAGGAGGGGAGGAACCGCGGCACTGACAACGACCTAGTGGCGCGCAGGCGATGTTGGCGGCGCGAGGTGGGCCATAGGGCGGCGGTAGAGTGTGCTGCAGTGGTGTTGCGGGTTGTGGGTGGAGGCATGAGGGGTGCGGTGGTTCGGTTTTCAAATCATGGAAGGGGCGATTTCGAACTAGGGCTGAGGAGTTTGGGGTGCTGCGATGGGGGGTGCGCCTCGCGCGGTGGCGCGGTGGGCGGAGGGGACGATGGCCAATGTGGGTGGCGGCTTCGATGGGAGGCGGGGGTGTCTGGGGCTCACGATATTTTGGTTTTTTTTTCTTCGAACTGAATTATAACGGGGGGGGGGGGGGGGGGGGGGCAGACGAGATAAAGGGGAAGAGAGGGAGGGAAGATATTTTATATTATATTATATTTTATTTCAAAAAGTTGACCTTCACATATGACCTCTAAACGAGGCCCACCGCCTATCGTCCATAGCGTTTTACCCCCATTCCGAACACAATGGGATATGTATCGTTCGCTGATTCGACTGTTTCGATCAGTTTTCGTCAAAATCAACATATAACTCTATATACTGAATTTAAACGAGCATTTCTATTTACCGGGGTCATATACGAACTCTATAAATTGTAGAAAAATATTTTCTAGCTTCGTAGTGACGATATGGTCCTAACAAAACTAGTTTCGTCGAATTCAGAGACCGTTTAAAAAATGGCCATTTTCCAGTCGATTAAAATCAACTGAAACTGGTCAAACGCGTTTTCCTTTGCCACACTCACATATTGATTCGAAAAATTATGAAATTTGAAATCTAGCAATAATTTGACACTGCGGATCCAACTAAAGTGGTTTCGTCGAAATCCAAGGTCGTTTGCAAAATGTCCATTTTTAAGGGCCTGAATTCCATAGCGACTATTCAGAATTTTCAACTGGACATATCTTTTGATTTCCGCTATGAAATTTTGATTTTTCGGATTTGTTGGAAAGATATCATCAAATAGATCCTATTATTTTTGGTTTCGCTAAAATCCGGATTGTTTTGCACCCGGTATGTTCAATTGAAGTTTGAAATCGAATTATCGAACTACCGCGCAATTTTCAATTCTATTTATAATTATATATAAATATTTATATTCTAACGACGACGTATATAATATATATGTTGTAATTATATTCAAAATAAATTTCTCGTCGATATTATTTAAAATAATTCATTTTAAATATTCAAAATTCATTAAAATTGCCAAAATAAAAATTTTTAAACTAGCCCGCATTTTCCGGGTTATTACACAATCAATCAATATCAACCAAAAACAATCCCAATCAACCATTCGCTATCAATCAATTTTCACACCAATCACAACATATACATACATACATATATATATATATAGCAATTCACTTCTATTTCAACACATATAAAATTTTTACAACGCATATACAACTTATACATCGAACGTACAACTTATACAACGCTTATACATGAGGTGTACAACGCTTATATAACTCATACATCGACTATATAATTTATACATCGTCGTTTTCTATATCGTTTATAAATTAGAAATCTCACATTGGGTTCCACTCCACCAAAAATAACAGAAGGCTCAGAAAAATATGCGGTCTCTTCTAGAAGGTAGAAGATGTCCATACGGTCACGATGTTTCCTGTTTCATCAAATTTCGTTAAGAAACGAAAAAGATATGATTTTTCAAAGTTTGCAACGGTTTAAAGGTGTTAAAACAGTTATAAATAAAATAAGTCGTACCTCAGCTGAAAGGTTCAAAACTAGGTTTGCAATTTTCGATCAAACCGCGAATCGATAGGAGGATCGGCCGATGCAGCGACGAAGAGGGGGGAGACGCGCGTCTGCGCACGGTGGTGGGGGCCCACTCGGTGGTGCCAGGCGATCGGGGCGGCTGGTTGAAGTCGATGACTTCAGGGAGGTGGTTCTCTCTCCACAGGCCACGAAAAATTCCAAACTTTATATGGATTTGAAGATCTCGAGAAGATCTTCAAAAAGTTCAACTATGGCACGAGCTAATTTGGCGTGGATTGATCGGAAAATGAGGGGGAAGGATTCGAGCGGTTTCCGCCTTCGATCGGGGAGAGAGAAACGAGGATTTTTTTTTTAAATATGATCGACCGGTGGGTTTTAAAGGGGTTTTCTGACGCGACCACCAATCTAAACCCAACGACTGTCGTGCCTAGCGTTTTACCCCCATTCCGAACATAATGGGATATGTTTCGTAGGCCCATTCGACTGTTTCAGTCAGTTTCCATTCAAATTAAAATATAAAACATTCAATATTCAATTTGAACGTACATTTCAATTTGCCAGAGCCACAAACTGATTCGAAAAATTCCAGAAAAATAAATCTGGCTATGTTTTGACGATACGGTCCCAACAAAACTAGTTTCGTCGAATTATGAGACCGTTTGCAAAAAGGCTCATTTCTGGTCGATCCAATTTAACTGTAATTGATCAAAACACGTTTTCCTTTGCCACGCTCACATACTAGCTTCAAAAATTATGAAATTTGAAACCTAGCAATAACTTCACATCCCAGATCCAACAAAAGTGGTTTCGTCGAATTCCAAGGTCGTTTGCAAAATGGCCAATTTCACGGGCTATATAAATTCCATAGCGACCTTTCTGAAAATTCATTTGGCCATAACTTTTGCTTTCCGCTATGAAAATTCGATTTTTCAGACTCGTTAGAAAGGAATTCACTAACAGATTGAAATATTTTTGGTTTCACTCAAATCCGTTTTGTTTTGCTCCCGGTACAGTCCGACAAAGTTTGAATTCAATTTTTGAAACTGCAGCGCCATTTCAGGCCTTGTTTATAATTAGAATTAATTATATTCGTTTTCAAACGTCGATTCAAACTCACTTTTCATTGCTATTATTTAAAATATTTATTTTAAATATTTAAAATCCATTATTTTAGCCAATTTAAAAATTTTAAATTGGTTCAGATTTTCTGGGTCGTTACAATTTATTCTTTAGTCATCCAAAATGTGTAGTTCTTACGTAATATTTTACCAGATTCTGTTTTTGGATTGCACATTCAAGACAAATAAGTATAAGTTACCATATTTTCATATGGTGTCATAAACATCCACGGGGGCGTCCTTTACTTTTGCATTAGCTTTTATTAGTCATAAGACTACCAAATTATATGTATGGGCACTGGAGTGTGTTAGAAACTGCTATCGAGATAAAGAAATTGCAGATGTTATCATAACTGACGCTGAAATTGTCGTTACCAAGGCAGTGACTAGTGTGTTTCCATCAGCGAGGCACATCCTTTGTGCATGGCATAAATCAAAAAATATTCAAATGAATTATAAGTCTAATTTCATAAAAAAGAAACGGATCATGATTGGAGACAAAGAGGTTGTAGTAGATGATGAGCAAGGTAAGAAAGGATACAAACTTTTTTGGGAAGGCTGGACAAATGTGATTAACTCGTTGTTCGTAGAAGAGTACCATCGAACCCTAAACTCTTTCTTCAATGCATGGCTTGTCAAGTAAAAAAATCAGTGAAATATATAATGAAAACTTGGCTTACCAAATACAAAGAGATGTTTGTTTTGACTTGGACAAATGAAGTGAAACACTTTGACAACGCATCAACTAGCATAGTTGAAAGTGCACACCATCATCTTAAATTGTATTTTGATTCAGCTGCGGGTAGTTTTGTGCAGTGTTGGCCTAGTGCACATCTTTGTTGCGAAAATGAATCAGTAGCAATTGAACATGCGTTTGAGATGAGTTCACCTAAGACACTTCATAGATTTCAAGTAGAACCAATGTTCAAAGAGTTAATAGGATTGGTTTCTCACAAAGCACTTGATTTCACTACAACAAAATAACCATATTACAACGGTGGAACACCGTTGTAATATACATTTTACAACGGTAGGAAAACTGTCGTGTATTAAGAAGTTGTAATAGACTAAAATATTTTACAACTTTTTTGCACTGTTGCAACACCGTTGTAATATGTATTTCTTACAACTTTTTTCCACCATTGTAATAAACTTTATTACAACAGTTATGCACCGTTGTAATAAAATCTACTACAACTGTTATACACCGTTGTGATTAACATTTGGGTTTTTAAAAAAATAAACATCTTTTGCAACTGAAAAGAACAATACATTAAATATAACAATACTCCATAAGCAAATCAGATATTACAGTCATTTGCAAACTAATTTATTAAAATACTCAAATATTCAGTATTACAAACAATAAGTTTTAGACAACATTTCGTACATTATTATATACTTGACCGTTACAAAGCAACTTAGTACAAGCATAAGTTATCCACCAAAAATTGCATATCCTACGGGAGTACAGTAATCGAAGACAACGAAATCTTTACTCCACGTTGCTGTTGGACTCATTACTGTCCGCCGTTCGACGATCTGCAAACATCAAATGTCCAATTATAGTTAATCAATTTAAACAAAGAAAGACTATCCAATAATGTCTTATTAAAGCTGATTTACTAATTTATCTAAAAGATGAAGCGTGGATCCTTTTCTGGATATGTGTACTAGCAATATTGTATTGTCCAAAACTTGAGAGGCAAATGCAAATCATATTTGCATCAACCGTTTGTTTATTTATACATATACAAGCACTTCTAATTTGTTAAGGTTCAACAGCTAGTCTGCATATGAAAATAAACTCAAAAGTTCCTAATATACATATATCATAGTGTTTAATCAGGAATTCAGTAATTATATTAGTTCAGTATTTTGATATACACATAACCATTATATCCAGTACAACTTTTATACCAGATTGTTCATCATTGTTATAAGGTAAAATGCATGCTGCTATATATCCAACTAGTGGACAATAATAAATAGTATCAAATATTTTTGAATATGCACTTCCAAGTATCAAAATACAATCCAGTTGTATCAAAAATAAATTTTCTGTCCAGATAGAAGATTTACATGAAAATAGAAAAATAACATACATGCTTGTTTAATATGTCAAGACATATTGCATCACATATTTAAAATGTCAAACAAAATTGGGGTATATGATCTTAGAGTATAAGCTATTTTAGAATTTAACAGTTTCTGATAGTGTTCTTATACACAATATATATATATATATATATATATATATATATGCTCTCAACATCCCATAATATCACATATTAGATAACCAATCCACCATAATAACCTATAACTGCCCAAAAAAAATGTACAGATATAGCAAATTCATCTTAACACTTATGATACCAGTTCATAAATATAAACATAGGCCCTTTAAACTTAGATACATATATAACTTGGGATGAATACACTTTTAAACATAGATTATATAATGATGGATCAACTTGTGTGTTATGGATTTAATCACTCTGTCAAAAACTTAATGAAACAAGATTATTTATATTCTCAGATCCATAGTTCACCAACAAGGATCTTTCAATTGTTAAATTAAATTGTTCAAAATATAACAACTTGAAACAGGGTGATTACAAAATATTAGGAATTGACCAAATTGTATAAATCCAAACACACATACTAACCTGTATACTATATACAATTTAAGTCATGTTCATGTGATTCAATGCAGATCTGTTGTGAGGAGGAACAAGGCAGTAGGAGGAGCAATGGCAGACGCAACGCAGGGCTGAGAGGAGGGTGTTCGATAGTGGAGGGTGAAGCCAGTCGGAGGCTTAATCCGAATGTGGGGATCCGATTTTCAGGTGATGGGGCT
This sequence comes from Allium sativum, assembly GCA_030737875.1. NCBI lineage: Eukaryota > Viridiplantae > Streptophyta > Magnoliopsida > Asparagales > Amaryllidaceae > Allium > Allium sativum. The sequence continues at coordinate 861,754,517 of CM060922.1, forward strand.
GGCTTGGTCGAGAATTTTCGATGAGGAAGAAGAAGGAATACGATGAAATGTAAATTTGGGGAAAGTTAATTTTGACCAAGGAGATAAGCAGTAAACATATGTTAATGTTTGGGTTTGGCGCTGAAAATTTACGTTTGCCGCTAAAATTTTTGTTTTGGAGCCAAAAGCGAGATTTTGTTTTAGAGTCAAAAGCATCTTTTACCACTAACAAAAAAAAGTTGTAACATTTCATTGTTTTCTAACCTACGTAATATTTCATTGTTTTCTGATCGGTTAAACACTGTAGACATTCGAAGCCAAAACGTATATTAGTTAAAAAAATCGGGTACGATCTAAATTTAAAAAAAAAGGCCTAAAAAAGTTTCATGCCGTAGCGCAGTGGCCAATAATGATCATCAAGGCTTGATAGTCAAGATTCGACGGTTAGTCCAAAAATTCCAACAACTAAATGACGACGAGTGGGATTATTTGAAAAGGGGCATGACCTATTTACAGACTTGATCCAATGCACGAAGTCTAATTATTCGTTAATTGTTATGTATATATTACCAATTATCAATCATTAAAAGCTAATTACTATTCATTAATAAATATATTTATAATTAATTATTTAATATTTCAAATTAATTATTTAATATTTCAAATTAATTATTATTATTTAGTAACCAAAATTGTTACTAGTTGCAAAAATTATATTTATTAAAATTTCTGAAATAGTTACTACCAAATCAAATATTACTTAATTATAATAGTTATTATTTAACTTTTACTTATTTCTACTTAGATATAATAGATTAATAATTATTAAAAGCTTATAATGCATGTTATTAATTATTGATTAATAAGCAGTTAACATACATTAACTATTAAAAATAAATTACTACTTATTAAGTATTAACTATTTAATAATAATTAATAAATATTATTGATTCCTAAGTTTATTATTAATTATTATTAAATATTAATATAACTAGTTATTAAATATAGATATCATAAACATGAAGTTTGTAATAAACATCTATTACAACTAACAAAATAAAAAGTTGTTAAAAATACGTTTATTACAACTTTAGGGAATTGATAGTTGTAAAAAACATTTATTACAACGGTGCTTTTACCACCGTTGTAAAATTAAATTTGTAATATGGTGTTTTTGTTGTAGTGTTATTGCAAACTGAACTAAGTAGCTTTTCCAATACTAGTATGAGTATTGACAAATGTGGCTGTATCTTATGGAAAGTTAATGGTCTACCATGTGCACATATGTTGGCGGATTTTAGAAACTCACAGGGCTTCATACCTCTAAGTGCTATAGATCGTTATTGGAAACAATTGTCATGTACTCCTCCTATGATGAGTCATTCTACTCTTGATTTTATGGACTTACCTAAGTTACAAGTGGTGAAACATAGATATGATGATGCTATTGATAAAGTGAGACTTGGTATTCAACAAAAACTGAAATTGTTAGCTTTTCCTCAAACAACCAACGTTCTCGAACCTCCGGTGGCGACTATAAAAAAAGGAAGACTGCCAAAAAAAGATAAATCTACTAAACGAGATCTATCTTTCTTTGAGCACGTGGATGCATCGTTATCATCTAGCCAAGCTCTTACTCCAGTTAGTAGTTATTTAAAGAAGTTTGGCGTCAATACAAAGGCAACTAAAAGCAATCAAATTGATGAATTTTTTTATCGGAACTTCCCAAATGTATGCATCCATATATAAGTCATATAGACGACATGCCAAGTTACGGTAATTATGGCTGTTGAGTTGTGGTAAATCAACTACATCCTCAGAACCGAAAACCGGAGAATTCCTGTAAGTTCGTACGTGAGACTATGCTTGATAATTTAATGCTTCATTCCGAGATGTACAAAAGTATATGGAATGAATCCGGCTTCGAAGACATGAAGATAAGGATACATTGCGATGACGTAGTTGGGGTTAATCACTAGATGCAAACGCCTGAGTCCGGATTTATAATTGTTGAAACATTTGGTACCATGGTTATTTTGCTTTATAAGCAAATGAGTTGCATGTTCGTTCCTACAAAAACAGGCCTAAACTTGTTAAATCGGGACAAGATGGTCGTCATGGGATACGTAAACAATTTGAATTTTGTTGGTGTTGAGCTGAAGCATAACTCCCCTTTACCTTCGACTCCTCCGTTTGCATACTTTCACCGGATATACAACATCAATGCCCAAGATTGGACCAACTTATATGTAGAGAGAATTTCTAAGTTCATAGATTGACCGTAGATTGTATGTATGTTGGTGCTAATGTAACGATTGATAACTGTTAATTTAGATGTAGCGTGTGGCTATATTTTGTCCAGCTTTATTTTACTAGTTCAATGTTATAATGTTTAAGTATGATCTGACTATGAAATTTTTGAAAGAAAAAATAGTCCCTATCTTCATATGTTGGTTTGATCTATTTTTGTTTTTGTTTTTTGTGTGTTTTTTTTTTTGGAAGTTGTGTATTTTTGTGTATGTGCTCACTCATGTGCTGTAGAAATATGAATGTGACTATGTTAATCTTGGTGTATTTACTATGTTTAGGAAAGATTAGTTGGATTTTATGCTTCTGTTTCTTTTTTTGGATGTAATGTGACATGTTACTTTAGCTATTTTGCTATCACTATATCTGTTAATGCATTACTTCTTGTTGGCATTCAGCATGTTTTCATTTTTTGTTCTGGTGTTTATGCAAGGCTTGTAAATTCATTGATAAGATGTGGATATATATATATATATATATATATATATATATATATATATATATATATATATATATGTATTCTCATATGGTGTCAACTAAAATGCATAAATTTGAATTCACATAAAAATAATAATAACAAGATGCATTCCTATATATGTTCAAAACAACCTGGCATTGCTTATGAGAGTGTTCGTGACTTCGCATATAGCAAGTCAGATGGTAATGGTTGTTGAAAGTGAGTTCACTTCCCGAAGAAGAACATTCCACATGATTTAACTATAAACTTGTAATTACTTAAGTTGGAATTTTTCCATGGCCTTTTGCTTTCAGAATAATAACTGACAATCCACATGATTTGATTCACGTATTTTGTAAATGCCTTTTATATGAAAGGAAAACATGTCATATGAATGAAGCCTCAAAGACTAATTTTCAGTTAAATGCCTTTTATGACAAATAATTACCATTTATGAAAGCCTAAAACTGTGAAATCACACCGTCTGTACAGGTTTATATCCAATCAAGTTCTTCGCGAGATTTTTTGGCACGTCATTACCGTATATAAATATATAAAATGGTGAAACCACACCATCTGTATATGTTAATATACAATCAATTTTTCCTGAGAATTTCTGGCGCAACATTACTGCGTACTAAAATACAAAAAGGTAGAGGATCACCGTTTCCAGAATCTATTTTTCTTAGATATACTTAAGATATACTTATAAAATATAAAACGATAGACGAACACTGTTTCCAGACATTTGTTTACAAAAATATAAAATGCCATTTCTATTCAAAGCTTTTTGTAACCCTCTTTCCCAAATTTATCATCCTTAGTGCATGATGTCAAAGAATCCAACGAACCTAGTTCATACATACTATATTCCACGAGAAAATGGTAAAGACAATTAGTTTCTATTGAAATTCTCCCAACTATTTGACTTTGTAACAGAGCAACGTGTATCAATTGTTAAGCAGTACATATATTTGCTGATGACTACTTTTTCTTTGAACGAAACAAATTTGCTGAATAAATAAAACACCCTACATCGTTTGTTAGCAATACTAACCTCCTTTTTTCATGCTTGCTTAAGTATCGATAACTTGATACAATTAAAGTCAGATTAAGGTTAAGACTCAACCAACAAGTTTACATAATGGCATAACAAAGCATAATATGTCTAGCAAATTTCCAAGTCAACCAAACTAATGCAGGATATAAGCCTCCTCCTCCTAAGGACGCTTCCGGGTCGTACCCAGTTCACTTCATATCCTCCCCGGACCAACACATCATCTTGTCCGACCCCTCCATGTGGTCCTCCACCCATTTCTCCCAGCCCGTTAATGCCCCACCGTTCACACTCGACACCAGTACCCGACTCAAGCTCTCAGCCAAAAACGACTTTCTCTTTTTCAGTTGCGGCGATGATGTCATCTTCATCAGGCCTCGACCACCGTTCCGTGATTGGTTCCCAGACCGCTGCAAGCCTGTCTGTGATACTGCAGGTCAGTCCTCACCCATTCCATTTTTGTACCCATACTTTTTTTTCTTTTCTTCTCGGAGTATCTTAACCACTTAAATACTAGCTAGTGCTTGTCTATTGATGTTCCTGAGATATGTGCAGGAACCTGCCGAGCTGCGCAGAGAAGCTGAAGTACACAGAAACACGGTGCTGCGTGTACACGCCATCGGCTTCGGAGTCGGTGAGAACGATGATGAGACACTGCAAAGGGTACACGAGTCTGTACTAGAAAACGGTTGGGTCGCATGTGCCGGCTGCGTATGATCGGGTTCCAGAATATGGACTGCGAGTCGATTTTGATGTCTCGGTCACCACTATGCATCAGAAGGGTAGAGAAAGAGGTGTGGATATGATGATGCAAACAGTGATAGTAATGCCATATTGGCACTGCATACTTATATTTTGTTCTTTTTATAAATGTTTGGTTTAGACAAGCCAAATCCTAGAATTACAGTTTCTTTTCTTCTAAAATTTGAACAGATAAACCAAGTATGGATATGTTGGAGAATGGAGTTTTGATGACAACAACCTTATTCCAATTATCATTGATTGTAAAATATATGCTAATACTTTTTGTATAGAATAATATATATATATATATATATATATATATATATATATATATATATATATATATATATATATATATATATGTGTGTGTGTGTGTGTGTGTGTGTGTGTGTGTGCTGGAATTATATATAGGAAGACTGTATAGTTATAAAGGTGATAGAGATTCAATGATCAAAGAAATTTCAAGACTCATCAGTAATCAAGATTTCAAGAGTTCAAGATTAACATAGTTATAGAGTCTAAATTTTGTAATACTCTAAATAACATTCCAGGTTCAAATTCTAAATTTCAAATTCTGATTTTCAATTCTATCCTCAATCCTCTCTATTTTATTTTTCTATTTGTTTATATTTTTCTTTGTTTTTCAAACTTAACTTTTATATTTTATATTCTTATACTTTATATTTATATAGTGTAAAATCTTATAAAATTATAAATATGTTTATATGATTTAAAATTATGTCTTCATATATTTCCAGAATTATATTTATATAAAAAACATTTGAAAACTATTTCAAAATTTAAATTTTCAAAGGAGTATGTCGACATAACAAAAACTGCATGTCGACGTATAAATGTCACTTTTTCCAATTTTGAAAGGAAGTGTCTTTTCACTATTTGAAATATTTCAGAACCGTTGCAATCTTTCATACTCTATAAAAGGGATTAAAACCGAATTTTTTATCATCTTTTCTTCTCTAACTTCATCATCTTTCTCTATACCATTATTCTTACTCATTTTTATGATTCTTACACTTATACTCTGCCGAATTCAATTCTGTTTTGATAAAACTTCTTCTCTCTACACTGTCTACTCTCTACTCTCTGAATCAAGTGCTATTGAAAAGTTATAGGGCTGTTTTGTAATTGCTTGGGTTGAATAAACCATGTTTGTAAGTCAAAGACGAATCGCTGTAACCTTGTAGCCGTGAAATCAAGGAATAGGAGTCGGTGTATCCTTGTAGTCGTGAAATCAAGGAATAAGAGTCAGTTTGTCCTTGTTGAGTCGTGAAATCAAGGAATAGGAGTCGGTCTGTCCTTATTGAGCCATGAAATCAAGGAATAGGAGTCGGTGTCTCCTTGTTGAGCCGTGAAATCAAGGAGGGTGTAACTGACTATTGAAATAGTAATAAAACTCTGCGCAATCCAGCGTTGTGCGGGACTGGATGTAGGAGTAATCCAAATTAGTATAAAACCCGGTGTGTCCTTTCCCTTTCTACATTTTTATTTCTGTTTATCTTATTTTTGTTTGAATATGTGTCTGTGATTGTGTTTGTGGTGTTTGATTCATTCCATAATTTACTTTAATTTAAATTCTGTTTAAATTCTTACAAACACCATTCACCCCCTTTCTAGTGTTTGTTTTGCCTTAACGATCCATTCTGCAGTCCCTAACAATTGGCATCAGAGCAAGTTTTTCAAAAAGTTCATAATCTGATTTTTGAAAATGTTAAATGGCAAATTTTGAACACTAGTTTTAATTTACATATTGCATCAAGTATTAGATGTGTCTGCATTTAATTTTATTGAAAAATCAAGTTACTATGGTTTGATATTTGAAATTTGAAATGTTTTTAAATTTTGAAATTTTTGATCTATGGATATGTTACAAAACCTTCATGATATTATTGTAGTTAGTTATTTTGAAAAGTTATTTGATTATTTGAAAAGTCATTTGAATATTTGAAAAGACATTTGAATTACTTGAAAAGTTATTAGATTATTTGAAAAGTTGTGTTGTTTTACAGGAAAAGATGTGTTATATGACTATTGGATATTCAAACTCTGAAAAGATGGTTGACGTGATTGTTGGCAATTCAAATTTCGAAATGGTGGCGATTAAAAATTCAAGTTTTGAAAACAAATAAAAAAGAGGAGTAACGACGGTTGGTGAAGAGACATCAAGAAGAAATGGATATATATATATATATATATATATATTATAAATCAGAAAAGAAATGGGTACCAGATCAATTTACAACTTTGGATTTTCATCTGCAACTTATCTTTATGATGTACTTCTCTTCATTTTCTTCGTAATGCCGCAGATTTCTTGAGATTCCATCAAGAATTGACCAAGTAATGATCAAACAAAGTTTTGGTGAATAAAGAGAGAAGGAAACCAAAAATATCGATAGTTATCTTCAAATTGCATCCACAGTCCTCGAATTCCTCTTCGATTTGCTGCTGATTTCATCCAATTCCGTTAAGAAACGAAGAAGTTTTGCCTCCTGAAAGTTTGATTAAAAGTGAAAAACGAGAGGACGAAGAAGAAGAGGAGTAGATATGAAGAGACATGACTTTTGGGCCTTTATATAGTATTTGAAGTGTTCATTCATTCAATCTTCAAATTCAAATTTTGACGCCGAGTTGTTTGAACTGCTAAATTCAGCAAATGAATATACTATCCTGATTAGAAAAACGAGCCCGTCACAATAGAGCAGATCTCATCATCAAATTCTAGAATATCAATTCATAATTTAGAGAATATTGAAGAAATGGATCTAAAAACCTGGTATGCTTTAATTAGTTTTTAAATTTTTGGTTGAATAGATGTTTTGCTTGCTTTGCTTTGTTTTAAATTTGAAACTTAAACTTTAAAATTCAATTTTGAAATTTAAAATTCAAATTTGAAATATGATATTTGAAATTCAAAAATAATTATAATAAAATTAATATAGTAATAAAATAAATTTTGGATGTTTGTTAGGATTAGAATTATGTCAGGAAATAGTTAAACCTGAAATATAATCGATATTTTAAAACCAAAGTCACAAAACCATATTCTCTTTGAAATAATACATATATGTCAACATACATATATCTATATGTTAACATATCAGCCTATAGAATGAAATTCAAATTTTTTATCTCAAAAATTTGAACTTTCAAACTTCCCTCCATCTTTTTCAATTAAAAAATGCTAGTTAAAATTCTAGTTGTTAAAATTATCTGTATACTTATTTTCTTATATCTTGTTTCAAAGTATATATATTAAAATATATAATTTAATAAAATTATATAAACATGTTAATATGATATACAGAGTTAATATAACTTTTTGATATTGTTATAAAATACAAATTTATTCATATTTTATATAGTTTAAACATGCATAGTTTAACTTATATATTATTCTTACGATTTCATAATAATTTTGGGTTACATTATCATAAATACTATTTGTAACTTAATACTTATTTTGACTACCTATTAAGATTTATAAAACTTGTATATATAACTTAATATAAAGAAATATATATACATGATTTTTTAAGTATTTTAAATATAAGAAGTTTTATAGATTACTTTATAATGTTCCTTCTATAGTATAAATGGTTTTTTATGCAAATAAATATGTTTTGATTTCTAAAGTTTAAATTTAAAATTGATCTGTATCAAAATATTAATGTATATCTCATAAATTAAAATTTAAGTTCTTTTTAAATTAGTTTTATATATGCTTATGAATATATGTTTAGCTTACTTTATATTATAAAAAAATTTATATACTCTTTAGAAAGATCTTCAATTTTTACAATATTTACCCTACTAATATTATTTAACTTCATGTTTTTTCTAAATATTTTACTACTTATTATGAATATTACTTTTAATTAACCTCTTATCTTTATTATTCTTTTAATCAAATTCATTATTATAATTAATATAAATTTATTATTCTTTTAATCAAATTCATTAACATAATTAATATAAGTCTAGAAATTAACATTATCTTTGTTTGATTCAAATAATTCTTAATAGTTAAATAATACTTTGAATATATGTTACCTAAATAAGTATAATTATCAAATCATTCTGCATACTACCATTACACATCTTATTTCATATCATATATCATTATTAGAGTACATCTCAAATTAAAATCATTCACATCCAAGTTGCATTTCGTTCAATATTTCACCTCATATAATTTTGCATATAACATACTACATTACAACCAACACACTACATTACATGTTAACCTTAACTTCACATATAACAAGTATATAATATGAAAAGTTTTTATCTATGATTATTAATCAAATACATAACATATTTACTTTGTCTTGATTAACTTAGTTGACTTGTTTGGCTTGGTTGAATTGACTGAATTGGCTTACTTGATTGAATTGATTGACTTGGTTGGATTAATTGATTTGTTTGGTTTGTTTGGCTTGATTGACTTGTTTTAATTGTTTAATATGGTTGAATTTCATTAGCGGTTGGAAGGTGTGTTAGAAATATAATTATGCATTTGTAGTCAATAGAACTTTATAGGTTTTAAGATAATTAGAAATTACAAGAAATGTTTGGTTTTATGACTGTTTGGATTAAATTGCTTTGCTTATATCATAATTTTAAGGATATCATATTAGAGTTATTTCTTAGTCTAGATTAAGGTCCTATTTAAGCTATTAGAGTTTAGGATAGGTTTAATCTTGTATTAGATTAAGGGGGAGTTACAGAAATTTATAGAGAATTATTGATTAAGGGAGAGTTACAGATTTAGAGGAAGTAATATACAAAATTAGGATATTGTATATGCATAAATTTAGGGGGAGTATTTTATAGGGTATAGATAGATTTCAGATTCAGGGGGAGTAGTTTTAGAATTTATTTTTGATAATGCCAAAGGAGAGAAATTATAAAATATAGGCATAGTTTATAGGATTCTTACAGACAGGGGAAGTATAAAAGGAACATCATCAAACAGGTATATACAAGTATGATATTTTATAAACTGAGGTTGTCATCATCAAAAAGGGGGAGATAGTTGGAGAATGGAGTTTTGACGATGACAACCTTATTCCAATTATCATTGATTATAAAATATACGCTAACACTTTTTGTATAGAATATATATATATATATATATGTAGGAATTATATACAGGAAATATTACTAAAGATTGTACAGTTATAAAGATGATAGAGATTCAAGGATCAAAGAAATTTCAAGACTCATGAGTAATCAATATTTCAAGAGTTTAGGATTAATACAGTTATGGAGTCTAAATTTTGTAAGACACTAAATAGCATTCCAGGTTCAAATTCTAAATTTCAAATTCTGATTTTGAATTCTATCCCCAATCCTCTCTATTTTATTTTTCTATTTGTTCCTATTTTTCTTTATTTTTCAAACTTAACTTTTATATTTTATATTCTTATACTTTATATTTATATAGTTTAAAATCTATAAAATTATAAATATGTTTATATGATTTAAAATTATGTCTTCATATATTTTTCTAGTTTATAATATTAATTTATATCATTATATTTTAATTCAAGAATTTCCAAAATTATATTTATATCAAAAACATTTCAAAAATATTTCAAAATTTAATTTTTCAAAGGAATATGTCAACAAAAAAAAACTCCATGTCGACATATAACTGTCAGTTTTTCCAATTTTGAAAGGATGTGTCTTTTCACTATTTGAAACGTTTCAGAACTGTTGCAACCTTCCATACTCTATAAAAAGGGGTTAAAACCGAATTTTTTATCATCTCTTCTTCTCTAACTTCATCCTCTTTCTCTATACCATTATTCTTACTCATTTTTATGATTCTTACACTTAAACTCTGCCGAATTCAATTCTGTTTTGATAAAACTTCTTCTCCCTACACTCTCTAATCTCTACTCTCTGAATCAAGTGCTATTGAAGAGTTACAGGGCTGTTTGTAATTGTTTGGGTTGAATAAGCCTTGTTTGTAAGTCAAAGAGGAATCAGTGTATCCTTGTAGTCGTGAAATGAAGGAATAGGAGTCGGTGTATCCTTGTAGCCGTGAAATCAAGGAATAGGAGTCGGTTTGTCCTTGTTGATCCGTGAAATCAAGGAATAGGAGTCGGTGTGTCCTTGTTGAGATGTGAAATCAAGGAATAGGAGTCAGTGTCTCCTTGTTGAGCCGGGAAATCAAGAAGGGTGCAATTGACTATTGAAATAGTAATAAAACTTTGTGCAATCCAACGTTGTGCGGGACTGGATGTAGGAGTAATCCGAACCAGTATAAAAACCGGTGTGTTCTTCCTTTTTCTGCATTTTTATTTCTGTTTATCTTATTTGTGTTTGAATCTGTGTCTGTGATTGTGTTTATGGTGTTTGATTCATTCCATAATTCACTTTAATTTAAATTATGTTTAAATTCTTACAAACACTATTCATCCCCCCACCTCTAGTGTTTGCTTTGCCTTAACGATCCATTCTGCAGTCCCTAACAGGATTTTCTAGGATCAAATCAACAAACAAATGATACTAGAGCATGCATAATAATAAGAATAAAAAATTCCACTCGTGAAAGTGCAACCAACTAAACATTCTGTAAACTAGCCACCATTAGTAATATCCATGCTTCAGAAAATCACGTAATAATGGTACAAAATAGTTAAGAACTTAAAGAATGCAAGCAAAGTTCATTTGTCATATAGAAATGCATTTGATAAACTGTAACAACCCGGAATTTCTGAACCAATTTAAAATTTTATTTTAGCCATTTTAATGAATATGGAAATATAAATTGGTTATTTTTGCTAAATAAAATTTGAGAATAATTTTAGAAGTATTTTTTTTAATTTGACTTAAAATAAACCCAGCAAAATTATTCAAATGATATATAAGTTTTGTTTTTGAAAATTTTATAAAAAATTCGATTTTCAAAATCATCGCCTCGCCCTTAAAAAAATGAAATTTTTGCTACAAAGCTTAGAATTCGATGAGACCAATTTTGTTGGATTCATAGTGACAAATCATTGCTGAGTTCCAAAATGCGTGTCGAACTGAGTCAGTGTGTGGCTGTGCGCGATAAAACAGTTAAGGGTAAAATAGGCGATCAGTTTACAAAGGAACATTACAGAGACAATCTCAAAATTTAATTTTGTTTTTTTGGGCTCGTATCGTCAAATAATGGTTAAATCCAAAAGAGCATTGTTTTTTAAGTTAGCGTTCGGGCGTACTAGAAGAAAAGGTACCATAAAATCATATTGTTGAAGTTAATTTGAGCAATTTTACAAAGAAACATTATTAAGACGACCTCGGAATTCAACGAAACTTTTTTTATTGGATACCTAATGTCGAATAATGATAAGATTCCAAGTTTCATGATTTTTAGAATTAGTATGTGGCCAGACATGATTTTTAAAGTGAAAAACAAATAATATTTTGACTTTAAAAATTTGTTGTTTGTGCATACGGACTCAAAATTTAACGAAACCAGTTTCGTTGGATCTGTAATATCAGAGAGTATCTGCATGTCCATTTTGATTGAAAACGGGATCCGTAGGTGACCACATGGATTTTTAAACGATGAAAATGAGTGAAATTTGAGTATAGAAAAATATAAAATCAATATAAAAATAAATTAGCTCCACTATAAAATGTCCTAAACTCCCCTAATCCTAAAACAAACTTCATTTATACGGCAGCCCCCTTTTCTATTTTAAAACCCTAAACCTAGAGCTTCTAAAATCAAAATCAAATCCAATACTCTACTAAAAATCATGAGATAAGTATATATGTGATCCTTATAGCTTGCTCTTCAATTTGGTATGATTATGGGAGAGGTTCAAGACATTTTGTATGCTGCGTTTTTCCAGCTTATGGTTTATGCAGGCTAGGGTTGATGAATTTGTGAAATAAAAGCAACAATATACATTTTAGTTATTGTATTTGAGCTTGGACGAGATTTTTGGGGAATCTTGAGTTTTAGATTCATGGTGTTGACATTGTAGAGGAGAAGAAGAGAAGAACAACGGCGTTTACGGTTTATATTTTTGTGGAGAAACGAAGGAGAAAGTGGTGGAGGAAGCTTGCATAAAGATGGACATGGAGGGGCCGCGTTTTTGGATCGAGTATGTGAGTTTTGGAGAGTGTGAGGGATTAGAGGAAGTGATTAGAGAAGAAATAAGGGTAATTAGTTAATTTATGTTAATTTAATGACATATATATGTACACGAATCTTGTAAAAAGCATAACTTTTTCACACGAACTCGGAATTCAGCGAAACAGGATCCGTTGGAACCCTATCGACTAGAGCTTCGCAATGAAATTGATTTGGAGTCATTTGGATGTCGTATGCGAACTGTGGATCCGAAAAGGTCACATTTCCTTTGTATAAAGACTAACGGAGTGGAACCAAGGTGAGATCTCCTTCTCACTCAAAATTATATTTTATCATGTTATTATATTTATGTATAAAAATATATAGGATTGCCAATGTAGATTTTTATCAGTTTAACCATTATAAATTGTGTACGGTGCCTGTTAGATCGCCAGATCATGGACGATCTAAATTGACTGTATTGTATGTTGTTTGTGATGTTGAAATGTTTAACGTATTAAAAATAATTTTAACATTAATGTGGTAGTTGAAATTAAATTATAAATATCCATTTATGATTTAAACAGTAAAAATTGGCTAATTAGAAAAATAATTCAAACCTTATTAGAATTGGTTGAATTTGTTAAACAATAATGAATTTAAATAAACTGTTGTTGTTTTGAAAACCCCACACGGGTCTGGGATGATAATTTGTTCACATCTCCCCTGAATTTTATTATATGTCAATCGATGGGTTGACAGGCTGTGATGAGTGTTATTTTTTTATTTTAACGCTTATACAGTTGTAAATTGCACTTTGGATGATGTTTGAACGTGTAATGAATATTTATCATTATTATGAATACGTGTGATGTATAAAATCCATATAACTGAAATTATATGGTAATTGATCGAGTCGCATTCTGATTTAGAAATAAAGAATATTTTAAAATAATGTATAAACTATATAAAATATTTATGTGTTGAGTAAAATGTTTAAACAATAAAAATATCATTTTTATTGAATGTTTAAACTATTGAAAATATTCATGTGTTGAATAAAATGTTTGAACAATAAAAATATCATTTTTATTGAATGTATAAACTATATAAATTATTCATGAGTTGAATAAAATGTTTGAACAATAAAAATATAATTTTTATTGAATGTATAAACTATATAAAATTATCATGTATTGAACAAAATATTTGAACAATAAAAATATCTTTTTTATTGAATGTATAAACTACATGAAATATTCATGTGTTAAATAAAATGTTTGAACAATAAAAATATCATTTTTATTGAATGTATAAACTATATAAAATACTCATGCGTTGAATAAAATGTTTGAACAATAAAAATATCATTTTTATTGAATGTATAAACTATATAAAATATTCATGTGTTGAATAAAATGTTTGAACAATAAAAATAGTTATGTAGTTAAATGCCATCTTAACCCAAATGGGTTTATCAATCAATTTCATTAATTTTATAATGAATATCGAAAAGAAGTGATTTCAAAATCTAAATTTTGGAAATATTATCATTTTAATATGATAAAGATATAGAATATTCAATTGTGATTTAAAATTAAAAATGGAGTTAAAATCGTTTTAAAATGAATTTATAGACGATTTATAAAATACATTTTAAATGGAAATCGACAATATATATATATTATAATTAATGGCCTGAATGGAATGCGACACGCAACGCCCGTTCGCAATTTTCGACCATTAACTTCAAATTGATGTAACGGGAGATTCGACCGTCGAATTCTCCTAAAACTAGAACCTTGGGTTCGTATCGAAAAGAGCTTTCCAACGAATATAAGAGATTAGAAATCTAATGGTTAGATTTGGAATTATGCCCAAATCAATTTCAGAAAAGCTCGCTATGAATGCAGTTTGGTGGCCGTTATTGGAAACCGACCATACGGGCCTTGATAAAATTATGTAAAATCATAACAAGTGATTTGGAAAGATTTTGGATGAAAATTCCATATTTGAAAAGATAAAAATATATTTTTGTTGAAACGACCTAGTTATTAACTAGAATAATAATTCAATGTTTTAAATAACATATTTTCTTTAACCCAATTAACAATGAAGATATGATTTGGAATTTATAAATCTTTTTACTAAAATTCATTGGAAAATTTTCCAAAGTAAAGTTTTCCAATTTATATATTAAATTGGAATTGAATGCAATTTGATTTGGTAAAAATCGAGATGAGCTTCTGTGGATAAAGATCTTTATTATATGTGGAATTTAAAAGGCCTTGCTGCTATTCCATTTATACTATTAGTCTGATACAGGAATTTTATTGATTATACACTGTTATGATTTCCGTGTAGATTCCATTTTGATAGAAGATGATTTTGGGTTTATCGTGAACTGCATTTTAAGTGACACTGGTTCTTTAACCTGGTTAAGGATAGGATTTATTTTCCTATAGTTGAATAATAATTAAATAATGATTTTTGAGATTAAAACCGAACTAGTGTTTTAACGAATCATTGATTAGTTCAAAATGAGAAGAGAGATAATTAAATTTATTGAATTCATGAAATGATCGAGAATGGAGTACCACCAGTTTTACTCTAGGCGATAGTTCAATATATAGTTAGATTTGAACGTGAAATGGTAATAAATTTTACTGATAGCACAGTGGGTGCTAGACATGGAGTACCATCAGTTTTGCTCCATGGAATGAATAGGTTGGGATTGGGATAATAAATAATAAATGATTACTTTGGTAAGATTCTTTAATCCCGACTAATTTTATAAACCTTAATTTGGTTTGGAATTGTTAAAAGGTAAAATAAAATCTTTTGAAATGAGATCCTAAGGAAGATTAAAGAATAAATTTAAAAGAATTTATCATTGATAAAATTAATGGGAACCTTTCCCTAAAAATGTAAATATTTGAATAAAAGAATATTCTGAATTGGAATGAGGCGTATAATGTGTTTTTATAGCACTTGATTATAAAATACGCGAGTCATTCGGAAAGACAGGGTTTAACCTGTAACGACCCGGAAAAATGCGATCTTGGTTACCCGATATACAACACATATCGAACATCCAAGGATCGAAAATAACCGAATAGTTAATGAAAGAAGATAGAGGGTGAGGAAAGATAAGATAAAAACTTAGAATAAAAGAAGAAGAAGAACACAACATCAGAGTAACATGAACCTCACAGCGGAACGAATAACATATAATAGATAACATAACTTTGAAATATAACAGTTATGTATACAATAGCACTTATCAGAGTACAGCACTTACAACACAGCGGAACAAAACTCTATATAACTAACGCTGAAGCCTCCTGCTCCAAGCTCCTTTAGATAGATCTGAAAAATCCTGAACTACTTGACTGCCCGTACAAATTTAGGCACCCAAGAGTTTAGGTAGAACAAAACAAAATAAACTCCGGGTCAGTCATGGGACTGGTATGAGTAAAACAGTTTAAACAGTTTGAACAAGTAAACGATATCTCATAAGATCACGCCGTATAACGGAATGGGTTTTTCCCTTATGAGAATCCAAAATATCTTTATATCAAAAACCTTTTGATATTATAATAATGTCTATCAACCACAATATAATAACCATATAGCAGAAACGCTTTCATCTCATGTTCTACATATAGTATACAATCAAAACCGCAAGCACGTATTGGGTAATGGATTTCCAACTATGACAAGGTATGGAACCACCTTCCGATCAGTGTACTCTAGGAACGATACACTGGAGTTCAACAAGAACATCTTGTAACTCAGCCACACATGACCGACCACTCATTTTGCTTGAGTGTATCGAATGTATATCACCAACGGTTGGGATCAGCAACTGTTTCCCGTATATATATGAGACAGCATTGATAGATTTAAAGAAGCAAATGAATATTCTCTAGATAGGTGATTATATACCCTACTTCGGTGCGACCGACTTAGCCATGCTGCCTGCCCGATTTCTGTCATTTACCGGAAGATGAGGCTAGAAGCTACGCTTTATCATCATACCAGATTCACTTTGAATGCCACATCATCAAATCCATCCAATTACCGATTGACGTCCTCAACAATACTTTATGTGTTAGCTAAAAGAAGTTTCCTTCTTCGCTTCCACTCTTGGTACGGTTGGAGAAATCAATATACGTGATCGTCTGGAAATACTCTGTCAAACATTCATCCATACAAGTCATCCAGGAACAGGATGAGCCGAAGGCACTATTCAGTACATCCATCTTAGGCACTGTTATCTAAGACTTATACAATAGCCCTTGCACTTTACTCCGTCTTCAATTATCTTTGGCATATATGATTCGCAACGCTTATGCCAATACAGAGTGGTTCTTTGGATAATAATCCAACCGGTCTCTCCATATTAACAACTTTAAAATGGTCAAAACTTCGATGGTCTGTGATTTAACCATCAAAGAAAAACAGGTGTGCAAACAACGATATTATTCCCAGATGGAAATTCTATCAATCAATCATCAATCATATACATATCTAAATATATATTCATATTTCCTTATTTTCTATGTTTAGAAAATATACGTTAACACTGGAAAACATTTCCATTTCTAATCTATATTTCCAATTTCAATATTTGATTACGTTTCTAATTCTATTTGGAAAACATTTCCAAATCTTTTTTACTTGGATTTAAACAGATGTTTAAATCAACATCGCGACGACAACTCAAACTACTATACTTATTTACTAAAACCACTTAACCACTTCACACTCTCGAACCTTAACCATTTCTAACTAAAAACGAAGTCAATCAAGTTGGGGTATAACTACCTCTCAAACCTTAACTGAACATCATTTCAAATCTCAAAATAGGGTAAGTTCATCTTTTAACCCTTATTACTTCACTCCTTACTTAACTCCTTTCGAATAAACTATATTCGAAAATCCTTTCATCTCTATTTGTTTAACTCTAATCGATTTACTCTTTTAATTCTATTTGAATAAACTAAATTCGATCCACTCATTTTAACTCGATTCGAATAACTAATATTCGATAACTCCCCTTTAATTCTAATCGATTAACTGTATCGAATAACTAAATTCGATAACTCCTTCGATTTACTAATATTCTATAACTCACTTCGATTAGACTAATCGATAACTCTATCGATTTACTAATATTCTATAACTCACTTCGATTAACTAATAAACGATAACTCCTTCGAATAAACTATATTCGAAAATCTCCTCTCGAATAAACGATATTCGATAATCTTCCCTTTCGATTTAACAAATTGATAACTCCTTTTCGAATACCTAAATTCGATAACTCCTTTTGAATAACAAATTCGATAACTCCTTTCAAATAACAAATTCGATAACTCACCTCGAATAACCAATATTCGATTACTCTTCTCTCGAATACACTATATTCGATAACTCTACTTTGAATAAGTGACATTCGATAACTCTACTCGATTAACTCCATTTGAATAACTCCTACTTGATAACGTTTATTCATTTATAAAGATTTACTTTTTGTAACGGTTCTTCACTTTATAAATGTTCTCTTTAATAACGTTACTTCACTTACACAAGTGTTGGGTACATATTCTATTTAATCCTATTTATTTATCAAATAAATATTCCTTTGATTTATTCCTATTTATTTATAAAAAATAAATATCTCCTTTAAATCTTTTATTTATTTCCTAAATAAATAATTCCTTTTAACTCTTTATTTATTCCCTTTTTATATTTGCTTTCAAATATATTTCCTTTATATTTGATTTCAAATATATTTCCCTTATATTCCATTTCAAATATATCTCCTTTATATTCCATTTCAAATATATCTCCCTTATATTCCATTTCAAATATATTTCCCTTATACTCCATTTCAAATATATCTCCCTTATATTCCATTTCAAATATATCTCCTTTATATTCCATTTCAAATATATCTCCCTTATATTCCATTTCAAATATATATCCCTTATATTTGATTAACAAATAAATTCCTCCTATATTTGATTTACAAATAAATTGCTTTATATTTGATTTACAAATAAATTCCTTCTATATTTGGTTTACAAATAAATTCCTTCTATGTTTGATTTCAAATATATTCCTTTATATTTGATTTCAAATATATTCCTTTATATTTGATTTCAAATATATCTCCTTTTTCAATTTCATTTGTAAAGGTTTTACAAACATTTCTATTTCATTTTGATTTCTGAAAAATATTCTAACTCCTTATATTTCCGGGAAAATTTGCCATAACCTCCTTTGTACCGGGAGCATCGGGAAAATCCCCAAACCCGCCACACAGGCCTTTCCATTCAAAAAGAAAAATGTTTTGGAATTATTTCCTTTCTGAATATCTCATATTTATAAGTATTCCAATTTATAAATATTCCTTATTTATAAATATTCAAATTTATAAATATCTCTTATTTATAAATATTCCATTTATAAATATTTTATTTTCAATATCACTTTGAAAATCCCCTTATCAATATTCCAGTATGTTATGGTGTTTAACATATCAAATTACGATGTCCAATATCGTCCATACACACACAATCAACAACAGGTTATAATTCACATCATTAATCAAAATATATGAAAAACAATAAAATAACTATTGAGGAATCCTGTTGGATTCCTCCAACCTGTTTCCCTGCATCCACAGATGTTACACAACATGATTGTCATCACTTTCAGTTCAATATGAATTATTCTGATAAACAGAATCAATATATAACTACCTAACTGTTTATATATTATATATATTTATATATATATAATATTTCATTTACTGACTAGCAGTTCAATCAAACAGTCAACACACAATCAAACAGACAATTTCTAACAGTTCTAAAAATACAACATGAAATTATAAACTGTTCAGAATTAGTGAGATTTACTCATTTTGGCAGTTCATCGTTAAAGAACGATAAACTGTTATTTGATTTGAATCAAACAATTTATTTCACCATAAATTTATACGAGCTCCACTCCACTACCCGTCAGCTCCATTGGGTAGTGTCCGTCCATACGACCCTAACGTGACTTACGGTTCTCGATTCTGATATCGTATGATCAAGTTACGATGATTACAAGTTAATATGATTATTAAATTAAATAAAGCATGATTTAAATAATTACTTTGGGCCTCACCCCTTATTGAACCCGGCCCATCACTTGTAAACACCCAGGCCCAACTACCCTTGCCTTCTCCTTCCTGGAACCCACGAAATTGCTGCTCCAACCTTCAAACCTTGGCCGTGCTTTTTCCTTGGATCCAACTCCATCATTACTTAATTTAAATTCAACTAAATTGATTAAAAACCTTTGGGCTTTACCCTCATATGTCGGCCCACTTTGCAGCTGGCCCATTACCAAGTCAACCCATCCTCTATTGACTTCTCCCCCTCTACCCCATCTCGTCTGTATTCACGAATTACTCCCACCATTTCTCCATTTACAACAAACCGAAACAGAAGTCAACACCCACCCAAATACTTCAAGCACTCTACAAGCTCCACACGACATCATTTCACCCATGCAAGCAACAAATTCCCGTGCACTTGCTTACAGTAAGTCATATCGACATCCGTTTTCCTCATACTCACCTTATTCACCTCGGTCTCCCTTCCATCCTTGAGTCCGCATCTTCACAGTTCTGCACTCAAACTTGCTCCGGAAACAACGTCGTCACTCCACCATTCTCCTCACCGGAGTACACCGCAACCTAGCGGGCACCACCGCCCTAGTCTGACCCCTCACCACCTGCAGCGACGACCCCGAGTACTCCCCCAAATTGCCTGAAAGCACAACCGCGGTTCAGGAACCCCGCACCACTGAACACGTCGAGCTCCCCAGAAGTATTCCCAACGTGAAGAGAGTCGACCCAGCAGTCTAAATGAATTGATTTCATATTTTTAGAGAATTTATTCAATTTGTTTTGGGATTTAGCAGTTTCGGAAATTTGTTTTTAGAAGAGAAAGAAAGCGGCGGCATCTTTTGATTTAGAAACGAATGATAGTTCT
Source organism: Allium sativum (assembly GCA_030737875.1). Taxonomy (NCBI): domain Eukaryota; kingdom Viridiplantae; phylum Streptophyta; class Magnoliopsida; order Asparagales; family Amaryllidaceae; genus Allium; species Allium sativum. Next base: position 861,775,216 of record CM060922.1, read on the forward strand.
AGGTCTTAAGTAAATGTTGAGGGGTACTTATATAGGGTTGACACTTGACACAAAATATCTAGATATTTTGTTTCGTGGCTGCCATTTCTTTTGTTGTGCCGAGAAAAAAGATGTGCCGTTGGCCTTGTTTATGTTCACAAAAGTTATTAGCCTTATTTATCGTACATATATAACCAAATGGAATTAGCACTTGAAATAGAAACAAGTCCGTTTGATTTTGTTGGTCCTTTAACATACCACGTTGCCTAAATTTCATTCACGTACGGACAGAAATAAATATACCGTTGTATTGAGCTCGATTCCACGATCCCAAAAATATAATAATACCGGTAGGTGGACTCATATTTTGAAACTTCAAAATGTTGATTACGGGGTGCGAAATACTTCAAATAAAAAGTTGCTTATTAAATTAATTAAAAATTAAAGTAAAATTCTAAAAAAATTAAATTATCACTATTTCCCAAAAGAACCTTGTCTAAATTCAAACCCGATCTCTAGTTATATTGAAATAACTGTTATGGTCACGAACGAATATACTGCTGTTTTTCTGAATATTTGATTTGGACATATCTCAAAATCTACACGACGAAATCTTGATTTTTCTCTTCTACTAGAAAGATATACTCCACCAGCTCCACATGTTTCTTGTTTCACAGAAATCCGGCTTAAAACGAATCCTGTACATTCATTTGAAGTTCGAATCGCCAATTTACGAACTACAGCGCCATTTCAAGCTCGATTTTAATTATTTATAATTATACGTTCAAACTGACGTCGATTGAATATATTCATCAATATAATTCAACTCTAAGCTGAATTAAATCTTAGGGATGACCCTGTTCACAGAATATTGTGATTTCCAATATTCCTGATTATTTTTGAATTAAATATATTATTTAATTATTTAATTTAATTAAATATTCACTATAATTTAATTAACGACCATTAAATCCTTTAATTCACCATTTATATAATTAAATAAATTAATTATAATACCTCTGCCAATGCGGGTCATTACATAACCCATTCTGAATAATGAATATGACGACTAAAAGTCGATGATGAAGACGGTGGTTGAAGACCGGAGATCTTCACATCGTTTGGATGATTACTGATGTCTTGATTGGGCTGTATACCCAAGACAAGGTAATAAGTGGTGATCGTTCAGACGTACTTGGATATTGACCGGATATGCGAGGACCTCTCTCTTGTATGGACATATGGCATGAGGAATAAGGTGCCTTGGTTTTCGTTCAGACCCAGAATAGGCTTGTAAATGGATGTGTGTCTAACATTGGATTTCATTCTGTGCTAATTGATTTCGATTAAATATATATCTATTTGGTGGTAGAGAATTTATTCTCTTGCTTAACACCCTTCTCTGAGATGTACGAGCTTAGAGGTTATATATTGATAGACACCAATGGTATGGCGTGAATTGTCAGTGTGGCATGCCAAGATGCAAATGATCAAGGCTTTTGTTGAAAAAACAGAGCCTTGTGGTTGATGATCAAAGCGCAGCTTTAATTAGCATAGCCTTGTGTATAGCGTTAATTCGCGAGCCTCACACCCCGGTATGAGTCAAAAAAGGGATAGTGACTACAGAGAGTGCATGCATTTCTTTCTAGCTAGAAGTGGTGTCATGGTATGGAGCCCAGACATTTTTACTTATGTGGATGTTGGAATGAGGCGCCTCGGATATTGAGTCGCTAGTGGCTCAGATTTTATGCCCCATAGGGCAGGGAAACATATTGTTCAGGAATTACTAATCCACTAAAGTGTGGACCGGCCATGAAGATCCAGGTGTAGTTGCGACTGTATCCTGAAGCACGGGCTAGAGTGTCTCGAATTCTGTGAGGACAATCCCTAGCCTCGACTCATAGATGGAAATCCAACTTCCAATACGACATTGTGCGGTTTTTATTGTAGAACTAGTACGGCAAGATGGTATATGGTATCCATGTCGTCTATGATTGATACATTTATATTTGAAGTTTTTTTAAACACTATGCACTTATAATATCAAAATAATTTGTTTTATAGCGTATCAACCACGTTTGGCTATTATAAGGTAAAAATCTATCCTTCGGCTTGCGTTGCGTTGTGTGATGGGGCATGAGTCTTATAATAGCTTCATTTTTCAAAAAACATTGCGCTGTTTTATTTTAAACTAAGGTTCATGTGGAGTAAACCCATTCAGTGTTATACGGCATGGTCCCATGATTTCCCAACTTTTAAAGTAAAAATTTAATAACTGTTTTAGTTCTCACACCAGTCCCATGACTTACTCGGTGTTTATTGTTTCTACCTAAACTCTGGGTGCCCATATTTTCCAGACGGACAGCTAGTAGTTTTGGTTTTCACAGATATTTCTTTTCACAGGATCTTGGATTATAGCTGGAGCTATATTCGAAAAGATATCTCTTTCAGTTATGTCAGTAATTATTTTCCACTATGCATTATACTTATGTATTATTTTCCGCTGCTATGTAACTTTAAATCTCTGATATTGTATTTCCAATGTGTAATAATTATTCAAACTCTGGAATACTCTTGTACTCTGATGTAAATTGTTGTAATAACAATGAAATGTTCTAATGTTTTTGTTATGATGCGTCGTGTTCTCAACTCAATCCGAGCTTTCCCGTAAGGGCGAGTTTGGGTCGTTTCAGTTTGGTATCAGAGCTTTGGTTTACAGAGCTCGAGAACAAGACACATTATAACCAAAGGAAAGAATTCATCAGAGACTGGATTAGTAATATCCAATAAGAATGACACATTAGAGATGGGATCAGTAGTATCCTAGAATGAGTTACAAAGAGTGTTATTTTTAAAATAAAAATGAAAACAAAATTTGTTTTGAAAATTTAAATCTTATTATACGTATTTGAATATTTATTTTATATTGATTTGGACAATCGAGTATATGAGGATTTTGCATATACGCCTTGCAAATGTGTATACAAAGTCTCAAGTATACTGGATAGATATAGAATCACACTCAGTCGCCCGGAAATGATCCTGATGATTGAGGCCTCATCACTAGTATTTATTTTTGAGTTTCAAAAATGGGATATCTATATATTTCCAATTGACTGGTGTGAGAACCAAAAATTAGATAGGGTTATTTTTGTGAATTGGCATCAAAAACGTGATTTTTAATATATATAAATATATATATCAAAGTTATGAATTTGAAAATTTTAATCAACAAATTGATGGCTGGTTGCTGGTTGTGATGTTTTATTATTAGTTTAACTAATAAAAATATTGGAATGATAATTAATTTAACCAATATATGAATGAATGAGAAATTAAGCCAAATCAAGTAAAATATTGAACTAAATTGAAAATTGATTGGAACTGCATACATGTACATGTATATACATTAACAGCTCATAGCATAGAAGCTAAGAAGAGGAATAAAATTGTATGCCCGATAAATAGATACATGTTTACTATATTTCTTGGGTTTGATGATTTTATGAGCTGATTAGCTAGACGTTTGGCTTTTTCTTTTTCTTTTGGATTGACGAGGGACATGTGAGGCAAGTTGCAGTTTTAAAGGTGTCCCCGTACAAAGGAGGTTATGGCGAAATTTTTCGAAAATTTAGGGTGTTTGCCAAATTTTTGGGAAACTACAAAGTTCTTGGAAATTGAAAAGTTGAAGAATGAAAGCCAAAATGAAAGTTGAGTTAGTTAAACAACTTTCAGCTACGTTCCTTTTCGAGGATGAAAAGATTTTAAGTAGGGGAGATTGTAACAACCATGAATTTCTGAACCAATTTAAATTTTTATTTTAGCTATTTTAATGAATATAGAAATATAAATTGGTTATTTTTGCTAAATAAAATTTGAGAATAATTTTAAAAGTAGTTTTTTTATTTGACTTAAAAGAAACCCAGTAAAATTATTCAAATGATTTATAAGTTTTGTTTTTGAAAATTTTATTAAAAATTCGATTTTTAAAATCATCGTCTCGTCCTTAAAAAAATGAAATTTTGCTACGAAGCTCAGAATTCGATGAGACCAATTTTGTTGGATTCATAATGATAAATCATTGTTGAGTTCCAAAATGCGCGTCGAACTGAGTCAATATGTGGTTGTGCGCAATAAAATAGTTCAGGGTAAAATAGGCGATCAGTTTATGAAGGAACATTATGGAGACGATCTCAGAATTCGATTTTGTTTTTTTTGGATTCGTATCGTCAAATAATGGTTAAATCCAAAAGGGCATAATTTTTGAAGTTAACGTTTGGGCATACAAGAAGAAAAGGTACCATAAAATCACATTTTTGAAGTTAATTTGAGAAATTTTACAAAGAAACATTATTAAGACGACCTCAAAATTCATCAAAACTTTTTTTATTGGATCCGTAATATTGAATAATGGTAAGATTCCAAGTTTCATGATTTTTAGAGTTAGCATGTGACCGGATGTGATTTTTGAAGTGAAAAACAAACATAATTTTGACTTTTAAAATTCGCTGTTTGTGCATACGGACTCAAAAATCGGCGAAACCTGTTTCGTTGGATCCGTAATGTCCGAGAGTAATTGCATGTCAATTTTCATTGAAAACGGGATCTGTAGGTGACCATACGGATTTTTAAACGATGAAAATGAGTGATATTTGAATATTGAAAAATATAAAATCAATAAAATAAATAAATTAGCTCCACTATAAAATGTCCTAAACTCCCCTAAACGTAAAGCAAACACCATTTATACGGAAGCCCCTATTCTATTTCAAAACCCTAAACCTAGAGCTTCTAAAATCAAAATCAAATCCAGTACTCCACTAAAAATCATGAGATAAATGTATATGTGATCCTTATAGCTTGCTCTTCAATTTGGTATGAGTATGGGAGAGGTTCAAGAACATTTTGTACGCTGTGTTTTTCCAGCATATGGTTTATGCGGGCTAGGGTTGATGAATTCGTGAAATAAAAGAAACAATATACGTTTTGGTTATTACATTTGAGCTTAGCGTAGAAAATAGCATCGATTGTGTAAGTTTAGATGGATTTGGTGACAAAAAGTATCGAGAGGAGGAAGGGGTTGTGCATGTTTTGAAAGTGGACGAGATTTTTGGGGAAGCTTGAGTTTGAGATTCATGGTGTTGACATTGTAGAAGAGAAGAAGAGAAGATCAACGGTGTTTACGGTTTGTGTTTTTGTGGAGAAACGAAGGAGAAAGTAGTGAAGGAAGCTTGTATAAAGATGGGCATGAAGGGGCTGCGTTTTTGGATTGAGTACATGAGTTTTGGAGAGGGAGAGGGATTATAAGAAGTGACTAGAGAAGAAATAAGGGTAATTAATTAATTTATTTATGTTAATGTTAATGATATATATATATATATATGTATGTATGTAAGTATGTATGTATGTATGTGTATGTACACGAATCTTGTAAAAAGCATAACTTTTTCATACGAACTCGAAATTTAGCAAAACAGGATCCGTTGGACCCGTATCGACGAGAGCTTCGTAGTGGAATTGATTTGGAGTCATTTAGATGTCGTATGCGGACTATGGAGCCGAAAAGGTCACATTTCCTTCGTATAAAGACTGACGGAGTGAAAACTAAGGTGAGAACTCATTCTCGCTCAAAATTATATTTTGTATTCATGTATAAAAACATATAGGATTGCCAGTGTAGATTTTTATCAGTTTATTCATTATAAATTGTAAACGGTGCATGTTAGATCACCTCCCTCGTCCATAGACCAGGACGATTTAAATTGACTGTATTCTGTGTTGTTTGTGATGTGAAATGTTTAACGTATTAAAAATAATGTTAACATTAATGTGGTAGTGGAAATTAAATTATAAATATCCATTTATAGTTTAAACAGTGAAAATTGGCTAATTGGAAAAAATAATTCAAACCAAATTAGAATTGGTTAAATTTGTTAACCAATAATTTATTTGAATAAATTGTTGTTATTTGAAAACCCCACACGGGTCTAGGGATGATAATTTATTCACGTCTCCCCTGAATTTAATTATATGTCAATCGATGGGTTGGCAGGCTATGATGAGCGTTATTTATTTATTTTAACGCTTGTACAGATGTAAATTGCACTTTGGATGATGTTTGAATGTGTAATGATTATTTATCATTATTATGAATACGTGCGATTTATGAAATTCATATAACTGAAATTATATGGTGATTGATTAAGTCGCATTCCGATTCAGAAATAAAGAATATTTTAAAATAATGTATAAACTATATAAAATATTGATGTGTTGAATAAAATGTCTAAACAATAAAAATATCATTTTTACTGAATGTATAAACTATATAAAATATTCATGTGTTGAATAAAATGTTTGAACAATAAACATATCATTTTTATTGAATGTATAAACTAAATAAAATATTCATATGTTGAATAAATTGTTTAAACAAAAAAATATCATTTTTATTGAATGTAAAAACTATATAAAATATTCATGTGTTGAATAAAATGTTTGAGCAATAAAAATATCATTTTTGTTGAATGTATAAACTATATAAAATATTCATGTGTTGAATAAAATGTTTGAACAATAAAAATATCATTTTTATTGAATGTATAAACTATATAAAATATTCGTATGTTGAATAAAATGTTTGAAGAATAAAAATATCATTTTTATTGAATGTATAAACTATATAAAATATTCATGTGTTGAATAAAATGTTTGAATAATAAAAAATAATTATGTAGTTAAACGCCGTTTTAACCTCAACGGGTTTATCGATCGATTTTATTCATTTTATAATAAATATCGAAAAGAAGTAATTTCAAAATCTAATATTTTGAAAATATTATCATTTTAATATGATAAAGATATAGAATATTCAGTTGTGATTTAAAATTAAAAATGGAGTTGAAGTCATTTTAAAATGAATTTATAAACGATTTATAAAATACATTTCAAATGGAAATCAATGAAATATATATAATATATATATATTATATACATTTAATCGCCTGAATGGAACGTGACGCACAGCGACCGTTCACGAATTTCAACCATTAACTTCAAATTGATGTAACGGGAGATTCGGCCGTCGGATTCTCCTGAAACTAGAACCATTGGGTTCGTATTGAAAAGAGCTTTCCAACAAATATAAGATATTAGAAATCTAACATGTAGATTTGGAATTATGTCCAAATCAATTTCAGAAAAGGTCGCTATGAATGCAGTTCGGTGGCCGTTACTGGAAACCGACTGTACAGGCCTTGATAAAATTATTAAAATATGGGAAAATTATGTAAAATCATAATAAGTGACTTGGAAAGATTTTGGATGAAAATTTCCATATTTGAAAAGATAAAAATATATTTTTATCGAAATGAACTAGTTATTAACTAGAATAATAATTCAATGTTTTAAATAACATTTGTTCTTTAACCCAATTAACAGTGAAGATATGATTTGGAATTTATTAATCTTTTTTTTAAGATTCAACGGAAAATTTTCCAAAGTAAAATTTTCCAATTTAATATACTAAATTGGAATTGAATGCAATTCGATTTGGTAAAAATCGAAATGAGCTTTTGTGGATGAAGACTTCTACTGTATATAGAATTTAAAAGGCCTTGCCGCTATTCCATTTATATTATTAGTCTGATACGGGAATTTATATCGATTATACACTTTTATGATTTCCATGTAGATTCCATTTTGATAGAATATGATTTTGGGTTTATCATGAACTGTGTTTTAAATGACGTTGTTTCTTTAACCTGGTTAAAGATAGAATTTATTTTCCTATAGTTGAATAATCATTAAGTAATGATTTTTGAGATTAAAACTAAACTAAAGTTTTAATGAATCGTTGATTAGATTAAAATGAGAAAGAGATAATTAAATTTAGGATTAATTGACAAGAATAATCCGAAGTTTAACGTGTCCGTCCGTATTAATCCCAAGTTTGCATTATTTAAAAATAATCCCTAGTTTGGGGGTGTCTTCTCTAGTTGATCCCATTTACCGGATAACCTATTTAACCGGTTTAAACTCCCTCAAATCAACGACGCCTCCTTTTATCTTCTACAAACAACGGAACCAAACAAAATTTTCAGTCATTCCGCAACTTGCCGCCTGTCCACCCTCACTTCTCCCCACCCTGTCCTGTCGCCGGATCTAGATCGCCATCCATGGGGACGACACAAAACCTGATTCTAATCCCCACTCACTATCGATCACTTTCTCAGCCCACTTTCTTTAATTTCGACTCGTTGCCTCCTTTCAGCAGCTCTATTCCGTCACAACATCATCTACTGACGTGGCATTGGAAGCACCTATTTTACTGTAGCTTTCTAGAACAAATTCCGGTGGTGGAAATGGTTCTGGTAGGGTTTCTGGTGATGGACTTCCCCCAAAGAAGGCACACAGGAGATCTCCAAGTGATAACTGTTTGGATTTCATCAGTTTCCTAGTAGGAAGAAACGTTGGTTTTGTTCTATTGAACAAGGATCATTGTTGGATCCCAGAAAGTTTAGATCTGCAAAATGATGTGGCATTCATTTTGATTTACAAATGGTTAAGGATGTTGTATAAGGTTTGAATTTGTATGATTTGGGGATTACATTGTTGGATAACACATATAGTTTCAAGTATCGTTTTCTTTTGGGGTCTGTTAATTTCAACAGCAAGAATTGTTTCATTTGTAAATCATATGCTATTCAATTGAAGTTTTACACGAGAAGAGTTTGTACGCTGGTCCCTAAAGAACACTAGATGGTTGTTATGTTTATCAACGTTCAAATTTTATGCCATGACCAATTAATTCTAGAAGGTTTCAAATTCAATCATGGCGTATACAAATGGATTTTGTGGCTTGCTATCAAAGTCTTTTAACGTTTGGTTTGACATTTGCAGAAGAAACCTTGTTAAATTTTCATGTATTAAAGGTGACTTCTTGCTGTTCGTAAGTTCATATATATCATTTTATGAATTTGCATAGCATCTCTAGAAGTTGTTTTCAGAAAACAATGATACTAATTCTGCAATTAGTTTGGAGTTTGGAAATGGAGAGTTTACTGCTACAGAGTGGAATCCTTATAAGTGTGTATTATTCTCCTCTGTAGTGATAGTACTGTAGCTAATCAGTTATGTGAAACCTCACCACCATCCTTACATCCACGTCGCTATTTTCAGCAAAAAAAAAAAGAAAAAAAAGGAGACGGAGATGAGGTAGAGGTCGTGGCAGTCGGGAAAGAGGGAGGGGGAGAGGAGAGGGAGGTGGAGCCGGAAATGGCGGAGGAGAGGGAGCGGAGGAGGGTGGAGAGGAGAGGTGGGAGCATGATGGGATGGAGAGTTTGAGGGAGGCCAGGCATGAACTGTTTACATGTTTTAACAACAGCAGCAAGAAGATTACCTGTTATAACAGGTGAATGGGTCATTAGGATCAACTAGGGAAGACACCCCCACAAACTTGGGATTATTTTTAAATAACACAAACTTGGGATTAATACGGGCGGATACGTTAAACTTCAGATTATTCTCGTCAATTAATCCTTAAATTTATTGAATTCACGAAATGATCGAGAATGGAGTACCACCAGTTTTTCTCTAAGCGATAGTTAAATCTTTAATTAGATTTGAACGTGAAATGGTAATAAATTTTACCGATAGCGCATTGGGTGCTAGATATGGAGTACTACCAGTTTTGCTCCATGAGATGAATAGGTTGGGATTGGGATAATAAATAATAAATGATTACTTCTATAAGGTTCGTTAATCTCGACTAGATTTATAAACCTTAATTTGGTTTGGAATTGTTAAAAGACAAAATAAAATCTTTTGAAATGAGATCCCAAGGAAGATTAAAGAATAAATTTAAAGAACTTATCTTTGATAAAATTAATGGGAACCCTTCCCTAAAAATGTAAATAATTGAATTAAAGAATATTCTGAATTGGAATGAGGTATATGATGTGTTTTTATAGCACTTAGTTATAAAATACGCGAGTCATTCGGAAAGACAGGCGTTAACCCATTCTGAATAATGAATACGACGACTAAAAGTCGACGATGAAGACGGTGGTTGAAGACCAAAGATCTTCACATCGTTTGGATGATTACTGATGGGCTGTACACCCAAGACAAGTTAATAAGTGGTGATCTTCTAGATGTACTTGGAGATCGATCGGATATGTGAGGACCTCTCTCCTGTATTGGACATATGAGATGAGGAATAAGGTGCCTCCGGTTTCGTTCAAACCTAGAACGGACTTGTAAAAGGATGTGTGTCTGACATTGGGTTTCATTCTATTCTAATTAATTTCTATTAAATATATATATATATATATATATGTTTGGTGGCGGAGAATTTATTCTCTTTCTTAACACCCTTCTCTAAGACGCATGAGCTTAGAGGGTATATATTGATAGACATCAGTGGTATGGCGTGAATTGTCAGTGTGGCATGCCAAGATGAAAATGATCAACGATTTTGTTGAAAAATAGAGTCATGTGGTTAATGATCAAAGCACAGCTTTAATTAGCATAGCTTTGTGTATAGCATTAACTCGCGAGCTTCACATCCCGGTATGAGTCAAAAACGGGATAGAGACTGCAGGGAGTGCATGCGTTTCTTTCTAGCTAGAAGTGGTGTCATGGTACGAAGCCCAGACATTTTTACTTATGTGGATGATTGAATGGAGCGACTCGGATATTGAGTCCCTAGTGGCTCAGATTTTATGCCCTATAGGGCAGGGAAACGTATTGTTTAGGAATTACTAATCCACTAAAGTAAGTGTGGACCGGCCTTGAAGATCCAGGTGCAGTTGCGACTGTATGTTGAGGAACGGGCTAGAGTGTCTCAAATTCGGTGAGGACGATCCATAGCCTCGACTCATAGATGGAAATCCAACTTCCAATATGGCATCATGCGGTTTTGATTGTAGAACTAGTATGGCGACATGATATATGATACCCATGTCGTTTATGACTGATACATTTATATTTGAAGCCATTTTTAAACACTATGCACTTATAATATCAAAATAATTTGTTTTATAGCATATTAAGCATGTTTGGCTATTATAAGGTAAAAATCTATCCTCCGGCTTGCGTTGCATTGTGTGATGGGACCTGAGTCTTATAATAGCTTCATTTTTCAAAAAGCACTACGTTGTTTTATTTTAAATTGAGGTTCATGTGGAGTAAATCTATTCCGTGTTATACGACATGGTCCCATGATTTCCCAACTTTTAAAGTAAAAATTGAATAACTGTTTTAGTTCTCACACCAGTCCCATGACTGACTCGGAGTTTATTGTTTCTACCTAAACTCTGGATGCCCATATTTTCCACACGGGTTTTGGTTTTCGCAGATATTTCTTTTCACAGGATCTTGGATTATAGCTAGAGCTATATTCGAAAAGCTTTATATATGTATATCTCTTTCAGTTGTGTCAGTTGTTATTTTGCGCTACGCATTATCGGATGCTATGTAATTTTAAATCTCTGATATTGTATTTCCAATGTGTAATAATTATTCACACTCTGGAATATTCTTGTACTCTGATGTGAATTGTTGTAATAACAATGAAATGTTCTAATGTTTGTGTTCTGATGCGTCGTGTTCTCAACTCAATCCGGGCTTTTCTGTAAGGGCGAGTTTGGGTCGTTTCATAAACAATAAATATAGCATGAAATAAGACATATACATTTTGTCACAATTCTCAAAAACTATGTTTCTGTAGTGAGCACCAGGCACACTACATGTGAAAATCACTTAAAATACAGAATACACAAATCACTAAAGAATGAGACTATTTTTTCTTAGTAACACCTTTCTTCTTCTGAGGACCAACGTAATTCTTCTTACTTGGACCTGTTTTCTTCTCAGCTATGCCCTTCTTCTTACTTGGACCTATTTTCTTCTAAGCTAAACCCTTCTTCCCACGTCTTCCTGTGGATCTACCTTTTACCAATCCAATATCGGTGTTGCCTTGATTGACAACGAACTGCTTCCCATACAAGTCTGAAGGTTCGGGTTCCCCAATGCGCTCAATCATTTGTAATGCTTCAGCTATAAGTTGACTAAGTTCACAGGACCGGATGATATCAGCAACATTCCCTAGCCGGCGTTTCTGAAAATAAGAAATATGAAACTACAAACCAGATTCATGAATATCTGGAATATAAACGTACATAGTAAACTTATAATACCAGTAAGAAGCGATTTCTCGTCAGCTTCATTCCCTGGTTCTATTATTCTTTTCGTTTGACTTCCCACAAGCGGATGAGAAGCTTTCCGATACCAAAGCATATAGCTGCCCTCACAATCCCACGAGTGAACAACTTGTTTTGACGTCACGGTTTCATTCTACATATGGTTTCTACATTCACTCCATCCAAAATCACCAATGTTATTATATGAGGCTTTAAAACCTCGAGTAGATGATTCAAACTTTTTCTTATTCAGCATAAATGGATTGGTTGGAATGGGTTGAATGTAACCAAATTGACGCAAAAATCTTTGAGAGAGATATAGTTCTTCAGTTTCAAAGCAAATCAATGGTCCGTTATACAACGTACATTGCTGAAACATGTATATATCTCGCTTTCCATTAAAACAATCCCAGATGATTTCACTGCATTTTAGATCATCAGTTTTTTCTCTAAGCGTGACCAAATCACTAGCTAAATTCGTACCCTTTTCGTTTGCAAAATAGCAAGCAGCTCTGATATCACCTTCAGCTACACCAATAGAACGGTTATGCTGTCGAAGATTGGGGAAATGGTCAAATATCCAAACCTGGAAACAAGTAACAAATGTAGAGGTAAATAAATCAACCACAGCAAGTCTAAATCTCAGTTACACAACAAAAGTTTGATACATTTACCTACAGTAAGGTCATGCAACCAGTCATCTAGTGAACATCACTTCGAGTAGTAATACCTAGATTACGTAATAACCAACTCAAACATGCAGTGGCCCAAGAATATTAACCCACATCTTTTAAATCCTTCAAACTTTGCAGAAAATGAACTGACACTTTATTACCAGACTTGTCAGAGCAAATTAAACATCCAATCGTATAAAGAAGGTAAGCTATCGCATAATGCATCTTCCGCTCCTCACTATCACTCTCCTTCGAACCCTCATAATTACTTCTTAACCATTCTAACCGAATTTTTTTATCTCCGACCAACACAATAATAGCGGTTGGTCTGTCAATCCCAAGACACTCCTCTAGTAGCTGATACACATCTTCATAAGATATTCCCCTTGAACCACCAAGCGATCCTGTAACTGCTCTTCCTTCGGGGGAAAGGCCAGTGATGTGTACTACTTCATCGATAGTTATACCTAACTCACCAAAAGGTAGATGAAATGTGTTGGTCTCTAGATAGAATCTTTCAACAAATGCATTAATAAGAACTTTGTCTAACCTCTCATGAGCATGTAGAACTAATTACTGAAGTCCAGACTAAGCTACAACATCCTGAACAAAAGAACTTTCCTTTCTATAATCCCACAATCTCATGAGCATGGACTCTTACAATCCTTTCTTCTCCCTGTGGTTTCTATGAGATATATACTTGCAGTTACCATTAAATATATAATAAGATGCCAAGTAAAAATAAAGCCAAAAAAATTAAACATAACTTGCATTAGAGTTCCATATTCTACAAGCAATATGGTCTTTGAAAGCAAATAATATGCCAAGTTGCTCATCATTGTTTGTTGGTTCACAAGATGGTTCTTTCCGTGGTCTCTTGCCTTTCTTAATATTTCTCTTTTCAAGTTCATACACCTCTTCCTCGGGCACATATTCATCACTAATATGCTCCTTATCACCACTAGCTTCCCCTTCTTGCACTTCAGAGTCGGAATCGTTATGACTGACATGTTTCATTCTTTGTCTCCTGTTTTGTGCATACTCGCCAATGGTTCTTCCTCCTCTATATTCACTTCCTCTTCAATTTCAAATCCCTCTTCATTATCATTGCCTTCATCTTGCTCATCACTATGTTCATCAGCTTCGAAACTACCACCACCGGCAATTTCACTTGAATTTTGATCCGATTCATCGTGTGTCGTTTCAACAACTTCAACTTCCTTTTCTTTTTTTCTCTTGTACTTTCTTTTCTCGTTCAACTGCTAGTATCCTTTTATTTGTTGCCGTTGGCGGTAGACGAGAAGACGCAGTGGCATCCGAATTCCTGCAACCATATAGACAAGAGAATGATTTGTCAAACATTAGTCATATTGTAAGTATCTTATGAATTTGGTTACTGTTGCATACGTTTTGTTTTTGTATTTCGATTTTTTTAAAAAAACAAGTAAAACAAATTTCAGCAAGTTGGTATTGATCATGCAAAATGATCAAATTTGTATGCACATACTTTATTTATGCATTAGAGAAAACACATATATACTAAAATGACTATTTCCATAACGCACTACAAGAATTTTCATTAACATCGATGGAATAAAATAGTCATTACTTCATTTTACCTAGATGATACAAAGAAAACTTGAACTCAAAAGCTATTCTATTCTTACTTGTCTATTCTATATTATACAAAATTGAAACATGTAAAATTTCAGAAGTTAAATATCAAATACCATTGATTTTTAACATTGCACCACTCGATTTACATTGTTATTCTTGAAAATAAATATAAAACTCCAAGCTTTCTCAGTTCAATTTTGTAATATTCAACTATTTTTTAACCTAAAATCAACAATGAAGATGTATAGTAAACATCGATAATATAATTTCTATACTGAAAAAAGTGAGTTTATATTAGGTGCCATCACCATGAATATACATGAAATATGCACCAAAGTTGTTAAAGTTAGTTTATATTTGGTGTAAATTTTAAGTAAAGTCAAACAATCAGATGTTATTAACTTTATAGCGCTTATTCTCATAAATGGTGCAATTAATCCCCAAGTTATTGTTCTCTTCTAAATAAATAAATAAAAAATCTGACATAATCCAATCTTAAGACTATAAAACATATTTGTAGCTACAACCAAACCTTTTAGATCTTTAGTTCCTGTAGTAGACAGTTTCCCAACTGCTGCAGTAATTTAGAATAGATTCTTGAAAACCAAAATGTAATCAATATTACCAAGTGGTATTGCTATTTCGTTAAGCCACCTATGTATTCCCAATCTAAACTACACAATTCTTTTCACCATTTACATAATACTTTTTAGTTCTTAGTAGAGTGCTAGTTTTTTTTTGTAGTAATGGAAGTTCTTCTATGTTTTAGTGAAGGTTACATTTTTTATGCAAGCCATGTTTCATGTCGAATTCTGCCGTGCTCATGAAAAGTTGGCAGCCTTGAAAAAAATACCAAATTGTCCTCGATTTTCTATCCTTTTTGCAGAAAGGATACATATTGTGTTAGAAATAAATATTTTTACATATTCACATGCATCCACGTTTTTCTACATACTTTTTGGTAAAATAAGTTTTTCAAAGGGGTTGTTAGCCTCAAGGACAATATGAACAAAAAATTGTTCCATAAGAACAAGAGGTTAAAATTTTATCTAGAAGGAGAAATTTTAGTGTAAAGGGAGAGATTCAGAGGTCCACCGTAATTCCTTCCTTTACATTAAAATTTATACTTTAGCCTCTTGTTCTTATAGAACAATTTTTTGTTCATTTTGTCCTTTACACAATTTTCCTGTTTTTCAAAATAGTGTACAAGAGAAATTCAGAGGTTCACTGTAATTCCTTCCTTTACATTAAAATTTATACTTTAGCCTCTTGTTCTTATAGAACAATTTTTTGTTCATTTTGTCCTTCACACAATTTTCTTGTTTTTCGAAATAGTGTACAAGAGATTTACTTAAAATTTTAAGTACTTTTGAAGATTTCATCGTCTAACTATCTTATACAGTGTTTAATCTATGAGTTTTTCCAACCAAATCTACAAGGTAATTTGTAACATTTTTACTACAAAATTACGTTTTTCATGACTATTGCAATCGATTTTTCCATCCCCAATTCAATCAACCCTACTGATTTCATTGTCTTCTCAAGTTCCTCAAAACCCTAAAATCCACTAATTTGCCCAACAACGAAAATAGGGAAAAATAGAACTGCATAAATTACCTATTATCCTTGATGATGCTCTCTGGTACCATGATCATTGTATGCTGAAATCTCACCATTTTGTATTCTCCACTAATTAAACTATTTCACTTCAGTTTCTCTAGGGTATGATGAAGAATAAAGAGGATGTACTGCAACGAATAGGAATTGGATTAATCGCACTATTTCATGTTGGTTTCTCTACGGTAGGATGAAAAAGATGAACGATTTACACCAACGAATATGAAATGGAATTAACCGCATGAGTAAAGTAAGAGGGTTTTATCTCAGAGGGTAATTTGGTAAGTAAATAATTTAGAATAGGTTGCTCCTTAGTAATTTACATTTGACACCGAGTCCCCTTAAAATTTATCAATATATAAATCAATATATAAGCAACATGTATCCATCTTATCTTTAAAATTTATCCCAATAGATTTAAGGCAAATATGCTAACCTTCACGATTGATAAATCTGCTCAAGTTAACTCTCCCACGTACAACCATTAAATGCACAAGGAGTAGAGATGGGTTATGCATAATTTTATAAATATGTGGCCAAAGTGTCGTTTATGGAACATCTTTAATGGACATTGAAGAGAAAATATGACATGTGGGAGGATAAGATTGTCAAACAGTTAACCAGGTATTATACATCTTCTCATTTAGCATAAAACTTACACCATCAACGTAAAAATACACCTCATTAAATATGGTATAAAAGCCCCAACTATGGTTCAAAGAGCAAAAAGATGGTAAAAATCAACATGATTTCATCAGTATAGAGCAATGTACTTTCTAAGACAACATTCATTGTCATAAATCTTGCTTTCCATTTAGAAAATTGTGACTACTTTATCATTTTCCAGCTCGTTGTTTAATTCTACAAATAGAGATATAGGTGTTATACATATACATCTAGCTCACTTTATGTACCCGAAGATCCATATATTGGAAAATGACATATTTTCTGAGCCTATATACAAATATATATGAACCCTCTTGAAAAAAACGAACAATCATCAACGTATTAGACTTTACGTATATTTATAAATAAAAAATATAAAATAAAATTTGATAGATATATCTGTTATTTTAATTCCTTGTTGCTTAGAACATAAAAAAATAATATAGGACAATTATTCATGTTACTTGTCCGAAGGACATCATTACGGCAAGGAATAACTACAGAATTTAGTTTAGCAGTTTATCACAGTATTTAGCCTATATCTTAACCTAAAAGGGAATGTGTGTAACAACCCGGAAAATATGAGCCAGTTTAATTTTTTTTAATTTGGCTATTTAATTGGATTTTTAAAATTTAAAATAAAATATTTTAAATAATAACGACAAAAAGTGTGTTTGAATCGATGTTTGAAAATAAATATAATTAATTTAAATTATAAATAAGGCCTGAAATGGCGCGGCAATTTCAAATTTGAAATTCAAACTTTGACTGACTGTATCGGGTGCAAAATAAAACGGATTTTTGTGAAACCAAAAATATTTAAATCTGTTTATGAATATCTTTCTAACGAATCTGAAAAATCGAAGTTTCATAGCGGGAGTCCAAAATTATGGCCAAATGAATTTTCAGAAAGGTTGCTATAGAGAATATATCGCCCTTGAAAATAGACATTTTGCAAACGACCTCGGAATTCGATGAAACTACTTTTGTTGGATCCGGGATGTCGAACTATTGCTAGGTTTCAAATTTCATAATTTTTGAAGTTAATATGTAAGCGTGGCAAAGGAAAATGTATTTTGGTCAATTACAGTTAAATAGGATCGACCAGAAAATAGCCATTTTTCAAACAGTCTCAAAATTCGACGAAACTAGTTTTGTTGGGACCGTATCATCAAAACATAGCTAGATTTATTTTTTGGGAATTTTTGGATCAGTATGTGGCCCGGGGAAATTGAAATGTACGTTCGAATAAAAAATTGAATGTTATATATTTTAATTTGAAGAAAAATTGACTGAAACATTCGAATGGGCCTACGAAACATATCCCGTTGTGTTCGGAATCAGGGTATTTAGCTAGGGATGACGGTCGTTGGGTTTGGATTGGAGTTAGTATGTGAGGAGGGGTATTTTAGAATTTTAAAAATATATAAATAAAATAAAAAAATATGATTGACCCTCACTTCTCTCCCCGCTTCTTCCCCGATACCCTCCAGCGCACGACAGAAAGCAATTCTCCCCTTCTCTCCTCCTTTTTTTCGAATCCACGCACCAAAATCACATGCCTCAGTTAAGGTTTTTGTAGATCAGGCCGCAAGCTTCACATCCATATAAGTATTGGATTTTATCGTTGGGTATTCATCAAGTTATGGGTCCCCGAAGTCAGAGACTTCAACCCGCCGCCGCTGATGATTGGAGCCACCGAAGTGGACCCCGCCCCCATGCGCCTGAGCGCCTTCCCAAGCTCTTCGAGGTGGTATACTCCGATCGTGTCAACGTGCTACGGATTTGCAGAAAATCGCGACCCTAGTTTTGAACATTTCAGAAAGGTAACGACTGTTTTTATTTTAAACTATTCTATAGCACTTTAAAGCGCTACGGTTTATGATTTCACTGTAAAAATCATATCTTTTTGCTATGTTGACGAAATCCAGTGAAACAAGAGATAGTGGACTCATGTGGACGTCTTCTACATTTTAGAAGAGACCGCATATTTTTGGTGGAGTGGAACCCAATATGAGATTTCTAAATTATAAAAGATATGGAAAACAACAATGTATAAATTATATAGTCGAAGTATGAGTTATATAAGAATTGTACGCCTCATGTATAAGCGTTGAATAAGTTGTATGTTCGATGTATAAGTTATATATGCGTTGTATAAGTGATATATGCGTTGAAATAAATTGAAATGATATTGAAATGAAATTGAAATATAGTTATATACGTATATCTATATTTATATAATCCCCTCGTCCACAGACCATGGACGATATATATTGGTTGTGATATTGTTTGGATTATTGGTTGATGTGAAAAATTGGTGAATATCATGAGTGGTTGACTTGAAATAAATGATTGTGGTTGAAATCCCAATAGGATTAGTATATGGGAAAATTCGTCTGCATACGAACTAGATATTGAAAATCCCCATTGTCAAAAGCTGCGAGGCTTTAAGGTAGAGCAAGGAGCCGTACTAGGGATGGTCCCGGTTTTAACTACGCTGCCGTTATGCTGCCGAAATTTTCTGAAATATTTCTGTGTTTGATTTATATTCATGTGTTGAATGTTGAAATTAAATTCATGTGTTGAATGTTGAAACAAAATTCATGTGTTGAATAGAAATTCATGTGTTGAAATAAATTCATGTGTTGAATGGAGTTCGTGTATTGAATAAATTCTTTGAAAGATAAAAATAACATTTTTATCATATATATAGACTATATAAAATATTAGTGTTTTAAATAAATTGTTTTAACACCAAAAATAACATTTTTACCTTACATATAAACTATATAAAATAATCGTGTTTTGAAATAAATTGTTTTACAATAAAGATAGCATTTTTATTATATATACCAACTATAGAAAATATTCATGTGTTGAATAAAGGACTAGAATGATAAAAATCATATTTTTTATCGTGTGTGTGAAGTCAAAAACATTCATGTGTAGAATATATAGATTGAACAATAAAATCTACAGTTTATTGTGAATATGAAGTGCTAAAAATATTCATGTGCTGAATAAATATCTGTTGGATAAAAATATCGTTTTTATCAAATATATGTAGTGAATATGGTTTTGAAATCGAAGAATGAATTATATTTATATATATAAATATAAATAAAATAAATCGAATAACGAAGCTGCAGTTCATGTTTTGAGACCGTGATTTCAAACGATTAGTGCGGGAGATCCGACCTTCGGATTTTCCCCAAACCGAAACCGTTGGGTTCGCTTTGGAAATATCTTTCCAATGACATCCACTTTGTGAAGATCCAACGGTTGGTTTGTCTAGAATGTTTAATTCAAATCTGAAGAAAAACAGCGCCAACATCGATTATATTTATATTTATTTATATATATATATAATAAATCGAATAACGACGCTGCAGTTCGTATCTTGAATTTGTAACTTCAAACGATTGTACCGGGAGGTCCGACCGTCGGATTTTCCCAAAACTGAAATAGTTGGATTCGCTTTGAAAAGATCTTTCTAATGATATAAAATTTGTGAAGATCCAACGGTTAGATTTTCAGATATGTGTAAATCAAATCTGAAGAAAAACAGCGCCACAGTCGCGTTATGGCCTGAAGCGTTGTTTGAATGAATTGGCTATTTTTAAATAAATAAAAATAGCGATAAATCGTGATAAAATCTTATAAACGATATGGAATGGAAATAAACTGAATTCGCTCGGTTTATGTGATATTTGATGGTTGAATGTGTTTGGTGTGAAAGTTACATTAATGAATTTAATCATTGGTGTCGAATAATTTAACCATTGAAATAAATTGATATGAAATTCTAAATATACGTGAATTATTTGAAAAGGCCGAGTTAAATCTCATTTCAAATAATTGATCAGCGATGAGAAGTCGATGATGAAGACGGTGGTTGAATACCGGAGATCTTCACCTCGGTTGGATGATAACTGACGTCTTGATTGGGAGGCATCCTGAAATATAGATAATAAGTGGTGATCGTCCAAACGTACGTGGAGATCGATGGATATGCGAGGTATGTGGTGCCTCTGGTTTCGTTCAGACCCAGAACGAACTTGTTAATGGATTGTGTGTCTGACATTGGATTTTGTGCTGTGCTGATTGATCTCTATTAAATATATATCTATTTCGCGGCGGAGAATTTATTCTCTTGCTTAACGCCCTTCTCTGAGACGTACGAGCTCAGAGGTTATACATCGATAGAAATCAGTCGCATGGAGTGAACTGCCTGTGTGGCACGCCTGAGTGGAAAATGATCAAGGCTTCTGTTGAAAAGCAAACTCTTGTGGTTGATGACCAAAGCACGGCCTGTGTGGCATAGCTTTTTGTATAACGTGAATTCGCGAGCCTTACACCCCGGTATGAGCCAGAAACGGGAGAGGACATCAGGGAGGGCATGCATTTCCTTCTAGCTAGGGTGGTGTCAGTGACCTACCAGCCCTGACATTTATATTATTTTCACCTGTGTGGTTGTTGCTGTTGTGAGGCGCCTCGGATATATCGGTGACTATGTGGAGCCGATGGAGTCATTGGGCTCATTTACACCCCCAAAGGGCGGGGAAACGCAGTGCTCAGGCATTTTAATCCACATCGGTGGACCGACCCTGACGATCCAAGGGTCACTCGAGCTTTAATCCTAAGACTCGGGCTAGACAGTCTCGAATTCTGTAAGGACAATCTTTTGCTTTGGTTCATGACGGAAATCCAATTTCCAAATACGATACCGTGCGGTTTTGATTGTATACCTATATATGGCGACATAGTGGTATGGGGCATTAATGTCGTCTATGATTGATACTTATGATTTGAAATTGTTTTTGAAATATATAAACACTAGCAATAGTACCAAATGCTATTGTTTTATTCCTATCAAGCATATCTTGGCCATTATAAGGTAAAAACTCTATCCTCCGGTTCGCGTTGCATTGTGTGATGGGAACTGAGTCTTATAATGGCTTCATTTTTATAAAAAGCATTGCGATGTTTATAAGATTTACTGGTTGTGAAGCACTGGAAATCCAATGGAGTAAACCCATTCCACGAAAGTGGCGTGGTCATGTGATTAGCCATATTATAAAATGTGTTAAGTAGATTTCTCATACCAGTCTCATGACTGACTCATAGTTTGTTTCACTTGCAAACTCGGGTGCCCCTCTTTCTACACAGACAACCTTGTATTCAGGTTTTAACAGGGTCTTTCTGGATAGCTGGAGCTGAAGATGGATTCTATCATTTATCTCTTTTTATGTTGTTCAGCTCCTGTTGTACATATTATGTTTTGTTTTCCGCTGTAGACATTTATGTATAGCTGAACTGTATTTTGTACTAAGTATGATCATGTATACTGTGTAACTCTGATGATTAAGTTTATCCAGTGCATTATTTGCTACATTATCTGGGGTATTTATTTATTTCTGTTCTGTTGTTTTCTGTTTATGTGTTATATTCCAAAGATTACCCTTGCCACCGTCGTACGGGGTTTTGGGGTCGTCACAATAGGTGTTTGTAGTATTTTTTATTCAAAAGCCAAACAGCCCCAAGTATAATTGGTTGCATTAATAAATAACTATATATTTAAGATTAGTGGAAGGATTATAAGTTTATGTTTATCTTTTGCATTCCACTTTATAATTGCTAATAAAAAGGAAATTTCATTTTACCAGATAATTCTTGAAAATGCTATGTGATATGCACTGAAAGTTTGTAATGTGCCAAGCTTCATAAATTTTGACGCAACAGTATGCTCAAACAGTGTTAAGTCACAAAGAAAGAAATAAAACTAGTGAGCATAAAA
Organism: Allium sativum; assembly: GCA_030737875.1. Lineage (NCBI taxonomy): Eukaryota > Viridiplantae > Streptophyta > Magnoliopsida > Asparagales > Amaryllidaceae > Allium > Allium sativum. Next base: position 861,797,772 of record CM060922.1, read on the forward strand.
CTTATACATGAGATAAATAAAAAAATCATGTATCAACTTTCAATATAACTATTTTTAGGATAAAAGAGAAGCCTGTATGTACATTTGGGGTACACTGTGCAATAAAAGCAACATTATTGTTGCCACATCAAAAATGATTGAGAATTCAAAATAAAAATACAAAATATAAAGCCATTTAAAGGAAGGAATTTCAAAAAATTATCAGGAAAATCGTATTTACCTAGTTGTTCAGATCGTTTAAATTCTAGATTTTAAAATGCAATGTTTTACTTCCACAAAAAGGAACCATTTTTTTACTATAGAACAACACTGAGTAATTCGATTAAAATTAAAACTGAATACGTATGAAGTCCCCTTGATTACTATAGACAAATGTTTATCTACTGATCAATTATCCATACCATTGTAAAGAATAAAAGAGATAATACATTAATGGATTCTATAAATTTGCTTTAACACGAATTAATTAATGCTCATGAAAAAAGTTACCTTTCACAACCACATTATTACTGCTTCGAAAGGCTCACAATCCGATGAAGAACTAAAAGATAACTCTGTTCCATCTTACATTGGCACCACTACTACACTTAATACATAGCATGTTATACTGAAAAATAAAAATAGTCCTTTGGGAATTGAAACATAATTTTTGGTATCCATACCAAATCATTCTGTCTTAATCAGATTGACATGTTAAAATAACCAATTTCTAATCAGATTACCCAAACCAATCTAATAATACTTGCCAATCACGTTTTTGAGTTTCAGATGTAAATTGCAAACTTGTAAATAGGAATCAAAAAATCAGAACCGATACCAAAAAGCAACAACAAAAGCATAGACCATAACGTAGAATGGTACCTTGGGATAGCATTAACAATGGGTTTGGGTTGGCGAAGATGGAAGAAAGGGAAAATCCGAATTTGGAAGTAATGGTAGATGGGACAGTTAATTAATAGGTAGGGCTAGGATTGAAAATTGAGTCGTTTGAAGAAAAAGGCTAATAGTCAGTAGATTTTGTAATTTCTTCATTGATGGAAAGAACCGCCTGTTTATAACCGATTACGATAAAATTTCTCCGGAAATGCGATTAATATGAAGAAGGAAATGGTGGAGATAACATCAGTAGATCTTGAAATATCATTGATAGGAAAGCGTGAAAAACGATAACAATGGAAAATTGGGATTTGAGATTAAGAGATGGAGTCATAGTGTAAATCTCAAAATGTGACTGTTGAGTCCACGGAAATTCAAAGAAGCACTGAGTACTCAGAAATTTTAACTCAGTAATTATGATATAGTATAGATACCATGAATATCCAGCAGGTTGAATTGTATTTTCAACGGGTTGAAGTTAGTCATTTTTGTACTAATTCCTTGCTACCTCGTTTTCCATCCAATTCAATTCTTTGAAGCACTGAGTGCTCAGGAATTTTAACTCAGTAATTATGACATAGTATAGATAATATGAATATGCAGTAGGCTGAATTGTATATTCAACGGGTTGAAATTAGTCATTTTTGTACTAATTCCTTGCTACCTCGTTTTTCAACCAATTCAATTCTTAGAAGCATTGAATGCTCAGGAATTTTAACTCAGTAATTATGATATAGTATAGATAATATGAATATCCAACAGGCTGAATTGTATATTCAACGAGTTGAAATTAGTCATTTTTGTACTAATTCCTTGCTACCTCGTTTTTCAACCAATTCAGCTAGCCGAAATAATTTTTCAGCCAGTTGAATGATTATTTCTGAAAGGTTTCTTCTCTTTAAATGAAGAGGCATAACTCTTATTTAAGATTTATGTCCATATAAATCAAAGATCGCAAGATCAAGTTCTATCGAGTCTTCCTTCCAAAAACCGAGATTGAAAAGGTGTGGTTGTAGCCCATAAAATCTACTGAGACTTCCTATACTCCGGAAACAGGTGGGGTGTACCTCATGGCTTGTGAAATCGAGGACTGTTATTAAAGATTATTATTGAAAAGAAATCTGCATCAACCCAGAGTTATGTGGGACTAGATGTAGGGTAACTTCAAATCAGTATACAAATCTGTATTCTTTCCTTTACTACTTTTACTTTTTATTCTAAATCTTTGTTTTATTTTGTGATTGTTATATATTTTTTATTTGCATTTGTTTTTTATTAATTCATTTTTTATAAAATACCACTAAACATTATTTACCCCCTACTAGTGTTAGGTTTTCCTTAAGATCCTTAATTCGAAGTTTCCAACAAGGGTCGGCCTGAGTATTTCAGCTTTATACATTTATCTATTGGAGCTTGAGATTTATTGAAGTTCAGCCATCTATCTTTGTATACTCCACTATTCTATTGTAGTCATTTACTCTTGTATTAGTAAAATTCTATATTCAGTCTTCCGCTACATCTATATTTATTTCTGTACTGAAATCATGTATAAATTTAAAAGTTATGTATTATTATATAATATTTACTTCCGTTTTGAGATATTCAATGTTTTGTGTCTATAGTACTATGATGATTCATATTTTAACACTATGGCAAATAACAATCTTCTCTTTTGAATGGTTTCAATTGGTTTAATTGTCGTTTTGAAGTGATTGGAAAGCGGGTCGATACAAAATTTAAGTTCATATTTTGTATGAATATTTTATACGTGGTAATTTATTCTATAACACATTACTCTGTGTTGCCCATATCTTCTTAGATTAAGAAATTTGTAACGTGTATTTATACATGTAGTTATTGGTCATAGTCCGATGCGTTGAGCATTTCCAATGGTCGTGGGTGTATATTTTTCAAAATATGCATCATAAAATATAATCGATGACTCTCTCCAATGGTTTTGTAAGCATTTCTTTTCAGTGGACATTTATGACTTAGTGTCTATCGAACATACGCTTGAAACAGTTTAAATTATTTTTCAATAGGATATGGTTACACAACATCGGTTGAATAGATGTCCCAATTGTCAGAAGTCTATTCAAATGACCGTGCATTAGATGTCTACTCGACGGATATCTGATTCGATTACAAAAGCATAACCAATACCAATTGAAATGTTATCAATTACAGAATATGCACTCCGTTTGAGATAGAAATGAATGTGTATATTACATTTCGTAATACGTAACCAACCGTTGGATATGCTCTTAAACCAACTTCATTAGTATTCATAATGCCCATTGGACAAGATCAGGCATAGTCTTATGCTTGAAAATAAAAAAGACAGGTTTTGGATTCAATTTCTTAGTTTCTCTTCTATCTATCCATATATGCTACAGTGATATCCGTTATTCATTTGGTATCATGCCATATTAATTATATTTGTTGTAATGAATGAATATGACTTATTGAAAAAAGAAGGAAGGAAAGAAAGTTGGAGAAGATCTGATTTGCAATTTATTATGCTTTGCATTTGAGAGAATGGAGCAGAATCCAACTCTGAATTCGAACACATACACTGCATCATTTTGCGTTGAACGTAGAACACAAACGTAGCTATGGGGTACGTGGCCCAGCCCGCCATTGCTTATTTTAGAACTTTTAACATTCACCCAAACCAAGGTAGTAATGCTGCTAGCCCCGAAAAAAAAGGTAAGGAAAAATGTTAGAACAATCATAACCATCCAAAACATCATGGCAGGCACTTAGCACATGAACTCAACCTTTAGATCTTAAATTCGTACATTTTGACAAACAACCATTTGGGCCTTCTAGCACCACCTAAACCAAGGTTATTGATTTTTGGCCAATAAGTCAACACAATGAGCAAAAAAAACCTCCTCCATATTCCACTGAACGAGCCAATGCCACTTTAGTCAACCAGTGCCAACTCCCCTTCTCTTCCTTCTCTTCCTTCTCTTCTCACTAATATACCCCCATCGCAGCACTCGACGTCTCTGTCATCGATGACAGTGCCATTGGCGTTGGAACCACTTACGACACCGACCCTATCCAATCTGCAATAGATATCTTCCATCACCACGGTGGTGGCCACGTCATTGACCAACAGAAATGATTGGTTATCAATCAATAAAAGAGAAAGTGCTTTAATGAACTTGTTAATGAGATTGTATGTGTTGGAAAATGTTTTGAATGAAGATGAGTTATTAAGAAATTGACTAAGTGTGAGAATGAATGGCTCCTATATGTGAACAGTCTCATATCGTGGGATTATAAGAAAGAAACAAGTATTTTTACTTGATTCTCACTTGCTAGTTGAGGCTTTGGGGATCTCACATGTGGGTTTCATTGTAAGGAGGGAGACCATGCTTGACCACCACACAAGCGTGCGCGTGCGATCAACCAACATGACCCAACCCGAGATGGGACAGGCTTGGGCTTGGCTTGGCTGGGCTTGGTTCATGGTGCACATACTTATATTTTTGGATGAAAATAGTTAACCATTTCTGAACTGTTTTTTCTTTTGACATGATAAAACTAAGACGATTCTTTCTCATCAGATCCGACTTTCCTCCCAGTAATACGTTCCGCTTTCTATGTTCCATCTATATTTTCATATTTTTATTTGAGACGGAAATTAGAACAACACTTTTTCTTCTTCCATTAAAAAATTAACAAAAACGAGCAGTTTTCTTTATCCAACGCAAATCTGAGTCGGTTCATTGTGCAAGTGTTTACGAGAGGCTATTTTTTCCTAGAGGCGGAGATGACAGAGAACGAACTGCTTTGCACCATCGAGGGTAACGCCAAAACGTTTTCAAGAGAGTGACGTTGTCCATGACTCAACCATTGTTTTCAAACAATTTGAAAACAATCTCTAAAACAAATGGCTTCGACTACAACTGTTGATGATGTTGCGCCTTCCACCATGTTCCAGATCCCTCTTGTCATTGTTGCCCCCTTCAGATTCGAAGGGTTGCACTTCAAATGCTAGCGTCAGAAGATGGAGTTTTTCTTGACTATGAGAATGGTGGTTGTTGCGCTAATGACTGACTAGTCGCAACTTCGAGAGAAGCCAGACAAAGATAATGTAGATCAGATGGCTTCGTGGACAGAAAAATCAAAGTAGTTGCAGACCTGGATCGAGCAGGACTACCTGTGCAAAAACTTCATCCTCAACAAACTCAGTGATGATCTATATGACTACTACAACTCAGGTAAAACTACAAAGGAAATCTAGGAGACCCTGAAGAAGAATTACGACACAGAGGAGGTAAGGGCGAAGAAGCACGCTGTGAGTTGCTACCTCAAATATCAGATGATAGATGAAAAGTTAGTAGAGATGCAATCGCATATGCTTCATAAAATAGCTCATGAGATCACTTTCGAAGTTATGGTTTTAGATAAATAGTTCCAAATTATTGTTATAGTAGACAAACTGCCCCCAGGTTGGAAAGACTTCTAGAATGTGTTGAGATATAAGACTAAGAAGTTTTCGTTAAAAACCTTGATCACTCGCCTTTGTATTAAGGTGGAAGCTCGAAAGCAGGACCAAGAGAGGAAGTGTTGGCTGTCAGCAACACTAAAAAGGCCAAACCCACTGTTTTGAAACCTAATTAGAAGCAGAATCAGAATCACCACAACAAACAAAATTGGAACCCACAAGGGAACCAAAAAGGAAAGCAGCGACCAACCCAAAAGAGTGATTCTGTGTAGTTGTTTCTATGTTAAAAATGTGGAAAACCAGATCATATGGCACGCAAGTGTCAAAACATGCCAAGCCCCGCACCACCAACAAACCTGACTGAGATGCCTCTTATGACTATGATTACTGAGATTCACCTTATTGGTGGATCAAAGGGTTGGTGGGTAGATATTGGTGCTTCTCGCCATGTACGCTGTGATCGTGATATGTTCACTACATGCACAGCTTCTGATGATCAAAAAGCGTTGTTGGGAGACTCTGGCACCACTAAAGTTGTTCGTATTGGTAATGTAGAAATCAAGTTTACCAATGAAAAGATAGTTATTTTGAAAGATGTGATGCATATTCCAGAGATGAGAAAGAATCTAGTGTCTGGCTTTCTCCTTAATAAGGCTGGCTTTACTAAAGTTACAAGAGATGATTTGTATTCCTTGACTTATAAAGGAATGTTTGTGGGAAAGGATTATGCTTGTGAGGGAATGTTTAAATTGAATGTTGAATATAATAAAGTGACTAGTTCTTCTTGTATGTTGTGTGATTTTAATATTTGGCACGCTAGATTATGTCATGTTAATAAACGTATAATTCACAACATGAGCACCTTAGATATAATTCATAAAATGTCGGAAACTGATTTTGATAAATGTGAATTTTGTACTCAAGCTAAGATCACAATGAAAAACCTCATAAGTCTGTTGATAGAGTATTTGAAACCTTAGACTTAATTCATTCTGATATATCTGAGCTTGATGACACCTTGACTAGACATGGACGATGTTATTTTATCATTTTTATTGATTGTTCTAATTTCACTTATGTATATCTGATGAAAAATAAAAGTGATGCATTTGACATTTTAAAACATTCAAGTATAAAATTGAAAATCAATCCAATATGAAAATTAAGAGACTTCATAGTGATAGAGGAACAGAATATGAATCTAGTTCAATTCTAGATTTCTACGAACTACATAGTATAATACATGAGAGGACTGCACCTTATTCACCTAAAATAAATGGTAATGCTGAAAGAAAAAATAGGACCTTTATCGAATAGTTTGTAGCCATTTTATTAAATTCAGGTGCAGCAAAACATTGGTGGAGGGATATTTTATTAACCATATATTATGTATTAAATAGAATCCCTAAATCAAAAAATAAAATTTCACCTTTTGAAATTTTGAAAAATTACAAACCTAGTGTGTCCTATTTTAGAACTTGGGGATGCTTAGAATATATGAATGTGTGTTTATTGGCTATGCTATTAAAAGCAGGGCATATAGATTTATGACCTAAATACACATAACATGATTGAATATAATGATGTTTATTTCTATGAATCAAAGTTTCCTTTTAAATTAAGGAATAATGGAGGCACATCTAATAACTCTACGCATATTAGAACAGTATTAAATGAATATTCTAAAAATTAACCTAGAAAAAGTAAAAGAGCTAGAACTGCAAAAGATTTTGATTCATATTTTTATTCTTTTACTATAGAGGAGGATCCCTTAAACCTCCAAGAGACCTATCTTCCTTAAATGCCAATTTTTTGGCAAGAGGCTATAAATGATGTGAAAAATTCTTTGGAATCCAATAAGACTTGGCACTTGGTAAATTTACCACCTGATTGTAAATTTATAGGCTATAAATGAGTACTTAAAAGAAATTAAAACCTAACGACATAGTTGATAAATATAAAGAACGTTTAATAGCTAAAGGTTTTAAACAAAGAGAAAATGTAGACTTTTTTGACACTTTTTCATATGTTGCTAGAATTACATCCATTCGAGTATTAATTTCACTTGCTTCTAATCATAATTTAATAACACATCAAATGGATGTTAAAACTGCTTTTTTAAATGGTGAAATATAAGAGGAAATTTATATGGACCAACCTAAATGATTTGTAAGTTTTCAGATTAGATAAATCAATATATGATTTAAAAAAAAACCCTATGAAATGGCATGAAAGATTTGATAACATAATAATCTCACATGGTTTTAATGTTAATGAAAGTGACAAATGCATTTATTATAAATCTAAGAATGACATTTGTATTATCATATGTTTACATGTGGATGACCTACTTATTATTGGGTCAAATATCCATGCCATAAACATTGTTAAATCTTAGCTAAGAGCCAATTTTGACATGAAAGTTCTAGGTGAAGCGAGTGTAGACCTTGGTATTAAGATTACTACGTCTGAAAAGGGACTTTCTTTGGATCAGTCTCATTATATTGAGAAAAATCTAAAGAAATACAATTACTTTGATTATAAACCTACATGTACACCATATGATCCCAATGTAAAGCTATTTAAAAACACTGGTGAAAGTGTAAGACACTCTGATTATGCGAGCATCATTGGCAGCTATTGACCAACTTTTTGGTAAAAGCCGATCTCCCTATTCTGGAACGACTCATTCATCGGTCGACCGAAACTTGGTCCGACCAATCAATAATTCCCATTTCAAAGCCTGCTTCTTCATCAAATGGATCGAAGTCTGAAGACCATGTACACAACAAAGCCCGATTCTCAAGGTTGCATTATTGGTCAAACTGGGCCCAATCAACTTCTCAATCCGGATTCCAAGGTCCACTTATGCCTTGATAATTGTGAAGATGACCTATTATGCAATGCATAAACCAAATATTAAGCTCTACGTATACCACAAATATTGAGGAGAACTATTCATCGGCAAGGGAACAAGATCCGCCACCTACAATTACTTTTCTGGATCAAGCAGCATCAACTCGACTACTCGCCTATAAATACGTCATTTCCTAGAATAGAATGTAGGAGAAAATCTTCCACTAAAAATTTCATGGTTGACACTCTAGAAATAGCCTACAGTACACTTCGACTCATAAACTCTCGAACACAAGGATTTTGTGTATAAATCACTTCTCTCTATCAAAGAAACTGTAACCTGTAATCGACGGTATAAATAGAGATTATAAAGTGGATGTAGGCTTGGTTGAAGCCGAACCACTATGAAAATATTGTGTCTCCTGTGTTTACTCTTTTCATTTGTCGCACTCTGTGATTATATTTGTGTGTAGATTACGCACTTTGGGGATTGACTGTAAATAGACCAACTGTTGACGTCAACACTTTGGCTCGCAAGGTAGGGGCAAACGACAACCACCTTTGGAAGTTCCTGAATAAACAATGGTGAAACAGTAAAAGGATAGAAGAGGAACATAAGCGATATTTCCAAAGTTTTCTGACAAAATTTCATTATTATTTTGTAAACAATTCTGATATTATAATAATGTCTAATAAAATAAATAACAATCTAGTGGAAATTCTTGCATCTCACGTTCCACATACATGATATACAATCAAGAACCGTGGGCACTTATTTGGTAATGGATTTCCAACTACGACAAGGCATGAAACCACCTTCCGATGGTGTATCTCTAGAGAGGAATACATTGGGTTCAACAAGAACATCTTGTAACCCGACCACACATGACCGACCACTCATTTTGCTTGAGTGTATCGAATGTATGTCATCAACGCTTGGGATCAACAACCGTTTCCCGAAAGGGGCAGTATCAAATAGAATAAAGAAGGAAATAAATTTTCTCTAGATCGGTGATAATACACCCTAATTTTGAGCTACCCACTTAGCCATGCCGTCTGCCCGATTTTTGTCAGTTTCGCCTGAAGCTACGATTACTTACCATTCATTGATAGCACAATCAATTTGAATGCCACATTGTCAGATCCGTTAATCATTAATTGATTTGCACAAATATATTCTGGATATTATGCTAAGAGAATAAATTCTCCGCCACCATATATATTTATACAAACCAACATATGCGATCATTGGAAATACCCTGTCAGACATTTGTCCATACAACTTCATTCTGGGACTGAACGAAACCGAAGCCACAAGGTAATTTCAACCTAAGATTAACAAAAAAAAGCCCTTGCACTTTACTCCATCTTCAATTATCTTCCTATAATCTAATTCGCAACGCTACTGCCAATACGGAGTGGTTGTCGAAAAATCCAACCGGTCTCTCCATATTAACAACGATAGTGGTCAATACTTCAATAGTCGGTTATTTGACTGTCGAAGAAAAACATTCATCCATTCAAAGCATCAAACAAAACAAACATTCATTAAAAGCATCAAATAATCACTGGGCCCCTTAATTAATATTTCATTAATTAAATTACTTCTCTGTTTCCTTATCAATATTTGTTAATCCAATATTTTCAACAATCATTTTGGCCTCTTACATTATTAGGAAAACGTTTTCATACATCACCTTCTTTTATTTAATATATCTAGAAAATATCTTCTATTTATAATTGGAAAAACATTCCAATTATTTCTCTTTGTCGAACTCATTTATTTTTATACTTAGGAAATATTCGTTATACTTCCAAAATTCCACTTACTTGGGTTAAAAAGAATGTTGTGTAAAACATCAGTACAACCACCCAAAATACTGCATTCAACTAAATCTTATTCAAACGTTTATCTTCGAGACTGAATCTTGCTATTTATCGGCTAATTATGAAATCAACCAAGTTGGGGTATAACTACCTCTCAGACCTTGACTGAATAACATCTTTAATCTCCAAACAGACAAGACCACTTGTCTCGAATAATCAACATTATATAAAACCAATTATCCCCTTTTTAAATATCGTGTAACGTTCTCTTTCTTTTCTTTCCAGATTTTAATTTATAGATTTCCTTTTTGTTTATAATATTTTATTTTAAGTTTGTTTCCTTATCGAATAATAATATATCAATATATTGATTTATCAATTTTTCTTAAAAATATTCTAACTCCTTAAATTTTCAGAAAATTTCGCCAGCACCTCCTTTGCACTGGTCAATAGCTCAAACCTCAAATCGCTTCTCTAGGCCCTTTTCCATTCAAAAAGAACATCAAAAAGGCAAGAGGCTTGCCGATTTGACGCATAAAAACTAATGTGGAATTTAAACGTGTACCTTTCTGTCGGGCACTCGAGTTATAATCTTCATACACTATATTCCATACCTATTATAATCTTCATACACTATATTCCATACCTATTTAACATATATACATCCATTCCCAATTTATTCCAACTCAATCCATAATTTTTAACTCAGTTCGCTAGTTTATTCTTTAATTGGCCCTTTTGCCTATCCCATTTTTCAGTTGAACATATCACATTCATATACATATATATACACACATATTTAAAATTATATATATATATATATATTAAATTGCTTTCAAACTAAACAAATGCCATTTTTAATTCAAGTTTGATATTCGATTTCGAATATGTATTCACAAATCCAGTTTACATATCCAAAGTCCAATTTCGATTCAAAATTTTATTAACTAATTATTTTTCAAATTAGTTGAATCTATTCAATAATTAAAATTTTGATTTTTGTTTCAAAAATCAATCCATTTACTCCACTTGTGTTCATATTTATTTTTAACTCAAGTCTGGATTTTTTAATGGAAATTCAAGTTTTATTTGCTTAAAACTCTTTTATGAATTTAAATAAACCGTTATAGTTTAATAATGGTCATGGCGCTGTTTTACTGAATATCTGATTTTGACAAAACTCAAAATCTTTAAGACAAAATCCAAAATTTTCTCTTCCATTTGAAAACTATTATCAAATCGATCCTAATGGTTCTTGTTTCAAAGAATTCCAACTTAAATTGAGTTCTATATACTCTATTGAAGTTTGCAACGTCAAACTACGAACTATCGCGCTGTAATGAGTTCGTTTTACTTAAATTTACATGTAAACATTTAAACTCCATTTAAACTAAATTTCAATCCCGTTCTTATACATTTTAATATACATATATATATATATATATATATATATATATATATATATATATATATATATATATATTGATCCAATTTTCCAAATCCAACTTAATATTCTTGATTATCCCGATTCGTTGATTATTTAAAAATTCAGTTATACATTTATGTAAAACTCAATCTTCTATAATAAATTCCAATCCCCTTGGAAATAAATTATTTTATAAAATTAGATACAATCGACTTTTAGTTATAAATCCATTGGATTTTTCTCAGTTTAATTTACAAATTCAACTTCATTGTTTTATATATTAAAAACAAGTTTTATTTCAAAAAAAACTATTTGAAACTCAATTCATTTTATATTCCGAATTTCGAAATAAAAACCATCGTTCCCTTTTCGATTCAAATTCTATTTTTAAATTCATACTTGAATTTAAAATTACAAGTTATCTCTTAATAATTAATTTACACCATTTATAAACATCGTTTACAAATTTACTTATTCTATATATTTAAAATAAGTTCCATTCGAAATCTATGTAAAAACCAAAAGCTTATTTTGGCATATTCCATTTATTATCACTTATCTGTATATAACATAGAATCTATTTTAGTATTTAATTTTAAATCTTAGTTTCTAATTAATATAATTCCCATATCCTTTCTGGATATAATTTATTTTATAATTTCAACATAATCTAATTAAATTTACATTCCGAACAACGGAATAGATTTCATTGTTTTCTTTTTAAAACGATTCCAAATTCTCATTTTAAATCACATTTGTATTTAAACTCTACAATTATTCAATGATAATTACCCATTGCATTTATAAACACCGTTTATAAATTCATTTCAATTTCCCGCATTATCCAATGAAAATTATTCTATTTTATTTATAATCATCGTTATAAATCCACTTCTTGTTTTTATTATTCAAAACAAGTTAATATTTCTTAGCTCATTTGAAATTCAAACTCTATTTAAATAAAAAAAAAATTCCCCTTTTAAATCTCAAAATATCTTTTCATGACATTTTTATAAATCAACATTTAGGGCCAGTGATATTTAAACAATCAAAACACCCAATTATCAAATCACAGGTTTTCCAACATATCATATATGATAATATATATGAAAACAAACAAATAATCATATTTTTGAGGAATCTAGTTGGCTCCCTCCAACCTGTTTTCCAGCATCCACAGACGTTAGCCAACATAAAGAATACCTATCCTGCTTCAAAGCAGGATACCGCTGTATAGAAGGTAATCCACTATCATATTGTGGGGGCGCATAGGGCGATCCGCTAATGATACTGCGGGCATCCGCTAATGGTACAGCGGGAAATAACCAACCACCAATATATATATATATATATATATATATATATATATATATATATATATATATATATATTAGCCACAAATACCAAGCTTAAATAACTATTATATTTATAATAGTCACAAAAATATTTAACTGCATTCAAACAACCAACAAACAGGATATAAAAATTCGTTTATAATTATAAATAAACCAGAAAGCGAGTTTACTCACCGTGATTTATTTTTGTTGAACCCAATGGAGCCTATTATATAAATTTCACAGTGATTCCTCCATACATTTGTTTTTCAATATAAAACAATATAAATAAATTTTAGTTATCTAATTATACTAATTTTAATTTAATTAATTCCATGTGTAAATCAATTCCAATTTAAACCTTAATTTTACTTAAATGATTAGTCTACATATTATATTTCTTTACTAGCTAATTTTCTTTATATAAACTAATTTCCTTACAAAAATTGAATTTAGAAATAAAAGAATTACCTTAATTCCATGTCTTCTCTATGAGGCCACTTCTTCCATACTGCCATCACAAAACAACTCATTTCCATTCACCATTTGCACCTGAACCCATTCTACAACTCAAAAATTATAGATCCACTTTACTGAAAATCTCCATTCCTATTTTATCACATCATACCCTGCTATTGCACTATCGAGATTACCCTCGACATTCCTGCAAATCCAATACTAGTCAGTATGACTTTCTCTACCATCTTTACCATCACTTCGACCATCATCCCATCGCCATTGCAGCTCCTCAAAACCCCTCAGCTTCCTACTGTCCAGACCCCTTCTTCGACAGTCCGTTTTTTTCTCCACCTGCACATACCATTTACCACAGTCAACTGCCCTAAACTCCTTTCCTCCTTATCCTCACGCAAAACAATGATTGAACCCACAATCGTATCCACCTTCTCAAACTACATCTACCCGTGCCCTTCATTTCACACTCGCACCCATCCTTTTGAAATCACATCTCCAGGAATCCACGAAAACACAGTAGAACACCACAACTCCTATACTTCCCCAAGCATCATGATTTCCCCTTCCTCGACACTGTATCGCCCTTAAAAAAATGTGACACCCTATTATTGAATTCCTCCAGAACCCACTGTCGCCTTCATCCACCTCTTCCACTAATGGTCAGCACGTTGTCATCTTCAATTGAAACATTGAGGTCCCCCGATTTTGACGCAGGGCATGTTGATAATAAGTCGTAGGGTTTTAGTTGCTTCATAACATCCACCGGAGTGAAGGCCATGGCTTGCGCATCGCGGATTACTACTTGGTTTCGTCTGTGCTGTCTTCGAACAAGCGACAGAAGTTGCGATTAATTGGATTTTAGAGGTTGAGAAGAGAGCCATTTTTATTTGAGGTTTTTGCATTTAATTTGATTTTCACTGGCCCACTGGGAATGAATTTAGAAGCAAAGAGCGGCCATTTATTTTTTTCATTGGAAGCTTTGGTATCGAACTTGTTTCAGAAGAGAAAAACAAAGAATGGGGATTTGCGTGTGATTTATAAGAGGAGAGAATGGTACACGAGTATTAAATTTTTGGTCAGCTAATTACATAAATATTAAATTTTGATTTGATCTAGGGGTGGCAATTAGACCTGATCCGATGGACCCGGAGCCGATCCGTTATGTAACGACCCATATACTACGCATCGGAGGATCGTATTCTTTTTCGTATGAAGTCGTATGGTCATGTAACATTAGGGAATGACTACTGGGGTCATTTCCCATATTTACGATTTTTGTTGATTTTTAAATGACAGTTTTGCCCCTAGATAATCTTGTTTTGACCATAACTTTTGATTGTTAAGGAGTTTTGACCTGAAACCACTTCCATTAGATCCGGATGATGGTTTACATTTTCGTAGAGTGGTCACATTAGCCAAACGGACTTACCGTTTGTGAGATATGGCTGAATTAAGATTTAAAGGGTGAAAACAGCTTAATTGGGCTTAACCGGGTGATTAGCAGCTAGGCCTAATGGGGGATTTCGGGATTTGGAGTATTTAAGGGTTGTTGGGGTTAGGAATTTCGGTTTTTAGTCACTTTCCAGCTGTAATGTCCCGCATTTTTATCAGTTTGGATTTGAATATTTAAATCAGTTTGAATATTGAAATCGTAATATAAGTGGATTTATATATTAATTAAAACGAAGTTGAACGTATAAAAATATATATTAAATATAATCGAGCCCGTAATATCGCTGCAGTTCGTAATTTAACATTCTAAACTTCAACTGAGTGTACAGGACACATTATTAGTCGGATTTCTTTGAAACAAGAAGCATTGGAATCTGTTGAACTGTATATTTCTAACAGAAGTGAAAAACCAAGATTTCGTTGTGTAGATTGCAAGATATGTCCAAATCAAATATTCAGAAAGTCGCTATGAAATCATATATCGACCGTAACGGTTATTTGAATATAACTTGATATCGGTTGCAAATCGGGACAAGGTTCTTTTGAGGCGCAACGATAAATTAATTTTTAGAATTTTACTATAATTTTTAATTAATTAAATACGCAACTTTTTATTTGGAGTATTTCGCACCCTGTATTGATATTTTGGGGTTTAAAAATATAAGTCAATCTACCGTTATTATTATATTTATGGGATCGTGACACATCGCTGGACACAACGGTATTTTTATTTTTGTCTACAGTGGCCGGTAAAACGTTAATTTAGAATTGATTGGATCTGATTCTATATAACAACATATATGAACGCAATAAACGTTTTCAAGCTATTAGATTCAAAGTATGGTAACCATCCTACCCTATCCAACTGCCGCACTACTCTTCTCCCCATACTCTCATTAAACTCTTCCCATACCCTGTCTACAAGCAAACCATACACTACACCTATGCTATGCTAATACTTCATTATGAAGTAATATATATAGTTCCTACTAATATAGCCAACCACCATACCCTGTCCTTATCAAACTTAATGAAGCATGCTCCTATGACCTAACCGCATACCCTATTCCTTAACCGTGAAGGAACTTCGAATGTATAAATATCCAACCCATCGTTAGTTCTTCTTCAGGAAACTGAAACCAAAACTAAGTCCAGATCTTCAAAAATCATATCAAATACTTCAAAATGAAAACAATGATGGGTAGTTTAGAGTTAGTATGCGGGTTTAGTACAACGCTTAACAACTCAAAGGAAAAACTGGTGTATTCTTGGATCAAAAAGCGGCGCACCACTCAACGGTTCGTGAGTGAACTGTCTAAGTCGAATTCCAAGCTTGGAGTTTGAGTGTTATAAAATGAAATGTATTGTTTTGGAGGAAGAGGCAAACCGTGAGCAGGAGGAGCTTCAGCGAGACACCTGTGTCCAAACCTGGTGAGTAGCGGGAAGGACTGGCATGCAAAAAGAGGACGTGAAGGAAGTTAAATGCGGGTGTTCCTCTCATGTATTTGGTGGATGCTGGTGAAATCCTGGAGCGTATCTTCATTTGAGAAGAAGAAAAGGTGGTGTTGCCTTTGCGGTTATGGGAGTTGTCGTGTGATCAGAGGAAGAAGTAGCGGGTTCATCAAAGGGGGAGTCGTGAACAGGAGAGAGCGTACACGCATAAAGATGGAAGCAAGCTAAAATTTGCTGTTGTGGGAGTTCATATATAAAACGTGAGCAAGTAAAAAGCAGAAACGTGGTAGGGGGTGGTGTAGAAAGTGGCATGAAGTGTGCTACGTGGAAGAAGCACCATGGAAATGAATATTTGTGCATGCAAATGAAAAGTATATATTATAGTATATATAAAAACGACATGGGATGTCTGAGAGTAATGGATTTTCTTATTTAGTGGGGAGCTTGCCTAGACACGTTGGGCAGATGAGGGTATGTGCATGTGAGGTGTGGGGTAGATGTAAATACATGGGTATTCCTTATGCGTGAATTACCAGGAGGGGTGGATTAAGTTGTAAACTTGGATGGTGCATGGCAAGCATTGAAGAAAAGTACGGCAGGGGAGTGTGAATTAGCTGTGTGAGTTCATGGTGGCACTAGAAGTGTGGTTGGCAAGTTCGAAACTATACAGGAGGATGGTGGCAACGTTAAGCTAAGTGTAAGCATTTGCATGAGTAGTTTTCGTGTACGGTGAGCATGAAGTTCACGTGACTGAAATGCAGCGGGTTAGGGCAAGAATGTGAGGACGCCAGTGTAATAAAATAGTGTTGAAGTCGGGTCCGCACCGCATGCATGGGTTAACGAGGTACTGGGAGCATTTTTAATGTTTGGTGAACATGGGAGGGGTAGTTTGCACATACACTGAAGCATGAAAAGGAAGGAAGCGTGAAATTTAACAGTCACATGAAGTTGGTTGGGCTGATTTTCAAACGTGAGTTGATCAACATGTTTGAAGAGGAGAGATGGAGCAAACACGTGAACATAAAGGAGGACTGTAGAAACACGTATGGAGTTGATGTATGGGGATGGCGCAGTGATGTGTATGAAAGGGGAAGATGACGAATGAAAGGGAGTATACCCGAATTTAACGTGAAAAAATAAAGCAAAACGGGGAGTACCGATGATGTGTGCTGTGCACTTGAAGTGGTGGCGCTGACTGGGTGAAGTCCTGGAGCGAGTTGGAAGTGCAAACATGGAGTATGTGAATACATGGCATTGGCAAACGGAACGCGACCAGATCTGTTGAAATCGTAACGACTGATCCGGTGTACCGACGCAAATCGTTATTTAACGGTTAACGCGCAAAGGTGAGTAAATTCACTAACTCTGATCTATTTTAAAATATTATAATTATATTTTAATATTGATTGAATGCTGTGTGATGGTCGTTTAGATAGATTACAATTAAATTGGTTGAATTATATACACATCATTGGTTGGACTGATTTCATCGATTATAATATTCCCTGGTATGGAATCAGTGTTAATTGTTGACTAACATCGGTGGATGCAGGAAACCGGTTGGAGGAATCCGACCGGATTCCTCGATATTTATATGTACTATTTGTTTTATATATGCACTGTTTGAACCATGTTGAATGAAAATTCAACGTTATAACTAGACGATATTTATTAAGAGAATAACGACAGTAGACCATAAACCCATCGTTCTGTTAAGAAGTTGATTGGTCGTCAGGAATATCAACGAAGTTAATTAAAAAATTATATTTTTATATTTAAAGAAAGATTTAAATTTATAATAGAAGTTCTATTATAAACCAGTATTTTAGAGTTCGCTTTACAAAGAAAATATAATCGATTAATTGACATTTAAAATAAAGATATAATCATCCGGCGAGTGAATAATTTGGATAATTATTTTAAAGCAAAAAGTTAAGAAATATTATTAGATTAATTATATTAATCTAATTAAAATCAGTTAATGAATTTACTGATGGAATGAAGTTGATTTAATCAACTGTTATTTGGGAAAATGATTATTAGAATAATTGGTCTTTAATTATTCTAATGGAAACGGTTTAGAAATAAATTAATCAAAATTTATGAGATTTAATTACCTTTTAGTTTAAGAAGTTGTAAATAGAACTGTGGAATGAAGAAAGCAAGGAGTTAATGTTTAATATAAATAATCATAAACATCAGAGATTTCAAAGTAAGGATATGGTGTTATAAAACCATAGTTCAAATTAAACAAGAAACTACGGTCTGGTAGATATTATAAGTAATAAGGAATTAGAGTTACAGACTTATATCTGTTCTAAGGTAAGAACGTTGTCGATCAAGGTCTGAGAGGTAAATAAAATACCCCAACTTGAATGGCTTCACTGTTATCAAGGAACAATATCAGTTTGTAAGGGAAAAAGATGTCAAGACTAGTATAAAGGGAATATGGCAGCGTATGCAAGTCTTAGAACTATAGCGATAAAATAAACGATGTTGACTAGACTTAAGCGTGACTGTTATGTCAAGATTAGTTATAAAGGAGAATATTACAGCGTATGACAAGTTTTGAGCTGTGGCAATAAAATAAACGTTGTTAACCAAACTTAAGCGTGATTTTTATAAAAGCAGCACTTTCAAGGAAATGAAACAATTTGATTTGAAATCCACGTATTCTAAAGGAAATAAGCATCGATGTTTGTCCAAAGAAAATATAAGAATAAGTTTAGAAAGGGAAATTGGAGAATCGTGCTAGAAAAACGATGGCAGCATTTCGATGTTCGAAATGTGATTAGAATTAAACCATTAGGATTTGGAACTAGAATTCGACGATGTCGAATGTATTAAAAGTAAATTATTTTTAGGAATTATAATCTGATAGGATAGTTAATATTTAGGTCTAAACCAATAAATTATAGAAGGATATGTAATCAATATTAGTTATAGACTTGATATTGATTTCACAAGAAGTTGACTTAGAATCATAGTTTATAAAATGAAGTGGGAATAAAAAAAAGAGATTTCGGAAAACAAGATAACGGTATTTACTACTTGAATAATGAGTATATTGATAAAGGTGTTCAGATTTTTATAATAGAAATGATATTCACATTTTAAAGTGAATAATGTTTTAAAGTGAACTCTTGGCAGATTAAAATATTTAAAATGGAATTGGAAATATTTTTCCAATATAGTTAGAGTATATTATCCAAGTGTAGGAAATAAAGAACGTGAAAAGAATGGAAATGTTTCGAACGTTAATAACGTATGTTTTCTAAAACATAAGAGAATAAGAGTTTATAATAAATGGGAAATGTTTTCCAAGAAGTGTAAAAAGGCTAGAACGAGGGTTGAGAAATATCTGGTAAGATATGGGAATTCGAATAATAAAGTCGAATGTTAAACAAAAAGTGCCCGTGATTGTGTGGTGTCAGTTGTACATTTGAATGAATGTTGTTTTTACTTCGATAGTTAATTAACCGACTATCGAAGTGTTTTGACCATCATTGCCAATACGGAGAGACCGGTTGGATTTATTATTCGAAAACCACTCCGTGTAGGCATAAGCGCTGTGAATTAGATTATGCTGAAGATAATTAAAGACGGAGTGAAATGCAAGGGTCGTCCTGTTCCAGAATGGTGTTTTCTGTTTGTCCAGTCCCAGGACAACTTGTATGAACGAGTGTCTGATAGAGTATACCTAACAAAATCACGTACAGTTGATCTCTTAAAGGTATTACGTCTGGTGGCGGAGGAATTCGTTCCTCTTAGCTTTTTATACCCGTGATATGTTTGGGAATCGATTGGTGAGTTAACGGGTTTGACGATGTGGCATTCAAAGTGAATAGTGATCAGATGTTCTGAAGATAGACATAGCCTCTAGCCTCACAACCGGAAATGACAGAAGTTGGGCTAGGCAGCATGGCTAGTTGGGTCATCCCCAAGCAGGGTGTATTGTCACCGATCTAGAGAAAATTCATATTTATACTTCTTTTCAATTCTGTATCTTCGGATGACGGTTGGATGGCCTACAACCGTGGTGGCAATATATTCGCGACACTCAAGCTAAATGAGTGAGCGGTCATGTGTGGCCGGGTTGCAAGACGTTCTTGTTGAACCCTGAGTGTATCCCCTCTAGAGTACACTATTCAGAAGGTGATCCCATACCTTGTCTGTTGGAATCCATTCTCCAATAAGCGTCCTAGGGTTTATGATTTTATATTATATATATGTGGAACGTGAGATGCAAGCGTTCTGCTACTTGGATAATTATTTGTTTAGACATTATCATAATATCACTGGTTTTGATATCAAGGTAATTTGGGTTATAGTAAGTTAAAAACCGTCCATGTTTATGTGTGGGCTGGTCTTACTATTATCCTTTTGTTTCAAAAGGATTTTCAAAAGTTAAACGATATGGTTGGAATTTACTCACACCAGTCCCATGACTGACCCAGAGTTTATTTTGTTTGTGTTTTCCCTAAACTCTTGGGTGCCCAAATTTGTATGGCAGTCAAGTGTTTCAGGCTTTACAGATTCACTTGGAGGAGCTGGAAACAGAAGGCTTCACCATTAGTTAGTTAGAGATTATTTCCGCTGTGATGTATATGAGTTATACTCTAATAGGGTAGGTACATATACAAATTCAGATTTGTATTTGGAAGTTATATTACAATAAAATTATTGTTCCGTTGTGAGATTCGTGTTTACTCTGATTCTTTCAGTTGTGATTTTCTTCTCCTTCTATTCTATTAGTTCTATCTTTTCTATCTCATCCTCTAATTTCTTTCTATTAATGACTTGAATTTTCGTGCACTTTGAATTGAATGTGTAGAATATTAGTCAGCGCAAATTGGCACGGATTTTCGGGCCATTACACCAGCCGCCACTTACATCATAGAAACCCAAACAATGGCCCCGAACAACTAGAATCATCTCTAATCACTTTCTAATCAAGGATTAAGCTTAGCAACATCAAATCAAGGAGAAATAGCACCAAATCAGTATTAGAGCTGCTGTTAGACATCAATATTCGCCCAAATCA
This sequence comes from Allium sativum, assembly GCA_030737875.1. Taxonomy (NCBI): domain Eukaryota; kingdom Viridiplantae; phylum Streptophyta; class Magnoliopsida; order Asparagales; family Amaryllidaceae; genus Allium; species Allium sativum. Next base: position 861,818,975 of record CM060922.1, read on the forward strand.
GAGGAGTTTCAGTTCTGAAAGTTTTATTTGTGGAAAAGGTGAGTGATTAGCTTTGTTTTTCACTAATTATGGCTAATTAGGGTAATTAGTGTTAATTAGCGAAATTATGTGTTGTAAAAATCTGGAAAAATTTGTAAAAATTCTTAAAAGTTATTTCAGGCCCTGTTCGAAATTTGGGTTAATTTGGTTAAGTTTTGCTAATCCTACTATTAGTTGTTGTTAAACATGACTAAGGGGGAAACATGGGATTTTAGGTATGTTTGATCTATTTTTACATGTTGAATTGTTGTTTTTGATCGATTATATATGTTGTTATGACTATTCAGAATGTTTTGTGGTTGTTCAGTACAGTTAGAATGGTCAAAAACACCGTCGTATAGTGTAAACAGCTGGCTGGAAAGAGTTGCAGGAATTGGCCACACCCGGATCGTGAGGATTGACCACGATCCGCACACCTCGACCGTGAGAACTGACCACGATCCGCACACTACGACCGTGAGGGAAGATCCCGATCCGCACACCACGACTGTGAGGGAAGACCACGATCCGCACACCGCGACCGTGAGGGAAGACCACGATCCGCACACCTCGACCATGGGGATTGACCATGATCCACGCACCTCGACCGTGAGGGAAGACCAGAATCCGCACACTGAGACCGTGAAGGAAGATCACGATCCGCACATCTCGACCGTGAGGGAAGATCACGATCCGCACACCTCGACTATGTGGAAGATGACGAATCCTCACACCACGACTGTGAGGAATATGGCGAGCCCTAGGAGGGCGATCGTGAGGAAGAGGACCACAAGCTGATGCAGAAGAGGACTACGAGCCGTCCATGGATCACGACCTGAATAGGAGACCCATGAGTTGCGCATGACTAGGAACCGCGAACCGCTGGCGAATCACGAACCATGCACATCTAAACTGAAGTATGGACATGAATGGAAGCTTAGAGCTATGAACCGAATGGATATCAAACCGAGATGATGATGACTAAAACCCGAGATGCAAAGGTAGTTCAATTGAGAAGTTAGAAATCAAGATCCAGATGGGAACCAACGAGTTAACTTCATAATTGGGCTCTGCTGCGGGACGTGTGCAAAGGGGTTATCGATACCTATAATTTTGGTTCACCACTAGGAGAATGATTAGGAGCTTGTAGTGATAGTTATACAGGGTTGGACTCCGTCATGGCCCAAAGGATTAGGTGACCAAAGTAGTGGATATCGTATGCTTTATGCACTGAGTGAGAGGCGCGAGGAATGATTGCTATGTTTGATTGTTTTCAATCACTATGACATACACACCCCTTCCCCCGTATCTTTACACCATTTTTTTAATGTCACCTTAGAGTATTGTACGGTATGTTGTGCTAACTCTTTGGTTGCAGGTCTAGGTTCAGGTATGATTGGATTATACCTGTTATTGTTCTGTTTTGTTACTTATCGCTCATACCAGACTTTTGTCTGACCCAGAGTTTTATGTCTCTTCTTATTACTCTGGGTGCTCCTAAACGAGCAGACTAGAGACAGGTTAGCTGGTTATGCACGAGTAGCTGATCCGGAGACGAGCAGGAGGCTCCCACGTATTATCTACATATATCCTCCCTGTGTTGTTATTGGTCACTGCTTGGGCATTAGTAGTGTACCTTTTCTTTCTTTTGCTTAGAGACAGTATTTTGAAGTTGTAACAATGATGTTGGATCATAAGCTGTATTTTGGATTTCCGCTGCTATGATGGTTTAGTTTTCGGCTTATGCACTGTCTCGCCTGTTTTATGTTGAAGTTATGTTACTATTATATTTTATTCCATGTGATGTGAGATATACTACAGGTTCCTTGTTAGTTCATAGTTTCAAATTCCTTTCTTCCCTTTTCTTTTCTTTTCTTTCGACGACCGTCCCATGCTAGTTAGACATCGGTACAACGCATTTCGAAGGAAATGTCTGCTAGTTCGAGGCGGGCCATCACATTTGGTATCAGAGCTCTAGGTTGCGTAGTTAACCTAGGGAAAGTCATCAGGGAGAGATAGTATACGTGTATGAGATCATGTATTTGTGATTATCTTGGTTTTCAAAAGCTATACATATATACTATTAGTATATCTAGGGATGAGGTTGCACTGCACTAACACCACAAAGAAGATGGTTAATCGTTTTCTGTGTATAGATTGAACGATGAGCCGATATACGAGGGGTACTGGTAGAGGAGCCAATAATGGGAATGCTCCTGATATGAGGACTATGTTCACTGACTTCATGAGAGAAATGCTTAGGGATGTTCAGGGAGCAGTTCCTAATGCTGCTAATGGTGGTGGTGCAGTAGTGCAGGCGCCTAGGGCCGATTTTGCCAAGCTAAACAAGGATTATACTAGTCTTGGTGGGAAGCTGTTCCACGGAATGGAGTCGGCTACAGAAGTTCAAGATTGGCTAGATAGTTGCGAGCGCATCGTTGAAGATCTGGGAATCGAGGACGCAATGAAGAGGAAGCTAGCATCGCGTCAACTGCAAGACGAGCTAAGAATTGGTGGAATGCTATTAAGGCAGCTATCCCAGAGGATCAGATTACTTGGAATCAGTTTAAGACTCGCTTTTGTGATAAGTTTATCCCAGCTGCTCAGAAATAAGAATTGTTCAGGAAGTTCTTGGAGCTTAAGCAGAATGGTAGGGCAGTCTCGGAATATATTGCTGAATTCAATACTTTATCGAAATATGGATTGTCCCTCATCGGTACAGTCAAGAAGAAGAACGAGAAGTTCATAACTGGCTTGGATGGGTACTTGGGGGAAAGACTTATAAACCATATCGATGAGACGTTCGAGTCTATTGTAGGAAATGCATTAAGGTCAGAGATCCTTTTTCCTAAGTCGAAGACTGAGGTTGCTATTGCATCTACAGAGGAGTCAAAGCCGCAAGAAGGCAGTGAAGGCAAGAAGAATTCTCAGAACAAGAGGAAGCAGAACCCGACCAAGGATGGTCAGAATAAGAAGAATAAGAATGGTGGCGAGTGCTTTAGCTGTGGCAAGAAGGGCCACTATGCTAGAGATTGTCGAGAAAAGCCTGGGGAAAAGAAGTGCTTTAACTGCGGCCAGGTGGGACATCACGAGGATGATTGTCCACAACCCCCTAAAGAGAATCAGGTTGTGAAAGCATATGCTATCAACGCTGTTCGTTCTTCGTCAAATGCTCCAACTGTGGCATAGAAGGGAAAGGGCGTCGTTATTAAAGGTATGCCTTCCGTTTATGATGTTCCTGTTAGAGTGTTGTTTGATACCGGAGCTTCCCATTCCTTCGTATCTAGTGACCTGGTAGATAGGTTGGAATTGGAACCCGAGATAGTCGATAGACCTTTAGTTGTGATGAACCCGATAGGTGGTTCGACTAGTCTTAGTATGATTTGTTGTAATGTGGTCTTATCGAGTCATGGATGTATGTTTGCTTGTGATCGCTTTGTTTTGGGCTTTATTGGGTTTGGCATTATTTATGGAGTAGTTGGACGTACAGTAGTTTGGTTCGGACTGGGATGGCCATTTATCCTTGACATGTGGCATGGGTCGTTATACGATCAACGATAATTCCGAAGCAAGATTGGCGAGGACAGCCAGAGTCGGTTATAAGTGCTCAGTTGTTTGGTTGTTTTGCTTGCAACATCTCACGTAGATTGTTTGAATTTGGAGGAGATATTCCTTGGGTGCTTGTCTGATATTGGTTTAGGCCTTTGGGGCTTGTGCTTGGGGAATGTCGATTTCGACTAGGATGGTTTGCGTGAGAGATAAATAGTTACTGCGATTTTTCATTGGATGATATCTTGGTTTACTTGAGGAGTGATGGGCAGTCGTGACACGATAAGACTATTCGATGGTATGGACTTCCCCAAGTTAGACTCGATAGGGTTATGAGATGACTCGACTTAGACTCGAGAAAGACGCAAAGTAATGGATTGTTTAGGAAGCTATGTTGATGTTCTCTTTGGATAGTAGAACTTTGAAGGAATAGGATGCGTTCATTGATCTAAAAGATGCAATGAAGGTTAGGACGATTCAAGTTGGACTTGAACTCGTAAAAGAAAATAGGTGTTTGTTGATCTTGGAGATGCAACGAATAGGGAAACGACTCACGTTGGACTAGAGTTTGTCGGTAATAGATACTCAAGACTGGGTCTGAGTTATAGATTGACTCGAGTTAGACTCGAGAAGGCTGCAAGGAATTGGATTTGGCTCGAGTTGGACTCAAGAAGGCAGCAAGATAATGGATAGACTTGGGTTGGACTCAAGTATTTTAGGCGGACTTAAAGCAGGGGTATCTGGGGATGCCCGTTACCTTGGATCCGTTGGACGTGATCTAGTTATCCTTGGAGGATAAACGTGCGTTGGACGTACGGTAGTCCATTTGGAGGCTGGGCTTCAATTAGTTATTGATGTTGGTTGGACCAGACATACAGGTATTGACATATTCACGGCTTTAGCAGGTGATAGATAGAACTTGTTTGATGGATGCTATATTTGTCTCTATTTTTCTTCTATTGGGTAAACAATCACTTTTGGGGTTCTAGCGATGGGGCAGAGTGATCGTAGCAAGGCTATGTGCCAGTGCAGTGAAGTTGTCATGACTTCATGGGGAAGAGTGTACATAGCAAAGGATTTAGGTGTGGTAACAGTTGCATTGAGTAGGAGACATGCCAGTTTAGGGGTTATGTTTCTGGGATGGAAGCCATTAGAGTATATCGCGAGATATGATTTCAGATCTAAGTATGGATTGGATCCAGAAATGTTAGCAAGTTTGACGATTAGATCGATTTTGATTGAGTGGATTGGTTCCAATTAGAGGAACGACCCTAACCTATTGGAAACCACCTCTAAGGTAGAGATGGATATCGATGGCGAGAGATTGATCAAGAAAGGACTTGATCGAGAAGGATGGCTTCAAAAGAATGAAAGGCTGGTTGTACCCAACGTAAAAGGATTGAGTGATGGAGAGAGACATTGGGAAGTTATCTCCAAGTGCATGAATTTCCAGTTAGATTAAGCTAAGCAAAGGAAGCCTAGTGGTTTGTCACAACCGTTGGAAATTCCCCGAATGAAAGTGGAAACAAGTCTCAATGGATTTCATTGATGGTCCACCAAGGATTAGATCAGGTTATGATGATATTTGGGTGAATCGTGTATTAGAGGATCTTTTGAGGATTTGTATATTGGATTTTGGAGGGCCATAGGACGACCATTTGAATTTGGTTGAGTTTGCATATAACAATAGTTATTAGTCCAGCATTGGTATGATTCCATTTGAAGCTTTGTATGGAAGACCGTGCAGCTCACCATCATGTTGGTTGGAAATCGGTGAGAAGTTTGTGCTTGGACCTAAGGTTATAAGAGAAACTTTAGAAAAGATAAAAGTCATTCGGCAGCTCGTGAAGGCTGCCCAGAATAGACAGAAAAGTTATGCTGATAAAAGGCGAAGAGAATTGAAGTTCTCAGTCGGCGATTTGGTACTCGTGAAGATTTCTCCATTGAAGAGTGTGATTCGTTTTGGTAGGAAAGGCAAGTTGGCACCAAGATTTGTTGGTCCATTCTCAGTTCTTGAACAAGTTGGGAATTTGGTGTATAAAGTGGAGTTACCGGACGAGATAACGGGAGTTCATAACGTATTTCATGTTTCCCTGTTAAGGAAGTTTGTGTATGACCCTAGTGTTGCTATTTCACCAGATCAGTTGAAGTTGAACCCAAGGCGGTTGGGAACCGCCGACCGATGCGTATTGTTGGGAACGATACAAAGCAGCTCCGAAGGAAGATGGTGAAACTAGTCAAATTTCAGTGGGGTGATAATGAGAAAGACTGTACTTGGGAAACAGAGGAGGACATAAGGAAGAAGTATCCCGAACTCTTTGCCTGGTAAGATCTTTGTCAATATAGCACTCTCTTGTTAGTAAACCGCATGCTAGGATAGGCTTGTTTTGTGTTGTTATGCATGTTTGATTGTTGCAAATGATTGGTAGGCATGCGGGACCCTTTGTATGTTTTGGTTAAGGAATTTCGGGGACGAAATTTCTTAAGGGAGGGAGAATGTAACGGCCCGTATTCTACGCATCGGAGGATCGTAGAATATTTATTTCTTTTTTGTATGAAGTCGTATGGTCATGTAACATTGGGGAACGACTACTGGGGTCATTTTCCATGTTCATGATTTTTGTCGATTTTTAAATGACCATTTTGCCCCTAGCTAATCTTGTTTTGATCATAACTTTTGATTGGTAAGGAATTTTGACCTAAAACCACTTCCATTAGATCCAAATGATGGTTTACCTTTCCGTAGAGTGGTCACATTAGTCAAACGGACTTACCGTTTGGGAGATATGGCTGAATTAAGAATTCGAGGATGAAAAATAACTTAATTTGGCTTAACCGGGTGATTAGCAGATAGGCCCAATGGGGGATTTCGGGATTTGGAGTATTTAAGGGCTATTAGGGTTAGGAAATTCGGTTTTTATTCACTTTCCAGCTGCCACTTACATCATAGAAACCTTAACAATGGCCCCCAACACCTAAAATCATCTCTAATCACTTTCTAATCAAGGATTAAACTTATCAACATCAAATCAAGGAGAAATAGCACCAAATCAGTATAAGAGCTGCTGTTAGACATCAGTATTCGCCCAAATCAGAGGTGTTTCAGTTCTAAATGTTTTATTTGTGGCAAAGGTGAGTGATTAGCTTTGTTTTTCATTAATTAGGCTAATTAGAGTAATTAGCGTTAATTAGCGAAATTATGTGTTGTAAACATCTGGAAAAATTTGTAAAAATTCTTAAAAGTTATTTCAGGCCCTTGTTAGAAATTTGGGTTAATTTCGTTAAGTTTTGCTAATCCTACTGTTAGTTGTTGCTAAACATGATTAAGGGGGAAAACATGGGTTTTTCGGTATGTTTGATCTATTTTTGCATGTCGAATTGTTGTTTTGGTGTTTTTGGTCAATTATATATGTTGCTATGACTGTTTGGAACGTTTTGTGGTTGTTTAGAACAGTTAGAATGGTCGAAAACGCGGTTGTATGGCGTAAACAGCTGGCTGGAACGAGTTGCAGGAATTGGCCACACCTGGATCGTGAGGATTGACCACGATCCGCACACCTCGACCGTGATGATTGACCACTATTCGCACACTGCAACCATGAGGGGAGATCACGATCCGCACACCGTGACCGTGAGGGAATACCACGATCTGCACACCGGACCGTGAGGATTGACCACGATCCGTACACCTCGACCATGAGGGAAGACCACAATCCGCACACTGCGACCATGAGGGAAGGTCACGATCCGCACACCTCGACCGTGAGGGGAGATCACGATCCGCACACCTCGACCATGTGGAAGATGACGAATCCTCACACCTCGATTGTGAGGAATATGGCGAGCCCTAGGAGGGCGATCGTGAGGAAGAGGACCATGAGCTGATGCAGAAGAGGACCACGAGCCGTCCATGGATCACGACCTTAATAGGAGACCCATGAGTTGCGCATGACTAGTAACCGCAAACCGTTGGCGAATCACGAACCGTGCACATCTGAACTGAAGTATGGACATGAAAGGAAGCTTGGAGCTATGAACTGAATGGAGATCGAACCGAGATGATGATGACTAAAACCCGAGATACAAAGGTAATTCAATTGAGAAGTTAGAACTTAGGATCCAGATGGGAACCAATGAGTTAACTTCATGATTGGGCTTTGCTGCGGGACGTGTGCAAAGGGGTTATCAATACCTATAATTTTGGTTCACCACTAGGAGATGGATTAGGGGCTTGTAGTGATAGTAATATGGGGTTGAACTCTGTTATGGCCCAAAGGATTAGGTGACCAAAGTAGTGGATATCGTATGCTTTACGCACTGAGTGAGAGACATGAGGAATGATTGCTATGTTTGATTGGTTGCCATCACCATGACATACACACCCCTTCCCCCGTATCTTTACACCATTTGTTTAGTGTCACCTTAGAGTATTGTAAGGTATGTTATGCTAACTCTTTGATTGCAGGTCCAGGTTCAGGTATGATTGGATTATACCTGTTATTGTTCTGTTTTGTTGCTTATCGCTCATACCAGACTTTTGTCTAACCCAGAGTTTTATGTCTCTTCTTATTACTCTGGGTGCTCCTAAACGAGCAGACTAGAGACAGGTTAGCTGGTTATGCATGAGTAGCTGATCCGGAGACGAGCAGGAGGCTCCCACGTATTATCTACATATATCCTCCCTTTGTTGTTATTGGTCACTGCTTGGGCATTAGTAGTGTACCTTTTCTTTCTTTTGCTTAGAGACAGTATTTTGAAGTTGTAATAATGATGTTGGATCATAAGATGTATTTTGGATTTCCGCTGCTATAATGGTTTAGTTTTCAACTTATGCACTGTCTCGCCTGTTTTATGTCAAAGTTATGTTACTATTATATTTTATTCTATGTGATGTGAGATATACTACAGGTTCCTTATTAGTTCATAGTTTCAAATTCCTTTCTTCCTTTTCTTTTCATTTCTTTTCTTTCGACAACCGTCCCGTGCTAGTTGGACATCGGTACAACGCATTTTGAAGGAAATGTCTGCTGGTCCAGGGCAGGCCATCACACGTTAGTTCTCGGTTCTAGGCGGGTCGGGTTTTGTCGGATCTGAACTACACTTTTTAAAAATCTGGACCCAACCCGGGCTTTGGGTCGAGTCGGTTCGGATCCGGTTGGATTATAACACTAAAGATGTATGTATTTCAATGATTTTTGGTCGGTTCTTTCGGGTCAGGTTTGATCGGGTCTTAAATGCATTTTTCATCACCTAGACCCCGACCCGAGACCCATCGGGTTCGGTTTGGGTTCGGGTATTTTCGGTTCGGGTTTTCGGTTCTAATTGCCACCCCTGATTTGATCTTTAATTAAATGCGATTTGCATTCTATTTAATTTGAATTGATATAAAGATATTTTTAATTAATTTAAAACGATATCGATTTGATTTTGTGCTTATCCGTTTTAATTTTATAATAATACAATTCACGGTTTCGAACTCCAACCGAGACGCAACAACATTCGTTCATAGGGTTGTAACACTATTCTGAATACATTGGAACAGGTTCTGAAGCCTCATTTGATCGTCTGGAGAAGATATTAATTAAATCGATAAATTAAATTTAAAACAATTAATTTCCTGATAATAAATTATTATTTTCGTTTATAATTAAATAAAATTATAATTATCGTTTGAATTATTTTGATTCGGTTCTAACTCAAAATTAAATTATACTTCGTTTTCGTATATGATTATTCAATATACTCAAACTTTAATCGTATTTGATTATCTAATTGACAAACTCAATATAAAATCCATTTATATTATCACTCAACATTTAAAAAATATTTAAATGTTCAAAATAAATCGATTAAAAATCCGGGTCGTTACAGTGGTGGAAGCTATAAGTGTTTAAATGATACTTTTCCTTACATTAGTTTCCCCTATAAAATATATTATCATTGCTTGAGGTGGATCTTTTACAGTAATAACATCCAAAATATTCGGATCATAATTCTTTATGATCTCCAACCAATTCGATCTTTTACCTATAAGCATATAATCTTTTATTTTGTTCCTTAGAGTTATCTCATAACCATTTTGGCTACTAATCAGTGATTCACTTTTAACGCCAGTAAGATATATGCCAAATGATTCATTCATGTCCATATGTTTGTATTCTATAGTCTACATTATAATCCACATTGCAGATGCATGGGAATCTTTTACATTTCTTTTGTTTCAAGGATAGTAGTATTTATCTGTTCTGGTAAAAGAAAATCAACTTAATTGCAGTTTACATACCAATCCTTTTAAACACATATCTTCCTAATTCTTTTGTAATAATCCAAATACCACCTCATAGACAATAATGGTGTATTTGAATCCCAAATACAAAAGATTAATTCATAAATGGTTTTCTTAATTAATTTCATCATTCTCTCCATTGAGAAACATGATTTTAATCTCCATCAGATAATGCTCAAAAGTACATGATGCAATACGTTCCAAAGTAATTCTAAAGAGTCGTTTACTAAGTATAAAAAGAAACATTACAACAACAAACAACAACAACAACAACAACAACATAGTCAAATATCCCAAACAAGTTGGGGTTGGCGAGATATGGAACCCAAAATTAAAATAAAATAAAAGTAATAATAACGATGATAATATATATAAGGGTTTAAAATAACCAAACAGATTAAAAGTCATCTGAAAAAGTTTTTTTTTTAAATAATAATAATAAAGTAAAAAGGTTCAATAAAAGTTAAATAAAGTCTAAAATAATTAAAAGGTTTATAAAAAACCTAAGGTTCTGGTACATGGATTGCCAACTTTCGTGCACTCCTATCAACTACTAGCTCTTCAGATAAACTCCAATTGCTTAAATCTCTCTTTATTATCTCCTCTCATGTCATTTTAGGTCGACCTCTACCTCTCTTTGGGCCTTCGGCACGACCTATAATTCCAACGTGCATAGTTGCATCGTATGGTCTACGTTAGATATGTCCAAACCATCTCAAGCGGTGTTGGACTAACTTCTCTTCAATAGGTGCAACTCCAAGTTTTTCCCGAATATCCTCATTTCTAATCCTATCTCGTCTAGTATGCCCATAACTCCAGCGCATCATCCGCATCTATGCTACACTTATCTTCTGGATGTGTGGCCTCTTAGTAGGCAAACATTCTGCACCATATAACATTGCAGTCCTGATTGTTGTCCTATAGAACTTTCCTTTAAGCTTCTGAGGAATCTTCCTATCACAAAGAATGCCAGATGCTAGTCGCCATTTCACCCATTCTGCTTGAATTCTAAAACTAACATCATTATTAATCTCCCCATCAAACTGCAACATAGATCCTAAGTATCGAAATGATTTCTTCTTGGGTACTACTCCATCGGCCAGGGTGACCTCTTCGTCATTTGACCTGACACTGCTAATCTCACACTTCATATACTCTGTATGAGTTCTGCTAAGCCTGAAACCCTTTGATTCCAGGGTCTCCCTCCACAACTCCAGTTTTCGATTAACCTCTATTCTACTTTTGTCAATCAGCACTACATCATCGGCAAAGAGCATACACCAAGGAATCTCACTTTGTATATCTTTTGTGATTTCATCCATCACTAATGCAAAAATATAGGGGCTCAAAGACGAACCTTGATGTAACCTTATGTTAATTGGAAAGTCTCTGGTCTCACCATCGCATGCCCTGACACTAGTCACAACCCCCTTGTACATATCCCTGATAAGAATAATATACTTTGATGGCTCTCTCTTCCTTTCTAGCACCCACCACATAAGCCTCCTCGGCACTCTGTCATAAGCTTTCTCCAAGTCAATAAAAACCCTGTGGAGATCTTTCTTCTACTCCCCGTATCTCTCCATAAGTTGCCTAACCAAGAAAATCGCCTCAGTGGTTGACTTTCCAGGCATAAAACCAAATTGATTCCCAGAGACACTTGTCAACCTCCTCAAACGCTGCTCGCAAACTCTCTCCCAAAGCTTCATTGTATGACTCATAAGCTTAATTCCCCTATAGTTTGTGCAACTTTGAATATTTCCTTTATTCTTAAAGATTGGAACTAAATTGCATCTTCTCCACACATCTGGCATTTTGTTTAATTTGAAAATATTATTAAACAACTTAGTTAGCCATGTTATTCCTGCATCTCCAAAGCATCTCCACACCTCAATAGGAATGTCATCAGGTGCAACACCCCACGTCCATTAATGTCACTCACAAAGGGAATGCATTAACTTCCATGGAGGTTATAAGTGAATATAGAACAGAAAAATTACAACAAGATAGATAATAAATAGTACTTGGAAATCTAAAACTTCATTTTATTGCAGCTGAAATTAAACATGTTTGTTACATCATAAAACCATAGATCATAACCAAGTACAATATCCATCTTCATAAAAACAAAATACATAATCCCATTACATAAATAGCCATTAAAAAGATAACAAGCTGGACTTTACTTCAACGGTCCAAGCTTTCCAAAGAGAGATGAAGCAATTCAATCAAACTCCACTAGAACTGGGCCCAACCTGAGGACCTGGAGGGGAAAAAGGATAGAAATAGAGGGGGTCAGACATAAAGTCTGGCGAGTATGATAATTCTAACAATACTATTATCAAAATAACTAGACTAAGGCATAAGCTGGAAGACAAGTAAATGTCTATGAACTCTTAGGAAGATAAAGATAGCGTTTAAGATAACGTTAAAGATAACGGTAAAGGCACACCTAATTACTAACGAATGATTACTACACTGCACTGCACATTACTACACTGCACCACACCAGTCACCCTATTGTTTGATCCCACTTGCTTCACACAGAAACTTTATAAATAGCTTTACGTACCCCTAGCTGACTACATAGGTGCCGTCTGCCCCTATCTCCACTAGGTGTGCCCCACTACCCACTTTTGATCGGCTCCCTACTCGTAGATACCCGTGCTGGCCCCACAGTGGGGTGTACCACTCCCCTAAAGTGGCAACCTTATATAACTGAGAATGCACGGCTTATACCTACACGATGCAACAACGTCTTACCTACTAGCCCGGGTCCACACACTCATATGAAACCCGTTGGACTTGCGTTGCCACCGCTCCCCGTTTTGGCCTCTTATAGTCAAGCCCAGTATGCGTGTCCCGTCCTCGACTTGGGTCGAGCCCACAAAGATACGTTTGGGATACTGGTTGAAACGGGCCCACACAAGCTACCCACCTAAGCTTGTCACCACTTGTATATCCCACTTAACCCTCTTAGTCATGTTTCATTTACATGTGTGTTTGATTAAGTCTTACTAATCGTATTTCACATGCCACTAAGGGCACCCACTAGATTCCTCATGCCACCCAAGGCACCTACTTAACCCCCATGTCCCACCTTACATGTTTATCTGGTTAAGTATTTCTTAATTCATTCAGGCCATAACCTCATAAAGACCTCTCGCATTAGACTGGCATTTATGGCAGCTGGATTTGCCGGGCGGGTCCGGGCAGTCTTACACCATAAAAGAGTCTAACCTCGTGTCTTTACAACTTGTTATGCTTTAGTTTAGGCCTAGGACCCCTCTCACATTGGGCTGATATTTGTGACCACTGGATTTGTCGGGCGGGTCCGGGCAGGTTTACGTCACAAACGAGTCCAACCTCGTGTCCTAAGCATTGATTAACACTTAAAATCTTTTACCCCAATTTGAATAATTCCCTATTCAAATTATTAATTAAGTCAACTTTTAATGATGTCCATAATTGACTCAATTGTGGCCATCCACTTATGGCATGCAAAATCATATCAATTGCACCCCAACTTTTTAATATTAAATCCTTAATATTACCCCTACCCCACGTTTATACGTTCGCTTATTCAACGCATAATATAGGCTAGACTTGTATAGTCTAACACCTAGCACAAAGATAAATTATCACAACATATAGACAATTAAAATAAATCTAATCATAATAGGGGTGAAACTTGCATAAACTACACATGTTAAGGATCAAAAGGTGTCAACTTGTTAAATGTCTCAATTTACATGATATGATCATAGCCCAAATCTATACATAAACTTGCATATGGGGTTTTTAGGCAACATAATGATGGTGTGAACTAGCATAGGATATCACATATATCATAGCATAATTCTAGATGTCATAATAGATGTCATGGCATATGTTCATAGCTTTTCTAATCAATCTAACTTGCATATGTAACTTGTTATATAGATCAACATAGCCCAAACATGATGATTTAATTAATATGAACTAACTAGCATAGATGGTAACATCATGGCCTTTTTAACATGTATGATTTATCACAACTTAGCATAGAAACTTTCAACATACATAACATCACCATAGCATGATTTACAACATATAAGATATCATCATCACATAACATTGGATTTACAACATACATGATAGCAAAAAGGGTTTACAACAACATATATGATAATTCACATCATCTACTCATAATCCATTCATAACTCAATCTAATTAAAATAATAATAATCTTGTTAAGATCATCATAATCACAATTTAGAGAAGAAAAGAGAGAGAGTTTTGCTTTGCTTTAGGGTTGAGAGAATTAGAATTGAATTTGCTTTTCTTCTTTCTTAGTTGGCGGCGGCTCCATTGATTTCCATGGCGACGGTAACTATTCTATTTTAATTAGGTTTACGGTTAGCATTAGATGTATTTATAGGTGTAGGAAGTTATTTAGGACCATTAGATTAACCCTGAACCATGAGAATCAATCAAATGCAAAATCTGCATTTGAGCGAATCGACCCATGGGTTGACAGCCAAACACCCTGAATTAACCCCTAGTCGACCCAGCGAGGCTCGGGTCGACCTCAAAAATGGGCCAGTTCGGTTATTCCCCCTCCCAATTCGCTGTTTTGAACTTTTTCGCATATTTATTTATTTAATTTTTAATTTATATATATATATATATCAATATATATATTTCTCTGCGCAACCCATTTCACTTAATTCTTTTCTAAAAATTAAGTATACTTTAATTTGTGAATTTTAATGTTATAAAATTATGGGGTGTTACATTCTCCCCTCCTTAAAGGATTTCGTCCCCGAAATCTCCAAATCAAGAAGAATGTATATCCTACCATCTAATCGTCCATCTACTCAACCATCAAACACCAGCATCCGTTATCCTTAAAAGACTTCTAATGCTTTAATGTTTATATGCACAATGTGTGTATATGTCCATATCTAATGCAAAATTAGGCGGTCTACTGATGCAGTCGACCTCCTTAGTGCAATTCATGATAGTGCCATGCGTCCAATATGTATGCAAAAGATTCCTAATGATACATATTAATTCTATATGCGTGCACAACCATCCACCCGAATGCAGCAACTATATGATAATACAACCATTATACATCCATTTTACTAAATACATCCATATATATGCAATATGCAATATGAAGTGACTGAGCCGATCTGGTGCCTAATAGTGTGTGTATATGCATCCACGAGCAACCACTAGCAAACACTTGCATCCACTTTGCATCCACCATACATAACATGTCTCAACACATGTTTCAACCATAGGATTATCCTAACTAAGGTCAAAGATACTAGCGAGAGGATATACTAAAGATAAGATGAAACACCCCACCTCCATTAGGGTCACACTCAAAGGGAATGCCCTAATTTTGGTGGAGGTTTATAAGTATAAGTCACAGATATACAAGACAAATATAAGAACACATATTTTTGAACAGCGGAAAACAACAACTTTTATTTCGTTAAAATATGTGTTACACCAACCATACCATAATTGTCTTACAATACTTCCAAAAACATAACATCTTCATAACTGTCTTGATTACATTATTTAAAGAAGCATAAAGATAACATAAATAAACTGCAAAAGTCCCATAGTTGTTGTCCAAAGCCATAGTCCAAAACGAAAAGATCCAAGCAATACATTATTTCTCTTCAAGCTGGATATGAAGGCTGGTCAAGCTGCGGTATTCCCTCCCTGAGGACCTGGGGGGGGAACAGAAGAAAAGAAGACGAAAGAAAAGTAGAGTCAGACATAAAGCCTGAGTAAGTCTAGGACTATTCAGTCTATGAATAAAGAACTGGGTATGATAAGTATAAACTAGAAATGGGAAAGCACTATAAACTTAGTTAAGTTGTCTAGGGTCGAATATACTATCGTACCCCATATTAATCTCTGTACCCATATAAACTAGTTCCCAACAGGCACCCCATAATCAGGGTGAAATGATCCATTTTATGATGATCGGCTCCTACTCGCATAATTACATGTGTCTTACGGCCCCCGATGTTGTAGTTACCTATGCTGGTCCCACCATGGGGTGTATCAAGTCCCATGGCGGCGGCCCGACACAACCCTAGAATGCACAGGTATGCTACTGGTGCCCAGTGCCTTATTTTTCTGCGCCGGAGTGAGTGCACGTCCACACCCCGTTAGAACCTACACTGCTGCACCACCGCCGTCGATTTGACCTCTTACAGTCAGCCCAGTAATCGTGCCCCACCCTGCCTAGTTTCAGGGTATCATGGTACCTTATAGGGTTACTACTGAAAAGGGTCCCCCGCTACTAGGTTTTTCTATTTCTAGCCAACATGCTAAGTTGGTTAAGTGTTTTATAAACCAAACCCCCAATCAGTCTGTTTAGTTTAGCATGTTCCATCTTGATTAAGTATTAATATAATTTACTTAATCCTATCAATCCTGACTCAGCCTTAATTGTCTTATTAAAGCCTTGACCTCTCACATTAGACAGGTATTGTTGTGGCTGCCTGTTGCCGGTTGGGTCCGGGAAGTCTTACGCCACAACTCAGTCTAACCTCGGGTCCTTATTGGGCTCCATGTTTAACCACCCACATTGGATAGGTATTGTTGTGACTACTGGACAGCCGGGCGGTTCCGGGCAGGTTTACATCACAACTCAATCCAACCTCGGGTTAAACACATCGTATTTTCTACATTTACATATTTTGTCTCTTTTCTTTATTTTCTTATATGTAAATATTTGCGGCCCATTATTCAAAAATCAATTTAAGCTAATGGTGTAAAGGTTTACACCAATCATGGGCCCAACCCATTCTTGAATTTGGGCCCATCTACTTTTATATTTTCATTTATTAATTAATTTGGCCCAACGCTATTTCCCCCGTTTAATACGTTCGTTTATTATAATATATGTTGGGCTTAGCCTTTTAAGCCCAACTTAGCCACGTGAAAAAGGGGAGGCTTAAAACATGATTATATACACAAAAGGGGAATGTGAACGCATGAACTTGCAACATAACGTTGGAACTACAAAATAGAAACTGGTGTACATGCATTGTAGTAACATATACTTTGGTCATAAAGCATAAGTGACATGAATCAAACCATGTAAACTTGTAGTTAAGTTAAGAATCTAACTAAATTAGATATCATTATTGACACATAGTCTTAACTACAACATAAACCTATATTTTTACTTAGGCATAATGTCAAACATAAGCAAATCATGTTTATAAATTTACTATATGTTTACAAAGGTGCTTACTTTTGTTACTAATACAAAAGTATAGTTCAACTTGAATTATTCCAACTTAATCATGATTTTTAATCTATTCACATAATCATGGCACAAATATACCCAAACATGAAATCATGGTTTTTGATCTATTCATGTAATCATGGCATAAATATTCCTAAACATGAAATCATGGTTTTTACTTTATTCATGCAAACTTGCAATTGGAATGTAAATCTAACTTAGCTATGTGTCACATATATTATCATATAATTCTTGTTAACAATATAGGCCTAACATGTTTTTCAATTAGGCATAATACCAAACATAGCCTAGTCATATTCATAAAATCAACATAAGTTCACAAAGAGGCTTACTTTTGTTTCTAATACAAAAGTATGATTTTATACATAGATCATGATGCCAATTCCAACATAATTTCATATGAATCATAATACCCCAAATTTGATCCAATTACACAAAAAGTGATTTTGTACAAAAATATACATTATGTTGGCATAGTAGCAAAACCACATACTTGCATGAATCTCAATTAAACAACCACAAACATGTAGCTTCAACATGAATTACATACTTGCGAATATCCAATCGTATACTTGCATGAATCTCAAATAAACTACCGCAAACATGTAGTTTTTATCATGAATTACATACTTGCGAATATCCAATCGTTATATAACAACATTCCAAATCGATTAGAATCATAGCAACGCACAAATATGAATTACTATCACCACAAATCAAGTGTAATTCTCATTTTACAGAAATCAAACACAGTTATTTATTCACATCGGAATAGTACTCTACTTACAATCGTGTGACGAATTCTTCAATTCAGGAATCTGAATTCTGGATTTGGAGATGCTATTCCTTTGATGTAGGCGTTGATTTGATTTGTTTAAGTTTAACTTGTAGTTGCTTTATGCTTTAGAGTTTGTCTCCTAATTGTCTCTCAAATTGGTGGCTACTCCTAGTCGTTCCTCAGCAGCATGATGGCCTCATTCTTATTTTTGAATGAATAGATTAGGTAGAGTCTAGGGTCATTTTTATAGAGTTTATGAACTGATTAGGACCATCGATGTAGCTTGGGTTAATCGTAGCCATTCATTCGAAAGAGAGACCAATCAGGAGCTGACACCTAGCCCTCGTGACAAAGCAAGCCTCAGAAATTCGGACCCAGCACAGACCAGGCCAGCCAGGCCGACCAAGCAGGTCGACCTGCAAGTCGACACCCGTGTCGACTGGGCAGTCGACACGGGGTGGTGTCGACTGGCAAGTCGACACCCCTGTCGACTTGTCCTGGGCGGGAACTTTCCCGCCCTGCCTCCCTACGTGTTTGAAATTCGAATCTTCGAGCTGTTTTCTGAATTTGAAATTTTCTGAAAACTTTGATGGGCCATAACTTGGTCATACGGACTCCGATTTTGGAAAACTCGGACTCTATTTCACGTATTTTTCCGAGACGAACACAATGGCACAGCCCGTTTCCCTTAATTCTTTGATTTGTAATTAATTATACTTTAATTTGTGAATTTCACTGTTATAGAATACACGGGGTGTTACATAAGATAAGTACAAACTAAGCGATAAAGGAGAAATTAAAAGACATACCCTCAAAAAGAAAAGGGTATCGTGAACGCATCTTCTCTTCTGTCTCCCAAGTAGCGTTGCTGTCATCATCTCCCCATTGCACTTTGACTAGTCTGACCTCCCGATTCCTCAACCTCTTGATCTCCGACCCAAGAATGCGCGTAGGAGCTCGTCGAATTGTCGCATCACGCTCTATCTCCAACTCTCTAAGAAAGCTCGGCTCTACCACTTCCGCGGTCTCGTGCAAGCACTTCCTCAAATGTGACACATGGAATACGTCATGTACACCACTAAGTCTCTCGGGCAACGCCACTCTATACGCTATCCGTCCAATCCTCTCCTTAATAGGAAACGGCCCTACAAACCTTGGTGCTAATTTCCCAACGGACCCAAAGCGAACAACGTTCCGTAATGGAGACACTTTGACGAAGACCATGTCCCCAACTTCAAACTCGAGATATGTCCTCCTCTTATCCGCATAAGATTTCTGCCTATCCCGTGCTGCTTTCATCCTCCTTCGAATCAAATCGATCTTCTCCGAAGTCTCCCTAATCATATCGGGCCCAAGTAAGATCTTATCCATAGATTCCCACCAACATGTAGGTGAATGACAAGGTCGTCCATAAAGAGCTTCGAATGGTGCCATACCAATGCTAGACTGAAAGCTGTTATTATATGCGAACTCCACCAATGGAAGATGCTCTTCCCACGTACCCCCAAAGTCTAGGATACATAGCCTCAACAGATCCTCTAGAATGCGATTCACCCTCTCGGTCTGGCCGTCCGTTTGAGGATGATATGCAGTGCCCAAACATAACTGAGTCCCTACCACCTCTTGTAAGCTTCTCCAAAATTCGCTAGTGAAAATAGGATCGCGGTCACTCACTATGCTAGAAGGAACACCGTGCAAACGAACTATTTCTCGAACGTATACGGAGGCTAACCATGGAGCAGTCCTCTTACTCTTTATGGGAATGAAATGGGCGCTTTTAGTAAGTCTATCTACTATAACCCAAATTCCTATATTACCCTTCCTTGATCGCGGTAACCCATCCACAAAATCCATCGAGACACTTTCCCACTTCCATAGTGGAACCTCCAATGGGTGAAGCAACCCACCGGATTTCTTTTGCTCCGCTTTTACTTGTTGGCACACCAAGCATCTAGCGACATACTCGGCCACATCTTTCTTCATGCCGACCCAAAAGTAAACTCTCTTCATGTCTTTGTACATCTTGTCCCCGCCGGGATGAATGGTCATCTTCGAATGATGTGCTTCGTTAAGAATAGTCTTCCTTAGGTCATCGTCTTTTGGTACACAAAGTATATCGTCCCTACGTAACCAATCCTTATCATCTAGGGTATACCTACAGAGATAGCTTGATGATTCCCCTCCTTTGATCTTTTCTACTAACTCAACTAACTGCGGGTCGTCTCGCTGTGCCTCGCCAATCCGTCCAAAAAGCGTAGGTCTGACCTCCAAGGATGCTAGCAAACTGGGTACGAAGTCAACGGAAGGTCTAAAGTCAAACATCGAAATGAATTCTAAACTTCGCCGCTCAACAAACAAAGGACTTAAAGATAATCTTTTTCTACTTAAGGCGTCTGCCACCACGTTACCCTTGCCAGGGGTATAGGCTATTTCGAAGTCGTAGGACGCTAAGAACTCCATCCACCTTTGATGCCTTAAGTTCAAGTCCTTTTGAGAGAATAGGTATTTTAAAGACTTGTGGTCATTCGAATTTCTCGCCAAGAAGATAATGACGCCAAGACTTAAGTGCGAAAACAATAGCGGCTAATTCTAGGTCATGTGTAGGATAATTTTTCTCATGCGTTCTCAACTGCCTTCCACCATAGGCTATTACCCTACCCTCTTGCATTAAGACTACGCCTAATCCTGCCCCACAAGCATCAGTATAAACGGTAAACGGCTTACTCCCGTCTGACAGTACTAAGACTGGGGCTGAAGTCAAAGCTCTCTTCAACCGTTGGAACGCATCATCACAATCTACGTCCCATCTGAAAACTAGGTTCTTCTTCGTCAGGCGTGTCAATGGAGCTGATATCTTTGCGTAGTCTTTGATAAACTTCCTATAGCAGCCAGCCAAACCCAAGAAGCTTCTCACTTCAGTAGCATTTTTAGGGACCTTCCAATCTTGGATGGCCACCACCTTCGCGGGATCCACGGCTATCCCTTCTTTGGAAACCACGTGCCCCAAGAACCGTACTTCCTTCCTCCAGAAGTGACACTTAGAAAATTTAGCCTTAAGGCTATGTGCTCGTAGGGTCTCCAACACTTCCCTAAGATGTAGTGCATGCTCTTCTTCATCCTTAGAAAAGGTCAAGATGTCATCTACAAAGACTACCACGAATTTGTTAAGGTACTCCCTAAACAACCTACTCATCAAATCAACAAAATATGCTGGGGGCGTTTGTCAAACCGAAGGGCATCACTAGCCATTCATAGAAACCGTCCGGAGTCCTAAAGGCAGTCTTGTCTATGCTATCCTCAGCCACTCTCAACTGATGGAACCCAGTGGCTAAGTCCAACCGCGAAAACAATGAGGCGCCAACTAACTGATCGAAGAGATCGTCAATCCTCGGTAGTGGGTGTATGTTCTTCTTAGTAAGCTTATTAAGTTCTCTATAGTCCACACAAAGTCTAAGGGACCCATCCGCCTTCGTGGCAAATACTACTGGAGCACCCCACTCCGATATACTTCGTCGTATGAACCCCTTCTCAAGCAACTCCTTCACTTGCTTACCGAGTTCCCTCCTTTCACGTGGAGCCATGTGGCGTACTGGCAAAGATACTGGTTTCGCATTATCCACAAGATATATTCGAAAATCTATCTTCCGCTTCGGAGGCAAGCCCTTCACCTCCTCAAACACATCCGAATATTCTCGGACCAATCTAACAGATCGTAGATTTTCCTCAGACGCGTCAAGTGATTCTAGATAACTTAGCATAACCGAATTTATGGGATTACAGAAGATTTCGATAGTGTTGCCAAGGCGAGTCACGAGCCTAACTACTCTCCTTTCACAATCAAGAACGGCCCCATTTCTGGATAACCAATCCATTCCTAAAATTAGCCCATAGCCCGTGAAGCCCAACACATAAGCATCACATCTAAATTCAACGCTAAGTATGGAAATTTTCAAATCCAAACACATCATGGACAAATAAGCTGAGCCCCCTATTGGATTCGAAACAACTAAGGGATCCTCTACTAAACTGGTGTTTAAGTGCAGTGATTCAACTAATGATGTAGAGATAAACGAATGTGATGCGCCCGAATCGAAGAAGGTACGGACAGGATGATCAAATAGAAAAACTAAGCTTTCAACAGAAATGGTTCTACCTCGTTCTTGCAGCGGTGGGACCGCGAGAGCCTGAACTTGTCCCCTAGCCTGCCCTGGTGCCATAAGAGCCTGCACCTGTCCTCCCGAGATAGCTCCTGCCCTCTTCCCCTTCTTTGGGCAGTCCTTCACTAAATGTCCCGCATCGCCACAATGAAAACAGCCTGTCTTCTTTTTCTTTCGGCAATCCTTGCTGAGATGGCCTGGGGTTCCACAGTTAATGTAACACCCCACGTCCATTAATGTCACTCACAAAGGGAATGCATTAACTTCCATGGAGGTTTTAAGTGAATATAGAACAGTAAAATTACAACAAGACAGATATAAAATAGTACTTGGAAATTCAAAAACTTTATTTCATTGTAGCAGAAGCCAAAACATGTTTGATTACATCATAACACCATATTCAATGTCAGGTACAATATCTATCTTGATAAAACAAGTACATAATCCCATTACATGAATAGCCATTAAAAAGAAAGATAACAAGCTGGACTTTACTTCAGCAGTCCAAGCTTTCCAGAAGATAAGCGATCCAACTAGACTCCACTAGAACTTGGCCCAACCTGCGGACCTGAAGGGAGAAAAAGGATGGAAAAGAGGGGGTCAGACATAAAGTCTGGTGAATATGATAATTCTACAATACTATTACCAAAATAACTGGACTAAGGCATAAGCTGGAAAACAAGAAAATGTCTATGAAGAGCAGATTAAGGACATAGACAATCGCTAAAGGCAACGTTATAGGCGCTCCTAAATACTAAAGGATAAACACTATACTGCACCACACCAGTCACCCTAAAGATTCGTCCCACTTAGCTTCACTTAGAAACTTTCCCAATGGCTTTACGTACCCCTAGCTGACTACATAGGTGCCGCCTGCCCCTATCTCCACTAGGTGTACCCTACTTCCCATTATTCGATCGGCTCCCTAACTCGTAGATACCCGTGCTGGCCCCACAGTGGGGTGTATCACTCCCCTAAGGTGGCAACCTGATACAACGGACATGCACGGCTTATACCTACACGATGCAGCAACGTCTTACCTACCAGCCCGGGTCCACACACGCATATGAAACCCGTTGGACTTGCGTTGCCACCGCTCCCTGTTTTGGCCTCTTATAGTCAAACCCAGTATGCGTGTCCCGTCCTCGACTTGGGTCGAGCCCACAAAGATACGTTTTGGGATACTGGTTGAAATGGGCCCCCACTATTTACCACAAGCATTCCACCTAAGCTTGTCCCCATTAGTCCATCCCACTTAACCCACTTAGTCATGTTCATTTACATGTGTGTTTGGTTAAGTCTAATCGTATTTCAAATGCCTCTAAAGGCAACCACCAGATTCCTCATGCCACCCAAGGCACCTACTTAACCCCCATGTCCCACCTTACATGATTATCTGGTTAAGTATTTCTTAGTTCATTAAGGCCATAACCTCATAAAGACCTCTCACATTAGACTGGCATTTATGGCAGCTGGATTTGCCGGGCGGGTCCGGGCAGTCTTACACCATAAAAGAGTCTAACCTCGTGTCTTTACAACTGTTATGCTTTAGTTTGGGCCTAGGACCTCTCACATTGGGCCGACATTTGTGACTACTGGATTTTCCGGGCGGGTCCGGGCAGGTTTACATCACAAACGGGTCCAACCTCGTGTCCTAAGCATTGATTATTAATAATAATCCACTTTCCCCCAATTTTAATAATTCCCTACTTGAATTATTAATTACTTCCAATTTTTAACAATGTCCATAATTGACTCAATTATGGACATTCATTCATGGTATGCAACATCTTACAAAATTGCACCCAATTTATTAATTCCTAATATTACCCCTACCCCACGTTTGAACGTTTATTCGCAAAATATATGTTAGACTCGAATAGCCTAACTCATAGCATAAAAGAGATTATCATAATAACAGCATGTATATGTGACCAAATGAATCATAATAAGGGGTGAAACTTGCATATGTCCAACTTGCATAGATTATACATGTCATGGATCTAAAGGTGTCAACTTGTTCAAAATTCACCTAATATGATCTCAATCAATTTTCATAAACTTACATATGAACATGTGTGAATCAACATCATCTAATTTTTTAACAACATGGTTTTATATGGGTACACCTAACTCAATAGGCAAATTCCCATAATCAAGTTTTATTTAATTATAGTTTCAAGTTTATGGGTACACCTAACCTAATAGGCAAATTCCCATAAACAAGATCCATTTAAATCAAGAAAAAAAAACATAACTTTAAGCATGATCCAACAACATCATGATTTTTCAACATAATATAGCATGATTTGGCATAGTATGATAGTATAACATAGCTTGACATGATTCTCAACATAGCACGACATAGCATAAGAGAATTTACAACATAGCATGACATAGCATATATAATTTACATCATACGACAACATAATAACATAATAAGAGATCCACAATATATAGAATTTACAATTACAAATCACATCACTTTCTTGTGATCCATTCATAACTGAGTCAAATTAGTTTGTAATAGTCTTGTGAGAATCATCATACTCACCAACAAAAGAAAAGAATTAGAGAAAGAGAGATCTTTTGATTTGATTTGTGTAGATTTAGTTGTAGATGATTAGGCTTCCTCTTCTTAGTTTGTGACGGCTATGCTGAACTCCATGGCAGCAGCATGACGGTAGCTTCTCTAATTTTACAAGTGATTTAGGTCTAGGGTCTACCCACTTATTTATATATTTTAGAATTCATTTAGGCCATTAGATTTAACCTAGAAATAACCGCAGCCGTTCAGACAAGATGGGGTTTATCTTGTTGACTCAGCAATGAGTCAGAAGTGACTTAGCAAACACTCAGCAAATTAATAAACTTCTATTCATGTTTGCATTAACTGCCCATATATATATATATATATATATATATATATATATTCTACAATGTACACATTAGATACATCCCCCCCTTTTACACACTTATTATTGTTTTTATATACATATTAGATACATCCCCTCTCTTACACACTTATTAATATTTTTATATTCATATTAGATACATCCCCTCTCTTACACACTTATTAATATTTTTATATTCATATTAGATACATCCCCTCTCTTACACACTTATTAATATTTTTGCAACTTTAGTGTTAATAGAAAATTCGGGGTGTTACATTCTCCCCTCCTTTTAGGATTTCGTCCCCGAAATCTTCAAGTCTGGAAGAATGTACATCCTACCATCCAAACGTCCATCTACTCATCCATCATACACAGACATCCATTGTCCTTAAAAGACTTCTAATGCTTTATGATCATATGCAAAGTGTGTGTACATGTCCTTACCTAATGCGAAATCAGGCGGTCTACTGATTCAGTTGACCTCCTTAATGCAAATTATGTAAGTGTCATGAATCCATTATGTATGCAAAAGATCCTAATTGCTTACATACTACTTCTATATGCGTGCACACCCATTCAACCGAATGCAGCATCCATATGATGGTACAACCATTATACATCCATTATACTAAATACATCCATATATATGCAATATGCAATATGAAGTGACTGAGCCGATCTAGTGCCTAAAGTGTGTGTATATATGCATCCACGAGCAACCACTAGCAAACACTTGCATCCATTTTGCATCCATCATACATAACATGTCTCAAACACATGTTTCAACCATAGGATTATCCTAACTAAAGGTCAAAGATACTAATGAGAGGACATACTAAAGATAAGATAAGATAAGCTAAGCGATAAAGGAGAAATTAAAAGACATACCCTCAAAAAGAAAAGGGTACAACGAACGCATCTTCTCTTCTGTCTCCCAAGTTGCGTTGCTCTCATCATCTCCCCATTGCACTTTAACCAGTCTGACCTCTCGATTCCTCAACTTTTTGATCTCCGACCCAAGAATGCATGTAGGAGCTCGTCTAATTGTTGCATCACGCTCTATTTCCACCTCTTTAAGCAAGCTCGGCTCTACCACCTCCGCGGTCTTGTGCAAACACTTCCTCAAATGTGATACATGGAATACGTCGTGTACTCCACTAAGTTTCTCAGGCAACTCCACCCTATATGCCATCTTCCCCGTCCTGTTTTTTTTACAGGAAACGGCCCTACAAACCTTGGTGCTAATTTCCCCACGGACCCAAAGCGAACAACATTCTGTAACGGAGATACTTTGATAAAAACCATGTCCCCAATGTCAAACTCAAGATCTGTCCTCCTCTTATCAGCATACGATTTTTGCCTATCTTGTGCTGCTTTCATCCTCCTTCGAATCAACTCAATCTTCTCCGAGGTTTCCCTAACCATATCGGGCCCAACTAGGATTTTATCGGTAGATTCCCACCAACATGTAGGCGAACGGCAAGGCCTTCCATAAAGAGCTTCGAAAGGTGTCATGCCAATACTAGACTGAAAGCTATTATTATATGCGAATTCTACTAACGGAAGGTGCTCTTCCCATGTACCCCCAAAGTCTAGGATACAAAGCCTTAAAAGATCCTCTAGAATGCGATTCACCCTCTCGGTCTGGCCGTCTGTCTGAGGATGATATGCGGTGCTCAAACATAGCTGAGTCCCTACCACCTCTTGTAAACTCTTCCAAAATTCGCTAGTAAAGATGGGGTCACGGTCGCTTACTATAATAGAAGGAATACCGTGCAAACGAACTATCTCCTTAATGTATACAGAAGCCAACCACGGAGCAGTCCTCTTACTTTTCACGGGAATAAAATGGGCACTTTTAGTAAGTCTATCTACTATAACCCAAATCCCCATGTTACCCTTCCTTGATCTTGGTAATCCATCCACAAAATCCATTGAGATGCTTTCCCATTTCCATAGTGGAACTTCTAATGGGTGAAGCAACCCACCGGGTTTCTTTTGTTCTGCTTTAACTCGTTGGCACACCAAGCATCTAGCGACGTACTCGGCCACATCCTTTTTCATACTGGCCCAAAAGAAAACCCGCTTCATATCTTTGTACATATTATCCCCGCCGGGATGAATGGTCATTTTTGAGCGATGAGCATCATCAAGAATGGCCTTCCTTAAGTCTTCGTCTTGTGGTACACAAAGTCTATTATCCCTTCGTAACCAACCCTTATCGTCTAGGGTATACCTACGAAGATGGCTTGACGACTCCCCCCCTTTGAGCTTTTCTACAATCTCAACCAACTGTGGGTCGTCTCGATGTGCCTCACCAACCCGTCCTAGAAGTGTAGGTCTAACCTCCAAGGATGCTAACAGACCGGGTACTAAGTCAACGGAGGGTCTAAAGTCAAACATAGAGATGAATTATAAGCTTTGTCGTTCAACAAAAAACGGACTCAAGGACAACCTTTTCCTACTTAAGGCGTCTGCCACCACGTTACCCTTGCCCGGGGTATATGCTATTTCAAAATCGTAGGAGGCTAAGAATTCCATCCACCGTTGCTGCCTTAAATTCAAATCCTTCTGAGAGAATAAGTATTTTAATGATTTGTGGTCAGTGAACAGTTCGAATTTCTCACCAAGAAGATAGTGACGCCAAGACTTAAGCGCGAAAACAATTGCGGCTAGCTCTAAGTCATGCGTGGGGTAATTCTTTTCATGAACCCTCAACTGCCTTCCACCATAGGCTATTACTCTTCCCTCTTGCATGAGGACCGCGCCAAGTCCCGTCCCACAAGCATCAGTATAGATGGTAAACGGTTTATTCCCGTCTGGCAGCACTAAGACTGGGGCTGAAGTTAAGGCTCTCTTTAAACGTTGGAACGCATCATCGCAATCTTTGTCCCACATAAAAACCAGGTTCTTCTTCGTTAACCGTGTTAATGGAGCTGATATTTTTGCGAAGTCTTTGATAAACTTCCTATAATAGCCAGCCAACCCCAAGAAACTTCTTACTTCGGTTGCATTTTTAGGGACCTTCCAATCTTGGATGGCCACCACCTTTGCGGGATCCACTGCTATCCCTTCTTTGGAAACCACATGCCCTAAGAACCGTACTTCCTTCCTCCAGAAGTGACACTTAGAAAATTTTGCCTTAAGGTTATGCGCTCGAAGGGTTTCCAACACTTCCCTAAGATGTAGGGAGTGCTCTTCTTTATTCTTAGAAAAGACTAAGATGTCATCCACAAAGACTACCACGAATTTGTTAAGGTATTCACTAAACACCCTACTCATCAAATCAACAAAATATGCAGGGGCGTTTGTCAAACCAAAGGGCATCACTAGCCATTCATAGAATCCGTCAGGAGTCCTAAAAGCAGTCTTATCTATACTATCCTCAGCTACTCTCAGTTGATGAAAGCCAGTGGCTAAGTCCAACTGCGAAAACACTGAGGCGCCAACTAACTGATCAAAGAGATCGTCAATCCTCGGCAGTGGGTGTCGGTTCTTTTTAGTAAGCTTGTTTAGTTCTCTATAGTCCATACAAAGTCTAAGAGACCCATCCGCCTTTGTGGCAAAAACTACTGGAGCACCCCACTCCGATATACTACGTCTTATGAACCCCTTCTCAAGCAACTCCTTTACTTGCTTATTGAGTTCCTTCCTTTCACGAGGAGCCATGTGGCGCACTGGCAAAGATACGGGTTTAGCATTATCCACAAGATAAATTCGAAAGTCTATCTCCCGCTTTGGAGGTAAGCCCTTCACCTCTTCAAACACATCCGGATATTCCCGGACCACTTCTACCGGTCGCAGGTTCTCTACAGACGCGTCAAGCGATTCAAGATAACTTAGCATAACGGAATTTATGGGATTACAAAAGATGTCGAGAGCATTACCAAGGCGAGTCACAAGCCTAACTACTCTCCTTTCACAATCAAGAATGGCCCTATTTCTAGACAACCAATCCATTCCTAAAATTAGCCCATAGCCCGTGAAGCCCAATACATAAGCATCACATCTAAATTCAACACTAAGTATAGAGATTTTCAAATCCAAACATATCATGGTCAAATGAGCCGAACCCCCAATTGGATTTGAAACGACCAAGGGATCCTCTACTAAACTGGTGTTCAAGTGCAGTGATTCAACTAATGATGCAGAGATAAACGAATGAGATGCGCCAGAATCAAATAAGGTACGGACAGGATGATCATACAGAAAAACTAAGCTTTCAACAGAAATTGTTCTACCTCTTTCTTGCAGCGGTGGGGCCGCAATAGCCTGAACTTGCCCCCTTGCCTGCCCTGGTGCCATAAGAGCCTGCACCTGTCCTCCCGAGGTAGACCCTGCCCTCAGCCCCTTCTTTGGACAGTCCTTCACTAAATGTCCCGCATCTCCACAATGAAAACAACCAGTCTTCTTTTTCTTTCTACAATCTTTGCTGAGATGGCCAGGCGTCCCACAATTGAAGCATTTCTTCTTCCCTTTGCCATTATTGTTTTTACCACCCTTCTTATTTTGCTGTTGGGGTTTCTTCTGATCCCCTTTCTTTTCAACTGCCTTATCCTCATGCATAAGTGCCATTTCTACTAGCTTTTCAAAGGTGGCTCCCATAGGGATGTGGGTCATAGCCAACCCTAGCAACGGTTCATTCAAGCCTCTAACGAACCTCAAAGCTTTCTTCTCTGGCGTGTTCACCAATTCCAAGCCAAACCTTGCTAACTGATTAAATTTATTGACATATTCCTTTACTGATGAGCTCCCTTGCTTTAGTGCCAGGAATTTTTCCATATTTAAGTTCTCCTCTGCCCTTGAAAGAAACTTTGCCTCAAACCTTCGTCTGAAATCCGCCCATGAATCAACTGGACGTTCCCCGTTAGTGACCTCCCACCAAAACGAGGCCTCTCCCTTCATTAACCAAGCAGCTAAACGGACTTTCCTCCCATCTTCCACTTCAAAGATATCCAACAATTCCTCAGTCTCCTTAAGCCAATCTCTGGCCTCCACAAACGTCTCAGTCCCTTGAAAAGTTTTTCCTCCCATAGCCTTGAATTCCTTGCACGTCTTTGCAAAAGTGTCAACACGAGGAGGAGGAGGAGGAATGGGTGCAACTAGGGGTGGAGGAGTATCCGCTGGGCCTGCAGTGGTGGCCCTAGCCTCCAAGTATCTCCTAAACCACCCTGGAATCGTCACACCTTCTGGGAGATTAAGATCTTCAGCCATGCTGAAACGAAAAAGGAAAGATTCAAAATGGAGAATTCGAAAGATAAAGATAAGGATGTGGCTATTTGGGATTATGTTTTTCATAAAAACTCTCTTTAAATAACATGTTTTTTTTTTGAAAGCACTTCTTCCAAAAATACTTTGGAAAAAAAAATATTTTTCTAAATTTTTTTTTTTATCTGTTCTGGTAACCTTATGCTCTGATACCACGTGTAACACCCCACGTCCATTAATGTCACTCACAAAGGGAATGCATTAACTTCCATGGAGGTTTTAAGTGAATATAGAACAGTAAAATTACAACAAGACAGATATAAAATAGTACTTGGAAATTCAAAAACTTTATTTCATTGTAGCAGAAGTCAAAACATGTTTGATTACATCATAACACCATATTCAATGTCAAGTACAATATCTATCTTGATAAAACAAGTACATAATCCCATTACATGAATAGCCATTAAAAAGAAAGATAACAAGCTGGACTTTACTTCAGCAGTCCAAGCTTTCCAGAAGATAAGCGATCCAACTAGACTCCACTAGAACTTGGCCCAACCTGCGGACCTGAAGGGAGAAAAAGGATGGAAAAGAGGGGGTCAGACATAAAGTCTGGTGAATATGATAATTCTACAATACTATTACCAAAATAACTGGACTAAGGCATAAGCTGGAAAACAAGAAAATGTCTATGAAGAGCAGATTAAGGACATAGACAATCGCTAAAGGCAACGTTATAGGCGCTCCTAAATACTAAAGGATAAACACTATACTGCACCACACCAGTCACCCTAAAGATTCATCCCACTTAGCTTCACTTAGAAACTTTCCCAATGGCTTTACGTACCCTTAGCTGACTACATAGGTGCCGCCTGCCCCTATCTCCACTAGGTGTACCCTACTTCCCATTATTCGATCGGCTCCCTAACTCGTAGATACCCGTGCTGGCCCCACAGTGGGGTGTATCACTCCCCTAAGGTGGCAACCTGATACAACGGACATGCACGGCTTATACCTACACGATGCAACAACGTCTTACCTACCAGCCCGGGTCCACACACGCATATGAAACCCGTTGGACTTGCGTTGCCACCGCTCCCTGTTTTGGCCTCTTATAGTCAAACCCAGTATGCGTGTCCCGTCCTCGACTTGGGTCGAGCCCACAAAGATACGTTTTGGGATACTGGTTGAAATGGGCCCCCACTATTTACCACAAGCATTCCACCTAAGCTTGTCCCCATTAGTCCATCCCACTTAACCCACTTAGTCATGTTCATTTACATGTGTGTTTGGTTAAGTCTAATCGTATTTCAAATGCCTCTAAAGGCAACCACCAGATTCCTCATGCCACCCAAGGCACCTACTTAACCCCCATGTCCCACCTTACATGATTATCTGGTTAAGTATTTCTTAGTTCATTAAGGCCATAACCTCATAAAGACCTCTCACATTAGACTGGCATTTATGGCAGCTGGATTTGTCGGGCGGGTCCGGGCAGTCTTACACCATAAAAGAGTCTAACCTCGTGTCTTTACAACTGTTATGCTTTAGTTTGGGCCTAGGACCTCTCACATTGGGCCGACATTTGTGACTACTGGATTTGCCGGGCGGGTCCGGGCAGGTTTACATCACAAACGGGTCCAACCTCGTGTCCTAAGCATTGATTATTAATAATAATCCACTTTCCCCCAATTTTAATAATTCCCTACTTGAATTATTAATTACTTCCAATTTTTAACAATGTCCATAATTGACTCAATTATGGACATTCATTCATGGTATGCAACATCTTACAAAATTGCACCCAATTTATTAATTCCTAATATTACCCCTACCCCACGTTTGAACGTTTATTCGCAAAATATATGTTAGACTCGAATAGCCTAACTCATAGCATAAAAGAGATTATCATAATAACAGCATGTATATGTGACCAAATGAATCATAATAAGGGGTGAAACTTGCATATGTCCAACTTGCATAGATTATACATGTCATGGATCTAAAGGTGTCAACTTGTTCAAAATTCACCTAATATGATCTCAATCAATTTTCATAAACTTACATATGAACATGTGTGAATCAACATCATCTAATTTTTTAACAACATGGTTTTATATGGGTACACCTAACTCAATAGGCAAATTCCCATAATCAAGTTTTATTTAATTATAGTTTCAAGTTTATGGGTACACCTAACCTAATAGGCAAATTCCCATAAACAAGATCCATTTAAATCAAGAAAAAAAAACATAACTTTAAGCATGATCCAACAACATCATGATTTTTCAACATAATATAGCATGATTTGGCATAGTATGATAGTATAACATAGCTTGACATGATTCTCAACATAGCACGACATAGCATAAGAGAATTTACAACATAGCATGACATAGCATATATAATTTACATCATACGACAACATAATAACATAATAAGAGATCCACAATATATAGAATTTACAATTACAAATCACATCACTTTCTTGTGATCCATTCATAACTGAGTCAAATTAGTTTGTAATAGTCTTGTGAGAATCATCATACTCACCAACAAAAGAAAAGAATTAGAGAAAGAGAGATCTTTTGATTTGATTTGTGTAGATTTAGTTGTAGATGATTAGGCTTCCTCTTCTTAGTTTGTGACGGCTATGCTGAACTCCATGGCAGCAGCATGACGGTAGCTTCTCTAATTTTACAAGTGATTTAGGTCTAGGGTCTACCCACTTATTTATATATTTTAGAATTCATTTAGGCCATTAGATTTAACCTAGAAATAACCGCAGCCGTTCAGACAAGATGGGGTTTATCTTGTTGACTCAGCAATGAGTCAGAAGTGACTTAGCAAACACTCAGCAAATTAATAAACTTCTATTCATGTTTGCATTAACTGCCCATATATATATATATATATATATATATATATTCTACAATGTACACATTAGATACATCCCCCCCTTTTACACACTTATTATTGTTTTTATATACATATTAGATACATCCCCTCTCTTACACACTTATTAATATTTTTATATTCATATTAGATACATCCCCTCTCTTACACACTTATTAATATTTTTATATTCATATTAGATACATCCCCTCTCTTACACACTTATTAATATTTTTGCAACTTTAGTGTTAATAGAAAATTCGGGGTGTTACAGTTAAAGAACTTCTTCTTTCCCTTGCCATTATTGTCTTTTCCACCCTTCTTGTTTTGTTGTTGTGGTTTCTTCTGATCCCCCTTCTTCCCGGGTGCCTTATCAGCTTTAGCGCTTTTCTCCTCATGCATGAGCGCCATTTCTACTAACTTCTCAAAGGTGGCCCCCATCGGGATGTGGGTCATAGCCAACCCTTGCAATGGTTCATTCAAGCCATTCACGGACCTTAGAGCCTTCTTCTCCGGCGTGTTTACTAAGTCCAAGCCAAACCTTGCTAACTGATTTAATTTATTGACATATTCTTTCACTGATGAGCTTCCTTACTTCAATGTCAAGAACCTTTCCATATATAGATTTTCTTCCGCCCTTGAGAGAAACTTCGCCTCGAACCTACGTCTGAAATCCGCCCAAGAGTCAACAGGATGCTCCCCATTAGTGACCTCCCACCAAAACGAGGCCTCTCCCTTCATCAACCAAGCTGCTAAACGAACTCTCCTCCCTTCTTCTACTTCAAAGATTTCTAGCAATTCTTCCACCTCCTTAAGCCATTCTCTATCTTCCACAAACGTTTCTGACCCTTGAAATGGTTTTCCACCCATAGCCTTGAATTCCTTGCACGTCTTTGCAAAAGTATCTACGCGAGGAGGAGGAGGAACGGGTGCAACTGGTGGTAGAGGAACATTGGCTGGACCTGCAGTGGCCCTAGCCTCTAATAACCTCCTATACCATCCTGGTATCATTACACCGTCGGGTAGATTAAAATCTTCAGCCCTACTGAAACGAAAAAGGAAAGATTCAAAATGGAGAATTCGAAAGATAAAGATATGTGGCTATTGGGGATTATGTTTTTCTTAAAAACTTTTCTCTTTAAATTTCTCATTAAAACATGTTTTTGAAAACACTTCTTCCAAAAATAACTATTTTTCTAAAGTATTTTTATCTGTTCTGGTAACCTTAAGCTCTGATACCACGTGTAACACCCCACGTCCATTAATGTCACTCACAACGGGAATGCATTAACTTCGATGGAGGTTATAAGTGAATATAGAACAGAAAAATTACAACAAGACAGATAATAAATAGTACTTGGAAATCTAAAACTTCATTTTATTGCAGCGGAAATTAAACATGTTTGTTACATTATAAAACCATAGATCATAACCAAGTACAATATCCATCTTCATAAAAACAAAATACATAATCCCATTACATAAATAGCCATTAAAAAGATAACAAGCTGGACTTTACTTCAACGGTCCAAGCTTTCCAAAGAGAGATGAAGCAATTCAATCAAACTCCACTAGAGCTGGGCCTAACCTGAGGACCTGGAGGGGGAAAAAGGATAGAAATAGAGGGGGTCAGACACAAAGTCTGGCGAGTATGATAATTCTAACAATACTATTATCAAAATAACTAGACTAAGGCATAAGCTGGAAGACAAGTAAATGTCTACGAACTCTTAGGAAGATAAAGATAGCGTTTAAGATAACGTTAAAGATAACGGTAAAGGCACACCTAATTACTAACGAATGTTTACTACACTGCACCGCACATTACTACACTGCACCACACCAGTCACCCTATTGTTTGATCCCACTTGCTTCACACAGAAACTTTATAAATAGCCTTACGTACCCCTAGCTGACTACATAGGTGTCGTCTGCCCCTATCTCCACTAGGTGTACCCCACTACCCACTTTCGATCGGCTCCCTACTCGTAGATACCCATGCTGGCCCCACAGTGGGGTGTATCACTCCACTAAAGTGGCAACCCGATACAACTGAGAATGCACGACTTATACCTACACGATGCAACAACGTCTTACCTACCAGGCCGGGTCCACACACGCATATGAAACCCATTGGACTTGCGTTGCCACCGCTCCCCGTTTTGGCCTCTTATAGTCAAGCCCAGTATGCGTGTCCCGTCCTCGACTTGGGTCGAGCCCACAAAGATACGTTTGGGATACT
This sequence comes from Allium sativum, assembly GCA_030737875.1. Taxonomy (NCBI): domain Eukaryota; kingdom Viridiplantae; phylum Streptophyta; class Magnoliopsida; order Asparagales; family Amaryllidaceae; genus Allium; species Allium sativum. The sequence goes on from CM060922.1 coordinate 861,854,296, forward strand.
GGTTGAAATGGGCCCCCAAAAGCTACCCACCTAAGCTTGTCACTACTAGTATATCCCACTTAACCCTCTTAGTCATGTTTCATTTACATGTGTGTTTGGTTAAGTCTTACTAATCGTATTTCACATGCCACTAAGGGCACCCACTAGATTCCTCATGCCAGCCAAGGCACCTACTTAACCCCCATGTCCTACCTTACATGTTTATCTGGTTAAGTATTTCTTAATTCATTCAGGCCATAACCTCATAAAGACCTCTCACATTAGACTGGCATTTATGGCAGCTGGATTTGCCGGGCGGGTCCGGGCAGTCTTACACCATAAAAGAGTCTAACCTCGTGTCTTTACAACTTGTTATGCTTTAGTTTAGGCCTAGGAACTCTCACATTGGGCTGACATTTGTGGCCATTGGATTTGCCGGGCGGGTCCGGGCAGGTTTACGTCACAAACGAGTCCAACCTCGAGTCCTAAGCATTGATTAACACTTAAAATCTTTTACCCCAGTTTTAATAATTCCCTATTCAAATTATTAATTATGTCAACTTATAATGATGTCCATAATTGACTCAATTATGGCCATCCACTTATGGCATGCAAAATCATATCAATTGCACCCCAACTTTTTAATATTAAATCCTTAATATTACCCCTACCCCACGTTTATACGTTCGTTTATTCAACGCATAATATAGGCTAGACTTGTATAGTCTAACACCTAGCACAAAGATAAATTATCACAACATATAGACAATTAAAATAAATCTAATCATAATAGGGGTGAAACTTGCATAAACTACACATGTTAAGGATCAAAAGGTGTCAACTTGTTAAATGTCTCAATTTACATGATATGATCATAGCCCAAATCTATACATAAACTTGCATATGGGGTTTTTAGGCAACATAATGATGGTGTGAACTAGCATAGGATATCACATATATCATAGCATAATTCTAGATGTCATAATAGATGTCATGGCATATGTTCATAGCTTTTCTAATCAATCTAACTTGCATATGTAACTTGTCATATAGATCAACATAGCCCAAACATGATGATTTAATTAATATGAACTAACTAGCACAGATGGTAACATCATGGCCTTTTAAACATGTATGATTTATCACAACTTAGCATAGAAACTTTCAACATACATAACATCACCATAGCATGATTTACAACATATAAGATATCATCATCACATAACATTGGATTTACAACATACATGATAGCAAAAAGGGTTTACAACAACATATATGATAATTCACATCATCTACTCATAATCCATTAATAACTCATTCTAATTAAAATAATAATAATCTTGTTAAGATCATCATACTCACAATTTAGAGAAGAAGAGAGAGAGAATTTTGCTTTGCTTTAGGGTTGAGAGAATTAGAATTGAATTTACTTTTCTTCTTTCTTAGTTGGCGGCGGCTCCATTGATTTCCATAGCGACGGTAACTATTCTATTTTAATTAGGTTTAGGGTTAGCATTAGGATGTATTTATAGGTGTAGGAAGTTATTTAGGACCATTAGATTAACCCTGAACCATAAGAACCAATCAAATGCAAAATTTGCATTTGTGCGAATCGGCCCACGGGTTGACAGCCAAACACCCTGGATTAACCCCTAGTCGACCCAGCGAGGCTCGGGTCAACCTCAAAAATGGACCGGTTCGGTTATTCCCCCCCCCAATTCGCTGTTTTGAACTTTTTCGCATATTTATTTATTTAATTTTTAATTTATATATATATATCAATATATATATATATATATATATATATATATCAATATATATATTTCTCTGCGCAACTCATTTCACTTAATTCTTTTCTAAAAATTAAGTATACTTTAATTTGTGAATTTTAATGTTATAAAATTACGGGGTGTTACATCAGGCCCAATCGATTTGCCTGATTTCATCCGTTTCAATGCCCCTTTACCTTAGCTTCTTGAAATCGCCGCACAAAATGTTTATTGGTGTTGTCGGCAAAATCATCCAACTCGATCGAAGAGCTATCATTTTCCTCATTGAAAAGCTTATCAAAGTATTCTCTCTACCTATTCTTTATCTCATCGTCCCTCGCCAGAAGTCTATCATTCTCGTCCTTAATGCATTTAACCTGATTAAAGTCCCTTGTCCTCCTCTCGCGTAGCCTAGCTATTCTGTAAATGTTTTTTCTCCCTCCTTTAAAATTAGCCTTTGATACAAATCTTCATACGCTCATCCCCTTGGTTCACTCACTGCTCTCTTTGCAGTCTTCTTTGCCACTTTGTACCTGTGCATGTTCTCTTCGCTTCTATGATGGTGCATGCATTTGTAGCATTCCTTCTTCTCTTTGATAGCCTTTTCCACCTAGTCATTCCACCATCACGAATCCTTGGGTTCTCGCTTGCTTCCTCTTGTTATCCCAAATACCTCAGAAGCAACTCTCCGATTGTAAGTTGCCATCGCATTCCACATGACATTTGCTTTTCCTTCTACATTCCAAGCCCCTTCTCCATCACTCTATCTTTAACCACCCGTGAAGCATCTCCTTTGAGTTTCCACCATTTCGGCCTGCTAATCTTCGCTCTCTTATCCTTCACCACCCGAAGAAAAAACACGCATACCAAGAGCTGGTGTAGTGAGACGACACATTCTCCAGGTATGACCTTGCAATCAACACAATCTTGTTTACTGTCTCTTCTAGTTAGGACAAAGTCAATCTAGCTAGCCTGTTGGCCACTATTGAAGGTGATCAGATGTGATTTCCTCTTTCTAAAGAAGGTATATTCTTTAAGGAAAATAAATTTTCCTTTTAAGATAGTGTTTTCAATAAATATGCCTTATAAAATTCAATATTACCTATTTTATCCCTTTTGGCTTTGAATAGTTATTCATAACTAATGATCTTGTTACTTAAGTTAGAGGGAAATTTCAAACTTTATTATCCATATAGATTTATACAATATGTTAATTTCTTAAATCCACATTTTAAATTAGTACCTTACATGGATTGATGTAAGTCCACTACATCATCTTTAACCATCCATTATTTATCTTTATGGAGAAATACAACACAGTCATCTGAAATAGAATTTCTTCCTTTCAAGTGGATTTCCTTAGTGATTTTGCATTTTGAGGTTGTTGAGTTTGTTTTCTTGAAACAATAAACTTTAACTTAAAGAAAAATTTCTTTATCATTGTTTTATTATGCTCTTAATTTACTTTTTGTTAATGAAAGAATACAAACCCTATACATTATTGGAAGAAGTTAGTATAATTGAATCAAAAAAATTGACTCTCTTAAAAGAAACATTGTTCCATACTTTACTGAAAAAATTGTTTAATGTTGTTTAATATTGTTCTTAATTTATTTCTTGTTAACGAAATGAAACAAGTCATACACATTATCCAAAGAAGCAACTATAGTTGAATCAAAGATGACAATTCTCTTTAAAGACAATAATTATACTTTATTTCTCCCCCCAAATTCAACATTCTCAAGAAATTGTTGCACTTCCCATCGTTTAACTTTTCTTTAGTATGGTTTCATAAAATTATACATTTAAAATTATTTAGGTTATCAATACGATATTTTCCATTTTTATGAAATCTCAGTCCATAATTCCTCAGTAAGCTGAAACAAATAATTATATTAGTCACCAAAACAAAATTTGAGATATCATTACACAAGCTATTTAGCATAAGTAGACATAACATATATATATATAACATTAACAGCCTTAATTCCATAAAAGTTCGAATTTATCCATAAATCAATTTTATTATTTTTTTGATGAACAATAATAACCTAATATGTTCATATTAAAAAAAGAAAACCCAAATCAGTCAAAATGACAGCATAAACAAATCAAATAAATTCAAACAATTTAACTGAAATCTCAATAATTACTTAAAAAATATATATCGAATTTTCTTTACTTCATATATCTACACATTTTATTAAAGAAACAACTATAAATATATCTATACGTCATTTCTTTTTGATCCTTAGCGACATCATTATCTTTATCTACTCATTTGTTTAAAATGCTTGTTAAATGAGTACTTTCAACCTTATCATGCTTCATACTTCTTCTTCTTACTATGAACCAAAATAAACTAAATAAGTGATCACTTTATCCTAAAATTGTTATTTTCAATAATAATATTCTGAAAGTAGATATTATATCAAAATTAATAATAACTTGAGTGTTTTTGTAACAACCTCAATTTTAGAGTATTTAATTAATGATTTAATTTAAAATTTTGGTGTATTTATTTTATTTGTTTGCATTTTTTATGGAAATAATTTTTATTTTGATTATTTAAAAATAATTTGTTTGGATTTTATAAAACAAATGAATTTTATTTTTGATATGAATACAATTTAATAATAAAATTCAATATTTGCTATTTTAGAATCTTATTTATGGTAAATTTTAATCGAGTTATTTATTTGCATTCATTCTTGAATTTTTATTTAAATATTTAATTTGTATAACTATACCCTCCGTTTTCAATATGGAATTATATCTTTGATTTAATTTCAATTCATATTGATTGTTGTTGATGTAAATATAACAAAATTTTAATTGTTATTTAATTTAATTTCTATTTATATTTATTGTTGTTGATGTAAATATAGCAAAGTTTTAATTGTCAGATTCTTTTTCTTTGATATCGTTTATTTTATATTTGACTTGCAAAATTGTTGTTGATTTTATACTGCCAAAAACCATTGGTTCCTTTGTATTTAATATTTATATATATATATATATTTTTTGTAATCAATGTTTACCATTTAAAGATGACGTCCATTTATTAGTTTGGTTTTTTTCCTTGCATGTTCATTGTTTTCAAAATTAAATCCGTTTGTTCCCAAAATTCATGCGTATACATTCTATTTCTTGCTAAGCGTTAATAAAGCTCCTCCAATTTCTTTCCTTATTCTTACCATTTTCCCCTTGATTCTTCCCATTATTTAATTCTTCATATTCAAAAAAATTCAAACCGTTCATTTTACTTTTCGTTTCTTCAATACTGATGCACGTGAAATTTCTACTTATTTGTTTCCAATTCTAGATTGAAGCAACGCATGGATTCTTAATAAATAATAATAATAATAATAATAATAATAATAATAATAATAATAATAATAAACCGGTCTGTTGTGCTAAAAGAATAGTGTGTTTCCCCTGATCCTTCGTGAATTTAAACACTCAAGAACTCCCTACCATTCAAATTTTGAAACCATAACTGTCGCTATTTATTACTTTATTTATGTTCCCATTCCCCTTTTAAAAGTTGCTCCCTTTTTGTATTCATCTATCCATTTAAAATAATAATATATAAGTGGTATTTGTTTTTCTTTCCTCTGATCATCATATTTTATTTCTTTTAATTCCATCGCCTCTCCACTTCTTATTTTAAATCTTCCATCGCCTCTCCACTTCTTATTTTAAATCTGGAGAATTTTTACCATCGTGAAAAAACAAGTCTGCTCTATTCCCTTTTGCCCATAGGCCTCTCCACCACGTTGTCTTCTTCCACCGAGCCTCACATCTGCCAATCCCGCAACCTCCGCGTTCGAAACCCCTGACTGCCATCGTCCTTTGCTTCCGCTGCGAGGCCCACCGCATGCCAACCCAAGTTCTCCCATGTCCTCCAACTTCCGACCTTCACCCGCCCACACCTCTCCGCCAAAGCCTCCAGCTACAGCTCCTCCCAATCCCCTTCGTGTCTTTAGCGTGCGTGAGTTTCTTATTTATTATTTTTATTATTTTTTGTGTGAGCGTTGTATGTATATTATGTATATATTTAGTACATGTTTGTGTGTGAGTTTTATTTAGCGTGTGTTGTATTTTTTTTCTTCTGTGTGTGTTTATGTGATTTATATAAGGGAAAGTCTATATAGACACAAAGTTTTGACACAAATTGAGTGACACAAAAATCTAAACCATATGATTACATCATGACTTGCATCCCTCACATAAAGACAAATTAATGACATGGTTGAGATTTTATGCCTTTTGATTTATGTCAAAATTTTGTGTTCATATAGTTGCTCCCTTTAAATAATATGTATATAGTTGTTGTGTACATGAGTTTAGTGAGCTATGTAAGTTTATAGGGTATGTTTTATGTGTACATTCATGTGTCGAGGTATGAGCATTGACACGTCTGTGTGTTATTTTGCTTGTGTGGTGTGTTGACATGTGTTTGTGTTACTGTGTGGCGTGAGTGATCTTATTTGTGCGTGGGAGTGATTTTGTGTGTGTCTCCTTTTGTTGAGTGTATACATTTTTGTTTAAAAATTTATTATCTTAGAAATATATATGTATAGATATATAGAGATATATATAGTTTAGTTGTGCGCACCAATTTGTATAAAATATTTATATGTGGTTTTTATTGATAAATGTTTGTGTGCATTTATAAATCTATGATTATACATAAAAGAAACATATATCTCGGTGTTGAATGCGTGGCGTTAAGTCGCTTTGCAAATTTAATTATTTTGAAAATAAATAAATATGTTATATATGTATTTATTTTAAATATTTATTTATATATATACCGTTTTTACAGTTTTATTTGGATGTGTTTGCGTTGTATGTAATTTAAAAATATATATGGTTTAGTGCTATATAATTTAATATATATTTATATAAGTGGTTTGGAATGTGTCGAATTTAAATATATATGTATATTTTAATTTTACTGTGTATACGTTTATATTAAATATATATACACACACACACACACTATTTTGGAAAAGGAGATGTTATGTGTTTACGTATGATTTAGAATATATATACTATTATAATTTGTGTTGTGTCTACGGGGGGGGGGGGGGGGTGTATGAGTTCATATGTGTGTTTCAAATTTTATATTATATATAAGTATATATGATTTAGTATGCATTAGCGTTGTGTTTTATTTAAATGTATAATTTATAAAATATATTTTTTGTGCATTGAATTTTAAATATATATATGTTAAAATTTTCTGTGTGTTTGTATATAAAAAATATGTATATTTTTTGTAGAGAATTTATTGGGTTTATTTTGAGTCAAGTTTGATGTTGAGTTTGAGAATCGTTCCAAAACCAAAATAGCCGTACCGATCCATTTAAAATTCCCTAGCCTCCTCTTATAAAATAAAATAAAATATTGAGCGATCATCGAGTTAAAATCCATGTTGAATCATGCCTACAAGTCGTCTTTTTCATTTTGGGCCATGAAAGGTGAGTTTATCTCACATCTGACTCACATTATTTTATAGATGTTAGATCAACTAAATGAACTGTTATGAAATGTAAAGGAGTGCCAGTAAAAATTGTTTGTTTAAAATATACACTTTCATATGTGACACGATATTCATATGACACGCATGTACACTGATTATATATGACTATGATGTGATTGATGACATGTGGTGATTTGTTATGTTGTGGATACCCCTAGTTTAGGAAAAATCACTAAGGGTTGAAATGATACACACCCGAACAGACATTAAATTAGGGAAAAATCATTATGGGTTGAAATGATAGACCTAAACGATCTTTTTCTGAATTTGGGATTGCGGGTTGAAATGATAAACCCGTAGAAATTTTATAAATTGTGGATTGAAATGATAAATATCCATATCACTTATCTATAAGGTAGAAAACTATATACGGACATCGTTGATCATGTTTTCAAATTAAAATGATTTGGAAAATTTGATTGTAATAATACTAATTTAAGATCTTATATTTTATATTTATATTTTAAAGATTTATACTTAAATTTTGTAAATTCTAAATTATATGTTTTAAAATGATTATATGAGTAAAAATGTATTTAAATGCTTATTTAAGATTTTACTTATAATTTATTTATTTTAAACTGTATAATTTAATCATATATGTATTTTTAACTTTAAATTAATATATTATAATAAATTATTCTTTTTAAACCTATTTCTAAATTATTTTAAGCCTATGTATGTTTAAAAAACTATTTTCTATATATAAATTTATAACTTATAAATATGTTGACACACTTTTTGGTAGAAGCTGTCACACTAAATATCTGGATAGCATCGCGCTCGGATATGGAGAACATCGTCAGAAGACAGGCAGCGATTTGGTCAAAGTTGCATCACGTACAAAGAAAGGCCCAAAAATCCTATCAGGCGACCTCTTTTGGGCCTGAAAATAGTAATTACAAAGCTAAGCTCTGTAACTTTTGTAGATATCTGAATATGCTTCAGTTTGAGCTTTGGTTTAGCTCAATCGGACTTATGGTTTGAAAGTTATGCCCGTTTCCGTAAACTGGTGTAATCTGGCAATTTCTGGGATAAAGTGACGAAGCAACACCTCTTGGACCGGATTGCCTCCTTTGTCTCGTGGGCTCCTCCTTGGTTTGCACACATCGGATCGCTCCCATCAGCTCGTCCGCGGTTGGATTTCCCCCTCCTCGGTTCGCACTCCTGCATCACGATCCAACCCGCTCTACGCTAGCTTTAGCACTCGAGCACCACGACCAGCTCGGCTCGCCCTGTCCAATCACGATCCGACCCGCCTGGATGTAACGCTGCGCATAGATCTTGACCTATTCTTAAGGCTACTCCTGCTCCTACTTTTCTAGATCGGGTGCCACGTACCCCACCACGAACCGGTCTTCCCAAAAGCTCTCCTACAACTATAAATACACCCTTTGAAGGCATTTTCAAGGATCTTTTGGCTCTAACTCCTCACACCTTCCACCATTGCTCTCTGCAAAACATTTTCAACAGCAAAGGAGCCAAATTCCACACTACAACACGAGGATTTCATGTATAATCTTCATTTTTCTCACTTCTTTTCATTGTAACACGAGGATTTTGTGTATAAACCGGGAGAATTGTACTTGTAACTTCTTAGGATTTAAGAAGAGATAAAGTGGACGTAGGCTTGGTTTGAGCCGAACCACTACAAAAATTCATGTGTCTCCTCTTTATTTACTTTTTTCTTCACTCTGTGATTTGTGATCTACATTTGGGTGTTAGGCCTAGATTTTAGTCTAACAAAATATATTTTCAATGCTTATTTTATATAAATTTTATAAACTTTAATAATAAACTCAATAGGTGGATAAGTTTTGTTTTTTGATTTAAATCCGAGGTTTAAAGGTTTAAATTTATATAATGATATTTGATTTAATGAATTTGATTTTAGATCAACTAAATGCGATTTTGAATTGACTTAAATATTGAACTTTATAGGAAACGAACGTGAACTACGTAATTAATTGGAATTTGAAATTATAATTGATATGAATATATGAATTCGATTATAAATTGACTAAATATGAATTGAAATAATTATACATTTGGAATTGATTCATAAACTCTTTGGTCTAAATTTAAGAATTTTCTTAAATCAATTTATTTCAAGATATGATTTTATAAAATGGCCACGGTGTGAAAAATGTAAACATTTGGTTGTTAAAGAGACCGGGATCAGATATTGTCATACTCTCTTCCAATACCGAAAACTACTTTAACAACTGTGTACGTGGCGGAGATCCAGAATGAAGTAGGATGGTTTGGTGGTGATTACTGGATTTGAAGAAAGTGAATGATAATGGATATCCTTGACCTTCGGGTCATAATTAAAATGACTAAAGCAGGGCTATACCAGACCAAGTGGGGTTAGCTAGCTACCTCCATCGGCAACACTTCTTCCATTATTACTATAGTCGCTCGGTTTGATTGATTTGATTTGATGCGCATCCTTGATTTGGGAGTGTTGTTCTAGGTGGGCAGTAGTCGTGGCTATGCGTTACCACCAGTCCGGGCATGCAACTAGTATATTCCTACTCTGGGCATTCCTCGTGTGCCTTGTCATATTATCCTGATCGAGACCCCTACGATTTTGATTCGACGTTTTCGTACAGCGGCGCATCCCTATCCACCGACCGTTACTGGTGTTTTATATGCAATGTTTACGACAGTGTTTATAAACAATGTAAGGGTAAAAATCCAATCCCACTTATGCTATTTTCAATAGTATATTTACCGTAGACACTATTATAATAACGTATTATATGATATTAGTTTAATGGATTCTTAAAGGATGGTGATCCCAAACATCCTTTAAGTTATTGATGCATTTCATTGTTTAATTTGATTTACTTCCATGAGAATTCGAGTTGTTTTGTTTTGCATTATTTCTCGGGTCAGATTATGTAACAACCCAAAATTTCTAAACTAATTTAAAATTTTATTTTTAGCTATTTTAATGGATTTTAAAGATTTAAAATGATTTAATTTGAGAATTAACGATTTAACTTTTATTTAAATCGAAATTAGAGCGTAAGATATTTGTTTTAATTATAAAATGAACTCGAAATGGCTTGATAGTTTGAAAATTCGATTTTTAATTTCAAATGAATGTACATAATTCAAAATAAATCGAATTTCAGTAAAACAAGAAACATTTGAATCTGTTTAATAATATCTTTCTAACGAATGTATGAAATTGAGATTTCACTTTATAAATTGAAAGTTATGCCAGTTTAAATTCAATATGGTCGTTATAGAATTTATATATATTTTCAAATAAAATATAGCCCTTAAAAATATCCATTTGGCACACGACCTCCATTTTCGACGAAACCACTTTTGTTGGATCCGGAATGTCAAATTATTGTTAGGTTTCAAATTTCATAATTTTTGGAATTAATATGTGAGCACATTAAATTTAAATGTGTTTTGTAATTTCAATTCAAATTTAATCGACTAAAAAGGGATCATTTTTCAAACGGCCTCCAAGTTCGACGAAATTAGTTTAGTTAGGACCGTATCGTCAAAACATAGCTAGATTTATTTTTATGTAAGTTTTGGAGTCAGTATGTGACCCCGGTAAATTAAAATGTACATTTAAATTTAATATATATTGATTTATGTTTTAATTTTGATTAAAACTGATCAAAACAGTCGAACTGGCTTACAGGACATATCCCATTGTGTTCGGAATGAGGGTATTTGGCTGGGGGCAACAGTCGTTGGGATTTGTTTGGATTTTGGATTTAAATTTCACATATAAGAAATAGATGAATAAAATAGTATTAAAAATATAAGTATATATATATATATACACACACCATTAAGTTCAAGAAACCCTAGTTTCCTATTCAGTTTTCTGCGCCTCCACTCTGAATCAATGGCCAAAATGCTCAAAATTTAATGTCCTAATTTCTTACAATCTACAGTGAATTAGTGAATGATTTCAAAAGGGGAAATACAAAGGATTCCGAGATCTGCAATTTTGTATGTTTGAGATGGGGGTTACTACTTCATATCACGCAGATTTAGGGCTTAATGATCAGCCATTCAAACCGGATTTTTAGGAGTCGGGGGCGTGCCAGTTGCACGATTTTCGAGGCTGGAGGAGGAGAGGCGAAGGCGCCTCGACTGACCACCTTGGATCAACATTCGGCATCTCGATTTTTGTGCAAATTCAAACCCTAGACTAGGATGTTGGGTTCGGTTAGCTGCGTGAGGAGTCCAGAAGAAGAAGGAAGCACGGTAGTAAATTTTAATTAAGAAAGGGTTAAGTTAATTTGTAATTAATTTATTTATTTAATTACATCTTAAAATTGTTTAATTTTTAATAACTCGTAACTTTGTCATGCAGAAACGGAATCGAATGATTTCGGATCTGTTGGAATCGCAGAAAGGAGAGCTACAACATGGAGCTGACCAGGACAAAAACGGAGTATATTAGAATTTGAAGCAAGTTCAAAATCAAACTGTACCGAATTTGTCAATTAAAGAATGACGGAGTGGAAACCAATGTGAGAACTCCTTCTCACTAAATTATATTTTATCATTTTATTGTATTCATGTATAAAAATATATAGAATTGCCAGTGTAGATTTTTTTTAGTTTTTAATCATCGCAAATGTGGTGCGGTGCCTATTAGCTCACCTCCCTCGTCCACAAACCAAGGACGATTTAATTGACTGTGTTGTGTTGTGTTTGTGATGTGAAATGGAGTGTATGAAATATATGCATTGTAAAAAAAATATGCATTGCATAAAATATATATATGCATTATATGAAATATATATATGCGTTGTATAAAATATATACGCGTTGTATAATATATATATATATATATATATATATATATATATGAGTTGTATTGAAATAAATATTGGCTGGTTGAAAATATATTTTTTAACATATATGTGCGATATATAAAATGGTCATGAAATGGAATAAATATTATATATATTTAATGCCTTGAATAGAATGAGCCGCGCAGCGACCGTTCACGAATTTCGACCATTAACTTCAAATTGATGTAACGGGAAATCCGGCCGTCGGATTCTCCTAAAACCAGAACTATTGGGTTCGTATCGAAAAGATATTTCCAATGAATATAAGAGATTTAAATTTGAGTGGTTGGATTTTAAATTATGTCCAGATCAATTTCAGAAAAGGTCGCTATGAATGCAATTCGGTGGCCGTTATTGGAAACCAACTGTAAGGGCCTTATTAAAATTATTAAAAATATGCAAAAATTGTGTAAAATCATAATAAATGATTTGGAAAGAGTTTGGATGAAATATTCCACATTTGTAAAGATAAATGATATTTTTATCAGAATGAACTAGTTAACAACTAAAATAAAGAAATGAAAGAATTGAAAATGGTTTTAATATAACCAAAATTTTCCCAATACATAAATTGGAAAGGATTTGAATGGAAATAATCTTTGGGATATTTCAATATTGGATTCTGTGATTATACGGATATTTTTGAGGAATTTGGAAGATATATATATATATATAGTTATTCTCAATACGATATTTGTTGGTTTCAGAATTTGATATTGAATATAAGTCGATACAATTGCTATTCAGAGCCTTGTATTTAATATCAAATTGGAATTTGGGTTTGTCGTGAACGATGTTTTAAATAACATGAGGTCTTTAACCTGATTAATAGTGAAGATATGATTTGGAATTTATAATTGTTTAAATAAGATTAATGGAAATTTTCCAAAATAAAGTTTTTCCAATTTATTAAATTGAAATTGAATGGAATTTGATTTGGTAATAATGGAGATGAGATTCTGTAAAGGAAGACCGTTACTATATATGGAATTTAAAAGGCTTGGGCGTTATTCCATTTATAGTACTGATTTGATACGAAAAATTATATCGATTATATACTTTTATGATTTCCGTGAAGATTCAATTTTGATGGAAGATGATTTTGGGTTAATCGTGAACTTTGTTCTAAATGACATTGATTCTTTAACCAAGTTAAAGGCGGGATTAATTTCCAGAAAGTTGAATAATCATTAAGTATGATTTTTGAAGATTGAAACTAAGTAGAGTTTTAATAAATCTTTAATTAGATTGGAATGAATGAATGGTGATTAAATTTACCAAAACATAAGATGTGGTATAAACCAAATATACTTGGTTGTTGATACTGATTGATTGATTGTCTGGATTGTGCTCAGTTTTAATAATTGCTTAATTAGATTTGAAAGAATGAATGTGTAATACCCCGTAATTCTGTAACACTAGGGTTCACAAATCAGGGCAGAATTTAAAGTTAAAATCAAAATAAAGGGAAACGGGCTGGGCCATTGCGTTCGTCTCGGAATTCTGGATGAAAATGAGTCCGAGTTTGCATAAATCGGAGTCCGTATGAGGGAGATATGGCCTCCGGAAGATTCAGCGAGGTTCAAATTTCAAATGAGGGCAGAAAAGGAGTTCAAATTCGAAAACAGACCCAGGTTGGGCTGGGCGGGAATTCTCCCGCCCAAGGCACCCAAGTCGACTAGGTAGTTGACCTGGGGGTCGACCCCCCTGCTTTTTCCAGCTTTCTGCACTGGTTCATTCTGATGTATCTGGTTACGTTTTCTGACCATGTTCGTCCACCTAACACTATATAAACAGCCCTGGTCTTCTTCTCTATTCACAATTCTTCTCTACCCTTATGCTGCAAAGACACTTAGTGAACATGGCTTCTTCTCCTCCTCTTAATTAAATAATAAATAGAATAATATATATAAAATAAATCAAGACGAGGAGGTGCTGCTCAAAGACTTTCAAAGAGGAGATTCAAGCTAGAATTCAAGTGAAGATTCGAACGACTGCAACGACTGTTTTTCTACGAATCATAGCAACGCCATCTTTCTATTCTAATCTAATCTCTGTAAGTCAGTTATTTCTAGATTTGAACGTTTTTCTCTGTTCGTGACATGAAATTAAAGGAATAAAAGAATATGCCAAATCTCTCTCTCTATTCGAATCAGTGCCTATACTCTTGAACCTAATTAAGAACTGTTATGATTCGAAGACAAATAAGACGGTGACTATGGACCTTAAAACCATATGCCTTTGACTATGGACATCGCCTATGACTATGAACATTGCCTACGACCGTGACTGTGACTATGAGGACTATTTCCTTGACTAAGCCTATGCCTTTGATTAGGAAATTTAAACTATTGCCTATGACATAACAAGGACATCTGTGATTAAACACCTGGGATTCATGACTAGGAAAGTGTTGCTTAAGTTGTGACTATAAAATTGGGTCTAAACCCGATTATCTATTCTGTCTATTCTTGGTTTTCTTTGGTTTTAGACCTTGGGAATTTACCTATTAAGTTAGGTCTACCCATGTTCTGAACCTACTCTATCTATTCTTGGTTTTAGATCTTGGGAATTTACCTATTAAGTTAGGTCTACCCACGCTCTCGAACCTATGTCGTAGTCTATATGCCTTTGAACTACCATCTTATGCCAGTTGCTATGTCCGTTCTCTCATGGCATTTTGGTTCATTCCCTTTTATCAACGAATATAGCTTTATCTATAATGAATCACGATTAAACGAACGGTGGGAATGCGGTTTGGGCAAAATATGAAATTTACCAAAAACATAGTTATAAACTTGGAAATTGACATAAATTGGGAATATGTACTATGGCATGTTCATAGAAATGCAAATTGGATAAATTTGACATGAATTATAGATTGTGTAACCTGAATCTAGTATCGACGTGTAAATCTAGCATTTACATGAATAATGAACTAGAGTAATAAGTCTAGTTTGACATGAATTAAAATGTTGAATCAGAATTGGATTAGCTAATTTGGCACGGTAAGTATATTGGCATAAATTTGAAATTGGCCATAATTGGGAGTAATTGGCAGGTTTAGCAAAATCATGGTTAATGACACTTAATTTGGTATAGTTTACATACCAAGAAGCATAAACATGGTTTAGAGGGAAAAATGGGCCATAAGAATGAATGTTGACAATTTACATTAAAAGAAAAATTAGGAAATAAGTAAATTAGGAATAATTTACTTATGGAATTTGTTCTAAATGAGAAATGTAAATTTAGACAAATTAAAGGTTTGTTAAACGACATCTCCTTTAATAATACACCAGAAAGTTCTAGGGTGACAGAGAGGATAGTGTCTAGGCTTGGGTTTGGAAAATACAAGTTTCCTGCTCTCCCTGGCAATCCCTAACTGATCCAACGGACGGGATGGTTACTTTTAAAACCTGATTTGGAAATAAATCAAAACCCTTTTAACTAGAAAACACGAATAGGCCTAACCCGAGGTTAGACTGAGTTGTGATGTAAATCTGCCCGGAACCAACCGGCACATCCAGTAATCACAACAATATCTGTCTAATCTGAGTGGTCGTGGCTTTAATCTATTTAATTAAAGCTAGAACAAGAATAGTAGGGTTAAGTTCACTAAGACACTTAACCAATTCAACATGATAACCAGACTGGTGGGTAGGGTTAGGGCCATACATTTAAGCTAGAATGGGAGGGTTAAGTCCATAGGAACACTTAACCAATTTAACACAGTTAAGCTAGAATGGGAGGGCTAAGTCCATAGAGACACTTAACCAAACTCAAGGTAGCAAAACGAGACTTGTAGGGGTTAAGTAAAGTTAATACACTTAGCCAAATTAATATGTTAACTAGACTAGAGGTTGGGGTTAAGTAAAATCTAATACACTTAGCCAATTTTGATATGTTAGCTGGGCTAGACTGTAGGGTTATGTAAACCTGAACACTTAACCATCAGATTGTGATAAAGGAATGAGGTTAAGTCTAAAGCATGAAGGGATAATACTTAACCATTAATAACATGTTAGTTAAGACAGACGGGCAAGGTTAAGTTAAAAAGGAACACTTAACCAATACAGGGTGAATGGGTAGGATTAAGTAATAAGAAATACTTAACCAATATAACTTGGTTTGTGGTGGGGTTAAGTCAACATGAGTTACTGATAACACTTAACCACTATAACAGGATGAATGAAGAGGGTTAAGAATTGACTAATGACACTTAACCAATCCAAATTGACGAGAAAGGGAACTAAGTAGTAAACCTTAGTTAAGAAAACAACAATTCTGGAAACTAAGTGGTAAATCTTAGTTAGTAAAACTAAGTAGTAATTCTTAGTATAACACGGGAAGGAGCGGATGTCCGTCTGAGTAGAAAGAAGACTCCAACGAATTGGGTTACGAAGCCCGAGGCTTCGAGGGGACGTGCGGGTACTCTTGGTATCCCTCTGTGAGGCTGCAGATGATCCGCCTGGGCCCACAGAGGTTAAGGTCTGCGTAGAAGAACCAGGGGTATGCCTTTGTTGCAATACATGGCAACCTAAAGACTAGGATGGACCGGCGTGATTCGGCGAGCAAACGGTAGCCCTGTGATAGCGACTCGTCATCTACCATCCATCTTGAGTCAATCGAGGTACGTGAAGCGGAAAGGCGGAGAACTCCAAAAGACCAAATACTTTCTATCTAGCTATGGGTGAGGATGGCCATAGGATAGTAGGGCACCAGGGGCCGGCGTATAGTTCTCATTTTTTCAAGGTGTGCCTTTCATTAGTTGAGGGAGGGGTCAAGTGGGACCATAGCCACTGGAATAAAAACAGACCTTAGCATTTGCATCGGTAGATATCTGAAAGCTCCCGACCGAGTTCTGTATTCCTTGATTTGCCCTGACCCAGGACTCGGGTCGCACATTATGGGACATGTGCATCTAGACAAGCGATAACGATTCGCGATACATGCGTGGGGAAGTATAGGAACATATACCATTCTAGGTAGTGTGTCCTAGACTTGGGGGCATCGTTCGACAGGTAGCATAATTCCTAGTTGAACTAGGTGGCATAAATCCTGAATCCGAGAAGCGTTCAGCAGACAATGTAAACTCTAGTTGAATCTAGAAGGCACTTGGTAGAAAACCCTAGATTTAATCTAGGTAACAAATAAATAAATGGATGCCGGAAGGCGATGGAAAATACAGGGATTGGGATCACGTTAGCGTTACTAGTTGGGACATTAGTTAGTTGGTGCAGAGATAATAGAAATCCGTATAACAAGGAAATGGCGAAGCGGTGAAAGTATTAGAGAACATCCAGTTTATCTTATCTTAGCATATCTTGTGTTTATCTTGTCTAATCTTGCCGACCCTATCATCATGATGTAATCTTGTATTCAGTTAATTCATGTCATTTTGTTTTTCCATGTTCATGTGCTTGAAGTTACTGAACTTACTCAGGCTTTATGTCTGACTCTGTTTTTCTTTCGTCTTCCTTTCTTCCGTCTCCCCCCCCCCCGGGTAGTAAAGGAGGGGATAGTATAGCTCAGGTTAAGTTGGATTGTCACTCTTTCCCAGCTTGAAGATTCGTCGAAGTTTGCTTGGATTCTCTTTTCAGATGTTATGGCTGGTTCTTGCTACATTGGGGAATATAAATGTATTTTTATGCTTCTTTATTTTGTAAGACAGAAGATACTCTGATATTGTAAAGAAATCATTGTACAAACTATTTTATCAACAAAGCAAAGTTTTATTTTCCTCTGTTTAATTTCTGTCTGTCTTGTAATTTATCTGCATCTTTTACCCTAAATGCTCCACAGAACTTAGTGCATTCCCTTTGTGAGTGACACTAATGGATGTGGGGTGTTACACGTGGTATCAGAGCTGAAGGTTACCAAATCAGATAAAGGATTTGAAAAATTATTTTCAAAACGATTTTTAAAGAAGCATTTTCAAGAGAAAAAAATTGTTTTAAAAACATATTCCCCAAAGCCATACGCACTATCTTCTCTTCCTCTGTTTAAATTCTTGTCTCCTTCTTTCTTGAGTCTCTGGGGCTCCTTGCTTTCTAGGAGGTAACCTCATCGAAGGGCAAAGTAGTGCCCGACTTCCATCCATAGCCGTAGTTGTTTCATCTACGGGCAGTTTTCTTTCGAAGCTTATAGGGTTTTCCGGACGATGGAGGCAGTTTTCGAGAGATTTGTCAACATGACTACACACGGAAGGGGATGAGGAGTTTGGCTAAGGAGCATAACCCTAGGATGAGGAATTCATGGATGTAGACTTAGCACACGAAGGAGGAAGAAATTATAAAACCTAAGATAAGAGGAATTATCTTTACTAGGGTATGATAGGGCAAGAACGAGGACAAGATTTTCAGAAGGACAAGTAAATGCTTTCGCCACCAAGCGTACCTAGGAGAAAGGTAGTCCGGTTGGAAGAGTCTAGTTTTGCTATTTGTACTATTTCCTTAGGTTCTAGCGCTTCTCATTTGTTCTTATCCACTTCCATAGTTGAGTCTCTGCACCATAGTACTTGTATAATAGAAAGATCCCACTAGAGTCTCAAATCCAATTGGTGGTCCGACCAGTTTATTTTTGTTAGTAGGGATTTGAGGATAGCTATCGAGTTTGCTTATATCATCTCACGTAGATCGTCTAAATTCGGAGGAGATATTCCTTGGGTGCTTGTCTGATATTGGTTTAGGCCTTTGGGGCTTGTACTTGAGAAATGTCGAGTTCGGTTTGGTTGGTTTGCGTGAGAGATGAATAGTTGTGGAAGGCACTCTAAAAACCATGTAGTAACCTTTCGACTCTTATAGTTATGGCATGGCGTTAATCATCTTAGTACATATACTTGGTGCCGTAATTGACATCTGTTTATTTTGGAAATGGAGATCAGAAACTTCACAATCGTGAAGTTAAATTAGTTAAGATACGGTGGAGTAAAGCTCAAGAAGGCTGGATACTAGCATCATACCCTTTTTCTTAAGGGTGCATCCTTGATTTCTTTGTGTAGGAGCTTTACGCATAATTGTTTCTCTCTTTCCGAAGTATATCACCAAGGTCGTATCTTTGATCCTTAGGTAGAAGCCAATGGATGTAAACATGTATTTGAAAACATGTTATGGTTGAATGATTGCAAGTGGTTGCAAATAGTTGCTCGTGAATGCATATGAATACGTATTAGGCTCTAGATCAGTTCGGACGCTTTTATATTGCATTTACAGATATGTATTTGTTGAGCTTGATATGTTATCATATGGATGTTGCATATGGATGAATGGCTGTGCACACATGTAGTATTTACATAACGAGGGATGCTTGCATACATGATTGGACGCATGGCACTGACATGATTCGCATTAAGGAGGTCAACTGAATCAGCAGACCGCCTGATTTTGCATTAGATAAAGACATATACACACACTATGCATATGAACATGAAAGCATTAGAAATCTTTTAAGGACAATAGATGCCTGTGAGTGAATGGTTGAGTAGATGGGTGATTGGATGGTAGGACACATTCTTCCTAACTTGAAGATTTCGGGGACGAAATCCTTTTAAGTGGGGGAGAATGTAACACCCTGTAATTCTTTAACACTAGGGTTCACAAATCAGGGAAGAATTAAAAGTTAAAATCAAAATCAAGGGAAACGGGCTCCGCCATTGCGTTCGTCTCGGAATTCTGCATGAAAACAAGTCCGAGTTTGCGTAAATCGGAGTCCGTATGAGGGAGATATGGCCTCCGGAAGATTCAGCGAGGTTCAAATTTCAAAACAGGGCAGAAAAGGAGTACAAATTCGAAAACAGACCCAGGTTGGGCTGGGCGGGAATTTTCTTGCCCAAGGCACCCAGGTCGACTGGGTAGTCGACCTGGGGCACCCAGGTCGACTGGGTAGTTGACCTGGGGGTCGACCCCCCTGCTTTTTCCAGCTTTCTGCACTGGTTCGTTCTGATGTATCTGGTTACGTTTTCTGACCAGGTTCGTCTACCTAACACTATATAAATAGCCCTGGTCTTCTTCTCTATTCACACTTCTTCTCTACCCTTATGCTGCAAAGATACTTAGTGAACATGGCTTCTTCTCCTCCTCTTAATTAAATAATAAATAGAATAATATATATAAAATAAATCAAGATGAGGAGGTGCTGTTCAAAGACTTTCAAAGAGGAGATTCAAGCTAGAATTCAAGTGAAGATTCGAACGACTGCAACGACTGTTTTTCTACGAATCATAGCAACGCCATCTTTCTATTATAATCTAATCTCTGTAAGTCAGTTATTTCTAGATTTGAACGTTTTTCTCTGTTCGTGACATGAAATTAAAGGAATAAAAGAATATGCCGAATCTCCCTCTTTATTCGAATCAGTGCCTATACTCTTGAACCTAATTAAGAACTGTTATGATTCGAGGACAAATAAGACGGTGACTATGGACCTTAAAACCATATGCCTATGGACATCGCCTATGACTATGAACATTGCCTATGACCGTGACTGTGACTATGAGGATTATTTCCTTGACTAAGCCTATGCCTTTGATTAGGAAATTTAAACTATTGCCTATGACATAACAAGGACATCTGTGATTAAACACCTGGGATTCATGACTAGGAAAGTGTTGCATAAGTTGTGACTATAAAATTGGGTCTAAACCCGATTATCTATTCTGTCTATTCTTGGTTTTCTTTGGTTTTAGACCTTGGGAATTTACCTATTAAATTAGGTCTACCCATGTTCTGAACCTACTCTGTCTATTCTTGGTTTTAGATCTTGGGAATTTACCTATTAAGTTAGGTCTACCCACGCTCTCGAACCTATGTCGTAGTCTATATGCCTGTGAACTACCATCTTATGCCAGTTTCTATGTCCGTTCTCTCATGGCATTTTGGTTCATTCCCTTTTATCGACGAATCTAGCTTTATCTATAATGAATCACGATTATACGAACGGTGGGAATGCGGTTTGGGCAAAATATGAAATTTACCAAAAAACATAGTTATAAACTTGGAAATTGACATAAATTGGGAACATGTACTATGGCATATTCGTAGAAATGCAAATTGGATAAATTTGACATGAATTATAGATTGTGTAACCTGAATCTAGTATCGACGTGTAAATCTAGCATTTACATGAATAGTGAACTAGAGTAATAAGTCTAGTTTGACATGAATTAGAATGTTGAATCAAAATTGGATTAGCTAATTTGGCACGGTAAGTATATTGGCATAAATTTGAAATTGGCCATAATTGGGAGTAATTGGCAGGTTTAGCAAAATCATGGTTAATGACACTTAATTTGGTATAGTTTACATACCAAAAAGCATAAACATGGTTTAGAGGGAAAAATGGGCCATAAGAATGAATGTTGACAATTTACATTAAAAGAAGAATTAGGAAATAAGTAAATTAGGAATAATTTACTTATGGAATTTTGTTCTAAATGAGAAATGTAAATTTAGAAAAATTAAAGGTTTGTTAAACGACGTCTCTTTTAATAATACACCAGAAGGAACTAGGGTGACAGAGAGGATAGTGTCTAGGCTTGGGTTTGGAAAATATAAGTTTCCTGCTCTCCCTGGCTATCCCTAACTGATCCGACGGACGGGATGGTTACTTTTAAAACCTGATTTGGAAATTAATCAAAACCCTTTGAACTAGAAAACACGAATAGGCCTAACCCGAGGTTAGACTGAGTTATGATGTAAATCTGCCTAGAACCAACCAGCACATCCAGTAATCGCAACAATATCTGTCTAATGTGAGTGGTGTGGCTTTAATCTATTTAATTAAAGCTAGAACAAGAATAGTAGGGTTAAGTTCACTAAGACACTTAACCAATTCAACATGACAACCAGACTGGTGGGTAGGTTTAGGGCCATACATTTAAGCTAGAATGGGAGGGTTAAGTCCATAGGAACACTTAACCAATTTAACACAGTTAAGCTAGAATGGGAGGGCTAAGTCCATAGAGACACTTAACCAAACTCAAGGTAGCAAAACGAGACTTGTAGGGGTTAAGTAAAGTTAATACACTTAGCCAAATTAATATGTTAACTAGACTAGAGGTTAGGGTTAAGTAAAATCTAATACACTTAGCCAATTTTGATATGTTAGCTGGGCTAGACTGTAGGGTTAAGTAAACCTGAACACTTAACCATCAGGTTGTGACAAAGGAATGAGGTTAAGTCTAAAACATGAAGGGATAATACTTAACCATTAATAAAATGTTAGTTAAGACAGACGGGCAAGGTTAAGTTAAAAAGGAACACTTAACCAATACAGGGTGAATGGGTAGGGTTAAGTAATAGGAAATACTTAACCAATATAACTTGGTTTGTGGTGGGGTTAAGCCAACATGAGTTACTGATAACACTTAACCAGTATAACAGGATGAATGAAGAGGGTTAAGAATTGACTAATGACACTTAACCAATCCAAATTGATAGGAAAGGGAACTAAGTAGTAAACCTTAGTTAAGAAAACAACGATTCTGGAAACTAAGTGGTAAATCTTAGTTAGTAAAACTAAGTAGTAATTCTTAGTATAACACGGGAAGGAGCGAATGTCCGTCTGAGTAGAAAGAAGGCTCCAATGAATTGGGTTACAAAGCCCGAGGCTTCAAGGGGACATGAGGGTACTCTTGGTATCCCTCTGTGAGGCTGCAGATGATCCGCCTGGGCCCACAGAGGTTAAGGTCTGCGTAGAAGAACCAGGGGTATGCCTTGGTTGCAATACATGGCAACCTAAAGACTAGGATGGACCGGCGTGATTCGGCGAGCAAACGGTAGCCCTGTGATAGCGACTCTTCGTCTACCATCCATCTTTAGTCAATTGAGGTACGTGAAGCGGAAAGGCGGAGAACTCCAAAAGACCATATACTTTCTATCTAGTTATGGGTGAGGATGGCCATAGGATAGTGGGGCACCGGGGGCCGGCGTATAGTTCTCATTTTTTCAAGGTGTGCCTTTCATTAGTTGAGGGAGGGGTCAAGTGGGACCATAGCCACTGGAATAAAAATAGATCTTAGCATCTGCATCGGCAGATATCTGAAAGCTCCCGACCAAGTTCTGTATTCCTTGATTTTCCCTGACACAGGACTCGGGTCGCACGTTATGGGACATGTGCATCTAGACAAGCGATAACGATTCGCGATACATGCGTGGGGAAGTATAGGAACATATACCACTCTAGGTAGTGTGTCCTAGACTTGGGGGCATCGTTCGACAGGTAGCATAATTCCTAGTTGAACTAGGTGGCATAAATCCTGAATCCGAGAAGCGTTCAGCAGACATCGTAAACTCTAGTTGAATCTAGAAGGCACTTGGTAGAAAACCCTAGATTAAATCTTGGTAACAAATAAATAAATGGATGCCGGAAGGCGATGGAAAATATAGGGATTGGGATCACGTTAGCATTACTAGTTGGGACATTAGTTAGTTGGTGTAGAGATAATAGAAATCCGTATAACAAGGAAATGGTGAAGCGGCGAAAGTATTAGAGAACATCCAGTTTATCTTATCTTAGCATAACTTGTGTTGATCATGTCTAATCTTGCCGACCCTATCATCATGGTGTATAGGTTAAGTTGGACTGTCACTCTTTCCCAGCTTGAAGATTCGTCGAAGTTTGCTTGGATTCTCTTTTCAGATGCTATGGCTGGTTCTTGCTACATTGGGGAAAATAAATGTATTTTTATGCTTCTTTATTTTGTAAGACAGAAGATAATCTGATATTGTAACGAAATCATTGTACAAACTATTTTATCAATAAAGCAAAGTTTTATTTTCCGCTGTTTAATTTCTGTCTGTCTTGTAATTTATCTGCATCTTTTACCCTAAATGCTCCACAGAACTTAGTGCATTCCCTTTGTGAGTGACACTAATGGATGCGGGGTGTTACAGAATGGTAATTAAAATGACCAAAACACAAGATGTGGTATAAACCAAATATACTTGGTTGTTGATATTGATTGGTTGATTATCTGAATTGTGCTCAGTTTTAATAAATCTTTAATTAGATTTGAAAGATTGAATGGTAATTAAATTGACCAAAACATGAGATGTGGCATAACCAAATACACTTAGTTTTTGATATTGATTGGGATTGATTGACTGTTTGGATTGTGCTCGACCATTTTATGAGCAAGATATGTTTTTACATTTAGCATTGGGTTGGGTAGAAATACTGGTATGCTAACGCCTTGTGAAACATTTCACGATTTGACTATGAAGTGTTAGAGATGTTGAGTTCATGTCAAATTTAATGAATGATTTTGAAATGATATTTTTTTAAGTGAAAAAAATGTATTCCCGATTTTGGACAGAGAATGTTTTATAAAACAGAAAGGATTTCGAGGCCTAAACCCGTCGTTTCTGAAATGATTGGAAAT
The DNA here is from genome assembly GCA_030737875.1 of Allium sativum. Lineage (NCBI taxonomy): Eukaryota > Viridiplantae > Streptophyta > Magnoliopsida > Asparagales > Amaryllidaceae > Allium > Allium sativum. Next base: position 861,878,821 of record CM060922.1, read on the forward strand.
GTATTATATGTTTGACATTGTAGTTCATCACGTAACCGATTAGTCGCTATTGCTGATGTATCCGTTTGGTGGCGGAGAATTTATTCTCCTGCTTAACACCCTTCTTTGAGACATACGAGCTCAAAGGTTATGTGATTAATAATGACTGGTTATATGTGTGAAATAGATCAGTCCCGTGCGGTTGCACGGCTGCCTTCAACCAAACATCTATGTAATACTGCACCAAATAACTGACACATTGCAAATTGATGTTTATTAAGTTAATAAACAATAACATGATTTAATTGCTAATAAATGTTTTTCATGTTACAAATACAGACTCTAATACGATTTAAGCTTATCAAAATTGCTATATTTTGGAAGTTGCGAAAACAATTATTGCAATCAAACAATACACACAAAACTACTAAGTGCTAACAAAATACCATTAAACTAAAAATAAGCATAACTTTTTCAAAGTACAGATCTACCATTATGGCAGCAGAAAAACAACAATCCCCATCAACAAAAAGCATGGTCAACTCGTGATAACAGATGCACGACTGCCTTTAATCAAACATCCAAGTAATCCCATGCCAAATAACTGGCACATTCACAGTATTTAATGCATCTTTCTATTAATACAATTAATTTAATGCGATTAATCAAAAATTGTTTGCTATTATGTCATTTATGACAATACTAGGGAGCACATAATCATCAAAGCTTGTGGTCTCTCCGTCTTTTTGAAATAATCAACTATAAGCATTAATGACTAATCATCACACATTCAGGCTGCTACTTTGAGTGTTTCAGTTTTCAAATGATCTTCATGATTTTCCATATTGTTCCAACCTCTACATCAGTGCCTTAGCTCCTGACAGCACCATGTCACACTTATCCAATTAAATTTTAGTAAGTGCAAAAGCAGATCTTCGAGCGTCCCTATGCCTATCTCTGTATGCCAAAGATTTTTTAAGAAAGGTAATTTCATAAGTATGAGGACAACTGGAAACAATTGTCCCTCTTTGACGTTGATTGATAATGTGGCAAGGGATGCTTTGTCAAGGATACACTGCCCATTTGTGACCAAGAGGATCGCATCGGAACCATCTTACTGAGGCTATGACATTCATGTCGTGAAGACCAATATATAGGCTGACGTCAAATTCCGCCCAAGTTCACCAGCTGCGTCCACACAGCAAAGCGAATTTCCATGTAAAAAAGCTGACAATATATTATCATAGCTGAGTTAGGAAAACCAAACTGGATATCATTATAATGATCAAATATAGTAAAGGACGGAAATTTGTGTTAGATTTTGACCAAAATCTGAAAGTATAACTTACACTTTCATCTCATAGATGATGCAGTGGACAGGAAGTCACTGATGGATCACTTTTCCTTAGTGCTTTGACCACAATGAATTTATTCACACTCTCTACAATATCAATTACCATTGAGTTGTGGGACAATAAAATTTCTAGGACAACCTATCAAAATAATTCACTGTCGACATGAAATAAAAATTTATGAGGTTACATAGAGAGATCTTCAACGTATTCATAATGGGAGTTTGAACAATCTATATTAGAACTTACAGGCTCAAGGAATGCCACATACACTCGGTGTGGAATTTTATTCTGCACAACTAATATTCAAAAATCTAAACTGAAGTTGGAGTAGAAAATGGAAATTAATATCTGTTAGTTTGTCGAGTTCATATATACTATTCTAGGACACCCTGAAAGTGCAAAAAGGTGTAATGAAAAAAAAATTAACCATAAAAATGTAAAATTATGGGCACCTGTTGTTGCGTTATAATAAAGTTTTCAAACATACATCTTCATAGACCCAAAAAAAGCATATCATAAATCAGTTTATGTTTGAACTTTGTAACAACCGGTAGCATTGTATTAATTTGGGCAGTACCTTTACCTTTCACAAAAGTTCTGCATTGTAGTTGATCAAACATTATCAATATTGAGCCCTTTTGAACCTATAACAAAGAAGGAAAAGTAAAAACAAATATTGCGTTTATATACTGTATACTTGAAAAAGTTCAAACATTACAATTTCATTTGAATGGAAACAACAGATAGAAGTAAACAAATCAAACATTGCATTCAAGTCTCAGGTTCCTCCATTTTGTTTTGAAATGTAAATTGTATATGAAATACAATAGTTGGTTTGTTAACCATAGCAATGAAAATTAACGAATTTTAAATAGAAGGAAAACAATAAAGGGAAACGGTCCTAAGCATGAAAGAAAATAAATCAATTTTAGAATAGTACTTGGTACTTGTACAAATATTGTTTACCTATTCTATATAACATGTCTCAAATTTTCAAATAAAAATATTATCTCTGTAGAACTCTCTACGAAAATATTGCCCCTAAACCTCTAGAAGAAATATATGTCTCTTGGATCCCAAACTAACTTCTACTTGAATTCCCAACTACAAACCAACATGCAAGAACTATAAATAAATGAAAATTTCAAATTTTATTACCATAGCGTAACCTTCATCCCTACTCTATCAATCTTCTCTCAGTAAAACATAATAGGTCATTGAAAGGTGAGTGTCATTATTTATATCTCAGTAACCTCCAAAAATTATTTTGTGCTCTTATTTTAAAAAAAAATACATTTTACAAATTTGTTTCTATGGCACTTTACACTTTCAATGTTGCCCACAGAAGATTTGCTAGGCCTTTTGACATACATGTTGTTTGTTACAAACTACAATTATGTTCAAACCTTTATTTCAATTCCTTGATGTTTTAAATTAATTTTGTTGGTGCAATTCATTTTGGACTTATTTTGCAATATAAAGTTTACATTTATTTCATGTCTTCAATTGCAAAGGTGAAACATTATCAATTGTAAAGCATTAAATTTCTGCAGTATAAGTTATTATTCAATTTACAACTGCCTTTTCCTTACGATCCTAAGAAAAACTTTTCATTACAATGCTTACAAAAAGACGTTGAAACCTGGAATCATTATCCCATTTTAGTTTTTTGTTCATTCTTTAAAATTATTTTACTTTATATCATACATATGCCGATTTTGTTTGCTGAAAAGTAAGTGCAGTTATACTTTAATCTATTGTTACTATTTTAATCGAAAAGCAGAACCTTCTGATAAAATTTACACATGAACAACAATTGTGACGACCCCAAACCCCGTACTGACGGTGGCAAGGGTAATCTTTGGAATATAACACATAAAAAGATAATAGCAGAACAGAAATAAATAAATACACCTGATAATGTACAATAGAATACACTGGATAAACATAATCATCAAAGTTACACAGTATACAGGATCATACTTAGTACAAAAATAGTTCAGCTATACATAAATATCTACAGCGGAAAACAAACATAATATGTACAATAGGAGCTGAACAGCATAAAAGAGATAAATGATAGAATCCATCTTCAGCTCCAGCTTTCCAGAAAGAGCCTGCTAAAACCTGAACATAAGGCTGTCCGTGTAGAAAAAGGGGCACCCGAGTTTGCAAGTGAAACAAACTACGAGTCAGTCATGGGACTGGTATGAGAAATCTACTTAACACATTTTATAATATGGCTAATCACAGGACCACGCCACTTTCGCGGAACGGCTTTACTCCATTGGATTGCCAGTGCCTTACAACAAGGAAATCTTTTAAACATCGAAATGCTTTTTACAAAAATGAAGCCATTATAAGACTCAGTTCCCATCACACAATGCAACGCGAACCGGAGGATAGAGTTTTTACCTTATAATGGCCAAAATATGCTTGATACGAATAAAACAAAAGCATTTGATATTATTACTAGTGTTTATATATTTCAAAAACAATTTCAAATCATAAATATCAATCATAGACGACATTAATGCCCCATACCACTATGTCGCCATATATAGGTATACAATCAAAACCGCACAGTCACGTATTTGGAAATTGGATTTCCGTCATGAACCAAGGGAAAAGATAGTCCTTACTGACTTCGAGACTGTCAAGCCCGAGCCTCAGGGTCAGAGCGCATCAACCCTTGGATCGTCAGGGCCGGTCCACTGATGTGGATTAAAATGCATGAACATTGCGTTTCCCCACCCTTTGGGGCGTAAATGAGCCAACGAATGACTCCATCGGCTTCACATAGTCACCAATATATCCGAGGGGCCTCGCAATAGCAACAACCACACAGGTGAAAATAATATAAATGTCAGCCAGTTTAAGCACTGACAACACCTCTAGCTAGAAGGAAACGCATGCCCTCCCAGATGTCCTCTCCCGTTTCTGGTTCATACTGAGGTGTGAGGCTCGCGAATTCATGTTATACACAAAGCTATGCCACACAGGCTGTGCTTTGATGATCAACCACAAGACTTTGCTTTTCAACAGAAGCCTTGATCACTGCATCTTAGCATGCCACACAGGCAATTCACACCATGCAACTGATGGCTATCAATCACACAGAATGAATTCCAATGTCAGACACACAGTCCATTTACAAGTCCGTTCCGGGTCTGAACGAAACCGGAGGCACTATATACCTCGCATACCCATCGATCTCCATGTACGTCTGGACGATCACCACTCATTATCCATATTTCGGGATGCCTCCCAATCAGGACATCAGTTATCATCCAACCGAGGTGAATATCTCCGGTCTTCAACCACCGTCTTCATCATCGACTTCTTATCGTCGATTCAGTTATTCAGAATGGGATAAACCCGGTCTTTCGGAGCAACTCACGTATATAATAAACAAGTGCTACCCAAACACAACATACACCTCATTCCAATTCATCAGTCACTAACCGTAAATTAGTAAGAGAACGATTTCCCAAATATTAACCCCGAAGGCCGAAACCAACATCAGATCAAAACCCAGGAAACAATTCGACTTAGCTAACCTTCAGTTAGTTTCTAAATTTCGCATTCCATATCGTTTATAATATTTTATAACGATTTATCGCTATTTTTATTTATTTAAAAATAGCCAATTTATTCAAACGACGCTTCAAGCCATAATGCTGTTGTCGCTCTGTTTTCCTTCAGATTTGATTTACACATATCTGAAAATCTAACCGTTGGATCTTCACAAATTTTATATCATCAGAAAGAACTTTTCAAAACGAATCCAACTGTTTCAGTTTTGGGAAAATCCGACGGTCGGATCTCCCGGTACACTCGTTTGAAGTTTCGATTTCAAAATACGAACTGCAGCGTCGTTATTCGATTTAATTTAATTATATATATATATAATCGATTCTAGCGCTGTTTTTTTTTTCGGATTTGAATTAAACATTCCAGACAATCTAACCGTTGGATTTTCACAAAGTGGGTATCGTTGGAAAGATATTTCCAAGATGAACCCAACGTTTATGGTTTCAGGAAAATCCGACGGTCGGATCTCCCGCACTAATCGTTTGAAATCACGGTTTCAAAACACGAACTGCAGCTTCGTTATTCGATTCCTTTTAATTATATTTATATATATAAAAATATAATTTATTCTTCGATTTCAAAACCATATTCTTTTCATACATTTGATAAAAATGATATTTTTATCCAACCGACATTTATTTCGACACTTCACTATTTTCAACAATTCATGTATATAATAAAAATGTGATTTTTAATGTAAACCAATTTGTTTCAAAACACGACTATTTTTTATAGTTCATATAGATGATAAAAATATGATTTTTATTATAAAAAAAATTATTTCAAAACACGACTATTTTATATAGTTCATATAGATGATAAAAATATGATTTTTATTACAAAACAATTTATTTCAAAACACGAATACCATTCAACACATGAATTTCTATTCAACGAATGAATTTCTATTCAACACATGAATGTTATCTATAGTTCGTATATATAAAATAAAAATGTGATTTTTATTGTTAAAACAATTTATTTAAAACACGAATACCATTCAACACATGAATTTCTATTCAACGAATGAATTTCTATTCAACACATGAATGTTTTCTATAGTTCGTATATATAAAATAAAAATGTGATTTTTATTGTTAAAACAATTTATTTAAAACACGAATACCATTCAACACATGAATTTCCATTCAATGAGTGAACTTCTATTCAACACATGAATGCGGTTTCAACATATGAAAATAATTTCAACAAATGAAAATAATTCTAACATGAATATTATTCAAAATTTCGGCAGCATAACGGCAGGGTAGTTAAAACCGGGGCCGTCCCTAGTACGGCTCCTCGCTCTATCTTAAAGCCTCGCAGCTTTTAACAATAGGGATTTCATGCATCTAGTTCGCACGCAGGCGACATGTATATTTTTTTCTTTTCCACAAACTAATCCTATGTGGTTTCAACCAAATAATTCTCAACCACAAACGGGTATTTTTCAACCATAATCAATCAATTTCAATCACAAACAATTCTAATCAACCATTCGCTATCAACCAATTTTCACACCAATCACAACCAATAAATATCGTCCATGGTTTGTGGACGAGGGGCGTATATATATATATATATATATATATATATAAGTATTTCACTTCTATTTCAACACATATATAATTTTTTTACAACGCATATATAACTTATACATCGAACGTACAACTTATACAACGCTTATACCTGAGTTGTACAACGCTTATATAACTCATACATCGACTATATAATTTATACATCGTCATTTTCCATATCATTTATAATTCAGAAATCTCACTTTGGGTTCCACTCCACTAAAAATAGCAGAAGGCTCAAAAAAATATCCGGTCTCTTCTAGAATGTAGAAGACGTCCACATGAGTCCACTGTCTCTTGTTTCACTGAATTTCGTCAACAAAAGAAAAAGATATGACCTTTACAGTGAAATCAAAAACCATAGCGCTTTAAAGTGTTATAATATAGTTTAATTAAAATCAGCCGTATACCTCGTTTTGATGTTCTAAACTAGGTCTTCAATTTTCTTCGAATCCGTGAAGCGATGCTTTGATCAGCCTGCACCATGTCGTCGGGCTTGGAGTCGCGCTCCGGAGCCACCCCAGGTTGGTTAACTCAATCGCGCCCAGGTGGAGGATTTCGAGAGTGAACGGCGGCAGTTCGTGACCCTCATTCGAGCGAAATATAAGGCGAGGGGAGAAGAGGCTTATACGGATTTGAAGACCGAGTGGAGAGCTACAAAAAGCTCAACTGGGCCATGGCGTTTCGATGCGTGTGGAGGGAGATAAGGAGGAGGGAAGGTTGGAGCAGCAACCGCCGTTTATCGCGAGGGGGGGTATCGGGTTTAGCTGGAGAGAGAGAAATGATGTAGCCCAATCATTTTTTTATATTTATAAATTTTAAAAATCCAAAAATATCGCCTATCTCATACAAACTCCAATCCAAACCCAATGATTGTCGTCCCTAGATAAATACCCCCATTCCGAACACAATGGGATATGTTTCGTAGGCCATTCGACTGTTTGAGTCAGTTTCCCTTTAAACTAAAATATAAAACATTCAATATTTAATTTGAACGTACATTTCAATTTGCCGGGGCCACATACTGATTCTAAAAATCCTCGAAAAATAAATCTAGCTATGTTTTGACTATACGGTCCCAACAAATCTCGTTTCGTCGAATTCTGAGGTCGTTTGAAAAATGGTCCTTTTCTGGTCGATCCAATTTAATAGAAATCGACCAAACACATTTTCCTTTGCCACGCTCACATAATAGCTTCAAAAATTATGAAATTTGAAACCTAGCAATAATTTATCATCCCAGATCCAAGAAAAGTGGTTTCGTCGAATTCTGAGATCGTTTGAAAAATGGCCCTTTTCTGGTCGATCCAATTTAATAGAAATCGACCAAACACATTTTCCTTTGCCACGCTCACATACTAGCTTCAGAAATTATGAAATTTGAAACCTAGTAATAATTTGACATCCTGGATCCAACAAAAGTTGTTTCGTCGAATTCTGAGGTCGTTTGCAAAATGGCCATTTTCACAGGCTATATAAACTCTATAGCGACCTTTCTGAAAATTCGTTTGGCCATAACTTTTGCTTCCCGCTATGAAACTTCAATTTTTCAGATTCGTTAGAAAGATATTCACTAACAGATTTAAATATTTTTGGTTTCACTAAAATCCGGTTGGTTTTGCACCCGGTACTACCAGTCAAAGTTTGAATTCAAATTTTGAAACTACCGCGCCATTTCTGGCCTTGTTTATAATTAGAATAATTATATTCATTTTCAAACATCGATTCAAACTTACTTTACGTTGTTATTGTTTAAAATATTTATTTTAAATATTTAAAATTCACTAAAATAGCCAATTAAAATTTTTTAAATTGGTTCAGATTTTACGGGTTGTTACAATCTCCCCCACTTAAAACTTTTCATCCTCGAAAAGGAACAAAGTCGAAAGTGGTTGGATTAATCAACTCTACTTTCAATCTGGCTTCCATTCTCCAACTTTTCAGTTTCTGAGAATTTTCAAATTCTTCAAAAATTTGGCTAACACCCTAAATTTTTGAAATTTTTTGCCATAACCTCCTTTGTACGGGGAGGGGTTTGGAAATTTATTGGGCCGTATTAGGTACCCAATAAATCCTAATAAGCATGCACATATTTATAGTGATATATTCCAGTGTCCACAGGGGAGTGTGTATAGATCATAACTCCAGAGAATAAATTCTCATCACCATATAAATGGTTTTTGTGCCATAATGACCAGAGAGACGTGTTTATTGTCATCTCCAGACCCGTGTGGTATTTTTATTAATCTGGCAACTTACCGTTACATTTTATATGGTCCATATCAGTCATCAGTTCAACCTGTAATATATATTCATTGCCATACAAGCCTCTCGCTCATATGGTAAATCTTCAACCTCGTCACACAAGCTCCAAATGCTTATGTGGTATATGATGAAGTATTCCTATCTTCACTAAGTATGCCAAGTAGTGTAGTTCAAAATTAATTGTTACTAGCCTATGGCGACGTTTATTATTACACACAGAACAACCAGCACTCCGCATCCAGTGGCATTCACAGGAGTTGATATAATAATATTTCGCATCCAACTCATTAAGGTTTACCTATTTGTCGGGCACGCAAATAAATTCTTTACTCAACAGCTAATCCATTTACCTGTTGAAACATATATAATGCACATGTATATATTTCTATCTATTTTTAACTCAATTCAATGTTTGATTTAATCGAATAAATTCTACCATTCATTCTCTTATTGATTAAATTAACTATCGTTCTAATAATTTAATTAATCAAATCCACTATCACACAACACAAACAACAATCAATTTTATTTTTAACTTTTCAAAAATGTACTAATCAATTCCTATACTCTTCAAAATCATTCAAACTATAGAATTAAAAGTTCACATCCATGAAAAGAAAATAACAACAAATTAGAGAACATAATGGAAATTTCAAAATATGGTAAATGTACCTTGCACCAGAGTCAATCAGAGATATCCACCCTGCACTTAGGATAGGCTTTCTTAATGCTTTCCTCTGTTTCCTAAGTACAATCTCGCGGATCTCCACTCCATTGCACTTTGACTAAGTGAACCTTCTTATTCCTCAGTTCTTTGGTTTCTTTTCCGATAATCTTTAGCGGCTCTCTTCTCACAGTCAATTTTGGAGTAATTTCAATATCCTGTTGCGCCGCTTCTTCCACGATCAAGTATGGATCATGAACGTGCTTTCGAAGTTGAGATATGTGAAATACATCATGCACTCCAGGCAACCAATCAGGCAATTGAACTATATAAGCGAGGGTTCCAATCCGTTCAAGTATAGGGAATGGACCAATAAATCTGGGCGCCAACTTCCCAGTTTTGCCAAATCGAATCACTCATCTCATCGGAGAAACACTTAGATACACATAATCACCAACAGAAAAATCCAAATCTCTTCTTCTCGAATTAGCATAGCTCTTCTGTCGGCTTTGAGCGGTGATTAATCGTTTCTTAACGAAATCGACTTTGTCTGCAGCTTCGCGGATCATATCAGGTCCCAATACAAGTCTATTACCAGGTTCGACCCAACAAGTAGGAGACCGGCACGGTCTACCATACAATGCTTCGAATGGTGACATTGTTAGGCTTTCTTGGTAGCTGTTGTTATATGAGAACTCAGCCAAATGTAAATGGTCTTCCCATGATCCACCAGAGTCAAGAACACAAGTCCGCAATAAATCTTCTAGCATACGATTCACCCTCTCAGTCTGACCATCTGTCTGAGGATGATAGGCGGTGCTTAGATTCAGCTTTGTTCCCAGTTCTACTTGAAATGCCTCCCAGAATTTTCTAGTAAATATTGGATCTCTATCACTAACTATACTGATCGGTACTCCATGTAGCCTAACAATTTCCTTGAAATATATCTACGCCAGACTCTGAGCAGTTATGTTAGATCTGACAGGTATGAAATGGGCGGTCTTCGTGAAGCGATCTACGATCACCCAAATACTGTCATTTCCTTTCCTGGTTCTGGGTAAACCATCTATGAAGTCCATCGAAATATGTTCCCACTTCTGTAATGGCGCGTTTTGTAAGGTATAATAATTAAGTTATTTAATTATTTAAATAACGAATATATTAAATAAACGATAGTTGAACATATAATTTATAATATAATTATAATCGAGCTCGAAATGGCGCGGCAGTTCGCTATTTGGCGATTCGAACTTCAACTGAATGTACAGGATTCGTTTTAAACCGGATTTCTGTGAAACAAGAAACGTGTGGAGCTGGTGGAGTATATCTTTCTTGTGGAAGAGAAAAATATGGATTTCGTCGGATAGATTTTGATTTATGTCCAAATCAAATTTCAGAAAAGTCGCTGTGGAATCGTTTATCGACCGTAACGGTTTATTTGAAATAACTAGATATCAGGCGTGAATTTAGACAAGGTTCTTTTGAGACGTAGGGATAATTTAATTTTTAGAATTTTATAGTAATTTTTAATTAATTAAATACGCAACTTTTTATTTGAAGTATTTCGCACCCTGTAATCAACATTTTGAAGTTTCAAAATATGAGTCCACCTACCGGTATTATTATATTTTTGGGATCGTGACACCGAGCTCGACACAATGTTATGGTTATTTCTGTCTATAGCCATTCATAAACAAATGAAAATTTACGAAACGAAGTACCCTTAATGAGTAAACATATGTATATAAATGTGGTCCCTTCGTTCTTAACCCAAAAATAATTGTCTACGTTGCACCCTTCTAAAAACTGTCATTCTTCTGTGGTCTCAACACATAAACGTGGCCTTCTAATCTCCAACGCAAATCCCAACTAAAACTCTATAAATAACCTTAACCTTCCAACCTAATTTTTTTCTCCTACTTCTGAAAATCCGCCGCCACTTTTCATTTTCTCAGCAACAAATACATAACGTGTTTTACAGGAGAGTTCGTTTGAGAAGGGGATGCGGACCTCCATCATTTTGGGTTTGAGCTATACGGTAGAAGGAGGTTGGCCTCATTTTGGTGTGAAGTGGAAACAAACAAGGGAGATGGAGAACTGAAGGGCGCGGAAATGGCAACATACAGAAGCTGCTTGCATTACAAAACATAAGGGAGAAGATACTGTACAGGGGGGGACCGTGGGATTTGTTGTAGGGGAGTAGAACACATGCGTGAGGTGTTAAAGGTCGACATGCAGGAATTAGAGAAAGACGTGGCTTTGTGGCAGTTTATAGAAGCAAGTCACGGTATCAAAAAGGAAGGTGATGTGAGGAGTTTGCATGGGGTGCTGAACGTGTACCTATGAATGGCTGCATCCCTTTTTATGTGTGGACGGTGAGTGGGGTTTTTCCGAGCATTGGAAACGTAAATGGTGGTGAAGAAACTTATTATGGGATCGAACATTTTGAAAGGGTGCGAAGGGGATGCTTGGACATGAGATGGGGGAGTGATTCATACTGTTTTAGCATAGTTTTTGCATGAGCTCCATGAATTTCAGAAGGGGTATTTTATTGGGAGTGTGTATATTTGTTTGAGGGGGAAGGGAGCTATGCACTGTTTTAGTACGGTGTTCATATGTGTAAGAACGTGGTATGAGTCTAGTGGTTTGTATATAGGAGGACGTGTAGTTCAAAAATGTGTTGGCGAAGTAAATATGGAGTGGTTTCCTGTGTACGTAGATTCAGGCAATAAGAAGGAGCAAGTGTTCGAACGTGAAGTGATAATATGGTGTTATGTGTGAAGAGCAACGGAAGTCTGTTTACTGGAGAAGATGGAGTAGCAGTGAGCGGGTTGGGGTATTGATCTAAGTGGGCCAAGAATAAAAGGATGAATTGAGTGAAACAAGATCCGATGGGATCGTAGGGACGGACACTGCAACGTGGAACTGATGGGGAGCGAATCGAAGCACGTTACAATTTATGGCAAAATAAATTGTCCGTCTAAATCAAACAATGGTTATCGTCATTAACGATGATTGTCCAAGGTGAGTAAATCTCACAAACTCTAAACAGTTTTATTTTCACGTTGTATTCTTAGAACTGTTAAAATATTTTCTGTTTGACTGTGTGTTGACTGTTTGATTGAACTGCTAGTCAGTTAGTAGAGATTATATATATGTGTATATACATATATATATATATATACCGTCAAATAGTTATATGTTGATTCTGTTTATCAGAATATTATACTGGTGTTGTCTAACATCTGTGGTGCAGGTTGGAGGAATCCAACTGGATTCCTCAACAGTTATTTTTACTGTGATTTAAATATTTTGACATATAATGTGATGTATATAATCCGTTGTGATTATGCGTGTTTGGACAAATATTCATCGTTGTTAGATGATGTGTTAAAAACCATAAGAAATACCAGGATATAGAAAAGAGATTTTCAAACTATAATTTGAAAATAATTTATTTATATAAAATCGATGGATTTTATATTATGAAGGAAAGGGGATTTTGAGTATAAAGGAGAAATATTTGTTAATCGAGTATAAAGGATTAAACAAAGTAATTGGTTAGGTAGACCAAAGCAAGTTAGTCGAGTTAAACAAAGTAATTGGTTAGGTTAACCAAAGCAAGTTAGTCGAGTTAATCAAAGTAATTGGTTAAGTTAACCAAAGTAATTTTGTTAAGTTAAACTAAATGATTAATCGATGTGAATTAGTTAAGTTAAACTAAAGGATTAATCGATGTGAATTAGTTAAGTTAAACTAAATGATTAATCGATGTGAATTAGTTAAGTTAAACTAAAGGATTAATCGATATGAATTAGTTAAGTTAACTAAGTGGTTAATCGAAGTAAATAAGTTGAGTTAAACTAAGTGAACCGGCTAGAGTTAATCAACGTGAATTAACTAAGTTAAACTAAGTGGATTAGTTCAGTTAATCGAGACAAGTAAATCAAGTTAGGGTAGACCATTTGAGTTAACCAGTTAGAGTTAACCATTTGAGTTAACCAATTTGAGTTGATCAGTTAGAGTTGACCAATTAGAGTTGACCAGTTAAAGTTGACCAGTCAGAGTGGATCAGTTAGAGTTATCCAAGTAGAGTTAATCGAGTAGAGTTGTCGAATATCACATATCCGAAGTAGAGTTATCGAATATAGTGTATTCGAGGGAAGAGTAATCGAATATAGTTTATTCGAGTGGAGAAATCAAATGTTATTCATTTGAGAAGAGTTACCGAATATTATTTATTCGAAGAGTAGTTATCGAATATTGGTTATTCGAAGTTAGTTAATCCAAAGGAGTTATTCAAAGTTAGTTAATCCAAAGGAGTTATTCGAAGTCAGTTAATCCAAAGGAGTTATTCGAAGTTAGTTAATCCAAAGGAGTTATTCGAAGTTAGTTAATCCAAAGGAGTTATTCGAAGTTAGTTAATCCAAAGGAGTTAGTCGAATATTAGTTATTCGAATAGAGTTAAAGGAGTTATCGATTTTAGTTTGATCGAAAGGAGTTATCGATTAGTAAATCGAAAGGAGATTTTCGAATATGGCATATTCGAAAGAAAGAGATCGAACATTGTTTATTCGAAAGAGAGAGATTTCGAATATGAGTTATTCGAAGAGAGATAATCGAGTATAGGTCATTCGAAGAAGAGTTAATCAAATAGAGATTACTCGAAAGAGAGTTATACGTCGAATTCGATTATAGCGAATTCAGGAAAGTACTATTTACTTTCCAAGGTTTAAATCAAGATTTAGTTATTGATTTAGAAATTAGGTGTCTGTTAAATTATTCGAGTTAGGAAATAAAATATATAGGGGTAGGAATTATAACGTTATAGTTATAATCAAACACTGTCATATAAGAAGTGGATTCGTAACCGGAATCCGAGGATTTGCATAAACAGATGATTGTAAAAGGTGAGTGACGAGCTTCATCTATTTCACAGTAAAGGACGTTGTTCAATTAAGGTCTGAGAGGTAATTATACCCCAACTTGATTGACTTCAGAATTGACAAAGGAATAGTTGTGGTTCGATCTAAAAGGTTGATTAGGAATAAAGCTAAGGAATAAGCGATTAATGGATTAAGCGAAACGATGTTTTATACAACGTTCATTTGAAAATCTGTAAATGAGCTTTGGAAACGTTTTCCAAATATAGTCAGATATGTTTTCTAAACATAGAAAATGAAATGTTTTCATGATAAGAATTTAAGAAATAGAGTTAAGCAAATTCAGAAACTGACCGGAGAGGGTAAGTTGAACGGTTTTCTAAGTGACGATCTGATGTTGGTTTCGACCTTCCGGATTGATACTTAGAGAATTGTTCTCATACTAGTTACAGTTAGGGACTGATAGTTGCGAAATAATAGTGATGTGAAAATAAGCTATGGAAATGTTTTCCAATGATTAATAACATATATTTTCTAAATATATGAAATAAGGAAATATGAACATATGATGATTGATCGATCGAATTTCCATTTGGAAATAAGATCGTTGTTTGTACGCCGACATGGTTTCATTTGATAGTTGAATCACAGACTATCAAAGTTTTTACCATTTTAACGTTGTTATTATGGAGAGACCGGTTGGATTATTATCCAAAGAACCACTCTGTATTGACATAAGCGTTGCGAGCAATATCTGCCAAAGATAAATTGAAGACGGAGTAAAGTGCAAGGGCTGTTGTATAAGTCTTAGATAACAGTGACTAAGATGGATATACTGAATAGTGCCTTCGGTTTGTCCAGTCCCAGGACAACGTATATGGAAGAAGGTCTGACAGAGTATATCTAATGGATCGCGTAAGTTGATCTGTTCAAACGTATTCACGTTTGGTGGCGGAGGAATTCGTTTCTCTTAGCTGTATACCCGTGTTATTTTTGAATAAGTCAATTTGTGATTTGGCGGGTATGACGATGTGGCATTCAAAGTGAATGGTGATCAGATGTTCTGAAGATAGACGTAGCTTCTAGCCTCACACCAGGAAGTAACAAAAGTTGGGCTAGGCAGCATGGCTAGTTGGGTCATCCCCAAGCAGGGTGTATTGTCACCGATCTAGAGAATATTCATATTTATACTTCTTTTTGATTCTGTATCTTCGGATGACGGTTTGATGGCCTACAACCGTGGTGGCAATATATTCGCGACACTCAAGCTAAATGAGTGAGCGGTCATGTGTGGCCGGGTTGCAAGACGTTCTTGTTGAACCCTGAGTGTATCACCTCTAGAGTACACTATTCAGAAGGTGCTCCCATACCTTGTCTGTTGGAATCCATTCTCCGATAAGCGCCCTGGGGTTTATGATTTTATACTATGTATGTAGAACGTGAGATGCAAGCGTTTCTGCTAGATTGATACCTATTTGTACTTAGACATTATTATAATATCACAATGATATTGCTTGTCAAAGTTGTTTAGATACTCATAAGGAAAAACCCGTTCCGTATTCACGGCGTGGTCTTATGAGATATCATATACCTGTTCAATTGTTTTAAACTGTTTTACTCATACCAGTCCCATGACTGACCCAGAGTTTACTTTGTTGTTTTCCCTAAACTCTTGGGTGCCTAAATTTGTACGGGCAGTCAAGTAGTCGGGATTTACAGATATACTTGGAGAGCTTGGAGCAAGAGGCTGCAAGATTCTATAACTATAGTTATTTCCGCTGTGTTGTAAGTGTTGTACTCTGATAAGTGCTATTGTATATATATAACTGTTTACTTCAAAGCTATGTTATATATTATATGTTATTCGTTCCGCTGTGAGATTCGTGTTACTCTGATGATTCTGATGTTCTTCTTCTTCTTCTTCTATTCTATTAGTTCTATCTTTTCTTTCTCACCTTCTAATTTCTTTCACTAACGTCTCGGAATTTCCGACTCCCGAGGAGTCGGAAATTTCCAGCCGTTACAACTTCCAACATGGAACGTCTAGCGGTTGCAACAATCCAGCAAGTTTCTGTTGGTTGCTTTTGACTAGTTGGCAAATAGGGCATCGGCTAACATATATTGAAACGTCCTTTTTCATAGCCTTCCACCAGAATGTTCGCTTGAGATCGTTATACATTTTGGTCACACCTGGATGGATACTCAGCTTGGACTTGTGACACTCGTCTAACACTTCCCTTTTTAACTCGGGGATGTCGGGAACACAAATCCTTCCTCTCAATCTAAGAGTCCCATCGTTATCTATTTCAAAGCACGAGGGTTCGCCTTTCTGAATCCTTCTGATCATATCCTTAATAAAGTTATCATCCTTCTGAAGAATAGATATTTTGTCAATCAAGGAAGTCATAATAATAAAGCTGGCGATTATTGCATTCTTTCGACTTAGCGCATCGGCCACGACA
The DNA here is from genome assembly GCA_030737875.1 of Allium sativum. Classification (NCBI taxonomy): domain Eukaryota; kingdom Viridiplantae; phylum Streptophyta; class Magnoliopsida; order Asparagales; family Amaryllidaceae; genus Allium; species Allium sativum. Next base: position 861,895,600 of record CM060922.1, read on the forward strand.
TTGGCTTTCCCCGGAGTGTACAGAATCTCAAAATCGTATGCTGCAAGGAACTCTAGCCAAGTTGTTGCCTCAGATTCAAGTCTTTCTGGGTGAATAGATACTTTAGCAACTGATGATCTGTAAACAGTTCGAATTTCTCACACAAAAGGTAATGTCTCCAGATCTTCAAAGCAAATACGATAACCAACAACTCAAGATCATGAGTAAAGTAGTTCTTTTCATGTGGCTTCGGCTGACGGCTAGCATAAGCAACAACTTGACCTCTTTGCATTAATACTGCACCAAGACCTTCTCTAGAGGCATCTTTCCAAACTTTCAAGTCCTGATTGCCATCGATTATTGTTAACACTAGAGCCGTTGTTAATCTTAACTTTAGCTCCTCAAAAGCCTCCTCACATTCTAGAGTCCACTTGAATTTTGCATGCTTCTTTGTAAGCTTTGTTAAGTGACTAGATATCTTCGAAAAATCTTTAACGAACTTCCGGTAATAACTAGCCAATCCAAGAAAACTTCGGACTTCTGTGGGAGTACTAGGCTGTTTCCAATTTTGAATCGCAGTGATTTTACTTGGATCCACAGCAATTCCTTCTTTTGATACAACGTGGCCAAGAAACTTCACTTCATCTTGCCAGAATATACATTTGGACAGTTTGGCTTTCAATACATTCCTTCTCAGAATTCCCAGAACTTGCTCCAAATGTTTTTCATGTTCATCTTTTAACTTTGAGAAGATTAGAATATCATCAACAAAAACTAGAACAAATTTATTCAGGACTCCTCTGAACACTCTATTCATCAAATCGACGAAGTAAGCTAGAGCGTTACATAAGCCGAACGACATTACTAACCACTCATAGAATAAGTTCTGACCTATGAATGTTGTCATAGGAACACACTCTTCGGCAGTACGAAGCTGATGGAAACCTGTAGCTAGGTCCATCCTTGAAAATACTTGTGCTCCAATCAGACGATCCAATAAATCATCTATTCGTGGCAATGAATATTTATTCTTTATTGTCTGCTTATTCAAGTCACGATAATCCACACATAGTCGCAGAGTACCGTCAGACTTTGGGCCAAACACCACTGTTGCTCCCCAATCAGAGAAACTAGGCCTGATCAGACCCTTCCATAAAAGCTGTCGAGTTTGATTGTCTAGTTCTTCTTTCTCCTTTAGAGTCATTCTCCGAATAGCGTGCACCACTGGCCTTGCGTTCGGAGTTAAAGCGATCTTGAAATCAATTTCTCTCTGCGGAGGTAAGCTAACAACTTCTACAAACACATCCGCATAATTCTTGATGACAGGAATATCTTTTATGAGGTCGGGAATATTCTCTGTGACTACAGGGATATTTTCTATTTGAGCAGGAGAAACATCTAGAGCTGACCAAAAGTCTTTTCTATTTGAATTCGGTCCTTTACATGGTATGGTTATATAACTCCCTGATTTAATCTTTGCCCTAACAACTCTCTCGGCGCATCTAACCTCTGCATCATATTTGGTTAACCAATCCAATCCCAAAATAAGATCGAATTCAGCAAAATTCATGACGATAGAGATGGTAGAGAACTTATAACAAGAAAAAGAGACAGGCACCACACAAATCCAACTAAGATCGAGGGAACTCCCAACCGGATTATGGACAGTGATGGGTTCTTTGAGCTTTTTCAAATTCAAATCCAACTTCTTAACTGCATTCTTTGCAATAAAGCTTCGTGACGCGCCTGTATCAAACAGTACTTTAACTGGAATATTTTTGACATTACGCGTGCCTTCCAAAACATCAGACCTTCCTTGACTAGCTGAGGGTGATGGAGTTTCTGCCATTTCATTCACTTAAACTACTTCATGCTTCTTTAAGAGCTGGCAATCCTTTGCAAGATGACCAATATTATGGAATTATTTGCACTCCCTATTCTCTTGAAAATTCGCATCAGATCTAAAGCTCTTCTTCTTTTGCTTTCGATTGGCTCTATATCCATCCTTTCTTTGTTTCTTCGAGGATTTACAATTCCTGGTCAAATGCCCTTGTTTCTTGCAGTTAGAGCATGTGGCTGTCGTTATGTGTTCTTCCTCAGATTTAACTCTTTTCCTCTTGGATCAGGGTTTCTTACCGACCTCAGGCAATGTACTGGCCTCAGGATTATCAGTTTCAGACTCTCCTTTATTACTAGAACAGACTTCCTCTTCGTAGCGCAACATACCTTTCTTGTCGAGATCCTCATACTGGTAAGCCATGTATATCATTTTTGAAAAAGGAAGCTTCACATGCCCCATTACGCTATTCTGGTATTTTCTTTGCAGGCCATGAATAAACCTCAGATTCTTCCTCTTTGGGTCTTTAATCAGATGCGGGGCAAAATGAGAAAGTTCATTGAATTTCTTATGCTATTCGGGAATGGTCATATCTCCTAGTATCAGATAAGAGAATTCATCACATGACCGCTCAGTTGCTTCAGGAGGAGTAAATCTTTCTAGGAAAATCACTTTAAATCTATCCCAGGTAATATTACCTTTTGGATTATCTTTGATAATCGAATCCCACCAGAACAAGGCTTCGTCTTTGAGTGCCCAAGATGCCAGTAATCTTTTCTGGTCATCTCTCAGCTTTAAACCGTCAAAGATTTTCTCAGCAGAACGAATCCAAGCTTGTGTTTTCATAATAAATTCTTTGTCCGAGAACAGTATTCCACCCATATTTCGATACTTAATTAAAAGAGCCTCAATATCTGGTTCTGCATTCCTCCTATTTCCGACACTCATTTTCTAGAACTTCTGCAAATAGCAGATCAAGTGTCAGGTCAACAGAAAAGATATTTCAAAACATAGAAACATATACTTGAATGTAAATGTGTCTATCGGGGTGTATTTCATTTTACTTTACTTATACTAGGATATTACTGATCCTATCTGTAATGAGTTATTCGTCCTCGAACACTACTAGTTATATTTCTGACGAGTTCGTTAATATGTTATATTCCAGCACTAAGCTTAACCAAAGCTCTGATACCACAATGTGACGACCCCAAACCCCGTACTGACGGTGGCAAGGGCAATCTTTGGAATATAACACATAAAAGATAATAGCAGAACAGAAATAAATAAATACACCAGATAATGTACAATAGAATACACTGGATAAACATAATCATCAAAGTTACACAGTATACAGGATCATACTTAGTACAAAAACAGTTCAGCTATACATAAATGTCCACAGCGGAAAACAAACATAATATGTACAATAGGAGTTGAACAGCATAAAAGAGATAAATGATAGAATCCATCTTCAGCTCCAGCTTACCAGAAAGAGCCTGCTAAAACCTGAACATAAGGCTGCCCGTGTAGAAAAAGGGACACCCAAGTTTGCAAGTGAAACAAACTACGAGTCAGTCATGGGACTGGTATGAGAAATCTACTTAACACAATTTATAATATGGCTAATCACAGGACCACGCCACTTTCGCGGAACGACTTTACTCCATTGGATTGCCAGTGCCTTACAACAAGGAAATCTTTTAAACATCGAAATGCTTTTTACAAAAATGAAGCCATTATAAGACTCAGTTCCCATCACACAATGCAACGCGAACCGGAGGATAGAGTTTTTACCTTATAATGGCCAAAATATGCTTGATACGAATAAAACAAAAGCATTTGATATTATTACTAGTGTTTATATATTTCAAAAGCAATTTCAAATCATAAGTATCAATCATAGACGGCATTAATGCCCCATACCACTATGTCGCCATATATAGGTATACAATCAAAACCGCACAGTCACGTATTTGGAAATTAGATTTCCATCATGAACCAAGGGAAAAGATAGTCCTTACTGACTTCGAGACTGTCAAGCCCGAGCCTCAGGGTCAGAGCGCATCAGCCTTGGATCGTCAGGGCCAGTCCACCGATGTGGATTAAAATGGATGAACACTGCGTTACCCCACCCTTTGGGGCGTAAACGAGCCAACGAAAGACTCCATCGGCTTCACATAGTCACCGATATATCTGAGGCGCCTCGCAACAGCAACAACCACATAGGTGAAAATAATATAAATGTCAGTCAGTTTAAGCACTGACACCACCTCTAGCTAGAAGGAAACGCATGCCCTCCCTGATGTCCTCTCCCGTTTCTAGTTCATACCGGGGGTGAGGCTCGCGAATTCATGTTATACACAAAGCTATGCCACACAGGCCGTGCTTTGATCATCAACCACAAGACTTTGCTTTTCAACAGAAGCCTTGATCACTGCATCTTAGCATGTCACACAAGCAATTCACACCATGCAACTGAAGGCTATCAATCACACAGAATGAATTCCAATGTCAGACACACAGTCCATTTACAAGTCCGTTTTGGGTCTGAACGAAACCGGAGGCACTATATACCTCGCATACCCATCGGTCTCCATGTACGTCTGGACGATCACCACTCATTATCCATATTTTGGGATGCCTCCCAATCAGGACATCAGTTACCATCCAACCGAGGTGAAGATCTCCGGTCTTCAACCATCGTCTTCATCATCGACTTCTTATCGTCGATTCAGTTATTCAGAATGGGATAAACCCGGTCTTTCTGAGCAACCCGCGTATACAATAAACAAGTGCTACACAAACACAACATATGCCTCATTCCAATTCATCAGTCACTAACCGTAAATTAGTAAGAGAACGATTTCCCAAATATTAACCCCGAAGGTCGAAACCAACATCATATCAAAACCCAGGAAACCATTCGACTTAGCTAACCTTCAGTTAGTTTCTAAATTTCGCATTCCATATCGTTTATAATATTTTATAACGATTTATCGCTATTTTTATTTATTTAAAAATAGCCAATTTATTCAAACGATGCTTCAAGCCATAACGCTGCCATAACGCTGTTTTCCTTCAGATTTGATTTACACATATCTGAAAATCTAACCGTTGGATCTTCAAAAAATTTATATCATTAGAAAGAACTTTTCAAAATGAATCCAACGGTTTCAGTTTCGGTCGGATCTCCTGGTACACTCGTTTGAAGTTTCGATTTCAAAATACGAACTGCAGCGTCGTTATTCGTTTTAATTTAATTATATATATATATATAATCAATTCTGGCGCTGTTTTTTTCAGATTTGAATTAAACATTCCAGACAATCCAACCGTTGGATTTTCACAAAGTGGGTATTGTTGGAAAGATATTTCCAAGACGAACCCAAGGTTATAGTTTCGGGAAAATCCGACGGTCGGATCTCCCGCACTAATCGTTTGAAATCACGGTTTCAAAACACGAACTGTAGCTTCGTTATTCGATCCCTTTTATATATATATAATATAATATATTCTTCGATTTCAAAACCATATTCTTTTCATACATTTGATAAAAATGATATTTTTATCCAACCGACATTTATTTCGACACTTCACTATTTTTAACAATTCATGTATATAATAAAAATGTGATTTTTAATGTAAAGCAATTTGTTTCAAAACACGACTATTTTTTATAGTTCATATAGATGATAAAAATATGAATTTTATTATAAAACAATTTATTTCAAAACACGACTATTTTATATAGTTCATATAGATGATAAAAATATGATTTTTATTACAAAATAATTTATTTCAAAACACGAATACCATTCAACACATGAATTTCTATTCAACGAATGAATTTCTATTCAACACATGAATGTTTTCTATATTTCGTATATATAAAATGAAAATGTGATTTTTGTTGTTAAATCAATTTATTTAAAACACGAATACCATTCAACACATGAATTTCTATTCAACGAATGAATTTCTATTCAACACATGAATGTTTTCTATAGTTCGTATATATAAAATAAAAATGTGATTTTTATTGTTAAAACAATTTATTTAAAACACGAATACCATTCAACAAATGAATTTCTATTCAACGAATGAACTTCTATTCAACACATGGATGCGGTTTCAACATATGAAAATAATTTCAACAAATGAAAATAATTCTAACACATGAATATTATTCAAAATTTCGGCAGCATAACGGCCGGGTAGTTAAAACAGGGGTCGTCCCTAGTACGGCTCCTCGCTCTACCTTAAAGGCTCGCAGCTTTTGACAATGGGGATTCCATGCATCTAGTTCGCACGCAGGCGGCATGTATATTTTTTTCTTTTCCACAAACTAATCCTATGTGGTTTCAACCAAATAATTCTCAAACACAAACGGGTATTTTTCAACCACAATCTATAAATTTCAACCACAAACAATTCTAATCAACCATTCGCTATCAACCAATTTTCACACCAATCACAACCAATAAATATCGTCCATGGTTTGTGGACAAGGGGCGTATATATATATATATATATATATATATATATATATATATATATATATATATATATATGAGTATTTCACTTCTATTTCAACACATTTTTTTTTACAATGCATATATAACTTATACATCAAACGTACAACTTATACAATGCTTATACGTGAGGTGTACAACGCTTATATAACACATACATCGACTATATAATTTATACATCGTCGTTTTCCATATCGTTTATAATTCAGAAATCTCAATTTGGGTTCCACTCCACCAAAAATAGCAGAAGGCTCAGAAAAATATCTAGTCTCTTCTAGAATGTAGAAGACGTCCACACGAGTCCACTGTCCCTTGTTTCACTGAATTTCATCAACAAATGAAAAAGATATGATTTTTACAGTGAAATAAAAAACCGTATTGCTTTAAAGTGCTATAATATAGTTTAATTGAAATCAGCTGTACACCTCGTTTTGATTTTCTAAACTTGGTCTTCAACTTTCGTCGAATCCGTGAAACGATGCTTCGATCAGCCTGCACCACGTCGTCGGGCTTGGAGTCGCGCGCCGGAGCCACCCCAGGTTGGTTAAGTCGATCGCGCCCAGGTGGAGGATTTCGAGGGTGAACGGCGGCATTTCGTGACCCTCGTTCGAGCGAAATACAAGGCGAGGGGAGATGAGGCTTATACGGATTTGAAGATCGAGTGGAGAGCTACAAAAAGCTCAACTAGGCCATGGCGTTTCTATGCGTGTGGAGGGAGATTAGGAGGTGGGAAGGTTGGAGCAGCAACCGCCGTTTATCGCCAGGGGGGGGATCGGGTTTAGCAGGAGAGAGAGAAATGATGTGGCCCAATCATATTTTTTTTATATTTATAAATTTTAATAATCCAAAAATACCCCCTATCTCATACGAACTCCAATCCAAACTCAACGATTGTCGTCCCTAGTTAAATACCCCCATTCCGAACACAATGGCATATGTTTCGTAGGCCTATTCGACTGTTTGAGTCAGCTTCTCTTCAAATTAAAATATAAAACATTCAATATTTAATTTGAACGTACGTTTCAATTTGCCGAGGCCACATACTAATTCTAAAAATCCCCGAAAAATAAATCTAGCTATGTTTTGATGATACGGTCCCAACAAAACTAGTTTTATCGAATTCTGAGATCGTTTGAAAAATGGCCCTTTTCTGGTCGATCCAATTTAATAGAAATCGACCAAACACATTTTCCTTTGCCACGCTCACATACTAGCTTCAAAAATTATGAAATTTGAAACCTAGCAATAATTTGACATCCCGGATCACACAAAAGTGGTTTCGTCAAATTCTGAGATTGTTTGAAAAATAGCCCTTTTCTGGTCGATCCAATTTAATAGAAATCGACCAAACACATTTTCCTTTGCCACGCTCACATACTAGCTTCAGAAATTATGAAATTTTAAACCTAGAAATAATTTCACATCCTGAATCCAACAAAAGTGGTTTCGTCGAATTCTGAGGTCGTTTGCAAAATGGCCATTTTCACGGGCTATATAAACTCTATAGCGACCTTTCTGAAAATTCGTTTGGCCATAACTTTTGCTTCCCGCTATGAAAATTCGATTTTTAAGATTCATTAGAAAGATATTCAGTAACAGATTTAAATATTTTTGGTTTCACTAAAATCCGGTTTGTTTTGCGCTCGGTACTACCAGTCAAAGTTTGAATTCAAAATTTGAAACTACCGCGCCATTTCAGGCCTTGTTTATTATTAGAATAATTATATTCATTTTCAAGCATCGATTCAAACTTACTTTTCGTCGTTATTATTTAAAATATTTATTTTAAATATTTAAAATCCACTAAAATAGCCAATTTAAAAAATTTAAATTGGTTCAGATTTTACGGGTTGTTACAACAATGATCATAAAAGAAACAGAAATGAAATCAACAATTAATGGTTTTTTCTGTAGTTAAAACCAGACATCAAATGCTTGAAAATTTCAATGCTAAATATGAGTTTTATTTTAATGAAACCAAAAACAAAAGCATTTGTAACGACCCGCATTTTTCAGCGATATAATTAATTTATTTAATTATTTAAATAATGGTTTGGTTATTTAAAATGACCAGAATTAAATAATATTGAATATTTAATTAAAATAAATAATATAATAATATATTTAATTTCTGAAATAGTCAGAAATAGTGGAATTCACAAAATAATGTGAATTGGACCATCGGTGATATTTAATTCAGTTTAGAATTGAATTAGAATAACGAATATATTATTTGAACGACAGTTGAACGTATATTCTATATTATAATTATAATCGTGCTCGAAATGGCGCTGTAGTTCGTTATTTGGCGATTTGAACTTCAACTGAATGTACAAGATTCGTTTTAAATCGGATTTCTGTGAAACAAGAAACACTAGGAGGTGGTGAAGTATATTTTTCTGATGGAAGAGAAAAATCGGGATTTCGTCGTGTAGATTTTGATATATGTCCAAAACAAATTTTTGAAAAGTCGCTATGGAATTCCTTTATAATTTATATCGATTTATTTATATTTTAAAATGGATTTTTAAATATAAATCGAATATCGATGTAACACTGGATTTGAAATATCGAGTTATAAATCCCATTGGAGCTGTATGATATTCTATTGTGAATATATACGATAATATTTGTTTTTAAATATTAAATTTAAATGTTTTTAAATATATTTATATATTTAAAGGGGTTATTTAGAGGTTTAAAAATAGCCAATTTTTCAAACGACCTCAGAATTCGACGAAACTAGTTTTGTTGGATCCGCAATACTAAATTATTGTTAGATTTCAATTTCCATGATTTTTGAAGTCAGTATGTGGCCGTATGGATTTTTAGAGTGAAAAACAGTCAGTATTTTGATGGTTAAAAATACGCTGTGTGAGCAAACGAAGTCGGAATTCGACGAAACTAGTTTCGTTGGGTCCACAATGTCAAACTCTAGCAGCATGTCTGGTTTGGTGATTTTTGGTGTCGTATGTGATTTCAGGAATTTCAGAGGATGAATACAAACAGTGATTGCTTAAAAAAATATTCGAATAAAAAATTAAATAACTACCCTATAAATAATCTCAACTCTTGCGTAACCCCAATTTTACATTCTTCCTGGTCAAACTCAAGAGCGCCGTCACCAATTTCTTTCTCAACCCAGAAACCGCAACTTCAAAATTCAAAAGAAAATCAAAAGGAAATTGTTAAAATCCAAAACTAAGTGTATTCAGTTTCTGGTGAGGTTCTCTTCTTTTTGGAGTGGTTTTTCTTGGGTTCGAATACCCTATACGTTCGCTGGAAATAAGCAAGGGAAGCTAGAGTTTGTCGATTTGTCGATTTGGTGCATCAATTCAACTTTCGGATATTTTATTTGGAATTGAGGTGAGGAATAGCATGTCGGGGAGGAGTTTGGGAGAAAACCATGCAAATAGATGTTGGCGGTTTCCTGTACATTGAAGAACGGAGCTGAACGACGGAATGGCAGGCGGTGTTCGAGTTCGACATAAATGGTATGGGGTAATTGCATTTTTGAAGAGATGAATCATGGTGTAATCCATTTGGAGTATTACGAAGTAATGGAGACATGAGGCATGCGTGAAGTCGTGGAAATGGCGGGTCTGCAGTCCGAACGCGATCTATTGAGGAGGAAGTCGAAGTGCATAAACTTAGTACGGTTGGACAACGGATCCAACGAGATGAGGTTTGGTGAGTTGGATTCTTGTTTTTGTTGAGTATGAAAGAGGCATTGTGTTTTCAAAAGGGTGCGTCCATATCCGAATTTGTTTACTGTAGTGAGGAAGTTCGTTGGAGAAGAAAAGAGAACTGGTATTCGATGCGGGTTGGACTTGAGTGGGCCTTATTTCAAAGGTGAAGCCCAATTGAAATTAATTTAAGTTTTTTTTAATTCAAATAAAGTGTATTAACTTGTATAAATCGTAACTTGATCATACGTGAATGAAATTCAACGAAACAAGAACCGATGAGATCATATGGACGGTAGCTACACCTTGGAACTGACTGTTAGTGATTTGGGGCTTGTTTGGAACTATGGTAAAATTAAACGCCTGAATCAAATCAATGACCAATTATCGTTATTTAGCGATAACCGTCCAATGTGAGTAATCTCACTAACTCTGCTCAGTTTATATTTTTATAAAAATATTTTTGGAATTTATAAATAATGGTTTTTTGCTGTGTGTTGGCTGTTTGGCTGAACTGCTAGTCAGTTGATTGAAAATATAGATAACGATATAGATATAAATCATTAATCAAATATTGATTCTGTTTAGCAGAATATTTCATAGTAAAATGAAATTGATATTAATTTTATTGTTTGACATCTGTGGATGCAGGGAAACAGGTCGGAGGGACCCAACTGGATTCCTCAACATTTATTTTACTGTATTCATATATTGTGTTATATGATGTGATATGAAATCTGTTGTTGATTTCGTAATGTTGAATGATACCGGTCATTATTATGTGGTACGTTAAATACCATAAAGATACTGGAGTGTTAAAAAGGAAATTTTCAATGTTATATTGAAAAGAAATATTCATAAAATCAGTAGAATTTATAAAAAAAGGAAAACCATTTATTTAGAAAATAAATAGATTAAAAAGGAATATTTATTTGTAAATCAAATAGATAGAATTGAAAAAGGAATGTGTGTAAACTATTTACAAATAGAATTGAAAAGGGATATTTATTTGAGAAATAAATAGAATAGAAAGGGGAAATAAGTGTAAAGTAAATAGGAAAAAGAAAATAATTAGATTATCAAAGGAACTACTTATAGAATCAATAGATTTTATAAAAAGGAAATAATTTTTTTGGATAAATAGAGTTATCAAAAGGGGAATTATTTGGTAAATAAATAGATTTTAAAAGGAAATAATTGAAAGGTGACTAGAATTATATAAAAGGGAAAATTTTACATTTGAAAGATTTAAACCCATGCTTCGCACACGGGTATAACATGCTATGGATTTAAAGCAAAGATTTTAAATAGAATCTATTCTAACCGATGGATTGAGAAGATAAATTTATAAATAATATTTTATAAATTAAATAAAATGTTTATCATTGGACAAATATAATATATAAGTCAAGAGTTATATAGAGAAGTAAGAATCGATTTCAACATCGATATTTGAAACTGAATAATCAGTTAGGGTTAATTAGATAGAGTTAATCGAATTAGAATTAATTGAATATTAGTTATTCAATTTGAGTTGGTCAAATATAGTTACTTGAGATGGAGTTAGTCAACATAGTTATTTAGGATGTATTGCCATTTCATACGACTGCTAGCGTAATTCGCAGGGCTGCAGATAGCCTATGGCGGTCGGTTGTTTCCCGAGGGACTCAGGCGTAACCATTGTGATCGCTGCGACCTAGAGTCAAGCGAATGGAGTTAAATCGAATATTAGCCATTCAAAATAAAGTTGAAACAGACATAGCTATTCGAATATAAATTAATCTAATATTAGTTATTAGATAGTAGTTAAATATGTTGAGTTAAATAAGTTAAATTAATCAAGTTTAGTTAATCAAGTTGAGTAAATCGAGTTGAGTCAATCAAAACGAGTCAATCCAAATGAGTTAATCCAAAGGAGTTATTCGAAATATTTCATTCGAATAGAATTAAAGGAGATTAATTGAATGTAAATCATTTGAAGAGAGTCAATTGAATGTAAATCATTCGAGGATAGATTATCGAATATAGTTATTTGAAAGAGTTATCGAATATAGTTTATTCGAAAAGGTTATCGAATATAGTTTATTCGAAAGGGAGTTATCGAATAGTGATTATTCGAGAGTGAATTATACAATGGGAGCCGATTATATCGAATTCGGGAAAGTAATATTTACTTTCCGGTTTTAATCAAGATTTACTTATTTATTAATAAATTTGTGGTTTAGTCAATTAGCTAAATTAAGGGATAAAAGTTATATTTTGAAAATTTGATGTTTAGGAAGAAGGAATTATAATGCTACAATTCAAATCAATGTTTTAAAATTAAGAAGGGGATTCATAAATAGAATCTGAGTTACGTAAGGTAGTTGTTAAAGGTTTGAAAGGTGAACTTTGCCTATTTCAAGGTTAGAAATGTTGTCTAGTTAAGGTCTGAGAGGTAATTATACCCCAACTTGATTGACTTCGTTTTTAACTAAGGAATGGTTAAAGTTCGATAGGGAAGTTTGGTTAAGTGAATTCAGTTAGTGAGTGAAATGGCTTGAATGGGTGAAGCGATGTTTTATTTAAACAATAGTTTAAATCCGATAAAGGAGTTTGGAAATGTTTTCAAATAAGAACCAGAAATGTTTCTAAAGTTAGAAAATGAGAATTTACGAATATATAGAAAGGAAAAATGGATAAATTAATGATAATTTAATTAAAAGAAATAAACCTTTGAATGATGATTGATCGATAGAATTTCCATCTGGAAATAATATCATTGTTTGCACACCTGTTTTTCTTTGATAGTTAAATCACCAACTATCGAAGTTGTTGACCATTTTTCCGTCGTCAATACGGAGAGACCAGGATCAGATTCATTATCTGAAAACCACTCTGTATGGACGTTGGCCTTGCGATCAAATATTAAACACGGAGTTATGCCAAGGCTATCCTGTTTACAGAATAGTGCCTTCGGTTTGTCCAGTCCCAGGACAAACGTTAATGGACGAATGTCCAACAGAGTATATCTAACGGATCGCGTAAGTTGATCTCTTCAAATGTACTTATGTTTGGTGGCGGAGGAATTCGTTTCTCTTAGCTTCATACTCGTGGTATTTTTGAGGAAATCAATTGGTGATTTAGCGGGTATGACGATGTGGCATTCAGAATAAATGAATGTATGACCTGTCAAAGATACGTTATGACCTCAAGCCTCATCAACCGGGAAATGACAAAAATCGGGCAGGCAACATGGCTAAGTGGGTCGCTCCCATCAGGGTGTATATCACCCATCTAGAGAAAATCCATTTCATTCTTTATCTATGTTCTATGCTGTCCCTTTTCGAGTAGACGGTGGGTAGCTCCCAACCGTTGGTGGTATACATTCGATACACTCAAGCGAAATGAGTGATCGGTCATGTGTGGGCCGAGTTGCAAGATGTTCTTGTTGAACCCAGTGTATTTGCCTCTAGAGATACACTATCGGCAGGTGGTCCCATACCTTGTCATAGTTGGAATCCAATATCTAATAAGCGTCGCGGTTTTGTTTGTATACTATATATGTGGAACGTGAGATGCAAGCGTTCTGCTAGATTCTAATTACTTGTGATTAGACATTATTATAATGTCAGAGAAGTATTGATTTTTCCAAAATTGTTTTAGGTTATCATAAGGTAAAAACCGTCCGTGTTTATGTGTGGATTGGTCTTACGATTATCTTTTCTTTTGAAAAGGATTTTTGAAAAGTTATATAAAAATGATTTGAGTTTACTCACACCAGTCCCATGACTGACCCAGAGTTTATTTTGTTTTGTTTTTCCCTAAACTCTTATGTGCCCATATTTGAACGGGCAATCAAGTAGTTCAGGTCTTTACAGATATACTTGGAGGAGCTTGAAGCAGGAGGCTTCAGGACTATATAGCTATTTTTATTTCTGTTGTGTGTAAGTGTTGTACTCTGATAATGTTATTGTATACATATACTGTTTTATTTCAAAGTTATGTTATAATATATTTTATTCGCTCTGCTATGAGATTCGTGGTTACTATGATTGTGTTCTTCTTCTTCTATTCTAATTTTCTATCTTATCTATTCTCACCCTCTAACTTCTTTCTATTAATGATCTGGAATGTTCGATACCTGAATAATTAACATGGGTTTTATGTTGATTTTCGGAGTCGAAAATCCCAGTTCGTTACACTGGGTATCAGAGCTGAAGGTTAAGTGATTACCTTGGCTCTGTAGCGTGGCCCAGTAGAGATGGGGTTAGTAATACCCTAGATTGAGTTTGAGTGTATATATATGAGTGCACGTATTTGTAGATTGAATAAAAATGATTTTTATATTGTGGAGATTTATTGGTTGAGTTGTTTGTGATTTCTAGTCAATCAGTTTTATCCACTGTATCGATAGGGATTACCAAATACTTGAATACAATAAACCGACATAGTATGTTTTGAAAGAGGGTAAATGAGATAGTTTTACCCCAAAGTATATTTCGATATAAAGAAAATATTTATATTCGAATTACTATAGTATGTTGGGTGTATTGGTTGATTATAATGAAAATGGTTATATTAGTAACCAATTTGAGTTCGTATAATATGGAAGAAGATTAATTAAATCTGAATTAAATTAGAATTGGAATTAAAATCCTGAAACTGGGGAAAAAGTGTTTGTAAGTGGATTTGAGTTAAGTATAAGAAATTTTATGATACTGGGAGATTTTAAATTGTTTAGAAGTATCGTGAATGATATTTTGAAAAATATTTCAAATTGGAATTGTTTAAAAATGGTTTTTAGAGTGATATAGTATTGAACTCACTTTTATCACTTGGAAATAACTCTGATGATGCTGGTCACATCATCAATGTTCATTTTCGAGTTCTAAGTGATGGATTACTACCAAAGAAATTGTTTTGAGGAAAACAAGTTGTTCGAAATCTGAAAAGGAATATTTGGTATAGAAAAGCTAAGCTGTTTAAAAACTCCCAAGAGAGATTTTTTGAACAAAAACAAATTTAAACAGAAATTGGTGAAAGAAAATATGAATTGAATTGAAACCAATTAACTGGAAACTTAATTGGAATATAATATATGAAGTAAAATCAGATTTTGAATTTTGAGATAGAATCTAAAATGGTATTGGATTGGTGAGCTAGGGGTTTGAAATCAAGAATGAAGCCTGAGTTTGAAATGGTAAATTGGCTTGTTTAAGCGAATAGCTGTGTTGAGGATAAATTGATCAGAGATTGATCGGGATGACTTTGGTATATGCTGAATTGGCAGTAGAATGTATGGATTTAATGATATGCCCGACAAAAAGGTACACGTTTATTTTTATGGATTTGGTGATTTATGGGTCGATTTGTCAAGCCGCTTGGCTATTTGATTTTCTTTTGGATTGGAAAGGGCCTAGAGAGGCGAGTTGGGGTGTGAACTATTGACCGGTACAAAGGAGGTGCTAGCGAAATTTTTCAAAACGTTCGGGTATTAGAAAATTTACAAAATTTTTGGAAATTTTCGTTAATCAAAATTAATTGATATTTTAATTGGAACTAAATGGGTTCAGTTGAAACAGTAATTAAAGAAGTAAACAAATAAATTTGTACTAATCAAAAGGGTTTGTTCTCTACCTTAACAATTTCGAGGACGAAATTATTTTAAGGGGGGAAGAATGTAACGACCCGCATTTTTCAACGATATAATTAATTTATTTAATTATTTAAATAATGGTTTGGTTATTTAAAATGACCAGAATTAAATAATATTGAATATTTAATTAAAATAAATAATATAATAATATATTTAATTTCTGAAATAGTCAGAAATAGTGGAATTCACAAAATAATGTGAATTGGATCATCGGTGATATTTAATTCAATTTAGAATTGAATTAGAATAACGAATATATTATTTGAACGACAGTTGAACGTATATTCTATATTATAATTATAATCGTGCTCGAAATGGCGCTGCAGTTCGCTATTTGGCGATTTGAACTTCAACTGAATGTACAGGATTCGTTTTAAATCGGATTTCTGTGAAACAAGAAACGCTAGGAGCTGGTGAAGTATATTTTTCTGATAGAAGAGAAAAATCAGGATTTCGTCAGGTAGATTTTGATATATGTCCAAATAAAATTATTGAAAAGTCGCTATGGAATTCCTTTATAATTTATATCGATTTGTTTATATTTTAAAATGGATTTTTAAATATAAATCGAATATCGATGTAACACTGGATTTGAAATATCGAGTTATAAATCCCATTGGAGTTGTATGATATTCTATTGTGAATATATACGATAATATTTATTTTTAAATATTAAATTTAAAATTTTTTAAATATATATATATATATATTTAAAGGGGTTATTTAGGGCTTTAAAAATAGCCAGTTTTTCAAACGACATCAGAATTCGACAAAACTAATTTTGTTGGTTCCGCAATATTAAATTATTGTTAGATTTCAATTTCCGTGATTTTTAAAGTCAGTATGTGGCCGTACAGATTTTTAGAGTGAAAAACAGTCAGTATTTTGATGGTTAAAAATACGTTGTGTGAGCAAACGAAGTCGGAATTCGACGAAACCATTTTCTTTGGGTCCGCAATGTCAAACTCTAGCTGAATGTTCGGTTTGGTATTTTTGGGTGTCGTATGTGATCACAGGAATTTTAGAGGACGAATACAAACAGCAATTGCTTAAAATAAAATATAATATTCGAATAAAAAATAAATAAATACCCTATAAATAATCTCAACTCTTGCGTAACCCTAAGTTTACATTCTTCTTGGTCAAACTCAAGTGCACCGTCACCAATTTCTTTCTCAGCCCAAAAACCGCAACTTCAAAATTCAAAAGAAAATCAAAAGGAAATTGTTAAAATCCAAAACTAAGTGTATTCAGTTTCTGGTGAGGTTCTCATCTTTTTGGAGTGGTTTTTCTTGGGTTCGAATACCCTATACGTCCGTTGGAAATAAGCAAGGGAAGCTAGGGTTTGTTGATTTGTCGATTTGGTGCGTCAATTCAACTTTCGGATATTTTATTTGAAATTGAGGTGAGGAATAGCCTGTTGGGGAGGAGTTTGGGAGAAAACCGTGCAAATAGATGTCGGTGGTTTCCTGTACATTGAAGAACGGAGCTGAACGAAGGAATGGCCGGCGGTGTTCGAGTTCGATATAAATGGTATGGGGTGATTGCATTTTTGAAGAGATGAATCATGGTGTAATCCATTTGGAGTATTATGAAGTAATGGAGACATGAGGCATGCGTGAAGTCGTGGAAATGGCGGGTCTGTAGTCCGAACGCGATCTGTTGAGGAGGAAGTCTAAGTGCATAAACTTAGTACGGTTGGACAACGGATCCAATGAGCTGAGGTTTGGTGAGTTGGATTTTTGTTTTTGTTGAGTATGAAAGAGGCATTGTGTTTTCAAAAGGGTGCGGCCATATCCGAATGTGTTTACTGTAGTGAAGAAGTTCGTTGGAGAAGAAAAGAGAACTGGTATTCGGTGCAGGTTGGATTTGAGTGGGCCTTATTTCAAAGGTGAAGCCCAATTGAAATTAATTTAAGTTTTTTTTAATTCAAATAAAGTGTATTAACTTTTATAAATCGTAACTTGATCATACGTGAACGAAATTCAGCGAAACAAGAACCGATGGGATCGTGTGGACGGTGGCTACACTATGGAACTGACCGGTAGTGAATTGGGGCTCGTTTGGAACTATGGTAAAATTAAACGCTTGAATCAAATCAATGACCAATTATCGTTATTTAACGATAACCGTCCAGTGTGAGTAATCTCACTAACTCTGCTCAGTTTATATTTTTATAAAATATTTTTAGAATTTATAAATAATGGTTGTTTGCTGTGAGTTTGCTGTGTGGTTGAACTGCTAGTCAGTTGATTGAAATTATAGATAACGATATAGATATAAATCGTTAATCAAATATTGATTCTGTTTAGCAGAATATTTCATAGTAAAATATAATTGATGTTAATTTTATTGTTTAACATCTGCGGATGCAGGGAAACAGGTCGGAGGGACCCAACTGGGTTCCTCAACATTTATTTTACTATATTCATAAATTGTGTTATATGATGTGATATGAAATCTGTTGTTGATTTCGTATGTTTGAATGATACCGGTCATTGTTATGTGGTACGTTAAATACCATAAGGATACTGGAGTGTTAAAAAGGAAAATTTCAATGTTATATTGAAAAGAAATATTCATAAAATCGATAGATTTTATAAAAAAAAAGGAAAACTATTTATTTAGAAAATAAGTAGATTAAAAAGTAATATTTATTTGTAAATCAAATAGAAAGAATTGAAAAAGGAATGTGTGTAAACTATTTACAAATAGAATTGAAAAGGGATATTTATTTGAGAAATAAATAGAATAGAAAGGGGAAATATGTGTAAAGTAAATAGGAAAAAGAAAATATTATCAAAGGAACTACTTATAGAATCAATAGATTTTATAAAAAGGAAATAATTTTTTTAAATAAATAGAATTATCAAAAGGGGTATTATTTGGTAAATAAATAGATTTTAAAAGGATATACTTGAAAGGTGACTAGAATTATATAAAAGGGAAAATTTTACATTTGAAAGATTTAAACCCGTGCTTCGCACACGGGTATAACATGCTATGGATTTAAAGCAAAGATTTTAAATAGAATCTATTCTAACTGATGGGTTGAGAAGATAAATTTATAAATAATATTTTATATATTAAATAAAATGTGTATCATTGGACAAATATAATATATAAGTCAAGAGTTATATAGAGAAGTAAGAATCGATTTCAACATCGATATTTGAAAGTGAATAATCAGTTAGGGTTAATTAGATAGAGTTAATCGAATTAGAATTAATTGAATACTAGTTATTCAATTAGAGTTTATTGAATATAGTTATTTGAGATGGAGTCAGTCAACATAGTTATTTAGGATGTGTTGCCATTTCGTACGACTGCTAGCTAATTCGCAGGGCTGCAGATAGCCTATGGCGGTCGGATGTTTCCTGAGGGACTCAGGCGTAACCATTGTGATCGCTGCGACCTAGAGTCAAGCGAATGGAGTTAAATCGAATATTAGCCATTCAAAATAAAGTTGAAACAGACATAGGTATTCGAATATAAATTAATCGAATATTAGTTATTAGATAGGAGTTAAATATGTTGAGTTAAATAAGTTAAATTAATCAAGTTTAGTTAATCAAATTGAGTAAATCGAGTAGAGTCAATCAAACCGAGTCAATCCAAATGAGTTAATCCAAAGGAGTTATACGAAATAGTTCATTCGAATAGAATTAAAGGAGATTAATCGAATGTAAATCATTCGAAGGGAGTTAATCGAATGTAAATCAATCGAGGAAAGATTATCGAATATAGTTATTTGAAGAAGGAGTTATCGAATATAGTTTATTCGAAAAGGTTATCGAATATAGTTTATTCGAAAGGGAGTTATCGAATGGTGATTATTCGAGAGTGAATTATACAGTAGGATTCGATTATATCGAATTCGGGAAAGTAATATTTACTTTCCGGTTTTAATCAAGATTTACTTATTTATTAATAAATTTGTGATTTAGTTAATTAGCTAAATTAAGGGATGAAAGTTATATTTTGAAAATTTGATATTTAGGAAGAGGAATTATAATGCTATAGTTCAAATCAATGTTTTAAAATTAAGAAGGGGATTCATAAATAGAATCCGAGTTACGTAAGGAAGTTATTAAAGGTTTGAAAGGTGAACTTTGCCCATTTCAAGGTTAGAAATGTTGTTCAGTTAAGGTCTGAGAGGTAATTTTACCTCAACTTGATTGACTTCGTTTTTAACTAAGAAATGGTTAAGGTTAGATAGGGAAGTTTGGTTAAGTGAATTCAGTTAGTGAGTGAAATGGCTTGAATGGGCGAAGCGATGTTTTATTAAAACATCAATTTAAATCCGATAAAGGAGTTTGGAAATGTTTTCAAATAAGAACCAGAAACATTTCTAAAGTTAGAAAATGAGAATTTACGAATATATAGAAAGGGAAAATGGATAAATTAATGATAATTTAATTAAAAGAAATAAACCTTTGAATGATGATTGATCGATAGAATTTCCATCTGGAAATAATATCGTTGTTTGCACACCTATTTTTCTTTGATAGTTAAATCACCGACTATCGAAGTTATTGACCATTTTTCCGTCGTCAATACGGAGAGACCGGGATCAGATTCATTATCTGAAAACCACTTTATATGGACGTTGGTGTTGCGATCAAATATTAAACACGGAGTTGTGCCAAGGCTATCCTGTTTACAGAATAGTACCTTCGGTTTGTCTAGTCCCAAGACAAACGTGAATGGACGAATGTCCGACAGAGTATATCTAATGGATCGCGTAAGTTGATCTCTTCAAACGTAGTTACGTTTGGTGGCGGAGGAATTCATTTCTCTTAGCTTCATACCCGTGATATTTTTGAGGAAATCAATTGGTGATTTGGCGGGTATGACGATGTGGCATTCAGAATAAATGAATGTATGATCTGTCAAAGTTACATTATGACCTCAAGCCTCATCAACCGGGAAATGACAAAAATCGGGCAAGCAGCATGGCTAAGTGGGTCACTCCCATTAGTTTGTATATCACCTATCTAGAGAAAATCTATTTCATTCTTTATCTATGTTCGATGTTGTCCCTTTTCGGGAAGATGGTGGGTAGCCCCAACTGTTGGTGGTATACATTCGATACACTCAAGCGAAATGAGTGATTGGTCATGTGTGGGCAGGGCAGCAAGATGTTCTTGTTGAACCCAGTGTATTTTCCTCTAGAGATACACTATCAGCAGGTAGTCCCATACCTTATCATAGTTGGAATCCAATCTCCAATAAGCGCCGCGGTTTTGTTTGTATACTATATATGTGGAACGTGAGATGCAAGCGTTCTGCTAGATTCTAATAACTTGTGATTAGACATTATTATAATATCAGAGAAGTATTGATTTTTCCAAAATTGTTTTGGGTTATCGTAAGGTACAAACCGTCCGTGTTTATGTGTGGATCGGTCTTACGATTATCTTTTCTTTTGAAAAAGATTTTTGAAAAGTTAAATAAAAATGATTTGAGTTTACTCACACCAGACCCATGACTGACCCAGAGTTTATTTTGTTTTGTTTTTCCCTAAACTCTTGGGTGCCCATATTTGTGCGGGCAGTCAAGTAGTTCAGGTCTTTACAGATATACTTGGAGGAGCTTGAAGCAGGAGGGTTCAGGACTATATAGCTATTGTTATTTCCGCTGTGTGTATGTGTTGTACTCTGATAATGTTATTGTATACATATACTGTTTTATTTCAAAGCTATGTTATAATATATTTTATTCGTTCCGCTGTGAGATTCGTGGTTACTCTGATTGTGTTCTTCTTCTTCTTCTATTCTAATTTTCTATCTTATCTATTCTCACCCTCTAACTTCTTTCTATTAATGATCTGGAATGTTCGATACCTGAATAATTAACATGGGTTTTATGTTTATTTTCGGAGATGAAAATTCCAGTTCGTTACAGCATTTATCTTTATGTTCTACTTCAAATACTTTTTTTTGATGCAGCTCCACTCCTCCAAATTCAAAACACAAAATTAAAAATAAACATTAAATCTTAGTAGCTAAGAATGGAATGAATAAATTTCTATATTTAACATTGAATGTTATCAATATAAGGTGTGGATTCGATGCAGAACGTATTGGATTATTTTTATAAATCTAAAAAACAAAAGTGCACAAAAAAAAATTTTGGATGGATGAAAACATTGACTTAACACACTTTATAAGTTTTGTCAATGTATATTTTCGAAAACCAATAAAATAACCATATCCGTCAAAGATACAATGCCAATATAGGATAAGGCTGAAGAACTGGTAATATATTATGAACCATTTTAGCATACCATATTTCAATATATTCTATCGACAGGAAACATTAGAAACTACACTAAACATTAAGCATAATGAAATAGAATTCCGTTTCCTGCCACTAGAAAACAAACTTTCATTTATCAACAATTTTATGATTGTTAAACATAAACTTACATGCTTGTCCCGTTTCTTTATTTCAATATTTGCAGGTTTGCACCAAATCAGAAGCACGAAATTAAAAACAAATAATAAATCTTCTAGTAGCTATAAAGAGAATGAGTAAGAGTCCACTATTTACATGGGAATATTACCAAATTCGCGGTGTATATTAAATGCAGAACATATTAGGATGTTTCTAAACAAAAGAAAACAAAGCATAAAAAATTGTTAAAGGATGAAAGCCATACCTTATGACATTTAACAAGTTTTTTCAGTGGGTATTTTCAAAAAACAATAAAGTGACCTTGTCCATCAATGGGACAATATTAATGCAAATATAGCCTAAGGCAGTGGGTACTAACCTTGAAACTGGGATAAAGTTTAAAAATAAATAAATAAATTAGTAGCCCTCACTACACCAAAACAGGGGATTCCCAACAAGTATAGGTGTTACAAATAATTTCTTTAACACTTTTAAGTGTCACTAATGGCCTGTGAGGAATTTCCTGTTACACTTACAAGTGTTACAAACAGAGTGACCGCTAACACTTATAAGTGTTACAAACATATTCAGTGCTAACACTTATAAGTGTTACAAACATATTCATTGCTAACACTTATAAATGTTGGAACCATAAGATATGGTAACCTTATAAGAGTTACAAACATATTCATCGCTAACACTTATAAATGTTGGAACCATTAGATATGGTAACACTTATAAGAGTTACAAACATATTCATTGCTAACACTTATAAATGTTGGAACCATAAGATATGGTAACACTTATAGATGTCAGTATCATCATCCTACTAACACTTATAAATGTTGGCATACATAAATTGCTAACACTTATAAATGAGTATAACATGTCTTTATGATTTTCAATCACATATATAATTCAATATAAGATTTGCTACACTTCCATATTTCAAATTCAACAATGTAACATTCCCATAATATGCTCAAATATTTGTTACATGCGTCCAATTTCAAAATACCATAATATCATGTTCAAATTATAAAAAGCAATACAAAGTTTTACTAAAGATACATAGAACTTTAGATACTGCGAAGAAATAACGTGGACTATTGTCGAAAATCTTGATTTTGTAATTCCATCGACCATTGATGAAAATCTTCCTTGTTATTCTTGTTGGCAATCGCTTTTGAAGCTTGTATCATCTTTACTTGCTTCACTGACTAATGAACAGATAAGAATGAAACTGAACCTGCTTGGTTATTATAATTCAAATGATAAAAAGAGAGATAAGGAATCAGAAGAGAGAAAATTGACCTATTAAGATACAATACTTTAGACAAATAAAAATATAATACCTTAAGGGCTACATCAGGTAAAACAGCATGATCAGTCAACCCTCTGTTTTTTACTTCAGAAATCTGCTCCCTTAAGTATACATACGCCTCCTCGGAAATTAAGCTGAAACCTGTAGGCTTTCCTCCAGAACCGTTGCCACCAAGTGATTTCTTAAGATGGTCCCTAATACGATCTTCATTTCATGCAATAGGTAAGTCATTTATAAATATAATGGTAACCTGAATAATGAAGCACAAGATGAATCAATAATTGGACAGCTTACCAGCATGATAGAAAGGCCATGAGGATAAAATTTTGTAATTAAGAAAAGGTATACCAGTGAAATGTTATCTACCTGAGTCATTATCTCA
Organism: Allium sativum; assembly: GCA_030737875.1. Lineage (NCBI taxonomy): Eukaryota > Viridiplantae > Streptophyta > Magnoliopsida > Asparagales > Amaryllidaceae > Allium > Allium sativum. Next base: position 861,919,380 of record CM060922.1, read on the forward strand.
TTATCTTATTTTCTATGATATATACCTACAAGTTTGGTTGGTGACCAACATACAACACTTTATTATCTAGCAACCATGACTTACTGCAAATCATATATTTCCACCACCAGTTCAAACTTTATTAGCAACTACTCATGTTAAAAATAAATGGGGCATGATGCGCAATTTTGGGTCTTAATATGTTCAACATCCATACTTACAGCAACATGCTTGTTGGTGGCCCTATAAAATTAGTACAAGCCAAGAAGAAAATGATAATTAAGTCCACATGATATGAGTTCATAAAACAATAACAAAACCTATAAACAGTGGAGCTAATTTGTGTAAGAAAAACAGTTTGCTTTTACTTTCTCCGGAAAGAGAAGCATAATATCGTAGCTAATATAATTAACTGGATTTTTCAATTTTCTTTTTTCGTTTTATGAGTACAAGATACAAAGACGTGAGCAAGACAAAAAAAATTTCCATTATACTGAATTAGTAACTTAGCTCTGTCTTTTATTGTATTCCAATAAACCTGCTTCAGTTATGCACTTCAACTTAACTACACCCGTTTACATTAACATGTAATACAAAAAATGCAAACATAAACATATTTCAAACAAGATTTTCATTCTGGAAGAAGTACATAGAACGCAAATACTGACTTCCTTTGTGTTATGTATTTGGAAACTTGCATTACATGATGACCCTAAACAAATTGTATGTAGTATTAAGGGAATTTACAGAAGAAAAAGAATTTTATATTGAATACATTAGCAAACTCTTGTAAAAATATTTCCCTCACAAATGTACCCTATAAAAGGAAAATGAGAAGAGTAAAACTAAGATTTGTAATTCAAGAAGCAACGTAAAATCAGGAAAACGGGATAACCTTCTCTGCAAAAAGTGAAAGTGAGAACTTGTTTGATTGTTATATCAATAGCTATATCCCCTTTCTTTTCTACTAATGGTTGTTCTGCTCTTGTATGAAGCGACTGCCAAAATCAAATATCATATTTATATTTTAAAAAAAAATCAGAACATGAGCGGAAACAAAAATAAAAAAAGGAGAATATCATCAAAAAAACCAAGTACCATGTTAAATAAACCTATCAACATCTATATAACAAAAAGCATTGGCTAGTTATGAAAAGATAAAGAGGGGCTAAAACAAAGACATCAAGCGGCCCAAAATTATTGTTTTGCACAATCCCCTTTTAACCGCTCCAGACATGTACTCTACACGATCCCCTTTTATCTTCATTCCCAACTGCCCATAAACGTGTCTCCAAATTAAAATCCAACCGCTCCTTTCCTCTCTTTTTCTCCTTTAACACGTCGTAACTCTTCTCCCACTCAATTTTATGTCATATCATCGTCTGCATGTTCTCTCCTCGACGATCTCTCCCTAGCTTCTCAACTGTAAATTTCCCTAGCTTCGTCACCCAAATTGGAGATTGAAAAGAAAAGTCGTACTTCTCCGGTCATTCGTCTATCTATCTTACAGTACCGTAAATTTTCCTAGCTTTTCATGTTGTGCATCTATTTACTTATGCTAATTTGTTTCATTTCCCTCCTTACCTCATACATTTGCTTTCAAATCCAATTGCATTCTGCAATGCGATCACTTTCCCACATCGGCAGCATTTCAAGTAATTTTGTCTACACTTTTAATTTCACATTGCCTTATACTATAGTTTGTTAACTTACCTATTGGATGTTTCCTTTTTCAATATGAATGTAATGTACAGTTGATGCAAGTTTCATATGTTTCAATTTGTTATTTTTTAGCGCTGTGTGCAATGACGTAAATCATATTTTTATAAACATGTATCTCAAAACCACAAATAAGGTACTTAAATCTATTAAAGTCCAAAAGTTTGGTATTATTACATTTTTAATTCAATTCCTGCATTCGTTTACTGAAGAAAACAGAATACATTAACACAATAATTATATGGCTACACTGATTAGAATAGTTTTGAAAAAATATTAATAGAATAGTCCATTAACACAACGACTACATCGTTCATTAATAGATATCAGTTTTTCACTACAAGAGTCGGCTCAATTAGTGATGGCAAAAAACTGTCACCAGCCGTCGCCAACCATCGCCATTAGCCGTCGCCAATTATGTGGACACTAAGCATATAGCGTCGGCCATGGCGATGACAGCGGACACCAATTTTGCGACGGTTGGCGACGGCAAAATTGCTACATGGACAAACGGTTATATTTCCTACGAACGGTTAAAAGCCATCACCAACAGGCCCTCGCAAGCCGTCGCCAACCGACATAAGACAGTGCAAAAGAGCCGTCGGCAACCGTCACTATACGTGGCAAAACTGGGCAAAAAACCCACGCTAGCCGTCGCCAGTCGTCGCCATGCGTGAGCAGAAAACCATCGCTAGCCGTCGCCAAACTGAAACTTTTTTTTATATTACAACAGCTAACAGGCCATCAATCCACACAAACTCAAAAAGCAGTTCCTCTGCAACTCATATAGAATCAATTTCACATTCATTCACCTTATAAATGCTATAAATCAACTCATACCATCAACACGTCCAAAAACCATAAATATAAATGATAAACAATCGAAAAACCATTGACACGCCCACATCAAACAAACGAAGTCCAAAATACCATCATCGTCTCCACAAAACAACATAAACATCTCAAGTCCATCACCAACAACTAGTCTGTATTTACAAAACAAGTCCAAAATAAAAAAAGACAAAAGTACCTACCTACTCATCCCCATCATCATCCTCATCCTCTCCGTTCTGCTCATCCTCATCGTCCTCCTCCACGGGCTCACTCGGCGGCATCACACCATGCTCCTGAAGATATGCAGCAATCCGCGCATCCAGCACGGTCTCGAGCCTGTTATTATGAAAATCCTCTAAAGCTGCAACCTGCTGTCGAAGCATGTGGATCTACTCCTCATCCTGACGCCTCGTATAAGAGGCCTGAGTCCCCGCCATCTGTAATTATATTAAAATAGTTATAAACCATTGTCAAAAGTTTTTTTTGGATACTATACATGGTTTATACAATTATTGTAATAGAGTTGTCGATATAAAATGCACACCAATTAATAGAACCAATTTGTAGTAATTATTCATGCTAGTAATTAATATTTGTTTACGTGGATTGAGTACCTAAGTGATATTAAGTAATAGCACTTGTATATGTTTAAAGCCTTTAATAAAACGCTTTACCTCTATGTTTCCAAAGCCGTAGCGTCTACCCCTGGTAGGCGGGTCGATGATTCTGTTCCAAATGTGATTGCACTCCTCCACGTCCGGCTCGTGACCTAACTGCGTCGCTCGAGCATCTAAGGTCGTCCTGTATTTGTCCCGCGATAGCGGACAATTATGGAATACATTAAATAATCAATTCAAAATAACAATGTGAAATACAAATTATTACAAATGCTAACCATCGTTTCATAGGACTTAGGGTCCGTCCAGGTATATGTGGTGTTACCCTCCTCATCTGTTCGCTCGACGGCATGAGTCTGTGTAAACACCTCAGCAAGTGTAGGCTCCTGTTGGAGAGTCGGCATCTGAAATGATAAAATATATATTTGGAACTAATAAATACGATTTAAAAAGTTTAGAACTATTTGTAAATGTGATTTATCGTTCGTACCAATTCGCGACGATGCTGGGAGAAGGACTTAGACCAAGCCCGATGCGAAGCAGGATTTTTGAGCCTGTTTCCTCGATTTCGCTCTGAAAGCTCCTGTATATTTAATTATATGATTAATTGATGGATATACAAAATAAAATTTTAAAACAAGCTTAAGTAATTTACCCTCGCAGCTTCCGTGGCCCACAATTTCTAGAAATCGGCGTAGACCTCCTCGCTCATCCACTGAGGCCTTTTTTCGCTTTTTTGCCTTGTATACATTGCCTGAATAATTTTTCCTCATCTTCTGGTTCCATGCAGTGAGTAAAACATCTATATCGTCATCCCAGACAAGTACAGAACACTATAAATTAACAAACAAATCGTGTTACATATTTTATATAATTTTGCAAATGAGAAATATATTTATACTTACAAGAACCTCCATGAGGATGGCATTCCTAATCTACACAGGAATATCGTCCTAGTGAGGCCACGCCTCCGTCCACCTAGCGACATATGCTTATCTAGACACACGTAAAACAAGCTCTCCTGGAATAATATCAAACCCCCTACAGAAAGTACAATATTAGCATTTAATAACTTTTGAATACTAAGCAATTACGAAATTAAAAACTTACCCTGCGGACTTGGGCACGAGCTCTATGATCAGAAGTGTATCCAGTGCTGTACCGCTCGCACCTGCCTCTGAACTGTGGGTAGGTCGGCGTCTAGGAGGCATATCTGTCATGAAATTAAAAACTCATATATCATTATGCACATCCATTATCAAATAAACTCATACAACATATAATATCAAATGCAACTACAAGACTCATTTACATAAAAGAAGAAGAACCAGATAATAGATAACCGTAGCACATCATATAAGTTCACAACATAGCACATCATATAAGTTCACAACATAGCACATCATATAAGTCCACAACATTGTACGTACGTATGTAAACAACTAACGATACAAATAATATTATTCTTCTTCATTTTCTGATTCAGCCTCGGTCTCATACTCTATATCCTTGTCCTCTGTACTCTCAAAAGCTTCTATTAATTCATTTGATTCATCGTTTAAAGACTCTAAATGGACATCATTAGCAATTATTATTTCATCTTTTTGTTTTGCATCCGTTTGATATGGTGCATCGTCTGGAATAGCAATTCCTTCAAATGTAAATCTTGCCTTTGTTTTAATTATGGCAAAACAATCTGCTTTATCTCTTTTTAAGGACGGATACGGAGCAAAGTAAACTTGTAATGCTTGCTTTGCCAATACAAAAGGATCATACTTATAGTAATGCGATGTGTGCTTTAATTCTATTAGCTTATAATCTTTATGCACGTTGATTCCAGTACCAGGAACATTGTTGAACCAGTTGCACTTGAGTAGAACAACTTTTTCAACGGGTTGTATATAATATGTCAACTCTAAAATCTATGTCAAGACGCCATAAAAGTCTTTTATATGCTCTTCGGGATCATTACTACCTTTGACAAATACACCACTGTTATATGTTAATATGTCACCACCATGGTCTATGGTGTTGAATTTAAATCCATTAACGAAGAATATTGGATAAGTCTTAACATTTCTTTTTGGTCCAAGCGCAAGATGTTGCAAATGCTCGTCATTGACGCAGTTTATTGGATCGAAAACGTACTTCGAGAACCATTTAGCAAAATCTTTACTGAGATCGCCATTTGGATTTTATGATTCGTAAATACTGCAAATATAAATGATTTTATTACTAGGAAACAATTTATGTACACATAACTGTAATAAAGTTAAAAATTTAGTACCTAAAAAATGGTGCAACTTCAGCACAATTTAGAAGAACATATGTGTGTGCTACACGGTGATCTCTATCATCTAACCATATTTCTACACATTTTCCAGAAGATCGTCCATGTTGTCTAAAAACAGATAACATTGTCGGACAAAAATTGGGTTCCACGGTTTCATCATTACGAGGACCACTTACAATTGATAGGTTCACATAATCACTGAAGTAATGAGAAAAAAAGAACGAAGCTTCTTCTTCAAGATAAGATTTGCAAATCGAACCTTCAACTCGTGCTTTTGTCGAACTTTTTTCTTCAGATGATTCAAATACCTAAAATAAAATTAATTCAATTTATATGCACTAATGTCACTTTGAATTGTAAGCATAAATTTTACCTTTCAAAAGGATACATCCATCCATATTGCACTGGACCTCGAAGAATAGCTTCGGATGGAAGATGAATAGGTAAATGCTCCACTACATTAAAAAATCCCGGAGGGAAGATTTTCTCTAATTTGCAAATCAATATCGGAATTTCTACTTCAAGTTTACTGAGACGATCAATTTTTAACGTTGCCGAACGAAGCTGTTTACGGAATAAGCTTAACTCTGTTAAAACACACCACACTTTTACAGGCAATAATTCTTTGAACACAACTGGTAATAAATATTCCATCATGATATGAAAATCATGACTTTTCATCCCATTCAGTTTATTGTTTTTATAGTCAACACATCTACGAAGATTAGAAGAAATCCCATCCGGACATTTCAGTCCCTCAATCCATTTCAGTACAAGTTTTATTTGTTTGTTGTTTAGTTCATAGCACGCTTTGGGTTTTTTATTGTCATTGGGCTTCATATGAAGTTCTGGACGTTTACAATATTCTTCTATGTCACGTCTCGAATACATATATTGTTCAAAGAATTTATTCAATGCATGAATATTTTTAATGGTTCATACATATAATAAAAATGTGATATTTATTGTTCAAAGAATTTATTCAATACATGAATATTTTTAGTGGTTCATACATAATAAAAATGTGATTTTTATTATCTAAGCAATTTATTTCTATCATGAATAAATTATCAACACATGAATATACTTGAACATATGAAAATAATTCAAACACATGAATATTTCTGAAAATTTCGATAGCATAACGGCAGGGTAATTAAAACCGGCACCGTCCTAATGTACGGCTCCTCGCGCTACCTTAAAGCCTCGTAGATTTTGACAAGGGGGATTTCAATCATCTATTTCGTACGCAGACGAATTTTTTTCCACAAACTAATCCTATTTGGTTTCAACCAAAATCAACCATAATCAACAATCAACCATTCGTAATATTCACCAAATTTCACATCACAACTCAAACAAGTCGTCCATGGTTTATGGAAGACGGGTGTCGGGAGTTTCTAAACTCCGTCTACAACCTAATATATGAGATTTCTAAATTCTAGTGGTTCATACATACTAACCAAGGTCTTGGCTTGCGCCATACATAGTCATTCCATTCCAATAATTTCCACAATGCAATTCATTAACATATAAATATGCACAAAATCAACTAAATCCACATTTTCATCGATAAACAAATCAATCGACATTTTAGGGTTTCCAATCATTACTAAATCAACAATAATTCAACAATCATAACCTAATCACATAACATATACATTTACATAACAATTAATTAATTAAATTAAGAAATTAGGGTATAATTTATACCTTTAGAGGTGATCAAAGCAAGGGGAGGCGCTGGAGAAGGGGGGAGATGATCGGCGGCGACGTGCGGCGACGGCAGGTGGTGGTGGGGCAACGGCGAGGGGTTAGAGTTTTCTTTTTGGGTGGGTTTGGTGAGCAGTGTGGAATGAGAATTGTTGCTGTAGCTTCGCGGTCTTATCATTTTGGGTGACGGTTGGCGACGGTTGGTGAGGGCCGCTTTTTTTAGCCGTCACCAGCAATCGCTATGGGTTGTAACAAAAATGGGCCTTCTCTTATAGTGTTTGTATATCGCGAACTCAGACATAACCCCACGTTCACAGCTACTCTAACACAAGCCATTTTAGCTTTTTATTAAAAGGGTGTCGTCTCCTCACTCTAAATTAGCAACAATTCACAATTCTTTGTTATTAACAGTGAAGAATCAGGGTTATATGGTTTTGAGGTGCGGTCTCGCTTTCCTTAAAGCAATATTTGTCCCCACTCGTCTGAGTTTGCCAACGGGTTGAACGACAGTCCGCTTCCCAGGATACAAAAAAACCTGAACCCAGAGGCATGGCAATGCCCGCGAGTTTAATGGGATTTATTATTGGCAACAGATAAAAACAGAAACTGTATTTAGAGGAGAAGAGAGAAGAAGGGCGATAGATCATAATGAACTGGGCGAAAAGGAGATGCATTTATAAAAGGCGAAGAGTCATGACCGTTCTGGAGCAGGTGCATTCAAACAAACGCGTCCGTCTGTTCAAATTCAAAAAACGCGACTGTTTGCTTTCAGGTCACATCGCTTTCGTACGGTCACGCACGCGCCCACGTGCCCCAAGTGCCCAATCTTTGACCTATAAATATTTATAGGCCCAAGCCCATATGCATACCCATCCAAGCCACTACTCAATCCCAAGTCATTTTAATTCACAATATCATATACAAGGCTTTGTTATATATCTTGGAATAGTCCAAAAGACTTGGTGATGTGGGACTTAATGTTCTCCTCATTAAACAATCTACCTCAATAGTCCCCCACTAGATTGTTTTATTGATGTTCTTCAGTTTGATCTTAACTAGATTTTATGCATTATATACGGTATATATTCGATTAAACCACGTATTAGAGTAAGTATCTCGGGACTTTAAAGAAGAGCTGGGTGGTCTTAACTTAAACCAAGTCTCCATTGGCTTATAAAGTCGGAAATATTACACACGTAATTTCAATTTACCAATAAATTTCCCTACCTGTGAGCACCGTTATGGCCATGTGCTCCATCCCAGCTTAATGAACTTTTACAAGAGCAAACCCTATAAACTCTTGTTTAGAAGCGGCACCACTTCCAAGTTCATAAAGGTAAAGTTCTTTTTCCCTTTCAATGTCTCTATTACCAGACTAGCTAGAACTTTATTAAGAGTTATTCAACTCAGCCTCTTTATACCTGTAACAGTTTACACTAGTTTGACTTAGTGTCTTCCCAATCATATGATAGTTTGTTATTACCCATTAAACCTTAAAGTTAAGCTAATTAATATTAAGGTTGGGTTTCCACTATCATTGATTAATACAAGGTTTAAGTCCCATTCCGACTGACGTGTATCTTACCATTTCCCTAGTCAAAGCTTTTGTAAATGGGTCTGCTAAATTATCGCTAGATCTTATGTAGACAATAGTAATTATTCCATCATTTATTATTTTTCTAACATACCCATGTGTAAGACTTATATGTCTTGATTTTCCATTGTATATGTTACTATATGCTCGTGACATAGTAGCCTGACTATCGCATCGTAATGATATGGCTGGCATTGGTTTTGGCTATAGCTTGATATCTAGTAACATATTTCGTAGCCATTCTGCCTCTTTTCCGGCAGCAGCAAGTGCTATGAATTTCGATTCCATTGTGGAGTGCGAAATGCAAGTTTGTTTCTTTGATGCCCAAGAAATAGCACCTCCACCTAATGTGAAAATCCAACCCGAAGTAGATTTATTATCACCGGCGTTAGTTATCCAACTTGCATCGGTATATCCTTCTAATACACTTGGAAATCCATTGTAAACAAGTCCTAGATTATTGGTTCTCTTTAGGTAACCAATTAATTTTCCAATTTCTTTCCAATGATCTATACCAGGATTGCTAGTATATCGTGCAAGTTTGCATATTGCATATGCTATGTCAGGTCTTGTACAATGCATTGCATACATTATACTTCCAATAGTGCTTGTGTATTCGAGTTGAGCAATACATCTTCCTTCATTTTTACTGAGATTTATACTCGAGTCTATTGGGGTACTGACATCTTTAATTTTTAGATGTTCAAACTTCTGAAGCACCTTTTGAATATAATGTGATTGATTTAGTGCATAACCCCCACTAACTTTACTAACTTTTATACCCAGAATTGTATCAACTTCATTCAAATCTTTCATTTTGAACTTTGAAGTTAAATAATTCTTGGTGTCTTGTATTCCTTTTATGTTAGTACCGAATATTAATAAATCATCTACATATAAACAAATGATTACTCCATATTCTTTTGTAAACTTGGAGTAGATACCTTTGTCTGCACTATTATATGTAAAGCCATTTTGAAGTATAATTGAGTCAAATTTCTCATGCCACTGTGTTTTGGTGCTTGTTTCAATCCGTATAATGATTTTATTAGTTTGCAAACTTTTCTTTCATTCCCGGGAAGGATTAAACCTTCAGGTTGTTCCATGTAAACTTCTTCGTTAAGTTCACCATTAAGGAAGGTTGTTCTGACATCCACTTGATGGATATGCAACTGATAAATTGATGCTAATGCTATTAGTACTATAATTGATGTAATTCTCGCAACCGGAGCATATGTATCAAAGAAATCAATTCCTTCCTTTTGCCTAAAGCCCTTAGCTACTAATCTAGCCTTGAAAGTTTGCACGCTGCCATCATTATTACGTTTTCTTCGAAACACCCATTTGCAACCAATAGGTTTTGACCCTTGAGGCAAGTCTACCAGTAACCAAGTATTGTTTGATAAAATTGAATCCATTTAATCATTAATTGCCTCCTTCCAAAAAGCAGAATCTCTGAAAGTTATAGCTTCTTTGTATGTTTTTGGATCATCTTCTATATTTAGTACAATAGGAATTTAGTTAGTAACATCGTCTCGAGTTCCTTCTACAAGGAATGCTATAGCTTGAGATGATATAAAATCTGGACCAAAAGATTTCTCTTTTCTGATTCTTTGTGTCCTTCTTATTTCTATCTGTTCATTAATTACTTTTCTTTTATTACCAACAGAAGATGTAGTAACATCCGTTGGTGTTTGAATAATATCGGGATTTAATGACTGATTTGTATTTGAATCATCTTTGAATTTATTTTCAATAAACTTATCATCCCTTGATTCAACAATCGTGTTTGAGGATAAATCTATTAGTCTATATGCTTTAGAGTTTTCAGCATATCCTACAAACAAACTTTTCAATGCTCTTGGACCTAGTTTAGTCCGTTTTGGATCAGTCACCTTATAAAAAGCAATACACTCCCACACCTTTAGATACCGTAGATTTGGTTTTCGACCATTCCATAGTTCATAAGGAGAAACTTTAGTTTTCCTTGAAGTGATTCTATTGTGCAAATGACATGCAGACAATAATGCTTCCCCCCACAAGTTAAGTGGTAATTTAGCATTTAATAACATAGAATTTACTGTAATAACCCGGAAAATCTGGGCCAGTTTAAAATTTTTATTTTGGCAATTTTAGCGAATTTTGAATATTTAAAATAGATTATTTTAAATAATATCGACGTAAAATTTATTTTGAATATAATTCGAACGTATATATTATACGCGTCGTCGTTAGAATATAAATATTTATATATAATTATAAATAGAATTGAAAATGGCGCGGTAGTTCGATAATTCGATTTCAAACTTCAATTGAATATACCGGGTGCAAAACAATCCGGATTTTAGTGAAACCAAAAATAATAGGATCTATTTGATAATATCTTTCCAACGAATCCGAAGAATCAAGATTTCATAGCGGGAATCAAAAGATATGTCCAGTTGAAAATTCTGAATAGTCGCTATGGAATTCAGGCCCTTAAAAATGGACATTTTGCAAATGACCTCGGATTTCGACGAAACCAGTTTTGTTGGGTCCGCAGTGTCAAATTATTGTTAGATTCCAAATTTCATAATTTTTCGAATCAATATGTGAGCGTGGCAAAGGAAAACGTGTTTTGACCATTTCAGTTGTTTTTAATCGACTGGAAATTGGCCATTTTTCTAACGGTCTCAGAATTCGACGAAACTAGTTTTGTTAGAACCGTATTGTCAATACGAAGCTAGAAAATATTTTTCTGGAATTTTTCTAGTTAGTATGTGACCCCGGTAATTTGAAATGTACATTTAAAATTCAATATAGTAATTTAAATGTGAATTTAACGAAAACTGATTGTAACAACCGAATCAGCTTACGATACATATCCCATTGTGTTCGGAATGGGGGTGAAACGCTATGGGCGACAGGCGGTGGGCCTCGGTTAGAGGTCGTATGTAAAAGTCAACTTTTAAAATAATAAAATAATAAAATAAATAAATATAAAAATTTAATTAAACCCTCTTCCCTTATATCAGGCCCCCCCCCCGTTCTAAATAATTCCTACAGAAGAAAAAAAAAAAAAAAAATCTCTGTCGCTCAGCCCTAATCGCCTCCTCCCTAGGCCTCGTCGGACCACCGCCAGGATTGGCCGCAGCCTCGCCCCTCCTCATCTTCCTCTCTCCGCTGATCGAACCCCCCCCCCCCCCCCCATCGCTAAACCCACCGCGATGACGCCTCCCACAACCGCCGCGCCTTCCCTTTCCTCCTCCGATCCCTGTGCCGTCATCGACCCCCACCTCGATCCCCTCTTCTCCTTTTGCTACCCCCCCCCTCGAGTTCAACCAGCGACAACTCCGACCCCCCCCCTGCGCTGACGTCAGCAACCGCCACCCCGAGCCCCCTGTAAGTTTTTTTAATTTTATTAATTTTATATTTATTATATAAACTGAATTATATTTATTATATAAACTAGATTTTATAAAACTGATTTGTAATTGATTTTAAAAACTGAATTTTCTTTATTTTTTAAAACTGTTTTTTTATTATTACTTTAAAGCTAATTTTTATTTTATGTAGTAAAGTGATAAAAATATAGTTTTTATATTTTTAAAGAATTAAAAATATGATATTTATATTTTTAAAGTATTAAAAATATAATCTTTACTATATAAAGGATGTAAAAATATGATTTTTGGTCAGGTAGAGAGTTAAAAATATAATTTTTACATGATAAGAATATTAAAAATATCACCTTTATATGTGTAGAAAAATAAAAATGAGATTTTTATAAAGATGAAATCTTTAAATTTGAAAAGGCGAAGTCTATGTTTTATAAAGGCGAAATCTTTATATGGAAAATAGCGTGATAAAAATATAATTTTTATCTATTTGACATAGTGATAAAAAGTCGATTTTTATATATTGTATAATTGAATGAAAATTCGATTTTTGAATATTTGAAGTGAATATAAAAATATGATTTTTAAATTGAAAGTGAATAAATAAAAATGTGATTTTTATTTTAAAGACATCGAAATATAAAAATGTGTGATTTTAATATATGTAGTGGCTACGGGCAACGAAGATGACGAAGATGTGATAGCGATGAAGATTTCCTGCAAATGAAGTGCCGTGGAGCTGGATAGCTATAAGTGAGAACTTCTCACCTTTCAATTTAATTTTTCTAGTTATATATATACTAGGATGCAGACGGTGCTTAGTAGCACCCGACACAATCGTCCACAAACCATGGACTTGTTTGTTTGAATGTTTGGTGATTGATTGCGATATTGGTTTGAATGTGGTTTGTGGTGTGAAAAATCGAATCGATAAATTGATTAGGATTAGACGTGCGCCGTTATAAGGCGAAGGAGTAAGGCTAGGTTAGACCCTTACTCCAAATTTTGTGGTTTGCATAACGAAAGTGAATTTGATTGATGTGTGAATGGCGTGGGCCTTCACTAGACCGGGGATAAGGCTAGGCCTCGTTCCGTTTCTAGTATCGTGCCGTTATGCCGCCGAAATTTTCTAAAATATGTTAGAAAAATAAAAATATCATTTTATTTAAAGAATGAACTGAATAGAAATTCATAGGTTGAATAAAATGTTTTATCGTTAAAAATATAATTTTTAACGTGAATGTGAATAAATAAATATTCATTTACAAACCAGACGGTTTGTTTATGTACACCTATTTGACTGACATTGATTGGGTCGATAAATTTTACACATCGCCCAACTGCACAAATAAAGTCTGTGTTTGATTGTTTGAAACCCCACACGGGTGTTGGGATGAAATTTGAAGTTCACTCATCCTGATTGATTAAATATGTCGATCGATTGATTGACAGGCTGTTATAAGCGTTAGATATTTATATTTGATGCTTATACAGTGTAGTGCACTTTGGTTGATGGTTGATTATTTTTCAATGCTATTATATACATGTGATGTATGAAAATCCATATAATTAACATTATATGGTAATTGATTGGGCCTCATTCCAATTTGAAAAATAAAGAATATTATATAATAAAGGTTCATGTGTTGACTATATTCATCCGTTGATATTAGTCATGTGTTGAACGAAATATTTTTATAATAAAATTTATATCTTTATCAATATATAATAAAGGTTCATGTGTTGACTATATTCATCTGTTGATATTAGTCATGTGTTGAACGAAATATTTTTATAATAGAATTTACATCTTTATCATATATAGAATTAGAAATCAACTGGAAAATAGATGAGATGAGTGGTCTCCTGGATATTAATCTGATGTTGGTTTCGGCCTTCGGGGTTAATATTCAGGAAATCGTTCTCTCACTAAATTACGGTTGAAGTCTGATTCAATATCAAAGGATAGATACCCTAATTTTTATAAAATATATTAAATAACAAAAATAGTCACACGTGGACAGTACTCATTCGTTGAGATTAGTCGTGTGTTGAAAAAAAAAAATTTCATTTGTTGAATGAAGTATTTGAAAATAGAAATATATGAAGCCGTGTCGATTAGATTGACGCCATTTTGACATGAACGATTTATATCGATTTTATTCATTTAAAAATGAATATAAAACGATTTCGATTTAAATTGAATATATAACGATTTCGAAATGAATTGAATATATAACGATTTCGAAATGAATTGAATATATAACGATTTCGATTTAAATTGAATATATAACGATTTCGAAATGAATTGAATATATAACGATTTCGAAATGAATTGAATATATAACGATTTCGAAATGAATTGAATATATAACGATTTCGAAATGAATTGAATATATAACGATTTCGAAATGAATTGAATATATAACGATTTCGAAATGAATTGAATATATAACGATTTCGAAATGAATTGAATATATAACGATTTCGAAATGAATTGAATATATAACGATTTCGAAATGAATTGAATATATAACGATTTCGAAATGAATTGAATATATAACGATTTCGAAATGAATTGAATATATATAACGATTTCGAAATGAATTGAATATATAACGATTTCGAAATGAATTGAATATATATAACGATTTCGAAATGAATTGAATATATAACGATTTCGAAATGAATTGAATATATAACGATTTCGAAATGAATTGAATATATAACGATTTCGAAATGAATTGAATATATAACGATTTCGAAATGAATTGAATATATATAACGATTTCGAAATGAATTGAATATATAACGATTTCGAAATGAATTGAATATATAACGATTTCGAAATGAATTGAATATATAACGATTTCGAAATGAATTGAATATATAACGATTTCGAAATGAATTGAATATATATAACGATTTCGAAATGAATTGAATATATATAACGATTTCGAAATGAATTGAATATATAACGATTTCGAAATGAATTGAATATATAACGATTTCGAAATGAATTGAATATATAACGATTTCGAAATGAATTGAATATATAACGATTTCGAAATGAATTGAATATATAACGATTTCGAAATGAATTGAATATATAACGATTTCGAAATGAATTGAATATAAAACGATTTCGATTTGAATTAAATATAAAACGATTTTGAATTTGAATGGAATAGAAAACCAGTTTAATTTCAATTGAATATTTAACGGATTTGGTTTCAAATTGAATATATAATGAACTTGATTCAAATAGAAAACGAAACGAATTTAATTTGAATAGAAAATGAATTTGAATCAAATAGAAAACCAATTTGAATTGAATTGAATTGAATTGAAAACGAATTCGATTTGAATTTAAAATGAAGTGAAATGAATTCAAATTAAATTGAAATTTGAATTGAATAGAAATGAATTTTAAAATGAATTTATAAAGAAGAATTCAATTTTGATTTGAATTGAAATGGAAGTTGAAAATGTTTTTGAAACGAATTCAAACCTATTTATATAATTCGTTTTAAATAGAAATCGACGAAATATATATTATATATATAATATAATGGCCTGAATAGAACGCGCCGCGGCAGTTCGAAAATTTCGACCATTTATTTCAAACGGACATTACGGGAGATCCGACCGTCGGATTCTCCTAAAACCGGAACCGTTGGGTTCGTATCGAAAAGAGCTTTCTAACGAATATTAGAAATTCAAAATCTAACGGTTGGATTTGGAGATACGTCCAAATCAAATTCGAAAAAGGTCGCTATAAGTGCAGTTCGATGGCCGTTGTTGGAAATCGACTGTACGGGCCTTGATAAAATTATTAAAAATAGTAATAATTTGTGTAAAATCATAAGAAATGATTTGTGAAGATTTGGGATGAAAAACTCCATATTTGAAAAGATGAAAATGAATTTTTATCGAAATGAACTAGTTTTGAACTAAATTTAAAACCCAATTATTTTTAAATAAATGAATAAGATTTAAAAAGGGGTTTTAAATAATCGAATTTCTAATATATTTGATTGGATATAAAATGGGTTTGTCGTGAACTGTGTTTTAAATAACACCTAGTTCTTTAACCCAGTAAAAGGAGTTTTAATGAATTTGCAATTAGATTGAAATTCGAATTTATAATCTAAATTATCAAATTTAGAATTGAGCGAGATATGGAGTATCGCCAGTTTTGCTCCAAAGCGATAGTTAAATCTTTAATTAGATTTGAACGTGAAATGGTAATTAATTTTACCGATAAACCACGGTGTTAGATATGGAGTATTACCAGTTTTGCTTCATGGGATGAATAGGTTGGGATTGGGAAATAAAATAAATAATTACTTCGTTACGGTTCGCTAATCTCGACTAGTTGGAAAAACCATATATTGGTTTCAAACGACATCCAAAGGAAGATTACAGGATAAATTTTAAAGAATTTATCTTGGATAAAATTAATGGGAACCTTCCCCTAAGAATGTGGAAGTTAGAAACTAACTGTAGGTTGGCTAAGAAGAATGGTTTCCTGGGTGTTGATCTGATGTTGGTTTCGGCCTCCGGGGTTAATGTTTGGGAAATTGTTCTCTTGCTAATTTGCGGTTAGTGACTAATGAATTGGAATGAGGCGTATGTTGTGTTTGTGTAACATTTGTTTTTAATATACGCGGGTTGTTCGGAAAGTCCGGGTTTATACCCATTCTGAATAACCGATTCGACGATGAGTCGAAGATGAAGACGGTGGTCGAAGACCGGAAGTCTTCACATCGTTTGGATAATTACTGACGATCCTGATTGGGCTGTACACCCAAGAGGATGGAAATAGTTGGTGGTCGTCCAGACGTACTTGGAGATCGATGGATATGCGAGGAAAGTGCCTCCGGTTTCGTTCAGACCCAGAACGGACTTGTAAATGGATTGTGTGTCTGACATTGGATTTTATTCTGTGTTGATTGATTTCTATTAAATATATATCTGTTTGGCGGCGGAGAATTTATTCTCTTGCTTAACGCCCTTCTCTGAGACATACGAGCTTAGAGGTTATATATTGATAGATATCAATCGCATGGCATGAATTGCCTGTGTGGCATGCTGAGTTGCATGGATCAAGGCTTCTGTTGAAAAGCAAAGTCTTGTGGTTGATGATCAAAGCACGCCTACGTGGCAGCTTTGTGTATAGCGTGAATTCGCGAGCCTCACACCTCGGTATGAGTTAAAAACGGGATACGGACCGCTGGGAGAGCACGACGTTTCTTTCTAGCTTTGGTGGTGTCAGTGACTTACCAGCCCTGACATATATATACTTTTCACCTTTGTGGTTGTTGGAACGAGGCGCCTCGATTATAGGTCTGTAAGGACCGGGAAACGCGTGTTCAGGCATAATTAATCCTCTAACGTAAGTGAGGACCGGCCCAGCCGCATCCAGGGGTTACCCAGTGTGCGTAATCCTGAGGCATTTGCTAGAGTGTCTCGAACGCGGAGAGGAGCTTGCCCCTTGCCTCGACTCATGACGGAAATCCAATTTCCAATACGTGTTTTGCGGTTTTAATTGTAGAACTAGTACGGCGACATGATATATGGTACCCATGCCGTCTATGATTTATATTTATGATTGAAACTGTTTTGACACTATACACTTATTATAGTATCAAATGATTTGTTTTACACGTACCAAGCATGTTTGGCTATTATAAGGGAAAACCCTATCCCCCGGCTTGCGTTGCATTGTATGATAGGACCTGGGTCTTATAATAGCTTCATTTTTCGAAAAAGCATTGCGCTGTTTATTATATGCACTGGTATTCTTGGGAGGAAACCCGTTCCGTGTTATACGGCGTGGTCCCTTGAATTACTCTCTTTTAAAGTAAAGTTTTAAATAACTGTTTTAGTTCTCACACCAGTCACATGACTGACCTGGAGTTTATTGTTTTAACCTAAACTCTGGGTGCCCCTATTTTCCGCACGGGCAGCTAGTAGTTTCGGTTTTGCAGATTTATATTCACAGGATCCTGGTTTACAGCTGGAATGATATCCGGAAAGCTCTGTATCCGTATATCACCTTCAGTTGTGCTTGGTATTATTTTCCGCTGCTATGTAATCTATTGTAATCTCTGATATTTATCGAATGTAATTTATTCATTTATACTCTGTATATTCTTGTATCTGATGGAATTGTTGTAATAACAATGAAATGTTCTTCTGTTTGTGTTCTGATTTGTCCTGTTCTCAACGTTCAGGGGTTTCGAACGGTCTAGATCGGTTTAACGACTGATTCGGATCGAGCGAAATTCCAGGCCGTCACATTTACCATATCAACCAGAGTTCTATTTTTTCTTTCAACCAAACCATTTTGTTGTGGTGTGTATGGCGCAGTGTGCTGATGAATAATCCCATGTTCTTCATAGAAGTTTGAAAATTCAGTGGAGAAGTATTCTCCTCCTCTGTCACTACGTAGAACCTTTATTTTCCTACCTTTTTGATTTTCAACTTCTGTTTTATAGCGTTTGAACATGTCAAAAGCTTCATCTTTATTTCTGAGCAAATACACACATGTGTGTTTAGAAAAATCATCAATAAAGGTAATGAAATACCTTTTTCCGCCTCTGGTTAAAACTCCATTTAATTCACATATATCAGAGTGAATTAAATCCAAGAGCAACCGTTGGGAATGGTTTCTTTGTAATCTTGGCTTGGATACATATCTCGCATTTATCATGTTTATCATTTCTAACAGAAATAAGACCATGTTTTGCCATATATTTCAAAGGTCTATAATTTAAATGTCCTAAACATGCATGCCATAATGGTAAAGAATCAACAATATAATCGGAACATTCATTTATTTCATTAATACTTAGTTGAACATCCCATTACATGAATAACCTTTACCCACAAACATGCCATTTTTGGACAGAATTACACTATCAGCCTCTAAGACGGATTTGACACCACTCTTGCATAGGATTGATGCAGAAACCAGATTCTTTTCAATATCCGGAACATGAAGTACATTAGTAAGACTGATCTTCTTGTTGGAAGTAAAATGAATCTCCACATTTCCTTTTCCCAGAACCTTTGCACCATTTCCGTTTCCCATAAGCACTTCCTGTTGATCTGCCAATTCAGTGTAGGTTTTGAACAGCCCTTTGTTGTTGCAAACATGAACTGTTGCACCAGAATCAAACCACCAATCCGAAGATTTTGTTTCAGCAATTTCCAATGCAGTTCAGTTATCATGTCGATCTGCAAATCTGAAACCATAGCAATGATTTCTTGGACTTCATCGTTCTCAACCATATTTGCATTTTTAGACTGGCCTTTTTGTTTTGGAGGTTCCCTGCACTCTTGTTTGAAGTGCCCAAGTTTGCCGCAGTTGTAGCAAGCCTTGTTTTTCTTATCCTTTGGATTAGAGTTGGCATCCAACTTTGTTTTCTTATTTGGCTTAAAGTTCTGGTTTTGAGCATTTTTTCTCTTCTTTCCAGAATTGACATTGTTCACGTTTGTTATTGGAAAAAACACCATCATGGATTCTATTTTCCTCTTCAATTCATATGTGTTTTCCAATCCGTTCCAACGTGAGTTCTTCAGTCATGTGCAGGAGCTTTTTACGATAATTATTCCAACTAGGTGGGAGTTTAGCAATAATAGCCCCTACTTGAATAGATTCTGAAATTTGCACTTTTAAATCCACAAGTTTTCCAACCAGAACTTGTAAGTCATGCATTTGGTCCATAACAGAGACATCATCTTTCATTTCGAATTCAAAATACTGTAAGGTAAGAAACTTATCTGTTCCAATTTTCTCTGTTTTGTACTTTGCTTCTAGCACATCCCAGATTTCTTTAGGCGACTTTAGCGGAGTGAAGAGATCATACAACCGATCTGAAAGCGTGTTTAGAATGTGGCCTTGGCACAGTAATTCATCTTCCTCGCGTTTCATCCTCGTTTTCTTCTGGTCTTCTGTATCTTTGTCTGTTGTAGGAGGAATCGGTGGAAGATTTTCATCCATCACGTATGACACTTTAAGAGTAGTATGGAGGAACTTCATCTTGTCTTGCTAGCGAGTGAAATTAGTTCCATTCATTCTGTCCAGGCAGATGAAGTCTTGATTCATCAGTTTGAACGCGGATTTTGCACTGTTATCCATATCGGATATTGCTTTAAGTTTGTTATTAACAGTGAAGAATCAGGGTTATATGGTTTTGAGGCGCGGTCTCGCTTTCCTTAAAGAAATATCTGTCCCCACTCGTCTGAGTTTGGCAACGGGTTGAACGACAGTCTTCTTCCCAGGATACAACAAAACCTAAACCCAGAGGCGTGGAAATGCCTGCGAGTTTAATGGGATTTATTATTGGCAGCAGATAAAAATAGAAACTGTGTTCAGAGGAGAAGAGAGAAGAAGGGCAATAGATGATAATGAACTGGGCGAAAAGGAGATGCATTTATAAAAGGCTAAGAGTCATGACCGTTCTGGAGCAGGTGCATTCAAACAGACGCATCCGTCTATTCAAATTCAAAAAATGCGACTGTTGCCCACGTGCTCTAGTGTCCAATCTTTGACCTATAAATATTTATAGGCCCAAGCCCATATGCATACTCATCCAAACCACTACTCAATCCCAAGTCATTTTAATTCACAATATCATATACAAGGCTTTGTTATATATCTTGGAATAGTCCAAAAGACTTGGTGATGTGAGACTTAATGTTCTCCTCATTAAACAATCTACCTCAACATTCTTTACCCTTGAAAAACTATCTGCAACAAGGACAACTCTTTAATCTCATTACCAACTTTCCTTCTCTGTATCGCTATTTTGGTCGCTCTTATTGTCATTCATATTTAGGATTCTAAGGTCACTAATCGACATATGCTCACCACGAAGACTATGCTTTTACTTGCACCCGGGTTTGCTTAACCTCCTCCGCTCATTAAGATATGGAGCATTAGTCGGTAAGCTTTATTTATATAATAGAATTACATAATTTTCTGTCAGTTTCCTGTCTTCTTTCTGTTTTATGTAAACTATCCAACTGATGTGAATTTTTAGTGGAGTTCGTCTAAGTTGGCTATGTAAGTTAATTTTTTTTTTCAACCATCAATTCATAAGCTGCATAGAGCTACATGTGTTGCAGTTGTTAGAGAGTATGCACCCTATATTTTTCTCTTTTGTCGTAGCCATTTCGATTCAAAAATGCAATTTTCCAATGTTGTCACTGTATGTATATGTATACGTATACGTATGCCTGTACATAGAAGTTGCATTCAAAGTGTACTGCATGATATAGTAAACAATGAAAAGAAACATAAATTTAGGTGTACTGTAGTTTTTGCCAATGTTTTGAAGTTTTGTACATTTTTTGATCTTATATTTTACTCTAACAAAATGATGAATAGATCAGCAAAAATACAATCATCTCATCTCTATTAAGAAAGATAGTGGACCAGCTGGTCCTTACTTCCTTTTACCATTGTGAAAATAAATGTTTTATAGCTAAATCATATCCCAATGATCAATATATGTTTACAGCTATGGAAGCAATTAAACAAAACCACTAATTCAGATGTTACCAGATCCGTAAATTAGGCGTTGTTGCATTAGTTTTCTACGTCATCGGTATGTCGATCCTCTCATTTATGTTTTGATTTTTTCCAATTATGATCCTGTTTTTAAAGCTCCACTATTTGATACTTATACAAATCTATAATAATACGGATATTATTTCAGGTCGAAGGATCTTATTAGATTTATATGTTCATTTTTATTACAAAAAATGTCGTGAATTTCAAATTACTACTATTAGCTATGCAGAATATTGCTCTTCTACTAAATAAAGGATTTGGCACACTTTTTTTTCATGTTTGTTTCCATGCAAAAATCGGCATTGGCTTTGTTTTTACTGCCAGTGAAGTTTTTTCATGTATGTTTCTATGCAAAAAATTTGCATTGCCTTTTTCTTACTGCCAATGACTATGCAACTGCAGTCTCATCTATATAGTATATACAACAGCTGCAGAATCTAAAAAATTGGATTTAAGGTATACTTTTATCGTTAACTATATTGCTTTATTTAGTTTGCACTGATTAGGACACAAGTATGGATGGGTTTTATTTCTTTTTATTAACTCAACTCCGCTTATAATAGTAGTAAAAGACGATCAAAACCTGAGTATTAAAACATATTAAAACTGATTAGGACACAATTATGGATGGCTTTCTTCTTGCTGCCAATTTCTTTTTATTGCTTTATTTCGTTTTATTAACTCAATTATAGGTGTGGCTTTTTAATACTTGATAAAAACAAATAAAGGACACAATTTAACAAAATTCTGCCTTTTTTTTACAAAGTAACAGAAATTATCATCATGCAATGTTTCCTTACTACCATATTTGTATGCATGCATAGAGTTATTTCCACGTCAATTCAACTTAATAATTACTCAATTCTCTTATCTTATTCCTACTGTAAAATTTTAAAACGAGGTATACTAGTAAAACAGCATAACGGTGTAAAAACCGACTTTGTAATACATCCTGATTTACTTTCCATATAATGAAAAAAATACATTTCCAAATTGTTGTTTTTTATATATGGACATATTGAAAATTTCACCCACATACCCTACCATTTGTTCATTCATAATTAATATTTATGACTAATTTGCACATGGAATTCAAAAGTGATAAGAGAAAATAAGCATCATGATTTTGGCTGTAAGGCAAGGCTATAAGGCTGCAATTAATGTGAAATAACTTTACATATGAAATGAATGTTCCTAAACAACTTCTTGCATGACAT
Source organism: Allium sativum (assembly GCA_030737875.1). Taxonomy (NCBI): domain Eukaryota; kingdom Viridiplantae; phylum Streptophyta; class Magnoliopsida; order Asparagales; family Amaryllidaceae; genus Allium; species Allium sativum. The sequence continues at coordinate 861,942,309 of CM060922.1, forward strand.
ATATGGATATAAATAAGGTAAGCAATTATCATGCCCCATTCGGGAAAATGTTGAGATTTATAAAATTAACCAGATAGCTACTCCTGAGTTCCACCTATTTTCTTTGAAGTAATAACAAATTATGTAATCAAAATATTTTTTTCCTATTACGGATAGATATCATATCATTCTTAATAATTAGAAATTCGTTATACCAAACTGAATAAAATTCAACAAAACAGGCTTTACTTCTTGCAATAATTTTTTAAATTTTTCAATAATTTCTCAATTTTAATAGAATTTCTTAAATTTTAAAAGAAAAATATGAATATATTTAAATTAAAACGATTATTTTTAATGTTGCCTTAATTGAAATTTCAAGTTTCATGATAAAATAATTCATTAACCTTTGAACATATATATTATTCTTATCGAATTTTATTAGTTTAAAGTTTATTTTATTTACAAATATTTTCTTATTTACAAGAAATATATTTTGTTTTAAAATAAATTAATAACTTAAATAACAAGTAATAAATAAATAATGATTAATAGTCCTTAATAATTAAGATTGAATAATCAATATTTGATTATTATTAAGTAGTAGTTACTAATTAACAATTGATGAATAAGAAATAATAATCAATAATTATTATTTTTAATGGTTCATAGTAAATATGAAATAACTAATATATATATATAGTAAAAAAAAGATGACAAAAACTGGATTATATAGTTATTTTTGTAGGTTTTTCAATGAGCATTAATGAATCAAATTGTATAAGTCTTGTATATCAGTTGATTGTATAAAGTGCATTAATTAATGTTAATGTTAAAACTGGTCATAAATGCACATAAAGAAAGAAAATACAAGGAACTGATATAAGGCTTGTAATGATTATTTAATAGACATTGTAATTAATGCATCATTCAAAGGAGGACAAAATGGGTATTGTAAAAAAGCTTCAGACGGGACATAAGTTTTCGAAGGCTCAGTTGAATTAAGAAAAACCGACAAAGTCGGTTTGACAAATATACAAATAATCGCTCAATTCTCCTATCTTATCTATGCTTTTGTTTTCATTATCAAAAGGCAACAAACTAAAATGTCAGACAAAGAAAACTGATAGGAGAATACTTCCGTTAGTGAACCAATTATGAAATAAAAATACAAATAATCTATGTTTTACAAAAACCATACATTTTGAAATGATACTGTAAAAAACCTGTTAGAGCTTTTGTAACTTCATCCTTTTGTGCAGTAGCAGGAAGAAATATGTTCAGAAATGAAGACAAATTAATATAAAAATTAACGTCCCATATTTACATTTATATATTTCTAAGCATGTATTAAACAATGCATAACATAGCTTCACAACTAGGAGATAAGCTTCTAGTCATCAGGTGAATATAGTTAAGTAAGTCGAACTTCTGTTTTTTTGTTTCAAGTAATATATATTATCATGGCATCAACAGGGTTTCTTACCCAAGTGTAACAAAATCCTTCCCCAGTGCATTACAATCACGGTTAACAAGATGAAGACAAGCTTTAATAAATCCATCTCTTAGTTCTTGCTTGAATTCACCCATCATTCCAAAGTCTGAAAGAACATAAGCAACAATCAAAACCTTTTTTTTTATGGGACTTTGAGATCACAAATAATATCTCTAGTTTTACAGCATCGAAGAGTAAATACAATAAGATATGGTGACACATCATGTAACAGCAAATACAAAGACATTAATATACTAATATAATCTTTTATGATGTACTTTTTCTGATTTTCCTCTTTAATTACCCTTTCAAGTTTGTAAATACGTACATCACTTGGGACAAATACCATAAAACTAGAGGTAAATCGTAAAGAAGGCTATGCCATCAGTCAGAGCATGGAGATGAGAGAGATGGGGCATGAATATTATGATTAGGTTCAAAGAAACTACCCAGATAAGCTAACTTCCCATCAGAAGTTCGTAAGAGATTTCCATGATGAGGATCTGCATGGTAGAATCCATAATCTAAAAGCTGAGAGAGTGAGCAATATACCCCAACCTGAAAATTGAAAAGCAAATCAATAACTAATAGGACGTGATTTAGAGTGGACGAGATTTATGAAAATACAGAATTATGACATTTACCTCAACAAGATAAATATCTTTCACATCAAAATTCGAGATTGAATTATACCAAGGATATAAGTTATACAATAAATTAAATCGATTTTAACAAACATGATGATAATAATGGATTAACAGAAAATTATAATGAAATCATTTATCTAGAGTGAAACCTGTTCGAAATCGATTAGAGATGGGATCGCTGATATCAATCCTCCGAAGTCCATTTTTCTTTTTATTTGCTTATGACGCGGCCAAAAGAGGAATAAGCGTTGGGGTAAAAGGTTGAGGCATCGATTAGGTCTTAGGATGAGAACTTAGCCTTTTGCCCTTAGAAAAGAAGAGTTGACCAGGCATAACAACATATAGAAGTGATGGCACATTTTTTGTGACACATTTTTGCTATAGTAACACATATTAGTGTCACTAGTCTACAACACATATAAGTGTTGGCAACTGAAAAAAATAAGAGTTGCCAAATGGTCATTATGGTGTAGTGCCTTTTTCGGATAGATCTAAAATTGAACCATTAAAATGATTGCAGTTAAATTGCAACTATACTTGCAATCACATTGAAAGAACCAACAATGAAACAGTCGACGTATGTGTAATGCAGTTTACCAGCTGAGAAATTTGCAAAACATATATAACAACTGGAGATTATTATCGTAAACATAGTTCAGGTACCAAATTATTGAACTAAAGGTGCGTTCTTAACGAACGTGAACGGGGTATTTGAGCGTGGTACTGTAACGAAGGGGAAATGTGTTTTTAGCTACGAACGGGGTATTTGAGCATGACATTTAAGCGTGGTACTTAATTGTTAAATTAATTGTTATGAACTAATTAAATACTGATTTTTAATTGGACCATTAAATATAATTAGCGAATGTGTTGAAACCATTTTAAACAACAATATAATCGATGCAAATACATTATAACAACATTAAGCGTTAACAGTCTACAAAAAAAATGACATCAAGCACTAACAAATGGTCTACGGTATGCATTAAGCATTTATTAACAGTGTACACCAAAGCACTAAAAATATAGGTTGAAGGGGGGACTTGAACCTTGGTCCATCTAGAGCAAAGCATGTGCATGTACCAACTAGACCAAATGTGTTTTCATTAATTAACCAGATTAACCAAAAATAATACTTGGCGTCGGACGCGTCCGACGCCAACAACTCGATTTCTCACTTTCACCCAGCGTTCTTCCTGAACGGGGTAAACTGTGTTGGCGTCCGATGCGTCGGACGCAACCACCAACGGAAACGGGGTAAAAATTCACTACGAACGGCCCCTAAGCAGCTTGAACTTACCTTTTAAATTACGGAGTGGCTTATTAAAGAAAATGCATATACTGCGGTTATAGGTGGACCAACAAAACCAAAAGAAATTGAAGAAACATAACAGAATAAGCTCAGAAGGTAAAAAAAGGTGTTTCTGTGTTCTATTCAATGGTGACTAGTTAAACAAAACCAAAGTACATGAACAAACAAAATTAAATCATACCTCCATCCTTTTTAATTTCCATGGTTTACTCCAATAAGCATGAATGCTTCTTGTTTTCCTTTGTTCTAAGGACCTAAAGGATGAACATAACATCAAAAAAGAAAGACATGCAAGTTACAAAAACCCAATCTTGGTGGTTACCTTTAGATTCCCCTTTTCATGCAAATTAATCTTATCCTTCAATTTCAATGGTTACTTCCCTAAAAACTTGAGCTAAAATAATCAAATCGATTCAATCACAACCTGGAATTGAAACTGCTAAAATAAATATCACAGTTAAATAACAATTCAATCACAACCTGGAATCAAAATTCCATCTGCCCTATAGGAGGAACCCTTGAAAAAAAATCATAGCTTTTAATCATACATGAATCAGATATGAAAAAAAACAGTTGAATGCGACTGTCAACAATTATGTTTAGAAATAATTTTGCTAAAATGGAAACTAAACAGAGAATTCAAAAGGACAGAGAGTACAGGCATACGTTAACAGAAGAACAATGATGATGTATGATACACTTACATTGCCATCACCAACTTCAGCAATGCTTCCATGATTTCCTCTCCATGATATAATCCCTTTTCTTTTAGAGCTTAATAAACCTTCAATTCCACACAAAAACTGTAGTAATAAAACAAAACACAAACATGCAAAGCTAACACTTTCTGTCCTTGCAGATTAAATTTTTCCTGTTATTGTCCTTGTCGAAGTACTTGGGTACCCCAAAGACATGCTCTTCTCTGCCCATTTTATTCAAATGCATTTTTGCAATAATGGATTCCTTGTAATCATTTTGTTATAACAGGACATGCATTAGTGAAAGGATTGTAATGTATAAATTAAAGTATCTAATAAAGCGAGTAAATAAAAAATAAAAAAAAAAGATTAAAAGATAAATTGGAAGATTACCGAAAACTTGAAACTCGATCCGTGATGTTCAAAGCCCTAGACCTACAACCATCGCCTATAACACCTGAGTGGCAGATCTGAAGCAAGTAGTGTTAGTCGTAATGAGTAATGGAAAAGATTCAGCAGTTACATGTAAACGCATCAAATTAGTACAAATTATTGAGAGAAATTAGCACAAATTTGGAACGTTATCATTCAACCACCGCTAGGTGGTAAAAGGGATGTTAGATCCGAAGAAAGAGGATAGGCAAACGGTAAAAGGGGTGTCAGAGCTAATTGACAGAGGGTTGGAAAAGGAAGAAACATAAAACGTAAATCCCAAATTAAAATCTTACTACAACATTAAGTAAATTAGACATGTAAAACATCAAGTTTCTTACCAAGCCAATAGCAGAAGGCAAACGATTGACTGCAGATGTGGCACTGAAGCGTTAGTCGGATTAGATGTGTCGCTTGAAGCCAGATCAGAGGCGGAGGTAGTAAATTATCCCTCCTTTTATTTGGCATTGGAAAAAGGAAAGCAGTAGACGCTAGGTGATTTAATCGAGAATGAAGTAGGACGAATGAAAGTGAAGAAATTATGAGAAAAAGGACGGCATCGAGTAGCCATTGTTGTGTGAGGAAGAAGATTTTCACGGAACGACATCCGGGGAGAAAAAAATGGATCAATTAAAAGATAAAACAGACGGTCTCGAACCTTCTTTGTGAAGTAATAAATATATTAATTAACCGCGTATAATAGGTTAGATGTACACGTCGAAGTTTGCAGCCTGCCTAGGAAAAATATAGTAACAATTACAACACATAGAAATAAGAGATTCATGATTTTTCTGGTGAAAATAAAAGATATTTTTTTCAGAAAAGTAAAGAGAGGAACGTTTTAGCAGGAAAATGAAGGAACCAACAGAAGTGATGCTGCCATGTAGACTTAGTGGCTTCTGCTTTGGTATATATTAAGATTGCTAATGTAAAGTACTATATTTTGGAAAGTACTTGTGATTATTATGTTGTGAAATGATTTTCCCCGCTTCAGGATATAAAAATGATTTAGCACGTGGCTAAAGATTCTGGTAACCCGGACGACTAAAAGTATGGGTGAGATGGCAGTGTAGTCCCCGAGGGCGTGGGATTGTGCATCGTCAGTGTAGCCTGCTCCATCATGCAGGGTGCATATATACATACATATATATATATATATATATATATATTCGAGTTGGTAAGGTGCATACCCTTTGCCTTGTCTAAGGGGAGCCCGACATTTGGTTGCATACTTGTTTGTATGCATTGTGTTAATTTGGAATTCATATTTCCAAGTATTTTTGGTTTGAGATCCCAAAGTGAAATCTACTTTGATATAAAGCTAGATATGTATTTCAAATGATTTGAAATAAGAATTCGGGAATAAAGTCCAAAGGAATAATTTCTGTAAAGTGAATTGGATTTCGAAAAATCTAAATTTGATGGGTAGTTTGGAAAATTGCATGTTGTGTGATGCACTGTAGATCCATATGACTATTATTAGTTGTTGTTTATGCACTAGTATTCATGGGAGTAAACCCGTTTCGTGTTATACGGCGTGGTCCCATGGTTTACTGTGTTTTAAAGTAAAATTAATAATTGTTTTAAGTTCTCACACCAGTCCCATGACTGACTCGGATTTTATTGTTTTCATATAAACTTTGGGTGCCCATATTTTCCACACGGGCAGCTTGTAGTTTTGGTTTGCGGATTATTTCATTTAGCAGGATTCTAGATCGAAGCTTAAGCTGTGTCCAGAGCATTGATAGTCTTCCGCTGTGTTAGGTTATTTATTTCCGCTGCATTGTATTAAATTTATTGTAAATTTTTATTTCCGCTGTATATTATTTTCGATACTCTGATATTCTGTACTCTGATGTAACATTACAATGATGTTTATAAAAGTCTTCTGTTATTTGTTCTGATGTGTTGTGCGCCCAAAGTTAGCATATCCGCCTTTTGGGTTCGATTTAAGTCGGTTTAATGATCAATTTGGATCGACCGAGAGGGAGGGTCATTACAGATCGAGTATTGCAGTTGTTAAATTTCACCTTTTGAAGATGGAGACTATTGAAGATATCACCTCTACCTGTTGATTCAGGCTATTTCTCCTTTGTATTAGAAATTCTTGTATTTAGACCTCCGCTGTATTAAATTTTGTAACTCTGATATTATGTATAAATTTTTATTTTTATTTAATAGCTTCATGAACTACTATTGTATAATTTATTTATTCTGCTACGAGATATTTTGTTTTTCTGTGTCTGTGATTTATTCTATTTACCTTAAAAGCTAATAACATTCTGTCATTTCGAATGGTTCAAGTTGGTTTAATTACTAGCTTGAAGTGGACGAAAGAAGGTATGTTACATTTGGTATCAGAGCTTTGGTTTATCAAAGCTTTAGTCTATGGGGTAAAAGCTCATTAGGATAGGGTAGTGATACTATGGAATGAGTGGAATCATTCGCAGATCCTTCTTGAGAGAGAGTGTATTTTTAAAGTATAAGTAGTTCTTAATGGTTTTGAAATGTTTTTAAACAAATATTTTTGGATATAAAATTTTGTTTAGTATTTAAATCCTTTTTAAATCTCCCTTTCATTTGAATCCATCTTCCTTCGTAGATCCTCTTTGATTAGGTTCTTTCGTTCGTTCAACTTTTAACTCGAATTCCATAATTTATACTTGTCTATAACAAGGTAGGAAGTATAAGAAGAGTATAAGACTTCTAGCAAGTCCATTCTTATGTAATATTGATTTGAAATTGGTATTTTGAAATGTATTATAATATAAGTTTTATTGAGGAAATTTTGTTATATATATTTTGTAAATATCATTTTGGTTTGGTAATACCAATATTTTGGAAATAATTGATGTTTATACATTAAGATTTTATAAACTATAAATTTTGAATAAGATTTAAAGAGGTAGATTTTGTAAGAAATTGATTTTATCTTGATTGTATAATATATTTTTTATTTGATTTAATAATAATACTGTCTGTATATTTATTATGGATTGAGGTTGAATTTAATTAAATGAGTATGGAGACATATAATTTTTCCTACTTAAAATTCTAATTCTTATGATTTGATATATTATTTATAATAAATGATAGAAAATTTGGTATATATATTGTTTAAATATAGAAAAATGTTTTGAGTATTTGTTTGATGTTAAAATTGGCCTATCGAGTACTTAGTGATTTGGGTATACGTCTGATCAGCGTATGTGTTAAATCATATGTGTATTAGATAGATATAGAGTCACACTCTAGTCGCTTGAAAATGATTCTAATGATGTCTGCGGCATCATCGATATCTATTTTCAGGTTTCGAAAGTGGGATAAATATATTTAGCCAATCGAGACGTCGAGTGAATACTTAAAACTATTTTGAAATGTTTGGAAAAAATTTGATTCATATATATATATATATATATATATGTATGAAGATAAATATGAACCATTTGGTTTAAATATATTAATTATTTAATTACTACTTCCCTACCTCGTTCCTTTTCGGGGACGAAAAGGTTTGAGTAGGGGAGATTGTAACAACCTCAAGTTTAGAGTATTTTAATTAATGATTTAATTTAAAACTTTGGTTTATTTATTTTATTCATTTACAATTTTTTATGGAAATAATTTTTATTTTGATTATTTAAAACTAAATTTGTTTGGATTTTATAAAACAAATGAATTTTATTTTTGATATGAATACAATTTAATAATACAATTCAATATTTTCTATTTTTGAATCTTATTTATGGTAAATTTTAATTGAGTTATTTATTTGCATTCATTCTTGAATTTTTATATAAATATTTAATTTGTATAATTATACCCTCCATTTTCAATATGGAATTATATCTTTAATTTAATTTCAATTCGTATTAATTGTTGTTGATGTAAATATAGCAAAATTTTAATTGTTCTTTAATTTAATTTATATTTGTATTTATTGTTGTTAATGTAAAAATAGCAAAATTTTAATTGTCAGATTCTTTTTCTTTGTTATCGTTTATTCTATATTTAATTTGCAAATTTGTTGTTAATTTTATATTGCCAAAAACCATAGGTTCCTTTGTAATTAATATTTATATTTTTCTTTTTTTTTGAAACAAATGTTTACCATTTAAAGATGACGTCCATTTATTAGTTTAATTTCTTTCCATGCATGCTCGTTGTTTTCAAAATTAAATCCGTTTGTTCCCAAAGTTCATGCATATACATTCTATTTGTTGCTAAGCGTTAATAAAGCTCCTCCAATTACTTTCCTTATTCTTACCATTTACCCCTTGATTCTGCCCATTATTTAATTCTTTATGTTCAAGAAAAGTCAAACCGTTCATTTTACTTTCCGTTTCTTCAATATTGATGCACATTAAGTTTCCACTTATTCGTTTCCAATTCTGGAATAAAGCAACGCATGGATTCTTAATAAATAACAACAACAACAACAATAACGAAGCAGTCTATTGTGGTAAAAAATAGTGTTTTCCCCTTGTCCTTCATGAATTAAAACAGTCAAGAACTCCCTACTGTTCAAATTTTGAAACCTCAATTGTCGCTATGTATTACTTTATTTACGTTCCCATTCCCCATTTAAAAGTTGCTCCCTTTTTGTATTCATCTGTTCATTTAAAATAATAATATATAAGTGGCATTTGTTTCACTTTCCTCCCATCATTCCATTTTTTTTCTTTTAATTCCATCGCCTCTCCACTTCTTATTTTAGATCTGGACAAATTTTACCATCGTGAAAAAACAAGTCTGCTCTATTCCCTTTTACCCACAAGCCTCTCCACCACGCTGTTTTCTCCCACCGAGCCTCACATCTGCCAACTCCGCAACCCCCGCGTTCGAAACCTCTAACTGCCATCTTCCTTTGCTTCCGCTACGAGGCCCACCGCACGCCAACCCAAGTTCGCCCATGTCCTCCAGCCTCCGACCTTCACCTGCCCGCACCTCTCCGCCAAAGCCTCCAACTACAGCTCCACCCAATCCCCTTCGTGTCTTTTGCGTGCGTGAGTTTCTTATTTACTATTATTATTATTTTTGTGTGAGCATTGTATTTATATTGTGTATATATTTAGTACATGTTTGTGTGTGAGTTTTATTTAGTGTGTGCTATATTTTTTTCTTCTATGTGTGATTTATATAAGGGAAAGTCTATATAGACACAAAAGGTTCGACACAAATTGAGCGACACAAAAATCTATACCATATGATCACCTTATGACTTGCATCCCTCACATAAAGACAAATTAATCAAGTGGTTGAGATTTTATGCCTTCTGATTTATGTCAAAATTTTGTGTTCATATAGTTGCTCCCTTTATAAAATATGTATGTAGTTGTTGTGTGCGTGAGTTTGGTGAGCTATGTAAGTTTATGGGGTATGTTTTATGTGCGCGTTCATGTGTTGAGGTATGAGTATTAACATGTCTGTGTGTTATTTTGTTTGTGTGGTGTGTTGACATTTTGTGTTTGTGTTACTGTGTGGCGTGAGTGATCTTGTTTCTGCGTGAGAGTGATTTTGTGTGTGTCCCATTTTGTTGAGTGTGTAATTTTTGTTTAAAAAATTATTATTTTAGAAATATATATATATATATATATAGTTTGGTTGTGTGCATCAATTTGTATAAAATATTTATATGTGGTTTTTTGTGATAAATGTTTGTGTGCATTTATAAATCTAAAAGAAACATATATTGCGGCTTTGAATATGTGGAATTAAGTTGCATTGGAAATTTAATTATTTCAAAAAAAAATGTATATATATATTTGTTTTAGATATTTGTTTATATATATACCTTTTTACGGTTTTATTTGGGTGTGTTTGCGTTGTATGTAATTTAAAAATATATGTGGTTTGTGCTATATAATTTGATAATTATATTTATAAAAGTGATTTGGAATGTGTCGAATTTTAAATATATAGGTATATATTAATTTATTGCATATACATTTATATCAAATATATATACTATTTTGAAAAAGGATTTGTTGTGTGTTTATGTATAATTTAGAATATATACTATTACAATTTGTGTTGTGTCTACGGTGTGTGTGTGTATGAGTTTATGTGTGTGTTTCAAATTTTATATTATATATAAGTATATATGATTTAGTATGCGTTAGTGTTGTGTTTTATTTAAATGTATAATTTATAAAATATATTTTTGTGCATTGAATTTGAAATAAATAAATATATATATATATGTTAAAATTTAATGTATATTTGTATATAAAAAATATATATTTTGTGTAAAGAATTTATTGAGTTTATTTTGAGTCAAATTTGGTGTTGAGTTTGAGAACCGTTCCAAAAACCAAAAAGCCGTACCGATCCATTGAAAATTCACCAGCCTCCTCTTATAAAATAAAATAAAATATTGAGCGATCATCGAGTTAAAATCCATTTTGAATCATGCCTGCAAGTCGTCGTTTCATTTTGGGCCACGAGAGATGAGTTTATCTCACACCCGACTCACATTATTTTATAGATGTTAGATCAACTGAAACGGCCCGAACTTCCACGTGAAGGAAAGCACGGAGAGAGTTGAGAACAAGCCACATAAAAACACAAATAGAAGAACATTTCATTGTTTATTACAACAATTCCATTAGAATACAAGAATATACAGAGTATGAATAAATAAAATACATTCGGTAAATATTGGAGATTACAATAAATTACATAGCAGCGGAAAAACAATACAAAACACAACTGAGAGTAATACACGGATACAGAGCTTTCCGAGCATCGTTCCAGGTGTAAATCAGGATCCAGTGAATAGAAATCTGCAAAACCAAAACTGCTAGCTGCCCATGTGGAAAATTGGGGCACCCAGAGTTTAGGTTAAAACAATAAACACCAAGTCAGTTATGTGACTGGTGTGAGAACTAAAACAGTTATTTAAAACTTTACTTCAAAAATAACGTAAATCAAGGCACCACGCCGTATAACACGGAACAGGTTTCCTCCCGAGTATACCAGTGCTTAGAATAAACAACGCAATGTTTTTCGAAAAATGAGGCTATTATAAGACCCAAGTCCCATCACACAATGCAACGCAAGCCGGAGGATAGGATTTTCCCTTATAATAGCCAAACATGTTTGGTACGTTTAAAACAAATCATTTGATACTATTATAAGTGTATAGTGTCAAAACAATTTCAATCATAAATATCAATCATAGACGGCATGAGCGCCCCATCCCACTATGTCGCCATATATAGGATTACAACTAAAACCGAAATGTCACGTATTGGAAATTGGATTTCCGTCATGAGTCGAGGCAAGGGGCAAGCTCCTCTCTGCTTCGAGACACTCTAGCAAATGCCTCGGGACTACACACTCTGGGTAAACCCTGGAATCGGCTGGGTCGGTCCTCTCTTACGTTTGAGGATTAGTTATTCCTGAACACATGTTTCCCGGTCCTTACAAACCTATAATCGAGGCGCCTCGCAATCCAACATCCACATAGGTATAATAATCAATGATGTCAACGCTAGTAAAACACTGACACCACCCATAACTAGAAAGAAACGTCGTGTTCTCCCAGTGGTCTGTATCCCCTTTTTAACTCATACCGAGGTGTGAGGCTTGGGAATTCACGCTATACACAAAGCTATGCCACGTAGGCTGTGCTTTGATCATCAACCGCAAGACTTTTCTTTGCAACAAAAGCCTTCATCATCTACCACTTAGGCATGCCACACAGGTAATTCATGTCATGTGACTGATATCTATCGATATATAACCTTTGAGCTCGTACGTCTCAAAGAAGGGCGTTAAGTAAGAGAATAAATTCTCCGCTGCTAAACAGATATATATTTAATAAAAATCAATCAACACAGAATAAAATCCAATGTCAGACACACAATCCATTTACAAGTTCGTTCTGGGTCTGAACGAAACCGGAGGCACCATATACCTCGCATATCCAATGATCTCCAAATACGTCTGGACGACCACCAACTATTTCCCATCTCTTGGGTGTACAACCCAATCAGGATCATCAGTAATTATCCAAACGATATGAAGACCTTTGGTCTTCGACCACCGTCTTCATCTTCGACTTATCGTCGAATCAGTTATTCAGAATGGGTATAAACCTGGCCTTTCCGAATAACTCGTGTATATAATAAACAAGTGCTAGAAAACACAACATACGCCTCATTCCAATTCTGAATATTCTTTTATTTAAATATTCACATCTTCTGTTAAAGGTTCTTATTAATTTTATCAAAGATAAATTCTTCTAAATTTATTCTTTAATCATCCTTCGGATGTCATTTCAAACCAAATTATGGTTTTCCAAACTAGTCGGGATTAGCGAACCACACCAAAGTAATCATTTATTTAATTTCCCAATCCCAACCTATTCATCCCCTGGAGCAAAACTGTTATTACCCCATAACTAACACCACAGTGTTATCGGTAAATTTAATTACCATTTTTCCGTTCAAATCTAATTAAAGATTTAACTATCGATAGGAGCAAAACTAGCGATACTCCATTCTCGATCATTTTCCAAATTTGATAATTTAAATTATCAATTTGCCTTTCAATCTAATTATAGATCCATTAAAACACCACTTAGTTTTAATTTTCCTAAAAATCAACATTAATGATTATTTAACTTTGGAAACACAAACATGTTGCATCGACAATCTATACCGTACTATTGATTTCTGCTGATATATAACCTCTGAGCTCGTACGTCTCAGAGAAGGGCGTTAAGCAAGAGAATAAATTCTCCGCCGCCAAACATATATATATTAAGCAGAGATCAACCATACAGTTCGAAATACAACAACAAACAGGTAATCCTGTCTTTTACTGGGTTAAAGAACTAATGTCGTTTAAAACACATTTCACGATAAACCCAAATGACATTCCATTATTTATGGAATCTTCACGGAAAAACAAATCAGTATATATAATCGACATCAATTTCTGTATCCGACTAATAATATAAATGGAATAACGGCAAAGCCTTTTAAATTCCAGATGTATTAACAGTTCTCCTCCACGGAATTTCATTTCGACTATCATCAAATCGAATTCCATTCAATTCCAATTCAATATATTAAATTGGAAAACATTACTTTGGAAAATCACATTAAATCTTTTATAAATAGATTTATACATTCCAAATCATACTTCACTGTAAATTGGGTTAAAGAACGAATGTCATTAAAAACATAGTTCACAATAAACCCAATTCACATTCCATTAATTATCGAGTTAAAGAACAAGTGTTATTTAAAACACCGTTCACGATAAACCCAAAAATCAATTCTAATTCAATGCCAATTAAATATATTAATTAATTAGTGTACTTCATTAAATCTAAATAAAAAGATTTAACCTTTTCTCAACTGGGTTTAAGAACAGTGTTAATGAAGACACCGTTCATGACAAACCCAAATCCCATTTGATGTTAAATACAAGGCTCTGAATAGAAAATATATCGGCTTGTATTCAATATCAAATTCTGAAATCAACAAATATCGTATTGGAAATAACGATATAAAATATATCTTTCAAATTTCCATAACAATATTCGTATAATCCCAAATCCAATCATCGAAATATTCCGAAGATAATTTCGATTCAAATCCATTCCAATTCATATATTGGAAATTCTGGTTATTTTTAAAACCATTTCAAATCCAGTTTATTTATTTTAAAAATATTGAATTTATAATTCTAGTTCAAAACTAGTTCATTTTGATAAAAAATACATTTTTATCTTTTCAAATATGGGATTTTCATCCCAGTTCTTTCCAAATCATTTATTATGATTTTACACAAATTATTGATATTTTTAATAATTTTATCAAGGCCCGTACAGTCGATTTCCACAAATGGCCATCGAACTGCACTTATAGCGACCTTTTCCAAATTTGATTTGGACATAATTCCAAATCCAACCGTTATATTTCTAATTTCTATTATTTGTTAGAAAGCTCTTTTCGATACGAACCTAACGGTTCCAGTTTTAGGAGAATCCGACGGTCGGATCTCCCGCAATGTTCGTTCGAAGTCAATGGTTGAAATTCACGAACTACCGCGGTGCGCCGCGTTCTATTCAGACCATTATATTATATATATATATATAATATATATATATATATATATTTCGTCGATTTCCATTTAAAACGAATTTTATAAATCGTTTTAAATTCGTTTCAAAAACAATTTCAACTTCCATTTCAAATTCAAATCAAAATTAAATTTTTCCTTATAAATTCGTTTTAAATTCATTCAATTCAATTCGAATTTCATTTCTATTCAATTTAATTCAAATTTCAATTCTATTAAATTCAATTCGAATTTCAATTCTATTCAATTCAATTCGAATTTCATTTTCAAAACATTCAATTTTGAAATCACTTTTCGATATTCATTATAAAATGAATCAAATCGACAAAAATCTCGTTCGTGTTAAAATGGCGCTTAACTAGGCTTCACATTTCAATATTCACTTTATTATTTTAAAATATTCGATAATTCTGAACTGGAATCAGACTCAGTCAATTACCATATAATTTGGTTATATGGATTTCATACAATACATGTATACAACAACAATTAAACACAGTCAACCATCATCCAAAGTGCATTCTACACTGCATAAGCATCAAATATAAATATTTAATGCTTATAACAGTCTATCAATCAATCGATCGACATACAACTAATTATTGGGATTAGTGTATGTCATATATCATCCCAATACCCGTGTGGAGTTTCAAACAATCAAACTCGGATTTATTTGTGCAGTTGGGCAATGTGTAAAATTTATCGTCCTAATCAATATCAGTCAAATGTGTGTGCATAAACAAATCGTCTGATTTGTTTATAAATATTTATTTTATTTTATATACACGTTAAAAATTATACTTTTAATTATAAAATATTTCATTTCATTCCACCACACACAATCAATTTTCACAACAAAGTCAATCAAACAAACAAGCCGTCCGTGGTCTGTGGACGACGGGTGTCGGGTGCTGCTAAGCACCGTCTGCATCCTAGTATATATTTCAACTAGAAATAAAAATAAAAGTGAGAAGTTCTCACCGAGGGTTCCACTCCGCCGTGTTTTACTTCTGAACTACTGAACCGTTCGGATTTGTTTGAAATTCCAATGCAGTCCTTACCACGTTGTTCATAATAAAAATTATATTTTTATTGCTTCAATCTAATAAATAAAAATCATATTTTTATTTCTACTTCATATATTTTTACAACGCTTCTTTCTATATAAAAATTATATTTTTATATTTCTACTTCTTATATAAAGATTGAATTTTTATTTCGACGCTATAAAAATCACATTTTTATTTCAACATATATATAATAAAAATCAGATTTTTATTTCGCTATATATATAAAAATTATATTTTTATATTCTCTGTCTTATAAAAATTCTATTTTTATCACTCTACATAAATAAAAATCATATTTTTATATCTTCTATATAATAAAAATTATATTTTTATTATCTCTAAAATATAAAGGTCATATTTTTAATACTTCTATGATATAAAAATCATATATTTCTTCGCTAAACATATATGTAAAGATCCTATTCTTCTTCACGTGAATCCCATATAAAAGTCAAATTCTCATATTGCTTTTATGAGAATAAAAATCTCATCTTTACTATTTCAAAAATATAATCTTTCTAGGATAAAAAAATATTTTCTATTTGAAAAAACTATACTTTTCTATTTGATAAAAACCAAAGTTTTCCTATAAAAATAAAATTAGTTTTTCATACATTAAAATCTAAACTTTATTTACAGATTTATATAAAAGAAATAATTGAAAGAAACTGAAATAAATAAACTAGAATAAATAAGCTTTTACCTTTGTTTTGAAGGGAGGAGGGCTTCATCACCGTCGCCTGAAGGGGAGGGGTCTGGGGTGCGATGGCGCAGCATAGGGAGGGGCGCGAGGTGGCGACAGCAGTCTTCTCAGAGGATTGGGGTGTTGGGGCTCGTCTGGAGGAAGGGGGAAGGGGGAGAGGGGCGTCGTTGCTTAGGAGGAGGAGGGAGGAAGGCGTCGCCGCCTGGGGAGGCGCGGTGGCGGGGCGTTGACGAGAAAGGGGGAGGGCGTCGAGATTTAGGTTTTTTTTTTTTTTTTGAAATGAACGACCGGGGGAGGGGGCTGAGAGAGAGGGGTTTTTATTATTTTATTATTATTTAATTTCAAAAAGTACCTTTTGATTTTGAATTCGAAATCAAACCCACCGACTGTCGTCCCTAGCTAATTACCCTCATTCCGAACACAATGGTATATGTATCATAGGCTGATTTGACTGTTTCGATCAATTTCCATCAAAAATCAAAATATAAATCTATATATTGAATTATAACGCACATTTCAATTTACCGGAGCCACATACTGTCTTTGAAAATTCCAGAAAAATTATTTCTTGCTTCGTATTGACGATCCAGTCCTAACAAAACTAATTTCGTCAAATTCTGAGACCGTTTGAAAAATGGCCATTTTCTGGTCGATCAAAATTGACTGAAACTGTCAAAACACATTTAACTTCGCCACGAGCACATATTGATTCAGAAAATTACGAATTTTGGAATCTAGCAATAACTTGACATCCCGGATCCAACAAAAGTGGTTTCATCGAAAACCGAGGTCGTTCGCAAAATGTCCATTTTTAAAGGGCCAGAATTCCATAACGACTATTCTGAAATTTCAACTGGGCATAACATTTTATCCCCGCTATGAAATTTCAATTTTTCGGATTCGTTGGAAAGATATTCTCAATTAGATCTTAATATTTTTGGTTTCGCTAAAATCCGGTATATTTTGAATCCTGTACATTCATTTGAACTTAGAAATCGAGTTTTCAAACTATAGCGCCATTTTCAATTCCTTTTATAATATAAAATAAAATATTTATATTCTAACGAGGATCTATATAAATATATAAGTTCTAATTCTATTCAAAATAAATTTTTCGTCGTTATTATTTAAAATAATTCATTTAAAATATTCAAAATTCACTAAAATTGCCAAAATAAAAATTTTAAATTGGCTCGGATTTTCAGGGTTGTTACAATCTCCCCCACTTAAAACTTTTCGTCTCCGAAAAGGAACGAAGCTGAAAGTTGTTTAACAAACCAACTCAACTTTCATTATTTTCATTATGGCTTAAGTTCTTCAACTTTTCAGTTTCTAAGAACTTTTCAAATTTTTCAAAAATTTGGCTAACACCCTAAATTTTCAAAAAATTTCGCCATAACCTCCCCTGCACCGGGAGCTTCGGGATATTTCAAATAGCCTCCCATGGCCCTCACCAATCCAAAAGAAAAAGAAAAAGCCAAGCGGCTAGCCAATCGGCTCATAAAATCATCCAAACCCCAAGAAATACAATAACCATGTACCTATTTGTCGGGCAAACAATTTTATTCCTCTGCTCTAGCCTCATTGCTATGACCTGTTCAATGGATACACATGTATATGCATGCAATTGCAAATAATTTTCAATACAGTTAAATATTTGGTTCAATTTGGCCGAAATTCGCCGTTCATTCACATAATGGTTTAGAGGGATAATCATACAACACAACCATCAATCAATTAGCGAATTAACATTTCAAATTCATAATTTTGATATATAGCCAAAAATCACATTTTTGATGCCAATTCACAACAATAAGCCCTATCTAGTTTTGGTTCTCACATCAGTCTAATGGAAATATATAGAAATCCCACTTTCGAAACCCGAACATTAATATTGATGATGCCATGGTCATTATCAACATCATCTCCGGGCAACTAGAGTGTGCTTCTACATCTATCCTGTATATTAAAACTTCGAATACACGTTTGCAAGGAGTATATGCAAAATCTTTATATATTGGATTGTCCAAATTCAATACAAATAATTATTCAAACACGTTGAATAACGTTTAAAATTTCAAAACTGTTAGCCCACTTTGTGAACTGGGCAACATAAAGTAGAGATGTAAAAACATTGAAGAGCTTAGAGAGCATTATAGCGGGTCGGATCGGAGAAATGTAGCGGGTCGGATCAGATATACGTTGCTGATCGGATCGGAGAGCTGCTACTGTTTGGTTCAAGGAGACATTGCTATCTGGATCGGACAGTTGCTTACTGTCAATCGGAGCGGAGGGCCACCTACTTGCTACATAGATAGATCGGAACGGAGTGGAAGAGAACGAAGACTTAACCTTGGGACAAAACCGGATCGGATACCCCGATCCGAACCCCTCCTGTACACTATTCCGATCCGAATTCATCTTCCACGTCACTCTCCTTCATGATCGCCTGGTTATTCGGAGCGGCTATGACCAGTTCCTACCCACAACGTCCACTGCTCTGATGCGTTGTCAACATAGAAATCCATCCGAACCCGAGGCTGATGGGATGGATGACACGTGGCTCCGATCAGGATCGGGTTCTGAGCGAATTTTCACCTATAAATACCATGTCTGGAGACAATGAAAAGGATCTTCTTCTTTTTGGCATTTTGAGAGTTCAACCACTTTCATAACCCGAAGTCCAGCACTCCTGGATAATTCAAATCGTCTTTCAACATTTGTTTTTAGACAATTGAGTGAATATAAGTGAGTTGTGAGAGAAATTGAGTGAATATCTCATTGTAATTGCAACTACATCATTGAAAATAGTGATTGACAAGTGGACGTAGACATTTCTTCGCCGAACCACTATAAAATATGTGTCTCTATTTTATTTTTGATCTTATTTCATTCTGCTTTTAATCAATTTAGGTGTTAGAACCACTTTTTGGTCTAACATTTTGGTGCTTTCACTGAGAAACATCTGAATTCTTTGTTTTTCGGGATTATTGTTCTACTTTTTGGACCGTTGAGTTCAAAGAAGTTAATCCTCAAGTTTCGACGCTCTTGGATATTTGTTGAATTGATTGTTGAAGAACCATGGCCAAAGGAAAAGGCAAAGAAGTTCAATCTAGTCGAGGAAATGGAGTTGGCGAAGATCAGCAAAATGCGGTCGTGACAAGGTCTCGTGGGCAGAGCTCAGCAGCAGGACGGACCGATACAGGAAATCCGAACCGCCTTCAGGGGGAGAGCTCCGATCCGATCCGGGTAGGAGAATCTGAAGCATTGCATACCCCCAACCTGAACCGACCCGAGCAACTTGCCATACACGGACCCGACCTGGCGTCCCAGCTCCGACCCGAACAGGCTTCCCAGCTCCGAACCGACCCGATTTTCCATCTCCGAACCGATCCGACACTTGGTGATGTTGGAACTTCTACTCGAGCCCCTACAAATGCTCCGATTCCAGCCAACAGGGTCAATGATCAGGTCAATTCATCCGCACCTATTACTCAAGGAGATTTCTCGCGCCTACTTGACATGCTTGAGAGTACCAGGGGGGCTATGAAAATCCACGAGCGCACCAATCTCATGATGCAAGAAAATATGAGACTCATGAGCAGGGAAATTAGCGAACTCCGTAGACAGAGAACCCCATCCCCGGTTCGTCACACACCAATGGATCAGTCTTCTTCTTCCGAGGAAGAGCGGCCCTGTGAAAGAAGGCCGCTCGAACGACCTCAGAATTTGGAGCAGCTGACGTTCGGATCTTTGGGGTCTCGCGAGGATATTGCACGAGCACTAGGAAACAATGATCCCACTCAGGGGCAAAGGCTCCAGCCCCCTCCTCCCGAGATCGACCGGGAGCGTAGGGAATGAAGTAGAGCAGAAGCAGCTCAAAGAAGAAGGGCATCTCCTGAACAAGAGCCAGAAGGAACCCGGATACCAGGGCCATGGAGCCTGAATGGCCCCTAACTAATGCTGATGTACAAGCAATGGTACGCCAGATTATGTCCGAGAGCCGGAACTATACCAATGAAGATTATGGCATTGAGCGAAGCCATACTCCTTTCACTGACGACATCCTCAATTTTCAATTTCCCCGACGTTTTAACCTGCCGTAGATGGACAAGTACAATGGGAGAACTGATCCGGGACAGCATTTGATGCGATACTCGTGGCTCATGAATGCTGCAGCTGCTCCTGATGCAGTGAAGTGTAAAGCATTCCCGATCTATTTAGAAGATGTGGCGCTGTTATGGTTTACCTGACTTCCCCCTCGTTCGGTATCGAATTATAGGGAATTGAGCGAACGTTTTATGAATCAGTTCCGACTCCATACCCGAAAGTCCAAAAGTGTTATTGAATTATCAAGAATTAAGCAGGCGCCAGGAGAGTCTTTGAGGTCATATCTTGACCGTTTTAACTTAGTTGTGACTGAAGTTAGTGACCTGCATGAGCCCACCATCTTGATGGCATTAAAGGAAGGAGTCGATCCTGAACCCGAGTTTGGAGATTACCTTTCTGGGAAGACACCCTCCACGAGAGAGATATTTATTTAAGACGAGAGGAGGCCAGGGCAAACCAAAGAGAAAGTCCGAAGCGGCTTCAAAAGAAAATGTTCAAAGTAACGTCGCCGTGAAGCAGTATGGGGAAAGTTCCGGAAAAGTTGAAGTAAATGTGGGAAACAAGGGTGGAAACAACAATTCTGGAAACGGGGGCAATAACAATAACCGTAATGCGAATGGTAACAGAAGGAATAGTAATAGGGGAAGTGATCCTGACAAAAGACCCCGATTCCAGACTTATGAGAATTATACACCGTTGAACGACACTCTGGAGAACATTTACTTGGACACATACAATGTTTTGCAATATAAAAGACCGCCACCTCGCGACTCAACAGAGAAAGAAATGGCAACTGGGAAGTTTTGTTTGTTTCATGGAACTCATGGGCATTCAACCAATGAATGTCGGCATTTGAGAGATGTGATTGAGAAGCTGCTGTGCGAAGGGAAACTGGATGAATATAAGGTTGCCCCGAGGACAGGGGGCAAGGAGAGCAGGCTCCAAAACAGATTCAATCTGCTCCCAAGCCTACAGCGCAGCAGAAAGGCAAGGGAATTGTTATCAACTCCATAGTGGGTGGACCCCACCCAGCAATCCGTAGTTTAGAGCAATGGATCAATATGTAAATGCTGCCAAGCACGTAGATGTGAATGAAGGTGATGATTTGGAAGATATCGCCCCTATAAAACAACAGAAGACAATGTTTGACGACGTGGTTTTCCGTAGCAGAGATATTACGGGGTTCCAGTCACCCACCGATGATCCATTGGTCATTACTACCACCATTGGGTCGGCCTTGGTTCATAAGGTGTTAGTAGACAACGGAAGCTCTGTTAATATTTTATTTAAAAAGTCATTCGATTAGATGAAGCTTGAATCTGAAGATTTGAAGCCATGTGAAGGTTGGATCCGAGGCTTCAACGGAGCGTCAACAGCTCCCATGGGGTACATAGAATTTCCCGTTACCTTGGGGCAAGGAGAACGCCGAAGAGTACGGATGCTTCAATTCATAGTGTTGGACGTAGATTTGCCTTATAATGCATTTTTCGGAAGGTCTGCCCTTGCTGAATTCAGGGCTTGCGTCGCCCCTTGGTGTTTATTGCTCAAGTTCCCAACTGAAGCTGGAACTGGGGTAATGAGAGGGGATCAAGTCTCCGGACGGGCCTGCTATGTTGCCGAATTGAAGATGTTGATGAAAGGACTTAACATCGAGAGTAAAGATGCTTCGCCTCCTCCAAAGGAGGGCTCGGCGTAGCAATTAGAGGGATCGGCCCCGAAGGAGTTGCCCAAAGGAACGCCTGAAGACCTGGATCCCAGAAAAGACGAGGAACCAAAAACTAGAAATGCAACTCCTAATGAAGCGACAGTGGACATTCCTATTGATGAAGCTGATCCAACAAGAGTTTTGAAGATCGGATCTCAGTTGGATCCGCGTCGGACCGAAGAACTAACGGACTTCTTGAAGGCAAACTTGGACGTGTTTGCCTGGACCCACGCTGACATGTGTGAGATATCGCCCTCCATCATAAGTCACTCACTAAATGTGAACCCGAATCACCCGCATGTGAAGCAAAAGAGACGTATGCTGGGCCCAGAGAGGTCGGCTGCTCTCAAAGAAGAAGTGGAGAAGCTGAAACAGAACGGGTTTATTCGAGATTCGACATATCCCGACTGGATAGCGAATCCCGTCTTAGTAAAGAAGTCGAACGGAAAGTGGCGGACTTGCATTGATTTTTCAGATTTGAACAAAGCTTGCCCGAAAGATAGTTTCCCACTTCCCAGGATTGAACAGCTTGTAGATTCGACAGCGGGACATGAACTTCTCTCTTTCATGGATGCATATTCCAGGTACAACCAAATTCCTATGCACGTGCCAGATCAAGAACATACGAGCTTCATTACAAATTTGGGGTTATATTGTTATGTTGTAATGCCATTCGGATTGAAAAACGCCGGAGCCACTTATCAGCGCTTAGTGAACAGAATGTTTTATAATCAAATAGGGAAGACTATGGAAGTTTATGTAGATGATATGCTTGTCAAATCGAAACAGTCCTTCCGTCATACGCAAGACTTGGCAGAAATGTTCGGTATCCTGCGAAAGTATCGGATGAAGTTGAATCCCTTGAAGTGTTCATTTGAAGTGGCATCGGGAAAGTTTCTAGGCTTCATTGTGAGCTCCCGAGGAATTGAAATCAATCCCAGCCAAATAGCAGCGATTAGAAACATTGAAGAGCCGAGAAGAATTAAAGATGTCCAAAGTCCTGCAGGGAAAGTAGCCGCGCTGAGTAGATTTATCTCCAAAGCCACAGACAAATGCGTTCCATTTTTTGATTTGATTAAAAGGGGAAAGAAGAACTTCGAGTGGACTCCGGACTGTGTTGCAGCCTTTCGAAATTTATTGGAACTACTAGAGAAACCACCGATTCTGTCAAAGCCAGTGGATCATGAAGAATTGTTTGTTTACTTGGCAGTCTCGGCTCACGCTGTTAGCACAGCCTTGGTTCGAGAAGAAGACAAAGTGCAAAGGCTAGTATATTATGTAAGCAAGAAATTGGCAGCGGCAGAACGCAACTACCCAAAGATTGAGAAGCTCGCTTACAGCCTCCTAATTGCATCCCGAAAACTTCGTCACTATTTCCAAGCTCATCCAATAACCATATACACCGACCAGCCTCTGAGGCAGGTGTTGCAGAGACCCGAAGCGTCGGGAAGGTTGATCAAATGGAATATAGAATTAAGTTAGTTTGATTTAAATTTTCAGCCACGAAGGTCGATCAGGGGGCAAGCTCTGGCAGACTTTATAGTAGAGTTCACTATCCCAGAGGAGGAAGTGATCAATGAAGAGTGGTCAAGTCCGAAGATGAGTTAAAGATAGATTCATGGAAGCTATACACAGATGGAGCCAAAAACGACCGAAGGTCCGGAGCTGGAACCATCTTAGTTACTCCTGAAGGGCGGTCGTTATATTACGCTCTACGATTAGAATTTTCAGCGACTAACAATGACTCTGAATACGAAGCCCTGATTGCCGGGCTGAAGCTTGCTAAAGACCTCGGAATAAAAATGTTGGACATATTCTACGACTCCAAAATCGTTGTTTGCCAAGTGCGAGAGGAATTTGTGGCTCGGGGACCTCGACTTATCACCTACCTCGGGAAAGTGAGAAAGCTATTGAGCAACCTGGAGCGATATAGTATAACACATATCCCAAAAGCCGAAAACCAGAAGGCAGACAGGCTGGCAAAGCTAGCTAGTTCCGACAACCCAGAGGAAACTGAAATAATTCCAATTGAAACGTTGGAGTCACCAAGCTTTGAATCGATGGAAATTGAGTTCGCTTTCGAAGCGGAACCGGAAAAGGAGTCGTGGATGACCCCAATTAAGAACTTCCTTAAGAATGAGATGCTCCCATCAAAGAAGAGTGAGAGAAGGGCTATAGTTCGCAAGGCTACCAAATATGTCCTACAAGATGATATTCTTTATAGGCAAGGATTTTCTATGCCCCTGTTACGATGTATAGCACACGATGACATCAGACGTGTACTAAGTGAAGTACACGAAGGTGAGTGTGGAGATCATACAGGAGGTCGGACTTTAGCGAAAAAGATATTGCGGTATGGATACTTCTGGCCCACAATTAATAAAGATGCAGCTGATTATTCACGACGCTGCGATAAGTGCCAGAGATTCGCCAAAATCCCCAGAGCACCGTCTACCCAGCTTAAATCGATGGTGAGTCCTTGGCCTTTTGCCACGTGGGGAATTGATATCATCGAAGTTCTACCTATTGCTAAAGCAGGAGCGAAATATGCAATAGTCACTGTGGACTATTTTATGAAGTGGGTGGAAGCCGAGCCCTTAACCAAGATCACGGCGAGAAAGGTGATAAGTTTCGTGGTTAGAAATATTATATGCCGATTCGGGATCCCAAGAACCATTATAACTGACAACGGAACCCAGTTCAATGGTACTGAATTCAGAAATTTCTGCCAGAAGTATAAGATCGACAAACGATACACTGCGGTTGCTTACCCGTAGTCGAACGGGCAAGTTGAAGCAATAAACAAAGTAATAAAATCCATCCTCAAGAAACGGTTAGAGCGCGCAAAGGCAAAATGGGTTGACGAATTGCCTTTAGCTTTGTGGGCATATCGAACAACATTTAAGACGGCTACCTGTCATACCCCTTTCTCTCTCTCTTTTGGTTCAGAAGCAGTAATTCCAGTAGAGATTGAAGTTCCTTCCCACCGGGTGACGTATTATGACCCGATGACGAATCGGGCACTCTTACTCGAGTCTCTTGATGAAATCGAAGAAAAAAGGGACGAAGCGGATTTGCGTGCGGCAAGACATCGACGTCAGATGGCACGCTATTACGACAAAAAAGTTCGCCTTAGGACTTTTGAACCAGGAGATTTGGTGCTAAAGAGAGTCTTTCCATCCCTTCCTCACCTCAGTCCAAAGTGGGAAGGACCCTTTGTCATCCAACGGAAACTTGAAAAAGGAACCTTCAAGTTAACGACCGTAGATGGCGAAGAAGTCCCTAGGGCATGGAATGCCCAACACTTGATGCGATATTTGGACTAGAAATGTTGTACTCTTTGTTATTTTTCTTATGAACTCTGTAATAAGGCACGACTTGCCTTAGGAAAATATGACGATATGAATAAAGGACTATAAAGTGGATGTAGGCTACGACTTAGCAGAACCACTATAAAAATATCATGTGTTATTTACTTTTATGCATTGTATATATACATTCATCGACTATTCTGTTGTGATTATGGAATATAAGTTGATTCAAAACCTGAAAAGGTTGAAAATAGTTTAAACGTAAGAAAAAGCACAACGACTATTTGTGCGACAAGACATAAAAGAATGAGAAAACGACATTCTTAACTCTAACTCTCCAGAGAGAGAGAGAGTATAAAAGCGTCTCCAATTGAGCACTGAGAAAGAGATCCCTCCCCGCTGAAGGATCGGGGAGTGAATAAATTGATGAGCTCGAACTCTAACTCTCCAGAGAGAGAGAGTATAAAAGGACGGGAAGACGACGTCCTCTGAGGCGTGAAGGTGCACCCAGACAAGAGACCGCCTCAGTAAGAACTCTAACCTGAGTATAAGACAGGAGAGTATAAAAGAAATGCCAGAAAAAACGACAGGCATTGACGACACAGAAAATGCAATCCCGTCAGAAAATCGGGAGCATTTATATTACTTGATTAAGCCTTGAATAGTTTTTTGAGATTGACTGGGGGCATATATGTATACACATATTTCCTCTCTCTGTAACTTCATCACACAACTATAGTGAAACATGCATTCTTACATGAGTGCAGAACTAGTGACTAACAAACATTGCGGAAAATGAATTATTTTTTATTTACGAATGAATGAATTTGTACACGAAAACAGCCAAAAAGAAGGTGCAAGAGCCACCCTTACAGCAACAATTATTGATCTACCAAATACAAAAACAACGCAAGACAACCCACTATTTAGATTTCGAGTGAGGCTTGGACTTCTTGGCGGCTTTCTCCGCATCCTTTGCCTCTTTCTCGGCCTCCGTCAAGATGCGCTTTGATTTTTTCTTTCCCGAAGATGCGGCGCTGGAATCGGTTGACTTCTTCCCGGAGGGCGGAGCGCTGGAATCAAGAGAAGATTTTTTAGCGAGTTCCTCTGTAATAGATCTAATTGAAAGCTTAACAACTAACCTTGATCCCGAGGCTTGAGGACTTCAGGGTCTAAGTCTTCAGCTTTTAACTGCAAGCGCTTATCTTGATCAGCTTTCATTGCAGCCAAAGTAACATCATCTGCACTTTTCGACTCCCCGACTATTGCTACTTCTGGATCTTCCTCATGTCCTCCGTCGCCGCCATCATCCTTTAAGGCTGCTATCATTTCTTCATCATGGGGAGTTTCAGCCTTAGATGGTTCGCTTCCTTCTCCCAAATCTATAGGAGCAACCTTGTCCTTCCCTTCTTTTGCCTTCTCCGTAGGTTCTGCCCCAGACGCGGCTCCCTGAGTCACATCTGTCTTTCTGGATGGCTCAATACCTACAGAGTGAGAAGCAAAAGTTATCAACTTAGGAGAAAATAATGGGTTTTTCATCGATTGCTCAATCACGTGGCGAAAGGTAGAAATAGCCTTGACGAATTAAGGAGAAAATGTAGGGATACCTTCCGAAGACTTCTCGGCAGGGGTGACTGCTGTCTCTGATGCCATTTCGGGGATAGGGGATAGCAGAGTTGTTCGAGGGATTCCCGGGTGTTCAGGATCATACCCCTCTACTTCAGGAGTTGCGGGGGCAGTAGAAGAGGAACCAGCCTCGGGAATGCTCTTCTGTTTAGTCCTCCGCCTCTCTTCTTCCATAGCATCAGTAATGAGGCGGCGCCCTTCAGCTAGGCGTTATGGCTCATCATCCCTTAAGTATTTCTCCATCAGCTTGTCTTCATCGATGGAATCGACCTTGAGCTCCTCTTTTTCCCACTCAACGATCTGACTCCATACTTGGACTAGAGTAGATGGATAATCCTCAATCCAAGAAATGTTCCGGCGACGGATGATATGTGCGAAGAATTCAATCATTAATTCGCCGAAACCCTGAATCTCAGCCTCCGCCTCCGACAATTGTTTGCGGGCCTCTTCAGCGGATTTGATAGCACATTCAACATTACCCTCCGCCAGGGTAGCTCTGTTCTCCGCTTCCATTAGCTTAGAAGCCAAGTCAGCATTTTTCTTTTCTAGCTCAGCATTCCTCTTTGCTAACTCGGCATTTTTCCGTTCAAGGTCAGCGTAAGCAAGGCGCGTTTTAGTGGCATCCGACCTAGCATCTTCAGCTTGCTTTTTTAACTCAGAATGCTCTTGAGTGTGAGATTCAAGCAGATCATGATAACGTTTTTGCATATCTTCAAATTGTTGCTTGAAGTTAGTAGCGTCCCTTTGAGCAACGCCAAGCTGGGCCTGTGTGTCCTCTAAATCTTTTCCTAGACTTTTTAAGGCCTTTGCATCTTCTTCCACGGTTTTTTGCATCGAATCAGCATTCGTGATTAGAGTACGGATAATTCTGGAAAGCTGGCGTGAATATTTGAACATTTCAGAATACTGTTTTTCGACTGCATCTATCTTAGCTTTGGCCTCATCTGCCCACCTGGAAGAAATTGGCTCGAGGGCAGGTAAAAAAGTTAAGTTCTCGAAGTAATGTTCGGGAAACTGCTCCTCCAAATACGCCCGCTTGATTGCGGTTTCAACATCTAGTGGTGGAGGGGCGGGGATCGTCAATTCAGTGTCCCTGTGTGTGGAGGATTCAATAGTCTCTTTATCTGTCCTAGGCCGTTTAGTAGCAGGGACCTTGCGTTTACTTCGCGACTCAGTATCTTTTGGAGGACTTCTCTCCCTACTACGCTTTTCTTGGGAAGAGGTGGAGTCTTTTGATTGTGGCTTGTCTTCTTCCCTACGGCTTTGATAACCTTTATATTTCTCTTGGTCCGACCTAACGGGAGAGCGAGAACGCGAGGTTCGAGAGCGATAGGGTTCATAAGGCCTTCTTTCCTCCCTACTGCGATCGTCGCGGCGATCATACTCAGTGTCATAAGGCGGATTGGACATGCTGCGACGGAGCTTCCTGATATCATAGTAAGATCGGGACATCGTGCCTGCACAATAAGACAAATGAAATTCAGAATCAATAGTATCACAGAGAGAGAGAGGTGCAATGAGTGGTAATGCTATTGTGTAAAGTGTGTCCTAAGTGGTGTGTTTCCCCCCAACCAACCCGAGTCCGAAGCTAGACTAGTACGGGCAGGCTCTTTGGCCTTAACAGGAGTGGTTTCTTCAGAAGAGGTGAAGACAAAAGGATCCTTCCTAAAATCCTCTGAGGTGTATATAGTTTCAGGTAAGGGGAGATCCACCAAACCCTGAAATAATGTGTCATCAGTGCTAGGGATATCTCCCTCAGAAGCGTCAGTTGGCGACTTTTTAGAAGACGTTGACTTTTCTGGAGAAATGGCACCCTCAGGAGCAGTATACCCTTCACGATGCTTTTCGGCCAAGTTAGCCAATTCGTCGTCTTGATTAGAAGATGGAGAAGGTGAAGTTTGAAGAGGCACTGTAGGAGCTCCCGAACCTTCTCCTGTTTCTGGGACTACATCCACTAGAGGAATATATACGTATGGAGCCGTCCCATGACCGATACTACGAAAAACGGATAGCAGCCCATGAAAATGAAGATATTCGTCCTTAAGGACTTCATCAATAGTCAGGAACTTCTGATCGCCATTGAGGAGCTGGTGCATCCGGTCAAAGAACACCTGGTCTGATATTTGTTTTGGATTGTCGACTGCAAACAAAAAGAAAAACGAGTTAAGGCGATGACTTGAATGTATAGAGCCAAGATGTAGATAATCAGTGCTTTACTTGATTTCGTCCATCTCCTGGCACACCCAGGTTGTCGCTTCACACAAAACCATTCCAGTCTGGAATCTCCAGCTTTACTGCTGAATGGCGTTGAAATTATCTTCCTCTTAGGGACAGACTCAAAATAGCAGAAAGAAGGAGTTTCTCGAGTCCGATGCTTGAAATTGTAGAAGAAATGAACGTCATCGAAAGTGAGCTCTATGCCTAAGATCTCACGGTATGCTATATATAAAGTGTGTAGGTAAGCATAAGAATTGGGATGCAGCTGCATGGGGGCAATCCGCATTTGTCTTAGAAAATCTACGATGATGGGAGAAAATGGAGGGATAGCACAGACCATGCACATCAACCGAGTAATCGCCATATATCCTTCTGGAGGGTTGTGGGGACGGTCAGATCTCGAAGGCACTAGAGTGTCCTTTTTCATTATCCCGTATTTTAAACAGATTCGGATAAGTCGGTCGTTGTCGATTGTTGATTCAATAGAATCTTGGGGTGATTCCAATATGACAGCCGATTCAAACTCATCAGGAGCCCGGTCGTCACCAATCCCTCCTTCCTCTTCGAAACCTAGAGAAACTTCATTCTCCGAAGACACATCGTCACTTTCACGATTTCCGACCTCGTAGTCTGAACCCTCATTATCCCATTCTGGATCCGACGGAGAAGATATGTCCTCGAGAGTAATTTTGTTGGAGGTTTCCGGGGCCTCTTTCTTCTC
Organism: Allium sativum; assembly: GCA_030737875.1. Taxonomy (NCBI): domain Eukaryota; kingdom Viridiplantae; phylum Streptophyta; class Magnoliopsida; order Asparagales; family Amaryllidaceae; genus Allium; species Allium sativum. The sequence continues at coordinate 861,972,433 of CM060922.1, forward strand.
AGCTAGTCTGGAAGAGCGTCTGGGTCTCATGGGCATAAAACTATTGAAGAAGCAATAGCACAAATTAGAGCAAATTAGCCCGTATCCCCCCGTGCATGTGTGCAAACTAAAGTGTAAACGGTGTATGCGAAAAGTGTGAAATAAATGTTTAAAAGTGCAACGTAATATTTTGGCAAAGTATAAAGGATTGAAGTAGTTCCTGATGTCCAGTTACGTTCGCAAGCCACTATCCTAACTGTCCATTAAATTGAAGATTATGCCAAAAGTTGATTGGGCCAGTTAGACGAGTTTCTATGCGTTAAGGTAGACTGCGCTTCGGTTCGGTTCGGGCGCATCCATTGGGATCGGATCGGGGGCGTGGCCTTAGGCTTGGATATCTCATTGAAACTCAGAAATCAAAATCGGATCAGCTCGGAGGCAGAGTCCCCTAACGTTTCGGATCGGATCACGTAGTTATACTTCTCCTCCGTCATCTTACGGTCCGACCCAATCCGGTTAGGTAAGCTCCCTTCCCCCTTCTTTAAATACTTGCTCCGACCTGATCCGATCTCCTGGATTTCTTTTCTTTTTTCCTTTCTTTACTTATCCCGACCCGATCCGACTTCCTGAACCTTCTTTCTTTTCCCTCTCATCCACCTTCGACACTCCAGCCCGAACCGATCCCCTCAGTCCTTTTCTTCTTCTTCCCCTTCCTCAGTCACAACCAAACCCAATCCTGTTTTCAAAGCTCCAGTTAAGAAGGGACGTATATCCCCTCCAACATCCCAGTGCCTAGATGTGGTGGCGAAGCCACCAGCGACGACGGCAAGGGAGAGGAGGTCGTGGTGTCAAGGTCAATCAAATACCATGCTCAAACCGCTTAACTTATCCGCATATTCGAATCAAGATCAACTAAAAAGGAATTGACAGAAATTCTTTAACCCACCTATGTAATCGATTAGAGAATTGAAAGGGGAGTTTTGAAGATTTTAGGGTTAGAGTTTTTTCTTATCTTTTAAGAAATTCCTAGAAAGTGACGGAGGTAAAAAGAGAGGAAGGAGGAAATAAAGAAATAATGAATATATACGTGATTTCGGGGCGACTCTTTGTGTTCTCACTGATGTGTCATCTTACTCCGATCGGACCGGAGGCCGAACCCTTGGACAAATGCTTAGCCCATTATTTCGACAATGGTGGATTTGAACGAGAACTCGTCCGAGCTGGAACATTAGCCCATGAAACATTTGCAGCCCGTGAGTTTGAGAAGTCATTAGTCAAAGGGCAGAGGCCGTTCGGATCGGAATCCGAACCGAACCGAATTTTGTAGCTCAGCAGCGAATTAAATTGAAGTGTGAAGAAGAAGATGAAAACACAAGGAAAATCAAAAGAAAAATTACCTCTAAGAACGCTGTGCAATGATAGTCAAAGCATGCTCCATCTCCAACAGAAGCATCCTTTGAGGGGGCAAAATGTTAGCCCACTTTGTGAACTGGGCAACACAAAGTAGAGATGTAAAAACATTGAAGAACTTAGAGAGCATTATAGCGGGTCGGATCGGAGAAATGTAGCGGGTCGGATCGGATATACGTTGCTGATCGGATCGGAGAGCTGCTACTATTTGGTTCAAGGAGACATTGCTATCCGGATCGAACAGTTGTTTACTGTCAATCGGAACGGAGGGCCACCTACTTGCTACAAAGACAGATCGGAACGGAGTGGAAGAGAACGAAGACTTAACCTTGGGACAAAACCGGATCGGATCGGATACCCCGATCCGAACCCCTCCTGTACACTCTTCCGATCCGAATTCATCTTCCACGTCACTCTCCTTTATGATCGCTTGGTTATTCGGAGCGGCTATGACCAGTTCCTACCCACAACGTCCACTTCTCTGATGCGTTTTCAACATAGAAATCCATCCGAACCCGAGGCTGATGGGATGGATGACACGTGGCTCCGATCCGGATCGGGTTCTGAGCGAATTTTCACCTATAAATACCCTGTCTGGAGACAATGAAAAGGATCTTCTTCTTTTTGGCATTTTGAGAGTTCAACCACTTTCATAACCCGAAGTCCAGCACTCCCGGATAATCCAAATCGTCTTTCAACATTTGTTTTTAGACAATTGAGTGAATATAAGTGAGTTGTGAGAGAAATTGAGTGAATATCTCATTGTAATTGCAACTACATCATTGAAAATAGTGATTGACAAGTGGACGTAGGCATTTCTTCGTCGAACCACTATAAATTCTGTGTCTCTATTTTATTTTTGATCTTATTTCATTCTGCTTTTAATCAATTTGGGTGTTAGAACTACTTTTTGGTCTAACAAAACAAAAATTGTTTTCATATTAAAAATATACTCTTTACACTCGTTCTAGGATACTACTGATCCTATCTCGAACGAGTCAATCTCATTGGATATTACTAATCCAATTTCTGATGAATTCTTTTGTATGGTTCTAAGGTGTCTTGTTCTCCAGCTCTGTAAACCAGAGCTCTGATACTAGCTGAAACGACCTGAACCTCCCCGTGAAGGAAAGCATGGATAGAGTTGAGAACAAGCCACATCAAAACACAAACAGAAGAACATTTCATTGTTTATTACAACAATTCCATAAGTATACAAGAATATACAGAGTATGAATAAATAAAATACATTCGATAAATATCAGAGACTACAATAAATTACATAACAGCGGAAAAACAATACAAAACAGAACTGAAAGTAATACACGGATACAGAGCTTTCCAAGCATCGTTCCAGTTGTAAATCAGGATCCTGTGAATATAAATCTACAAAACCAAAACTACTAGTTGTCCGTATGGAAAATAGGGGCACCCAGAGTTTAGGTTAAAACAATAAACTCCAGGCCAGTCATGTGACTGGTGTGAGAACTAAAATAGTTATTTAAAACTTTACTTTAAAAATAAGATAAGTCAAGGGACCACGCCGTATAACACGGAATGGGTTTCCTCCCGAGAATACCAGTGCTTAGAATAAACAATGCAATGCTTTTACGAAAAATGAAGCTATTACAAGACCTAGGTCCTATCACACTGAAACACCCCACCTCTGTTAGGGTCACTCTCAAAGGGAATGCCCTAATTTTGGTGGAGGTTTATAAGTATAAGTCACAGATACACAAGACATATATAAATACACATAATTTTGAACAGCGGAAAACAACAGCAACTTTTATTTCATCAAAATACGTGTTACACAAACCATGCCATAATTGTCTTACAATACTTCCAAAAACATTACATTTTCATAACTGTCTTGATTTCATAACTTAAAGAAGCATAAAAACATAAGTAAACTGCATAAGTCTCCATAATTGCTATCCAAAGCCATAGTCCAAAACGAAAGAGATCCAAGCAATACATTCTTTCTCTTCAAGATGGATGTGAAAATTGGTCAAGCTGCGGTATTCCCTCCTGGTGGACCTGGGGGGAAGCGAAAGAAAAGAAGACGAAAGAAAAGTAGAGTCAGACATAAAGCCTAAGTAAGTCTAGGACTATTCAGTCTATGAATAAAGAAATAAGCATGATAAGTACAAACTGGAAATGGAGATGCACCGTAAACTAAGTTAAGTTGTCTAGAGTCGAATAGACTATCGTACCCCATATTAATCTCTGCACCCCTATAAACTAGTTCCCAACAGGCACCCCATATTCAGGGTGAAGTGATCCATTTCTATTGATCGGCTCCTACTCGCATAGTTACATGTGTCTTACGACCCCCGATGTAGTAGCTACATATGCTGGTCCCACCATGGGGTGTATCAAGTCCCATGGTGGCGACCCGACACAATTCTAGAATCCACAGGTATACAACTGGTGCCCAGTGCCTAATTTTTCTGCGCCGGAGTGTGTGCACGCCCGCACCCCATTAGAACCTACACTGCTGCACCACCGCCATCGATTTGACCTCTTACAGTCAGCCCAGTAATCGTGCCCCACCCTGCATAGTTCAGGGCATCCTGATACACCTTGTAGGGTTACTGCTGAAAAGGGTCCCCCGCTCCTAGGTTTTCTATTTATAGCCAACATGCTAAGTTGGTTAAGTGTTCTGTATAAACCTGACCCCCAATCAGTCTGTATAGTTTAGCATGTTCAATTTGATTAAGTATTAATTTAATTTACTTAATCCTATCAATCCTGACTCAGCCTTAATTGTCTTATTAAAGCCTCGACCTCTCACATTAGACAGGTATTGTTGTGACTGCCTATTGCCGGTTGGTTGCGGGCAGTCTTACGTCACAACTCAGTCTAACCTCGGGTCTTTATTAGACTCAGTGTTTAACCACCCACATTGGATAGATATTGTTGTGACTACTGGACAGCCGGGCGGGTCCGGGCAGGTTTACGTCACAACTCAATCCAACCTCGGGTTAAACACATCGTATTTTCTAGGTTTACATATTTTGTCTCTTTTCTTTTTATATGTAAATATTTGCAGCCCATTATTCAAATTCATTTTTATTGGGTAAAATTAATTTAAACCACTTAAATGTTCTCAAGGTCGTTGGCATGCGTCAAACATGCCAACACATATGTTTTATACTTTCAACCCAACGTCATTACCCCCGTTTTATACGTTCGCTATATTATGTTGGGCTTAACATTTAAGCCCAACTTAGCCACAAGAAAAAGAGGAGGCTTAGAACATGATGTATATATATATTCTAAGTAACATCAAAAAGGGGTGTGTAAACGCATGAACTTGCAACATAGCGGTCTAATTAACATAAATTAGGCACTTGTGAACTTGCATTGTAATAGCATAACATCTTGACATAAAACATACCTAAACATGAATCATGGTTTTAATCTAATCATGTAAACTTTTGTTTTAAAGCATGAATCTAACTTAATTATGTGCCACATATATTATCATATGTTTTCTAACAACAACCTAAGCCTAAGACATATTTTGTTTGGGCATAAAGTTAAATATAAACTAGCCATGTTCATAAAATCAACACAAGTTCACAAAGATGCTTACTTTTGTCACTAATACAAAAGTATGGTTTTATACTTGAATCATGATGCCAATTCCAACATAAATTCATATGAATCATAATACTCAATTGGATCCAACTACGCTAAAAATGATCATAAAAATATACATAGAAGGATCTAAAATCATGTTGGCATAATATTGAATCATATACTTGCATGAGTCTCAACTTGGTTGAAATAAACTACTACAAACATATAGTTGTCAACTTTCAACATGGATCATATACTTGCAAATATCCAATAGGTCTAACATCATTATACCACAACATCCCAATCTATTCATAATTAGAATCATAGTAACATACAATTATGAATTATCATCACCACAAATTAAGTACAATTCCATTTCTCATTTTACACAAATCAAAACTCAATTATTTATTCACATCGGAATAGCACTCTACTTACAACGTATGACGAATCTTCAATTCAGGATTCTGAATTCTGAATTCTGAATTTGGAGATGCTATCCTTTGTTGTAGGCGTTGTTTTGATTTAATTGTTGTTGCTTTAAGCTTTTGAATCAACTCCTGACTCGACGGCAATTCCTAGTCTTTCTTCAGCAGCATGACGGTCTCATTCTCATTTTTATTTGTGTCAATTAGGTGGAGTCTTAGGTCCTTTTTATAGAGTTTGTGAATTGATTAGAGCCGTCGATGGAGCTTAGATTAATATTAGTCGTTTGTTTCAAAGAGAAACCAATCAGGAGCTGACACCTAGCCCTAGTGACAAGACAAAGCTCAGAAATTCGGCCAAGCACAGACCAGGCCAGCCAGGAGGGGCTGGGTTCGACCTGGCTCAGGGGCCAGGTCGACTACCCAGTCGACCCCCAGGTCGACTACATAGTCGACCTGGGTGCCCCAGGTCGACTACCCAGTCGACCTGGGTGGCCCAGGTCGACTACCCAGTCGACTTGGGTGCCTTAGGCGGGAAAATTCCCGCCTAGCCCAATCTGGGTCCGATTTTTTTTGAATTTTGAACTCTTTCTGAACTGTTTCTGTCTGTTTGAATTTTAAACTGAATTCTGAAACTTCCGGAGGTCATATCTCCCTCATACGGAGTCCGTTTTACGCAAACTCGGACTTTATCTCAAGCAGAATTCCGAGACGAACGCAATGGCGTATCCCGTTTCCCTTAATTCTTTGATTTGAAATTAATTACACTTTAATTTGTGAATTTCACTGTTATAGAATACACGGGGTGTTACATTCTCCCCACTTAGAAGGATTTCGTCCCCGAAATCTTCAAGTTTAGGAAGAATGTATATCCTAACATCCAAACGTCCTTCTACTCATCCATCAAACGCGAGCATCCATTGTCCTTAAAAGACTTCTAATGCTTCATGATCATATGCGAAGCGTGTGTACATGTACTTATCTAATGCAAAATCAGGCGATCTACTGATTCAGTTGACCTCCTTAATGCAAATTATGTAAGTGTCATGAATCCATTTTGTATGCAAACTTTCCTATTTATGATTCTACATGAGTGCACAGTCATTCATATATAAATGCAACATCCATATGACAAGACATTAAACTTCAACCATATACGAATATAAATACATATATGCATATGCAATATGAAGTGACTGAGCCGATCTAAAACCTAGATTGTGTGTGTATATGCAACCACGAGCAACCACTAGCAATCACTTGCAACCACTTGCAACCATCATCCATAACATGTTTCAATTACATGTTTTCATCCAAAGGGTTTCTACCTAAAAGATAAGGTCGAGGAGATATATCTAAAAAGATAGATAAAAGTGCAACTTAAGCAAAAAGAAAGATCAAAGATGTACCCTCAAAAAGAAAAGGGTAGGCTGCACGGATTCTAGCCTCAGTTTCCCAAGTCGCATCTTCCTCGGCGTCGCTCCACTGAACTTTGACGAGCTTGACTTCGTGGTTGCGTAGATTTTTCACTTCAGTTCCTAAGATGCGTGTTGGAACTCTTCTCACGGTTGCTTCGCGTTCCACTTCAGCTTCTTCAAGGATGTTTGGCTCTACCACTTCAGCAGATTCATGTAGACATTTTCGGAGGTGCGAAACGTGAAAGACGTTGTGAACTCCAGCTAGTTTTTCGGGTAGCTCTAATCTATAGGCCATCTTCCCAACCTTCTTGATGATAGGAAATGGTCCTACAAATCTCGGTGCCAACTTTCCAGTGGATCCAAAACGAACAACGTTCCTTAGAGGAGATACCTTAAGAAAAACTCTGTCCCCAACCTTAAACTCAAGGTCGGTCCTTCTCTTGTTGGCGTAGGATTTCTGTCTATCTTGGGCCGTCTTCATCCTTCTTCGTATCAAGTCTACTTTCTCCGAAGTCTCTCGGATCATATCTGGTCCAAGTATGAGCTTGTCAGTTGACTCCCACCAACAACTGGGCGATCGGCACGGTCTTCCATATAAAGCTTCGAAGGGTGCCATTCCGATGGTGGCTTGGTAGTTGTTGTTGTAGGCAAATTCCACCAAAGGAAGATGGTCTTCCCTCGTCCCCCCGAAGTCAAGGACGCACAGTCTTAAAAGGTCCTCCAAAACTCGGTTCACTCTTTCTGTCTGGCCGTCGGTTTGGGGGTGATAGGCTGTACTCAAGCATAACTGTGTACCTACCGCTTCTTGCAGACTCCGCCAAAACTAACTTGTGAAGATAGGGTCTCGGTCACTAACAATGCTGGAGGGTATTCCATGGAGTCGAACAATTTCCTTGAGATAAAGAGATGTTAGGGATGAGGCAGTCCTTTTACTCTTGACAGGTAAAAAGTGGGCGCTTTTAGTAAGCCTATCCACTATTACCCAAATGCTAGTGTTGCCTCTTCTAGATCTGGGCAGCCCATCAATGAAGTCCATTGAAATGCTATCCCACTTCCACTGTGGACCTCTAGAGGATGGAGCAGACCGCCAGGCTTCTTCTGCTCCGCCTTAACCTGTTGGCAAGTCATACACTTAGAAACGAAATCTGCCACGTCCTTCTTCATGCCGTTCCAAAAGAAAGTTCTCTTTATGTCCTTGTACATTTTATCTCCGCCTGGATGTATCGTCATCTTGGAGTGATGTGCTTCCTCGAGAACCGTCTTTACTAAATCTCTTGTCCGAGGGACGCACAGTCTTCCGGCTTGCCTTAACCAACCCTTATCATCGATGGAGTATCTGTTGAGGTGACTTGAAGTCTCACCCCTAATTAGCCTATCAATCGTCTCTACAAGCTGAGGGTCTTCGCGTTGTGTTGTCCCTACTGAGTCCACTAGAGTCGGGCGTACTTCGAGAGATGCTAGCAAGCCCGGTACAAAATCGGAGGAGGGCCTAAAGTTAAAACTGGCTATATACTCCAAGCTTTGCCTTTCTATAAAGAGCGGGCTTAGGGTTAGTTTCTTTCGGCTCAACGCGTCTGCTACTACGTTGCCTTTGCCCGGAGTGTAGGAGATCTCAAAATCGTACGAGGCAAGAAACTCCATCCACCTCTGTTGCCTTAGGTTAAGGTCCTTCTGCGAGAAGAGATATTTCAACGATTTATGGTCAGTATACAGTTCAAATTTCTCACCTAGGAGATAGTGGCGCCAAGACTTAAGCGCAAAGACGATGGCGGCTAACTCAAGATCGTGGGTCGGATAGTTCTTTTCATGAACCTTCAATTGCCTTCCACCATAAGCTACTACCCTCCCTTCTTGCATCAAGACAGCGCCTAGCCCTGTCCTACATGCATTTGTATAAACTGTGAACATCTTGCTTCCATCTGGCAACGTCAGAACTGGGGCTGTTGTAAGAGCCCTTTTTAGTCGTTGGAAAGCAAACTCGCAATCCAAGTCCCAATTGAACACTAGATTCTTCTTTGTCAGCCTTGTGAGTGGAGCTGAGATTTTCGCAAAATCCCTAATGAATTTTCGGTAGAAACCTGCCAGTCCTAGAAACTTCGGACCTCAGTTGCATTCCTTGGTGTCTTCCAATCCTGTACCGCTACTACCTTAGCAGGGTCCACAGCTAACCCTTCTTTGGATACTATATGCCCAAGAAACCTCACTTCCTCTCTCCAAAAGTGGCATTTGGAGAATTTGGCTTTTAGTTGATGGACTCGCAGAGTTTCCATGATTGCCCTTAGGTGCTGAGCATGCTCTTCTTCACTCTTTGAGAAGATCAAGATATCGTCTACGAAGACCACTACGAACTTGTTGAGGAATTCTCTGAACACCCTACTCATCAGGTCCACGAAGTAAGCGGGTGCGTTCGTCAAGCCGAAAGGCATGACAAGCCATTCAAAGAAGTCGTCTGGGGTTCTGAATGCTGTTTATCGATGCTATCTTCAGCCACCTTAGCTGATGAAAACCGGTCACCAAATCGAGTTGGGAGAAAACTGACGCTCCTACAAGCTTATCAAACAGATCGTCAATTCTGGGGAGAGGGTGCCTATTCTTTTTCGTTGGCTTGTTGAGCTCCCTATAGTCAACACATAGACGGAGTGAACCATCCGCCTTTGTGGCGAACACCACTAGAGCACCCCATTCTGAAATGTTCCTTCTAATGAACCCCTTCTCTAGAAGCTCTTTAACCTGTTTACTGAGCTCTTTCCTTTCCCGTGGAGCCATGTGTCTAACGGGCAACGCAACGGGCTTTGCATTATCTACAAGATATATGCGGAAGTCTATCTCCCGCTTCGGAGGTAAGCCCTTCACCTCTTCGAAGACATCCGGATATTCACGGACTACTTTAACCGATTGCAAACTCTCAACAGAAGCATCTAGCGATTCAAGATAACTAAGCATGACTGCATACGAGGGATTATAAGTAATTTCCAGAGTGTTACCGAGTTGGGTCAGAAGCCTAACCACCCTTTTCTCACAATCAAGGATGGCACCATTACTAGATAGCCAATCCATGCCCAAAATCAAACCATATCCCGAGAAGCCCAAAACAAAGGCACTACATCTAAATTCTACGCTTAGAATAGGAATTTTCAATCCCACACAGATCATAGACAAATAAGCTGGGCCCCCGATTGGATTTGAAACAATTAAGGGGTCCTCTACCATACTAGTTTCTAGGTGCGGAGATTCTATTAAAGCAGATGAAATAAAGGAGTGTGATGCGCCAGAATCAAATAAAGTGCGAACTGGGTGATCATAAAGATAAACTACACTTTCTACAGAAGTATTTATACCTCGCTGTTGCAGAGGTGGTGCTTCTAGCACATGAACCTGTGCCCCTGAGGTGGATCCAGCCCTCTGCCCCTGCCCTCGCTTCTTTGGGCAATCCTTAGCCATGTGGCCTGTCTCACCGCAAGAAAAGCACCCACCATTCAACTTGGCCTTCTTTTTCCGGCAATCTTTCACTAAGTGCCCCCACTTTGCCACAGAAATTACACTTCCTCTTCTCTTGGGACTTGTTGTCTTTCCTGCCCTTCTTAAAGTCTGTCTTCTTAGGCTGTAAACCCTCTTTCTTCCCTTGAGAGCTTTCTGCCTTTATCTCCTTCATGCCCTTATCCTCTTCGTTCAGCAATGCCATCTGTACCAACCTTTCATACGTAGCTCCAATGGGTATATGGGTCATGGCCAAGCTGTGTAATGGCTCATTCAATCCTTTGACAAAACGAAGAGCCTTCTTGTGCGGAGTGTTGACTAGGTCCAGTCCAAACCCAGCCAGCTGATCGAACTGATTAACGTACTCTTTGACTGTCATATTCCCTTGCTTAAGAAATAAGAATTTTTCCAATTGGAGGCTCCTTTCAGCTTCTGAGAGAAATTTAGCCTCAAACCTCACCCTAAAGTCCTCCCATGTTTCCACTAGTCTTTCTGCATTGGTAACTTCCCACCAGTAGGAAGCCACACCTTTAAGTAGCCATACTGCCAGTTGTACCTTTTGCCTATCTTCTACCTCAAAAATGACGAATAAGTCCTCGGTTTCCTTCAGCCAATTCCTGGCTGCCACGAAGGACTCGGTTCCATGAAAGTCCTTCCCTCCCATAGCTTTGAAATCTTTACATATCTTAGCAAAAGCATTACCACGCGGAGGAGGTGGAGGAGGAGGTGCTGCTGCAGCTGGATGAATTCCTGCGGCTGGGGGAGGAGGAACAGTGGGACCTGGCTGATTGGCCCTTGCTTCTAAGAATCGTCTGAACCAACCAGGTACTGGTACACCCTCTGGAAAGTTAAGTTCTTCGAACATGCTGAAACAAAAAGGATAGATTCAAAACGAAGGATAAAAGATAGTACGTATGGCTTTGGGGGACTATGCCTTTTTAAAATAAAATAACATTTTATCTTTAAAAATGTTTCTTTAAATTTTCTTTTGAAAATAAATTTTCAAAACTTTTTATCTTATCTGGTAAACCTATGCTCTGATACCAAGTGAAACACCCCACCTCCGTTAGGGTCACTCTCAAAGGGAATGCCCTAATTTTGGTAGAGGTTTATAAGCATAAGTCATAGATACACAAGACAGATATAAATACACATATTTTTGAACAGCGGAAAACAACAACAACTTTTATTTCATCAAAATACGTGTTACACAAACCATGCCATAATTGTCTTACAATACTTCCAAAAACATTACATTTTCATAACTGTCTTGATTTCATAACTTAAAGAAGCATAAAAACATAAGTAAACTGCATAAGTCCCCATAATTGCTATCCAAAGCCATAGTCCAAAACGAAAGAGATCCAAGCAATACATTCTTTCTCTTCAAGATGGATGTGAAAACTGGTCAAGCTGCGGTATTCCCTCCCTGTGGACCTAGGAGGGAACGAAAGAAAAGTAGAGTCAGACATAAAGCCTGAGTAAGTCTAGGACTATTCAGTCTATGAATAAAGAAATGAGCTTGATAAGTACAAACTGGAAATGGAGAAGCACCATAAACTAAGTTAAGTTGTCTAGAGTCGAATAGACTATCGTACCCCATATTAATCTCTGCACCCCTATAAACTAGTTCCCAACAAGCACCCCATAATCAGGGTGAAGTGATCCATTTCTAATGATCGGCTCCTACTCGTATAGTTACATGTGTCTTACGGCCCACGATGTTGTAGCTACCTATGCTGGTCCCACCATGGGGTGTATCAAGTCCCATGGTGGCGACCCGACACAAATCTAGAATGCACAGGTATACTATTGGTGCCCAGTGCCTAATTTTTCTGCGCCGGAGTGTGTGCACGCTTGCACCCCGTTAGAACCTACACTGCTGCACCACCGCCGTCGATTTGACCTCTTACAGTCAGCCCAGTAATCGTGCCCCACCCTGCCTAGTTCAGGGTATCCTGATACACCTTGTAGGGTTACTGCTGAAAAGGGTCCCCCGCTACTAGGTTTTCTATTTCTAGCCAACATGCTAAGTTGGTTAAGTGTCTGTATAAACCTAACCCCCAATCAGTATGTATAGTTTAGCATGTTCAGTTTGATTAAGTATTAATTTAATTTACTTAATCCTATCAATCCTAACTCAGCCTTAATTGTCTTATTAAAGCCTCGACCTCTCACATTAGATAGGTATTGTTGTGACTGCCTGTTGTCGGTTGGTTCCGGGCAGTCTTACGTCACAACTCAGTCTAACATCGGGCCCTTATTGGGCTCAGTGTTTAACCACCCACATTGGATAGGTATTGTTGTGACTACTGGACAGCCGGGCGGGTCCGGGCAGGTTTACGTCACAACTCAATCCAACCTCGGGTTAAACACATCGTATTTTCTAGGTTCACATATTTTGTCTCTTTTCTTTTTATATGTAAATATTTGCAGCCCATTATTCAAATTCATTTTTATTGGGTAAAATTAATTTAAACCACTTAAATGTTCTCAAGGTCGTTGGCATGCGTCAAACATGCCAACACATATGTTTTATACTTTTAACCCAACGTCATTACCCCCGTTTTATACGTTCGCTATATTATGTTGGGCTTAACATTTAAGCCCAACTTAGCCACATGAAAAAGGGGAGGCTTATAACATGATGTAAATATATATTCTAAGTAACATCAAAAAGGGGTGTGTAAACGCATGAACTTGCAACATAGCGGTCTAATTAACATAAATTAGCCACTTGTGAACTTGCATTGTAATAGCATAACATCTTGACATAAAACATACCTAAACATGAATCATGGTTTTAATCTAATCATGTAAACTTTTGTTTTAAAGCATGAATCTAACTTAATTATGTGCCACATATATTATCATATGTTTTCTAACAACAACCTAAGCCTAAAACATATTTTGTTTGGGCATAAAGTTAAACATAAACTAGCCATGTTCATAAAATCAACACAAGTTCACAAAGATGCTTACTTTTGTCACTAATACAAAAGTATGGTTTTACACTTGAATCATGATGCCAATTCCAACATAAATTCATATGAATCATAATACTCAATTGGATCCAACTACGCTAAAAATGATCATAAAAATATACATAGAAGGATCTAAAATCATGTTGGCATAATCGTGAATCATACACTTGCATGAGTCTCAACTTGGTTGAAATAAACTACTACAAACATATAGTTGTTAACTTTCAACATGGATCATATACTTGCAAATATCCAATAGGTCTAACATCATTATACCACAACATCCCAATCTATTTATAATTAGAATCATAGCAACATACAATTATGAATTATCATCACCACAAATTAAGTACAATTCCACGTCTCATTTTACACAAATCAAAACTCAATTATTTATTCACATCAGAATAGCACTCTACTTACAACGTATGACGAATCTTCAATTCAGGATTCTGAATTCTGAATTCTGAATTTGGAGGTGCTATCCTTTGTTGTAGGCGTTGTTTTGATATAATTGTCATTGCTTTAATCTTTTGAATCAACTCCTGACTCGACGGCTATTCCTAGTCTTTCTTCAGCAACATGACGGTCTCATTCTCATTTTTATTTGTGTGAATTAGGTGGAGTCTTAGGTCCTTTTTATAGAGTTTGTGAATTGATTAGAGCCGTCGATGGAGCTTAGATTAATATTAGTCGTTCGTTTCAAAGAGAAACCAATCAGGAGCTGACACCTAGCCCTAGTGACAAGACAAAGCTCAGAAATTCGGCCAAGCACAGACCAGGCCAGCTAGGAGGGGCTGGGTTTGACCTAGCTCAAGGGCCAAGTCGACTACCCAATCGACCCTCAGGTCGACTACCCAGTCGACCTGGGTGCCTTGGGCGGGAAAATTCCCACCCAGCCCAATCTGGGTCCGATTTTTTTTGAATTTTGAACTCGTTCTGAACTGTTTATGTCTGTTTGAATTTTAAACTGAATTCTGAAACTTCCGGAGATCATATCTGCCTCATGCGGAGTCCGTTTTACGCAAACTCAGACTCTATCTCAAGCAGAATTCCGAGACGAACGCAATGGCGTATCCCGTTTCCCTTAATTCTTTGATTTGAAATTAATTATACTTTAATTTGTGAATTTCACTGTTATAGAATACACGGGGTGTTACACACACAATGCAACGCAAGCCGGATGATAGGGTTTTCCCTTGTAGTAGCCAAAAATGCTTGGTACGTTTAAAACAAATCATTTGATACTATTATAAGTGTATAATGTCAAAACAATTTCAATCATAAATATCAATCATAGACGGCATGAGCGCCTCATCCCACTATGTCGCCATATATAGGATTACAACTAAAACCGAAATGTCACGTATTGGAAATTGGATTTCCATCATGAGTCGAGGCAAGGGGGCAAGCTCCTCTCCGCTTCGAGACGCTCAAGCAATTGCCTCGGGACTACACACTCTAGGTAACCCCTGGAATCGGCTGGGCCGGTCTTACGTTTGAGGATTAGTTATTCCTGAACACACATTTCTCGGTTCTTATAGACCTATAATCGAGGCGCCTCGCAATCCAACATCCATATAGGTATAATAATCAACGATGTCAGCGCTAGTAAAACACTGACACCACCCATAACTAGAAAGAAACGTCGTGCTCTCCCAGCGGTCCGTATCCCGTTTTTAACGCATACCGAGGTGTGAGGCTCGCGAATTCACGCTATACACAAAGCTATGTCACGTAGGTCGTGCTTTGATCATCAACCACAAGACTTTGCTTTGCAACAAAAGCCTTGATCATCTGCCACTTAGGCATGCCACACAGGCAAATCATGCCATGCGACTGATATCTATCGATATATAACCTCTGAGCTCGTACATCTCAGAGAAAGGCGTTAAGCAAGAGAATAAATTCTCCGCCGCCAAACAGATATATATTTAACAGAAATCAAACAACACATAATAAAATCCAATGTCTGACACACAATCCATTTACAAGTTCGTTCTGGGTCTAAACGAAACCGAAGGCACCATATACCTCGCATATCCATTGATCTCCATATACGTCTGGATGACCACCAACTATTTCCCTCCTCTTGGGTGTACAGCCCAATCAGGATCATCAGTAATTATCCAAACGATGTGAAGACCTCCGGTCTTCGACCACCGTCTTCATCTTCGACTTATCGTCGAATCAGTTATTCAAAATGGGTATAAATCCGGCCTTTCCGAATAACTCGCGTATATAATAAACAAGTGCTAGAAAACACAACATACGCCTCATTCCAATTCTGAATATTCTTTTATTTAAATATTCACATCTTTCGGGAAAGGTTCCCATTAATTTTATCAAAGATAAATTCTTCTAAATTTATTCTTTAATCTTCCTTCGGATGTCATTTCAAACCAAATTATGGTTTTCCAAACTAGTCGGGATTAGCGAACCACACCGAAGTAATCATTTATTTATTATGTAACTACATATATATATATATATTATATAAGCTATTAACCGATATATGTTTTAAACGTACCAAGTATGTTCCGTCTTATAATAACTTTAATTTTATTTATACAGTTATTTATTATGTAACTGCATATATGAACTGTTCCCCGTCGTCCACAGACCATGGACGACTTATTTGTTTGATTGTGTTGTGCAAACTGATTGTGATTGTGTATATGAAGTAAATAAAACATTCATATGTTGAATAAATTGTTTGAATGATAAAATTCATATTTTTATCGTATCTATGAAGTAAATAAAATATTCATATGTTGAATAAATTGTTTGAACGATAAAATTCACATTTTATTGTATATATGATGTAAATAAAATATTCATATGTTGAATAAATTGTTTGAACGATAAAATTCACATTTTATCGTATATATGAAGTATATGAAATATTCATGTGTTGAAAAAAAATTCTTTGAATGATAAAAATAACATTTTTATCATGTATGTGAAGTAATAAAAATAGTCATACGTTGAAGTGAATTCTAGTTTTTTAAAAATAACATTTTTAACACATATATGAGTATATAAAATAGTCACACCTTGAAATTAATATTAGTTCGTTAAAATTATCATTTTTAGCGTATATATGGAATATATAAAATTGTCATGCGATGGAAATATTATTACTTTGCTAATAATATTATGTTTGGCTTATATATGCGTTGTGTGAGATTATATATGCGTTGAATGAATATATATAAAAGCGTCATATGAAAATATATATATGGGCGTTGTATGAAAATATACATATACGATATATTGAACAGGTCATAACAAGGAGGCTAGAGAAGAGGAATAAAATTGTATGCCCGACAAATAGGTACATATTTACTGTTTTGTTTAGGGTATGATGATTTTATGAGCTGATTGGTTAGCCGCTTGGCTGTTTCATTTTTTTTGGATTGGAGAGGCCTGTATGGCGATTTCGGGATTCTCCCGGTGCTCCCGTGCAGGGGAGGTTATGGCGAAATTTTTCGAAAATTTAGGGTGCTAGCCAAATTTTTGAAAAATTAGAAAGTTCTTAGAAACCGAAAAGTTGAAGAACTTTAGCCAGAATAGAAATTGAAATCGTTTTCAAACGATTTATAAAATACGTTTTAAATAGAAATCGATGAAATATATATCATATATATAATATTATGGCCTGAATAGAACGCGCCGCGCTGCGGCAGTGCCGGAATTTCGACAATCGACTTCGAATGGACATTACGGGAGATCTGATCGTCGGATTCTCCTAAACCAGAACCGTTGGGTTCATATCGAAAAGAGCTTTCTAACGAATACAAGAAATTAGAAATCTAACGGTTGGATTTGGAATTATGTCCAAATCAGATTTGGAAAAGGTCGCTGTAAGTGCAGTTTGATGACCGTTTATGGAAATCAACTGTACGGGCCTTGATAAAATTATTAAAAATATTAATAATTTGTGTAAAATCAAAAGAAACGATTTGGAAAGAATTGGGATGAAAAATTCCATATTTGAAAAGATAAAAATATAATTTTATCGAAATGAACTAGTTATTAACTCGAATTATAATCCGATTATTTTTAAATAAATAAATTGGATTGAAATGGTTTTAATATAACCAGAATATTCCAATGTATGAATTGGAATGGAAATAATATTTGGAATATTTCGATATTGGATTCCGTGATTATACGAATATTGCGATGGGAATTTGGAAGATATGGATATCGTTATTCCCTATATGATATCTATTGGTTTCAGGATTTGATGTTGAATATAATTTGATGCTATCTCTATTCAAAACCTTATATTTAATGTCAAATTGGACTGATTGATTGTTTGGATTGTGCTCGACCAGCTTATGAGCAAAATATGCTTTTACATTTAGCATTGGGTTGGGTAGAAATACTGGTAGGCTAACTTCTTGTGAAACACTTCACGATTTGACTATGAGATGTGTAGCGATGTTGTTATGTTCGTTTCAAATTTAATATATGATTGTGAAATAATATTTTTCTTAAGTGAAAAGAATGTATTCCCGATTTTGGACAGGGAATGTTTTATAAAAATGTTTTATAAAACAGAAAGGATTTCGAGGGCTAAAACCCGATGATTTCGAAATGATTTGGAAATGTATTATGGTTTTACATTGTAGTTCATCACATATTCGATTAGTTGCTATTAATGATGTATCTGTTTGGTGGCGGAGAATTTATTCTCTTGCTTAGCACCCTTCTTTGAGACGAACGAGCTCAAAGGTTATGTGATTAATAGTGACTAATCATATGTGTGAATTGCTGATGTGAAGTACTATATTTTGAAAGTACTTGTGATTATTATGTTGTGAAATGATTTTCCCTACTCCGGGATATGAAATGATTTTCCCTACTACGGTGTAGCCTGCTCCATTGTGGGAGGTGCACATATATATATCGAGTTGCTTAGGTGCGTGCCCTTTGCCTTGTCTAGGGGGAGCCCGATATTTGGTTGCATACTTATTTGTATGCATTGTTATGTTTTGGAATTCACATTTTGAAACAATTTGATTTGAGATCCCGAAGTGAAATCTACGTTGTTATAGAAAGTTAGATATGTATTTCAAATGATTTGAAATGGAAATCAGGAAATAAAGTCCAAAGGAATAATTTCTTTAAATTGAATTGGATTTGGCAAATCTAAGGGTAGTGATTAATCTAAACGGGTAGATTGGGATATTGCATGTTGATTGATGCATAGTAGATCCATATATCTATATTGATTGTTGTTTATACACTGGCATTCATGGGGGTAAACCCGTTTCGCATTAGCGGCGTGGTCCTATGATTTGCCTTATCATAAGTTTATAACTGTTTAGAGTTTCTCACCCCAGTCCTATGACTGACCTGTAATTTGCTTTTCCCTTGCAAACTCGGGTGCCCCTATTTTTCCACACGGGCTGTTGAGTAGTTTATGTTGAAGATATATGAGCATGATTCTAGATTGAAGCTTAAAGTTGTGTCCAGAGCATTGATAGTCTTCTGCTATGTTTATTTATTTTCCGCTGTGAATTGTATTTCATTTGATGTAAATTAATCTTCCATTGTATTAATTTCGATATACTCTGATATATTCTGTACTCTGATGTAACTTTATTATGATATTTATAGAAGTCTTCTGTTATTTGTTCTGATGTGTTGTATGCCAAGAGTTAGCGTATGTGGGATTCGAACGATCTTGGTCGATTTAGCGATCGATTAGGCCTGGCGAAATCCGTATCGTTACAGCAAGCTGAAGCAACCCGAACTTCCCTACGAAGGAAAGCACGGATTGAGTTGAGAACAAGCCACATCAAAACACAAACAGAAGAACATTTCATTGTTTATTACAACAATTCCATCAGATACAAGAATATACAGAGTATGAACACATATTATACATCAGAGAAATATCAGAGATTACAATAAATTACATAGCAGCGGAAAAACAATACAAAACACAACTGAAAGTAATGCACAGATACAGAGATTTCCGAGCATTGTTCTAGCTGTAAATCAGGATCCTGTGAATATAAATCTGCAAAACCAAAACTACTAGCTGCCCGTGTGGAAAATAGGGGCACCCAGAGTTTAGGTTAAGACAATAAACTCCAGGTCAGTCATGTGACTGGTGTGAGAACTAAAACAGTTATTTAAAACTTAACTTTAAAAATAAGGTAAATCAAGGGACCACGCTGTATAACACGGAACGGGTTTCCTCCCGAGAATACCAGTGCTTAGAATAAACAACGCAATGCTTTTTCGAAAAATGAAGCTATTATAAGACCCAGGTCCCATCTAGGGGTGGCAATTAGACCCGACCCGATGGACCCGGACCCGACCCAACGGGTCTCGGTTCTAGGCGGGTCGGGTTTTGTCGGGTCTAAAGTATACATTTCCAAAATCTGGACCCGACCCGACCCGAGCTTCGGTTCGGGTCGGGTCGGGTTGAAGCTCGGGTCGGTTCGGGTCCGATTAAATAATAGCACTAAAAATACATATATTTCAATGTTTTTTGGTCGGGTCTATGCGGGTCGGGTCTATGCGGGTCGGGTTTGATCGGGTCTTGATGGTATTTTTCATCACCTAGACCCGACCCGAGACCCATCGGGTTCGGTTCGGGTTCGGGTTTTTTCGGGTCGGGTCGGTTCGGGTTTTCGGTTACCGGTTCTAATTGCCAGCCCTAGTCCCATCACACAATGCAACGCAAGCCGGAGGATAGGGTTTCCCCTTATAACAGCCAAACGTGCTTGGTACGTTTAAAACAAATCATATGATACTATTATAAGTGTATAGTGTCAAAACAATTTCAATCATAAATATCAATCATAGACAACATGAGCGCCCCATCCCACCATGTCGCCATATATAGGATTACAACTAAAATTGAAATGTCACGTATTGGAAATTGGATTTCCGTCATGAGTCGAGGCAAGGGACAAGCTCCTCTCTGCTTCGAGACACTCTAGCAAATGCCTCGGGACTACACACTCTGGGTAACCCCTGGAAACGGCTGGGCCGGTCCTCTCTTACGTTTGAGGATTAGTTATTCCTGAACACATGTTTCCCGGTCCTTACAGACCTATAATCGAGGCGCCTCGCAATCCAACATCTACATTGGTATAATAATCAACGATGTCAGCGCTAGTAAAACACTGACACCACCCATAACTAGAAAGAAACGTAGTGTTCTCCCAGCGGTCCGTATCCCTTTTTAACTCATACCGAGGTGTGAGGCTCGCAAATTCACGCTATACACAGAGTTATGCCACGTAGGCCGTGCTTTGATCATCAACCACAAGACTTTGCTTTGCAGCAAAAGCCTTGATCATCTGCCACTTAGGCAT
This sequence comes from Allium sativum, assembly GCA_030737875.1. Taxonomy (NCBI): domain Eukaryota; kingdom Viridiplantae; phylum Streptophyta; class Magnoliopsida; order Asparagales; family Amaryllidaceae; genus Allium; species Allium sativum. The sequence continues at coordinate 861,993,060 of CM060922.1, forward strand.
GCCACAAAGGCAATTCTTGCCATGCGACTGATATCTATCGATATATAACCTCTGAGCTCGTACGTCTCAGAGAAGGACGTTAAGCAAGAGAATAAATTCTCCACCGCCAAACAGATATATATTTAATAGAAATCAATCAACATAGAATAAAATCCATTGTCAGACACACAATCCATTTACAAGTTCGTTCTGGGTCTGAACGAAACCGGAGGCACCATATACCTTGCATATCCATTGATCTCCAAATACGTCTGGACGACCACCAACTATTTCCCTCCTCTTGGGTGTACAGCCCAATCAGGATCATCAGTAATTATCCAAACGATGTGAAGACCTCTGATCTTCGACCACCGTCTTCATCTTCGACTTATCATCGAATCAGTTATTCAAAATGGGTATAAACCCGGCCTTCCAGAATAACTCGCTTATATAATAAACAAGTGCTAGAAAACACAACATACGGCTCATTCCAATTTTGAATATTCTTTTATTTAATTATTCACATCTTTTACAAAAGGTTCCCATTAATTTTATCAAAGATAATTTCTTCTAAATTTATTCTTTTATCTTCCTTCGGATGTCATTTCAAACCAAAATATGGTTTTCCAAACTAGTCGGGATTAGCGAACCACACCGAAGTAATCATTTATTTAATTTCCCAATCCCAACCTATTCAACCCTCGGAGAAAAACTGTTACTACCCTATAACTAACACCACGGTGTTATCGGTAAATTTAATTACCCTTTTTCCGTTCAAATCTAATTAAAGATTTAACTATTGCTAGGAGCAAAACTGGTGATGCTCCATTCTCGATCATTTTCCAAATTTGATAATTTAAATTATCAATCTACCTTTCAATCTAATTAAAGATTCATCAAAACTCCACTTAGTTTTAATCTTCCCAAAAATCATTATTAATGATTATTTAACTTTGAAAACACAAACATGTCGCATCGACAATTTACACCGTACTATTGATTTCTACTGATATATAACCTCTGAGCTCGTACGTCTCAGAGAAGGGCGTTAAGCAAGAGAATAAATTCTCCGCCACTAGCGCCATCACCTGAGATAGCCTCCTCCGACACCCGTCACCCACAAACCATGGACGGCTTGTTTGTTTGTTTTATTGTGATGTGAAATTTGATTGTGTGATGTAGAATCTAATAAAATATTTTATATAGTTAAAAATATAATTTTTAACGTGTATATGAAATAAATAAATAAATATTTATAAACAAATCAGATGATTTGTTTATGTACACACATTTAACTGATATTGATTGGGACCATAAATTTTACACATCGCCCAACTGCACAAATAAATCTGAGTTTGATTGTTTGAAACCCCACACGGGTATTGGGATGATATATGACATACATTATTCCCAATAATTAGCTGTATGTCGATTGATTGATTGACAGACTGTTATAAGCGTTAAATATTTATATTTTATGCTTATACAGTGTAGAACGCACTTTGGATGATGGTTGATTATTTATCGTCATTGTTGTATACATGTATTGGATGAAATCCATATAATCAAATTATATGGTAATTGACTGAGTCTGATTCCAGTTCAGAATTATCGAATATTTTAAAATAATAAAGTGAATATTGAAATGTGAAGCCGTGTTAAGTAGTTAAGCGCCATTTTAACCCGAACGGGAATTTTGTCGATTTTATTCGTTTTATAGTGAATATCGAAAAGTGATTTCAAAATCGAATGTTTTGAAAATGAAATTCGAATTAAATTGATTAAAATTGAAATTCGAATTGAATTGAATAGAATTGAAATTCTTATTGAATTGAATAGAATTAAATTGAATAGAAATGCAATTCGAATTAAATTGAATAGAATTGAAATTCGAATTAAATTGAATAGAAATGAAATTCGCATTAAATAGAATAGAAATGCAATTCGAATTGAATTGAATGGAAATGAAATTCGAATTGAATTGAATTGAAATTCGAATTAAATTGAATAGAATTGAAATTCGAATTGAATTGAAATGAATTTAAATGAATTTGAAATTCGAATTGAATAGAATTGAAATTCGAATTAAATTGAATAGAATTGAAATTCGAATTGAATTGAAATGAATTTGAAATTCGAATTGAATAGAATTGAAATTCGAATTGAATTGAAATGAATTTAAAACGAGTTTATAAGGAAAAATTCAATTTTGATTTGAATTTGAAATGGAAGTTGAAATTATTTTTGAAACGAATTTAAAACGATTTATAAAATACGATTTAAAAGGAAATCGACGAAATATATATATATATATATATATATATATATATATATATATATATATAATGACCTGAATAGAACGCGCTGCGCCGCGGCAGTTCGTAAATTTCGACCATTGACTTCGAACGGACATTATGGGAGATCCGATCGTCAGATTCTCCTAAAACCGGAATCGTTGGGTTCATATAGAAAAGGGCTTTCTAACGAATATGAGAAATTAGAAATCTAACGGTTGGATTTGGAATTATGTCCAAATCAAATTTGGAAAAGGTCGTTGTAAGTGCAGTTCGGTGGCCGTTATTGAAAACCGACTGTACGGGCCTTGATAAAATTATTAAAAATATTAAAAGTTTGTGTAAAATCATAATATATGAATTGGAAAGAACTGGGATGAAAAATCGCATATCTGAAAAGATAAAAATGTATTTTATCAAAATGAACTAGTTTTGAACTAGAATTATAAATTCAGCATTTTTAAAATAAATTAACTACATTTGAAGTGGTTTTAAAAATAATCAGAATTTCCAATATACGAATTGGAATGGATTTGAATCTAAATTATCTTCGGAATATTTCGATGTTGGATTTCGTGATTATACAGATACTGTTTTGGAAATTTGGAAGATATAATTTATATCGTTAATTCCAATACGATATTTGTTGATTTCAGAATTTGATATTGAATATAAGCCGATATATTTTCTATTCAGAGCCTTGTATTTAATATCAAATGGGATTGGGTTTGTCGTGAATGGTCTCTTCATTAACACTGTTCTTAAACCCAGTTGAGAAAAGATTAAATCTTTTTATTTAGATTTAATGAAGTATACCAATTAATAATATATTTAATTGGAATTGAATTAGAATTTGTTTTTGGGTTTATCGTGAACGGTGTTTTAAATAATACTTGTTCTTTAACCCGATTATAAATGGAATGTGAATTGGGTTTATTGTGAACTGTGTTTTTATTGACATTCGTTCTTTAACCCAATTTACAGTGAAATATGATTCGAAATGTATAAATCTTTCTATAAAGATTTAATGAGATTTTCCAAAGTAACGTTTTCATATAATATATTGAATTGGAATTGAATGGAATTCGATTTGATAATAGTCGAAATGAAATTCTGTGGAGGAGGACTGTTAATACATATGGAATTTAAAAGGCTCTGCCGCGATTCCATTTATATTATTGGTCGGATATGGAAATTGATATCGATTATATATATTGATTTGTTTTTCCGTGAAGATTCCATAAATAATGGGATGTGATTTGGGTTTATCGTGAACTATGTTTAAATGACAGTAGTTATTTAACCCAGTAAAAGACAGGATTACATGTATGTCGTTGTATTTCGAACTGTATGGTTGATCTCTGCTTAATATATATCTGTTTGGCGGTGGAGAATTTATTCTCTTGCTTAACGCCCTTCTCTGAGACGTACGAGCTCAGAGGTTATATATCGGCAGAAATCAATAGTACGGTGTAGATTGTCGATGCGGCATGTTTGTGTTTCCAAAGTTAAATAATCAATAATAATGATTTTTAGGAAGATTAAAACTAAGTGGAGTTTTAATGAATCTTTAATTAGATTGAAAGGTAGATTGATAATAAAAATTATCAAATTTGGAAAATGATCGAGAATGGAGTATCACCAGTTTTACTCCGAGAGATAGATAAATCTTTAATTAGATTTGGATGGAAAATGGTAATTAAATGTACCGATAACACCGTGGTATTACTTATGGGGTAATACCAGTTTTGCTCCATGGGATGAGTAGGTTGGGATTGGGAAATTAAATAAATAATTACTTCGGTGTGGTTCGCTAATCCCGACTAGTTTGGAAAACCATAATTTAGTTTGAAATGACATCCAAAGGAAGATTAAAGAATAAATTTTAAAGAATTTATCTTTGATAAAATTAATGGGAGCCTTTCCCAAAAGATGTGAATATTTGAATAAAAGAATGTTCAGAATTGGAATGAGGCGTATGTTGTGTTTTCTAGTACTTGTTTATTATATACGCGAGTTATTCAGAAAGGCCGGGTTTATACCCATTTTGAATAACTGTGTTTCGACGATAAGTCGAAGATGAAGACGGTGGTCGAAGACCGGAGGTCTTCACATCGTTTGAACGATTACTAGTGATTTTGATTGGGTTGTACACCCAAGAGGATGGAAATAGTTAGTGATTGTCCAGACGTATTTGGAGATCGATGGATATGCGAGGTATATGGTGCCTCCGATTTCGTTCAGACCCAGAACGAACTTGTAAATGGATTGTGTGTCTAACATTGGATTTTATTTTGTGTTGATTGATTTCTATTAAATATATATCTGTTTGGCGGTGGAGAATTTATTCCCTTGCTTAACGCCCTTCTCTGAGATGTACGAGCTCATAGGTTATATATCGATAGATATCAATCGCATGGCATGAATTGCCTGTGTGGCATGCCTAAGTGGCAAATGACCAAGGCTTCTGTTGAAAAGCAAAGTCTTATGGTTGATGATCAAAGCACGGCCTACGTGGCATAGCTTTGTGTATAGCGTGGATTCGTGAGCCTCACACCTCGGTATGAGTTAAAAACGGGATATGGACCGCTGGGAGAAAACGACGTTTCTTTCTAGTTATGGGTGGTGTCATGTTTTACTAGCGCTGACATCGTTGATTATTATACCTATGTGGATGTTGGATTGCGAGGCGCCTCGATTATAGGTCTGTAAGGACCGAGAAACGTGTGTTCAGGAATAACTAATCCTCAAACGTAAGAGAGGACCGGCCCAGCCGATTCCAGGGGTTACCCAGAGTGTGTAGTCCCGAGGCATTTGCTAGAGTGTCTCGAAGCAGAGAGGAGCTTGCCCCTTGCCTCGACTCATGACAGAAATCCAATTTCCAATACGTGACATTTCGGCTTTAGTTGTAATCCTATATATGGCGACATAGTGGGATGAGGCTCTCATGCCGTCTATGATTGATATTTATGATTGAAATTGTTTTGACACTAAACACTTATAATAGTATCAAATGATTTGTATTAAACGTACCAAGCATGTTTGGGTATTATAAGGGAAAACCCTATCCTCTGGCTTGGTTGCATTTTGTGATGGGACCTGGGTCTTATAATAGCTTCAATTTTCGAAAAAGCATTGCGTTGTTTATTCTAAGCACTGGTATTCTCGGGAGGAAACCCGTTCCGTGTTATACGGCGTGGTCTTATAATAGCTTCATTTTTCGAAAAACCATATATTGGTTGAGATATTTTTTAATTATTTAATTATTTAATTTCAAAAAGTACCTTTTGATTTCGAATTCGAAATCAAACCCACCGATTGTCGTCCCTAGCTAATTACCCCCATTCCGAACACAGTGGGATATGTATCATAGGCTGATTCGACAGTTTCGATCAGTTTCCATCAAAAATCAAAATATAAATCTATATGTTGAATTTGAACGCACATTTCAATTTACCGAAGCCACATACAGTATCTGAAAATTCCATAAAAATTATTTCTAGCTTCGTATTGACGATCCGGTCCTAACAAAACTAATTTCGTCAAATTCTGAGACCGTTTGAAAAATGGCGTTTTTCTGGTCGATCGAAATTGACTGAAACTATCAAAATACGTTTAACTTCGCCACGCTCACATATTGATTCAGAAAATTACGAATTTTGGAATCTAGCAATAACTTGACATCCTGGATCTTCGTCGAAAACCGAGGTCGTTTGCAAAATTTCCGTTTTTAAGGGCCAGAATTCCATAGAGACTATTCTGAAATTTCAGCTAGGCATAACTTTTTATCCCCGCTATGAAATTTCATTTTTTTCGGATTCGTCAGAAAGATATTCTCAATTAGATCCTAATATTTTTGGTTTCTCTAAAATCTGGTTTATTTTGAATCCTGTACATTCATTTGAACTTAGAAATTGAATTTTCAAACTACCGCGCCATTTTCAATTCCTTTTATAATATAAAATAAAATACTTATATTCTAACGACGATCTATATAAATATATAAGTTCTAATTCTATTCAAAATAAATTTTTCGTCGTTATTATTTAAAATAATTCATTTTAAATATTCAAAATTCACTAAAATTGCCAAAATAAAAATTTTAAATTGACTCGGATTTTCCGGGTTGTTACATCAACTAAATGAACTATTATGAAATGTATAGGAGTTCCAGTAGAAATTGTTTGTTTAAAATATACACTTTCATATGTGACACGATATTCATATGACATGTATGTACACTGATTATATATTACTATGATGTGATTGATGGTATGTGGTGATTTGTTATGTTGTAGATACCCCTAGTTTAGGAAAAATCACTAAGGGTTGAAATGATACATACCCGAACGGACATTAGATTAGGGAAAAATCGTTATGGGTTAAAATGATAGACCTGAACGATTTTTACTGAATTTGGGATTGCGGGTTGAATTGATAAACCCGTAGAAATTTTATAAATTGCAGGTTGAAATGATAAATATCTGTATCCTTGACCATAGGGTAGAAAACTATATACGGACACCGTTGGTCATGTTTTCAAATTAAAATGATTTGGAAAATTTGATTGTAGTAAGAGTGATTTAAGATCTTATATTTTATCTTTATATTTTAAAGATTTATACTTAAATTTTGTAAATTCTAAATTATATGTTTTAAAATGTTTTTATGAATAAAAATGTATTTAAATGCTTATTTAAGATTTTACTTATAATTTATTTATTTTAAACTATATATTTTAATCATATATGTATTTTTAACTTTAAATTAATATATTATAATAAACTATTCTTTATAAACCTATTTCTAAATTATTTTAAAGCTATATATGTTTAAAAAACTATTTTCTATATAAATTTATAACTTATAAATATATTTTCAATGCTTATTTAATGTATATTTTATAAAATTTAATAATAAACTCAATAGGTGGATAAGTTTTGTTTTTCGATTTAAATTCGAGGTTTAAAGATTTAAATTTATATAATTATACTTGATTCAATGAATTTGATTTTAAATCAACTAAATGCGATTTTTAATTGACTTAAATATTGAACTTTATAGGAAACGAATGTGAACTGCGTAATTAATTGGAATTTGAAATTATAGTTGATATGAATTCGATTATAAATTGACTGAATATGAATTGAAATAATTTTACATTTGGAATTGATTCATAAACTATTTGGTCTGAATTTAAGAATTTTCTTAAATCAATTTATTTCAAGATATGATTTTATAAAATGGCCGCGGTGTGAAAATTGTAAACGTTTAGTTGTTAAAGAGACCAGGATCAGGTATTGTCATACTCTCTTCCAATACCGAAAACCACTTTAATAACTGTTTACGCGGTAAAGTTCCAGAATGAAGTACGATGGTTTGGCGGTGATTACTGGATTTGAAGAAAGAGAACGATGATGGATATCCTTGACCTTCGGGTCATAATTAAAATGACTAAAGCAGGGCTATACCGGAACAAGTGGGGCTAGCTACCTCCATCGGCAACACTTCTTCCTTTATTACTATAGTCGCTCAGTTTGATTGATTTGATGCGCATCCTTGATTTAGGAGTATTGTTCGAGGTGGGCAGTAGTCGCGGCTGTGCGTTACCTCCAGTTTGGGCATGCAAATAGTATATTCCTACCCTGGGCATTCCTCGTGTGCCTTGTCATATTATCCTGAACGAGACCCATATGATTTTGATTTGACGTTGTCGTATAGCGGCACATCCCTATCACCAAGCATTACTGGTGTTTTATATGCAATGTTTACGACAATGTTTATAAACAGTGTAAGGGTAAAAATGTAATCCTGCTTACGCTATTTTCAATAGTATATTTACTGTAGACACTATTATAACAGCGTATTATATTATATTATATTAGTTTAATGGATCCTTAAAGAATGGTGATCCCAAACATCCTTTAAGTATTGATGCGCTTCATTGAATATTTCATTTAAGTTGATTTACTTCCATGAGAATATTAGTCCTGATCCGAGTTGTTTTGTTTTGCATTATTGCTCGGGTCAGATCGAGTATTGCAATGTTTTATATTTCACCTTCTGAAGATGGAGACTATTGAAGATATCACCTCTACCTGTTGATTCTGGCTACTTCTCTTTTGTATTAGAAATTCTTGTATTTAGACTTCCGTTGTATTAAATTTTTTAACTCCGATATCATGTATAAATTTTGATTTTTATTTTGTAGATTCATGAACTACTATTGTATAATTTTTTTATTCCGTTGCAAGGTATTTTGTTCTTATGTGTCTGTGATTCTTTGATTTATTCTATTTACCTTAGAAGCTAATAACATTATCTCATTTTGAACGCTTCAAGTTGGTTTAATTACCAACTTGAAGTGGACGAAAGAAGGTATGTTACAGTTTTTAATTTTTGAAGCAAGAATTTTCTATATAGTACTCATTTAAATTTTTTTTCTTTGACTTTATGGAATCAAGCACCACAAATCGTGCTTGTTTCCTCTTATTGTTTCCATAAAATGATTTTCGTTCCTAATAGATAACTCATCAAAAGCTGACACATCCTTGAAAAACTTCTAAAATATGTTACCATATAATCCTTTTATTGGAATTATACCACCTTCCAATATTCTTTATAATATCAAAAGAGCATTTAACTGTAATAGGGCTAAATTAAACCCTCTTAGTTGCAAGAGCTAAATCTATAAAGCTAAGAGTAGACAACATGTTGTCATACTATTCTTTATAGATAGTTCCGTAGAATATGAGAAGGCTCTTAAAATTGGCACACTTAAGTCAAACTAGTTGAAAAGTGAACAAAAATAAAGAGTGACCTTATATTCTCATAGCCAAATATCAGCCGTAGTAAATTCAAATAATTGGTTAATCCCTCATCTAGATCCCCAGTACACATTAATATCAAGTTTTTGGACAATAATATCAGCTGTAAGTGGCACCCTTGTTCTAACAATCAAACACTGACAAGAAAGTCAAGTTAAATAACAATATTCCTTTTTAACGATTAATTATTCACTTGTAAAACCTTATAATTGTCACGTATTTAACATCACACATGTATAATTGATTTGGCAAACATTACCCTTCCTTTGGGCCCACTAATACTTGCACGAATAACTACACATAAATATCAAACATTTTCATGAACCATCAAAATAAAAGAGGTCACTTTGGTGACATGTTATTGCAGTTAGTTTAGTATGAATGTAGGATATTTATAGTTATAAATAGATACCAAAATTACATTTGAATTTATTTCTTACTGTTTGTACAGTGTGCCTCATATGCCACAAAACACTCAAAAAATGCTTTACGTTTGTGTAGCTGTTAAAAATTTCAAAACAAAACTCTTACTGTGGCATAAAATGCTTTAGTTATAACTACTTTAATCTTTTTCTCTAGGTATCACTACAACAAAACTTAGTTTCCACAACTATTACTTTCATCGTTTTTAGGTTGAAAGTTACAAAAATTACATCTGTTGATCCTTCTTTTTTGTTTTAACACTGATAAAAAAATAATTAGGTTTTCCACCTAAATGTTTCTTCAGTTCCCCCCACAATTCTAGATTTTCATCTATTTGTGTGGCATTCTTTTCCTCTCCCACGGTTTCCATTTTCCCCAAAGTTAATTTCGATTTTCATCCCTTCATTCTCCAGGTAGATTTCTCTTTCTCCAACCGCAGTTTCTTTTTCCTCTGTGATTTCCTTTTCCTCTTCGATTTCGATATCTGCGGTTGCCGTAAACCCGATAGATTCCCTTCCCCATTCGACCTATCTATGGTTGTACGTCATTCCACATCTTTTCTTTTTGTTCATATGATAGAAGATGCATTCTAGTTAACAAATTTGGAACATTCATTTAGCTGTCGTACATAAGTAGGTAGGATGTTGTCGCAGTTGTTACATGCATAGGACAAGACATGTATCGTTTCTTCTTAAATGTTAGATGTTATGCATATACAACTAAATATCACCAGCCTCTTCATAAGTACTCCATGGTTATTTAAAAAAGGTTTCGACTTCTACATTTTTTAAACAAAAATGTGTGATCTTCTAAACACAAGAAAGCACACATATATAAAATAAAAACAAAAAGGCTACAATATCCGACTACAAAACCAAAAGGAGACAAAAGTGATACAAATCATGACTATATGAATGTAAAGGAAAGTATATGGATGTGCTCCGGATAAACCACCACCCATCATACATCTATATCGAATTCCGGCAAAGCCACCACCCGATAGAGAAGTATATCTATTCTAATACAAAACTAGTCACACCAGGCTAAATACAATTAAAAGATAACAGAACAACCCCAAATAACTCTCCGAAACCCCACACAAAAAATAACTCCAAAGCAAATATCAAACACCAATTCAGACAGCTGTCCATTAAGCTCCTCAGCCATAATCAACAACCTGAAACCTAAAAGAAACTAGGCAAACCATAAGTAATCATTGCATATATATATACATACATATATATATATATATATGTGAGTATATGTGTGTATATGTATATATATCAAAGAATATATATACATATAACCATATGTGACGAAGAAATAAAATGAAAAAGAGACAATCAAGCAACACCAAAAAAACAAAAATTAACAACAAATGCGAGATCTATTACATCTAAAATAACTATTGATTCTAATAAATAAGCTCAAATTAAATCTAACCTTAATTAAAAAACTCTCAAAACGCGATTCACCAAAAAAACTTATAGTGCGAGTTAGACATCCAATCTAGACAGTAATTAACAATCCTAATGATTAAATTATAAACAGAAACAGAAATAGAATGAAAAAATCTCTGATTCCTCTCCAACCATATGAACCAACTAATGATAGTAACCAAAGAATCCAAATATATCTCTTTCTTGAATTATAAACAAATCTACAGCAATCCCAATAATCAATACAGCTACTCAAAGAATTAAAACAACAAAAAACAAAAATCCTTAAAACTATATTTAGAATATAACTGGTAATATTGCAGGAGAAAAATAAATGATCAACATCTTCATCCAAAAGACTACAAAAACAACACTTAACATCAAAAATAATATTCTTCTTCTTTAAAAGCTCAAACATATTAAGTTTCTTATGGATAATCAACCACATAAGAAACTTAGCTTTAGGAGGAGAATTAGAATTCCAAAGAAACTTAAAAGGGCACAAAGAAACATCAGAAAAATTAATAAATTATACATAGAATTAACAGAGTGCACTAAACACTTTTCGAAACCCCAACTAATACAATCTCCTTGCTCATCCAAATGATACAAAGTTAACTTAGCTTTTAGTAAGGCTAATTGCCTTTACATTCCCCCTTCTAAAATATTGTCAAAGGAAAACTCCCACGGGGGATCAAAATCCCCTCTATAAACATCTATAATCAAAGCATTCTTAAAGCAGCTATTATTGAGAAGCTCACTGAATTCAATTTTAAGAGGCAAACGAGAAATCCAAGCATCATGCCCAAAAAAAAATAAGGTTCCCCGAATGAACAGTCAACTTACAACCTAAATTAAAAAAAAAATCAAAACAATTCAAAACAGACTTCCAAAAATAAGATAATCTATTTATCCAACTAAAACTAGAACCAACAATAAACTCACCCCCAGAATAATAAAATTTGGAAATAATAATCTTCTAAGTAGCCGACACATCTAGGCACCAAAATCTCCATATCCATTTGACTAACAAGGAAGAATTAAAATTACATAAATTAACGATCCACAGGTCCCCATCCTTCTTGGATTTACAATACACCTCCCAGTTAATTAAACATTTATAGCCTCTACAAACTGGAACACCACTCCAAAGATAATTGCGCCTGATTCTGTTAATTTTCTCAATAACCCATTGAGGAAATCGATGAACTGCTATCTAATAAGTAGGAATAGCAGACAATACTGAATTAACAAGAACTAATATACCTGCTCTAGATAGAAATCTATTACTCCAACTTGGTAATCTATTATTGATCTTATCAATAATAACTAACCAATCGTCCTTCTTAAGTTCCGAAGGCCTAATCTTAAAACCCAAATAATCAAAAGGAAATTTCATGACAGAAAAGTTCAAGGTACCAGCAACCAGAGACTCGACATTATCACGATCATTAAGAACCATTAAAGCACTCTTATCAGAATTGATTTTGAGACCAGATAACATCTCAAAACAATAAAGAATAAACTTCAGAGCAATAACCTGATTGGGCAAGTGAGAGGAAAATAATAATGTATCATCTGCAAATTAGAGAATAAATAATTCATTATTAAACTCCTCATTACCTATACAACCTAAAACACTAATCTAACAGCTCTCTTAATAATTCTAGAGAAAAAATCAGCCACTCAGTTAAAAAGAAGAGGTGATAGGGATCACCTTGTCTAAGACCCCTCTTAGATTGAATCTTCTTGCCCACAACCCCATTAACAACAATATTAGAACAACCAGGCCTAAGAAAAAGCATGATCCGGTTAATCCATCTAATACTAAAACCCCCAGCAATACATGATTCGCAGATAAAATCCCAATCAACTGAATCAAACGCCTTCTCAAAATCTAACTTCAAAATGGCACGAGAAAAATTATTTTTACAACGGACATTAATATACTCCTGCACAGCAGCCACTCCGTCTACTATGTTTCTGCCTTTGATAAAGCCAGTTTGGGAACAATTAATAAGTTCGTTCATCTTAATACTAAGCTTATTAGCTAGGACTTTGGAAATTATCTTGATGGAACAACTGATTAAGGAAATAGGCCTAAAATCCTTTAGAGAATTAGCACCCTCTCTCTTATGAATAAGGATAACATTAGCAAAGTTAAAACTTCCTAATTGTAAATGACCACTATAAAAATCATTAAATAAGTTAGTAATATCAAATTTCAGGACCTCCCAAAATTGCTTATAAAAAAGATCAGAAAAACCATCAGGCCCAGGAGCTTTGTCACTAGGCATATCACAAATAGCCTTTTAAATCTCCCATTCAGAGAAAGGCCTATCTAAATCTACTAACTCAACCTTAGTATCAGAAGGATAAATGTCATTCCATCTAACATTAATCCTTCTCTTAATCCTAGCTCCAAAAATATGCTTATAGTACCTAGTGAAATTCTCATTTAAATCCCTCAGAACGGACACTTCCACATCATTAATATAAATAGAATGGATCAAACTATCACGCCTCCTCTTATTAGCCACACTATGAAAGAACTTCGTGTCGTTATCCACCTTGTTAATCGAATGAACACGGGCCCTTTGCTTCCACGTGATCCCTTCCTTTTCTAAAATCAGCTTGAGATCATTCCTAAGATTGCAAAGTCTATCCCTCTCATTGGAATTAAGAATCCTGGACTCACTAATCTTGTCTAAATCTAACATCTCACACATAATCTTATCTTTCCTAATTCTAACACTACCAAAAATAAACTTATTCCAATGCTTGAGAAAAAATCTTAACTTTTCTAGCTTCGCAACAAAAATCTTCGTAGAATTACCCTTATACAAATTATTAAAATAAAACAAAGAATTCCACTTAATAGAAACTAGACTAATAAAATTAGAATCCAATAACCACATCTTCTCAAATTTGAAACTGCTACTAATAGATATATTCAAATCACATGAAAGGATGATGGGACAATGATTAGAATATAAAAACGGCAAATCCTTAACTCTACAAATAGAAAATCTATCATCTAACTCGGTACTAATAAAAAAATCTATCTAGTAAAGCAAAAGAAGGACTATCTCTGACATTCAAGCAAGTAAGCGATCTATTGTTAAGAGGAATCTCAATCAAATCATTATCTAAAATGAAATCATTAAATTCCTCCATATCAAAGAAATCACCTTTCACGAGGTGATCTCTCCCCTAAAAACCTAGTGACATTGAAATTTCCCCCCACAATCCATTAACTGGGGACAAGATTCCTAAAATCAGAACACTCGACCTATAATTATCTCCTCTCTATTTTAGTATGGGGACTATACACATTAGAAATACCCAAAATAGAATTATCAATAAGAGAAGCTAAAATGGTGTGCAAAAAATACAATTTAGGAATCTCCTAAATGAGTCTAAATTGATTATCCTTCCAACCAATCATAAGTCCCCCGGCACTACCAATGGCCGGAAGACAAGCCCAATTTCTAAAGTGAGATCCACCTAACGTCATATAAAAAATAAGATCAGGATTCTCAGTTTTAGTTTCCTGAAGCAAAACAATATCAATATGGAAATCTCTAAAAAAAGTCCTAACCTTATCACATATTTTAGGCTCTTTAAGACCCCTAATATTCCAACTAACAATCCTCAACATCTTAAAGAATTAACTCTCTCCAATTCCCTACTCCTAATGTAATCCGCATCTAACTCAACATCAGAAAAAATGAAAGCAATGCCATTAGCAAGCTGAAATAGTTGACTAGTAGAAAGGCTACCCAAAGAAAACGGTGTATAGTCACTAGCATAAACAGGAATCATACCTAAACCCAAACTCGAATTGTTACTACTAGCACTCGAGCTCGGGAACCTACCATGAACTGAAGAGGAGATAGATCTATTCCTCGCACTGGGATGAACCAATCCAGTACTGGGTGTAACTCCCTTATGTTTCCCACTCCTAGTCAATAAAGTGGACATATCTCTGACCGGAGATACCCCTCTACTAACCTCTTGCAAATCATCTCTATCCCAATCAGTGGACTGGACAACAGAATCCGCCATCGAACAAGTCAACTCACACCCTGTATGAGGCACAACGAAACAAGGCCTCACAAACAATCAAAATAATCTCGCTCCCTCCACTCCCAAAAACACAAAACAACCCAACTCATCCATAAAAAACAAAAAACCTCTCCCATCCAAACACATCCGCCCATCAAACAAAACAACCTGCTCTGCTCAAACACCATCTTAAGCATACTACTACAGCCATCAGTAAAACCACCGATAGAACCATCATCATTTCCCAAAAAACACCCACCAAACCTCCTCTAGCAAAAAAAGATTCACCGCAAACATTAGGAAAGAGACAGACCTCAGACTTCCCCTCTCGCCAATGAGAACACTGCATTGATTCTTATCGAAATCGCCTCCCATGCCTAACTTCACAGATCCTGGAACCAAAACTTTATCATGCTTCAAAACACCGATTCGGGAGCTATTCTTACACTTCAGAAGATCAGCAGTAACTCAGTAACACCCTGTATTTTCTGTAAACCTTAAAGTAGCAAATTAAAGAATACTTAATTTTAAATGTGAGAATTAAGGGAAACGGGTTACGCAATTGCGTTCATCTCGGAATTCTGGTTGAGATAGAGTCCGAGTTTGCGTGAATTGGACTTCGTATGAAGAAGTTATGGCCATCGGAAATTTCAAAAATTCAAAATTCAAATTTAAACACAGAAGAGGGCAGGACAGGAAAATTCCTGCCCCAGGCCAGGTCGGCCAGGGGGTCGACCCTAGTGTCGACCTACCCTATAGGTCGACCTGGGGGTCGACCTACCCTCCCGGGAAGATCCGAAAGATGACGCTGTTTTGACCTGTTGCTGAGTCATTAGGGCTGAGGTGTTATTCTATCTTGACTGGATGGTCTTGATTGATTCTAGGTTAATCAGACGGCTCTTAATCAATTAAAATTCTATATAATCAACCTAAATCTTAACCTAAAATCATACAAATTCATACCAAGAGATGCCATGCCGTCAATGGAGAACCTAGAGCAGCCGCCGTCTCTTTCAACTCAAGAACAAGATTAAAGCAAGAATCAAAAATCAAATCTAAATCTAAATAACGATTAGTCTACATCGAAGGCGAGCAATTCAGTTTCAGAATACAGATTCCAGAAAGACAATACTATTCTTTTGTTTGTGAGTATAATATATTTCACAAATTAATTAATTAATTTAATTATGATAAGTTATAATTGGGATTATGAGAATATGATTTTGATTCATGTGATGTTGGATTACATGTTCTTACATGAATTATATGCAAGTTTGTGATGTTGGATTACATGTTCTTATGTGAATTATATGCAAGTTTGTGATGTTGGACTATATATTCTTATATGAATTATATGCAAGTTTGGGATGTTAAAACATATACGAATCTTATGCAAGTTTGGGATATTAGGACATATGTGAATCTTATGCAAGATGGGATGTTAAAACATATGTGAATCATGTAGATACATATACTAGTTTATATGCAAACATGTGGCATTAATCTTTATGTTTAGATCCATATGTAAGTTCACATCTTTATGTTTAGATCTATATTCAAGTTCACATCTTTATGTTTAGATCCATATGCGAGTTCACATCTTTATGTTTAGATCCAAATGCAAGTTCACACCTTTATGTTTAGATCTATATTTAGATCCATGGCAGTACATAGTTATGCAAATTGCCTATGCTAGTTTTGTATGAGAATCATATGCTAGTTTGTTCATATGCAAGTTATAGGAAAACTATACACATATATGCAAGTTATTGACTATGTAAACTTCTGTCATGATTCTTAGATCTATTTTACGTGTTATGCAAGTTATGACATTGTTTTTCCTTTTATAAGTTAGACTATTGCAAGTCTAACTTATGTCATATTAAAACACACGAATAGCATGGGGACAATGGGAAAATATTATAAATGCATAATTGTGAATTGGCATAAAATGGCCTTAAAAGGGCATATTATTAATTTGAGACATTAATAGGTATAATTTGTATACCTGTCATTTATAGACATAATTTAGGTGACAATTATGGAAATAAATGAATTTGGTATTTATTGATAAATTTGAATAGGGATATTAATCCAACTTGGGGTTAAATAAAGATGTGGAATAATTAACCGCCTAAGACACGAGGTTAGACTCGTTTGTGGTGTAAGACTGCCCGGACCCGCTCGGCAAATCTAGCAACCACAAACGATTGTCTAATGTGAGAGGTCAAAGGCATGAACTAAATGCGTAACAATTGTAAAGACACGAGGTTAGGCTCGTTTGCGGTATAAGACTGCCCAGACCTGCTCGACAAATCCAGCAACCGCAAATGTCAGTCTAATGTGGGAGGTCTTTACAAGGTTACAGTTATAATGAATTAAGTAACACTTAACCAGTAAAACATGTGGTGGGACATGAGGGTTAAGTGGGTGCCTTGGGTGGCTTGTGAAATACGATTAGAAACACTTAACCAAGTTGAAACACGTAAGAAGACATGAATAAGAATGGGGTTAAGTGGGAAACCTTAGTGGGGACCTAGCTTAGGTGGAAAGCTTGTGTCAGGCTTGGGGGCCCGTTTCAAACCAGTAACCCATTAAGTATCTTTGTGAGCTTGACCTAAGTCAAGGACAGGACATGCTTACTGAGTTTGATTGTAAGAGGTCAAAACGGGTTAGCGGTGGCAATGCAAGTCCAACAGGGTCATGTGCGTGCGTGGGCCCAGGCTAGTAGGTAAGACGTTGTTGCATCGTGTAGATATAAGCCGTGCATCTTTAGTGGTATCGCGTTGCCACCTTCGGGAGTGATACACCCCCACTATGGTACTAGCACGGGTATCTACGAGTTAAGGAGCCGATCGCATGGGGGTAGTGGGTACAACTAGTGGAGATAGGGGCAGGCGGCACCTATGAAGGTAACTAGGGGTACACGAAACTACCATTATCATTGTTATGTTCTGTAGGCGGGATCAACTTTTAGGGTGACTAGTAATGGTGCGGTGTAATTAACATTGGTGCCGTGTAGTAATTATTTTATAGTGATTAGGAACGAGACTAACGCCAGAATATTCCTCCTGTTTGCTTTGTCATGCCCACTTGTTTCACAATCATACCTTGTTTACCAGTTTATGCCTTATCCTAGTTACTTTAAAAATTATATTGTTAAAGTTATTATACTCGCCAGACTTTATGTCTGACCCCCTAGTTTTTGCCTCTTTTCTTCCTCTCCCCAGGTTATCACGGTGGGACTAGTACTAGTGGAGCTTGATCTTGGATCTCTTTCTCTCTCTCTTTTGGAAGTGCTTGGATTTGAAAGTAAAGTTCAGCTTATCTCTTTTATGGCTACTTATGTTTGGGTTATGCTTTTTATTTTGTATACTCAGAAAACAATTTGTCAAGATGGTTACTAAGTGTACTTGGCTTTTCTGTTGGTTTATGATGTTGTTGTAATCAAACTATTTCTCCGCTGCAATAAATGTTGTTTTGAAATTTTTCATGTACCAATATATGTACCTGTCTTGTTATATTCTGTTCTACTCACCAATAATACTCCATGAAAGTTAATGCATTCCCTTTGAGAGTGACATTAATGGACATAGAGTGTTACACGTGGTATCAGAGCTGAAGGTTAACAGAACAGATAAGAGATTTTGAAAACCTATTTTTCAAAAGCATTTTATAAAGAAATACTTTCAGAAGTATGTTTTAAGGAGAGTATTTTCAAGAGAAAAGTTTTTTTAAAAAACATAACCCCCAAGAGCCATATATCTTTCTTTCGAATTCTCCATTTTGAATCTCTTCATTTTCTTTTTAGCATGTCTAGGTTACCCGAGATACCCGAGGGCATACCGATACCAGGCTTGTTTAGAAGGTATCTGGAGGCTAGGGCCAATGTCGCAGGCCCAGCAAATGTTCCTCCTCCCCCAGTTGCAGTTGCTCCTCCTCCTCCCCCGCCTCGCGTTGATACTTTTTCAAAGATATGCAAAGATTTTAGGACGATGGGCGGGAAACCTTTTCACAGATCAGAGACGTTTGTTGAAGCCCGAAATTGGCTTAAGGAGGTGGAAGATCTATTTGGTATTTTCGAGGTAGAAGATGGGAGGAAGGTCCAATTGGCTGCTTGGTTAATGAAGGACGAAGTTTTGTTTTGGTAGGAGGTCACGAATGGAGAGCGTCCAGTGGAGACATGGGTGGATTTCAGGCGTAGGTTCAAGATGAAATTTCTCTCACGAGCAGAAGATAACTTATATATGGAAAGATTCTTAGCGTTGAAGCAAGGAAATTTGTCAGTAAAGGAGTACGTCAACAAGTTCATTCAATTGGCGAGATTTGGCTTAGACTTGGTAAACACACCTGAGAAGAAGGCTTTGAGGTTCGTTAAAGGTTTGAATGAGCTGCTACATGGGTTTGCTATGACCCACATTCCGATGGGGGCTACCTTTGAGAAACTGGTTGACATGGCGCTTATGCATGAGGAAGAGAAAGGTGCTAATGCTAATAAGGCACCGGAGAAGAAAGGGGATCAAAAGAAATCACAATAGCAGAACAAGAAAGAGGTAAGGACAACAATAGCAAAGGAATGAAAATGTGCTTTAATTGTGGAACACCAGGCCATCTGAGCAAGGACTGTAGGAAGAAGAAGACTGGTTATTTCCACTGTGGAGAGGCAGGACATCTAATTAAAGACTGCCCGAGGAAACATGAACAAGGGCAAAGAACTGGGTCTACTTCTGGAGGATAGATTCAGGCTCTCATGGCACTGGGCCAGGCAAGAGGGCAGGTTCATGCTCTCATGGCACCAGGACAGGAAAGAGGTAGAAACATTTCTGTTGAGAGTTTGGTTTCTCTGTTTGATCATCCTGTTCGTACTTTATTTGATTCTGGCGCTTCATACTCGTTTGTGTCTGCTTCGTTAGTTGAAACACTGCACCTAAATACTAGTCTAGTTACGGATCCCATAGTAGTCTCAAATCCTATTGGTGGTTTGGCTCATCTTTCAATGATTTGTCGGGGTTTAAGAGTGTGTATCTTGAGCGTTGAGTTTGAATGCAACGCCTTCATTCTTGGCTTCACGGGCTATGGATTAATTCTAGGCATGGATTGGTTATCCAGTAATGGTGCCATCCTCGATTGTGAAAAGAGAGTGGTTAGACTTATGACTCGCCTTGGCAACACTCTCGAAATCTCTTGTAACCCCATACATTCTGTTATGCTTAGTTACCTAGAATCTCTTGATGCGTCTGTTGAAAACTTGCAGTCTGTTAGAGTAGTATGTGAATACTCAGATGTATTTGAAGAGGTGAAGGGCTTACCTCCAAAGCAGGAGATAGACTTCTACATATACCTTGTTGATAATGCAAAACTCATAGCTCTACCCGTTAGACACATGGCTCCTAGGGAGAGAAAAGAGCTTAGTAAGCAAGTCAAAGAGCTGCTCGAAACGGGGTTTATAAGGCAGAGCATTTCTTAATGGGGTGCTTCAGTAGTATTCGCAACAAAAGCGAATGGTTCACTTCGCCTATGCGTTGATTATAGGGAGCTAAACAAGCTGACCAAGAAGAATAGGCACCCACTTCCTAGAATAGATGACTTGTTTGATCAGCTTGTAGGTGCGTCTGTTTTCTCCCAACAAGATTTGGCTATCGGGTTCCATCAGCTAAGAGTGACTGAAGACAGCATTGATAAGACCGCGTTTAGAACCCCGAATGGTTTCTTCGAATGGCTTGTCATGCCTTTCGGCTTGACACACACCCGCTTACTTCGTTGACTTGATGAGTAGGGTGTTTAGAGAATTCCTTAATAAGTTTGTGGTGGTCTTTGTATACGACTTTTTGATCTTCTCGAAGAATGAAGAAGAGCCTGCTTTGCATTTAAGGGAAGTAATGGATACTCTTCGAGCACATCAGCTGAAGGCCAAATTCTCCAAATGCCATTTCTAGAGAGAAGAGGTGAGATTTCTTGGACATGTGGTGTCCAAAGAAGGGTTAGACGTGGACCCTGCAAAAGTAGTTGCGGTGCAAGATTGGAAGGTTCCACGGAATGCAACCGAAGTCCGAAGCTTTCTTGGGCTAGCGGGCTTTTTCCAAAAGTTCATTAAAGACTTTGCATAAATCTCAGCCCCACTCACGAGATTAACGAAGAAGAACCTAACTTTCGCTTGGGATTTGGATTTCGATATTGCTTTCCAACGTTTGAAAAGGACTCTAACAACAGTCCCAGTTCTGACATTGCCGGATGGGAGCAAGATGTTTACCGTATACACAGATGCATGTGGTACGGGATTAAGTGTTGTCTTGATGCAAGAGGGGAAGGTAGTAGCTTATGGAGGCTGACAGTTGAAAGTACATGAGAAAAACTACATGACCCACGATCTAGAGTTGGCTGCCATCGTCTTTGCGCTTAAGTCTTGGCGCCATTATCTCCTAGGTGAGAAGTTTGAATTATATACTGACCATAAATCATTGAAGTACCTTTTCTTGTTGAAAGATCTTAACTTAAGACAGCAAAGGTGGATGGAATTTTTGGCCTCTTATGATTTTGAGAATTCCTATACCCCAGGCAAGGGCAATGTGGTAGCAGATGCCTTGAGTAGAAAGAAGCTGACCTTGAGTCCTCTCTTTGTAGAATGACAAAGCTTGGAGTATATAGCAAACTTTAATTTTAGACCCTCCTCTGAAATTGTGCCTGGTCTGTTAGCATCACTAGAGGTGCGGCCTACACTTTTGGACTCAATAGGAACCGCGCAACGAGAAGACCCTGTGTTAGTTGATGTAATGGATAAGCTAGTTAGGGTTGAGACTTCTAGTCACCTCAATAGATACTCCATCGATGATAAGGGTTGGTTGAGACGGGATGGAAGACTATGCGTCCCACAAGTAAGGGATTTGGTGAAGTTGGTTCTCGAAGAGGCACACCATTCCAAGTTGATCATACACCCAGGTGGAGACAAGATGTATAAAGACATTAAAAGAGTTTTCTTTTGGAATGGCATGAAGACGGACGTAGCTTAATTCGTTTCTAAGTGCATGATATGCCAGCAAGTCAAGGCGGAGCAGAAGAAGCCTAGTGGTCTGCTTCATCCTCTAGAGGTCAACCAGTGGAAGTGGGATAGCATTTCGATGGACTTTGTTGATGGGTTGCCTAGGTCAAGAAAGGGCAATACCAGTATTTGGGTAATAGTGGACAGGCTCACTAAAAGCGCCCACTTTATACCTGTTAAAAGTAGAAGGACTGCCTTGTCCCCAGCATCCATTTATCTTAAAGAAATAGTTCGACTCCATGGGATACCCTACAACTTAGTGAGTGATCGAGATCCTATCTTTACGAGCGAGTTTTGGAAGAGTTTGCAAGAGGCAGTAGGCACACAATTTTGCTTAAGCACAGCCTATCACCCCTAAATCGATGGTCAGACGGAAAGGGTGAACAGAGTATTAGAAGACCTCTTGAGATTGTGCATTCTTGACTTTGGAGGGACATGGGAGGATCATCTTCCTTTGGTGGAATTCGCCTACAACAATAGCTATCAAGCCACCATAGGCATGGCGCCCTTCGAAGCTTTATATAGAAGACCATGTCGATCGCCAACGTATTGGTGGGAGTCAACAGATAAACTCATACTTGGGCCGGACATGATTAGAGGAACCTCGGAAAAGGTGGACTTGATAAGAAGACGGATGAAGGCTGCACAAGATAGACATAAGTCCTACGCAGACAAAAGAAGGACCGACCTTGAGTTTAAGGTTGGAGATAGGGTGTTCCTTAAAGTATCTCCTTTGAGTAATGTCATTCGCTTTGGGTCCGTAGGAAAGCTAGAACCAAGATTTGTAGGTCCATTTCCTATCGTTGAAAGGATTGGGACGACGGCTTACAGAGTAGAGCTACTCGAGAGACTGGCTAGAGTTCATAATGTTTTTCATGTTTCTCAACTACGAAAGTGCTTACATGAATCTGCGGAAGTGATGGAGCCGAATATGCTAGAGGAAGTAGAAGTGAAGCGAGAAGCGATTGTGAGAAGAGTTCCAACTCGTATCTTGGGTACGGAAATCAAAAAGCTACGCAACCGTGAAGTCAAGCTTGTTAAAGTTCAATGGAGGTTGAGGAAGACACGACTTGGGAAACTGAGAGGAAAATATGCGCAGCCTACCTTTTTCTCTTTGAGGGTACCTCCTTGATCTCTTTTTCCATAAGTTTATTCATGCTTAAATCTATCTTTCAAGTATATCTCCTCAGTCCTATTCTTTATCCTTAAGTAGAAACTGATGGATGTAAACATGTGTTTGAAACATGTTATGATTGATGGTTGCGAGTGGTGGCAAGTGGTTGCTCGTGGATGCATGTACACACACTTTAGGCACTAGATCGGCTCAATCACTTTCATATTGCATATATGTATGTGCATATTTAAATTAATGGATGTATAATGGTTGTGTTTATCATATGGATGCTGCATTAAGATGAATGGTTATGCACGCATGTAGAAATAATATGTATCATTAGGAATCTTTTGCATACATAATAGACACATGGCACTATCATGATTCGCATTAAGGAGGTCAACTAAATCAGTAGACCGCCTGATTTTGCATTAGATAAGGACATGTATACACGCTATGTATATAAACATGAAAGCATTAGAAGTCTCTTAAGGACAATGGATGCCTGTGTTTAATGGTTGAGTAGATGGATGATTGGATGGTACGATACACATTCTTCTTGACTTGAAGATTTCGGGGATGAAATCCTTTAAGGAGGGGAGCATGTAACACCCCGTATTTTCTGTAAACCTTAAAGTAACGAATTAAAGAATACTTAATTTTAAATGTAAGAATTAAGGGAAACGGGTTACACCATTGCATTCATCTCGGAATTCTGGTTGAGATAGAGTCCGATTTTGCGTGAATTGGACTATGTATGAAGAAGTTATGGCCTTCGGAAGTTTCAAAAATTCAAAATTCAAATTTAAACACAGAAGAGGGCAGGGCAGGAAAATTCCCGCCCCAGGCCAGGTCGACCGGGGGTCGACCCTAGTGTCGACCTACCCTACAGGTCGACCTGGGGGTCGACCTACCCCCCCCCCCCGGGGAGATCTGAAAGATGACGCTGTTTTGACCTGTTGCTGAGTCATTAGGGCTGAGGTGTTATTCTATCTTGACTGGATGGTCTTGATTGATTCTAGGTTAATCGGACGGCTCTTAATCAATTAAAATTCTATATAAGCAACCTAAAATCATACTAATTCATACTAAGAGCCGCCATGCCGTCAACGGAGAACCTAGAGTAGTCGCCGTCTCTTTCAACTCAAGAACAAGATTAAAATAAGAATCAAATCTAAATCAAAATAACAGTTAGTCTACATCAAAGGCGAGCAATTCAGTTTCAGAATACAGATTCCAGAAAGACAAGACTATTCTTTTGTTTGTGAGTATAATATCCTTCACAAAATAATTAACTAATTTAATTACGATAAGTTATAATTGGGATTATGAGAATATGATTTTGAATCATGTGATGTTGGATTACATGTTCTTATATGAATTATATGCAAGTTTGTGATGTTGGATTACATGTTCTTATATGAATTATATGCAAGTTTGTGATGTTTGATTACATGTTCTTATATATGCAAGTTTGTGATGTTGGACTATATATTCTTATATGAATTATATGCAAGTTTGGGATGTTAAAACATAAATGAACCTTATGCAAGTTTGGGATATTAGGAGATATGTGAATCTTATGCAAGATGGGATGTTAAAACATATGTGAATCATGTAGATACATATACTAGTTTATATGCAAACATGTGCCATTAATCTTTATGTTTAGATCCATATGCAAGTTCACATCTTTATGTTTAGATCCAAATGCAAGTTCACACCTTTATGTTTAGATCCATATTTAGATCCATGGCAGTACATAGTTATGAAAATTGCATATGCTAGTTTTGTATGAGAATCATATGCTAGTTTGTTCATATGCAAGTTATAGGAAAACTATACACATATATGCAAGTTATTGACTATGTAAACTTATGTCATGATTCTTAGATCTATTTTACGTGTTATGCAAGTTGTGACATTGTTTTTCCTTTTATAAGTTAGACTATTGCAAGTCTAACATATGTCATATTAAAACGTATGAATAGTGTGGGGACGATGGGAAAATACTATAAATGCATAATTGTGAATTGGCATAAAATGGCCTTAAAAAGGGCATATTATTAATTTGAGACATTAATAGGTATAATTTGTATACCTGTAATTTATAGACATAATTTAGGTGACAATTATGGACATAAATGAATTTAGTATTTATTGACAAATTTGAATAGGGATAGTAATCCAACTTGGGGTTAAATAAAGATGTGTAATAATTAACCGCCTAAAACACGAGATTAGACTCGTTTGTGGTGTAAGACTGCCCGAACACGCCCGAAAAATCCAGCAACCACGAACGGTAGTCTAATGTGAGAGTTCAAAGGCATGAACTAAATGCATAACAATTGTAAAGACACTAGATTAGGCTCGTTTGTGGTATAAGACTGCCCGGACCCGCCCGGCAAATCCAGCAACCGCAAATGCCAATCTAATGTGGGATGTCTTTATAAGGTTACAGGTATAATGAATTAAGTAACACTTAACCAGATAAACATGTGGTGGGACATGGGGGTTAAGTGGGTGCCTTGGGTGGCTTGTGAAATACGATTAGAAACACTTAACCAAGTTGAAACATGTAAGAAGACATGAATAAGAATGGGGTTAAGTGGGAAACCTTAGTGGGGACCAAGCATAGGTGGAAAGCTTGTGTCAGGCTTGGGGGGCCCGTTTCAAACCAGTAACCCATAAAGTATCTTTGTGAGCTCGACCCAAGTCGAGGATGGGACATGCTTACTGAGTTTGATTGTAAGAGGTCAAAACGGGTTAGCGGTGGCAACGCAAGTCCAACAGGGTCATGTGCGTGCGTGGGCCAGGGCTGGTAGGTAAGACGTTGTTGCATCGTGTAGATATAAGCCATGCATCTTTAGTGGTATCGGGTTGCCACCTTGGGAAGTGATACACCCCACTGTGGGACCAGCACGGGTATCTACGAGTTAGGGAGCCGATCGCATGGGGGTAGTGGGTACAACTAGTGGAGATAGGGGCAGGCGGCACCTATGAAGGTAACTAGGGGTACATGAAACTACCATTATCATTGTTATGTTCTATAGGCGGGATCAACTTTTAGGGTGACTAGTAATGTGCGGTGTAATTAACATTGGTGCAGTGTAGTAATTATCCTATAGTGATTAGGAACGAGATTAACGCCAGAATATTCCTCCTGTTTGCTTTGTCATGCCCACTTGTTTCAAAGTCATACCTTGTTTTACTAGTTATCCTAGTTACTTTAATAATTATATTGTTAAAGTTATTATACTCGCCGAACTTTATGTCTGACCCCCTTGATTTTGCCTCTTTTCTTCCTTTCCCCTCCCCCCCTCAGGTTCTCAGGGTGGGACTAGTACTAGTGGAGCTTGATCTTGGATCTCTTTCTCTCTCTTTTAGAAGTGCTTGGATTGCTGAAAGTAAAGTTCA
The DNA here is from genome assembly GCA_030737875.1 of Allium sativum. Lineage (NCBI taxonomy): Eukaryota > Viridiplantae > Streptophyta > Magnoliopsida > Asparagales > Amaryllidaceae > Allium > Allium sativum. Next base: position 862,019,657 of record CM060922.1, read on the forward strand.
GCTCATATCTTTTATGGCTACTTGTGTTTGGGTTATGCTTTTTATTATGTGTACTCAGAAAACAATTTGTCAAGATGGTTACTAAGTGTACTTGGTTTTTCTGTTGGTTTATGATGTTGTTGTAATCAAACTATTTCTCTGCTGCAATAAATGTTGTTTTGAAAATTTTCAAGTACCAATATATGTATTTGTCTTGTTATATTCTGTTCTACTCACCAATAATACTCCATGAAAGTTAATGCATTCCCTTTGAGAGTGACATTAATGGACGTGGAGTGTTACAAACACCCCTACCACGCTGAAAATTAACAGCCAAACCAACTTTGCACCTACCCACCTTAAAATATCTCCTCTTCTTTGGAATAGACTTCACGGATATTCCTTGAACATCATCAGAAACGCAACAAAGCCCATCCTTTCTAGAATCCTCAACGGCATCAAACTTCATCAGCGACTCAAAACTGTTGCTCAAGCCAATATCATCGGCCAAAAACCAATCTATACTGTCCGCATTGCAAGAAAAATTCTTATCTTTAAAAGGAGAACATTTAAAATGACTGGCACTTTCACAAAACTACATGTCAACCCAGTCAAAGCCGATCATCACTTCCTTACCCTTACAATTTCTCAACAACTTGTCATCCAAATCGACAGTAGAACGTGAATCACTATAACAACCTAAACACTCCTTAGCAGATGGGTCAAGCAAAATAGGATCAAGCCGCTGAACATTCCATAACCACCTAGAAAGACCCTTCTTCACTTCATCATGAACCACCAACCCTTCGTTAAGCACAAAAAACAAATATGACTCTATGTCACCATCCATCTCCATCCTTCCATCTACATCCACAGAATTAGACAAACCCCCAGACTTCGAATCAATGGTCTTATTTCCCAAAGGATAACAATGAAACTCGGCATCACAATGGTCACAGTTAACAGCATAATTGATTGCATCAAAGTGTAACAGAATTTCATCCAAAAGCTGAAAAGCCTTCTTCTTGTTCAACGAGAACGAATCAGAAAATATCCTCCGCAATTTAAGGAAATTTAAACAGAAAAAGAAGGCATGCTCCTTCCTTTCTAGAGGCTATGGTAAAGGAGGAAACACATCAGAACTCGAGACATCAAGATTCATCTTATGCCACAATAAGCAGTTTTAACTTCTACATTGTCCAAAAAAGTTTTGATTTTTTAAATTTAGCCATCAGGTCCTAAGATAACATCGAGCCCATTTAAACTCTCATTGTCCAAGGCACAAAATTACACTAGGCCAGGTTTTTTCTACGGCAGTGCTTATCATCATTCCCTTTGCTGGCCTTAGCTTCTACCCACTTTCATGGCCTTTGCTTTGCCGTTTGTTAGGGACTTGGTGCCGACATGTCCACACTTATACTGTGTAGGATTAGTTTGGGCTTTTTCTGTTTCATTTCTGATTCTGTGTTGCCATTGTGATTTTTGATTTTGGACCATTTGCTGATTTGCTGATTGGATTTCCATCATGAACCAAGGCAAAAGATAGTCCTTACCGAATTCGAGACTGCCTAGCCCGAGCCTCAGGAACAGCCGCAACTGCCCCTTGGAGCGACAGGGCCGGTCCACCGATGTGGATTATTATGCTTGAACAATACGTTTCCCCGCCCTTTGGGGCGTAAACGAGCCAACGAATGACTCCATCGGACCCGGATCGTCCGATCTAACCGAGGCGCCTCGCAACAACAACAACCACATAGGTGAAAAGTATATAAATGTCAGGGCTGGTAGGTCACTGACACCACCTTTGCTAGGAAGAAACGCATGCCCTCCCTGAGGTCCTTCTCCCGTTTCTGGTTTATACCGGGGTGTGAGGCTCGCGAATTCACGTTATACACAAAGCTACGCCACACAGGCGGTGCTTTGATCATCACCACAAGACTTTTCTTTTCAACAGAAGTCCTGATCACTGCATCTTAGCATGCCACACAGGCAATTCATGCCATGCGACTGATGTCCATCGATACACAACCTCTGAGCTCGTGCGTTTCAAAGAAGGGAGTTAAGCAAAAGAATAAATTCTCCGCCGCCAAACAGATGTATATTTAACAAAAATCAATCAACACAGAATAAACTCCAATGTCAGACACACAGTCCATTTACAAGTCCATTCTGGGTCTGAACGAAGCCGGAGGCATTAAATACCTCGCAAACCCTTCGATCACCACGTACGTCTGAACGATCACCACTCATTATCCATATTTCGGGATGCCTCCCAACCAGGACCTCGGTTACCATCCAAACGAGGTGAGGATCTCCGGTCTTCGACCACCGTCTTCACCTTCGATTTCTTATCGTCGGTCAATTATTTGAAATGAGAATTAACTCGGCCTTTTCAAATAATTCACATATATTTAGAATTTCAAATCAATTTATTTCAATGGTTAAATTATTCGACAACACCAATTTTGTTCTTTAATGTAATTTTCACACCAAACACATTCAACCATCAAATACCACACAAATCGAGCAAATTCAGTTTATTTCCATTCCATATTGTTTATGGTATTTTATAACGATTTATCGCTATTTTTATTTATTTTAAAATAGCTAATTTATTCAAAACGACGCTTCGGGCCATAGCGCGGCCGTGGCGCTGTTTTTCTCCATAATTGATTTACACATATCTGAAAATCTAACCGTTGGATCTTCACAAAATTTACATCATTAGAGAGGTCTTTTCAAAACGAATCCAACGGTTCCAGTTTCGGGAAAATCCGATGGTCGGATTTCCCGCACTAGTTGTTTGAAATTATGGTTTCAAAATGTGAACTGGACGACTACGTTTCGTTTTAATTTTATTTATATTTATATATTTATATAAATATAGTTCATTCAATGATTTCAATATCGTTTTCACTTCAAATATTTTACTAACGCCCTAAAATTTTGGAAAATTTCGCCATAACCTCCCCTGCACCGGGAGCATCGGGAAATCTCAAATAGCTTCCCCGGTCCTTCTAATCTCAAAAAGAAAAAGAAAAAGCCAAGCGGCTAGCCAACAGGCTCAAAAAATCATCACCCAAACAAAACAGTAAATGTGTACCTATTTGTCGGGCACAAAATGTTATTCCTCTTCTCTAGCCCCTTTGTTATAACCTGTTCAATGAATATGCATGTACATATATATAGTTCTTATCATTTATCATTTTCTATTCAACTTCATATTTGATTTCTATTTGGTTTAAAAACACCATTCATTCTAATGTTACATACATAGGTACAAATCATATCATTAGCTAATTAATGAATATTTCAACTCATATATATTTATTTAAACAAGTGGCTATTTTTAACACTTCACATTTCAACGATTCATGCATATAATAAAAATGTGATTTTTATTGTAAAACAACTCATTTCAAAACACTACTATTTTATATATTTCATGTTGGTGATAAAAATAGGATTTTTCTTATAAAACAATTTCTTTCAAAACGAGATTATTTTACATAGTTCATATAGTCGATAAAAGGTGATTTTTATTATCAAACAATTTATTTCAAAATATGAATACCATTCAACACATGAATTTCAAATCAACGAATGAATATCGATTCAACACATGAAGGTTTTCTATAGTTTCTATATATAGATAAAAATGTGATTTTTATATTTAAAACGCGAATACCATTCAACACATGAATTTCTAATCAACGAATGAATATCGATTCAACACATGAAGGTTTTCTATAGTTTCTATATATAGATAAAAATGTGATTTTTATATTTAAAACGCGAATACCATTCAACACATGAATTTCTAATCAACGAATGAATATCGATTCAACACATGAATGTTTTCTATAGTTTCTATATATAGATAAAAATGTGATTTTTATATTTAAAACGCGAATACCATTCAACACATGAATTTCTAATCAACGAATGAATATCGATTCAACACATGAAGGTTTTCTATAGTTTCTATATATAGATAAAAATGTGATTTTTATATTTAAAACGCGAATACCATTCAACACATGAATTTCTAATCAACGAATGAATATCGATTCAACACATGAAGGTTTTCTATTCAATGAATAAATATAGTTTTAGCAAATGAAAATAATTCAAACACATGAATATTATTCAAAATTTCGGCAGCATAACGGCAGGGTAGTTAAAACCGGGACCGTCCCTAGTACGGCTCCTCGCTCTACCTTAAAACCTCGCGGTTTTTGACAGTGGGGATCATGCATCTAGTTCGCACGCAGGCGGCATGTATATATTTATTTCATTTCCACAAACTAATCCTATGTGGTTTCAACCAAATATTTCTCAACCACAAACGGGTATTTTTCAACCTCAATCAATCAATATCAACCACAAACAATCCCAAACAATCATTCGCTATCAATCAATTTTCACACCAATCACAATCAATAAATATAGTCCATGGTTTGTGGACGAGGGGCGTATATATATATATATATATATATATATATATATATAGCATTTCACTTTTATTTCAACACATATATAATTTTTACAACGCATATATAACTTATACATCGAACGTACAACTTATACAACGCTTATACAAGAGATATACAACGCTTATATAACTCATACATCGAACGTATAATTTATACATCGTCGTTTTCCATATTGTTTTTAAATCAGAAATCTCACATTGGATTCCACTCCACCAAAAATAGCAGAAGGCTCAGAAAAATATGCGGTCTCTTCTAAAATGTAGAAGACGTTCGCATGGTCACGATGTTTCCTGTTTCATCGAATTTCGTTAACGAATGATAATGATATGATTTTTCAAAGTTTGTAACGGTTTTAAACTTTCGAAATTAGTTAAATAATTAACAGTCGATTACCTTTCAGAATCTTCAAAACTAGGTTTCGATCTTTCAGGCAATCGGTTGATTGTTGCTTCGATCGGCCAGCGCCACCTTGTCGGGCTAGGAGAGGCGCACGTGCGCCAGGGAGGAGGTCGAGCTCGGTGGTCCCCAGGCGGCGGAATCGGGGTGCGAACGGCCGAACTTCTCGGGGGTGGTTCTCCCTCCACAGGCCACGAAAAAATCCAATACTTATATGGATTTGAAGATCATGATAAGTACTTCAAAAACCTTAACTGTGGCATTGGATTTCATTGAGCGGATCAGAAGAAAAGGAGGAGGGAAGGAAGCGGCCAATTTCCGCCGTTGCTCGAGTCGGGGAGAGAGAAAATCGAGGGGGGGTGCGTTCTGACGTGGCCCAATCCTCTTTTTTTTATTTATAAAGTTTTAAAAATCCGAAAATACCCCCTGCCTCTCGCGAACCCCAATCCAAACCCAACGACTGTCGTCCGTAGTGTTTTACCCCCATTCCGAACACAATGGGATATGTTTCGAAGGCCCATTCGACTGTTTCAGTCAGTTTCCATTCAAATCAAAATATAAAACGTTCAATATTTTATTTGAACGTACATTTCAATTTGCCAGGGCCACAAACTGATTCGAAAAATTCCAGAAAAATAAATCTAGCTATGTTTTGACGATACGGTCCCAACAAAACTTGTTTCGTCGAATTCTGAGACCGTTTGCAAAAAGGCCCATTTTTGGTCGATCCAATTTAACTGTAATTGACCAAAACACATTTTCTTTTGCCACGCTCACATATTAGCTTCAAAAATTATGAAATTTGAAATCTAGCAATAACTTCACATCCCGGACCCAACAGAAGTGGTTTCGTCGAATTTCGAGGTCTTATGCAAAATGGCCATTTTCACGGGCCATATAAATTCCATAGCGACCGTTCTGAAAATTCATTCGGCAATAACTTTTGCTTTCCGCTATGAAAATTCGATTTTTCAGATTCGTTAGAAAGGTATTCACTAACAGATTTAAATATTTTTGGTTTCACTAAAATCCGGATTGTTTTGCACCCGGTACAGTCCGACAAAGTTTGAATTCAATTTTTTGAAACTGCAGCGCCTTTTCAAGCCTTGTTTATAATTATAATTAATTATATTCATTTTCAATTGTCGATTCAACTCACTTTTCATTGCCATTTTTTAAAATATTTATTTTAAATATTTATAATCCATTATTTTAGCCAATTTAAAAAATTTAAATTGGTTCAGATTTTCTGGTTCGTTACAATCTCCCCCACTTAAAACTTTTCGTCCCCGAAAAGGAACAAAGTCAAAAGTGGTTTGATAAATCTATAATCATACAATACAACCAACCAATTTGTTTCTAACCCTCCAAAAATATACTAATCAAATCCTATATTCCCTTAAAAATCATTCAGAGTATAGAATAAATAGTGCACATCCATGGGAAGAAAATAGCAACAGAATAGAGAATTATATGGTAATGCAAAGTATGGTAAATGTACCTTGCACCAGAGTCAATCAGAGATATCCACTCGGCATCTAGGATAAGCCTTCTGAATGCTCTCCTCAGTTTCCCAAGCATAATCTCGCGGATCTCCTCTCCATTGCACTTTGACTAAGCGAACCTTCTTGTTCCTCAGCTCTTTGGTTTCTTTGCCTATTATCTTTAGCGGCTCTCCTCTCACAGCTAATTCTGGGGTAATTTCAATGTCATGTTGAGCTGCTTCTTCCACGATCAAGTCTGGATCATGAATGTGCTTTCGAAGTTGAGATATGTGAAATACATCATGAATTTCAGGCAACCAATTAGGCAGTTTGACCCTATAAGCGAGAGTTCCGATCCGTTCCAGAATAGGAAATGGACCAATGAATTTGGGCGCCAACTTTCCAGTTTTACCGAACCGGATAACTCCTCTCATCGGCGATACTTTCAAATATACATAGTCGCCAACCTCAAAGGATATATCTCTTCTTCTTCTATCGGCATAGCTGTTTTGTCGGCTTTGAGCGACGAGTAATCGCTTCTTAATAAAATCGACTTTGTCGGCAGCTTCTCGAATCATATCAGGCCCTAACACAAGTCTATTTCCAGGCTCGACCCAACAAGCAGGAGATCGGCACGGTCTACCGTATAATGCTTCGAATGGAGACATTGTCAGACTCGCCTGGTAGCTGTTGTTATATGAGAATTCAGCCAAATGCAGATTGCCTTCCCAGGATCCACCGAAATCTATAACACAAGCCTGCAATAGATCTTCTAAAATACGATTCACCCTCTCAGTCTGACCGTCTGTCTGAGGATGATAAGCGGTGCTCAAGTTCAACTTTGTTCCCAGCTCGACTTGAAATGCTTCCCAGAATTTGCTAGTGAATATTGTATCTCTATCACTGACTATACTGAGCGGCACTCCATGTAGTCTAACTATCTCCCTGAAGTAAATCTGCGCCAGACTCTGAGCGTTTCTATTTAATCTGACAGGTATGAAATGGGCGGTCTTCGTGAAGCGATCTACGATCACCCAAATACTGTCATTTCCTTTTCTGGTCCTGGGCAGACCATCGATGAAGTCCATTGAAATATGTTCCCACTTCCAACCAGGAACTTCCAGTGGTTGTAATAATCCAGCCAATTTCTGTTGGTCGCTCTTGACTAGCTGGCAAGTAGGGCATCGGCTGACATATAAAGAAATGTCCCTTTTCATCGACTTCCACCAGAAAGTGCATTTGATGTCATTATACATTTTGCTTACTCCCGGATGGATACTGAGTTTTGACTTGTGGCATTCATCCAGAACTTCTTTTCGCAGCTCAGGAATGTTAGGGACACAGATTCGACCTTTGAGCCTTAGAATCCCATCATTATCAACTTGAAAACTCGAGGGTTCTCCTTGTTGAATTATCTCTCTGATCTTCTGAATGAAGTGATCATTTTCCTGAAGAGCAGATATTTTATCTATCAATGAAGTCGTGATAATAAAACTGGCGATCATTTCATTCTTTGGGCTTAACGCATCGGCCACGACATTGGCTTTCCCTGGAGTATATATAATTTCAAAGTCATATGCTGCAAGAAACTCCAGCCAACGTTGCTGCCTCAAATTCAGGTCTTTCTGAGTGAACAGATACTTTAATGACTGGTGATCTGTAAACAGTTCAAATCTCTCGCCCAGAAGATAGTGTCTCCAGATTTTCAAAGCGAACACAATAGCTAATAACTCAAGATCATGAGTTACGTAGTTTTTCTCGTGCGGCTTCAATTGACGGCTAGCATAAGCAATCACTTGACCCCTTTGCATTAACACTTCCCCAAGGCCTTCTCTAGAAGCATCAGTCCAGACTTTCAAATCTTGGTTGCCATCGATGATGGTTAACACTAGAGCTGTCGTTTATCTTAACTTTAGCTCTTCGAAAGCCTCCTCACTTTCTGGAGTCCATTTGAACTTAGAGTGCTTCTTTGTAAGCTTTGTTAAGTGACCTGATATCTTCGAAAAGTCTTTAACGAATTTTCGATAATAACTAGCCAATCCGAGAAAACTGCGGACTTCAGTAGGAGCACTAGGCTGTTTCCAGTTCTGAATAGCTGTGATTTTACTTGGATCCACAGCGATTCCTTCTTTCGATACGACGTGGCCCAGAAATTTTACTTCGTCTTGCCAGAAGATACATTTGGAAAACTTGGCTTTTAATACATTCCTTCTGAGGATTTCTAGAACCTGTTCCAGATGCTTTTCATGTTCGGCCTTTGATTTAGAGAAGATTAGAATATCATCAATAAAAACCAGAACAAATTTATTCAATACTCCTCTGAAAACTCTGTTCATCAGATCGACGAAATAGGCTGGAGCGTTACATAAGCCGAATGGCATTACTAACCACTCGTAGAATAAGTCGGGGCCTCTGAACGTTGTCATTGGAACACACTCTTCGGCAATTCTAAGTTGATGGAAAGCTGTAGCTAGGTCCATTCTTGAGAATACTTGTGCTCCATTTAATCGATCCAACAAATCATCAATCCACGGCAATGGATACTTGTTCTTTATTGTCTGTTTGTTCAGATCAAGATAATCCACACATAAACGTAGAGTACCATCCGATTTTGGGACAAAAACCACTGCTGCTCCCCAATCAGAGAAACTGGGCTTGATCAGACCCTTCCATACTAGATGTCGTGTTTGATTGTCTAATTCCTCTTTCTCTTCAAGGACATTCTTCGAATAGCGTGAACTACCGGCCTTGCATTCAGAATCAAAGCAATCTTGAAATCTATTTCTCTCTGTGGAGGTAAGCGAACAACTTCCTCGAACACATCCACATAGTTCTTGACGACAGGAATATCTTTGATGAGGTCGGGAATATTCTCTGTGATTTCAGGGACATTTTCCATTTGGGAGGGAGAAACATTCAAAGCTGCCCAGAAGTCTTTTCTATTAGCATTCTGACCTTCACAGGGGATAGTTATATAATCACCTGATTTAATCTTCGCCTTTACGACTCTGTCGGCGCATTTAACTTCAGCTTCATATTTAGTCAACCAATCTAACCCCAAGATAAGATCAAACTCTTTAAAATTCATGACGGCTGCGATGGTAGGAAACCGATATCGAGAAAAAGAAACCAGCAATCCACAAATCCAACTGAGATCAATGGAACCCCCAACCGGATTCTGGACCGTCATTGGTTCCTTAAGCTTCTTCAAATTCAAATCCAGTTTCTTAGCTGCATCTTTGGCAATGAAGCTTCGTGACACGCCGGTGTCAAACAGTACTTTGACTGGAATATCTTTGACAGTTAGCGTGCCTTCTAAAACATCTGGCCTTTCCTGAATAGACGAAGATGCAGGCACTTCTGCCACTTCGTTCACATGTACTGCTTCATATTTTCTAAATAACGGGCAGGCCTTGGAAAGATGACCGACCTCATGGCATTGACTGCACTTTCTATTCTCTTGAAATCCCTTCTTGGATTGAAACCCGCCTCTTAATCGCTTCTTTAAGGGTCCGCAGTTAATCGACAAATGCCCTGGCTTCTTACAGTTACTGCATATGGTAGTCGTTCCTTGCCCTTCCTCAGATTCAGCCCTTTTCCGATTTGCTTTGGGCTTCTTGCTGACCTCAGACATTGTACTGGCCTCTGGACGATCAGTTTCAGACTTTTTTCTATTACTAGAGATGACTCCTTCTTCGTACTGTAGCATACCCTTCTTGTCTAGATCTTCGTACTGATAAGCCATGTATATCATTTCAGAGAAGGGGAGCTTCACGTTCCTCATTACACGGTTCTGATACTTTCTTTGAAGTCCGTGAATAAATCTCAGATTGTTCCTCTTTGGGTCTTTAATCAGATGAGGAGCAAAGTGAGAAAGTTCGTTGAATTTCTTATGATATTCTGGGATGGTCATATCACCTTGTATTAGATAAGAAAATTCATCGCATAATCGCTCTGTCGCTTCAGGAGGAGTAAATCTTTCCAGGAAAATCACTTTGAATCTGTCCCAGGTGATATCACCTTCTGGATTATGTTTGATGATCGTTTCCCACCAGATTAAAGCTTCTTCTTTGAGCGCCCAAGATGCTACTAACCGTTTCTGGGCATCCCCCAGCAGGATACGCTCAAATATTCTTTCGACAGAACTCATCCAAGCTTGAGTTTGAATTATTGATTCATTGCCCGAGAACTGTGCTCCGTTCAGATTTCGATATCTCTTTGATAGAGCCTCTAGATCGGGTTCTGCATTTCTCCTGTTTCTGACACTCATTTTTCTAGTACTTCTGCAAATAGCAGATCAAGTGTCAGGTCACAGAAAAGAAAATTTTAAAATATAGAGATAAATACTTCAAATGTAAATGCGTCTATCGAAGTGTAATTCATTCTGCTTTGCTCATACTAGGATATTGCTGATCCTATTTGTATAGAGTTGCTCATCCTAGAACACTACTGGTTCTATTTCTGACGAGTTCGTTCAAATGTTATATTCCAGAACTAAGCTTAACCAAAGCTCTGATACCACGTTGAGACGACCCGAAATCCCGTACTGACGGAGACAAGGGTTATCTTTGGAATATAACACAGAAACAGATAGCAGCAGAACAAAATTAAATAAATACACCAGATAATGAACAATAGAATATACTGGATAAAAGTAATCAACAGAGTTACACAGTATACAGGATCTTACTTAGTACAAATACAGTTCAGCTATACATAAATGTCTACAGCGGAAAACAAACAAAATATGTACAATAGGAGCTGAACAGCATAAAAAGAGATAAATGATAGAATCCATCTTCAGCTCCAGCTATCCAGAAAAGAACCAGCTAAACCTGAATACAAGGCTGCCCGTGTAGAAAAAGGGGGCACCCGAGTTTGAAAGTGAAACAAACTACGAGTCAGTCATGGGACTGGTATGAGAAATCTATTCAACACATATATAATATGGCCAATCACAGGACCACGCCACTTTCGTGGAACGGGTTTACTCCATTGGATTGCCAGTGCTTTAAATCAAATCTTTCTTTTAAACATCGCTATGATTTTTATAAAAATGAAGTCGTTATAAGACTCAGTTCCCATCACACAATGCAACGCAAACCGGAGGATAGAGTTTTTGCCTTATAACGGCCAAAATATGCTTGATACGAATAAAACAAAGGCATTTGATATTATTGCTAGGGTTCATAAGTTTTGAAAGCAATTTCAAATCATAACTATCAATCATAGACGGCATGAGTACCATATATCATGTCGCCATATATATATATACAATCAAAACCGCACGATGTCGTATTTGGAAATTGGATTTCCGTCATGAACCAAGGCAAAAGATAGTCCTTACCGAATTCGAGACTGCCTAGCCCGAGCCTCAGGAACAGCCGCAACTGCCCCTTGGAGCGAAAGGGCCGGTCCACCGATGTGGATTATTATGCCTGTACAATACGTTTCCCCGCCCTTTGGGGCGTAAACGAGCCAACGAATGACTCCATCGGACTCGGATCATCCGATCTAACCGAGGCGCCTCGCAACAGCAACAACCACATAGGTGAAAAGTATATAAATGTCAGGGCTGGTAGGTCACTGACACCACCTTAGCTAGGAAGAAACGCATGCCCTCCCTGAGGTCCTTCTCCCGTTTCTGGTTCATACCGGGGTGTGAGGCTCGCGAATTCACGTTATACACAAAGCTACGCCACACAGGCGGTGCTTTGATCATCACCACAAGACTTTGCTTTTCAACAGAAGTCCTGATCACTGCATCTTAGCATGCCACACATGCAATTCATGCCATGCGACTGATGTCCATCGATACACAACCTCTAAGCTTGTGCGTTTCAGAGAAGGGTGTTAAGCAAAAGAATAAATTCTCCGCCGCCAAACAGATGTATATTTAACAGAAATTAATCAACACAGAATAAACTCCAATGTCAGACACACAGTCCATTTACAAGTCCGTTCTGGGTCTGAACGAAGCCGGAGGCACTAAATACCTCGCAAACCCTTCGATCACCACGTATGTCTGAACGATCACCACTCATTATCCATATTTCGGGATGCCTCCCAATCAGGACCTCGGTTACCATCCAAACGAGGTGAGGATCTCCGGTCTTCGACCACCGTCTTCACCTTCGATTTCTTATCGTCGGTCAATTATTTGAAATGAGAATTAACTCGGCCTTTTCAAATAATTCACGTATATTTAGAATTTCAAATCAATTTATTTCAATGGTTAAATTATTCGACAACACCAATTTTGTTCGTTAATGTAATTTTCACACCAAACACATTCAACCATCAAATACCACACAAATCGAGCAAATTCAGTTTATTTCCATTCCATATTGTTTATGATATTTTATAACGATTTATCGCTATTTTTATTTATTTTAAAATAGCTAATTTATTCAAAACGACGCTTCGGGCCATAGCGCGGCCGTGGCGCTGTTTTTCTTCAGAATTGATTTACACATATCTGAAAATCTAACCGTTGGATCTTCACAAAATTTACATCATTAGAGAGGTCTTTTCAAAACGAATCCAACGGTTCCAGTTTCGGGAAAATCCGATGGTCGGATTTCCCGCACTAGTTGTTTGAAATTATGGTTTCAAAATGTGAACTGCACGACTACGTTTCGTTTTAATTTTATTTATATTTATATATTTATATAAATATAGTTCATTCAATGATTTCAATATCGTTTTCACTTCAAATATTTTACTAACGCCCTAAAATTTTGGAAAATTTCGCCATAACCTCCCCTGCACCGGGAGCATCGGGAAATCTCAAATAGCTTCCCCGGTCCTTCTAATCTCAAAAAGAAAAAGAAAAAGCCAAGCGGCTAGCCAACAGGCTCATAAAATCATCATCCAAACAAAACAGTAAATGTGTACCTATTTGTCGGGCACAAAATTTTATTCTTCTTCTCTAGCCCCTTTGCTATAACCTGTTCAATGAATATGCATGTACATATATACAGTTCTTATCATTTATCATTTTCTACTCAACTTCATATTTGATTTCTATTTGGTTTAAAAACACCATTCATTCTAATGTTACATACATAGGTACAAATCATATCATTAGCTAATTAATGAATATTTCAACTCATATATATTTATTTGAACAAGTGGCTATTTTTAACACTTCACATTTCAACGATTCATGCATATAATAAAAATGTGATTTTTATTGTAAAACAACTCATTTCAAAACACTACTATTTTATATATTTCATGTTGGTGATAAAAATAGGATTTTTCTTATAAAACAATTTCTTTCAAAACGAGATTATTTTACACAGTTCATATAGTCGATAAAAGGTGATTTTTATTATCAAACAATTTATTTCAAAATATGAATACCATTCAACACATGAATTTCAAATCAACGAATGAATATCGATTCAACACATGAAGGTTTTCTATAGTTTCTATATATAGATAAAAATGTGATTTTTATATTTAAAACGCGAATACCATTCAACACATGAATTTCTAATCAACGAATGAATATCGATTCAACACATGAAGGTTTTCTATAGTCTCTATATATAGATAAAAATGTGATTTTTATATTTAAAACGCGAATACCATTCAACATATGAATTTCTAATCAACGAATGAATATCGATTCAACACATGAAGGTTTTCTATAGTTTCTATATATAGATAAAAATGTGATTTTTATATTTAAAACGCGAATACCATTCAACACATGAATTTCTAATCAACGAATGAATATCGATTCAACACATGAAGGTGTTCTATAGTTTCTATATATAGATAAAAATGTGATTTTTATATTTAAAACGCGAATACCATTCAACACATGAATTTCTAATCAACGAATGAATATCGATTCAACACATGAAGGTTTTCTATTCAATGAATAAATATAGTTTTAGCAAATGAAAATAATTCAAACACATGAATATTATTCAAAATTTCGGCAGCATAACGGCAGGGTAGTTAAAACCGGGACCGTCCCTAGTACGGCTCCTCGCTCTACCTTAAAACCTCGCGGTTTTTGACAATGGGGATCATGCATCTAGTTCGCACGCAGGCGGCATGTATATATTTATTTCATTTCCACAAACTAATCCTATGTGGTTTAAACCAAATATTTCTCAACCACAAACGGGTATTTTTCAACCTCAATCAATCAGTATCAACCACAAACAATCCCAAACAATCATTCGCTATCAATCCATTTTCACACCAATCACAATCAATAAATATAGTCCATGGTTTGTGGACGAGGGGCGTGTATATATATATATATATATATATATATAGCATTTCACTTTTATTTCAACACATATATAATTTTTACAACGCATATATAACTTATACATCGAACGTACAACTTATACAACGCTTATACAAGAGATGTACAACGCTTATATAACTCATACATCGAATGTATAATTTATACATCGTCGTTTTCCATATTGTTTTTAAATCAGAAATCTCACATTGGATTCCACTACACCAAAAATAGCAGAAGGCTCAGAAAAATATGCGGTCTCTTCTAAAATGTAGAAGACGTTCGCACGGTCACGATGTTTCCTGTTTCATCGAATTTCGTTAACGAATGATAAAGATATGATTTTTCAAAGTTTGTAACGGTTTTAAACTGTCGAAATCAGTTAAATAATTAACAGCCGATTACCTTTCAGAATCTTCAAAACTAGGTTTCGATCTTTCAGGCAATCCGTTGATTGTTGCTTCGATCGGCCAACGCCACCTTGTCGGGCTAGGAGAGGCGCACGTGCGCCAGGGAGGAGGTCGAGCTCGGTGGTCCCCAGGCGGCGGAATCGGGGTGCGAACGGCCGAACTTCTCGAGGGTGGTTCTCCCTCCACAGGCCACGAAAAAAATCCAATACTTATATGGATTTGAAGATCATGAGAAGTACTTCAAAAACCTTAACTGTGGCATTGGATTTCATTGAGCGGATCAGAAGAAAAAGAGAAGGGAAGGAAGCGGCCAATTTCCGCCGTTGCTCGAGTCGGGGAGAGAAAATCGAGGGGGGGTGCGTTCTGACGTGGCCCAATACTCTTTTTTTTTATTTATAAAGTTTTAAAAATCCGAAAATACCCCCTGCCTCTCGCGAACCCCAATCCAAACCCAACGACTGTCGTCCCTAGCGTTTTACCCCCATTCCGAACACAATGGGATATGTTTCGAAGGCCCATTCGACTGTTTCAGTCAGTTTTCATTCAAATCAAAATATAAAACATTCAATATTTTATTTGAACGTACATTTCAATTTGCCAGGGCCACAAACTGATTCGAAAAATTCCAGAAAAATAAATCTAGCTATGTTTTGACGATACGGTCCCAACAAAACTAGTTTCGTCGAATTCTGAGACCGTTTGCAAAAAGGCCCATTTTTGGTCGATCCAATTTAACTGTAATTGACCAAAACACATTTTCTTTTGCCACGCTCACATATTAGCTTCAAAAATTATGAAATTTGAAATCTAGCAATAACTTCACATCCCGGACCTAACAAAATTGGTTTCGTCGAATTCCGAGGTCATATGCAAAATGGCCATTTTCACGGGCCATATAAATTCCATAGCGACCGTTCTGAAAATTCATTCGGCTATTACTTTTGCTTTCCGCTATGAAAATTCGATTTTTCAGATTCGTTAGAAAGGTATTCACTAACAAATTTAAATATTTTTGGTTTCACTAAAATCCGGATTGTTTTGCACCCGATACAGTCCGACAAAGTTTGAATTCAATTTTTTGAAACTGCAGCGCCTTTTCAAGCCTTGTTTATAATTATAATTAATTATATTCGTTTTCAATTGTCGATTCAACTCACTTTTCATTGCCATTGTTTAAAATATTTATTTTAAATATTTATAATCCATTATTTTAGCCAATTTAAAATTTTTAAATTGGTTCAGATTTTCTGGGTCGTTACACATTGTCCAAAAAAGTTTTGATTTTTTAAATTTAGCAATCAGATCCTAAAATAACATCGAGCCCATTTAAGCTCTCATTGTTCAAGGCTCAAAATTACACTAGGCTAGGTTTGTTCTAGGCAGTGCTTATCATCATTGCCTTTGCTGGCCTTAGCTTCTACCCACTTTGATGACCTTAGCTTTGCCTTTTGTCAGGGTCTTGATGCCGACATGTCCGCACTTACACTGTGTATGATTAGTTTAGGCTTTTCTGTTTCATTTCTGATTCTATATTGCCATTGTGATTTCTGATTTTGGACCATTTGCTGATTTGATTTATAAACTTGAGCTTGGTATATACATGACAGTCGTATGTCTTTTAGTCCTTCCATTCTTTATCTGGTCTGTATAGCCTCATTGTTTATTGACCGGTATGATTCCACTTTGACAAAGTATATTGTGAACCCATAAATATTCGGAAATGGGGAGCTCTGTTTGCACCTACCATGTAGTTATAGGCTTTTAAAACATAGTCTTTTTCCAACTACCAAAAATGTTTTGTTGTGACCCATATGTTTTGCATGCTCTAACTACGAGCTGCACCTTCCAAACTGCTAAGCTAGTTGTTAGAATGGCCTAGTTACTTGCACCGTACACGTATAGCTACTTATGTATCTATATGTATGATATCCGCATCACTTTCTATTCGAACACCACACTCTAAAATCAATTTACTGGTGGCATGGATCAGTCCTGAACTGAGTTGCTAGCTTGGCATGTCATTCCACTACTCGTTGTTTCACATAGATAAGTTGTTCAAGGATACTTCATGCATATCTCACTGCATACCTGTCTCAATGCATACATGTATTACTGCATACATGTCCTACTTCATGCATGTCTTACTGCATACTGCATTCATATAGCGATGTGTCCGGGGTATTCTGTTTGAACAGAAGGAAGCATCCAAAGTTCTCTGGTGTCACGCAACTACCCATTATCCTCGTTTTTTTCAAATAAAACCAATTTAAATTCATAAAGAGAGAACTTAATACTATGAAGTCTCGCCACCAGCAAAAAACAGTGTTTGGACAAATTATTTTTTCATGGTCAGCCTTTTTATCGATTGGTTCAGGTTCAACAAAATAAACAGTGAATGTTTTAAGTGGCCTTAGATGCATTGGTTTAGGTTCAACAAAATAAACAGGAGGGAGGTTTGTTTACATTACATTTGTTAATGCCAGTGTAAATTTATGTTGCAATTTTTTAGTAGTTGCAGATAAAATATGTTATTTGAAATGTGTTTCTCGTCACTAACTTTTAAATTTCATTGTTACAGATAGATGAAGTTTTTAGATGCAAGAAATGCATAAGATACTCTTTTGGCTTTTGGAGGCTCGGACTAGTTAGCGTATGAAAAGTTTGGTTGCATGTTTTGTCTTGTATATATTGTGTGTTCGTGTAATGTTGTATGAAAATAATTTATAAATTTTGTTGTTGTTTGTGACTTAACTTTGTTAGTGGATATTGTGTTCAACTTATTTTATGGAAATGTTCAAATTGTTATGCTCTTATTTTATTGTTTTTAGATTAATCTTTATATATACTGTACGTTAATCAATTGAAATTAGATTTAATTAGATTAATGGGACGTGGATATTACAATGGCATAATATGCCTTAACGACAACGTTTATAACTAGCTGTTAATTTCTGGAAAGACAAATGAATAAATACTAACAGCTTTTATTCCTCACGGTTAATTGTTGGACAGATAAAGAACATGCATTATAACAACGTTTAATAAAGGCTATTATAAAAATCATGACAGCGTTTATAAGAAGCTGTTGAAAACCAAAAAAAATACCCATAATACATTATTACAGCAACATATAAACATTGTTTTAAATTTAAAACAGCAATACATAAACGTTGTATCGGACATGTTTACAGCAAACAAAAGCCATTGTATAAAATTACTTTTTACAGCATTTTTATGCTGTTGTTAGAAATACTGTTTCAAAGACAGCATGTCGTTATACAGTGACTTTACTAAACCTGTGAAATCTTTTTACAGCGGTTTTCAAATGTTGTGAAAAGCAGTTTCTGTTGTAGTGTATGTGGCTATATTCATAAATTAATTCCAGAATTAAGTGCTATATTAAACATACATATAAATAACATAAGGATGTCGCACTGAATGACATAAAATAACCAAGTAGATATAATGTATATTTGAATCGTAATATAGCTATATAGTAGCTATTATGTCACCTTAGCTTTAATTTACCATTAATATTATCATCAATTATTATGATGTCAGTATTAGCGTAAATTCAATAGTGGGATGTTTGCATTAGGACATCCTATTATTTAGGATTAAATGATATCCATCATATTACATGAATGAACCACAAGCTAAACTGAGATAACTAATTATATAATTTAAAAGAAGATGATATATCATATTCCATGCCCACAAAATATATCAGAACATGCGAGATCTGTTAACCAAAATCAACCACCATTTATGCCTAAAGCAAGGATCATAATACCGTGTTCTTTGAGATATACTTTTAGTACAATGTATGTCCACTACCAAATCACCATAGACATCACATAATTTGCATGAGGTCAAAACATGTTGTTAACCTGGATTAAAAACCTCCAACCCAAATGTTGTACGAGTAATGAATCGGATCAAAGCGGTGGAAAATGTGGATCGATCAAAGAAAAGCGGGTCGCAAGCATGATGGGTCGACTATGAAGCAATCATGGATCGGTAGTAGAAATAAGTGTTCATGGGTCGGTTGATCATGAATCGGTCAAAAAGTATGCGTAAGTTAACTTAGGTCGCCGCTTGAAGACGCGGTCCGATGAAATGAGGTGAAGCGTACATAAAATCGAGGAGCATGGTTCGGGTCGTAGTATATATGGGTCGGTCATGTTCCTTTATGAGTGAAACATGGTTTTACAAGGCATGGGTTGCCCATGACCTATGGGAATGGATCGCCCGCGATTCATGTAAGTCATGACATTCTGACTCATTGCTTCAGGATCATGGAGCGCGGGTCGCAAGTCAATATACTCGGGTCGTTGGCATCATAATGCAAGCTCCAAAGCACTCCTACCTCCACCTATAAATACCAGACCACTTCCTACGTAAAATGGATTAGATTTTCCCCCGCCAAAGCTCTGCCATGGTTGATTTCAAGCATTCTTCTACTCCAGAAACTACCAAACTTCTTCACCGAACTTGGTTATCGAGATTGACTCTGATAACCATCGATATTTGTGGAATTTGTGCGTGTTTCTACTTTAGAGACTGCGAATCGTTGTAATTGAAGATCAATCTTGTAATTTGATATGGAGAAATCAACAAAGTGCATATTCAAAGTGGACATAGGCCTACTATGTGGCTGAATCACTATAAACTCTACTTTTTGTTGTATTTTTATATTAATTACTGCTTTTAGCTTTGTTTTTCTGCAATCAAGAGGTGTTTTCACACTTCTCTGGGTGCTAGCTCATTTTTTGTGTTAACATATACTTAAATGAATAACTTACATGCTTATACAAATTGATAAATTATATTTTGTCATTCCATTCTTAACTGCCAAAAACAATACATTACATATATCTACTTTATAAAACAAAGAACCATGTGATGTTTAAATCCGTCGATAATGCAGCAATTTAAACATAATAATTGTCTGAGTCCTATCAAAAGAAACAGAAAACTAAGCCTTTATGTTATTGGAGGTATGGATAATGTCACAACATAGAAAAAAAACTTTTTTTTAACAAGACAAAATTGTCAATTTTAATTCACATGAAAAAGAAAAAAAATCTAATGCTGAGTTAAACGATTTGAATGAAATAACAAGTTAAAATCCCATGTAAGAATAATAAACGTCATATTGTGAGGCACAAAAATGTAAATCTAATATTTAATATTAACTCAATCCACAAAACCAACTTCGGAACAGGCATAACAAGCAGATAAAGGTAATGGATCTATAACTATAGACCTGAACTTAACAAAAGAAACCTTTTTTTATACACAAAACAAAATTTTAACATTATAATATAAAATTCTCAATAAAATCAACAATGGATGGACTGTATTTATGATTACATTAGTTTAAATCCATAAATTCTTACAAAAAATAATAAATTTTTTTGTATTTATAATTACATCAGTCTAGATCCATGACTCATCAAAAAAGCGTTTTTTTTTTCAATCTCTACATCCATTGTTTAGTGTGTTATTAGATTGCAAAAAAATTTCTTGATCAATTCGATAATGGGTGGCTTCGATACCACTTGTTAGGATTTCAACATATTTTAGCAACATTCAATCATGAAACCATAGACCCAAACATGTAACCCATATTGATTTATTTGTAAACAAATAAGAGAACTGATAAATAAATTTACCGAAGAATACTTGGATAGTTGGTTATTGGAGTACCTGAATTCTATAGTTGATTATTGCCAAGAAGATAATTTTGGTTTAGTATTCGAAATTGACACAAACCCTAGATCTGAAATTAGTTCTCTATAGAAGAGCGTTAGAGAGTTGCTAATGCTTGTGTAATTTGGGGACTGTAACCCCTTATTTATAAAGTTGGCATTTTGTAATTTGGCCCTTCAACAAATTAAAAATAGCCTGGTATCTACACATTAGGCCCATGATAAGTTAAGTTTTAAGTCTTTTAATTCTAATATTAAACTAGATCATTTTAATTAGGCTTTACACCAAAATAGCACTACACATTTTATTTTACATATGTGACCCGATTGTCAAAATATTCCGACATCTATGGCTATCTGCACGTGGTCAGAAACCGATACACAAACCTTTGATCTTTGGATACTAAAAGATGTCAATGGGGATTCATGGGAAAAAAATTTACAATGGAAAATTTTCCCATGTATGCTAAGGCACTAGCATTTTTGGATGATTATTTATTGCTTTTATTTTCTCAAGGCGTAGGACTCCGGGGGAAGTATAATTGTTTTCTATATGATCTGAAATGAAAACAAAAACGAAGAGAATTCTTCAGGAATTAAATCTTTAGGATTCATAAATTGTTACATATACAGAGAGCATGGTTCCCTTGTCACTCTTAGTGCTTTGATCTCCTCCATTAAATAAATACAAGTAGGCATTTTCTCATAATGTTTTTGCTCAAGCACTTTATTGTTTTATTTAAATTTTGCTAAATTTCAACATTCTGCCTGTAGCTTACTGCTAACAGATCCCGCAAAAATTTCCTTATTGACTGATTTTGATAGCATGGAATTATCTTACGACCTTATAGCGTCTTACAAGGGCATGCATTTTGATAGTGTGGTTTCTCATTTTAATTGCTATCACTTATCTTTATATGCTTATGAACTTTGCATATGTCATCCTTTGAACAATCACTCAAACTAGAACAATTATCCCAGATGTTATTCTTTTATATTCTACGAAAATGCTTCTGCACTGGCAATGATTTTGTCAAATTCTAAGGGAAGAAAAAGTAAATTTGGAAGTCCCACCACAAATGCATGTGAATTTACCATATTGACCCCTTGATATCCTACTTTCGTACTAATTCACACAGTTTACCCGAATCTGCATCCAGGAAAACTAGCACATTCCTATATTTTAACATAACTAAACTATTCTTTTACTTATATTATACCATCGTGGTTGACTTATGAGATCGATGTGACGTTTTAAGAGTGAAGAAGGTGATAATATTGTGATAAAAGTGGTATTAAATGACTAAAACATATATAAGTTGGTTGGTCGAGTGGTCGATAATAGGAAGTGAAGGGTAGTCGAACAACAAATTCACGGGTAGGTGGTGAGGTGAATGTTTGCAGTGCTTTTTATGGTCGTGTTGGTAGTAATATTTCGAGGAAGGGGGGGTCTTCATTTGATGATGCTTAAGATATCAACGGTGATCGTCTGGAAAGCCCAAATAAGTGTTAGACGGGTGTTGATTTGGAAAATCCACGGTGACTTTACGGAGGTTTTTGTGGTATTTCAAACGCGTTTTAGGCCAAATTGTGTAGTGTGTCTGATGGTGGGAAGATGCATCACTTGTAGACGGTGGTACATTTTGTGAATTTGTGTAATTATGAAAAAAGGAGTTATGACTGAACTTAAAATGGTAGGCTTATGTGTTATTCAACTGAAAGTGGAGATGAAGTATTCGTTGAAGATACGTGTTTTGCATCAAATGGAGTGTTAAATTTTGATGATGCAAAAGAGCATTTAAAAGGAAGGAGCAAATTAAAGAAGAGAATTCTTTTTCCCTAATTAATAGGCATATTTGGTTTTGTTTATTTCCTTTCTCTAATTGGCTAATTAATTCATCTTTTGTTGTATGTACATCAACTTCGATGTTATAAATCTAGTCTACAATCAAAAGTGAAAAACTTTGAGAAATAATTAGGTGATTCTTTCTTTTAACTCGTTCTCCCTCTCCAAAGAAAAATTGTTATAAATATCAAGACTCGTTCCGTATCAGATTCTATTTTTCTTTGTTTACTTTTATTTGGTGGATTGTTGGTAACAATTTTTTTCAAGAATCAATATAAATGATTTTGGCTGAATCTCTCGTTTTGGTTATCCCGATTTTCTTTGTTTTTTAGAACTGTCTTCAACATTTTGTATTTTTATCTAAAATTATCACTTTGTACTTTGAAAGATAAAAAATTCTAGGATAGACTTATACGACATTTTTATCCTTTGTTAGGTTTTGTCCAACTACAAAAGTGCTAATAAATTACGATAAAAGTTGTAACAATCGTGGATGGGGGAAGTTGGTAGTAAGTCAAGGGAAATTTGTTTGAGAAAGTGTGTTAAGTATTTTAAAATGTTAAAAAGATAAGGATAACAACTTGGGGAGGAAATTAACGAAATAGGGGTGGTTGTAAAGAAAACTATATTGAGATGCTACGATTTAATATTGTTCAAATAAGCAAGCTCTTTTCCTATTTATTATAAACAATAGAAGTGTTGGCCTCCAAGAAGCGTACGATATCGAAGATGAATTATTGAATTTTTATTAAAAGCATGGTTGCATAAACATCTAGATATGTAAAGAATGTTTCATAATAGTTGCTGAAGAAGATAGATGTTTTGTATTCATAGCCTCATTGTCCCTTATTTTAGGCTTCTCATAAACTTTCACTTCAACAAATCCAAAAGATTTATCCTTGTATCTTGTATAAAATCTTTGCTAATAATAGATTCTTGCTTATGACATATTCAAAACTATTTGTATTGCTGCACTACGTTAGAAAATAACTAATATAATGAACGAATTATAATAGTGAAACATGCATCGAAATCAAAG
Source organism: Allium sativum (assembly GCA_030737875.1). Classification (NCBI taxonomy): domain Eukaryota; kingdom Viridiplantae; phylum Streptophyta; class Magnoliopsida; order Asparagales; family Amaryllidaceae; genus Allium; species Allium sativum. The sequence goes on from CM060922.1 coordinate 862,043,293, forward strand.
CTAAAGTTTGGTTTTATGAATTTTTGTTACAAAAAATAAAAAGAGAAAAGTGAGAATGAAAAAGATGGAAAGAAGATGTAGAAGAGAGGACGACCAGGAGGTTGAAAGAACAACGCATAAATTGATTGTCCCTCATTCTTTCGTTATTTTTTAAAACACGAAAAGAACGAAAGGGTTGTTTTTTCTTTATATATTATCTTCGTTTTCTAAAATGATCGTTTTCCATGATATATATATATATGCATCATTTACACTTTTGTATGAGTTAAATCTCAAAAATAACATTGTTTAGTAAGTTAAGACTATTTAGTGATTATGGAATCATTTCTTGAGGTAATGGATTTAAGTCGGACTTCTTGATTTATGTTATTTTAAAAATGATAAAGTAGGGCGTCTTAAATTTTTATAGTTTGTTACTGTATGATTTTGATACTGTATAATATTATTCAATTACTGCAAGAAGGAAGCTTGGTAGTTCACCAATCTTATGTTCTTATAACATTCAACACGAAATATCTATATATAATGCTATAATTTTCTACGCTTTTGTTTTGAATTGTTCTTTGTTTCCTTTGTTGTTTTCCATATTCTTATTTATACTTTTGTTATTATGACTGCTTTGTGGTTGATTATTTTTCCGTTGTGCTATTTTACCTCTCAGCATATAGAACTTTTACCATTTATGCAATCATTTATTTCTTACGGTAGTTAACTGTGCTTACATCACTTCTGTGCATTTTGATTTCGTATTTGATCCCTCTAGACTTAAATTCTTTTTTATAACATTTATATTTTAGTCAAGCAGTCCGCTTTATTGCATTTTAGAGACTTGAGAACACTTACATGTCACATGTTCAGGCTCGACCCAACGGGTAAGTGGGTAAGACCGTCGCCTAGGGCAGCACCACAAGAGGTAGTGGTGAAGGGCAACAAAATGGTCAATGTGTTTCTGAAAATATGGGTATATAAAAATAGCAAGGCAACATATTACTAGAGATCTTGCTGGCTGAGTGATACAAGTATGAGAGGCAATTTGTAGCGATGTGGGTTCAAGGCTCAGTGCCTGCATATTTATACAATGTGTTGTTTTGTTTTGTTTCTCATTTTAATTTTGTCTTGGGCAACCAAAAGTATTGGGCCGACCCTGCATATATTGATCACTTAAACTAGAATTTAGGAATGATATTGTGACTGGCTGGAGTAAGTTTTTTACGCTTCATACCCACCCCAAAGATCCGACGCGAATTTGGAACTTGGCTTCAAATCCAAAACTCGTATGGTCCAAGATAGACATGACTTATCTCAAGATCCAGTGAAACTATGTGCTAACATACACAGGTTTATATATTTATATTTTTTTATAACTAAATGATAAATTAAATACAAATGACAATGTGTTTACAATAATAAAATGAATTATATGATAGAAATTCAAAAAATATGCATTTGTTATTTTATAATTACTCTTGATGCAACCTAATAAAAAGAATTATAGCTTACTGGTTGAAAGAATACTATATTCATGTCATAACCACTTGTATTTAAAAATATTATCTAGTAATTATTATAGTAATAAACTGGTTTCATCATGTTTTAATGGTGCATATCGGATTGGGGCGGGTTAACTGTACCCCGATCCGACCCAAGACTATGACCTTTCAAAACATAATCACGATTCTACCCGCCTCGAAGATTAAAGAAATGTTCTAATTGAGCCAAAATATGGATGAATCAATCAGGTTTAGACCTAGACCTCCTCCCTGTTGAAATTCTTAACAAATTCATGTCCGTACTTTGTATGAATATTTTATACGTGGTAATCTATTCTATAACACATTACTTCGTGTCGCTCATAACTTCTTAAATTAAGAATGATATTGTGGCTGGCCCTGCATGAGACGACCCGATTTCCCGTTCTCACGGAAACAAGGTTATCTTTTGGAATATAACACAGAAACAGATAATAGCAGAACAGAATTAAATAAATACACCAGAATGAACAACAAAATATACTGGATAAAAGTAATCATCAGAGTTACACAGTATACAGGATCTTACTTAGTACAAATACAGTTCAGCTATACATAAATGTCTACAGCGGAAATAAACAAAATATGTACAATAGGAGCTGAACAGCATAAAAAGAAATAAATGATAGAATCCATCTTCAGCTCCAGCTATCCAGAAAGAACCAGCTAAACCTGAATACAAGGCTGCCCATGTGGAAAATAGGGGCACCCGAGTTTGAAAGTGAAACAAACTACGAGTCAGTCATGGGACTGGTATGAGAAATCTACTCAACACATATATAATATGGCAAATCACAGGACCACGCCACTTTCGTGGAACGGGTTTACTCCATTGGATTGCCAGTGCTTTAAAACAAATCTTTCTTTTAAACATCGCTATGCTTCTTATAAAAATGAAGCCATTATAAGACTCAGTTCCCATCACACAATGCAACGCAAACCGGAGGATAGAGTTTTTACCTTATAACGGCCAAGATATGCTTGATACGAATAAAACAAAGGCATTTGATATTATTGCTAGTGTTTATATGTTTTGAAAACAATTTCAAATCATAACTATCAATCATAGACGGCATTAATGCCCCATACCACTATGTCGCCATATATAGGTATACAATCAAAACCGCACGATGTCGTATTTGGAAATTGGATTTCCGTCATGAACCAAGGCAAAAGATAGTCCTTACCGAATTCGAGACTGCCTAGCCCGAGCCTCAGGCAAGTACTCTGTCAAGCCTTAGGATCGTCAGGGCCGGTCCACCGATGTGGATTAAAATGCCTGAACCATACGTTTCCCCGCCCTTTGGGGCGTAAACGAGCCAACGAATGACTCCATCGGACCCGGATCGTCCGATCAAACCGAGGCGCCTCGCAACAGCAACAACCACATAAGTCAAACTCGTCAGGGCGTGTAAAACCACTGACGCCACTTTTAGCTAGGAGGAAACGTAGGCCCTCCCTGAGGTCCGTTCTCCCGTTTTAGGTTCATACCGGGGTGTGAGGCTCGCGAATTCACGTTATACACAAAGCTACGCCACACAGGCGGTGCTTTGATCATCACCACAAGACTTTGCTTTTCAACAGAAGCCCTGATCACTGCATCTTAGCATGCCACACAGAATAAATCCTATGTCAGACACACAGTCCATTTACAAGTCCGTTCTGGGTCTGAACGAAACCGGAGGCACTAAATACCTCGCAAACCCATCGACCAACACGTACGTCTGGACGATTACCACTCATTATCCATATTTCGGGATGCCTCCCAATCAGGACCTCGGTTACCATCCAAACGAGGTGAAGATCTCCGGTCTTCGACCGTCGTCTTCATCTTCGAATTTCAATCGTCGGTCAATTATTCGAAATGAGAATTAACTCGGCCTTTTCAAATAATTCACGTATATTTAGAATTTCAATTCGATTTATTTCAATGGTTAAATTAGTCGACAACACCAATTTTGTTCTTTAATGTAATTTTCACACCAAACACATTCAACCATCAAACATCACATAAATCAAGCAAATTCAGTTTATTTCCATTCCATATTGCTTAGGATATTTTATAACTATTTATCGCTATTTTTATTTATTTTAAAATAGCCATTTTATTCAAAACGACGCTTCGGGCCATAAGGCGGCCGTAGCGCTGTTTTTCTTCAGATTTGATTTACACATATCTGAAAATCTAACCGTTGGATCTTCACAAAATTTACATCATTAGAAAGGTCTTTTCAAAACGAATCCAACGGTTCCAGTTTCGGGAAAATCCGACGGTCGGATCTCCCGGTACAATCGTTTGAAATTTCGATTTCAAAATACGAACTGCAGCGTCGTTATTCGATTAAATATAATTATATTTATATATATAAATAAATATAATCGTTTCTGGCGCTGTTTTTCTTCAGAATTGAATTAAACATTCCAGACAATCCAACCGTTGGATTTTAACCAGGTCGGTGCCGTTGGAAAGATTATTCCAAGGCGAACCCGACGGTTGAGGTTTCGGGAAAATCCAATGGTCGGATTTCCCGTACTAGTCGTTTGAAATTACGGTTTCGAAATACGAACTGCACGGCTTCGTTTCGTTTTAATTTTATTTATATTTATATAGTTATATAAATATAGTTCATTCAAATATTTCAATATCGTTTTCATTTCAAAAAAATTTCTAACACCTTAAATTTTGGAAAAATTTCGCCATAACCTCCCCTGCACCGGGAGCGTCGGGAAATCGCAAATAGCGTCCCGGTCCTTCTAATCTCAAAAAGAAAAAGAAAAAGCCAAGCGGCTAGCCAACAGGCTCAAAATCATCACCCAAACAAATCAGTAAATGTGTACCTATTTGTCGGGCACAAAATTTTATTCCTCTTCTCTAGCCCCTTTTGTTATAACCTGTTCAATGAATATTGCATGTACATATATATACAGTTCATATCATTTTTCATTTTCTATTCAACTTCATATTTGATTTCTATTTGGTTTAAAAACACCATTCATTCTAATGTTACATAAATAGGTGCAAATCATTTCATTAGTTAATTAATGAATATTTCAACTCATCTATGTTTATTTTGAACAAGTGGCTATTTTTAACACTTCGCATTTTAACGATTTATGCATACAATAAAAATGTGATTTTTATTGTAAAGCGATTTATTTCAAAACACTATTTTTCTATATAGTTCATATAGTCGATAAAAGGTGATTTTTATTATCAAACAATTTATTTCAAAATATGAATACCATTCAACACATGAATTTCTAAACAACGAATGAATATCAATTCAACACATGAATGTTTTCTATAGTTTTTAGATATCGATAAAAATGTGATTTTTATTATCGAACAATTTATTTCAAAATATGAATACCATTCAACACATGAATTTCTAAACAACGAATGAATATCAATTCAACACATGAATGTTTCTATAGTTTTTATATATCGATAAAAAATGTGATTTTTATTATCAAACAATTTATTTCAAAATATGAATACCATTCAACACATGAATTTCTAAACAACGAATGAATATCAATTCAACACATGAATGTTTTCAATAGTTTTTATATATCGATAAAAATGTGATTTTTATTATCAAACAATTTATTTCAAAATATGAATACCATTCAACACATGAATTTCTAAACAACGAATGAATATCAATTCAACACATGAATGTTTTCAATAGTTTTTATATATCGATAAAAATGTGATTTTTATTATCAAACAATTTATTTCAAAATATGAATACCATTCAACACATGAATTTCTAAACAACGAATGAATATCAATTCAACACATGAATGTTTTCTATAGTTTTTAGATATCGATAAAAATGTGATTTTTATTATCGAACAATTTATTTCAAAATATGAATACCATTCAACACATGAATTTCTAAACAACGAATGAATATCAATTCAACACATGAATGTTTTCAATTGTTTTTATATATCGATAAAAATGTGATTTTTATTATCGAACAATTTATTTCAAAATATGAATACCATTCAACACATGAATTTCTAAACAACGAATGAATATCAATTCAACACATGAATGTTTTCAATTGTTTAAGCATATGAAAATAATTCAAACACTCAAATATTATTCAAAATTTCGGCAGCATAACGGCAGGGTAGTTACACCGGCACCGTCCCTAGTACGGCTCCTCGCTCTACCTTAAAACCTCGCGGTTTTTGACAATGGGAAACATGCATCTAGTTCGCACGCAGGCGGCATGTATATATTTATTTCATTTCCACAAACTAATCCTATGTGGTTTCAACCAAATATTTCACAACCACCAATGGGTATTTTTCAACCACAATCAACCAATATCAATCACAAACAATCCCAAACAATCATTCGCTATCAATCAATTTCACAACAATTTCAACCAATAAATATCGTCCATGGTTTGTGGACGAGGGGCGTATATATATATATATATATTTATATATAGCAATTTATATATAGCTATTCACTTTCATTTCACACATATATAATTTATTTTAGATCAGAAATCTCACCAATAGCTATCCAACTTCAAGACTCTTCTTAATAGAAACCTTCGCCTATTGTCGCTTTCGCCCGTATTCTCTACACATGTAAAAATAGAATTTTTACTATGCTATTCAATATATAAAAATATGATTTTTACTTTTGCTAGAAATCAGTTTTCAACTTTTCAAGAAAACCAGATTTTATATTTTTATAAATCACAGTTTTTATACTTTTATAAATCAGTTTTATTCTTTCATAAAAATGCAGTTTTTTAGTTTCTTTTTTTTTTAAACAAAAAAAAACAGTTTTTAACTTTCTAAAATAAAAATCAGTTTTAAATTTTTAAAACCTAAATCAGTTTTTATCTTTCATTTAGAAAACAGTTTTTACTTTATTTTTAAAACAGTTTTTATTTTATTTTTAAAACAGTTTTTATTTTATTTTTAAAACAGTTTTTATATTTTATTTTTAAAACAGTTTTATAGATTAAAATAAAATAAAATAAAAAAGAAAATAAAATACATATAAAAAAAAAGGAAACGCTCACCGAACTGCGAAGAAGGGGAGGGGAAAGAAGAGGTCGTCGGCGGCTTCAGCGTCGCCAGCGAGGGGGGTAGCTTCGTCGGCGGCTTCCAGGGGCTCGCGGTGGCGTTCGAACGGTCGTGGCAGGAGGCGCTGGCTTCCAGGGGGCTCGGCTTTGGGGTTTCAGCGAGGTGGCGATGGCTTCGAAGGGGCTGCGGTGGTGTTCGTCGGCGTCAAGGTCAGGGGGGGCGGCAGCGATTAGATTTAGGTTTTGGTTTTTTTTTTTTTTTTTCTGTTGAATGAAATCCGGGGGGGGGGGCCAGGAAGAAGATAAAGGGGAGGGAGGGAATTAAAATTATTTAATTATTTTATTATTTAATCATTTAATTTCGGAAAAGGTTGACTTTCACGTACGACCTCGAAACGAGGCCCACCGCCTGTCGCCCATAGCGTTTCACCCCCATTCCGAACACAATGGGATATGTATCGCAAGCTGATTTGATCGTTACAATCAGTTTCCGTTTGAATTTACATTTAAATCACTATATTGAATTTTAAACGCACATTTCAAATTACCGGGGTCACATACTAACTAGAAAAATTCCAGAAAAATATTTTCTAGCTTCGTATTGACGATACGGTCCTAACAAAACTAGTTTCGTCAAATTCTGAGACCGTTTGAAAAATGGCCAATTTCCAGTCGATTAAAATCAACAAAAACTGGTCAAACGCGTTTTCTTTTGCCACGCTCACATATTGATTCGAAAAATTATGAAATTTGAAACCTAGCAATAACCTGACACTGCGGATCTAACAAAAGTGGTTTCGTCGAAATCCGAGGTCGTATGCAAAATGTCCATTTTTAAGGGCCTGAATTCCATAGCGACTATTCAGAATTTTCAACTGGACATATCTTTTGATTCCCGCTATCAAACTTCGATTGGTCAGATTCGTTAGAAAGATATTATCAATTAGATTCCATTATTTTTGGTTTCACTAAGATCCGGATTGTTTTGCACCCGGTATATTCAATTGAAGTTTGAAATCGAATTATCGAACTACCGCGCCATTTTCAATTCTATATATAATTATAATTAATTATATTCGTTTTCAAATGTCGATTTCAACTCAGTTTTCATTGCCATTGGCTAAAATATTTATTTTAAATATTTAAAATCCATTATTTTAGCCAATTTAAAAATTTTAAATTGGTTCAGATTTTCTGGGTCGTTACAATCTCCCCCACTTAAAACTTTTCGTCCCCGAAAAGGAACAAAGTCGAAAGTGGTTTGATAAATCTACAATCCCACAATACAACAACCAATTTGTTTTTAATACTTTGAGTATAGAATAAACAATGCACATCCATGGGAAGAAAATAGCAACAGAATAGAGGATTAAAAGGTAATGCAAAGTAGGTTAAATGTACCTTGCACCAGAGTCAAACAGAGATATCTACTCGGCATCTAGGATAAGCTTTCTGAATGCTCTCCTCTGTTTCCCAAGTACAATCTCGCGGATCTCCACTCCATTGCACCTTGACTAAGTGAACCTTCTTGTTTCTCAGCTCTTTGGTTTCTTTGCCGATAATCTTTAACGGCTCTCGCCTCACAGCTAATTCTGGAGTAATTTCAATATCCTGCTGAGCTGCTTCTTCCACGATCAAGTCCGGATCATGAACGTGCTTTCGAAGTTGAGATATATGAAATACATCATGAACTCCAGGCAACCAGTCAGGCAGTTTGACCCTATACGCGAGAGCTCCGATCCGTTCCAGAATAGGAAACGGACCAATGAATTTAGGTGCCAACTTTCCAGTTTTACCGAACCGGATAACTCCTCTCATCGGCGATACTTTCAAATATACATAGTCGCCAACTTCAAAGGATATATCTCTTCTTCTTCTATCAGCATAGCTCTTTTGTCGGCTTTGAGCGGCGAGTAATCTCTTCTTAATAAAATCGACTTTGTCGGCAGCTTCTCGAATCATATCGGGACCCAACACAAGTCTATTTCCAGGCTCGACCCAACAAGCAGGAGATCTGCAAGGTCTACCATACAATGCTTCGAATGGCGACATTGTCAGGCTCGCCTGGTAGCTGTTGTTATAAGAGAATTCAGCCAAATGTAGATGGTCTTCCCATGATCCACCGAAATCTATAACACAAGCCCGCAATAGATCTTCTAAAATGCGATTCACCCTCTCAGTCTGACCGTCTGTCTAAGGATGATAAGCGGTGCTCAAGTTTAACTTCGTTCCTAGCTCGACTTGAAATGCTTCCCAGAATTTACTAGTGAATATTGTATCCCTATCACTGACTATACTGAGTGGCACTCCATGTAGTCTAACTATTTCCCTGAAGTATATCTGCGCCAGACTCTGAGCGGTTCTATTTGATTTGACAGGTATAAAATGGGCGGTCTTCGTGAAGCGATCTACGATCACCCAAATACTGTCATTTCCCTTTCTGGTTCTGGGCAAACCATCAATGAAAGCCATAGAAATATGTTCCCACTTCCAGCCAGGAACTTCTAGCGGTTGTAATAATCCAGCCAATTTCTGTTGGTCACTCTTGACTAGCTGGCAAGTAGGGCATCGACTAACATATATCGAAACGTCTCTTTTCATAGCCTTCCACCAGAAAGTTCTTTTGAGATCGTTATACATTTTGGCCACACCAGGATGGATACTCAGCTTGGACTTGTGACACTCGTCTAACACTTCCCTTTTTAACTCTGGGATGTCAGGAACACAAATCCTTCCTTTTAATCTCAAGGTCTCGTCGTTATCTATTTGAAAACACGAGGGTTCGCCTTTCTGAATCCTTTTGATCATATCTTTTATAAAGTTATCCTCCTTCTGAAGAATAGATATTTTGTCAATCAAGGAAGTCGTGATAATAAAGCTGGCGATCATTACATTCTTTCTGCTCAGCGCATCGGCCACGACATTGGCTTTCCCTGGAGTATATATAATTTCGAAGTCATATGCTGCAAGAAACTCCAGCCAACGTTGCTGTCTCAGATTTAAGTCCTTCTGAGTGAACAGATACTTTAACGACTGGTGATCTGTAAACAGTTCGAATCTCTCGCCCAGAAGATAGTGTCTCCAGATTTTCAAAGAGAATATGATAGCCAATAACTCAAGATCATGAGTTACGTAGTTTTTCTCGTGCGGTTTCAGTTGACGGCTAGCATAGGCAATTACTTGGCCTCTTTGCATTAACACTGCGCCAAGGCCTTCTCTAGAAGCATCAGTCCAGACTTTCAAATCTTGGTTGCCATCGATGATGGTTAACACTGGAGCTGTCGTTAATCTCAACTTTAGCTCTTCGAAAGCTTCCTCACTCTCTTGAGTCCATTTGAATTTAGAATGCTTCTTTGTAAGCTTCGTTAAGTGGCCGGATATCTTAGAAAAGTCTTTAACGAACTTCCGATAATAGCTAGCCAATCCGAGAAAGCTGCGGACTTCAGTGGGAGTACAAGGCTGTTTCCAGTTCTGAATAGCTGTGATTTTACTTGGATCCACAGCGATTCCTTCTTTAGATACCACATGGCCTAGAAATTTCACTTCATCTTGCCAGAAGATACATTTGGAAAATTTGGCTTTCAATACATTCCTTCTGAGGATTTCTAGAACCTGTTCCAGATGCTTTTCATGTTCGGCCTTTGATTTAGAGAAGATTAGAATATCATCAATAAAAACCAGAACAAATTTATTCAAAACCCCTCTAAACACTCTATTCATCAGATCGACGAAGTAAGCTGGAGCGTTACATAATCCGAACGGCATTACTAACCACTCGTAGAATAAGTCGGGGCCTCTGAACGCTGTCATTGGAACACACTCTTCGGCAATTCGAAGTTGATGGAAACCTGTAGCTAGGTCCATTCTTGAAAATACTTGTGCTCCATTTAATCGATCTAACAAATCATCAATTCGCGGCAATGGATACTTGTTCTTTATGGTCTGTTTGTTCAGATCTCGATAATCCACACAAAGACGTAGAGTACCGTCAGATTTTGGGACAAATACCACTGCTGCACCCCAATCAGAGAAACTAGGCCTGATCAGACCTTTCCATACGAGCTGTCGTGTTTGATTGTCTAATTCCTCCTTCTCTTTCAAGGACATTCTTCGAATAGCATGAACTACCGGCCTTGCATTGGGAACTAAAGCAATCTTGAAATCTATTTCTCTCTGCGGAGGTAAGCGAACAACTTCCTCGAACACATCCGCATAGTTTTTGACGACCGGAATGTCTTTGATGAGGTCAGGAATATTCTCTGTGATTTCAGGGGCATTTTCTATTTGGGCTGGAGAAACATCCAAAGCTGCCCAGAAATCCTTTCTATTAGCATTCTGACCTTCACAGGGAATGGTTATATAATCACCTGATTTAATCTTCGCCTTTACGACTCTGTCGGCGCATTTGACTTCAGCTTCATATTTGGTCAACCAGTCTAACCCCAAGATAAGATCAAACTCTTTAAAATTCATGACGACTGCGATGGTAGGAAACCGATAACGAGAGAAAGAAACCGGCACTCCACAAACCCAACTTAGATCAATGGAACCCCCAACCGGATTCTGGACAGTCATTGGTTCCTTGAGCTTTTTCAAATTCAAATCCAGTTTCTTAGCAGCATCTTTGGCGATGAAACTTCGTGACGCGCCTGTGTCAAACAGTACTTTGACTGGAATGTTTTTGACAGTGAGCGTGCCTTCTAAAACATCGGGCCTTTCTTGACTAGCTGAGGGCTCGGAAGTTTCTGCTATTTCATTTATATGTACGGTTTCAGATTTCTTTGAGAGTTGGCACTCCCGTGCAATATGACCTGCTTGATGACACTCATGGCATGTCCTTTCACCATGTGGGTTCCTTTTCTTAGTGGATTTAGATTCATTCTTCTTCTGCTTCTTTAAAGATTTACATTTTCTGGACAAATGACCTTTTTGATTGCAGTTTAAGCACATAGCGGTCATTGCTGATTCTTTCTCAGGTCTGGCCCTTTTCCGACTTACTTTGGGCTTCTTATTGACCTCTGACCTCGTACTGGCTTCAGGAATATCAGTTTCCGACTCCGCTTTGTCACTAGAACTGACTTCTTCTTCGTCGCGTATCATTCCTTTCTTATGAAGATCTTCATATTGATAAGCCATGTAAATCATCTCTGGAAAAGGAAGTTTCACATGCCCCAATACTTTATTCTGGTATTTCCTTTGAAGTCCGTGAATAAATCTCATATTTTTCCTCTTTGGATCTTGAATCAGATGAGGAGCAAAGTGAGCAAGTTCATTGAATTTCTTATGATATTCTGGGATGGTCATATCCCCTTGTATTAGATAAGAAAATTCATCACATAGTCGCTCAGTTGCTTCGGGAGGAGTAAATCTTTCTAAGAAAATCACTTTGAATCTATCCCAGGTGATATCACCTTCTGGATTATTTTTGATGATGGTTTCCCACCAAATTAAAGCTTCTTCTTTGAGCGCCCATGATGCTACTAACCGTTTCTGGTCATCTCTCAGCTGGATATGCTCAAAGATTCTTTCGACAGAACTCAGCCAAGCTTGAGTTTTTATAATAGATTCATTGCCCGAGAATTGCGCTCCGTTCAGATTTCGATATTTCTTTAATAGAGCCTCTAGATCGGGTTCTGTATTCCTTCTGTTTCTGGCACTCATTTTTCTAGTACTTCTGCAATTAGCAGATCAAGTGTCAGGTCACGGAAAAGAAAATTTTCAAACATAGAAACATATACTTCAAATGTAAATGTGTCTATCGAGGTGTAATCATTCTGCTTTACTCATACTAGGATATTGCTGATCCTATCTGTATTGAGTTGCCCGTCCTAGAACACTACTGGTTCTATTTCTGACGAGTTCGTTCAAATGTTATATTCCAGAACTAAGCTTAACCAAAGCTCCGATACCACGTTGAGACGACCCGATTTCCCGTTCTCACGGAAACAAGGTTATCTTTTGGAATATAACACAGAAACAGATAATAGCAGAACAGAATTAAATAAATACACCAGAATGAACAACAAAATATACTGGATAAAAGTAATCATCAGAGTTACACAGTATACAGGATCTTACTTAGTACAAATACAGTTCAGCTATACATAAATGTCTACAGCGGAAATAAACAAAATATGTACAATAGGAGCTGAACAGCATAAAAAGAAATAAATGATAGAATCCATCTTCAGCTCCAACTATCCAGAAAGAACCAGCTAAACCTGAATACAAGGCTGCCCGTGTGGAAAATTGGGGCACCCGAGTTTGAAAGTGAAACAAACTACGAGTCAGTCATGGGACTGGTATGAGAAATCTACTCAACACATATATAATATGGCAAATCACAGGACCACGCCACTTTCGTGGAACGGGTTTACTCCATTGGATTGCCAGTGCTTTAAAACAAATCTTTCTTTTAAACATCGCTATGCTTCTTATAAAAATGAAGCCATTATAAGACTCAGTTCCCATCACACAATGCAACGCAAACCGGAGGATAGAGTTTTTACCTTATAACGGCCAAGATATGCTTGATACGAATAAAACAAAGGCATTTGATATTATTGCTAGTGTTTATATGTTTTGAAAACAATTTCAAATCATAACTATCAATCATAGATGACATTAATGCCCCATACCACTATGTCGCCATATATAGGTATACAATCAAAACCGCACGATGTCGTATTTGGAAATTGGATTTCCGTCATGAACCAAGGCAAAAGATAGTCCTTACCGAATTCGAGACTGCCTAGCCCGAGCCTCAGGCAAGTACTCTGTCAAGCCTTAGGATCGTCAGGGCCGGTCCACCGATGTGGATTAAAATGCCTGAACCATACGTTTCCCCGCCCTTTGGGGCGTAAACGAGCCAACGAATGACTCCATCGGACCCGGATCGTCCGATCAAACCGAGGCGCCTCGCAACAGCAACAACCACATAAGTCAAACTCGTCAGGGCGTGTAAAACCACTGACGCCACTTTTAGCTAGGAGGAAACGTAGGCCCTCCCTGAGGTCCGTTCTCCCGTTTTAGGTTCATACCGGGGTGTGAGGCTCGCGAATTCACGTTATACACAAAGCTACGCCACACAGGCGGTGCTTTGATCATCACCACAAGACTTTGCTTTTCAACAGAAGCCCTGATCACTGCATCTTAGCATGCCACACAGAATAAATCCTATGTCAGACACACAGTCCATTTACAAGTCCGTTCTGGGTCTGAACGAAACCGGAGGCACTAAATACCTCGCAAACCCATCGACCAACACGTACGTCTGGACGATCACCACTCATTATCCATATTTCGGGATGCCTCCCAATCAGGACCTCGGTTACCATCCAAACGAGGTGAAGATCTCCGGTCTTCGACCGTCGTCTTCATCTTCGAATTTCAATCGTCGGTCAATTATTCGAAATGAGAATTAACTCGGCCTTTTCAAATAATTCACGTATATTTAGAATTTCAATTCGATTTATTTCAATGGTTAAATTAGTCGACAACACCAATTTTGTTCTTTAATGTAATTTTCACACCAAACACATTCAACCATCAAACATCACATAAATCAAGCAAATTCAGTTTATTTCCATTCCATATTGCTTAGGATATTTTATAACTATTTATCGCTATTTTTATTTATTTTAAAATAGCCATTTTATTCAAAACGACGCTTCGGGCCATAAGGCGGCCGTGGCGCTGTTTTTCTTCAGATTTGATTTACACATATCTGAAAATCTAACCGTTGGATCTTCACAAAATTTACATCATTAGAAAGGTCTTTTCAAAACGAATCCAACGGTTCCAGTTTCGGGAAAATCCGACGGTCGGATCTCCCGGTACAATCGTTTGAAATTTCGATTTCAAAATACGAACTGCAGCGTCGTTATTCGATTAAATATAATTATATTTATATATATAAATAAATATAATCGTTTCTGGCGCTGTTTTTCTTCAGAATTGAATTAAACATTCCAGACAATCCAACCGTTGGATTTTAACCAGGTCGGTGCCGTTGGAAAGATTATTCCAAGGCGAACCCGACGGTTGAGGTTTCGGGAAAATCCAATGGTCGGATTTCCCGTACTAGTCGTTTGAAATTACGGTTTCGAAATACGAACTGCACGGCTTCGTTTCGTTTTAATTTTATTTATATTTATATAGTTATATAAATATAGTTCATTCAAATATTTCAATATCGTTTTCATTTCAAAAAAATTTCTAACACCTTAAATTTTGGAAAAATTTCGCCATAACCTCCCCTGCACCGGGAGCGTCGGGAAATCGCAAATAGCGTCCCGGTCCTTCTAATCTCAAAAAGAAAAAGAAAAAGCCAAGCGGCTAGCCAACAGGCTCAAAATCATCACCCAAACAAATCAGTAAATGTGTACCTATTTGTCGGGCACAAAATTTTATTTCTCTTCTCTAGCCCCTTTTGTTATAACCTGTTCAATGAATATTGCATGTACATATATATACAGTTCATATCATTTTTCATTTTCTATTCAACTTCATATTTGATTTCTATTTGGTTTAAAAACACCATTCATTCTAATGTTACATAAATAGGTGCAA
Source organism: Allium sativum (assembly GCA_030737875.1). Classification (NCBI taxonomy): domain Eukaryota; kingdom Viridiplantae; phylum Streptophyta; class Magnoliopsida; order Asparagales; family Amaryllidaceae; genus Allium; species Allium sativum. Next base: position 862,058,453 of record CM060922.1, read on the forward strand.
ATCATTTCATTAGTTAATTAATGAATATTTCAACTCATCTATGTTTATTTTGAACAAGTGGCTATTTTTAACACTTCGCATTTTAACGATTTATGCATACAATAAAAATGTGATTTTTATTGTAAAGCGATTTATTTCAAAACACTATTTTTCTATATAGTTCATATAGTCGATAAAAGGTGATTTTTATTATCAAACAATTTATTTCAAAATATGAATACCATTCAACACATGAATTTCTAAACAACGAATGAATATCAATTCAACACATGAATGTTTTCTATAGTTTTTAGATATCGATAAAAATGTGATTTTTATTATCGAACAATTTATTTCAAAATATGAATACCATTCAACACATGAATTTCTAAACAACGAATGAATATCAATTCAACACATGAATGTTTCTATAGTTTTTATATATCGATAAAAAATGTGATTTTTATTATCAAACAATTTATTTCAAAATATGAATACCATTCAACACATGAATTTCTAAACAACGAATGAATATCAATTCAACACATGAATGTTTTCAATAGTTTTTATATATCGATAAAAATGTGATTTTTATTATCAAACAATTTATTTCAAAATATGAATACCATTCAACACATGAATTTCTAAACAACGAATGAATATCAATTCAACACATGAATGTTTTCAATAGTTTTTATATATCGATAAAAATGTGATTTTTATTATCAAACAATTTATTTCAAAATATGAATACCATTCAACACATGAATTTCTAAACAACGAATGAATATCAATTCAACACATGAATGTTTTCTATAGTTTTTAGATATCGATAAAAATGTGATTTTTATTATCGAACAATTTATTTCAAAATATGAATACCATTCAACACATGAATTTCTAAACAACGAATGAATATCAATTCAACACATGAATGTTTTCAATTGTTTTTATATATCGATAAAAATGTGATTTTTATTATCGAACAATTTATTTCAAAATATGAATACCATTCAACACATGAATTTCTAAACAACGAATGAATATCAATTCAACACATGAATGTTTTCAATTGTTTAAGCATATGAAAATAATTCAAACACTCAAATATTATTCAAAATTTCGACAGCATAACGGCAGGGTAGTTACACCGGCACCGTCCCTAGTACGGCTCCTCGCTCTACCTTAAAACCTCGCGGTTTTTGACAATGGGAAACATGCATCTAGTTCGCACGCAGGCGGCATGTATATATTTATTTCATTTCCACAAACTAATCCTATGTGGTTTCAACCAAATATTTCACAACCACCAATGGGTATTTTTCAACCACAATCAACCAATATCAATCACAAACAATCCCAAACAATCATTCGCTATCAATCAATTTCACAACAATTTCAACCAATAAATATCGTCCATGGTTTGTGGACGAGGGGCGTATATATATATATATATATATATATAGCAATTTATATATAGCTATTCACTTTCATTTCACACATATATAATTTATTTTAGATCAGAAATCTCACCAATAGCTATCCAACTTCAAGACTCTTCTTAATAGAAACCTTCGCCTATTGTCGCTTTCGCCCGTATTCTCTACACATGTAAAAATAGAATTTTTACTATGCTATTCAATATATAAAAATATGATTTTTACTTTTGCTAGAAATCAGTTTTCAACTTTTCAAGAAAACCAGATTTTATATTTTTATAAATCACAGTTTTTATACTTTTATAAATCAGTTTTATTCTTTCATAAAAATGCAGTTTTTTAGTTTCTTTTTTTTTTTTAACAAAAAAAAAACAGTTTTTAACTTTCTAAAATAAAAATCAGTTTTAAATTTTTAAAACCTAAATCAGTTTTTATCTTTCATTTAGAAAACAGTTTTTACTTTATTTTTAAAACAGTTTTTATTTTATTTTTAAAACAGTTTTTATTTTATTTTTAAAACAGTTTTTATATTTTATTTTTAAAACAGTTTTACAGATTAAAATAAAATAAAATAAAAAAGAAAATAAAATACATATAAAAAAAAAGGAAACGCTCACCGAACTGCGAAGAAGGGGAGGGGAAAGAAGAGGTCGTCGGCGGCTTCAGCGTCGCCAGCGAGGGGGGTAGCTTCGTCGGCGGCTTCCAGGGGCTCGCGGTGGCGTTCGAACGGTCGTGGCAGGAGGCGCTGGCTTCCAGGGGGCTCGGCTTTGGGGTTTCAGCGAGGTGGCGATGGCTTCGAAGGGGCTGCGGTGGTGTTCGTCGGCGTCAAGGTCAGGGGGGGCGGCAGCGATTAGATTTAGGTTTTGGTTTTTTTTTTTTTTTATTTCTGTTGAATGAAATCCGGGGGGGGCCAGGAAGAAGATAAAGGGGAGGGAGGGAATTAAAATTATTTAATTATTTTATTATTTAATCATTTAATTTCGGAAAAGGTTGACTTTCACGTACGACCTCGAAACGAGGCCCACCGCCTGTCGCCCATAGCGTTTCACCCCCATTCCGAACACAATGGGATATGTATCGCAAGCTGATTTGATCGTTACAATCAGTTTCCGTTTGAATTTACATTTAAATCACTATATTGAATTTTAAACGCACATTTCAAATTACCGGGGTCACATACTAACTAGAAAAATTCCAGAAAAATATTTTCTAGCTTCGTATTGACGATACGGTCCTAACAAAACTAGTTTCGTCAAATTCTGAGACCGTTTGAAAAATGGCCAATTTCCAGTCGATTAAAATCAACAAAAACTGGTCAAACGCGTTTTCTTTTGCCACGCTCACATATTGATTCGAAAAATTATGAAATTTGAAACCTAGCAATAACCTGACACTGCGGATCTAACAAAAGTGGTTTCGTCGAAATCCGAGGTCGTATGCAAAATGTCCATTTTTAAGGGCCTGAATTCCATAGCGACTATTCAGAATTTTCAACTGGACATATCTTTTGATTCCCGCTATCAAACTTCGATTGGTCAGATTCGTTAGAAAGATATTATCAATTAGATTCCATTATTTTTGGTTTCACTAAGATCCGGATTGTTTTGCACCCGGTATATTCAATTGAAGTTTGAAATCGAATTATCGAACTACCGCGCCATTTTCAATTCTATATATAATTATAATTAATTATATTCGTTTTTAAATATCGATTTCAACTCAGTTTTCATTGCCATTGGCTAAAATATTTATTTTAAATATTTAAAATCCATTATTTTAGCCAATTTAAAAATTTTAAATTGGTTCAGATTTTCTGGGTCGTTACACTGCACATGTTGATCACTTAAACTAGAATTTAGGAATGATATTGTGGCTGGTTGGGGTAAGTTTTTTACGCCCCATACCCGCTCCGAAGATCCGACGCGAATTTGGAACTTGGCTTCAAATCCAAAACTCGTATGGTTCAAGATAGACATGACCTGTCTCAAGATCCAGTGAAACTATGTACTAATATACACATGTTTATTTATTTATATTTTTTTATCACTAAATGATAAATTAAATACAAATGACAATGTGTTTGCAATAATAAAATGAATTATATGATAAAAGTTCAAAAAATATGCATTTATTATTTTATAATTACTCTTGATGCAACCTAATAAAACTTTTTATAACTTATTGGTTGAAAGAATACTATATTCATGTCATAAACACTCATATTAAAAATATTATCTAGTAATTATTATAGTAATAAACTGGTTTCATCATGTTTTAATGATGCAGATCAGATTGGGGCGGATTAATTGTACCCTGATCCGACCCTAGACTATGACCTTTCAAAACCGAATCACGGTTCTACCCGCATCAAAGATTAATGGAATGTTCTAAATGAGCCAAAACATAGACGAGTCAATCGGGTTTGGACCTAGACCTCCGCCCCATTGAGATCCTTAACAAATTTAAGTTCATACTTTGTATGAAAATTTTATACGTGGTAATCTGTTCTATAACACATTACTCTGTGTCGTTCATAACTTCTTAAATTAAGAAATTTGGAACATATATTTGTAGGAATCAACAAAATACCACAAAGCATACATGTAGTCAATGGTCATAGTTCGATGCATAAAGCATCTCCAATGGTCGTGGGTGTATATTTTATTAAATATGCATCCATAAATATAATCGAAAGTTTGTTTTCCAACGGTTTTGGAAGCTAATGTCTTTTCAACAAACGTCTATGATTTATATGCCTATTGAACAGACTTCTGAAACAATCCAAATTATTTTTCAGTAAGATATGGTTATGCTGCATTGATATCTGTCATTCATTTGGTATCATAATGTATTAATCAAACTGGTTGTTAAGAAGGTTTACTTACTGTTATGTGACAAAAATATTTTTTTTATAAATCCAAAATCAATGGAAAATGTTTATAACATGTTTACTTAAATCTCTTTAATTTAATTTACTTAATTTTTTACTGGCCTAATGCATTAAATTCTTTCAACTTTTGACTTTTTATACCTCTTTAATTTAAATATTCTTTATCATATTATTATTTTAGTGTTGAACTATTAGTTACGCAATCTAACGATCGGTTCTTCAACGTTCCGTGGTTGAGCTAGTTAAACTTGTTGTAATGGATAGCCGTGATTTATTGAAAAACAAAGAAAAAAAAGTGGGAGAAGATTTGATCTGCAATTTATCATACTTCGCATTTCAGAGAATGGAGCAGAATCCAACTCTGAACTGGAATATGTACAACGCATCAACCTGTGTTGAACGCTGAACACAAACGATGCAGTGGGGTACATGACCCCGACCGCCATCACTTATTTCAGAACTTTTAACATTTCCCCAAACCATGATCATTGATTGTTGGCCAACAAGTCAACTCAATCACAAAAAGATCAACTTTCTCCCTATACCGCTTCAGTCAGCCAATGCCAACTCCCCTTCTCTTCCTTCTCTGCTCACTCATATACCCCATCGCAGCACTCAACATCTCCGTCATCGACCACGGCGCCATCGGCGACGGCACCACTTACGACACCGGACCTATCCAATCCGCAATAGACGCCTGTCATCACTACGGCGGCGGCCACGTCATCTTCCCTCCCAACCGCTCCTTCCTTACCGCCACGATCTTCCTTAAATCGAACGTGATTCTCGTAATCGAGAAAGGGGCACGAATCCTAGCCGGAACAAAAGAGTCCGATTACCCTATAGAGTTCGACAGGTGGTACCTCGTGCTGGCGGAGCAGGTTAGTGGGGTCGGGGTGACCGAAGGTGGTGAGATTAACGGTCAAGGATGGGATTTCATAGATAGGGAGAGCGAGGTTAAGAACGTGATGGTTAGCTGGAACAGCAGCGGCAGTTGTTTTGGGGATGAATGTAGACCTAGACTGATTGGATTTATTGATTCCACTGATGTTAGGGTTTGGAACGTTACCCTTAATCAACCCGCATATTGGTGGTTAGTTCCTCTATTACATTTCCCTCCTTTTAGAATACACTGTGGCAGAAAATTGTAGATATGATTCAAATCACCATTGCAATCACCACTGTTTAAGATGCAGATCATATATCGAAAAATGCATTGGAAATGATTTGCAACAACTTTTAACTCTCCTCTAATGTTGGCAGTTTCCACGTAGTAAGGTGCGACAACACGCTAATACAAGATGTATCGATATACGGAGATTTCAACTCGCCAAACAATGATGGAATAGACATAGAGGGCTCCAACAACACGGTGATTAGAAGGTGCCATATTGACACAGGAGATGATGCAATATGTCCAAAAACATCTACTGGCCCTCTGTATAACTTAACAGTCACTGATTGCTGGATTCGAACAAAATCAAGCGCTGTCAAACTAGGAAGCGGCAGCTACTTTGGTTTTGACACACTGTTCTTCGATAACATCACGATTGTGGATTCACATAGAGGACTTGCAATGCAGATTCGCGATGGAGGTACAATGTGTCTGTACATATTATGTATATGTACATATAATTATATAATATGCATAAGATGTTCATATTCCTACTTTTATGACATGCAGGAAATGTGAGCAATGTAGTATTTTCAAATATAAAGATGAGCACAAGATATTACGATCCGTTATGGTGGGGAAGAGCTGAGCCAATTTACATTACAACATGTCCGAGAGACTCGAGCTCGAAAACGGGAACTATATCAAACGTAATGTTTGTTAACATATCTGCAACGTCTGAGAATGGAGTATTCTTATCTGGTTCTGAAGGGGGAATACTTAGCAATATAAAGTTTAGAAATGTTGACCTGACATATAAGAGATGGACTCCATATTTGGGTGGGCTGTATGATTATAGACCTGGGTGTCAAGGTTTGGTTAAGCATGGATTGGGTGGGATAATGATGGAACATATTTCAGGTATAGATGTTAATAATTTGAAGATGAGGTGGTCGAAGAGTAATGGATTGAAAGGCTGGGATAATCCTCTGCAGTTTAGACCTTCAACTGTGAATAAGATTTCTTTTCACGATTTGGAGTCTCAAGTTTACTGAAATTGGCTGGGACTTGAGGTGTCTTGAATAAATGGTACATTATCTGTATAACAAAGCATGCATTTGATGTTGGCAGGGTGATGATTTCCACGTTGTTTGTGACATGCGTGAAAACCCCTTATTCCCTATTGCATCTACATGAGGTTAATTATACCTTATGTTTTTTACATAAATAAAATTTGGATTTTGGTTTGTAGAGGATTATAGTTGAAGTCGTGGAATAGGGTAAGTCTGGTTAGTGAGCAGAAGGCTCTGAATGCATCGACGAACTTAATTATTGTTTCAATATTAGTTCATCAATTCAATAGCATCTCCTTGATGCCTTGTCCAGCAAATTAGTGAAACCAACAAATTGCCCCCTGCTTCATATAGCTGTAGAAGTCTGTAGATGATGTATCCATGTTATTTTGTATGTGTTTTGACGGATTCGATGTATGTAGATATTTATTACAGAAAGAAAAATGCAGATCAGGAGAATATATGAATGAATGTATGCATCAGTGAATCCAGAAAAACTCTTCAGTGGGGTTCTTATGTAAACATAAATTGGATTTACCTTAGCAAATTTTTTAAGGGGTCCTTATTTCAATACAAATTATAAAATTTGAGTTGGGTCCTGTCCTCCACTCAAGTATATGTGGATCCGCCACTGTATATGCGAATGCAGAAGCCATTGGAAGAAGAGAGACAAGTCATCCTAAAAGCATCTCCAACTAAAGCTCCAATATCAGAGATTATGAAATGTATACTAAAAAACGTGTCCAATAGTATGTGAATTATACCCAAAGTGTGAATTTTAGGGCCAAAAGTTCGAGAATCTACAAACTTTTCGAGCGTTTGTTCAACAAACTCCTGAAATCAGGCGTCTGTTCAACAAATGTTTGTTTCAAGCGTTTGTTGAATAGACGTCTGAGACTTATAATTTCATATGCATGTCCAACAAACGTCTGGATTACATAGTTTTGTGAACTGACTACTTTGCCTTAGTACTTATTAGTTGGTATAATTAATTCTTGTGAACTTGTTGTATTTCTAAACAAAAATGATTAGTTATGTGACGACCGCCCCGTACCAACAGACATTTCCCTGAAATGCGTTGTGTCAATGCCGAGCTAGCACGGGACAATCGTCAATAAAGGTTGAAACGATGAATCACCAAGAACCTGTAGTATATCTCACAGCGCATAAAATAAAATATAATAATAACATAACTTGATATTAAACATGTGAGATAGTACATAAGCTGAAAACTAAACTATATTCATCGGAGTAGCGGAATCCAAAATATAGCTTCATATCCACTTATTACAACTTTAAAATACTGTATCTAAAAAGAAATAAAAGTGGTACACTACTAATGCCCAAAGCAGTGACCAGCAACAACGCAGGGAGTATATATATATATAGTACGTGAAAGCCTCCTGCTCGTCACTGGACAGCTACTCGTGCATAATCACCTAACCTGCTTCTAGTCTGTTTGTTTAGGAGTGTAACAACCCAGAAAATACGAGCCAATTTAAAAAATTTAAATTGGTTATTTCAAAGGAATTTGAACAATTGAAATAGAATATTTCGATATAATAGTGAATTGGAAATAGTGAGTCAGTTTGAAATTTTGAATTCAAACTTTGACTGACTGTATCGGGTGGAAAATGTAACGGATTTTAGCGAAACCAAAAATATTTAAATCTGTTTATGAATATCTTTTTAACGAATCTGAAAAATCGAAGTTTCATAACGGGAAACAAAAGTTATGACCAAATGAATTTTCAGAAAGGTTGCTATATAGAATATATAGCCCTTGAAAGTAGACATTTTGTAAACGACCCCGGAATTCGACGAAACCACTTTTGTTGGGTTCGGAATGTCAAACTATTGCTAGGTTTCAAATTTCATAATTTTTGAAGCTAGTATGTGAGCGTGGCAAAAGAAAATGTGTTTGGTCAATTTCTGTTAAATTGGATCGACCAGAAAATGGCCGTTTTTCAAACGAGCTCAGAATTCGACGAAACTAGTTTTGTTGGGACCGTAACGTCAAAACATAGCTAGATTTATTTTTCTGGAATTTTTCGAATCAGTTTGTAGCCCTGGCAAATTGAAATGCACGTTCAAATTGAATATAAAATGTTTTATACTTTAATTTGAAAAATAAATGACTGTAGCAATCGAATTGGCCAACGAAACATATCCCATTGTGTCCAGGATGGGGGTATTTAGCTAGGGACGACAGTCGTTGGGTTTGAATTGGGGTTCGTAAGTGAAAACCCTAATTTTCTGAATAATATATATATCAGCCAATAGGAAATTTCCTTTAATAAATTAAAATATAAAAAAACCCGCTTCTCTCTCGTTTAATGGAGGAAAACCGTTCGAACCTTCCCAGGCAAATCGCCGCCGCCACGGTCAACTGCAGCTGCCGCCACCATCCTGATTCGACGCGCCTCCCTCCCCTCTTCAAATCCGACCAACCCATGACCCCTATCGTCGCCGCATCGACGAGATCCGTCGGCCCAAAGTCGCCAACTTCCCACCGCCGCCTCGACCAGATCCAACCACCGAGTTCGCCCAGACCACCACCGATCGACTCCCCTATCCTCCCTCTTCCACGCTGTACCTTCCGATCGTAGTATCGTGCCTCGGTTTTCGCGAAAACTGCAACCCTAGTTTTGAACCATCGTGAAAGGTGAGTCTTTTATTACATCTGAACTTTGAAAAATCATATCTTTATGGTGTGTTGACGAAATTCGATGAAACAGGAAACATCGGGACCGCAAGGAGGCTCTCTACCACATAGAAGAGACCGCGGATTTTTCTGAGCCATCTACGATTTTTAGCACTCCGAAAACCAATGTGAGAAATCTAAATTATATGAAATTTGAATGGAAAATGTCATGTATAAATTATACAAGCGAAGTATAAATTACACACGTGTTGTATAACTCATGTACATGCGTTGTGTAAGCTATATAAGCGAAGTATGAATTATACATGCATAGTATAATTGATATATGTGTTGAAATGCAAGTGAAATATAGAAATAATATATATATATATATATATATATATATATATATATATATATATATATATATATACTCCCATCGTCCACAAACCATGGACGATATTTATTGTTGTGAATTGGTGTGAAATATTGGATGGAAAATGCGAATGGTTGAATAATTGTTGTGGTTGATATTGATTGGTTGTGGTTAAAAAACACCCATTGGTGATTGAAATAAATTGGAAATAATTGTGGAAATGAAAATAAAACATGCCGCCTGTGTGCGAATTAGATGCATGAATCCCCATTGTCAAAAAACCGCGAGGTTTTAAGGTAGAGCGAGGAGTCGTACTAGGGACGGTGTCGGTTTTAACTACCCTGCCGTTATGCTGCCGAAATTTTGAATAATATTCATGTGTTAGAATTATTTTCATATGTTGAAACTATCTTCATGCGTTGAAATTAAAGTCATGTGTTGAAATAATATTCATATGTGGATATGCTCATGTGTTGAGAAGTGATGTGTGAAAATTAAATTCATGTGTGAACGAATGAAGTGTTTAAACAATAAAAATTACATTTTTATAATATATATGAAGTATGTAAAATATTCGCCTCATATATAAATAGTTTCAATAATAAAAACTTCATCTTTCTTATATGAACAAAATATATAAAATATCCATGTGTGGAGATGCTCATGTGTTGAGAAATGTGTGTATTGGAAAAGTTCATGTGTTGAATAAAAAGATCGAATAATAAAAATTACATTTTTATTGAAATTATGAAGCGTTAAAAAAATTCATGTGTTGAATAAATATTTTAGATGATAAAAATACCATTTTTATCTTGTATGTGATTTGCTAAAGATATGCGAGCATTGAAATAAATATTTGTGAAAGAAATATTATTTTTAACATGCATAGAAACTAAATAAAATAGTCATGTGTTGAAATATATTTTAGTTCGCCAAAATTATCATTTTTGAAATGTGAAGTGTTAAAAATAACCACTTGTTCAAATAAATATGCATGAGTTGAAATATTCATTAATTAGCTAATGATATGATTTTTGCCTATGCATGCAACATTAGAATGAATGGTGTTTATAAACCAAATTGAATCAAATATGAAGTTGAATGGAAAATGATAAGTGATAAGAATTGCATATATGTACATGCATATTTATTGAACAGGTTATAGCAAAGAGGCTAGAGAAGAGGAATAAAATTTTGTGCCTGACAAATAGGTACACATTTACTGTTTTGTTTGGATGATGATTTTATGAGCCTGTTGGCTTTTTTTGTTTTTTTTTGTTTTTGTTTTTGTTTTTTTTTTTTTTTTTTTTTTTTTTGAGATGAGACGCCCATGTGGCTATTTGGGAATTTTCCCAGCCCCTCCCGTACAAAGGAGGTTATGGCGAAATTTTCCAAAAATTAAAGGCGTTAGTGAAAAATTTGAAGTGAAAACGATATAGGAATTTTTGAATGAACTATATTTATATAAATATATAAATATAAATAAAATTTAAACGAACCGTGGCCGTGCAGTTTGTGTTTTGAAACCGTGATTTCAAACGACTAGTGCGGGAAATCCGACCATTGGATTTTCCCGAAACCGCAACCGTTGGGTTCGCCTTGGAAATATCTTTCCAACAGCACCAACTTTATAAAGATCCGACGGTTGGATTGTCTGAAATGTTTAATTCAAATATGAAGAAAAACAGCGCCAGAAACGATAATATATATATATATATAATTAAATTAAATCGAATAACGACGCTGTAGTTCGTAATTTGAAATCGTAACTTCAAACAACTAGTGTGGAAGATCCGACCGTCGGATTTTCCTAAAACTGAAACCGTTGGATTCGTTTTGAAATGATCTTTCTAATGATATAAAATTTGTGAAGATCCAACGGTTAGATTTTCAGACATGTGTAAAACAAATTTAGTGAAAAACAGCGCCAGTGCCTCGGCACGACCTGAAGCATCGTTTAATTAAATATGTCTGTTTTAAATAAATAAAAATGGCGATATATCGTTATAAAATACTATAGACGATATAGAGTGGAAATAAACCAATTTTGTTGTGTTTGCTTGATATGTGATGGTTGAATGTGTTTAACATGAAAATTATACTAAGGAACTGAAATGTGAATGTTGAATAGTTTAACCATGTGAAAAATTGATTTGAAAACATAAATATACGTGGGTTATTTGAAAAGGCCGAGTTCATTCTCATTTCAAATAATCGATCGACATTGAGAAGTCGAAGATTTCAAGACGGTTGAAGACCGATGATCTTCACATTGGATGGTTGGGCGCTAGTGATGCTCGTGATAGGAGTAGCTACCTTGAAGGAGCTGAAGTAGTAGCCGTCCGGACATATTGTTGATTGTGCGGATATGCGAGGAATTTGGTGCCTCTGGTTTCGTTTAAACACAGAACGAACTTGTAAATGGACCGTGTGTCTGACATTGGATTTTGTTCTGTGCTGATTGATCTCTGTTAAATATATATCTGTTTGGCGTCGGAGAATTTATTCTCTTGCTTAATGCCCTTCTTTGAGACGTACGAGCTCAGAGGTTATATATTGATAGAAATCAGTCGCATGGAGTGGATTGCCTGTGTGGCACGCCTAAGTGGCATATGATCAAGGCTTCTGTTGCAAAGCAAAGTCTTGTGGTTGATGATCAAAGCATGGTCTGTGTGACGTAGCTTTGTATATAACGTGGATTCGCGAGCCTCACACCTCGGTATGAGTCAAAAACGGGATAGAGACTGCAGGGAGAGCACGACGTTTCTTTCTAGCTAAGGTGGTGTCAGTGACCTACCAGCCCTGACATTATATATACTTTTCACCTGTGTGGTTGTTGGAATACGAGGCGCCTCGATTATAGGTTTGTAAGGACCGGGAAACGTGCGTTCAGGAATAACTAATCCTCAAAAGTAAGAGAGGACCAGCCCTGAAGATCCAGGGATTGCTGTGTGCGGTCCCGAGGCATTTGCTAGAGTGTCTCGAACGGAGAGGAGCTTGCCCCTTGCCTCGACTCATGATGGAATCCAATTTCCAATACGAAATATGCGGGTGTGATTGTATTACTAGTATGGCGACATGATATATGGTACCCATGCCGTCTAGGATTGATATTTATGATTGAAATCGCTTTTGAAATATATATGCACTAGTAATAATATCAAACGCTTTTGTTTTATTCGTATGAAGCATTTTTGGCCATTATAAGGTAAAACTCTATCCTCTGGCTTGCGTTGCATTGTGTGATGGGACCTGAGTCTTATAATGGCTTCATTTTATAAAAAACATTGCGATGATTTAACCATTTACTTTATTTCATGCACTAGCACTCATTGGAGTAAACCCGTTCCGCGAAAGTGGGGTGGTCCTTTGATTTGCCTTATTATTGTTATTAATAAGTTAAGTAGATTTCTCATACCAGTCCCATGATTGACTCGTAGTTTGTTTCACCTTGCAAACTCGGGTGCCCTCATTTTCACATGGGCAGCCTAGTTATAGGTATCTGGTGCACTTTTGGCTCATGGCGAGGCTTGACTACACCGTGCTGACTATGACTTTTTCCGCCATTATTGTATATGTATTATGATTCTGCCACTGGCGATGTAGACTGATGTTTATTTTGTGTACTCTTTATGTATGATTCCGCCTCTGGCGATGGTGACTGATTATGTATTATTATGCACTAAGTTGTATCCTGCACTGTGCTCTCTGATGTGGTGATATCTATATGATTCCGCTGTCATATGTGTGTAAATTATTCTATTTCTCGTTTATGCTATTATCTGTGATCTGCTAATGATGATTAATGTGTTATATTCCAATGATTATCCTTAATATCGTGTCACGGGGTTTTGGGATCGTCACAAGGAGTACCGAGAGTACTAAGAAGAGACATAAAACTCTGTTTCAGACGAAAGTCCGATATGAGCGATAACAAATCTATATCATTAAATAGAGCAATAAAAGGTATAAGTAATCATACCTGACCTGGACCTGGACCTGCAACCAAAGAGTTAGCACAACACGATGTAAAATACTCTAAGGTAAACACTAAGTGTAAAAAGGAAGTGTGTGCGTCATAGTGATAGCAAACATCAACCATAGCAATCATCCTTACATCTCTCACTCAATGCGTAAAGCATACGTTATCCCCCGCTTTGATCACCAAATCCATTGGGGCCATGATGAGTCCATACCTTTCTGGACTCCGTACAACTATCGCTATGGCCATGCCCTTCTGATCTATAGTTAATAACCCTCATTGCCCTGGCTCTAGGATACAGGTCAATCAGTCCACACTTCCCTGACTCTGGTTCATCTATATGCCCCCTCTCTCAATAGTGAACCAAAGTTACAAATATCGATAACTCCATTGCACACGTCCTGCAGCAAAGCCTAACTCTAGAAGTTAACTCGTTGGTTACCATCTGGATCGTGAGTGATAAATTCCCATTTGGACTTCCTTTGCATCTCGGGTTTTGGTCGGATTGGAGTTGATCTTCAGAAGAGTTTATAATCGTCATCGCGTGGTAGAAGCTTCAAATCTGGTTCGTGGTCATCATCCTAGTTCGCGGTCATCACCTGGTTTGGGTCGTGGTCCCTCCTGGGGTCGGGTCGTGATCCCTCCTCAGTCAGATCGTGGTCCCTCTTGGGGTCGGGTCGTGATCCCTCCTCGATCAGGTCGTGATCCCTTTTGGGGTCGGGTCATGGGTCATCATCAGGACCCGAAACTCTGTAGTTGTTCCAACAAACTAATTTCTCCAAACAACGACGTTTTCAAGCATTCTAACTTTCCTACGCAATCATAAAACATACCAAACAACAGTATAAACATGTAGAATCAACCAAAAACATCAAACAATGATTTTATATGTTAATTTAGATCAAACATACCCAAAACCATGATTTTTCCCTTGACCATGTGATTTTTCCCTTGACCATGTGATTTTCCCCTTAACCATGTCCAATTATAGGATTAGCAAACTTAATCCATGTAACAACCCGGAAAATGAGAACCAATTTAAAATTTTTGTTTTGGTTATTTTAATGGATTTGGAAAAATGATTTATTTTAAATAATAACGACAAGAAATTTATTTTGAATAGAATTAGAACGTATATATTCATTTGAATCGAAGTTAGAATATAAATATTTATTTTAATTATAAAAGGAATTGGAAATGGCGCGGTAGTTTGAAAATTCGATTTCAAATTTCAAATGAACGTACAAGATTCAAAATAAACCGGATTTTAGCGAAACCAAAAATATTAGAATCTATTTGAAAATATCTTTCCAACGAATCCGAAAAATTGAAATTTCGTAGCGGGAATAAAAAGTTATGCCCAGTTGAAAATTCAAAATAGTCGCTATGGAAATATAGCCCTTAAAAATAGCCATTTTGTAAACGACCACCGTTTTTGACGAAACCACTTTGGTTTGATCCAGGATGTCAAGCTATTCCTAGATTCCAAAATTCATAATTTTTGGGATTAACATGTGAGCGTGGCATAAGAAAACGTGTTTTGATAGTTTAAGTCAATTTGGATCGACCAGAAAATGTCCATTTTTCAAATGGTCACCAAATTCGACGAAATTAGGTTTGTTAGGACCGTATCGCCAAAACATACCCAGATTTATTTTTCTGGAACTTTTGGAGTCAGTATGTGGCATCGGTAAATTAAAATGTATGTTCAAATTAAAAATATACTGATTTATATAATAATTTTAACGAAAACTGATCAAAACATTAGAACTGGCTTATGAAACATACCTCATTGTGTCCGCAATGGGGGTAATTAGCTAGGGGCGATAGTCTTGGGTTTGATTTCGAGTGTGTAACGATAAACAAACATTTTTGGAAATTAAAAATAAAAAAATATAAATTAAAGATGTCAAACCTTAGGTCAACCTTCATATTTCAGAAATTACGATCCCCCTTTCTCTTAAAATCAAACGAAGAAAAACTCCGACCTCCTCCTTTCAGCGTCGAAGCTTATCCGCGCCTCCCCAAGTGTTGCGCCGCCGCTACCAGGGCCCTAGCCCTCCGACGAGTCCTCTCGCCTCGCTTCCTTTCCACCGTTCTCCTCCAGCCCGTCCGAGATCCCCGAAACCTGCGAGCCCCTCTTCTCAAACCGAGCCCCCGTAAAAAACCTAGACCCACATGTGAGCACCTCGTTTCACCGCCGCCAGCACCCAGGTCCGCCTCTGCCTCCGATCAAAATCTGTGAGTTCGCTGATCTGACATTCTTTATTTTAAAAGTAATAATAATATTATTCTTTGATTTTAATTCCTTTACGAATTCTATTGTTTTTAGTTTATGAATTCTATTGTTTTTAGTTTATGAAATCTATTGTTTTTAGCTTATGAAATCTATTGTTTTTAGTGTATGAAAATATGATTTCTTACTTATGAAAAATATGATTTCTTACTTATAAAAATGAGATATTTTTTATTGTAGGAGTCATAATATTTTTAGAAAGATAAAAATATGAACTCTTTGTTAATAAAAGAAAATATGATCTTTCATTTTATAGAAAAATATGATTTTTATATGTAGTAGCGAATAAAAATGTGATTTTTAAATATATGAAGCGTTATTAAAAAATATGATTTTTAATATAAATTTCGTGAAACAGATTGCGTTGGAATCAAAATAACGAATTTGAGCGACAATAAAGAATGGAGGAGTGGATCCCAAAGGCGAGAACTTCTCACTTTAATTTTGATTTTTAGTTAAAAATATATACTAGGATGCAGACGGTGCTTGGCAGCACCCGACATCGTCATCCATAGACCATGGATGACTTATTTGATTATGATGTGTTATGAAGTTTGTTTGTGATTTTGATGTGAAATGGATAATAAAACATTTATGTGTGAAATAAAATATTTTACCATTAAAAATATAATTTTTAACATGTATATGAATAAAATAAATATTCATTTACAAACTGGATGGTTTGTTTATGTACACTGATTTGACTGATATGGATTGAGACGATAAATTTTACACATCGCCCAACTGTACAAATAATCAACAGTATTTGTTGTTTGAAAACCCCACACGGGTATTGGGATAATATTTGACATACACTGATCCCAATAATTTCTGGTATGTCAATCGATGGGTTGATAGACTATATAAGCATTATTTGTTTATTTTAATGCTTATATATATGATGTTGAAATCCATATAAATAAAATTATACGGTAATTGATTGAGTCTGGTTCCAGTTCATAATTAACGAATATTTTAAAATAATATTCAGTGAATATTGTAATGTGAAACCGTGTTAAGTAGTTAAACGTTATTTTAACACGAACGGGAATCCCGTCGATTTTATTCATTTTATAATGAATATCGAAAAGTGATTTCGAAATTTGATATTTTTAAAATATTATCATTTTAATATTGAAATGATATGGAATATTCAATTTGGATTTGAAAATAAATTTGAAATCGACTTTAAAATGAATTTAAAAGGAATCGAAATGGGTTTGAAATCGATTTGAAATGAATTTTGTGACGGCATGGAATCTCGCTCGGTCCGAACCAGTCGCTAAACCGATCCAGGCCGTTCGAAACGCCCTATCGTTTGAGAACACGACAAAACAGAACGCATACAGAAGAACATTTCATTGTATATTACAACAATGCATCAGATTACAAGAATATACAGAGTAAAAATGAATATTACACAGAAATATCAGAGATTTAAATTACATTTAAATACATAGCAGCGGAAAATAATACAATACACAACTAGAAGAGATATACGGATACAAAGCTTTCCGGATATCGTTCCAGCTGTAAACCAGGATCCTGTGAATACAAATCTGCAAAACCAAAACTACTAGCTGCCCGTGTCAAAATAGGGGCACCCAGAGTTTAGGTTAAAACAATAAACTCCAGGTCAGTCATGTGACTGGTGTGAGAACTAAAACAGTTAATCTTTATTTTGAAAGTTAGGTAAATCAAGGGACCACGCCGTATAACACGGAACGGGTTTCCTCCCAAGAATACCAGTGCTTAAAACAAACAGCGCAATGCTAAATAAAGAAAAATGAAGCTGTTATAAGACCCAGGTCCTATCACACAATGCAATCGCAAGCCGGGGGATAGGGTTTTCCCTTATAACAGCCAAAGCATGCTTGATACGTCTAAAACAAATCTTTTGATACTATTATAAGTGCATAGTGTATAAAACAACTTCAAATCATAAGTATCAATCATAGGCGGCATGGGTACCATATATCATGTCGCCATATATAGGTTTACAAATAAAACCGCAAATGTCACGTATTTGGAAATTGGGTTTCCATCTATGAACCGAGGCTAGGGGCAAGATCCTCAACCGATTCGAGACGCTCTAGCCCGCCCCTCAGGACCCAGACTCAGGTGGGCCCTTGGATCGTCAGGGCCGGTCCACCGATGTGGATTAAAATGCCTGAACACTACGTTTCCCCACCCTATGGGGTGTAAGTCTGGTCCGTCAGCCGACCAGAATGCATCGGCCGAAACCGATATAACCGAGGCGCCTCGCAACAGCAACAACCACATAAGTCAAACTCGTCAGGGCGTGTAAAACCACTGACGCCACTTTTTAGCTAGAAAGAAACGCAAGTCCTCCCTGAGGTCCGTCTCCCGTTTTTGGTTCATACCTGGTGTGAAACACGCGAGGTAAACGTTACACAAAGCTACGCCACAAAGGCCGTGCTTTGATCATCACCACAAGACTTTGCTTTTCAACAGAAGCCTTGATCATTTGCATCTTAGCATGCCACACAGGCAAACCATCCTATGCAACCGATCTCAGTCACACAGAATGAAATCCGATGTCAGACACACAGTCCATTTACAAGTCCGTCCTGGGTCTGAACGAAACCGGAGGCACCTAGTACCCCGCATATCCATCGATCTCCAAGTACGTCTGGACGATCACCAACTGTTTCCATCTTCTTGGGTGTACAGCCCAATCAAGATCATCAGTTATCACCCAAACGACGTGAAGACCTCCGGTCTTCGACCATCGTCTTCATCTTCGACTTATCGTCGTATCAGTTATTCAGAATGGGATAAACCCGGTCTTTCTGAATAACTCGCGTATATATTATAAAAGTGTTACACAAACACAACATACGCCTCATTCCAACTCATTAGTCATTAACCGTAAATTAATCAAGAGAATAATTCCCCAAATATTAACCCCGAAGGCCGAAACCAACATCAGATCAATATCCAGAAAACCATTCTACTTAGCTAACCGACAGTTAGTTTCTAAATTTCACGTTCAAATCTAATTAAAGATTCATTAAAACTCCACTTAGTTTTAATCTGTGACTGGGTTAAAGAATCAGTGTCATTTAAAACACGGTTCACGATAAACCCAAAGTCACATCCCATTAATTATCGGGTTAAAGAACAAGTGTTATTTAAAACACTGTTCACGATAAACCCAAAAATCAATATCAATTCAATTCCAATTAAATATTATTTAATTGGTACACTTCATTAAATCTAAATCAAAAGATTTAATCTTTTCTCAACTGGGTTCAAGAACAGTGTTAGTGAAGACACCATTCACGACAAACCCAAATCACATTCATTAATTATCGGGTTAAAGAACAAGTGTTATTTAAAACACTGTTCACGATAAACCCAAAAATCAATATCAATTCAATTCCAATTAAATATTATTTAATTGGTACACTTCATTAAATCTAAATCAAAAGATTTAATCTTTTCTCAGCTGGGTTCAAGAACAGTGTTAGTGAAGACACCATTCACGACAAACCCAAATCACATTCATTAATTATCGGGTTAAAGAACAAGTGTTATTTAAAACACTGTTCACGATAAACCCAAAAATCAATATCCATTCAATTCCAATTAAATATTATTTAATTGGTACACTTCATTAAATCTAAATCAAAAGATTTAATCTTTTCTCAGCTGGGTTCAAGAACAGTGTTAGTGAAGACACCATTCACGACAAACCCAAATCACATTCGATATTCAATACAAGGCTCTGAATAGAAAATATATCGGCCTATATTCAATATCAAATTCTACGATTAACAAATGTCGTATTGGAAATAACGATATAAATATATATCTTTCAAATTTCCATAACAACACCTGTATAATCACGAATTCCAACATCGAAATATTCCGAAGACAATTTCGATTCAAATCCACTCCAATGCAATCATTGGAAATTTTGGTTATTTTCAAAACCCTTTTCGAATTCAATTTATTTATTTAAAAATAAATAGAATTATAATTCTAGTTCAAAACTAGTTCATTTCGATAAAAATCTATTTTTATCTTTTCAAATAGGGAGTTTTTCATCCCAAATCTTCACAAATCATTTCTTATGATTTTACACAAATTATTACTATTTTTAATAATTTTATCAAGGCCCGTACAGCCGATTTCCAACAACGGTCATCGAACTGCACTTACAGCGACCTTTTTCGAATTTGATTTGGACATAATTCCAAATCCAACCGTTAGATTTCAAATTTCTAACATTCGCTAGAAAGCTCTTTTCGATACGAACCCAACGGTTCCGGTTTTAGGAGAATCCGACGGTCGGATCTCCCGTAATGTCCGTTTGAAATAAATGGTCGAAATTCGCGAACTGCCGCGGCGCGGCGCGTTCTATTCAGGCCATTATATTATATATTTAATATATATAATATATATTTCGTCGATTTCTATTTAAAACGAATTATATAAATAGTTTTAAAATTCGTTTCAAAATCTATTTCAACTTCCATTTCAATTCAAAGCAAAATTGAATTCTTCTTTATAACTTCGTTTCAAAATTCATTTCTGTTCAATTCAAATTTCAATTCAATTTGAATTCATATTCAATTCAATTCATTTCGAAATCGTTTTCAATTCAATTCATTTCGAATTCGTTTTCAATTCAATTCATTTCGAATTCGTTTTCAATTCAATTCATTTCGAAATCGCTTTCAATTCAATTCATTTCGAAATCGTTTTCAATTCATTTCATTTCGAAATCGTTTTCAATTCAATTCATTTCGAATTCGTTTTCAATTCAATTCATTTCGAAATCGTTTTCAATTCAATTCATTTCGAAATCGTTTTCAATTCAATTCATTTCGAATTCGTTTTCAATTCAATTCATTTCGAAATCGTTTTCAATTCAATTCATTTCGAAATCGTTTTCAATTCAATTCATTTCGAATTCGTTTTCAATTCAATTCATTTCGAAATCGTTTTCAATTCAATTCATTTCGAAATCGTTTTCAATTCAATTCATTTCGAAATCGTTTTCAATTCAATTCATTTCGAAATCGTTTTCAATTCAATTCATTTCGAAATCGTTTTCAATTCAATTCATTTCGAAATCGTTTTCAATTCAATTCATTTCGAAATCGTTTTCAATTCAATTCATTTCGAAATCGTTTTCAATTCAATTCGAAACCGATAAAATCGATATAAATATCGTTCACGTCAAAATGGCGTCAATCTAATCAACGCGGCTTCATAAAGTTCTATTTTCAAATATTCTATTTCAAATATTTCTTTTTCAAATATTTCTATTTTAAAACTGGAATGAGGCCCAATCAATTACCATATAAAGTTAATTATATGGATTTTCATACAACACATGTATATCATAGCATTGAAAAATAATCAACCATCAACCAAAGTGCACTACACTGGATAAGCATCAAATATAGATATTCAACGCTTATAACAGCCTGTCAATCGATCGATCGACATATTTAATCAATCAGGATGAGTGAACTTCAAATTTCATCCCAACACCCGTGTGGGGTTTCAAACAATCAAACACAGAATTTTATTCGTGCAGTTGGGCGATGTGTAAAATTTATCGTCCCAATCAACGTCATTCAAATAGGTGTACATAAACAAACCGTCTGGTTTGTAAATGAATATTTATTTATTCATATTCACGTTAAAAATTATATTTTTAACGATAAAACATTTTATTTCAACATATGAATTTCAATTCAGTTCATTCTTTAAATAAAAATGATAATTTTATTTTTCTAACATATTTTAGAAAATTTCGGCGGCATAACGGCACGATACTAGAAACGGGACAAGGCCTAGCCTTATCCCCGGTCTAGTGAAGGCCCACGCCATTCACACATCAATCATATCAATTTTATTATGCAAACCACAAAATTTGGAGTAAGAGTCTAACCTAGCCTTACTCCTTCGCCTTATAACGGCGCACGTCTAATCCTAACCAATTTATCGATTCGATTTTTCACACCACAAACCACATTCAAACCAATATCACAATCAATAACCAAACAGCCAAACAAACAAGTCCATGGTCTGTGGACGATTGTGTCGGGTGCTACTAAGCACCGTCTGCATCCTAGTATATATATATAACTAGAAATAAAATTGAAAGGTGAGAAATTCTCACATATTAGCTATCCTAGCTCCACGGCACTTCATTTGCAGAAGTCTTCGTCGTTTCGCCTTTTTGTCACCTTCGTTGCTGCTTTCACTACATACGTAAAAATCACATTTTTACTTCGCTATTCTATATATAAAAATCATATTTTTATCTCGAAGTTCTATATATAAAAATCATATTTTTATCTCGAAGTTCTATATATAAAAATCATATTTTTATCTCGAAGTTCTATATATAAAAATCATATTTTTATCTCGAAGTTCTATATATAAAAATCATATTTTTATCTCGAAGTTCTATATATAAAAATCATATTTTTATCTCGAAGTTCTATATATAAAAATCATATTTTTATCTCGAAGTTCTATATATAAAAATCATATTTTTATCTCGAAGTTCTATATATAAAAATCATATTTTTATCTCGAAGTTCTATAAATAAAAATCATATTTTTATTACTTCTATTCAATAAAAATTCCGCCTTTTCTATTTTAAAGTTTAAACCCTTTAAAAAAAAAAAAAAAAAATCAGTTTTACTTTTATTTTAAAATCCTATAAAATCATTTTTTTTTTAAATCTTTTTAAATCAGTTTTAAAGTTCTAAAAAAAAACTCAGTTTTTATATTTTTTTATAAATCAGTTTTTAAAATGCTTTTTTTTTTTAAAAAAAAAAACAGTTTTGAAAATGCTGATAAAATCAGTTTTAAAATCATATACAAATCAGTTTTTATAAATTAATTACAAATCAGTTTTTATAAATTAACATAAAAGTAAAAATAAATAAATAAATAAATAAATAAAAAAAAGAATCTTACAGGGGGGGGGGCGCTGCTCCATCGCGGCGGTTGGAGGGTTCGGCGGAGGAGCCTGGGTTGGCCGGCGGTGGCTGTGGGAGGCGGGGAAGAAGGAGCGGGAGGAGAAGATGGAGGGGGCGGGGGTTTCCGTCATCGCGAGGTGGGGGGGGGGGTTTCCGTCATCGGTGAGGTGGGGGGGGGTTTCCGTCATCGGTGAGGGATGCGGCGCTGGAAGGGGCCCGCGTCGGAGGCCAGGCGACGGCTTCCGCCTTCCTCGATCTTCCCTTTTTTTTTTTTTTTCTTCTATTTGTGAAAAATGAAATTAATCGGGGGGGGGGGGTTTCTGATAAAGGAAAGGGGGATTTTATTATTTTATTTAATTTAATTTTATTTAATTCAACCCTAAGTTGACTTTTTCATACTACCTCGGAACGAGGCCCACCGCCTGTCGTCCATAGCGGTTTACCCCCATTCCGAACACAATGGGATATGTATCGCAAGCTGTTTCTACCGTTTCGATCAGTTTCCTTTTAATTTACATTTAAATCACTATATTGAATTTTAAACGTACATTTCAAATTACCGGGGCCACATACTAACTAGAAAAATTCTAGAAAAATATTTTCTAGCTTCGTATTGACGATACGGTCCTAACAAAACTAGTTTCGTCGAATTCTGAGACCGTTTGAAAAATGGCCAATTTCCAGTCGATTAAAATCAACTGAAATCGGTCGAACGCGTTTACCTTTGCCATGCTCACGTATTGATTCGAAAAATTACGAAATTTGAAACCTAGCAATAACTTGACACTGCGGACCCAACAAAACTGGTTTCGTCGAAATCCGAGGTCGTTTGCAAAATTGCTATTTTTAAGGGCCTTATATATATAAAAATATATATAAATTCCACAGCGACTATTTCTAATTTTAAACTGGACATATCTTATCATTTCTAAAATGAAATCTCAGTTTGTTAACTTCGTTACAAAGATATAGTTATACAGATTCAAATATTTCTTGTTTCGTTCAATTCTGACTTATATTGAATTCTGTATATTCATTTGAAATTAGAAATCGAATTTTCGAACTACCGCGCCATTTTCAATTCCTTTTATAATTTAAAATAAATATTTATATTTTAACGACGACGCGTATAATATATACGTTCGAATTATATTCAAAATAAATTTCTCGTCGATATTATTTAAAATAATCCATTTTAAATAATCAAAATTCGATAAAATTGCCAAAATAAAAAATTTAAACTGGCCCAGATTTTCGGGTTGTTACAATCTCCCCCACTTAAAACTTTTCGTCCCCGAAAAGGAACAAAGTCGAAAGTGGTTTGATTATTCAGCCCTACGCTCGGTCTGGCTTCTATTCTCCAACTCTTTAGTTTCTGAGAATTTTCAAAATCTCAAAAATTTGGCTAACACCCTAAATTTTTGAAAAATTTCGCCATAACCTCCCCTGCACCGGGAGCATCGGGGAATTTCAAATAGCTTCCCCGGTCCTTCAGATCTCAAAAAGAAAAAGAAAAAGCCAAGCGGCTAGCCAATAGGCTCACAAAATCATCATCACCCAAACAAAACAGGAAATTATGTAGTAAACATGTACCTATTTGTCGGGCAAACAAATTTTATTCTCTGGCTCTAGCCTCCTTGCTATGACCTGTTCAATGATATATATGTATATGCAAGCAAACGCAACCAATCTTCGATATAATTCAATATTTGGTTCTGTTAGGCTAAATGGCTAAAAATTAGCAAACAAATAAACAAACAACACAAACATCAATCCATTAATGAATTAGAGTTTCAAATCCATAATTTTGATACATATACAAAAATCAGATTCTTGATGCCAAATCACAACAATAAATCCTATGTAGCTTTGGTTCTCACACCAGTCAATAGGAAATATATAGAAATCACACCTTCGGAGCACGAACATAAATATCGATGATGCCATGGTCATTATCAACATCATCTCCGGGCGACTAGAGTGTGATTCTATATCTATTCAATATATTAAAACTTTGAATATACGTTTGCAAGGCGTATATGCAAATTCTTTATATACTGAATTGTCCAAATCTATATAAATAAATAATCAACTACGAATAATTGAATTAAATTTTCAAAACAAAATTTGTTTTCATTTTCAAAAATATACTCTTCACACTCGTTCTAGGATACTACTGATCCTATCTCTAACGAGTCATTCCATTGGATATTGCTAATCCAATATCTGATGAATTCTTTCGTATGGTTCTAATGTGTCTTGTTCTCTGAGCTTTGTAAACCAAAGCTCTGATACCAAATGTGACGGCATGGAATCTCGCTCGGTCCGAACCAGTCGCTAAACCGATCCAGGCCGTTCGAAACGCCCTATCGTTTGAGAACACGACAAAACAGAACGCATACAGAAGAACATTTCATTGTATATTACAACAATGCATCAGATTACAAGAATATACAGAGTAAAAATGAATATTACACAGAAATATCAGAGATTTAAATTACATTTAAATACATAGCAGCGGAAAATAATACAATACACAACTAGAAGAGATATACGGATACAAAGCTTTCCGGATATCGTTCCAGCTGTAAACCAGGATCCTGTGAATACAAATCTGCAAAACCAAAACTACTAGCTGCCCGTGTCAAAATAGGGGCACCCAGAGTTTAGGTTAAAACAATAAACTCCAGGTCAGTCATGTGACTGGTGTGAGAACTAAAACAGTTAATCTTTATTTTGAAAGTTAGGTAAATCAAGGGACCACGCCGTATAACACGGAACGGGTTTCCTCCCAAGAATACCAGTGCTTAAAACAAACAGCGCAATGCTAAATAAAGAAAAATGAAGCTGTTATAAGACCCAGGTCCTATCACACAATGCAATCGCAAGCCGGGGGATAGGGTTTTCCCTTATAACAGCCAAAGCATGCTTGATACGTCTAAAACAAATCTTTTGATACTATTATAAGTGC
Source organism: Allium sativum (assembly GCA_030737875.1). NCBI lineage: Eukaryota > Viridiplantae > Streptophyta > Magnoliopsida > Asparagales > Amaryllidaceae > Allium > Allium sativum. The sequence continues at coordinate 862,084,192 of CM060922.1, forward strand.
ATAGTGTATAAAACAACTTCAAATCATAAGTATCAATCATAGGCGGCATGGGTACCATATATCATGTCGCCATATATAGGTTTACAAATAAAACCGCAAATGTCACGTATTTGGAAATTGGGTTTCCATCTATGAACCGAGGCTAGGGGCAAGATCCTCAACCGATTCGAGACGCTCTAGCCCGCCCCTCAGGACCCAGACTCAGGTGGGCCCTTGGATCGTCAGGGCCGGTCCACCGATGTGGATTAAAATGCCTGAACACTACGTTTCCCCACCCTATGGGGTGTAAGTCTGGTCCGTCAGCCGACCAGAATGCATCGGCCGAAACCGATATAACCGAGGCGCCTCGCAACAGCAACAACCACATAAGTCAAACTCGTCAGGGCGTGTAAAACCACTGACGCCACTTTTTAGCTAGAAAGAAACGCAAGTCCTCCCTGAGGTCCGTCTCCCGTTTTTGGTTCATACCTGGTGTGAAACACGCGAGGTAAACGTTACACAAAGCTACGCCACAAAGGCCGTGCTTTGATCATCACCACAAGACTTTGCTTTTCAACAGAAGCCTTGATCATTTGCATCTTAGCATGCCACACAGGCAAACCATCCTATGCAACCGATCTCAGTCACACAGAATGAAATCCGATGTCAGACACACAGTCCATTTACAAGTCCGTCCTGGGTCTGAACGAAACCGGAGGCACCTAGTACCCCGCATATCCATCGATCTCCAAGTACGTCTGGACGATCACCAACTGTTTCCATCTTCTTGGGTGTACAGCCCAATCAAGATCATCAGTTATCACCCAAACGACGTGAAGACCTCCGGTCTTCGACCATCGTCTTCATCTTCGACTTATCGTCGTATCAGTTATTCAGAATGGGATAAACCCGGTCTTTCTGAATAACTCGCGTATATATTATAAAAGTGTTACACAAACACAACATACGCCTCATTCCAACTCATTAGTCATTAACCGTAAATTAATCAAGAGAATAATTCCCCAAATATTAACCCCGAAGGCCGAAACCAACATCAGATCAATATCCAGAAAACCATTCTACTTAGCTAACCGACAGTTAGTTTCTAAATTTCACGTTCAAATCTAATTAAAGATTCATTAAAACTCCACTTAGTTTTAATCTGTGACTGGGTTAAAGAATCAGTGTCATTTAAAACACGGTTCACGATAAACCCAAAGTCACATCCCATTAATTATCGGGTTAAAGAACAAGTGTTATTTAAAACACTGTTCACGATAAACCCAAAAATCAATATCAATTCAATTCCAATTAAATATTATTTAATTGGTACACTTCATTAAATCTAAATCAAAAGATTTAATCTTTTCTCAACTGGGTTCAAGAACAGTGTTAGTGAAGACACCATTCACGACAAACCCAAATCACATTCATTAATTATCGGGTTAAAGAACAAGTGTTATTTAAAACACTGTTCACGATAAACCCAAAAATCAATATCAATTCAATTCCAATTAAATATTATTTAATTGGTACACTTCATTAAATCTAAATCAAAAGATTTAATCTTTTCTCAGCTGGGTTCAAGAACAGTGTTAGTGAAGACACCATTCACGACAAACCCAAATCACATTCATTAATTATCGGGTTAAAGAACAAGTGTTATTTAAAACACTGTTCACGATAAACCCAAAAATCAATATCCATTCAATTCCAATTAAATATTATTTAATTGGTACACTTCATTAAATCTAAATCAAAAGATTTAATCTTTTCTCAGCTGGGTTCAAGAACAGTGTTAGTGAAGACACCATTCACGACAAACCCAAATCACATTCGATATTCAATACAAGGCTCTGAATAGAAAATATATCGGCCTATATTCAATATCAAATTCTACGATTAACAAATGTCGTATTGGAAATAACGATATAAATATATATCTTTCAAATTTCCATAACAACACCTGTATAATCACGAATTCCAACATCGAAATATTCCGAAGACAATTTCGATTCAAATCCACTCCAATGCAATCATTGGAAATTTTGGTTATTTTCAAAACCCTTTTCGAATTCAATTTATTTATTTAAAAATAAATAGAATTATAATTCTAGTTCAAAACTAGTTCATTTCGATAAAAATCTATTTTTATCTTTTCAAATAGGGAGTTTTTCATCCCAAATCTTCACAAATCATTTCTTATGATTTTACACAAATTATTACTATTTTTAATAATTTTATCAAGGCCCGTACAGCCGATTTCCAACAACGGTCATCGAACTGCACTTACAGCGACCTTTTTCGAATTTGATTTGGACATAATTCCAAATCCAACCGTTAGATTTCAAATTTCTAACATTCGCTAGAAAGCTCTTTTCGATACGAACCCAACGGTTCCGGTTTTAGGAGAATCCGACGGTCGGATCTCCCGTAATGTCCGTTTGAAATAAATGGTCGAAATTCGCGAACTGCCGCGGCGCGGCGCGTTCTATTCAGGCCATTATATTATATATTTAATATATATAATATATATTTCGTCGATTTCTATTTAAAACGAATTATATAAATAGTTTTAAAATTCGTTTCAAAATCTATTTCAACTTCCATTTCAATTCAAAGCAAAATTGAATTCTTCTTTATAACTTCGTTTCAAAATTCATTTCTGTTCAATTCAAATTTCAATTCAATTTGAATTCATATTCAATTCAATTCATTTCGAAATCGTTTTCAATTCAATTCATTTCGAATTCGTTTTCAATTCAATTCATTTCGAATTCGTTTTCAATTCAATTCATTTCGAAATCGCTTTCAATTCAATTCATTTCGAAATCGTTTTCAATTCATTTCATTTCGAAATCGTTTTCAATTCAATTCATTTCGAATTCGTTTTCAATTCAATTCATTTCGAAATCGTTTTCAATTCAATTCATTTCGAAATCGTTTTCAATTCAATTCATTTCGAATTCGTTTTCAATTCAATTCATTTCGAAATCGTTTTCAATTCAATTCATTTCGAAATCGTTTTCAATTCAATTCATTTCGAATTCGTTTTCAATTCAATTCATTTCGAAATCGTTTTCAATTCAATTCATTTCGAAATCGTTTTCAATTCAATTCATTTCGAAATCGTTTTCAATTCAATTCATTTCGAAATCGTTTTCAATTCAATTCATTTCGAAATCGTTTTCAATTCAATTCATTTCGAAATCGTTTTCAATTCAATTCATTTCGAAATCGTTTTCAATTCAATTCATTTCGAAATCGTTTTCAATTCAATTCGAAACCGATAAAATCGATATAAATATCGTTCACGTCAAAATGGCGTCAATCTAATCAACGCGGCTTCATAAAGTTCTATTTTCAAATATTCTATTTCAAATATTTCTTTTTCAAATATTTCTATTTTAAAACTGGAATGAGGCCCAATCAATTACCATATAAAGTTAATTATATGGATTTTCATACAACACATGTATATCATAGCATTGAAAAATAATCAACCATCAACCAAAGTGCACTACACTGGATAAGCATCAAATATAGATATTCAACGCTTATAACAGCCTGTCAATCGATCGATCGACATATTTAATCAATCAGGATGAGTGAACTTCAAATTTCATCCCAACACCCGTGTGGGGTTTCAAACAATCAAACACAGAATTTTATTCGTGCAGTTGGGCGATGTGTAAAATTTATCGTCCCAATCAACGTCATTCAAATAGGTGTACATAAACAAACCGTCTGGTTTGTAAATGAATATTTATTTATTCATATTCACGTTAAAAATTATATTTTTAACGATAAAACATTTTATTTCAACATATGAATTTCAATTCAGTTCATTCTTTAAATAAAAATGATAATTTTATTTTTCTAACATATTTTAGAAAATTTCGGCGGCATAACGGCACGATACTAGAAACGGGACAAGGCCTAGCCTTATCCCCGGTCTAGTGAAGGCCCACGCCATTCACACATCAATCATATCAATTTTATTATGCAAACCACAAAATTTGGAGTAAGAGTCTAACCTAGCCTTACTCCTTCGCCTTATAACGGCGCACGTCTAATCCTAACCAATTTATCGATTCGATTTTTCACACCACAAACCACATTCAAACCAATATCACAATCAATAACCAAACAGCCAAACAAACAAGTCCATGGTCTGTGGACGATTGTGTCGGGTGCTACTAAGCACCGTCTGCATCCTAGTATATATATATAACTAGAAATAAAATTGAAAGGTGAGAAATTCTCACATATTAGCTATCCTAGCTCCACGGCACTTCATTTGCAGAAGTCTTCGTCGTTTCGCCTTTTTGTCACCTTCGTTGCTGCTTTCACTACATACGTAAAAATCACATTTTTACTTCGCTATTCTATATATAAAAATCATATTTTTATCTCGAAGTTCTATATATAAAAATCATATTTTTATCTCGAAGTTCTATATATAAAAATCATATTTTTATCTCGAAGTTCTATATATAAAAATCATATTTTTATCTCGAAGTTCTATATATAAAAATCATATTTTTATCTCGAAGTTCTATATATAAAAATCATATTTTTATCTCGAAGTTCTATATATAAAAATCATATTTTTATCTCGAAGTTCTATATATAAAAATCATATTTTTATCTCGAAGTTCTATATATAAAAATCATATTTTTATCTCGAAGTTCTATAAATAAAAATCATATTTTTATTACTTCTATTCAATAAAAATTCCGCCTTTTCTATTTTAAAGTTTAAACCCTTTAAAAAAAAAAAAAAAAAAAAATCAGTTTTACTTTTATTTTAAAATCCTATAAAATCATTTTTTTTTAAATCTTTTTAAATCAGTTTTAAAGTTCTAAAAAAAAACTCAGTTTTTATATTTTTTTATAAATCAGTTTTTAAAATGCTTTTTTTTTTTTAAAAAAAAAACAGTTTTGAAAATGCTGATAAAATCAGTTTTAAAATCATATACAAATCAGTTTTTATAAATTAATTACAAATCAGTTTTTATAAATTAACATAAAAGTAAAAATAAATAAATAAATAAATAAATAAAAAAAAGAATCTTACAGGGGGGGGGCGCTGCTCCATCGCGGCGGTTGGAGGGTTCGGCGGAGGAGCCTGGGTTGGCCGGCGGTGGCTGTGGGAGGCGGGGAAGAAGGAGCGGGAGGAGAAGATGGAGGGGGCGGGGGTTTCCGTCATCGCGAGGTGGGGGGGGGGGGGTTTCCGTCATCGGTGAGGTGGGGGGGGGTTTCCGTCATCGGTGAGGGATGCGGCGCTGGAAGGGGCCCGCGTCGGAGGCCAGGCGACGGCTTCCGCCTTCCTCGATCTTCCCTTTTTTTTTTTTTTTTTTCTTCTATTTGTGAAAAATGAAATTAATCGGGGGGGGGGGGGTTTCTGATAAAGGAAAGGGGGATTTTATTATTTTATTTTATTTAATTTTATTTAATTCAACCCTAAGTTGACTTTTTCATACTACCTCGGAACGAGGCCCACCGCCTGTCGTCCATAGCGGTTTACCCCCATTCCGAACACAATGGGATATGTATCGCAAGCTGTTTCTACCGTTTCGATCAGTTTCCTTTTAATTTACATTTAAATCACTATATTGAATTTTAAACGTACATTTCAAATTACCGGGGCCACATACTAACTAGAAAAATTCTAGAAAAATATTTTCTAGCTTCGTATTGACGATACGGTCCTAACAAAACTAGTTTCGTCGAATTCTGAGACCGTTTGAAAAATGGCCAATTTCCAGTCGATTAAAATCAACTGAAATCGGTCGAACGCGTTTACCTTTGCCATGCTCACGTATTGATTCGAAAAATTACGAAATTTGAAACCTAGCAATAACTTGACACTGCGGACCCAACAAAACTGGTTTCGTCGAAATCCGAGGTCGTTTGCAAAATTGCTATTTTTAAGGGCCTTATATATATAAAAATATATATAAATTCCACAGCGACTATTTCTAATTTTAAACTGGACATATCTTATCATTTCTAAAATGAAATCTCAGTTTGTTAACTTCGTTACAAAGATATAGTTATACAGATTCAAATATTTCTTGTTTCGTTCAATTCTGACTTATATTGAATTCTGTATATTCATTTGAAATTAGAAATCGAATTTTCGAACTACCGCGCCATTTTCAATTCCTTTTATAATTTAAAATAAATATTTATATTTTAACGACGACGCGTATAATATATACGTTCGAATTATATTCAAAATAAATTTCTCGTCGATATTATTTAAAATAATCCATTTTAAATAATCAAAATTCGATAAAATTGCCAAAATAAAAATTTTAAACTGGCCCAGATTTTCGGGTTGTTACAAATTTAAAATGAATAGAAATGGGATTGAAATCGATTTGAAATGAATTTAAAACGAATTGAATTAGAATTCAAATCAGTTGAATTGAAATCGATTTGAAATGAATTTAAAACGAATTGAAATTGAATTGAAATCGATTTGAAATGAATTTATAATGGAATATTAAATTTTGATTTGAATTTGAAATGGAGTGGAAATCGTTCTTGAAACGAATTTAAAACGATTTATAAAATTCGTTTTAAATGGAAATCGACGAAATATGTAATATATATATATATATATATATATATATATATTATATTATAATGGCTTGAATAGAACGCGCCGCGCAGCGACCGTTCACGAATTTCGACCATTAACTTCAAATGGACGTTACAGGAGATCTGACGGTCGGATTCTCCTAAAACTGGAACCGTTGGGCTCTTATCGAAAAGAGCTTTCCAATGAATACAAGAGATTTGAAATCTAACGGTTAGATTTGGAGATACGTCCAAATCAGTTTCAGAAAAGATCACTATGGATGCAGTTCGGTGACCATTATTGGAAACCGACAGTACGAGCGATAATAAAATTATTAAAAATATGGAAAAATTATGTAAAATCATAATAAATGATAAGGAAAGATTTTGGTTGAAAAATCCCAATTTTGAAAAGATAAAAAAATATTTTTTATCGAAATGAACTAGTTATTAACTAAAATATTAATTAATTTATTTTTAAAATAAATAAATTGGATTTCAAATGGTTTTAAAAATAACCAGAATTTCCAGTATAGAATTGGAATGGATTTGAATTGAAATTATCTTCAGAATATTTTGATATTGGATTCCGTGATTATACGGATATTGTGGAGGAATTTGGAAGATATATGTATTGTTATTCCAATATGATATTTGTTGATTTCAGAATTTGATATTGAATATAAGCTGATATATTTTCTATTCAGAGCCTTGTATTTGATATCAAATTGGATTTTGGGTTTGTCATGAATGATGTCCTTATTAACACTGTTCTTAAACCCCGTGTAAAAAGAATAAATCTTTTAATTAAGATTTAAAGTAGAAGTTTACCAATTAATTAATATTTAATTGGAATTGAATTGAAATTTGTTTTTGGGTTTATCGTGAACGGTGTTTTAAATAACACTTATTCTTTAACCCGATTAACAATGGAAATGGGATTTTGGGTTTGTCGTGAATGGTATCTTTAAAAATACTGTTCTTAAACCCAATGGAGTTAAGAAAATTAGGAACCAACTAGAGATTAGCTAAGTTGAATAGTTTCCTGGGTATTGATCTGATGTTGGTTTCGGCCTTCGGGATTAATACTTAGGGAATTGTTCTCTTACTAATTTACGGTTGCAGACTGATAGAATGGAATGTGATTTTAGGTTCACCGTGAACCATGTTTTAAATGACATTGGTTCTTTAACTCAGTTAAATATAAGATTAATTTCTCAGCTTTGAATAATCATTAATATTGATTTTTGGGAAGATTAAAACTAAATGGAGTTTTAATGAATCTTTAATTAGATTGAAAAGTGAATGTGATAATAAAAATATCAATTCAAGAAAATGATCGAAAATGGAGTACCACTAGTTTTACTCCAGGCGATAGCTAAATCTTTAATTAGATTTGAACGTGAAATGGTAATTAATATTTACCGATAACACCATGGTGTTAGATATGGAGTATTAACCATTTTTCTCCATGAGATAAATAGGTTGGGATTGGGAAATAAAATAAATGATTACTTCGGTGTGGTTTGCTAATCCCGACTAGTTTGGAAAACCTTAATATGGTTTGTTATCCAAAGGAAGATTAAAGAATAAATTTAAAGAATTTATCTTTGATAAAATTAATGGGAACTTTCCCAAAGGAAAAGAATATTTGAATAAAAGAATATTCTGGATTGGAATGAAGCGTATGATGTGTTGTTATAGCACTTGATTATAAGATACGCGAGTTATTCGGAAAGGCCGGGTTTAACCCATACTGAATAACTGATACGACGAAAAGTCGAAGAGATTGAAGACGGTGCAAGACTGGCGATCTTTACATCGAATGGATGGGTTGCTACTGATGCTCATGATAGGAGTAGCTACCTTGAAGGGGCTAAAGTGGTAGCTGTCCGTACGTACTTGTTGATTGTACGGATATGCGAGGGCCTCTCTCCTGTATTGGACATACGGGACGAGGAATAAGGTGCCTCCTGTTTCGTTCAGACCTAGAACGGACTTGTAAATGGATGGTGTGTCTGACATTGGATTTTATTCTGTGTTGATTGATCTCTATTAAATATACGTCTGCCTGGTGAAGGGGAATTTATTCCCTTACTTCACCCTTCTCTAAGACGTACGGGATCAGAGGTTGTATATCGATAGACATCAGTCGCATGGCGTAAATTGCCTGTGTGGCATGCCTAAGTGGCAAATGATCAAGGCTTCTGTTGAAAAGCAGAGTCTTGTGATTGATGATCAAAGCACAACTTTAATATAACACGGCTTTGCGTAGCGTTAATTCGCGAGCCTCACACACCGGTATGGTGGTAAGCTGATGGTTAGATCAGTATGCTTTTGGAGATAAGGATAGACACCCTATGGATTGTCATGGATTTGGTCGACCGTGGTGGGGGATAGGGCACACCCCCCGATTCCCTGATGGATAGAGTTAGCGGTGTTTTCGCAAGCCTGTGACGTAGGTTGCGGTAACTTGTTTTCCTGGATAGTGCGAATGTGCATTACGGCGTTTTCGCATACCTACGACGTAAGCCGTTGGGAATTGTGCTACGCGATCGATCTTTCGAATCAGTAACCACCAGTACGGAAATCCAATTTCAAAATATGACATTTTTCGGTTTTGATTGTATACTATATATGGCCACATAGTGGGATGGTGCGCTCATGCCATCTATGATTGATACATTTATATTTGAAGTTGATTTCTTCACTTATAGTAATAATAAAAGATTTGTTTTAAAACGTACCAAGCATATTTGGCTATTATAAGGTAAAACTCTATCTTCCAGCCTGCGTTGCATTGTGTGATGGGACTTGAGTCTTATAATAGCTTCATTCTTCTTTATTTAGCATTGCGCTGTTTGTTTTAAGCACTGGTTTTCTTCGGGGTAAATCCGTTCCGTGTTATACGGCGTGGTCCCTTGATTTACCTTATTCGAAAGTAAAGTTTTAAATAACTGTTTTAGTTCTCACACCAGTCACATGACTGACCTGGAGTTTATTGTTTGAACCTAAACTCTGGGTGCCCATATTTTCCACACGTGCAGCTAGTAGTTTTGGTTTTGTAGATTTATATTCACAGGATCCTGGTATACAGCTGGAATGATATTCGGAAAGCTTTGTATCCGTGTATCTCTTTCAGTTGTGTTTTGTATTATTTTCTGCTATCCATTGTATTTATACATTTTATTTCTGCTTCTATGTATTTTAAACTCTGATATTTTTCTGATGTATAATATTTATTCATACTCTATTATATTCGTATATTCTGATGGAATTCTTGTAATAAGCAATAAAATGTTCTTTTGTTTATGTTCTGATTTGTCGTGTTCTCGAACAATCTGGGCTTTCCTTTATGGGGAAGTTTGGGTCGCCACATTTGGTATCGGAGCTTTGGTTTACAAAGCTAGAGAACATGACATATTAGAACTAGATGAAAGAATTCATCAGAGATTGGATTAGTAATATCCAATGAGAATGACTCATTAGAGATGGGATCAGTAGTAACCTAGAACGAGTGTAAAGAGTATTATTTTTTAAAATAAAAATGAAAACAAATTTTGTTTTGATAATTTTATATCAAATTATACATATTTGAATATTTATTTTGTATTGAATTTGGGCTATCAAGTGTTAGAAGAGTTTGAATGAAACACCCCACCTCCGTTAAGGTCACTCACAAAGGGAATGCCTTAATTTTGGTGGAGGTTTATAAGTAAAAGACAGATAAAACACAAGACGGATATAAACACATATAAATAAGCAGCGGAAAAACCAACAGACTTTTATTATCATAAATACGTGTTTGTACAGAACATTTCCAACATTGTCTCAAAACAAACTTCCAATTATTACAACCATAATACTGTCTTGATTTTAAAAGTTAAAGAAGCATGAAACATAAATAAAGATGCATAATCCCCATAAATGATATCCAAAGCCATGGTCCAAATGAAAGAAATCCAAGTAATACATTCTCTCTCTTCAAGCTGGATGAAAAACTGACTAAGCTGCGGTGTTTCCTCCCTGTGGACCTGGGGGGGGGGGGAACGGAAGAAAAGAAGACGAAAGGAAAATGGGTCAGACATAAGTCTGGTAAGTCTAGCTATATTCCTAGAATGTTAATAATAAAAAGATCATGACTTGCATAAAGTGAGAACAGGACGATATCAGGATAATAGACTATCCTAGAACTAAATAAGGTGTCCTAAACCGAACATCCCTTCACACCCTATTTTAAATCTCTATCTCTGCACCTACTAATTCTTATACCAACAGGCACCCCGTGATTGGGGTGAAGTGATCCCTTTCTCTTTCTTCAAAAGATCGGCTCCTACTCGTATATTCACATGTGTCCTACAGCCCTATATGGTTGATACCTAAGCTGGTCCCACCATGGGGTGTATCAAGTCCCATGGTGGCGGCCCTGACACAATTCTAGCATGCATAGGGTATACTACTGATGCTCCAGTGCCCTGACTTGTCTGGTCCAGAGTGTGTGCACGCCCGCACTCTGTTAGAACCCACACTGTGCACCAACCATCGTGACTTTTGACCGCTTACAATCAGCCCAGTAATCGTGCCCCACCCTACCTAGTTTAGGGTACCATGATACCTAATTGGGTTACTGCTGAAACGGGTCCCCGTTACTAGGTTTTCTAGTCAAACATGTTAAGTGGTTAAGTGTCTGAATGAACCTAACCCCCACCCATCCAAATTATTTAACATGTTGAATTTGGTTAAGTATTTATTAAATTGACTTAACCCTATCAGTCCTAACTCAGCTCTAATTGTCTTATTAGAGCACCAACCTCTCAGATTAGACAGATATTGTTGTGGTTGCCTGTATGCCGGTTGGGTCCGGGCAGTCTTACGCCACAACTCAGTTTAACCTCGGGTCTTTATTGGGCCCCATGCCATAACCTCTCACATTGGATAGCTATTGTTGTGACAACTGGACAACCGGGCGGGTCCGAGCAGGTTTACGTCACAACTCAATCCAACCTTGGGTTAAGCGCGTTCGTATTTTCTAATTTACATTTTAATTATGTAAATTATTCAAATTCAAATTACTGTCACATTCGTTTCCAATTAATCTCATTAATTAAGGTAATTAATGCCTTTTTATGCCATAAATCACTTATGTGATTAATGAGCAATATGTAAATTAGAAAATATTCAAATTACTATCACATTCATTTCCAATTAATCTCATTAATTAAGGTAATTAATGCCTTTTTATGCCATAAATCACTTATGTGATTAATGACCAATTTATGGAAAGTTTTCCTAAAATTATCATTTTAACCCAACGTTACCCCGTCCAATATTAGGCTAACCATCTCAGCCTAATTTACGTTTGCATGTTTTTTGGTGTAAAGTATTAGGCTAAAAACTTATCCTAATTTAATGTACGCAAATCGGCATAAATTAGCATGAACATGACAAGGGTATAACTTTGGTATTGATGGCATAATCAATATGAATATAATAGGGTGTGCTTGCAAAATAACTAACATGAACATTTTAGGGGTGAACTTGCAAAATAACTAACATGAACATTATAATGTCATAGGTACAAACTTGCAAAAAGACTAACATAAACATTATAATGTCATAGGTATGAACTTGCACTTATAGGCTAACTCAACATATATGTGTTTTTTAACATAGGCCATATTAAAAACATACATGAGAATTAGCAATATGAACTAATCCATATACATATGTTAATTTGCAACATAGGCAAATCAACATACGTATATGTGAGTTAGCAACATAGGCTAATCAACATACACATGTGTTAATTAGTAACATAGATTTAAACATACTTGCAAATTAATCCCAACATATGATAAGTGTGAACATGGCATAAGTTTTGCATAAACATGAACATATAGATTTGACAATTGGTCGCATAACTTCACTACATAAACTTGCATAATAAACTACACAATTCTCATAAGATGTTACAATCCAAGTCCATGCTTATACAAATAATCTAATCCAATAATCCCAAATTTAACATGATAATAGAATCAAGTCACTGGCATAGATTAATATTATAAAACATAATAAACATCATACTTAATAATTCTCAATTCAACATGATAATAGAATCAAATCACAAACGCATATTAATAACATAACGAGTATCGTACTATTATCATTTCATCGCAACACATGATATTCATATTAATTCGCATTCTAAAAATGTAGCTAAACTTACAATCGTAGACGGTTTTGTTTTCTGAGTTCTGAAATTCTGAATTTGCAAAGCTTTCCTTTGGGAAGACGTTGCTTTGATTCTAATTTGTTGTTGCTTTTTAATCTTTTAGTTTGTATTTGCTATGTTGTTCGTCTCTTTTAAGTGGAGGCTCCCTCTAGTTATCAGCAGACAGCATGTTGACTCTAATTCTTATTTTTTTGTATTAGAAACTTTAGTGTTAACAGAAATACGGGGTGTTACATTGAATATACACCTTGCAAGCATGTATTTGAAGTCTCAAGTATACTGGGTAGATATAAAATCACATTCTAGTCTCCCGGGGATGATTCTGATGATGAGGCCTCATCATTAGAGTCTATGTTCGAGTTTCGAAAGTGAATATCTATATAATTTCCAATCGACTGGTGTGAGAACATAAACTTAGATAGAACTTACTGTTTGTGACTTGACACCGAAATATAATTTTTGAGTATATAAAAATTATATATATTTGAAAATTTAATCAACAAATTGATTGCTGGCTGTGATGTTTGATTATTGATTGAACTAATGAAAATACTGGAATAATAAATAAAGTATAATCAAGGTATTTGTTAAGTGAAAAATAATGCAAACTCTCTTGATAAAATCCTCAAAATATTATATAGGATATGGACGACTATGGCTTATCTTATATTGAATTCTGGATGACTCCGAAACAAGCAAGGAGAGCTCACCAGAAAGCAGAAAGAGAGTTGAACTTAGGAACACACAAGGTTTATTGTCGTAAATGCAGAAAAGAAGGCCATTATGCAATTGTGTGCCCAAAGAAAATGAAGAAGAAAGAGAAACAAATAAGATTGGACATAGCCTATTTCAAATGCAAAGATACATGCCATTTTATGCATAAGTGTCCAAATGTAAAGAAAAACCCCAAAAATCTAGGAAAGGAAAAGAATGCTTTCGATGCAAAGAAGTAGGGCATCTAGCCCGGGATTGCCCGATAAAGAAGGGTGATAAGAAATCCAAAGGAAAAGATGTATCTACTTTGGAAATTATGCAAGAAGGAGGCACGACTTCGCAGAAAGTTGGGTTTTAAAGTAATAAACTAGTATTTTGGATATATGTATGATGCTTGTATGAACATATGGACGCTTTTTGTTTTAAAAATGTATCGGTATCATATAATATTACTAATGTAAGGAAAATGTTGAATTAAGTTGAATTTGGCACCAAATATTAAACTGTTTTGAAATTTGATTGAAATTGCATGCATATACATGTCTATACATTGAACAGGTTATAGCAAGAAGGCTAGAGAAGAGGAATAAAATTGTATGCCCGACAAATAAGTACATGTTTACTAATTTATTGGGTTTAGATGATTTTATGAGATGATTGGCTAGCTGCTTGGCTTTCGCTTTTTCTTTTTGAGATGAGAGGGCCTGTGTAGTGGTTTGTGGATTTTACTTGTGGTCCCTGTACAAAGGAGGTTATGGCAAAAAAATACAAAAATTGTGGGTGTTAGCCAAATTTTTGAAAAATTAGAAATTCTTAGAAACCGAAAAGTTGAAGAATGAAAGCCAGAATGAAATTTGATTTGATTAGTAAAACAAATTTCAGCTCCGTTCCTTTTCGAGAACGAAAAGATTTTAAGTGGGGGAGAATGTAACAACCCGGAAAATCAGAACCAATTTTAAATTTTTTGTTTTGTTTATTTTAATGGATTTGGAATATTCAAAATGATTTATTTTAAATAATAATGACAAAAAATTTATTTTGAATAGAATTAGAATGTATATATTTATTTGAATCGATGTTAGAGTATAAATATTTATTTTAATTATAAAAGGAATTGGAAATGGCGCAGCAGTTTGAAAATTCGATTTCAAATTTCAAATGAATGTACATGATTCAAAATAAACCAGATTTTAGCGAAACCAAAAATACTAGAATGTATTTGAAAATATTTTTCCAACGAATCCGAAAAATTGAAATTTCATAGTGGGAATAAAAAGTTATGCCCAATTGAAAATTCAGAATAGTCGCTATGGAAATATAGTCCTTAAAAATAGCCATTTTGCAAACGACCACCGTTTTCGATGAAACCACTTTGGTTTGATCTGGGATGTCAAGTTATTGTTAGATTCCAAAATTCATAATTTTGGGGATTAAGATGTGAGCATGGCACAAGAAAACGTGTTTTGACAGTTTCAGTCAATTCCGATCGACCAGAAAATGTCCGTTTTTCAAACGGTCTCCAAATTCAACGAAATTAGTTTTGTTAGGACCATATCGTCAAAACATAGCCGGTAACATCCCAGATTTTTCGGCCATTTCAATTTGAATATTTAAATCGGTTTAAATATCGATTCGGTAATATTAATATATTTTTATCGATATATTATAGGCTTTAAAACTCTTTTCTTTTCTAACTACCTCCGTTTTCGACCAAACGAAATTTATTGGAATGCGTGTCGCTAATTATTGCTATATTTCCGGTTTGGAGCCAAACAGAGTTGTTATGTTGGTAGACAAAATTAATGGTGAACCGATAAATTAAAATAACACTGTTGTACAAACGGTGTCGGTTTACAACGAAATTAATTCTGTTGGGACCGGAACGTTGAGGAGTAGCAGTGTGTTTGTTTGGTTACGCCCTGCGTTCGAGTGTGTCGGTCCGAACATAACTATTAATGGTTTATTAGCAGTAGAGTTTAATGGTGTATAATAAATAAAAATATTACTAAATCTATCCTATCTTTATCCAACCAACGTACGTGCTGTCTAACCACACATTTATCCCTATCCTTTTTATGCGTAAATAACAGCCTGTGAAGAATTAATAAATATATTTACCTATTAATTACAAAGGTGCGGACTACGGATTATAAATATTTCATGCAGCACATGCCGTCGCCGCACTGTACAATTCTTGCTCCTTAAACAAATGTTTCTTGCGTGCCACACTTCCTGCTTCCTTGCCTGCCAAACCAAGTACCCAATTAAATATGATTTTTCAGTACCGTGTCCCCATGCCATTCTCTCCTGTAAATACGACCAGCTATTTCTTCTCCTCCTGCAAACGAAACTCCTTTCCCCACGGTAAAATCCAAACACCAGCTTTAAATATAAAAAAGGGAAGAAGAAGAGGGGAAACTACACAAAAACAAAGCTTTCCTCTCGGCTAAGATATAATGCTCAAGTTTCTACCTTGTAGAATCAAAAGACGTACGCTGTAACCACTGGGAGAAGCTTGGGGGAAACTGGTGGTGTTTGTCTCGGGCACGGGATGGCCGGAGGAAGAAGTGCCGGTGGTGGCGCAGTGCATGGCGTTGGAGAGATGCGTACTGTCACATAAGAACAGGAGGGGGATGTACAGTTCATCAACATTTAATGATGGCATGGGTTGAAACATGGGAGCAGCAGATTTCTCGGAAGTGTGTGCGGAAGCAATGCGTGCGGATTAAAGGGGAAGTCGGATATGGTTTTGACAGTTGAACAGTAGCATGGGTGCAAAAACGTAGGGGAGGCATTGATCAAAAGTAAGGGGAGATGGGTAGTTCGCAAAGGAGAGTTCAGCACGTTTATATGCATGCGATTTGGGGTGGTCTCATGAAGGTGCAGGAAATGAACGGGGGACACGGGGGCGTTGCAATGTATTGGAAGGAGGTGGTCTTCGTTAGCGCAGTGTTGGGGTGGAAATGTTGTGATGGACGCGGGAAGGACATGCAGGGGACAACATGTTTGAAGCAGTGTTTTGTGAAGAAAATAAAAGAGAAATGGGATGCTGGGCTTGTGCAGAAATGGTGGTGCGGAGGAGTTTTGCAGCAACAAGGAAACTGACAAAAAAAAGGGAATGGTGGTTTTCGAAAGACAGCAGGTGGGTAGAACGGCTGTATGGAAAGGAGATGTGAATAGTAAGTTTTATTGTGCCATACTCATTACTCCCTACATAACGTCCCCAAATAGTATCATATATACAACGTGACCTGTCCATTTATATATTGTATGATCTAACATTGTGTTATGCCTAATGTAGTTTTCATAACACAAGCAGTTAATTAATTTAATAAGGCATATGCAATTATAAACGTGGCCGAGTATTAATTCTACCCAAACCGATTCATAGCAAATAGGAGTGCACAGAATGCGAAGGAACAAAACACTTTCACATACTAACTACAGTGTCCAGGAGTTTATTTTATAATCATGATTTGAGTAACATAAGTATAGTTTAGTACTAAAATATTATTTAATTTTTAAAGATATTAATTTATAAGTGAAGAACGTATATAAATTTATAGCTTGGCAATACAATGACGGAAATGGATAATACAAGTGACATTCGGTCCGTACTGAGGAGCGCAACATTTTAGAGTTATTTGGTCAAAGTTGAAAGCGTCCGAAAGCTTGTAAAACAAATCGGTCGACGACGAATGGAATCAATGTGAGTTCAACTCACTCAGTTTACCTGTTTATATTTTATATAAACCAGGTTCTCTTTTATTTGGTTGTGCAATGTTTGATAATGGTCGATATTTGATTACTGTTGTATGTATGCTGAATATTTTGATATACATTGATTAAATTAAGCGTCTGTTTAATTTAATCAAATTAAATCGTTATTGTTAAATCCCAAACAAGGTAACTTACTTTGTTGGTTACGTTTATAATAATATAAACATATTAAAAAAATAATTGAATGCTTGATTTGATTGGTTGTTGACTATCATTTCTGTTTATCGTGATGAGTAAATATAATGTCATATTGAATTTGAAGTAACCCATTGTGATGCAGGGAAGGGCAGGTTGGAGGATCCAACCGGATTCCTCAAATATGTTGCTTACTTATATAGTTTGTTAATCAGTCTGATTGATTGTGATTGTTGAAACCAAGTTCAACACTTATTTGATATTAACCAATGGATGATATTGGTTGGGTAATTATCAGCAGATGTCCTATAAATGAATCGTTTTATAGAGATTGGTTTACTGTTAGGTAAATCAAGAAAAAGCAAGTTATAAGATTTGTTTATAACTAAAGACAAGCTTTGAAATCTATTTCATATAGATTGTTTTAAATGAAGTTATTAAAGTAAATAATAATTATTTTATCTCATAATGAGTATATAAAACAAGACGTGTATGTTAATGAGTTTGGTAAGCAAATGCGTAGTAATTAACCAAATGGTTAAGAGTTGAATTAATCGTTTTCAATAAATGATTAAACGAGATTATCTTATTTAATTAGATTGTTAATTTAATTAAATGAAATTTATCTAAATTAATTTTATTTACTAATTTAAAAGAAATAACCAAGTGAAAATGGTTAGCAAAATAACCTTGTTTGAGATGACCGAGTCAACTACTTGAATGGGAATTGATTGGATTATTAATTATTATTGAAATCAAATATCACTTTAGAATAACCTTTTTAGAAAGATTAATTATTTTATTTACAATTGATAATGGAGTAAACTATTCGATGTAAATGATGTTAGACAAGTAACAAGGAGTTGACCTATAATAAGATTTTCAAAATATAATATGAATATGAATTCATAAAATGACTCAATAGACAAGATTTGAACATGTGATTGTATTTTCAAATGAAACCAAGTTGCTTTGATATATCGAGTCGAGATTTCTAAAAGAAGAATATTATTAACTTTTAAAGTGAAAATTGTTTGAAACCAGGGTGGAATGGAAATGGTGACAAAGGGGGTTAGTTGAGTAAAACCCTGTTTATAATTAAAAAGGATTTTTAACAAGATTACTCATATTTATATGAGTTAAATTTTGGGTTTATTTTCGAAAAGAAATTATATAAAAGGAAAGTTTTAAACGAGATTAATGTACGTAAGTTGGAATCGAACGGAAATCTTAGAGGATTTAACTTGGTTATAAAAGAGAGAATCTAATGATAATGATCTAGAGATGAATATTTCAAAAGGAGTTGTTTGAACAGAACTAAGATAAATGGTTGTTTTAAAAGGGATTCTAAATTGAATATATGTGTTGGGGAAAATGATAGAATGAGACTTCCTTGATAAGCTTCTATCTATTCCAAAGATGAAAGTGTTGTCGTCTCAAGGTCTGAGAGGTAAATAAAATATCCCAATTTGTAAAGACTTCATGATTATCCAAGGATGATGAAGTAATTAAAATAAATATTTCCGTAAAGAATATCATGAACGATGATTCGAAGGATTTTAAGTTTTCTGGGAATAAGTGAATGAGTACAAATTATTTTCTATTCTATGATCTTTAACCAACAGGAAGGGTATATGACTATATTGTTTAAACCCAAAGGTTTTGTTATCTTTTATAAACTAACAACTAAAGTGTGTGCATCGCACACGGTAAATTATTCAGTTGTGACTGTCCTTTGTAAATGTACAATTAAAGTGTATGCGCCACACACGATATTTTACTCCGTTTCTCAGTTTGTTTATACGAAGTTTATTTGCAATTTATAACCTTTGTCACACTTTGTAAATTATCGTCTTATTTATAAGTCTATGAAATTCTATGCTTATGTGAATTAAATATATGTTTGAAATGCAAATTTCAAATGTTAAGTGCCATTACTTGTATGTATATAACAAGATAAAATATGCAAATAAGATTTCCAAGTTATATTGTCCATTTTCTATTTCATAAAATATCATTGATTATATTTGGAGAATAATTCCGAAATAATTTACTTCGTTAATTTGAATTAAACCTATTTAAACTTATTATAAGTTGAATAAAAATTTGGAAAGGCGGTAATCCAAATGTCGAAAGTTTTTAGAAATCAAATTAACGACTGTTTAACTAAAGAGGCCAACTGACGCTGTATATTGGACTAGTGAATCCATTTTTCTCTATGGATGATGGTTGTTTATTCTGATAGTTAAAACACTGACTATCAAAATCTGGCAAATCGATTGTTGGTATGGAAAGACCGGGATCGAATTTATATTCAAAAACCATTCCGACCAACAAATACGTTAACGTTGAAGATGTTCAGAAGATGGTCGAGATGGATCATTGAAGACCATGGATCTTCATAAGCGGAAGGATTGCTGTTGAATTCCCCAGGCTAGCTACCAGAGGTTTATACACTGTGATTCTGTCGTGGTTGAAATCTATGGATTTGCAAGGACCACTCGCTACCAATCCAAAGGGTGATTCCTAGGATGTGATAGGAGGGTGCCTTCAGTTCATCCTGTTCCTGGATGACTTGTATAGACGAGTGTCTGACAGAGAATTTCCAATTGGTCACGAACATTGATTTCTTCAAATGTGCCTAGTGTATTTTTGAGGTCGTCAATTAGTGATTAAATGGATCAGACGATGTGGCATTCAAAGTGAATGACGACCAAATAATCAAGAAGACAATGCTAACCTCAAGCCTCATCAACCGAGAAATGACAAAAATCGGCCAGGCAGCATGGTTATGTGGGTCGCTCCCATTAGGGTGTATAATCACCTATCTATAGAAATTCCATTTCATTTGGTTGCTGATCCCAACCGTTGGTGATATACATTCGATACATTCAAGCGAAATGAGTGGTCGGTCATGTGTGGGCCGGGTTGCAAGACGTTCTTGTTGAACCCAGTGTATTCGCCTCTAGAGATACACTATCGGCATCTGGTTCTATACCTTGTCATAGTCGGAATCCAATCTCTAATAAGCGCCTGCGGTTTTGATTGTATACTATATATATATATATATATATATATATATATATATATGGAGCGTGAGATGCAACGGTTCCGCTAGATTGATATGTATTTGTATTTAGACACTATCATAATATCTGAATAAAATATGGTTTCAAAATGTTTTGGGTTATAGTAAGGTAAAAACCGCCCATGTTTACGTGTGGGCTGGTCTTACTATTATCCTTTTCTTTAAAAAGGATTTTTGACTTTAAAATCAATATGGATGTTATATAAACTTAGTGGGTTTTTCACTCTAGTTCACCAGACTGACCCGGTATTTGTAATGCTCGGGTTAGCCCGGGTTGTACAGGTCCAGGTTATTGGATACTACGAAGTTCAGAAGACGTGTTGTAGGAGTTCAAACGTATTGGTAATTATTCCGCTGTGTGGTGTATATAAGGACAGGTTATTATAACTGTCCAGATGTACTGATGTACTCTGATGATTGTAAGTATTTTATAAGCTCTCAATAAAATTTATTTCTATATTATATTTGTTCCGCTGCGATGTGAGACTCTGATACTGTTGTATTTTCTTCTTATTATTTCTTCTATTCTAAAATTTCTTTCTTTCTTGTCTCAACTTATAAATTCTTTCTATTGGCATCTGGGTTTCTAGTATCACTGGGGTTGGCTTGGATTGTTTGATCAGCTCAAAAGGTACCGGAAATTTGGGTCGCCACATAGCCAGATATATTTTTCTGGAATTTTTGGAGTTAGTATGTGGCCCCGGTAAATTAAAATGTATGTTCAAATTAAAAATATATCGATTTATATATTAATTTGATGAAAACTGATCAAAACATTAGAACTGGCTTATGAAACATATCCCATTGTGTCCGGAATTAGGGTAATTAGCTAGGGGCGACAGTCGTTGGGTTTGATTTCGAGTGCGTAACGATAAACAAACATTTTTGGAAATAAAAAATATAAATATAAACTAAAGGGGTCAAACCCTAGGTCAACCTTCATATTTCAGAAATTCCGATCCCCCTTTCTCTTTCAAAATAGAACGAAGAAAAATTCCAACCTCCTCCTTTCAGCGTCGAAGCTTATCCGCGCCTCCCCCAGGCGCTGCGTCGCAATTGCCGGGGCCCTAGCGCTCCGATGCCTCCGGCGAGTCCCCTCGCCTCGCTCCCATTCCACCGTTGTCCTCCAGCCCGTTCGAGATCCCTAAAACCCGCGAGCACCTCTTCTCAAATCGAACCCTCGTGAAACCCCTAGACCCACCTGCGAGCACATCGTTTCACCTCCGCCAGCACCCAGGTCTGCCTCTGCCTCCGATCAAAATCTAAGAGTTCGCTGATCTAAAATTCTTTGTTTTAAAAATAATAATATTAATATTCTTTGATTTTAATTCCTTTATGAATTATATTGTTTTTAATTTATGAATTCTATTGTTTTTAGCTTATGAAATCTATTGTTTTTAGCTTATGAAATCTATTGTTTTTAGTGTATGAAAATATGATTTCTTACTTATGAAAAATATGATTTCTTACTTATAAAAATGAGATTTTTTTATCATAGGAGTTATAATATTTTTAGAAAGTAAAAAATATGAACTCTTTGTTAATAAAAGAAAATACGATCTCTTCGTTAATAAAAAAAGAAGAAGATTTTTCATTAATTAAGAATAAGAATTTTCATTGATAAAAATATGATCATTCATTTTATAGAAAAATATGATTTTTATATGTAGAAGTGAATAAAAATGTGATTTTTAAATATATGAAGCGTTATTAAAAATATGATTTTTAATATAAATTTCGTGAAACAGATTGCGTTGGAATCAAAACAGTGAATCTGAGCGATAATAAAGAATGGAGGAGTGGATCCCAAAGGCGAGAACTTCTCACTTTAATTTTGATTTCTAGTTAAAAATATATACTAGGATGTAGACCGCGCTTAGCAGCACCCGAAATCGCCGTTCACAGTCCATGGAAGACTTGTTTGATTATGATGTGTTGTGAAGTTTGTTTGTGATTTTGATGTGAAATGGATAATAAAACGTTCATGTGTGAAATAAAATATTTTATCATTAAAAATATAAATTTTAATGTGTATACAAATAAAATAAATATTCAGAATAAAATAAATATTCAGAATAAAATAAATATTCATTTACAAACCGAATGGTTTGTTTATGTACACCTATTTGACTGAAATGGATTGGGACGATAAATTTTACACATCGTCCAACTGCACAAATAATAAATAGTATTTGTTGTTTGAAAACCCCACACGGGTATTGGGATAATATTTGACATACACTGATCCCAATAATTAGTAGTATGTCAATCGATGGGTTGACAGACTGTATAAGCGTTATTTGTTTATTTTAATGCTTATACAGTTGTAGAATGCACTTTGGATGTTGTATGAATTTTTAATGATTGCTTATCATTATTGTTGTATATATGTGATGTTGAAATCCATATAAATAAAATTATACATAATTGATTGAGTCTGGCTCCAGTTCAAAACTAACGAATATTTTAAAATAATATTCAGTGAATATTGAAATGTGAAGCCGTGTTAAGTAGTTAAATGCCTTTTTAACACGAACGGGAATTCTGTCGATTTTATTCATTTTATAATGAATATCGAAAAGTGATTTCAAAATTTGATATTTTTGAAAATATTATCATTTTAATATTGAAATGATATGGAATATTCAATTTGGATTTGAATTTGAAAATAAAATTGAAATCGACTTTAAAATGAATTTAAAACGAATCGAAATGCGATAGAAATCAATATAAATGAATTTAAAACGAATCGAAATGGGATTGAAATCGATCTGAAATGAACTTAAAACGAATTGAAATTGAATTGAAATCGATTTGAATTGAAATCGATTTGAAATGAATTTAACACGAATTGAAATTGAATTGAAATTGATTTGAATTGAAATCGATTTGAAATGAATTTAAAACGAATTTAAAATGAATTTATAATGGAATATTCAATTTTGATTTAAATTTGAAATGGAAGTGGAAATCGTTTTTGAAACGAATTTAAAACAATTTATAAAATTCGTTTTAAATGGAAATCGATGAAATAATATATATATATGTATATTATAATGGCCTAAATAGAACGTGCCGCGCAGCAACCGTTCACTAGTATCGACCATTAACTTCAAATGGAAGTAACATGAGATCCGACCGTCGGATTCTCCTAAAATCGGAACCGTTGGGTTCGTATTGAAAAGATCTTTCCAATGAATATAAGAGATTTGAAATCTAATGGTTAGATTTGGAGATATATCCAAATCAATTTCAGAATAGGTCGCCATGGATACAGTTCTGTGGCCGTTATTCGAAACCGACTGTACGAGCGATAATAAAATAATTAAAAATATGTAAAAATTATGTAAAATCATAATAAATGATTTGAAAAATTTTTGGATGAAATATTCCAATTTCGAAAAGATAAAAATATATTTTTATCAAAATGAAATAGTTATTAACTAGAATATTAATTTATTTAATTTTAAAATAAATAAATTGGATTTGAAATGGTTTTAAAAATAATCAGAATTTCCAATATACGAATTGGAATGGATTTGAATCGAAATTATCTTCGGAATATTTCGATATTGGATTCCGTGATTATACGGATATTGTGGAGAAATTTGGAAGATATATAAATATTGTTGTTCCAATACGATATTTGTCGATTTCAGAATTTGAAATTGAATATAAACCGATATATTTTCTATTCAGAGCCTTGTATTTGATATCAAATTGGATTTTGGGTTTTTCATGAACGGTGTCTTTATTAACATTGTTCTTAAACCCTGTGTGAAAAGAATAAATCTTTTAATTAAGATTTAAAGTAGAAGTTTACCAATTAGTTAATATTTAATTGGAATTGAATTGAAATTTGTTTTTTGGTTTATCGTGAACGGTGTTTTAAATATCACTTGTTCTTTAACCTGATTAACAATGGAAATGGGATTTTGGGTTTGTCGTGAATGGTATGTTTAAAAATACTGTTCTTAAACCCAGTGGAGTTAAGAAAATTAGGAACCAACAGGAGATTAGCTAAGTTGAATGGTTTCCTGGGTATTGATCTGATGTTGGTTTCGGCCTTCGGGATTAATACTTAGGGAATTGTTCTCTTACTAATTTACGGTTGCACACTGATGGAATGAAATGTGATTTTAGGTTCATCGTGAACTGTGTTTTAAATGACATTGGTTCTTTAACACAGTTAAATATAAGATTAATTTTCAGCTTTGAATAATCATTAATATTGATTTTTGGGAAGATTAAAACTAAATGGAGTTTTAATGAATCTTTAATCAGATTGAAAAGTGAATGTGATAATAAAAAATATCAATTCAAGAAAATGATCGAAAATGGAGTACCACCAGTTTTACTCCAGGCGATAGCTAAATCTTTAATTAGATTTGAACGTAAAATGGTAATTAGTAATTTCTGATAACACCGTGGTGTCAGATATGGAGTATTACTAGTTTTGCTACATGGGATAAATAGGTTGGGATTGAGAAATAAAATAAATGATTACTTCGGTGTGGTTCGCTAATCCCGACTAGTTTGGAAAACCTTAATTTGGTTTGTTATCCAAAGTAAGATTAAAGAATAAATTTAAAGAATTTATCTTTGATAAAATTAATGGGAACCTTTCCCAAAGGAAAAGAATATTTGAATAAAAGAATATTATAGATTGGAATGAGGCGTATGATGTGTTGTTATAGCACTTGATTATAAGACACGCGAGTTATACAGAAAGGCCGGGTTTAAACCATTTGAATAACTGATACAACGAAAAGTCGAAGAGATTGAAGACGGTGCAAGACCAACGATCTTCACATCGAATGGATGGATTGCTACTGATGCTAATTATAGGAGTAGCTACCTTGAAGGGGTTAAAGTTGTAGCCAACCGGACGTACTTTTTGATTGTATGGATATGCGAGGGCCTCTCTCCTATATTGGACATACGGGACGAGGAATAAGGTGCCTCTGGTTTCGTTCAGACCTAGAACGGACTTGTAAATAGATGGTGTGTCTGATATTGGATTCTATTCTGTGCTGATTAATCTCTATTAAACATACATCTGCGTGGTGAAGCGGAATTTATTCCCTTACTTCTCCCTTCTCTGAGACGTACGGGATTAGAGGTTGTATATCGATAGACATCAGTCGCATGGCGTAAATTGCCTGTGTGGCATGCCTAAGTGGAAAATGATCAAGGCTTCTATTGAAAAGCAGAGTCTTGTGGTTGATGATCAAGGCACAACTTTAATATAGCACGACTTTGTGTAGCATTAATTCGCGAGCCTCACACACCGGTTTGGTGGTAAACTGATGGTTAGATCAATATGCTTTTGGAGATGAGGATAGACACCCCATGGGTTGTCATGGATTCGGTTGACCGAGGTTAGGGATAGGGCACACCCCCCGATTCCCCGATGGATAGAGTTAGCGGTGTTTTCGCATGATTGCGACGTAGGCCGCAGTAACTTGTTTTCCTGGATAGTGCGGAGGTGCATTACGGCGTTTTCGCATACCTGCGACGTAAGCCATTAGGAATTGTACTACGCGATCGATCTTTCGAATCAATAAACACCAGTATGGAAATCCAATTTCCAAATACGACATTTTTCGGCTTTGATTGTATACTATATACGGCGACATAGTGGGATAGGGCGCTCATGCCGTCTATGATATATACATTTATATTTGAAGTTGATTTTTTCACTTATAGTAATAATAAAAGATTTGTTTTAAAACGTACCAAGCATATTTGGCTATTATAAGGTAAAATTCTATCCTCCAGCTTGCGTTGCATTGTGTGATGGGACCTGGGTCTTGTAATAGCTTCATTCTTCTTTATTTAGCATTGCACTATTTGTTTTAAGCACTGGTTTTCTTGGGAGTAAACCCGTTCCATGTTATACGGCGTGGTCCCTTGATTTACCTTATTTGAAAGTAAAGTTTTAAATAATTGTTTTAGTTCTTACACCAGTCACATGTCTGAACTGGAGTTTATTGTTTTAATCTAAACTCTGGATGCCCCTATTTTCCACACGGGCAGCTAGTAGTTTTGGTTTTAAAGAATTGTATTCACAGGATCCTGGTTTACAGCTGGAATGATATTCGGAAAGCTATGTATCCGTGTATCTCTTTCAGTTGTGTTTTGTATTATTTTCCGCTATGCATTGTATTTATACATTTTATTTGCGCTGCTTTGTATTTTAAACTCTAATATTTTTTTGATGCATAATATTTATTCATACTCTGTTATATTCGTGTATTCTGATGGAATTGTTGTTATAAGCAATGAAATGTTCTTCTGTTTATGTTCTAATTTGTCATGTTCTCGAAGCAATCCGGGCTTTCCTTTATGGGGAAGTTTGGGTCGCCACAATCCAAATTAACCCAAATTCATACCAGCGACATAAAACATGCTTTTAGAATTTTTACATATTTTTATGATGTATAATTTCGCTAACTATCACTAATCACCCCTAATTAGCCATGATTAATGTATAAACATGTAAATCACTAACCTTAGCCAAAAAAAAACGTTAGATCTGAAACTTTTACTGATTTGGCTTAGATCCCAATGTGGCATAGCAGATCTACCTTAAATTTGGTGCTAATTCGGCTTGATTTGTTGCAGATTTGATCAATTACTAATTAGAAAGTGATTAGAGAGAGATTGGAAGCCATGATTAGGGTTAGAGAAATGTTTGTGGTGGCTAGAAAATTTAAAGGAGATGATTCTCCGACTCCTTTCAGCCCTCCCATAACCCTAATCCTGAAATGGGTTATGGGCCTAGCTGCTAATCATGCTATTAAGCCCAATTAGGTTGTTTTTCCATCTTTAAATTTATTTCAGCCATATCTCCCAAACGGTAAATTCGTTTGATTAACATGAACACTCTACGGAGTGGGAAACCATCATTCGAATCCAATGGAAGTGGTTTCAGGTCAAAACTCCTTACCAATCAAAAGTTGTAGGCGTAACAAGATTTGCCAGGGGTGAAACGACAATTAAATTCGGCAAAAATAATGAATGTCGGAAATGACCCCAATACTCGTTTCCCAAAGTTACACGATCATATGACTTCGTATGAAAATAAAATAAATATTCTACGATCCTCCTATATGTAGAATGTGGGTAGTTACACTCCCTCCCGAGAAATTTAGCCCGCGAAATTCCTTGACTTAGAAAACAACCAACAGTGTCCCGCATGCCTATCAACCATTTACAAACAATCAACCATAATAACAAACACAATAAGCCTGTCCTAGAATGCGGTTTACTAACCAGGGAATAACTATATCGTAAATGAAATCTTACCAGGTAAAGAGCTCTGGATATGACTTCCTTATGTTCTCTACGGTTTCCCAAGTACAGTCATTCTCATTATCACCCCACTGGACCTTAACCAGTTTCACTGTCTTCCTTCGAAGTTGCTTCGTATCGTGTCTGACAATACGAATCGGTCTGCAGTTTCCAACTGCCTCGGGTTCTTTGTCGATATCATTCAACTGATCTGGTGAAATAGTCATATCAGAATCGTGCACGAACTTCTTTAATTGAGAAACGTGAAACACGTTGTGCATTCCCGCCATCTTGTCAGGTAACCCAACTTTATACGCTAAATTCCCAATTTGTTCGAGAACTGGGAATGGACCAACAAATCTTGGTGCTAATTTACCTCTCCTACCAAACCAAATCACACTCTTCAACGGAGAAATCTTGATGAATACCAAGTCGCAAACGGAGAATTTCAAATCTCTTCGTCTTTTATCAGCATAATTTTTCTACCGATCTTGAGCAGCCTTCATTCGCTATTGAATAACCTTGATCATATCTGAAGTTTCTCTTATTACATCTGGCCCAAGCACAAATTTCACACCGGTTTCCAATAAACATGATGGTGAGTTGCATGGTCTTCCGTACAAAGCTTCAAATGGAGCCATACCAGTACTGGACTGATAACTATTATTATATGTGATCTCAACCAGATGCAAATGGTCATCCGATGACCCGCCAAAATGCAATATACAAGCTCTCAAGAGATCCAGTAATACACGATTCACCCTCTCTGTTAGACTGTCGGTTTGAGGATGGTACGCGGTATTGAGATGTAATTTTGACCTTAAAGCCTCTTGTAAGCTCTTCCAAAACCCACTGGTAAATAATGGATCTCGGTCACTCATAATACCTTTAGGTACTCCATGAAATCTCACTACCCACCTCATATACAGTTTCGCTAACTTAGCTGCCATTCTATTCGACTTGACCGGTAAAACCTTGCACTTTTGGTCAATAGATCCACAATCACCCAAATACTATCATGACCCGATCTTGTCCTAGGTAAACTATCGATGAAATCCATTGAGACTTGTTCCTATTTCCATTTGGGAATTTCCAACGGTTGTAACAAACCACTAGGCTTCTTTTGCTCTACTTTAACTAACTGACAATTCATGCACTTAGATATAAACTTTCCAATGTATCTCTTCTACCCTTCCCAGTAGTAGATCTGCTTCATGTCTTGATACATTTTATTACCACCGGGATGTATAATCAGTTTCAAGTGATGACACTCTCTAAGCACTTCATTCCTTAATCCATTAACATTGGGTACAATTAGTCTCCCATTCTTTTGAAGCTATCCTTCTCGATCAAGTCATACTTTTCCATCTCCTCACTGTCGATATCCATCTCTACCTTGGATATGATTTCCAATAAATTAGGATCGTCCCTCTGACTGGAACTGATCCGCTCAATCAAAGTCGGTCTGATTGTCTGTAACGACCCGCATTCTACGCATCATAGGATCGTGGAATATTTCTTTCTCACATACGAAGTCGTATGGTCATGTAACTTTGGAAGACGATTATTGGGGTCATTTCCCATTTTCATGATTTTTGCCGATTTTTAAATGACCGTTTTGCCCCTATCTGATCTTGTTTCGTCAATAACTTTTGATTGGAAAGGAGTTTTGACCTGAAACCACTTCCACTGGATTCGAATGATGGTTTCTCTTTCCGTAGAGTGGTTACATTAGCCAAACGGACTTACCGTTTGGGAGATATGGCTGAAACAAGGTTTAGAAGGTGAAAAACAGCTAATTGGGCTTAACCGGGTGATTAGCAACTAGGCCCAATGGGGGATTTCGGGATTTGGGGTATTTAAGGGCTGCTAGGGTTAGGATTTCGGTTTTAGACTCATTTTTCCAGCCGCCACTTACCTCCTTCAAGCTCTAGCAATGGCCTCCACCTTCTAATTTCATCCCAAATCGTCTCTAATCACTTTTAATCGAAGATTAAGCAAAACTACATCAAATCAAGGGAGGGTAGCACCAAATCAGAAAGAGAGCTGCTGGAACACATAGGGATTGGATCCAAATCAGAGATTATTTCAGATCTAAAGTTTGTTTGTGGCTAAAGTAAGTGATTTGCATTGTTTTCACTAATTACGGCTAGTTATGGTAATTAGCGAAGATTAGCGAAATTATGGCTCAGAAAAATCTTGAAAAATTCCTAAAATTCTAAAACATCATTTTATGTCTCTGATATGAATTTGGGTTAATTTCGACTAATTTTGCAAATCCCGGAATTTGGGGGATTAAGGGGTGATTTGTGATAATTAGCGAATTTATGCATGTTAAAAATCTGGAAAAATAGTTATAAATTGTTAAATATTGTTTTAGACCTCTGTTAGAAGTTTGGGTTAATTTGGTTAAGTTTTTTTAATCCCATGCTTAGTTGTTCTTAAACATGCTTAAGGGGAAATATGGGATTTTTGCTATGTTTGATCCATTTTAACCCATCATATTGTTGTTTTGGTGTTTGAGGTCACTTATATATGTTGCTATGACTATATGGTTTGCTTTGCAATTGATTAGAATAGTTAGACTGGTCAAAAACGCCGTCGAATGGCGTAAAACAGTCGCTAGAAGAGTGCAGGAAATCGCGCAGAACCGGATCGGATCGCCATAGGTACCACGATCTGCCCCCTCTTCTCCGACCCGACCCGATCACATGCCATCTCCACGAGTCGACCATACCCCACGATCTACTCCACTACGAAGTCCACGGACTAGAGGCCGACGCACGAGCCACTTCAAGTATCACGAGACGTGGACCAGGGGAGACCCACGACCCGATCCAGGAGTGTCGCCACGACCAGGAGCTGGAACCACGGACCGATCCAACATGGGTGGAGTAACACAATCCGAACTAGAGTGGTGCGATACGCGAACCGATGGAGGAGAAGCACGATCCGAACCTGGAGGGAAACCACGACCTGAAGCAACGTGAAGCGAAGAAAGGAAGACCGATCCGAAGGAGATGCTGACCAAAACCCGAGATGCAAAGGTAGTCCAAGTGGAAGTTAGAGCTCAGGATCCAGTTGGGAACCAATGAGTTCACTTTGTGATTGGGCTTTACTGCGGGACGTGTGCAAAGGGGTTGTCGGTATTCATAACTTTGGTTCACCACTGAGAGATGGATGGTGGGCTTGTAGTGATAGTTATACGGGATTGGATTCCGTCATGGCCCAAAGTATTAGGTGACCAAAGTAGTGGATATCGTATGCTTTACGCACTGAGTGAGGGATGTGAGGATGATTGCTATTCTTGATTGTTTGACACCACTATGACATACACACCCCCACCCCCGTATCTCTTACACAGTATGTTAGTGGCACCTTAGAGTATTGTACGGTATGTAGTGCTAACTCTTTGGTTGCAGGTCCAGGTTCAGGTATGATTGGATTATACCTGTTGTTATTCTGTTTAGATGCTTATCGCTCATACCAGGATTTATGTCTGACCCAGAGTTTTATGTCTCTTCTTATTACTCTGGGTGCTCACATGAGCAGACTAGAGACAGGTTAGCTGGTGATGCGCGAGTAGCTGATTCGGAGGCGAGCAGGAGGCTTCCACGTATGATATATAGATATTCTCCATGTGTCGTTGGTGGTCGCTCTTGGGCATTAGTAGTGTACCTCCTTTATCTTACTTTTGCTTTTTGAGACAGTTTGGAAAGTTGTAATAAGCTGTATTTTGGATTTCCGCTGCTATGATGCTTAGTTCTGGTTTTCAACTTATGCACTGTCTCTCCTGTTTTATGTCAAGTATGTTATTATTATATTTTGTTCTATGCGCTGTGAGACATATTACAGGTTCCTTGATTAGCCCATTCTCTTCTTTCTTTTTCTTCTGGCGACCGTCCCTTGCTAACTGGACATGTGTACAACGAACTTTTGGAGTAAATGTCGGTTGGTGCGGGGCAGGCCGTCACACTTGGTATCTGTAACGACCCGCGTTCTACGCATCATAGGATCGTAGGATATTTATTTCTTTCACATACGAAGTCGTATGGTCATGTAACTTTGGGAGACGACTATTGGGGTCATTTCCCATGCTCATGATTTTTCCCGATTTTTAAATGACCATTTTACCCCTAGTTGGCACTGTTTTGGCCATAACTTTTGACTGGAAAGGAATTTTGACCTGAAACCACTTCCATTGGCTTCGGATGATGGTTTCTCTTTCCGTAGAGTGGTCACATTAGCCAAACGGACTTACCGTTTGGGAGATATGGCTGAAACAAGTTTCAGATGGAGAAAAACAGCTTAGTTGGGCTTAACCGGGTGATTAGCAGCTAGGCCCAAGGGGAATTTCGGGTTTAGGGGTATAGGAGGTCTGATTAGGGTTAGGTTATCATTCTCATTTCAGTTTTGAGCCGCCACAAACCTTCTTGACACCTTAGTAATGGCTTCCTACATCTAAAGCACCCCAAATCACTCTCTAATTGAAGATTAGGCTTAGCAACACCAAATTAAGGAGAAAAAGCACCAAAGCAAGGTTGGAACTGCTGTTAGACATCAGTATTCACCCCGAATCAGAGGAGTTTCAGTTCTGAGAATTTCATTTGTGGCCAAGGTGAGTGATAACATCATTTTGACACTAATTACGGTTAATTAAGGGTAATTAGTGAAGATTAGCGAATTTATGCGTAAATAAATTCTGGGAAAATTCTTAAAATTCTAAAATAATGTTTTAAGGCTCTGTTAGAAATTTGGGTTAATTTCGATGTGTTTTGCTAATCGTATGCTTAAACATGATTAGGAGGGATTATAAGAAAATGTGAGGTTTTGGCCACTTTTGATCCATTTTGATTCATTTAAATTGTTGTTTGTTGTTTGTGGTTGTTATTACATGTTACTATGACTCTATGGTATGTTTCATGATTGATTAGAATAGTTAAATTGCTCGAAAACGTCGTCGAATGGCGTAGAAAGCTCGCTGGAAAGTTGCAGAAGTGTGCAGGCTCCGAACCGGTTCGGATCGGAGAAAGGGGTCGGATCGGACTAGGGAACTGACCAAGGGAATCCAAACTGGATGAGGACTTGCCACTGGAAGAAGTTTGGCAGGAAGGAAGGCCATTGCTCAGAGTTGGAGTTGGACAGGAGATCGGATCGGAGCGGTGGAGCGGATCGGATCGGAGTAAGCTAGGGAACGGAGCGGATCGGATCGGAAGAGAGATTGGAGGCCAGATCGGATCGACTTGGAGATGCAGGGCTCGGATCGGAAGCAAAGAAGAAATAAGCTAGGGACTGGAGCGCTGGAGAGAAGGACACCCGACCCGACCTGGAGGAGGACTCCGACCCGACCCGGAGCGAAGTAACCGACCCGAATCGAATGAAAGAAGGCAAGGAGAAGGAACCGAACCGAGCATGGGTGACCGAACCGAACCGAGCATGGGTGACCGAACCGAACTAAACTAGATGAGGAGCACCGAACCGAACCGTCTGTGGGCTATTACTACTACGCGATGACTCTTCTGAAGACCCACTCCAATTCGACCAAACCCGAGATGCAAAGGAAGTCCAAATGAGAAGTTAGAGCTTAAGATTCAGATGGGAGTCAACGAGTTCACTTCATGATTGGACTTTGCTGCGGGACGCGTGCTAAGGAGTTATCGATACCTATAGCTTTGGACCACTATGGTAGGAGGTACGAAGGCGGATTCAGGGCCATTATGGCATTGGTAGAACCAAGGGCTATGACCAATGAAGTGGGTCATTGAAATGTTTGGTCATGACTCCAAGTGTTTGGCTTGGTCACAGCAGGGTTTCTACAAGTCGGGATTCGTCGTTGCCTCAGTTTGTCTAGTGTTCCAAAGTGGTAGATGTCGTACGCTTTAGGCACTGAGTGAGAGGTGTGAGGATGGTTGCTATGGATGATTTGTTGCTATCATTGTGACATGCACACCCCACCCCCGTATTCTTACACTATTTATTATGGCACCTTGGAGTATTGTACGATATGTGGTACTAACTCTTTGGTTGCAGGTCCAGGTTCAGGTATGGTTTAGTATACCTGTTATTATTCTGTTTAGATGCTTATCGCTCATACCAGGCTTTATGTCTGACCCAGAGTTTTATGTCTCCTCTTATTACTCTGGGTGCTCACACGAGCAGACTAGAGACAGGTTAGCTGGTGATGCACGGGTAGATGATCCGGAGACGAGCATGAGGCTTCCACGTAATATATATAGTATTCTCCCTGTGCTGTTGAAGATCACTGCTTGGGCATTGTTGGTGTATCTTCTATTTTAGCTTTCTTTTGTTTAGAGACAGTAAATTTGGAGAGTTGTAATAAGCTGTATTTGGATTTCCGCTGCTTTGAGATTGATGTTGGTTTTAGTTATCAGCTTATGCACTGTCTCGCTTGTTTTGTGTCAAGTATATTATTATTATATTTTATTCCATGCGCTGTGAGACATTCTACAGGTTTCTGGATTAGTTCATTCCCTTCTTTTCTTTCTTATGACGACCGTCTTGTGCTAGTCGGGCATGTGTACAGCGCACTTCTGGAGGAAATGCAGGCTGGTGCGAGGCGGGCCGTCACACTTGGTATCAGAGCTCTAGGTTGCGTAGTTAACCTAGGGAAGTTATCAGGGAGAGATATTATACGTATACGAGAGAGCGTATTTGTGATTACTTTGGTTTTTTTAAAAGCTATATATACTATTAGTAGTATAAGGATGAAGTCGTACTGCACTAGCACCACTATGGAATCGTTAATCATTTCCTTTTTCAGATTGACGATGAGCCGAGATACTAGAGGTGCTGGTAGGGGAGCTAATAATGGGATTGCTGCTGACATGAGGACGATGTTTACTGACCTCATGAGAGAGATGCTTAGAGATGTGCAGAGGGCAGCTCCCAATGGTGGAAATGGTGGTGGTCCAATAGTGCAGGCGCCAAGAGTCGACTTCGCCAAGCTGAATAAGGATTATACTAGTCTTGGTGGGAAGTCATTCCATGGAACGGAGTCGGCTACGGATGTTCAGGATTGGTTGGATAGTTGCGAACGTATCTTCGAGGATTTGGGTATCGAGGATGCAATGAGGAGGAAGTTAGCGTCCCGTCAGCTGCAAGGGCGGGCAATGAATTGGTGGAATGCTATAAAGGCAGCTACTCCCGAAGATCAGATTACTTGGGAGCAGTTTAAGGCTCGCTTTAGTGAGAAGTTCATTCCAGCCGCTCAGAAGTCAATGTTGTTTAAGAAATTCTTGGAGCTCAAGCAGAATGGCAGAGCTGTCTCGGATTATATTGCTGAATTTGACACTTTGTCGAAGTACGGGTTATCTCTTATTGATACTGCCGAGAAGAAGAATGAGAAATTCATAACTGGATTGGATCAGTACTTGGGGGAAAAACTTATTAACCACATCGATGAGACGTTTGAATCGATTGTGGGGAAAGCGTTAAGATCGGAAAGTCTCTACCCTAAGTCGAAGACTGAGGTTGCATCCGCAGATGAGCCAAAGCCACAAGCAAGTGGTGGAGGCAAAGGTGGTTCCCAGAATAAGAGAAAGCAGAATCAGGCTAAGGATGGCCAGAAGAAAAAGAATAAGCAAGATGTGGAGTGCTTCAGCTGTGGTAAGAAGGGCCATTATGCTAGTAATTGTCGGGCCAAGCCAGCGGATAGGAAGTGCTTCAACTGTGGCCAAATGGGACATCACAAGGACAAGTGCCCACAGCCCCTTAAGGAAAAGCAAATGGTGAAAGCATATGCTCTTAATGCTATTCCTTCTTCGTCGAATGCCCCAACTGCGGCGGAGAAGGGAAAGAATGTCGTCATTCAAGGTATGCTTTCTGTTTATGATGTTCCTGTTAGAGTTTTGTTTGATACCGGAGCTTCCAGTTCTTTCATATCTAGTGACCTGGTAGATAGGTTGGGATTGGAACCCGAGATTGTCGATAGACCTTTAGTAGTGACGAACCCGATTGGTGGTTCAACTAGCCTTAGCATGATTTGTCGTAATGTGGTTCTATCGAGTCATGGATGCATGTTTGTTTGTGATTGTTTTGTTTTGGGCTTTACTGGGTTTGGCATTATTTTGGGAGTAGATTGGCTCCAAAGATACGGGGTGGTGGTAGACTGTGAGGGCTTGTTGGTGACAGCTAGAGCGGATGATGGGCGGAGGATAGTGTTTGGTGGTCTACCCAGTAAGGGGGTATTGGCTAGTTTTCTAAACTCCCTCGATATTCCGCATAGTGAGTTGTCAGGTTTGCCCGTGGTAGGCCAGTATCCGGATGTTTTCGAAGAAGTGACCGGACTTCCACCACACCGAGAGATTGAGTTTCGTATTGATTTGGTAAAAGATGCCAGACCTATAGTGATGCCACTTCGTCGTATGGCACCAAGGGAGCAGCGAGAGCTCGAGGTGCAAGTCAGCGATCTTTTGAAGAAGGGATTTATCAGAAGGAGTGTTTCTGAATGGGGAGCACCAGTCGTGTTTGCTACCAAGGCGGATGGTTCCCTTCGTTTGTGTGTAGACTACCGCGAATTGAATAAAGTGACGAGGAAGAATAAGTATCCTCTACCGCGGATAGATGATTTGTTTGATCAGTTAAGTGGCGCGAGAGTATTTTCTCAGTTGGATCTCGCGACAGGTTTTCATCAACTTAGAGTGGAAGCTGAGAGTATAGCTAAAACGGCATTTCGAACGCCGTCTGGATTTTATGAATGGTTGGTTATGCCATTTGGGCTGACTAATGCCCCGGCATATTTTGTGGACCTTATGAATAGGGTATTCAGAGATCAGCTGAATAAGTCTGTCCTTGTGTTCGTTGATGATATTTTGGTCTATTCAAGGACAGAGGAGGAACACAAGGAACATTTAAGAGTAGCGATGGAGGTGTTGAGAAAACACCAATTGAAAGCAAAGTTTTCTAAGTGTCACTTCTGGAAAAGGGAAGTGAGGTTCTTGGGCCATGTTGTATCAGAGAGTGGTATTGCCGTGGACCCAGCAAAGGTGGCTACGGTACAAGATTGGCCTACGCCCAAGAATGCAACAGATGTAAGAAGTTTCTTGGGATTAGCGGGATATTATCGTAAGTTTATCCAAGGTTTCTCCAAGATAGCAGCACCATTGACCCAGTTGACCAAGAAGAATCAAGCTTTTGTCTGGGATGAGAGGTGCGAGAATGCATTCAGAAGTCTAAAGGACAAGTTGACAAGCGCACCGGTGTTAGTCATTCCTAAGGGGGATGAAGAGATGACGGTATACACGGATGCCTGTGGTACCGGACTGGGTGCTGTATTGATGCAAGGCGGTAGGGTTGTAGCTTACGCAAGTCGGCAATTGAAACCGCACGAGAGAAGATACCCTACCCATGATTTAGAATTGGCAGCGATCGTGTTCGCGTTAAAGATGTGGAGACACTATCTCTTGGGAGGAAGATTTGAGCTGTTTACAGATCATAAGTCGTTGAAGTATCTATTCTCCCAGAAGGATTTAAATCTCCGTCAGCAGAGATGGTTAGAGTTCTTAGCTTCCTATGATTTTGACATCGCATACACACCAGGAAAGGGGAATGCGGTGGCTGATGCATTGAGTAGAAGACATGCCAGCTTAGGGGCTATGTTCCTTGAATGGAAGCAACTGGAGTTTATCGCGGGGTTTGATTTCAGACCAAAGTGCGAATTGGATCCAGAAATGTTAGCGAGTTTGACGGTCAGACCCACTTTGATTGAGCGGATCGGCTCTAGTCAGAGGGACGATCCTAACCTATTGGAAATCATCTCCAAGTTAGAGATGGGTATCGATGAGGAGGTGAACAAGTATGGGCTTGATCGAGATAGATGGCTTAGAAAGGATGGAAAGCTTGTTGTACCCAATGTCACTGGATTGAGAGATGAAGTGCTTAGAGAATGTCATCACTCAAAGCTGACTATACACCCCGGTGGTAATAAGATGTATCGAGATATGAAGCAGACCTACTACTGGGAAGGGATGAAAAGAGACGTTGGGAAGTTTATATCCAAGTGCATGAATTGCCAGCTAGTTA
The DNA here is from genome assembly GCA_030737875.1 of Allium sativum. Lineage (NCBI taxonomy): Eukaryota > Viridiplantae > Streptophyta > Magnoliopsida > Asparagales > Amaryllidaceae > Allium > Allium sativum. The sequence continues at coordinate 862,122,051 of CM060922.1, forward strand.
AAGCCGAGCAAAAGAAGCCTAGCGGGTTGTTACAGCCCTTAGAAATTCCCGAATGGAAATGGGAGCAAGTGTCGATGGATTTCATCGATGGGTTACCAAGGACTAGATCGGGATATGACAGCATTTGGGTAATTGTAGATCGACTGACCAAAAGTGCAAGGTTTATACCAGTTAAATCGACTAGAACGGCAGCTAAGTTAGCAGAATTGTATATGAAGTGGGTAGTGAGATTTCATGGAGTACCTAAAAGCATTGTGAGCGACCGAGACCCGTTGTTCACTAGTGGGTTTTGGAGGAGCTTGCAAGAGGCGCTAGGGTCAGAGTTACATCTCAGTACCGCATATCATCCTCAGACCGACGGTCAGACGGAAAGGGTGAATCGTATTTTGGAAGATCTTTTGAGAGCATGTATATTGGATTTTGGTGGATCATGGGATGACCATTTGCATCTAGTAGAGTTTGCATATAATAATAGTTACCAATCCAGTATCGGTATGGCTCCATTTGAAGCTTTGTATGGAAGACCGTGCAACTCACCATCATGTTGGATAGAAACTGGCGAGAAGTTTATGCTTGGACCAGATGTGGTGAGGGAAACTTCAGATAAGATCAAGATCATTCAGCAACGAATGAAGGCAGCCCAAGATAGGCAGAAGAGTTATGCTGATAAGAGAAGAAGAGACTTAAAATTCTCCGTTGGTGACTTGGTGTTTGTCAAGATTTCTCCGTTGAAGAGCGTAATACGATTTGGCAGGAGAGGTAAATTAGCACCAAGATTTGTTGGCCCATTCCCTGTTCTTGAACTAGTCGGGAATTTGGCATATAGAATTGACTTACCAGAGAAGATGGCGGGAGTTCACAACGTATTTCATGTTTCCCAACTAAGGAAGTTCGTTCACGGCTCAGATATGACTATCTCACCTGATCAGTTGGAAGACTTCGAAGTAGAACCCGAGGCGGTTGGAAGCCGCAAGCCGGCCCGTATTGTCGCACACGACATGAAGCAACTTCGAAGGAAGTCGGTGAAGCTAGTCAAGGTACAGTGGAGCGAAAACGAGAATGATTGTACTTGGGAAACAGAAGAGGACATAATGAAGAAGTATCCAGAACTCTTTGTCTGGTAAGATTTTATTAGCGATTTAGTTTTCCGCATGCTAGGATAGACTTGTTTGCTTGCTTTGCATGTTTGATTGTTGTATGTGGGTGTTAGGCATGCGGGATCCTTTGTATGTTTGGGTTAAGGAATTTCGGGGGCGAAATTTCTTAAGGGGGGGAGAGTGTAACGACCCGCGTTCTACGCATCATAGGATCGTAGGATATTTATTTCTTTCACATACGAAGTCGTATGGTCATGTAACTTTGGGAGACGACTATTGGGGTCATTTCCCATGCTCATGATTTTTCCCGATTTTTAAATGACCATTTTACCCCTAGTTGGCACTGTTTTGGCCATAACTTTTGACTGGAAAGGAATTTTGACCTGAAACCACTTCCATTGGCTTCGGATGATGGTTTCTCTTTCCGTAGAGTGGTCACATTAGCCAAACGGACTTACCGTTTGGGAGATATGGCTGAAACAAGTTTCAGATGGAGAAAAACAGCTTAGTTGGGCTTAACCGGGTGATTAGCAGCTAGGCCCAAGGGGAATTTCGGGTTTAGGGGTATAGGAGGTCTGATTAGGGTTAGGTTATCATTCTCATTTCAGTTTTGAGCCGCCACAAACCTTCTTGACACCTTAGTAATGGCTTCCTACATCTAAAGCACCCCAAATCACTCTCTAATTGAAGATTAGGCTTAGCAACACCAAATTAAGGAGAAAAAGCACCAAAGCAAGGTTGGAACTGCTGTTAGACATCAGTATTCACCCCGAATCAGAGGAGTTTCAGTTCTGAGAATTTCATTTGTGGCCAAGGTGAGTGATAACATCATTTTGACACTAATTACGGTTAATTAAGGGTAATTAGTGAAGATTAGCGAATTTATGCGTAAATAAATTCTGGGAAAATTCTTAAAATTCTAAAATAATGTTTTAAGGCTCTGTTAGAAATTTGGGTTAATTTCGATGTGTTTTGCTAATCGTATGCTTAAACATGATTAGGAGGGATTATAAGAAAATGTGAGGTTTTGGCCACTTTTGATCCATTTTGATTCATTTAAATTGTTGTTTGTTGTTTGTGGTTGTTATTACATGTTACTATGACTCTATGGTATGTTTCATGATTGATTAGAATAGTTAAATTGCTCGAAAACGTCGTCGAATGGCGTAGAAAGCTCGCTGGAAAGTTGCAGAAGTGTGCAGGCTCCGAACCGGTTCGGATCGGAGAAAGGGGTCGGATCGGACTAGGGAACTGACCAAGGGAATCCGAACTGGATGAGGACTTGCCACTGGAAGAAGTTTGGCAGGAAGGAAGGCCATTGCTCAGAGTTGGAGTTGGACAGGAGATCGGATCGGAGCGGTGGAGCGGATCGGATCGGAGTAAGCTAGGGAGCGGATCGGATCGGAAGAGAGATTGGAGGCCAGATCGGATCGACTTGGAGATGCAGGGCTCGGATCGGAAGCAAAGAAGAAATAAGCTAGGGACTGGAGCGCTGGAGAGAAGGACACCCGACCCGACCTGGAGGAGGACTCCGACCCGACCCGGAGCGAAGTAACCGACCTGAATCGAATGAAAGAAGGCAAGGAGAAGGAACCGAACCGAGCATGGGTGACCGAACCGAACCGAGCATGGGTGACCGAACCGAACTAAACTAGATGAGGAGCACCGAACCGAACCGTCTGTGGGCTATTACTACTACGCGATGACTCTTCTGAAGACCCACTCCAATTCGACCAAACCCGAGATGCAAAGGAAGTCCAAATGAGAAGTTAGAGCTTAAGATTCAGATGGGAGTCAACGAGTTCACTTCATGATTGGACTTTGCTGCGGGACGCGTGCTAAGGAGTTATCGATACCTATAGCTTTGGACCACTATGGTAGGAGGTACGAAGGCGGATTCAGGGCCATTATGGCATTGGTAGAACCAAGGGCTATGACCAATGAAGTGGGTCATTGAAATGTTTGGTCATGACTCCAAGTGTTTGGCTTGGTCACAGCAGGGTTTCTACAAGTCGGGATTCGTCGTTGCCTCAGTTTGTCTAGTGTTCCAAAGTGGTAGATGTCGTACGCTTTAGGCACTGAGTGAGAGGTGTGAGGATGGTTGCTATGGATGATTTGTTGCTATCATTGTGACATGCACACCCCACCCCCGTATTCTTACACTATTTATTATGGCACCTTGGAGTATTGTACGATATGTGGTACTAACTCTTTGGTTGCAGGTCCAGGTTCAGGTATGGTTTAGTATACCTGTTATTATTCTGTTTAGATGCTTATCGCTCATACCAGGCTTTATGTCTGACCCAGAGTTTTATGTCTCCTCTTATTACTCTGGGTGCTCACACGAGCAGACTAGAGACAGGTTAGCTGGTGATGCACGGGTAGATGATCCGGAGACGAGCAGGAGGCTTCCACGTAATATATATAGTATTCTCCCTGTGCTGTTGAAGATCACTGCTTGGGCATTGTTGGTGTATCTTCTATTTTAGCTTTCTTTTGTTTAGAGACAGTAAATTTGGAGAGTTGTAATAAGCTGTATTTGGATTTCCGCTGCTTTGAGATTGATGTTGGTTTTAGTTATCAGCTTATGCACTGTCTCGCTTGTTTTGTGTCAAGTATATTATTATTATATTTTATTCCATGCGCTGTGAGACATTCTACAGGTTTCTGGATTAGTTCATTCCCTTCTTTTCTTTCTTATGACGACCGTCTTGTGCTAGTCGGGCATGTGTACAGCGCACTTCTGGAGGAAATGCAGGCTGGTGCGAGGCGGGCCGTCACAGTATCAGAGCTCTAGGTTGCGTAGTTAACCTAGGGAAAGACACTAGGGAGAGATATTGAGCGCGTATTTGTGATTACTTTGGTTTTTTAAAAGCTATATATATATATACTGTTGGTAGTATAATAATGAAGTCGTACTGCACTAGCACCACTATGGGGTCGTTAATCGTTTCCCCTTTTACAGATTGACGATGAGCCGGTATGCTAGAGGTGCTGGTAGGGGAGCCAATAATGGGAATGCTGCCGACATGAGGGCGATGTTTACCGACCTCATGAGAGACATGCTTAGAGATGTTCAGGGAGAAGTTCCCAATCCCGGAAATGGTGGTGGTCCAGTAGTGCAGGCGCCTAGGGTCGATTTCGCCAAGTTGTGCAAGGATTACACTAACCTTGGTGGGAAGTCGTTCCACAGAACGGAGTCGGCCACAGATGTTCAGGATTGGTTGGATAGCTATGATCGTATCTTCGACGACTTGGGTGTTGAGGATGCGATGAAGAGAAGGCTAGCGTCTCGTCAGCTGCAAGGGCGAGCGATGAATTGGTGGAATGCCATTAGAACAGCTACTCCAGAAGATCAAGTTACTTGGAATCAGTTTAAGACTCGCTTTTGTGATAAGTTTATTCCAGCTGCTCATAAATCAGAACTGTTTAGGAAGTTCTTGGAGCTTAAGCAGAATGGTAGAGCAGTCTCGGAGTATATCGCTGAATTCGACACTTTATCGAAATATGGATGGTCCCTTATCGATACAGTCGAAAAGAAGAACTAGAAGTTCATAACTGGCTTGGATGGGTACTTGGGGGAAAGACTTATAAACCATATCGATGAGACGTTCGAGTCTATTGTAGGAAAGGCATTAAGGTCAGAGAGCCTTTTCCCTAAGTCGAAGACTGAAGTTGCTACGGCATCTGCAGAGGAGCCAAAGCCGCAAGCAGGCAGTGAAGGCAAGAAGAATTCTCAGGACAAGAGGAACCCGACCAAGGATGGTCAGAATAAGAAAAATAAGAAAGATGGCGAATGCTTTAGTTGTGGCAAGAAGGGCCATTACGCCAGAGATTGTCGAGAAAAGCCTGGGGAAAGGAAGTGCTTTAACTACGGCCAGGCGGGACATCACAAGGATGATTGCCCACAACCTCCTAGGGAGAAGCAGATTGTGAAAGCGTATGCTATCAACGCTGTTCCTTCTTTGTCAAATGCCCCAACTACGGCGCAGAAGGAAAAAGGTGTCGTTATTCGAGGTATTCTTTCTATTTAAGATGTTTTGATCGGGTTTTGTTTGACAAACCTGAGTTAGTCGATAGTGAAGGAATTTTAATCGGTTTAATCGATTTCAAATTCAACGATTTAACAATTTAAACTTGGATCTATTGCGAGAATAATAAATCAAAACTAGTATTGATTAGGATTTCATACCTACTGTAATTGATTTCGGAATCATCGGAAGGAGATTGAACTCGTTGAAGATGGATGGATCGAATCAACAGGCTCAACAAATCGCTGGCCCTCTATGGTATCCACGAGAACACCTTATCCTTGATCAAATCGAAGAAGAAACTAAAGGAGCGGACGGTACTAGCCGCCATCAAAGATTCTAGGGTTTTGGAGTAAGTCTTATCTGTCGGTTTAGGATCTCATCCGTATATCTAGTTTTTGGGTTAGCATATATATATATATATATATAAAAGGAAATTAAAAGAATATCCCTTTATAACACTTGTTAACCTAAAATAAGGAATCTCCCGAATACTTGCTCCAACTTCGAATAAAATATCAACAAATTGATATATTTTATTCTTCTAGAATATTTTCTCCTTTATAATGTTCTATATCGTGTGACCCTATAGGCTATCACAGCGTTTGCAACAGTTTAAACAAATTCAAACTATAAACAATGAGTGGCGTCTAGTAACACATCATTGTTACCCAAGCTATAATAGTAATGATTCAATACAACCTTTGTGAATAGTGTCTCAATATAATATAATCCTTTTAACCGTTATATCCAAGATTAAACTGAAGGCATGGTTCGTATCATCCTCTTTTTAATTTAATCTGTTTTCTTAATCAATGAGTAGACTGTTCAGAACAAATCAATATTTGAGCACGGCCATGCATTTCACAGTCTCACTCAATTAAGAGGCCCATGGATATCACTACGACTATATCGTAGGGTTAAATTCCATCTATATCATTCATAATTTTCATTCGATTTGAGATATATCCAATAATCACCGTTATCATTACTCTGTTACGAAATAACTTTAGATGATATCAAAACACAAATATCCTCGAATAAAATTATAATGATTTCAGGTCTAAGGACCATTACATCACTGTCACTATGAGAACAACTTATGATACTATTGATTATATTCCATGTAGTTATCTCACGGTGGGTCAGCCCAATACGATATTCTCTAATACGTATTTATATCTTGACTTTAATATCACGTATATTAATGATCAATGAGATGTGATCATCAGTCAATCAATATACTAGTCTCAATGCTTTATTGTTGTCCTGTATAAACAATAAAACCTGACTAGGGACATTTAAGAATTATAATACTTAATAATTATATAATCTCAAATTCAGTCTTACTCGAACTATATAATTCCGTATTATTATTATTCTAAGGACTTCTATTATATTATTATTTATATTACACAGTAAATTCAATATAATAGAATAATATTTTATTCCAAATAAAATAATAACATCAACAGTGTTATCAATCTCATCAACTGAATTGCCTCTAGGGCACAAACTCTAACAATCTCCCACTTGCACTAGAGTCAATCATTTACGTATCGTATAGTAATGAAACTAGTGTGACTATTAAACTTCTGTTGCGACAGAGTTTAATTCGGTAGGTCTGCATCATTATAATTTTTGTAACTTTGCAGATATGTTCATTTCTTTTGTGAACAAATTCACATAAGAATTGTATTTCTTAAAATATATGTTTGGATTGATGATGAGTTTAATGTTTTAGGCCTGAGCAACAGCCATATTGTTATCGCAATGTTTATCATTCGATCAACAATGAATTAAGTTCAATCATGAACTTCTTAATCCAAACATTTTTCTTTCTTAGAATCAGTATTTATTTCTTGTTTTTAAATTAACATCATTTACAATAATTAATGTGTTATCAAATAACATCAGAATTATTGTGTCACTCCCACTCAATTTCTTGTCTATACAAGATTCAATGGTATTTTGTGGTCTCCGAGACATTTTAGATTCTATTTTATTCTCATTGGTATGTTAGAGACTTACTCTCTTTTATAAGGATACCAATTCGAGTAATAAACATTTTATTCTCAAAGGATTTATAGAATTAGTATCCATTTTCTTCTTTTGGATATTCCACAAAATATTTATTTGATTTGGTCCGATCTTATCATAGGAATGACGTTTAACAAGCGCCATACATCCCAAATCTGCGCATTTAGACATACTAGGACATTTCCTAATACATATCTTATATAGCGTCTTTAAATCGTTTTAGTGAGATTTAATATAATTGTTCTCAATTCAATTTATTGTAAGATCTATATGACTTATCTTGGTCGTACCATATCTTATGAGGTTTGATTACTCCTTTCAGGCACACCATTTCAACATAGTGTTCTAGGTGGTGTGAGTCGTGAAACAATTTCAAAATCATCTGGATAGTCATTAAATTTATTGGCTTAATTATTCTCTTTCGAACTGTTCGAAAGTATTTATTTTCTATTGAAATTGGTTTATAACTTCACTTTGAATTCTTTGAACTTTTCAAAGGATTCGGATATGTGTCTCATAAGATACACACATCTGCATCTACTGGTATCATCAGTAAATGTAATGAAGTAATAAAATCTACCTCTAATTTATGTATTTATTGCTCCATGTACATCATTATATACGAGACCTAATACATATTGCTCGTTCACTGTGTCACGTGAAAAGTGATTCAGTTATTTTCCTTAATAAACAAGATTTGCATTCTTCATATGATTCAAAATCGAATGATTTCAAAAGTCCATCATTATGGAGTTTTGATTTACTTCCTTGTTTACTGGGCTAACTGGTAATACTAAAGGTATATTGGATTTAAATCACTAAATTTAATCCATTAATGTCAAATACATTATACTTAAAGATTTACAAAGATTATTAACTATTTGTGAAATTCCATACGATATTTCATTTAAATAAAATGAATAACAATTGTTCTTTTATTACAAATGAAATTCAAACTTGTCTGAACAAGATTTATAGTAACTTTTATTTTATATGGAATTTCATAGTAACAATTATTTTATTAATTTTATTAAGCCAGTATACACAACAAGAATCAACTTTCTATGGATAATCCAGCAACTTTTGTTTCATTTCCATTCGTAAGTCCACTTGTCATTTTATCAGATTTCTACTTATTTTGCAATTTATGTAAAATAACATACATTTATGTGATTTATATCTAGTATCTAATACTAGAAATGTATAAGTAGATTGTTATAACATTTATATATTATTCGGTTGAAGTCATACCTCAACCTTTCATTTTAGATCCTTTATGTTTATATAACAATTACGTTTGATTTGTTTGAGGACAATCCTCAAATTTCAATATTAGTCAAGAAATTTGATTTAATTCAATTTATATCCTTCTTAAGGATTAATTTAAATTATCGAGTTATTTATTATTTAATATCTACATTAGATAATAAAATAATAACTGATTCTGTAATATTTATTTAATACAAAATTTTGACAATAAAAATTTATATTAACATAAATATGTAATTAAAATTAAAATACGCTCCCACTCAAATTAACATCCGTCTGTTTATATATGTAAATCATTATATACATATAATGGTGTTCCAAGATCCATATCTAGTCATGCCTTCACCCAGCTTTGGCTAAACTCAAAACACAACCTTTTAGGTAGACATCTTATGTCAATTATATCGTCTATATAACTCTTGGATCGCATGTTGAACAGTTTGTTCAATACTATTCATTTGCTCAAAATATATAGAATAATTAATGCTTCTGTCTCTTAGGCCATAATCGTATTATGCAGCCTAGTTAAATCAGACCCAATAATAGATTGGAGCACCACATTTTACTCCATCGCATATAACCAAAATAAAAGGTGCACAACGGTTTGGCGTTAGTTACATCCAGTGATTTTGGACAGTGATGAGTATATTATTGGAAGATGCCACCATGACTTAATATAACAAAATTATTTGCTTTAAAGGGAATTTGTAACTCGTAATGGAAAACAATTTCAGAGTTATTTACAAGTATCAAAATACACCAATTTATATTCATAATATAAATCGTATTTAATTAAAATATATGTCTATAGGATCATTCCTATATATTCCCTTTTTGATCATTTCAAAATTCATTGGCTATCTTAACTTAGGCATCAAATACCATATTAAATATAAAATTAATTTTTAATGACCAAATTTATTTTGAACACTTCACATGTATATAACATCCTCATGTTTATATAGCATCTAAATATCAAGTTAATAATATACGGAAGCATACATATATACAACCATCATAAGAGTTTAAACATTTTAACAATGTATGTTAAACAGACTGAATTACTCTTTTATCCTATCCGTATAATTACATATATTGCAAAACCATAACTAAACAGTTAAGCCATCGTATATGTTATTTTAGATGACACAACCCAGATTTTACAGCTACAATATCACATATGTAATCGATCTATGTATATAACTTCACGCAGCATCTGATCCATAACATTTACAGAGTTCAGATAAAATTAAACCTACAATGACTACTGCAATTACATCCATACATCTGAATATGTATATTATATTATCTAATACATAGGCAAACAGATAAACATTCTTTTATACAATTTGATATAAAAGATTCGAATACAAATGTACATATATTTCAGATAGAGCTTATACATAATATGTAAAAGACTGTTTTTTTTCTTTTCTGGAGGAGCAAAACAATTTTGCATCAATGTATATCCACCCTTGTCCACTGCCAGTCATACTGGTTCATGTCACTTTCTTAAACCTGCAAATAAGTTTATCCTTAAAATAAATAGATCAATATCTATTTGAAAATAAATAGTGTATCATGAAATGCAGTACATACATATATCAGATATATATATATATACACATGCATATAATACTGCTTAGATTTATCTACCTATATATACATATATATCAAATATATATATATATTTATACATAGGTAAACAACACAATCAGATATTGTTTGTTTGCAGGTTAATACAAGTTGATTTATAATCATTTCATTATGATATTGCTTATTTACACAATAATACTTGACCACGAAATGAGAAATACAAACTCTACATCTACAGTTTGTCATATAATCCAAGAAGGTGTGATATTAAGCATCCCATGTATTATACAATCCTAATTGTATAATGCTTTGGTTACTCATATATATAACTATTATATAATAAACTATTACAGCCAAATTGATAGCATCACTCATCATATCATTTATATGAATATGCTGTCAACATACCTAGATGTTTTGACCATAACAGAGCTGATATGTACTCTTTAATCTTGTAGCACATTCCTATCAAACATGTTCATTCATTTGAGAAATATTCCAAAAGAAAAGGAAATAACTTATGCCAAACAGTTTCAAAAACAAACATTACTAATTCATGTTTGCCTTATAGCTTATGAATAGCATATAATCCATGTCCAGGAAACAGAAAATCCTTATTTATACAACTTTAACTTCATGACATATATATAAATTTGATGTATAAATGTATTGTAATGAAAGCACATATATGGATGCAACTATATTTACATCGAGTTCTGTAAAGCTACCAAAATCATTACAGGTACAGTCCACATGAGTTTAAAATATAAATGCAACTTTTGCATCCATTTATGATATGCAAATCAAATTTGCATTATCACTTAAATGATCACTGTATATGAAACTTATTTATAATGGCAAACTATTGTTCAATGTACATACATATGTAAAATCAACATAGTATCTCAATACTATTATTTATACTGATATAATAGCAGATATTAAATCATATTTATATCAGCATTTATATTGTATAAGTATTATATATATATATATACATTAATATAAATATACTAAGTATTTTAAAGTTAAACAGCAGATTATACTTGCTGTAAATCTTTTAAAACCTGATTTGCAACTATTTTACTCATCATTATAAATAAAATTAGTGTTTAAACACCTAAATGAATCTCCTTATATGCCACAGGCTATAATCGAAATTATACGCATAACATGATTTATAAATTTGTAAACTAACAATCATGAACAGTTTATACAAAGTGCAGTTTGTACTTGTATAAATTTGCTGACATTAATAGGTGTTCAAATGAAAATCAAAACAGAAAATAGGATTTTGAATCAGATTTCCTGTACATGTATGTCAGTACATACATGTTAATATATTCAAGCAATAAGTGTATACAATATTTCAAGTCAAAAAAATCAATCAATTATATACATACTCTATGTATATATTTGTATATGCAACACAGTGTAAACATATCATATACGTCTACTTATATAAGAGGTGGATCCATCTAAAATTATACAATGTAGATATATAGCCAAGTGCCAAAACAAATCATTCATTTGTTTATTTAATACAATCAGTGGTTAAATTCATGAAGTAACTCTTTGAAATGGTTCATGAAAAATAGTTCCAAACTATATTTATAGTATTCAGATCGGGTTTCACCACAGCAATTAAGCACACAAAATAAATTGTAAACCAGACATGTTGATTTCACATCATCAATCATGATATAATGAATCTAGTAAGAATTCAAAATTAATATCATATATCAATTCATGATTCCATCCAGTTTATTTTATATCAAATATAAAATCATTTATGGAATTACAGTTTTTATTTCTTATATCAAATACTGATTTAATTTCAGTGAAACATTTTCACTTCTGGAATACATTTTGCCATAGATTCTTAAGTTGTAATTACACTGACTTTAATACCTTTGAATCAAACAAAATTTTATTGTAAATGTGACACTGTTTAGTTGTTAAGAGGTCTAAAATAAAATAATGTAAAAAAAAATTGATATCTAATATTGATTTTGTTTAAACATAATAATTTTATTTCAGAGTTTACTTTGTTAAAACTAGACAGATCCAAGTTCATGATTAATAACATGAAAATGCATTACCAAAGGGAATTCATCAGCGAATCTCTTATCCAACTAATTTGATCAACAGTCAAATTAATTCCTTTTGATAAGATGAGATTAGGATGCATACATATACAAATATATATAATTTATTTAAAGTAAAACTATTCTTAAAAGGATCTTACTGATCTATCCATCAGTAAAACAGATTTAAAATAACAGTGAAACAGTTTCACCTTTAAAATTTGTTTAGATCTTGACTTCATGATTTTGTTATAACCATTTACTAGTGATCTTTGAACGTTAGAGTGATCTAACAGTTCATAGATCCAAAACCATGTTTATGTAATCAGACAGATTATAAACAGATAATCTATCTGACAAATTTTGGCATGTAAGAATTGGGATTTTAAATACATATGAATACCATATATTGATTCTAGAATGTTAACTAATAACAAAACAAAATTTTGTTAATTATAAAACATTTCATACTGTTGATCCACTGTCTTTCATATTTCAGATCGAATCAAATATCTAAAACATGTAGATTCAACATACCAATCTTTGTGCTCATGTTTCAATCTCGTAAGATTTAGCAAATAAAATCAAGATCTGATATTGATTTTATTTTAGTTAAAACAATTTTAATGCAGTAATCATTACAATCGACAATCCCTACCAAACAAAACAGAGTCAAAACCCTAAAATCAAAATTCAATTCCAAGATATTTACAACGAATCAAACATCCAAAACCCAAAATTACTGTTCAATATACTATATCTCGCAAAGCCATAGCTCCGATACCATTGAAGGAATTTTAATCGGTTTGATCGATTTCAAATTCAACGATTTAACAATTTAAACTTGGATCTATTGCGAGAATAATAAATCAAAACTAGTATTGATTAGGATTTCATACCTACTGTAATTGATTTCGGAATCATCGGAAGGAGATTGAACTCGTTGAAGATGGATGGATCGAATCAACAGGCTCGACAAATCGCTGGCCCTCTATGGTATCCACGAGAACACCTTATCCTTGATCAAATCGAAGAAGAAACTAAAGGAGCGAACGGTACTAGCCGCCATCAAAGATTCTAGGGTTTTGGAGTAAGTCTTATCTGTCGGTTTAGGATCTCATCCGTATATCTAGTTTTTGGGTTAGCATATATATATAAAAGGAAATTAAAAGAATATCCCTTTATAACACTTGTTAACCTAAAATAAGGAATCTCCCGAATACTTGCTCCAACTTCGAATAAAATATCAACAAATTGATATATTTTATTCTTCTAGAATATTTTCTCCTTTATAATGTTCTATACCGTGTGACCCTATAGGCTCTCACAGCGTTTGCAACAGTTTAAACAAATTCAAACTATAAACAATGAGTGGCGTCTAGTAACACATCATTGTTACCCAAGCTATAATAGTAATGATTCAATACAACCTTTGTGAATAGTGTCTCAATATAATTTAATCCTTTTAACCGTTATATCCAAGATTAAACTGAAGGCATGGTTCGTATCATCCTCTTTTTAATTTAATCTGTTTTCTTAATCAATGAGTAGACTGTTCAGAACAAATCAATATTTGAGCACGGCCATGCATTTCACAGTCTCACTCAATTAAGAGGCCCATGGATATCACTACGACTATATCGTAGGGTTAAATTCCATCTATATCATTCATAATTTTCATTCGATTTGAGATATATCCAATAATCACCGTTATCATTACTCTGTTACGAAATAACTTTAGATGATATCAAAACACAAATATCCTCGAATAAAATTATAATGATTTCAGGTCTAAGGACCATTACATCACTGTCACTATGAGAACAACTTATGATACTGTTGATTATATTCCATGTAGTTATCTCATGGTGGGTCAGCCCAATACGATATTCTCTAATACGTATTTATATCTTGACTTTAATATCACATACATTAATGATCAATGAGATGTGATCATCAGTCAATCAATATACTAGTCTCAATGCTTTATTGTTGTCCTGTATAAACAATAAAACCTGACTAGGGACATTTAAGAATTATAACACTTAATAATTATATAATCTCAAATTCAGTCTTACTCGAACTATATAATTCCGTATTATTATTATTCTAAGGACTTCTATTATATTATTATTTATATTACACAGTAAATTCAATATAATAGAATAATATTTTATTCCAAATAAAATAATAACATCAACAGTGTTATCAATCTCATCAAATGAATTGCCTCTAGGGCACAAACTCTAACAGATAGACCTTTAGTAGTGACGAACCCGATTGGTGGTTCGACTAGTTTTGGCATGATTTATTGTAACGTGGTCTTATCGAGTCATGGCTGTATGTTTCCTTGTGATTGCTTTGTTTTGGGCTTTACTGGGTTTAGCATTATTTTGGGGAGTCGATCTACTCCAAAGGAATAGGGTGGTATTAGGTACCTACCTAGTAATGGCGATAGTAACTGGAGTTAAGGAAGCTAAGAGGTTATCGTTGAAATAAGTTCTAGTTGTCTCTGGGAGGCAAATGAGTACTCCAGTGCTAGATTGTTTTGCTAGTATCACCCCATGAGGATTGTCCGAACTCGGAGGAGATGTTCCTTGGGTGCTTGTCTGATATTGGTTTAGGCCTTTGGGGCTTGTGCTTGGGGAATGTCGATTTTGACTAGGATGGGTTGCGTGAGGGGTAAATTGTTGTTGTGATTTTTCATTGGATTATATCTTGGCTTACTCGAGGAGTGATGGGAAGACGGAACATGATAAGACTGTTCAATGGTATAGATTGCCCAGAGTTAGACTCGATAGGGTTATGAGATTGCTCGAGTGGGACTCGAGAAAGATGCAAAGTAATGGATTGTTTAGGACCCTATGTTGATGTTCTCTATTGGATAGTAGAACTTTGAAAGAATAGGATGTTTTCGTTGATCGTGGAAGATACAACGAAGATTAGGGCGATTCAAGTTGGACTTGAACTCGTAAAAGAAAATGGGTGTTCGTTGATCTTGGAGATGCAACGAATGGGGAGACGACTGACGTTGGACTAGAGTTTGTCACTAATGGATACTCAAGACTGGGTCTGAGTTATAGATTGACTCGAGTTAGACTCGAGAAGGCTGCAAGGAATTGGATTCAGCTCGAGTTGGACTCGAGAGGGTAGCAAGAAAATGGATAGACTTGGGTTGGTCTCAAGTATTTTAGGAGGACTAAAAGCAGGGGTATCTGGGGACACCCGTTACCTTGGATCCATTGGACGTGATCTAGTTATCCTTGGAGGATAAACATACGTTGGACGTACGGTAGTCCGATTGGAGGCTGGGCTTCCATTAGTTTAATTATCCTTGGAGGATAAACGTACGTTGGACGTACGGTAGTCCGAAGGGAGGCAGGGCTTCCATTGGCCTGGGATTGGTTGGACCAGTCAAGTAGGCATCGGTGCATGTATGGAGGCTGGGCTTCCATTAGTTATTGATGTTGGTTAGACCAGACATACTAGAATCGACATATTGGGATTGGTTAGACCAATCATGTAGGTGTCGATGTGTTTATGAATTTAGCAGGTGCTATGTAGGACTTGTTTGATGGATGTTATGGTTGCTATGTTTGTTCCTATCTTTCTTCTCTTGAGTAGACTATCACCTGTAGGGTTCCAGCGATGGGGAACAAAGTGATTGTAGTAGGACTATGAGCCAGTGCAGTAGAGTCGTCATGACTCGAGGGGCAAAGTTGACATAGTAAATGATTAGTAAGGCTATGAGCCAGTGCAGTGGAGTTGTTATGACTTCATGGGGCCGAGTGGACATAGCAAAGGACTAGTGGCTATGGATCAGTGCAGTGGAGTCGCCATGACTCCATGGGGCAGAGTGATCATAGTAAAGGATTTGGGTGCAGTACTAGTTGCATTGAGTAGGAGATATGCCAGTTTAGGGGTTTTGTTTCTAGGATGGAAGCAACTAGAGTATGTCACAGGATATGATTTCGGGCCCAAGAGTGAATTGGATTCAGAAACGCTAGTAAGCTTGACGATTAGATCGATTTTGATTGAGTGGATTGGTTCCAGTTAGAAGGACGATCCTAACCTATTGGAAACCATCTCTAGGGTAGAGATGGGTATCGATGGAAAGAGAATGATCAAATAAGGATTTGATCGAGAAGGGTGGCTTCGAAAGAATAAGGGACTAGTTGTACCCAACGTAAATGGACTGAGAGGTGAAGTGCTTAGAGCATATCATCACTCGAAATTGACTATACATCCCAGTGGTAACAAGAAGTATTGAGACATAGAGCAGATCTACTACTGGGAAGGGATAAAGATAGGCAGAAGGCTTATCTCGATAAGAGACGTAGAGATTTGGGATTCTTCGTTAACGACTTGGTGTTTGTCGGATCTCTCCATAGAGAATGTGATTCGGATTGGTTGGAGAGGTAAGTTAGCACCAAGATTTGTTGGTCCATTCCCAGTCCTCGAGCAAGTTGGGAATTTGGCGTATGAGGTAGAGCTACCTGACAAGATGGCGGGAGTTCACAACGTATTTCATGTTTCCCAGTTAAGGAAATTCGTGCACGACCCTAGTGTGGCTATTTCACCTGATCAGTTGGATAACATCGAAGTTGAACTCGAGGCGGTTGGGAACCGCAAGTCTATGCGTATTGTTGGGAACGATACGAAGCAGCTTCGAAGGAAGGCGGTGAAACTAGTCAAAGTCCAGTGGGGTGAGAATGAAAAAGACCGTATTTGGCAAACAGAGAAAGATATAAGGAAGAAGTATCCAGAACTCTTTGCCTGGTAAGGTTTTGGTAGTGATAGTTTCTTCCCTTGTTAGTAAACCGCATGCTAGGATAGACTTGTTTTTCATGTTGATTGTTGTTTATGGTTGATAGGCATGCAGAACCCTTTTTGTGTTTTGGTTAGGGAATTTCGAGGGCGAAATTTCTTAAGGGGGGAAGAGTGTAACGACCCGCATTCTACGCATCATAGGATCGTGGAATATTTTTTTCTTTCACATACGAAGTCGTATGTTCATGTAATTTTGGGAGACGATTATTGGGGTCATTTCCCATGTTCATGATTTTTGCTGATTTTTATATGACCGTTTTGCCCCTAGCTGATCTTGTTTCGTCCATAACTTTTGATTGGAAAGGAGCTTTGACCTGAAACCACTTCCATTGAATTCGAATGATGGTTTCTCTTTCCGTAGAGTGGTTACATTAGCCAAACGGACTTACCGTTTGGGAGATATGGCTGAAACAAGGTTTAGAAGGTGAAAAACAGCTAATTGGGCTTAACCGGGTGATTAGCAACTAGGCCCAATGGGGGATTTCGGGATTTGGGGTATTTAAGGGCTTCTAGGGTTAGGATTTCGGTTTTAGACTCATTTTTCTAGCCGCCACTTACCTCCTTCAAGCTCTAGCAATGACCTCGACCTTCTAATTTCATCCCAAATCGTCTCTAATCACTTTCTAATCGAAATTAAGCAAAACTACATCAAATCAAGGGAGGGTAGCACCAAATCAGAGAGAGAGCTGCTGGAACACATAGGGATTGGATCCAAATCAGAGATTATTTCAGATCTAAAGTTTTTTTGTGGCTAAGGTGAGTGATTTGCATTGTTTTCACTAATTATGGCTAGTTATGGTAATTAGCGAAGATTAGCGAAATTATGGCTCAGAAAAATCTAGAAAAATTCCTAAAATTCTAAAACATCATTTTATGTCTCTGATATGAATTTGGGTTAATTTCGACTAATTTTGCAAATCCCGGAATTTGGGGGATTAAGGGGTGATTTGTGATAATTAGCGAATTTATGCATGTTAAAAATCTGAAAAAATATTTATAAATTGCTAAATATTGTTTTAGACCTCTGTTAGAAGTTTGGGTTAATTTGGTTAAGTTTTGTTAATCCCATGCTTAGTTGTTCTTAAACATGCTTAAGGGGAAATATGGGATTTTTGCTATGTTTGATCCATTTTAACCCATCATATTGTTGTTTTCGTGTTTGAGGTCACTTCTACTTGTTGCTATGACTCTATGGTTTGCTTTGCAATTGATCAGAATAGTTAGATTGGTCAAAAACGCCGTCGAATGGCATAAAACAGTCGCTAGAAGAGTGCAGGAAATTGCGCAGAACCGGATCGGATCGCCACAGGTACCACGATCCGCCCCCTCTTCTCCGACCCGACCCGATCGCATGCCATCTCCACGAGTCGACCATACCCCACGATCTACTCCACTCCGAAGGCCACGGACTAGAGGCCGACGCACGAGGCACTTCAAGTATCACGAGACGTGGACCAGGGGAGACCCACGACCCGATCCGGGAGTGTCGCCACGACCAGGAGCTGGAACCACGGACCGATCCAACATGGGTGGAGTAACACAATCCGAACTAGAGTGGTGCGATCCGCGAACCGATGGAGGAGAAGAACGATCCGAACCTGGAGGGAAACCACGACCTGAAGCAACGTGAAGCGAAGAAAGGAAGACCGATCCGAAAGAGATGCTGACCAAAACCCGGGATGCAAAGGTAGTCCAAGTGGAAGTTAGATGTAACGACCTGTATTCTACACATCATAGGATTGTAGAATATTTATTTCCTTCCCGTATGAGGTTGTATGGTCATGTAACTTTGGGAAATATCTATTAGAGTCATTTCCCATGTTCAAGATTTTTGTCGATTTTTAAATGACCATTTTGCCCCTAGATGGTACTGTTTTGGCCATAACTTTTGATTGGAAAGGAATTTTGACCTGAAACCACTTCCATTTGACTCGTTTGATGGTTTACCTTTCCGTAGAGTGGTCATATTAGCCAAACGGACTTACCGTTTGGGAGATATGGCTGAAATAAGGTTTGGAGGGTGAAAAACTGCTTAACCGGGCCAAATCGGGTGATTAGTGGATAGGCCCATAACCCATTTCGGGATTAGGGTTATGGGGGCGCTGAAATGAGATAGAGGATCATTCCATTTCAGTTTTCTAGCCTCCACTTATCACCAAGGAACCCTAAAAATGGCCTTCAACCTCTAAATCACCTCCAAATCATCTCTTGGACAAGGATTAAGCTTAACAACCCCTAATCAAGGAAGATCTTCACCAAAGCAACATAGGAGCTGCTGCTTGGTATTGAGATTCACATCAAATCAGAGAATTATTTCAGATCTTAGTTTATTTGTGGCTAAGGTGAGTGATTTGCATAGTTTTGCACTAATTATGGCTAATTAGGGGTGATTAGTGTTAATTAGCGAATTTAAACATGATAAAATTCTGGGAAAATGTTTATAAAATTCGGAATGATGTTTTAGACCTCTGATATGAATTTGGGTTAATTTGGTTAAGTTTTGCTAATCCTATCATTAGTTTCACCTAAACATGCTTAAGGGAAAATATGGGATTTTGAGTATGTTTGATCCACTTTAACCTATCATGTTGATGTTTTGATGTTTGTGGTTGATTATGCATGTTGCTATGACTGTATGAAATGCTTTGTGATTGACTAGAATAGTTAGAATGGTCGAAAACGCCGTCGAATGGTGTAAACTGCTCACTGGAAGAACTGCAGGAAATTGCAGGCAGGATCGGATCGGACCCCCTTTACCCGACCCGAACCGATCGTGGGCACATGCCACGATCCGAATCGAGGACACGATCCGATGGGAAGAAGAGTATGAGTCCGAACCGCGCCAGCAACCCCGACCCGATCCGCCCATGAAGGGTGAGCACGATCCGTCGACCTGGAGAAGTGCTTTCCGACCCGAACCTCTTGAAGGACCACGACCCGATCCGAAGGAGCTTGTCACGAACCGATCTGTGGCGATTGACTTGGAGACCCCGACCCGATCCGCTGAGGGGTACTCGAACCGATCCGATGGAGCTGGAGGACCACGAGTTGATGACGTGACCCGATCCGAATGAGGGAACCCGATCCGAACCGTGGTGACGAGGAAACGAGACTCCGAACCGATCCGATCTGAGGACGACGACCCGATCCGATCTGGTGATGACCAATAACCCGAGATGCAAAGGTAGTCCAAATGGAAGTTAGAGCTCAGGATCCAGTTGGGAACCAATGAGTTCACTTCATGGTTGGACTTTGTTGCGGGACGTATGCTAAGGAGTTGTCGACGTTCATAACTTCGATTCACCACTAAAAAAGAATGATGGGCTACTTATCAGTGCAGTAGGGTCATTCTGACCTAAGGGGCAAGGTGATGGTAGCAAGACTACGTTATCAGTGTAGTAGGGTCATTATGACCTGAGGGGCAAGGTGATGCGTAGTAAGACTATGAGCCAGCGCAGATGGGATGAATAACTCCATGGGGCAAGTGGACATAGTAAGGATTGGTAAGGCTATGAGCCAGTGCAGTGGGGTTCTTGTGACTCCATGGGGCAAAGTGGACATAGCAAAGGATTAGTGGTTATGTTATCAGTGCAGTGAAGCCATTTATGACTTCATGGGGCAGAGTGATCGTAGCAAGGTATGTTGGGTGATCGAAGTGGTGAATATCGTATGCTTTACGCACTGAGTGAGAGATGTGAGGATGGATGCTATGTTTGATTGATTGCCATCCCTATGACATGCACACCTCCCCCACCTCCGTATCTTTATATTGTTTTATATGATACCTTAGAGTGTTGTACAGTATGTAGTGCTAACTCTTTGGTTGCAGGTCTAGGTTTAGGTATGTTTTAGTCTACCTGTTATTGTTTACTTTAGATGCTTATCGCTCATACCAGGCTTTATGTCTGACCCAGAGTTTTATGTCTCCTCTTATTACTCTGGGTGCTCACACGAGCAGACTAGAGACAGGTTAGCTGGTGATGCGCGAGTAGCTGATTCGGAGGCGGGAAGGAGGCTTCCACGTATGATATATATATATATATATATATATATATATATATATATATATATATATATATACACATTCTCCTTGTGTCGTTGGTGGTCGCTACTTGAGCATTAGTAGTGTACCTCCTTTATCTTACTTTTTCTTTGAGACAGTTTGAAAGTTGTAATAAGCTGTATTTTGGATTTCCGCTGCTACGATGTTTAGTTCTGATTTTCAGCTTATGCATTGTCTCTCCTGTTTTATGTCAAGTATGTTATTATTATATTTTGTTCTATGCGCTGTGAGACATTCTACAGGTTCTTTGTATGATCATTTCCTTCTTCCCTTTCCTTCTGACGACCCGTTCCGTGCTAACTGGACATGTGTACAACGCACTTTTGGAGTAAATGTCGGTTGGTGCGGGGCGGCCG
This sequence comes from Allium sativum, assembly GCA_030737875.1. Taxonomy (NCBI): domain Eukaryota; kingdom Viridiplantae; phylum Streptophyta; class Magnoliopsida; order Asparagales; family Amaryllidaceae; genus Allium; species Allium sativum. The sequence continues at coordinate 862,143,420 of CM060922.1, forward strand.
TCACACTTGGTATCAGAGCTCTAGGTTGCGTAGTTAACCTAGGGAAAGACACTAGGGAGAGTTAGTACGTATATGAGAGCACATATTTGTGATTACTTTGGTTTTCAAAAGCTATGTATATATATACTATTAGTAGTATAAGAATGAAGTCGCACTGCACTAGCACCACTATGGGGTCGTTAATCGCTTCTCTTTTTCAGATTGACGATTAGCCGAGACACGAGGGGTGCTGGTAGAGGGACCAACCAAGGGAATGCCGCTGACATGAGGGCAATGTTTACTAACCTCGTGAGAGACATGCTTAGAGAAGTGCAAGGGGCAGTTCCCAATCCTGGAGTTGGTGTTGGCCCAGTAGTGCAGGCGCCTAGGGTCGATTTCGCCAAGTTGTGCAAGGATTACACTAATCTTGGTGGAAAGCCGTTCCACGGAACGGAGTCGGCCACAGATGTTCAAGATTGGATGGATAGCTGTGATCGTATCTTCGATGACTTGGGTCTTGAGGATGCGATGAAGAGAAGGCTAGCGTCTCGTCAGCTGCAAGGGCGAGCGATGAATTGGTGGAATGCCATTAGAACAACTACTCCAGAGGACCAGGTTACTTGGGTTCAGTTCAAGGCTCGCTTTAGCGAGAAGTTCATTCCAGCTGCCCAGAAGTCAGTGTTGTTTAAGAGGTTCTTGGAACTCAAGCAGAACATAAGGGCAGTTTCTGATTATATTGTTGAGTTCGACACTTTGTCGAAGTATGGACTGTCTCTCATTGACACTCCTGAAAAGAAGAATGAGAAGTTCATTACTGGTTTGGATGGATACTTGGGGGAAAGGCTTATCAACCACATCGATGAGACTTTTGAATCGATCGTGGGAAAAGCTTTGAGATCAGAGAGCCTTTACCCTAAGTCAAAGACTGAGGCTGCATCTGCAGAAGGGCCAAGGCCGCAAGCAGGCGGTGGAGGCAAGAATAGCTCTCAGAATAAGAGGAAGCAGGACCAATCTAAAGGTGGCCAGAAAAAGAGCAAGAAGGATGTTGAGTGCTTCAGCTGTTGAAAGAAGGGCCATTATGCTAAAGAATGTTGGGCCAAGCCAGTGGAAAGGAAGTGCTACAACCGTGGTCAAATGGGACATCAGAAGGATAAGTGTCCGCAACCTCTTAAGGAGAAGCAGATTGTGAAAGCATATGCTCTTGATGCTATTCCTTCTTCGTCGAATGCCCCAACTGCGGCGGAGAAAGGAAAAAATGTTGTTATTCAAGGTATGCTTTCTATTTATGATGTACCAGTTCGAGTTTTGTTTGATACTGGGGCTTCCCGTTCCTTCATATCTAGTGACCTGGTAGATAGGTTGGGACTGGAACCCGAGATAGTCGATAGACCATTGATTGTGATGAACCCGATTGGTGGTTCGATTAGCCTTAGTATGATTTGCAGGAATTTGGTCTTATCGAGTCATGGCTGTATGTTTATATGTGATTGCTTTGTTTTGGGCTTTACTGGGTATGGCATTATATTGGGAGTCGATTGGCTCCAAAGATACGGGGGGGGGGGGGGTGGTAGACTGTGAGGGCTTTTTGGTGACAGTGAGGGCGGATGATGGGCGGAGGGTAGTGTTTGGTAGTCTACCTAGTGATGGGGTTATGGCTAGTTTTGTAAATTCACTCGACATCCCGCAGGATGAGTTGTCAGATGTGCCCGTGGTTGGCCAGTATCCGGACGTCTTCGAGGAGGTGACCGGGCTTCCACTACACCGAGAGATTGAGTTCCGTATTGATTTAGTGAAAGATGCCAGACCTATAGTGATGCCACTTCGTCGTATGGCACCAAGGGAGCAGCGAGAGCTCGGGGTGCAAGTCAGCAATCTTTTGAAGAAGGGATTTATTAGGAGGAGTGTCTCCAAGTGGGGAGCACCAGTTGTGTTTGCCACTAAGGAAGATGGTTCCCTTCGTTTGTGTGTGGACTATCGCGAGTTGAATAAGGTGACGAGGAAGAATAAGTATCCTCTACCGTGGATAGATGATTTGTTTATCAACTGGAAGGAGCAAGAGTGTTCTCCCAGTTGGACCTCGCGACAGGATTTCATCAGCTTCGAGTTGCGGATGAGAGTGTTCCGAAAACGGCATTTAGGACGCCGTCTGGATTTTATGAGTGGTTGGTCATGCCATTTGGGTTGACCAATGCACCAGCCTATTTTGTGGATCTTATGAATCGAGTTTTCAGAGATCAGTTGAATAAGTTTGTTCTTGTGTTCGTGGATGATATCCTTGTTTATTCAAGGACAGAGGAGGAACACAAGGGACACTTGAGTATAGTGATGGAGGTGTTGAGAAAACACCAATTGAAAGCGAAATTCTCTAAGTGTCATTTTTGGAGAAGGGAAGTGAGATTCTTGGGTCATGTAGTTTCAGAGAGTGGTATTGTCGTGGACCCTGCGAAGGTGGCTACGGTACAGGATTGGCCTACACCCAAGAATGTAATAGATGTGAGAAGTTTCTTGGGATTAGCTGGATATTATCGTAAGTTTATCCAGGACTTCTCCAAGATAGCAGCACCGTTGACTCAGTTGACTAAGAAGAATCAGTCCTTCGTCTGGGACGGAGTGTGTGAGGATGCCTTCAAGAGTCTAAAAGAGAAGTTGACGCGTGCGCCAGTGTTAATCATTCCTAAAGGGAATGAAGAGATGACGGTATACACGGATGCTTATGGTACCGGACTGGGTGCAGTATTGATGCAAGAAGGTAGGGTTGTAGCTTATGCTAGTCGACAGCTAAAGCCGCATGAGAAGAAGTATCCTACCCATGATTTGGAATTGGCAGCGATTGTGTTTGCGCTGAAGATGTGGAGACACTATCTCTTGGGAGAAAGATTTGAGTTGTTTACTGATCATAAATCGTTAAAGTATCTCTTCTCCCAGAAAGATCTGAATCTCCGTCAGCAGAGATGTTTAGAGTTCTTGGCTTCGTATGATTTTGATATCGCGTACACACCTGGGAAAGGTAATGCGGTAGTCGATGCCTTGAGTAGGAGACATGCCAGCTTAGGGGCAATGTTTCTTGAATGGAAGCAACTGGAGCATATCGCGGGGTTTGATTTCAGACCAAAGTGCGAATTGGATCCAGTCATGCTAGCTAGTTTGACGATCAGACCCACTTTGATAGAGCGGATTGGTTCCAGCCAGAGGAACGATCCTAATCTATTGGAAGTCATATCCAAGTTAGAGATGAACATCGACGGTGAGGAGATGAATGCGTATGGGCTTGATCGAGATGGACGGCTTCGGAAGAATGGAAGGCTAGTTGTGCCCAACGTGAATGGATTGAGAGATGAAGTGCTTAGAGAATGTCATCACTCAAAACTGACTATACATCCCGGTGGTAATAAGATGTATCGAGACATGAGACAGACTTACTACTGGGAAGGGATGAAAAGAGACGTTGGGAAGTTTATATCCAAATGCATGAATTGCCAGCTAGTTAAAGCCGAGAAAAAGAAGCCTAGTGGGTTATTGCAACCATTAGAAATTCCCAAATGGAAATGGGAGCAAGTCTCGATGGATTTCATCGATGGTTTACCAAGGACTAGATCGGGACATGACAGCATTTGGGTAATTGTGGATCGATTGACTAAGAGCGCAAGATTTATACCAGTCAAATCGACCAGGACGGCAGCCAAGTTGGCAGAATTGTATATGAAGTGGGTAGTGAGATTTCATGGAGTACCCAAAAGCATTGTGAGTGACCGAGACCCATTGTTCACTAGTGGGTTTTGGAAAAGCTTACAAGAGGCTCTAGGGTCAGGATTACATCTCAGTACCGCATATCATCCTCAGACCGACGGTCAGACGGAGAGGGTGAATCGTATATTGGAAGATCTTTTGAGAGCTTGTATATTGGATTTTGGTGGATCATGAGATGATCATTTGCATCTAGTAGAGTTTGCATATAATAATAGCTACCAATCCAGTATCGGTATGGCTCCATATGAAGCTTTGTATGGAAGACCGTGCAACTCACCATCATGTTGGATAGAGACTGGCGAGAAGTTTGTGCTTGGACCAGATGTGGTGAGGGAAACTTCCGATAAGATCAAGATCATTCAACAACGAATGAAAGCTGCCCAAGATAGGCAGAAGATCTATGCTGATAAGAGGAGAAGAGACTTGAAATTCTCCGTTGGTGACTTGGTGTTTGTCAAGATCTCTCCGTTGAAAAGCGTGATACGGTTTGGCAGGAGAGGCAAATTGGCACCAAGATTTGTTGGCCCATTCCCTATTCTTGAACTAGTCGGGAATTTGGCATATAGAGTTTGGCTTACCAGAGAAAATGGCGGGAGTTCACAATGTATTTCATGTTTCCCAACTAAGGAAGTTCGTTCACGACTCAGATATGACTATTTCACCTGATCAATTAAAGGACTTCGAAGTAGAACCCGAGGCGGTTGGGAACCGCAAGCCGATTCGTATTGTGGGGCACGATACGAAGCAACTTCGAAGGAAGGCGGTGAAGCTAGTCAAGGTTCAGTGGGGCGAGGACGAGAATGATTGTATTTGGGAGACAGAGGAGAGCATTGGGAAGGCATTCTAGAACTCTTTGCCTGGTAAGATTTACTTTGCAATTTAGTTTTCCGCATGCTAGGGTAGGCTTGTTTTGCTTGTTTTGCATGTTTGATTGTTGTTCTATGATTGATAGGCATGCGGGACCTTCGTGTGTGTTTTGATTAGGGAATTTCGAGGGGCGAAATTTCTTAAGGGGGGGAGAGTGTAACGACCCGTATTCTACACATCATAGGATTGTAGAATATTTATTTCCTTCCCGTATGAGGTTGTATGGTCATGTAACTTTGGGAAACATATATTATAGTCATTTCCCATGTTCATGATTTTTGTCGATTTTTAAATGACCATTTTGCCCCTAGTTGGTACTGTTTTGGCCATAACTTTTGAAGGAAAGAAATTTTGACCTGAAATCACTTCCATTTGATTCGTTTGATGGTTTACCTTTCCGTAGAGTGGTCATAATAGCCAAACGGACTTACCGTTTGGGAGATATGGCTGAAATAAGGTTTGGAGGGTGAAAAACTGCTTAACCGGGCCAAGTCGGGTGATTAGTGGATAGACCCATAACCCATTTCGGGATTAGGGTTATAGGGGGGCTGAAATGAGATAGAGGATCATTCCATTTCAGTTTTCTAGCCTCCACTTATCACCAAGGAACCCTAAAAATGGCCTCCAACCTCTAAATCACCTCCAAATCATCTCTTGGACAAGGATTAAGCTTAGCAACCCCTAATCAAGGAAGATCTTCACCAAAGCAACATAGGAGCTGCTGTTTGGCATTGAGATTCACATCAAATCAGAGAATTATTTCAGATCTTAGTTTATTTGTGGCTAAGGTGAGTGATTTGCATAGTTTTGCACTAATTATGGCTAATTAGGGGTGATTAGTGTTAATTAGCGAATTTAAATATGATAAAATTCTGGGAAAATGTTTATAAAATTCGGAATGAGGTTTTAGACCTCTGATATGAATTTGGGTTAATTTGGTTAAGTTTTGATAATCCTATCATTAGTTTCACCTAAACATGCTTAAGGGAAAATATGGGATTTTGGGTATGTTTGATCCACTTTAACCTATCATGTTCATGTTTTGATGTTTGTGGTTGATTATGCATGTTGCTATGACTGTATGAAATGCTTTGTGATTGACTAGAATAGTTAGAATGGTCGAAAACGCCGTCGAATGGCGTAAACTGCTCGCTGGAAGAACTGCAGGAAATTGCAGGCAGGATCGGATCGGACCCCCTTTACCCGACCAGAACCGATCGTGGGCACATGCCACGATCCGAATCGAGGACATGATCCGATGGGAAGAAGAGTACGAGTCCGAACCGCGCCAGCAACCCCGACCCGATCCGCCCATGAAGGGTGAGCACGATCCGTCGACCTGGAGAAGTGCTTTCCGACCCGAACCGCTTGAAGGACCACGACCCGATCCGAAGGAGCTTGTCACGAACCGATCTGTGGCGATTGACTTGGAGACCCCGACCCGATCCGCTGAGGGGTACTCGAACCGATCCGATGGAGCTGGAGGACCACGAGTTGATGGCGTGACCCCGATCCGAATGAGGGAACCCGATCCGAACCGTGGTGACGAGGAAACGGGACTCCGAACCGATCCGATCTGAGGACGACGACCCGATCCGATCTGGTGATGACCAATAACCCGAGATGCAAAGGTAGTCCAAATGGAAGTTAGAGCTCAGGATCCAGTTGGGAACCAATGAGTTCACTTCATGGTTGGACTTTGCTGCGAGACGTGTGCTAAGGAGTTGTCGACGTTCATAACTTCGATTCACCACTAAAAAAGAAGAATGGGCTACTTATCAGTGTAGTAGGGTCATTCTGACCTGAGGGGCAAGGTGATGGTAGCAAGACTACGTTATCAGTGCAGTAGGGTCATTATGACCTGAGGGGCAAGGTGATGCGTAGTAAGACTATGAGCCAGCGCAGATGGGGTGAATAACTCCATGGGGCAAGTGGACATAGTAAGGATTGGTAAGGCTATGAGCCAGTGCAGTGGGGTTCTTGTGACTCCATGGGGCAAAGTGGACATAGCAAAGGATTAGTGGCTACGTTATCAGTGCAGTGAAGCCATTTATGACTTCATGGGGCAGAGTGATCGTAGCAAGGTATGTAGGGTGATCGAAGTGGAGAATATCGTATGCTTTACGCACTGAGTGAGAGATGTGAGGATGGATGCTATGTTTGATTGATTGCCATCCCTATGACATGCACACCTCCCCCACCTCCGTATCTTTATATTGTTTGATATGATACCTTAGATTGTTGTACAGTATGTAGTGCTAACTCTTTGGTTGCAGGTCCAGGTTCAGGTATGTTTTAGTCTACCTGTTATTGTTCACTTTAGTTGCTTATCGCTCATACCAGGCTTTATGTCTGACCCAGAGTTTTATGTCTCCTCTTATTACTCTGGGTGCTCACACGAGCAGACTAGAGACAGGTTAGCTGGTGATGCGCGAGTAGCTGATTCGGAGGCGGGCAGGAGGCTTCCACGTATGATATATATATATATATATATATATATATATATATATATATATATATATATATATATATATACATTCTCCCTGTGTCATTGGTGGTCGCTACTTGGGCATTAGTAGTGTACCTCCTTTATCTTACTTTTGCTTTGAGACAGTTTGAAAGTTGTAATAAGCTGTATTTTGGATTTCCGCTGCTATGATGTTTAGTTCTGATTTTTAGCTTATGCACTGTCTCTCCTGTTTTATGTCAAGTATGTTATTATTATATTTTGTTCTATGCGCTGTGAGACATTTTACAGGTTTTTTGTATGTTCATTTCCTTCTTCCCTTTCCTTCTGACGACCCGTTCCGTACTAACTGGACATGTGTACATCGCACTTTTGGAGTAAATGTCGGTTGGTGCGGGGCGGGCCGTCACACTGCTCAGGATCCAGTTGGGAACCAATGAGTTCACTTCGTGATTGGGCTTTGCTGCGGGACATGTGCAAAGGGGTTGTCGGTATTCATAACTTTGGTTCACCACTGAGAGATGGATGGTGGGCTTGTAGTGATATTTATACGGGATTGGATTCCGTCATGGCCCAAAGTATTAGGTGACCAAAGTAGTGGATATCGTATGCTTTACGCACTGAGTGAGGGATGTGAGGATGATTGCCATGCTTGATTGTTTGACACCACTATGACATGCACACCCCCACCCCCGTATCTCTTACACAGTATGTTAGTGGCACCTTAGAGTATTGTACGGTATGTAGTGCTAACTCTTTGGTTGCAGGTCCAGGTTCAGGTATGATTGGATTATACCTGTTATTATTCTGTTTAGATGCTTATCGCTCATACCAGGCTTTATGTCTGACCCAGAGTTTTATGTCTCTTCTTATTACTCTGGGTGCTCACACGAGCAGACTAGAGATAGGTTAGCTGGTGATGTGCGAGTAGCTGATTCGGAGGCGAGCAGGAGGCTTCCACGTATGATATATAGATATTCTCCCTGTGTCGTTGGTGGTCGCTACTTGGGCATTAGTAGTGTACCTCCTTTATCTTACTTTTGTTTTTTGAGACAGTTTGGAAAGTTGTAATAAGCTGTATTTTGGATTTCCGCTGCTATGATGCTTAGTTCTGGTTTTCAGCTTATGCACTGTCTCTCCTGTTTTATGTCAAGTATGTTATTATTATATTTTGTTCTATGCGCTGTGAGACATATTACAGGTTCCTTGATTAGCCCATTCTCTTCTTTCTTTTTCTTCTGGCGACCGTCCCGTGCTAACTGGACATGTGTACAGCGCACTTTTGGAGTAAATGTTGGTTAGTGCGGGGCGGGCCGTCACATTGTCAAACTTGCCAACATCTCTGGATCTAATTCACACTTAGGTCATAAATCATATCACGCGATATACTCCAGTTGCTTCCATTCAAGAAACATAGCCCCTAAATTGGCATGACCCATACTCAACGCATCAGCTACAACATTGTCCTTCTCTGGTGTGTATGCGATATTGAAATCATATGAAGCCAAGAACTCTAACCATCTCTACTGACGAAGATCTCTGAAAGAAAAGGTACTTTAATGACTTATGATTGGTAAACAACTCGAATCTTTCTCCCAAGAGATAATGTCTCGACATCTTTAACACGAACATGAACGATGCCAATTTCAAAACATGGGTGGGATATCTTTTCTCATGCGGTTTCAGTTGCCGACTAGCCTAAGCCACAACCCTACCTCCTTACATCAGTACAGCACCTAGTCCGGTACCACAGGCATCCGTGTATACCGTCAACTCTTCTTTCCCCTTAGAAATAACTAACACTGGTGCACACATTAACTTCTCTTTTAGGGCTTTAAATGCATTCTCACACCTTTTTTCCCAAACATAAACTTGATTCTTTTTGGTCAACTGAGTTAACAGTTCCGCTATTTTGGAAAAGTCTTGGATAAACTTATGATAATATGCAGCTAACCCCAAGAAACTTCTCACGTCCATTGCATTATCGGGCGTAGACCAATCTTGCACCATAGCCACCTTCGTAGGATCCACGGAAATACCATTCTCTGAAACAACATGGTCCAAGAATGCAACGACCCAAATTTTCTCGATCCTAGTTGTCGACATAAGCTCAATGTCGACTATCCAAGCATCGGAAATACCGGATAGTTAATGAAAGAAAATAAAGGGTGAGAATAGATAAGATAGAAAATTAGAATAGAACAAGGAGAAGAACATCACAACATCAGAGTAAACACGAATCTCACAGCGAAACGAATAAATATATTTCATAACATAACTTTGAAATAAAACAGTATCTGTATACAATACCATTATTAGAGTCTAACGCTTACAACACAGCGGAAATAACAATAGCTATATAATCCTGAAGCCTCCTGCTCTAGCTCTTCAAGTATCTGTAACATCCCGACTACTTGACTGCCCATACAAAATTGGGCACCTAAGAGTTTAGGGAAAACAAAACCAAATAAACTCTGAGTCAGTCATGTGACTAGTGTGAACAAACTCCAACCATTTGTTTAACTTTTAAAATCCTTTTAAAACAAAGAATAATCGTAAGACCGATCCACACATAAACACCGATGGTTTTTACCTTACGATAACCCAAAAAATTTCTTTTAAAACCCATACTCTTCTGATATTATAATAATGTCTAAATCAAGTAAATAGCATTCTAATGGAAAACGCTTTCATCTCACGTTCCACATATATTATATAAAATCAAACACCTTGGGCTCTTATTGGGGTATGGATTCCAACTATGACAAGGTATGGATCCACCTTCCAATCAGTGTACTCTAGAAGCGATACACTGGAGTTCAACAGGAACATCTTGCAACTCAGCCACACATGACCGACCATTCATTTTGCTTGAATGTTCCAAATATATTGTCATCTTACGGTTGGTATACCAACATAACCATTCCCGGGAGATACAGAATCGAAAGAAGTAACAAATATGAATATTCTCTAGATGGTGACAATATATCCTAATTGGGTGCGACCCACTTAGCCAAGCTGCCCGCCTGATTTCTGTCATTTCCCAGTTGATGAGGCTTGAGGTCATAACGTATCTTTTAACAGATCATTCTTTCATTTACTTTGAATGCCACGTCGTCATACCCATCAAATCACAAATAGATTTCCCCAAAAATACCACGGGTATAAGCTAAGAGAAACGAATTCCTCCACCACCAATGTAAATACGTTTGAAACGATCAACTTACGCGACCTACCAAATATATTCTGTCAGACATTCGTCTATTCAAGTTGTCCTAGGACTGGACAATCCGAAGGAATTATTCTGTAAATCCATCTTAGGCAATTTCTACCTAGGATTTACTGAACAGCTCTTGCATAACTCCGCCTTCAAATATCATCATCATATTTGATTCGCAACGCTAATGCTATACGGAGTGGTTTTCAGATAATATATCTGATCCTGGTCACTCCGTATAGACAAAGGAAATGGCCAAAATCTTTTATAGTCGGTGATTTAACTATCAAAGGAAAACACGTATGCAAACAACCATATTATTTCCAGATGGAAATTCTATTGATCAATCATCATTTATCTCTAAATCAATTTATCATTAATTTATTCATTTACCCATTTCCTATTTCCATATATATACAGAAATTCTTATTTTCTAAATTTAGAAAATATACCTTATTAATATTGGAAAACGTTTCCGTTTTTATTCTCATCTTTATCTTCTCACATATATCAGTCTCTAACTGTAAACTAATAAGAGAACAACCGCATACACATTAACCCCGAAGGCCGAAACCAACATCAGATCGATACCCAGAAAGCCATTCAACTCAACTAATTTCCAGTCAGTTTCTAATTCCAGTAATTCCATTTAAATTCCTAATTCGAACCCCAAATTCCGTTATGATATTTTATTTGCAAAATATTTACTCTAATCTAATCTTTCACATAGAATGTGAATAATATTTCTTTATATAATTCTATTTGTTCTCCAAATAATTTCTTTTATAATTCAATTTGTTTCCTATAAATATTTCCCTTTTTAACATCCTATTTATTTCATATAAATATTTCCCTTTTCAACATCCTATTTATTTCATACAAAAATTTCATTCAATATTCACTATGAAAATTTTCTTTTTACATTACAGTATTTCATACGGTATTTAAAATACCAATTAACCAGACTAGTGTCATCATAATCAATCACAAATTATATATCACATCATATATCACAATATATGAAAATAAACAGTATTATAAATATTGAGGAATCCAGTTGGATCCCTCCAACCGGTTTCCCTGCATCACAGATGTTAAACAATATAAATAACATCGATTTCATTTCAATATGAAATATTCTGATAAACAGAATCAATATTTGATTAATGATTTATATATATATAGTTATCTATAATTTCAACCAATACATCAGCAATTTAACCAAGCAATCAATCATCATTTATCAATACTAGATTATATTTATGAAATATAAACTATACAGAGTTAGTGAGATTTACTCACATTGGACGATCATCGTTAAATAACGATAATTTTCAATTGAATCTGACAGACAATTTATTTCGCTATAAATTGTAACAAGCCCCATTTCACTCCTAACCAGTTCCATTGTGTAACCCCTGTCCATACGATCCCAACGGATCCTGTTTTGTCAAATTCCGATCCCGTATGATAAAGTTATGTATTTTACAAGTGGGTATAAACATTTTAAATAGCTCTAAATTAAATAACCTTGAATTTTACTTAAACCGAGCTTCACTTACATTGGCCCATCTCATTAAAACCCACCCGCACTACGGGTTCATCTTCTCCACTCCAGTAATTTGCTACCTGAAACGTTCCTTTACCATTATCGATCCGTTCTCCATCCTCTTTCACCTTAACCAAGTCACGATTCAACAAACCAACATCACCAAAATTCCTATCACCTCGAGCTCATCCCCTTCATAACCCTATCCCTCACATCGATGCCCTTGCCAGAATCGCGACCTGGGAAATCTCGCGCTGCCAAGAAGAAAACATGCGACACTGATGATAGCCGAACACCACCAAACTCGGCCTACAAGTGTGATTCTTACACAGGATTCAAGCGAATCAAACATCTCTCGATTTTGTTGTGCTTTGGATTTACTGTGAATTTTCAAAGATTTTCTTCTTCACGTTTGAACATATGGTGGCAGCGGAAAATGGGTTGACTACTGAAGAAATGAAAATAGGATTAGAATAGTGGGTGTATTTATAGAGAGAAAATACTATTTTTATATTCAATTATTTTATCAGTTTTTAATGTATCGCTATTTGTATTTATCATTAAAAATTCCTACGACCATATACAATACCCAAAAATCACGAAAATGGACACACAGCTACAGTTTGACATTACAGACCCAACGAAACTTGTTTCGTCGAATTCCGAGTCTGTATGCTCACACAACGTATTTTTAAAGGTCAAATTATTGGCTGTTTTTCACATTAAAATCCCGTATGGCCACATACTGACTGCAAAAATCACAAAAAATGAAATCTAGCAATAATTTAATATTGCGGATCCAACAAAATTAGTTTCACTGAAAACGGAGGTCATTTGCAAAACTGGCTATTTTTAAAGCTCTAAATAAACCCATTTAAATATAATACATTTAAAAATAACTAAATTAAATATAAATTAATATTATCGTATATATTTACAATAGAATACCATACAGCTCCAGAATATTCCTAGATGAATTTCTAACTCGATATTTCAAATCCCGATTAAATCGATATTCGATTTATAATGAAATTCCTTTTATATATCGTTATAAATTATATATGAATTCCATAGCGACTATTTTAAAATTTGATTTGGACATAAATCAAAAGCTACAAAACAAAATTCCGATTTTTCTCTTCCGTTAGAAAAATATACTTCACCAGCTCCAAACGTTTCCTGTTTCACAGAAATCCGATTTAAAACGGATTCTGTATATCCATTTAAAGTTCGAATCGCCAAATTACGAACTGCCGCGCCATTTCGAGCTTGATTATAATTATAATATAATTTATACGTTCAACCATCGTTAATTAAATATATTCGTTATTGTAATCAAATTCTAAACTGAATAATATAGTTTAAATAATCCAATTCACATCATATTGTGAATTCCACTATTTCCGACTATTTCGGAATTATAATATATTTTTATATTATAAATATTAATTAAATATTCCATAAAATTTAATTAAACAACCATTTTAATTCTGCAAATCACTATTTAAATATTTAAATAAATTAATTATTATACTGTAAAAATATGGGACATTACAAAGAACCTCACTTCCCTCCTCCAGAAGTGACACTTAGAAAATTTCGCTTTCAATTGGTGTTTCCTCAACACCTCCATCATCGACCTCAAATGTTCCTTGTGTTCTTTCTCTGTCCTCGAGTAAACCAAGATATCATCCATGAACATAAGGGCAAACTTAGTTAATTGATCTCTGAAAACCCTATTCATAAGATCCACAAAATATGCGGGTGCATTGGTCAACCCGAATGGCATGATCAACCACTCACAGAATCCAAACGGTGTCCGAAATGCTTTTTTAGGTATACTCTCAGTTGCTACTCGGAGCTGATGAAATTCTGTTGTGAGACCGAACTGGAGAACACTCTTGCTCCATCTAGTTGATCAAACAAATCTTCTATTCGTGGAAGAGGATACTTATTCTTCCTAGTCTCCTAGTCCAACTCGCGGTAGTCCGTAGGTAAGCGAAGGGAACCATCGGCCATAGTAGAAAATACAAATGGTGCTCCCCACTCAGAAACACTTCTTCAAATAAATCCCTTCTTCAAAACATTGCCTACTTTCACTTCGAGCTCTCGCTGCTCCCTTGGCGCCATACGACGAAGAGGCATCACTATAGGTCTGGTATCTTTCGCTAAATCAATCCAAAACTCGATTTGTCAGTGTGGTGGAAGTCCGGTCACTTCCTCAAAGATGTCCTGATATTCGCTATCAGTAGGCACATCTGATAACTCATCATGCGGGATGTCGAGTGAATTTAGAAAATTAGTCATCACCTCATCACTAGGTAGGCAACCCAATACCACCCTCCGCCCATCATCCGCTCGAATGGTTACCGAAGACCCCTCACAGTATACCACCACCCCATACCTTTGGAGCCAATCGACTCCCAAAATAATGTCAAACCCAGTAAAGCCCAAAACAAAGCAATCACAAGCAAACATACATCCATGACTCGATAAGACCAAATTACGACAAATTATACTAAGGCTAGTGGAACCACCGATCGAGTTCGTCATAACTAAAGGTCTATCGACAATCTCGGGTTTCAATTCCAACCTATCTACCAGGTCAATAGTTACGAAGGAATGGGAAGCCCCGGCATCAAATAATACTCGAACAGGAACATCATAAATAGAAAGCATACCTTGAATAACGACACCCTTTCCTTTCTTCGCCGCATTTGGGGCATTCGACGAAGAAGGAACAACGTTGATAGCATTTGTTTTCACGATCTGCTTCTCTTTAGGGGGTTGCAGACATTCATTCTTGAAATGTCCCACTTGGTCACAGTTGAAGCACTTTCTTTCCCTTGGCTTCGCTCGACAATCTCTGATATAGTGGCTCTTCTTGCCACAGCCAAAGCACTGGGCATCTTTCTTATTCTTCTTTTTCTGACCATCTTTTGTTTGGTTATGTTTCCTTTTATTCTGGGAATTCTTCTTGCCTACACCGCTTGCCTGCAGTTTTGGCTCATTCGCAGATGTAATAGCAACCCCGGTCTTTGACTTAGGGTAAAGGCTCTCTGATCTCAATGTCTTCCCCACAATAGATTTAAATGTCTCATTGATATGGTTTATAAGTCTTTCCCCCAAGTACCCATCTAGGCCAGTTATGAACTTCTCATTCTTCTTCTCAACAATATCAATAAGAGATAATCCATATTTCGATAAGGTATCGAATTCAGCAATATATTCCATGACTTCCCTACCATTCTGCTTAAGTTCCAAAAATTTCCTAAACAATTTTAATTTCTGAGCAGCTAGAATAAACTTGTCACTGAAGCAAGTCTTAAACTGATTTCAAGTAATTTGATCCTTGGGAGTAGTCGCTTTAATGGCATTCCACCAATTCACAACCCGTCCTTGTAGCTCACGCAATGTTAATTTTCTCTTCATTGCATCATTGATCCTCAAATCCTTGTAGATGCGCTCACAAATATCAAACCAATCTTGAACCTCTATAGCCAATTCGGTTCCACGGAACGGCTTCCCACCAAAACTAGTATAATCCTTGTTGAGCTTGGCGAAATCGGCTCTAGGTGCCTGTACTATTGCACCACCACAGTTAGTAACATTAGGAACTGCTCCCTGAGCATCCCTAAGCATCTCTCGCATGAAGGCAGTATACATCGTCCTCATATCAGGTACAATCTCATTATTGGCCCTTGAACCCGCTCCCTCTTCAACTCCTGATGCGGGGTTCCTTATCGTACTTCTCATATTTCGGCTCATCGTTCAATCTGTAAAGAGAAAAGGATTAACCATCTCCTTAGTGGTGCCAGGGCAGTGCGACTTTTTCATTAGATATACTAATAGTATATATATACAGTTTTTGAAAACTAAAATATCACAAATACGCGCTCTCATATACGTATACTATCTATCCCTGATATCTTTCCCTAGGTTAAACTACGCAACCTAGGCTCTGATACCAAGTGTGACGGCCGCCCCGTACCATCAGACATTTCCCTGAATTTCGATGTGCCAATGCCTGAATAGCACGTGACAATCGTCAATAAAGGTTGAAACGATGATTCACTAAGAACCTGTAGTATATCTCACAGTGCATGGAAAAATAATAATAATAACATAATTTGATATAAAACAGGCGAGACAGTACATAAGATGAAAACTAAACCATATCCATCAGAGTAGCGAAATCCAAAATACAGCTTCATATCCAATTATTACAACTTTAAAATACTCTCTAAAAGGAAATAAAAGGGGTACACTACTAGTGCTCAAAGCAGATATCAGCAACAACACAGGGAGAATATATATATATATAATACGTGGAAGCCTCCTGCTCGTCCCCGGACAGCTACTCATGCATAACCGCCTAATCTGCCTCCAGTCTGCTCGTTTAGGAGCACCCAGAGTAATAAGAAGAGACATAGAACTCTGGGTCAGACGAAATTCTGGTATGAGAGATAGCAAATCTAAATCACTAAATAAAGCAATAACAGGTATAAGTTAACATACCTGACCTGGACCTGTGACCAAAGAGTTAGCACAACACGAAGTAAAATACTATAAGGTAAACACTGAGTGTAAAATTAAAGTGTGTGTCATAGTGATAGGAAAAAAAACCATTGGAATCATCCTCACATCTCTCACTCAGTGCATAAAGCATACGATATCCACCGCTTTAATCAACAAATCCATTGGGGTCATGACAGGTCCATACCCTTCTGGACTTCGTACAACTATCGCTATGACCATGCCTTTCTGGTCTATAGTCAATAACCCTTACCCAATTCACACTGCTTTGCCTCTGGGATACAGGTCAACCAGTCCACACTTCCCTTTCTCTGGTTCGTCTACATGTCCCCTCTCTCAATAGTGAACCAAAGTTATAGATATCGATAACTCCTTTGCACATGTCCCATAGCAAAGCCCAACTAGAGAAGTTAACTCATTGGTTCCCATCTGGATCCTGGGTGATAACTTCCCATTTGGGCTTCCTTTGCATCTCGGCTTTTGGTCGACTTGGAGTTGATCTTCAGAAGAGTTTACAATCGTCGTCGCATGGTAGAAGCTTCGAATACGGTTCGTGGTCACCATCCCGGTTCGCGTTCATCACCTGGTTCAGCTTGGGGCACCTAATAGGGGTCGGGTCGTGATCCCTCCTAGGGTCGGGTCATGGTCCCTCCTGGGGTCGGGTCGTGGTCCCTCCTAATTCGGGTCGTGATCCCTTCTAGGGTCGGGTCGTGATCCCTTTTAGGGTGGGTCGTGATCCCTTTTGGGGTCGGGTCGTGATCCCTTTTAGGGTCCGGTCATAGGTCATCATCAGGACCCAAAACTCTGCAGTTTTTCTAACAAGCTAATTTCACTAAATGACGACGTTTTCAACCATTCTAACTTTCCTACACGATCATAAAATATACCAAACAATTGTAGTAACATGTAGAATCAACCAAAAACATCAAACAATGATTTTATATGTTAACTTAGATCAAGCATACCCAAAACCATGATTTCCCCTTGATCATGTGATTTTCCCCTTAACCATGTCTAACTATAGGATTAACAAGCTTAATCCAAATTAACCCAAATTTATATCAACGACATAAAATACGATTTTAGAATTTTACATATTTTTATGATGTATATTTTCGCTAATTATCACTAATTAGCCATAATTAGCCATAATTAGTATATAAACATGTAAATCACTTACCTTAGCCAAAAATAAATGTTATATCTGAAACTTTTACTAATTTGGTTCGAATCCTTATGTGGTATAGCAGCTCTACCTTGAATTTGGTGCTAATTCGGCTTGATTTGTTTTAGATTTGATCAATTAGTGATTAGAGAGATTTAGAAGACGGAAGCCATGATTACGGTTAGAGAAATATTTGTGACGGCTAGAAAAATGAAAGGAGATGATTCTCTAACTCCTTTCTTCCCTCCCATAACCCTAATCCTGAAATGGATTATGAGCCAAGCTGCTAATCACGCTATTAAGCCCACTTAAGTTGTTTTCCATCTTTAAATCTTATTTCAGCCATATTTCCTAAACGGTAAGTCCATTTGATTAATATGACCACTCTACGGAATGGGAAACCATCATTCATATCCAATGGGAGTGGTTTCAGGTCAAAACTTCTTACCAATCAAAAGTTATAGCGAAACAAGATTCGCCAGGGGCAAAACAACCATTTAAAATTCAGCAAAAATCATGAATGTGGGAAATAACCCCAATAGTTGTTTCCCAAAGTTACACGACTATATGACTTCGTATGAAAATAAAGTAAATATTCTGCGATCCTCCGATATGTAGAATGTGGGTCGTTACAGGTTAGTAAATATCTTGTTTAATACACGTTATCGTTGTGAAATCAGTAGTGTTATTTTACTATGAATTTTAGTAGTTTTTGTATTATCCACATTGATGAAGCAATTAAGAAACAAAACATTATTAAACAAAAACGATTAATGGTTACAGTACAAGATTGTAATAGTAAAACAATGAAAGCACAACAGCTGAGGATACATAGTATCACTGGCTTCCAATTAAGTTCCAAAGATGGTATGTTATATCATTCTGGAGCTTTCGATGTATGTGAGCGTTACGGTAGGACATTTGGCTTCCTACGTGAAACTCTAGCCCTACTTCGCTTCCAATCATATTTTCGCGCCAAACATCAGATGGTGGAGCAGCCCTATTGTAATTGAAATCATCTTTCATGTCTCTTTCGCTCTCTATAATCATGTTATGTAAAATAACACAAGTGTACATTACCCTTGTCATTTTCCTAGTTACCAAAGTCTGCATGGATTACTGACTGTGGCAAATCAAGATGGAAAAACATCAAATGCACTTTTAACATCTTTTCTTTGTCCTTTTTGCATTGCTGCAAACCTTGCTTTTTTATTGTTTTTTGAGTTTGGAATTGTGATGATAATGGTACTCCATTTTAGGTATATACCATCGGCTTGACAATATCAATGGTTGTACGCGTTACCCTCGAAAGTAAAAGGACTTGGAACTGATCTACCGTTGACCGATCACATCACAATTTGTTTTATTCACTCGATACTTAGTGGCTATATATCTCTACTGGTTTTGCTCACCATTCTTTACTCAAACAAGTTTTTTTATTCTCTACAATTTAGCATAGCAAAAGTTATGCCTTTATGGCCCTCGTCAATGGATTTTGACTTTCCTTGGGGTCAAGATCCGACAGCTAGTTCAATTACCGATGTTGATTGGCTTATCGAATACCAAGAGCATCACTACAAGGATGTGCGTCGTGAGTACCCGGATCTAAGCCAACTTAGACTTTAGGAACCTACTGAAACTCCGGTCCCAGATTTTGGTCATCAAGTAGTCCAACCTCTATATGAACAAGAGGTAAAAATGGCTACAATTACTCAACCTCCAACTCATGAAGTGGTTGATCAATTCTCAGTAGTTTAACCTCCATATGAATAAGTGGTACGAGTAAATACAATTAACCATCCTCCAAATGATCAAGAGGTTAACTCATATCCCGTTTGTTGCCAATGTGGGTACGCGGTGGAGATAGTGGTAAGGGAGGATAGAGAAAATATTGGTCGTATGATCCAATTATGCTCATTATGGTCGAACGAATGCAATTACTCTAAATGAATTTACGACTGTTTATGTCCAAAGAGTATTTGTTATGGCAATGAGTTAGAACAAGAGATAAGGTAACTAAGAACTGCTTTAGAATCCCTTGTGATTGAACCTAATATGTAGTTTGCTTACATAATTATTTCCCTAGTTAACATATATCCTATGTTTTAGTAGTTATTTCCTAATTAGCATGTGTTGTATCCTATGTTTAGTAGCTATTTTATAGTTAACATGTGTTGTATCCTAAGTTTTAGTACCTATTTTCTAGTTAACATCTGTTGTATCCTAAGTTTTAGTACCTATTTCCTAGTTAACATCTATTGTAATTGTTTTTTAGTTAACATTTATTGTAATCATTTCTGTCAGATCATGAAACAATTTAATTAATTGTTAACTTTGAATTAAGTGTTAACTTTAATAAATGACCTAAGAGTCAGACGGTTTTTGAACAAACGCGGAACTTTTTAGAGCTTTGGCGTTTGTCGAACAAACGCCTGACTATCAGGCTTTTGTTCAAAAGGCGCATGTTTTCAAAACCTATTGGGAAAACTATGTTTTAACAATTCAGGGAGAAAATCAAAAATCCATACCCCAAAATGTTTGAGATGCTCTAAAGAACATGTTGTGTATTCGTATTTTAGCTTATAATCTAACAACTGAAATGATTTAGACGATGTGTGATTGTGTGCTTACCTAGCGCACGCGTACACACACACTCTCTCTCTTTAAATAAGCATAAGCATTAATAAAAGAAGAAGAGCATGTTCACTAACATATTGACACTTTGACGTGCTGACCTGATCTCTAAAGGAAAAATCTCTTTGGATATTAGTCTATTAGATAGACATTTGAGTCCTACGACCAAGAAAAGCGCAAGTGCGCTACATACATACACATAAAGAAGACTATGGTTGTGCACAGCCTTTCGATAGGTGGGCTTGTAACTCCCTGTAATTCTGTAACATTAAGTTTCGCAAATTAAAGTATAACTAAATTTTAAAATAAGAATCAAGGGAAACGGGTTGTGCTATTGCGTTCGTCTCGAAATTCTGCTTGGAAACGAGTCCGAGTTTTCAAGAAACGGAGTCCGTATGAGGGAGATATGACCCTTCAAAATTTCAAGGATTTTCAGAACAGAAAAGCAGCTCGAATTCGAATTCGAAATTCGAATTCAATCCCCAGCGCAGACTGGGAGGGAATTTTCCCGCCCAGGACCAGGTCGACCTGGGGGTCGACACTATGGTCGACCTCCCAGGGACCAGGTCGACCCTATGGTCGACCTGGGGGTCGACCTGGTGCTGAAACCCAGTTTTGAGCCTGGGTTCATTTTGATGTTTCTGGTCTTGTTTTCAGTCTAGATTCATCCGCCTAATCCTATATAAACAGCCCCAAGCCCCATTCTCTTTACACCATTTTATTCTCTCCTTATGCTGCCTTTGGAATAATTGAAATAAATAAATTAAAATAAAACACGAAGACTATTCTTGAAGACTATGGCTAGGAATTGCATATTGGAGATTCAAATAAAGTTAAAGCTTCAAGTAGGGAAGCAAAGGCTAATTCGACGGCTTCGTGCAACATCGCGCGAATCATAGCAAATAACCTCAGCGTTATTATCCTTTTCTAAAACCGATCAATGTAAGTCAGTTACTTTTTAGATTTGAACGTCTAGATCTATTTGTGGCATGTAATTAAATGGATATAAGAATATGCCCGATCCTTTCATTTGAATCTGTGCTTGTATATGCCTTTAGATCTAATTAAGAACTATTGTGATTATTTACCGATGAGACTGTGCCTATGCCTATGACGTTGAAACTATTGTTAATGGCCTAAGACTATGACTGTGAACACAAGACTATGCCTATGCTTATGACTATGTACATAAGACCATTGCTACGACCATGATTCATGACTATGAGATTATAGCCTATGATTATGAACATAAGACTATTGTCTATGACCATGACTTTGAAATTATTACAGTTAATTGCCTATGACTATTTAGGATAATTGCCTAGGACTATTTCGGTAAATTATCCATGACTATTGTGGTTAATCGCCTATGATTCATAACTATGAGGTTTCTACCTATGACCATGACTATGACTATTTTGGTTAATTGCCTAAGACTATTATGGTTAATTGTTTATGCTCATAACACTATAGTTACAAACCATGTTGTACACTGAACTGGCATTTTGTTGTATCTCATACCTAGAGTGTGACTTGCTTAGTTTATTCCTATTCGCTATTATGTACACCAAAACCATTGGATCCATTATCCTTGTATTTGGCTCGCTTTTGCATGCCTATTCTTTTATGTCAATTCTCATGTTTATCCCCTATTCCCTTTTTAGTTTCATTTCATGAGTATTTAGAAAACTTGATAAATCATGGTATACGTACGTTATGAATGTGGGGTTATTTGGGTATAACATGAAATCTATATTATTTGGCATAATTTAGAGCATGTATTATAACATGGCCATTAGATGCAAATTGGGGTAATTTGACGTGAATTATAAAAGATGTAATTTGATATATTGAATCTAGTATTGGCTAGTAACCTAAGCTTTAGGCATAAATTGTAAACTAGAGTATCAAATCTAGTTTTGACATGAACTGTAAATGGAAATACTAGATCTATATTGGCATAAAACTGCAAGTTGGGTTAATTGATAGGTAAATCAAGATTTGGGCCTAGAATGCAGGTATGTTAGTGGGCATGACAAATAAAAATGATATAGGCCAAATTTTTTTAAAAGAGTTGTTAGCAATTTACGTATAGACAAAAAGGATAAATATGTAAATCTAGGAAAGACGAATATGCCTAACCCGAGGTTAGATTGAGTTACGGTATAAGACTGCCCGGAACCGCCCGGCAAATCCAGCAACCGTAACAATACCTATCTAATGTGGGTGGTTAGAGCATTGAGCCCAAAAGGACCCGAGGTTAGACTGAGTTGCGGTGTAAATCTTCCCGGAACCGACCAGCAAATCCAGTGACAACAACAATATCTGTCTAGTGTGAGTGGTTGGTGCTTTAAATGAATAATTTAGAGCTAAGAAACAGTTAAGCTAGAATGGGAGGGTTAAGTCCATAGGAACAGTTAACCAACTTAGCATGTTAACAAGACAAGACTTGTAGGGGTTAAATAACCGTTATAACATGTTAAATAGACTAGAAGGTGGGGTTAAGTAAAATACACTTAGCCAATTTAACATGTTAACTAGACTAGAAGGTGGAGTTAAGTAAACTTAGAACAATTAGCCATCATAGTGTGACAAATGAACAAGGTTAAGTTAAAACATGAAGGGACAATACTTAACCATTAAAACATGTGAATTAAACAGACGTTAGGGTTAAGTTAACTAATGGAACACTTAACCAGTACAAGATGAAGGGGTGGGGTTAAGTAATAAGAAATACTTAACCAATATAACTTGATTTGTGGTAGGGTTAAGTCAACATGAACTAGTGATAACACTTAACCAGTTTAATATGATAGATGAATGGGTTAAGTTAACTTGAATTGAATAATGACACTTAACCAATCCAATTTGACGAGAAAGAGAACTAAGTAGTAAAACTTAGTTAAGAGGACTAAGTTGTAAATCTTAGTTAAGAAAACGACGGTTCAGAGAACTAAGTACTAAACCATAGTAGAATACGAGAAGGAGCGAACGTCCATCTGATCTTAAAGAAGGCCCCAACGAACTGGGGTATGAAGCACGCGGCTTTGAAGGGACGTGAAGGTACTCTTGGTATCCCTCTGTGAGGCTGTAGATGATCCGCCTGGGCTCACAGAGGTTAAGGTATGTGTTAGAACCAAGGGTATGCCTTGGTTGCAATATAAGGCAACCTAAAGATTAGGATGGACCAGCGTGATTCGGCGAGACCAGTAGCCCTGTGATAGCAACTCATAATTTACCTACCATCTTGAGTCAGTCGAGATACGTACAGCGGAAAGGCGGAGAACTCCAAAAGACCATATACTTGCTATCTAGTTATGGGTGTAGATGGCCATAGGTTAGTGGGGGCGTAGAGGGCCTACGTATAGTTCTCATTTTTCAAGTTGTGCCTTTCATTAGTTGAGGGAGGGGTCAAGTGGGACCATAGCCACTGGAAAAACAGACCTTAGCATCTGCATCGGCAGATATCTGAAAGCTCCCGACCGAGTTCCGTGTTTCTTGATTTGCCCTGCCACGAGATTCGGGTCGCACATATAGAGGACATGTGCATCTAAACAGCGATAACGATCCACGACACGTACGTGGGGAAAGTCTAGGAACATGTACCACTCTGGGTAGTGTGTCCTAGTTTAGGGGCGTCGTTCGATAGGTAGCATAATCCCTAGTGGGACCTAGGTCGCATAAACTATAATGACCCGCATTTTCAGCGATATAATAATTAATTTATTTAAAAGGTGATTAAAAGAATTTAATGGTCGTTGAATTAAATAATGGTGAATATTTAATTAAAATAATAATTAAATAATATATTTAATTCTGAAATAATTAGAATTGGCTGAAATGGCGAAATAGTGTGAACTGGATCATCTGTGATATTTAATTCAGTTTAGAATTGAATTAGAATAACGAATATATTATTTGAACGACAGTTTGAACGTGTAATTATATTATAATTAAAATCTAGCTTGAAATGGCGCGGCAGTACGTTAATTGGCGATTTGAACTTCAACTGAATATACAGAATTCGTTTTAAGCCGGATTTCTGTGAAACAAGAAAACGTGTGGAGCTAGTAGAGTATATTTTTCTATTGGAAGAGAAAAATCGAGATTTCGTCGTGTAGATTTTGATTTATGCCCAAATCAAATTTTAGAAAAGTCGCTGTGGAATTCCTTTATAATTTATAAAGGAATTATTTATATTTTTAAAAGGAATTTCAATATAAATCGGATATCGATTTAATCAGGATTTGAAATATCAAGTTATAAATTCATATAGGAATATTCTAAAGCTGTATGGTATTCCTTTGTGAATATATATGATAATATTAAATTATAAATATTTAATTTAATTATATTTAAATATATTTATATATTAAAATAGGTTATTTAGTGCTTTAAAAATACCCACTTTTGCAAACGAAGTCGGAATTCGACGAAACTAATTTTGTTGGATCCGCAATATTAAATTATTGCTAGATTTCAGTTTTTGTGATTTTTAGAGTCAGTGTGCGGCCGTATCGATTTTTGATGTGAAATACAGTCGATAATTTAACCTTTAAAAATACGCTGTGTGAGCATACGGAGTCGGAATTCGACGAAACCAGTTTCATTGGGACCGTAATGTCAAGTAGTAGCTGCATGTCAATTTCCATGATTTTGATCATGTGTGATCGTTGGGATTGAAAACATTCATCGGAAATTTATATTAATATAAATTTCAAAATATCTAGATATTTTGTAACACTATAAATACCCCTTAAATCTCTTAACCTAAAATTATTTCCTCTTTGGTCAACGAAGTTTAAGCCGCCGGCTTCTCTTCTCAAAAGGTGAGGAAAGAATTCTCAGAAAATTCTATAAATTCAAATCGAATGCTATAAATCCTCTCATATATATATTCGAGTTCACATCAGCTTTCTTTTCAATCCTATGTGGTTATTATTGAGTTCGGCGTCGATTTTCTAAGTTGCGAAAATAACAGTAGCGCCTAGGGTTGCGAAAATCCGGGTTTGGGATCATCATTTTGAATTTCTGACCTCGGATTTGGATATAGCGTGTGCTATTACACTTGAGTGGGGATTTATGGTGAATCCTGTGCAAATAAGTGTCGCTCGTGTACTGGCGGGTGAAGCTGTGCCTGAGGGTCGCGATGCACTTGAGGGGGAGGAGGTGAATGCGCCGGTGATGGATAGAAGGAGGAGATGACGAGAAGCAGTTTAGTGATTCCAGAATTCCAAATAAAGAAGTGAGGAGAGAACGGTAGGAGGATGGAAAATGGTAATGGCCATTTGTGTTTGGGCGTGGCCACGGGATTTACTGGAAGGGAAGAAGGTCCGAGCGGGTCTGGCTTTATGGTGTGGCATTGGGCCGATTTGAAAAGATAAGGCCCGTTTGAAAAATAAAATTTCAAGTTTTATTTTAAATTTTGTTTATTAACTTGTTAATTCAATAACTTGATCATATGAAATCAAAATCACGAACCATAAGTTACGTTGGGACCGTATGGATGAGAGCTTCACAAAGAAGCTGACTGATTGTGGATTGGGGCTCATATGAGTTTATGGCGAAATAAACTGTTTGATTCAAATCAAACAACAGTTTATCGTTCTTTAACGATGAACTGCCAATATGAGTAAAACTCACCAACTTTGAAAAGTTATATTTTTATAATGTATGTTTAGAATTGTTAATCATCTGTTGATTTCTGTGTGTTAACTGTTCAGTTGAATTGCTTGTGTATTGATTGAAATTATAGATAACGATATGTATATAAATTGTTATTCGAAAATTGATTCTGTTTATCAGAAAATTTCAAATCAAAATGAAATCGATGTTATTATGTTGATTAACATCTGTGATGCAGGGAAACAGGTTGGAGGGGTCCAACTGGACTTCTCAATATTTATAATATTGTTTTGTTCATGTATTGTAATATATGATGTGATATATAATCTGTTATGGATTATGTGTGTTCGAATGATGTTGATCATTGTTATTTGATATTTTTAATATCATAAAAAACCCTGGGATGTAAAAAGGAACATTTCAACGTATATTGAAATAACGGAATTTTATAAAATCAATCGATTTTATAAAAGGAAATAATTTGAAAATATTTATTTAGAAAATAAATAGGAGATTATAAAGGAGAATATTTATTTAGAAAATAAATAGGAAAAAGGAATAATTATTTTGGAAATAAATAGAGTAAATCGATTAGAGTAAAACATACATAGTTATTCGGGATGAGATTCCATTTAGCACGATTGCTAGCGTAATTCGCAGGGCTGTAGATAGCCTACGGCGGTCGGATATTTCCTGAGGGAATCAGGCGTAACCATTTTGATCGCTGTGATCTAGAGTTAAGCGAATGGAGTTAAATCGAATATAGTTATTCAAGATAGAGTTAAAACATACATAGTTATTTGAATTAGAGTTAATCAAATAAGAATTAATTGAATATTAGTTATTCGAATTAGAATTAATCAAATAGAGCTAATCGAATAGAGTTAAATAACTAGAGTTAAAAAAGATTAGAAACTGACTAGAGATTAGTTAAGTTGAATAGTTTTCTGAGTATTGATCTGATGATTGATCGATATAACTTCCATTTGGAAATAATATCGTTGTTTGCACACATGTTTTTCTTGATCGTTAATTCACCAACTATCAAAGTTTTCGACCATTTTAACGTTGTTAATATGGAGAGACCGGTTGGATTATTATCTGAAGAACTACTCTGTATTGGCATAAGCGTTGCGAATCATATATGCCAAAGATAATTGATGATGCGGAGTAAAATGAAAGGACTATTATACAAATCTTTGGTAAAGATTGCCTAAGATGGATGTACAGAATAGTGCCTTCGGTTTGTCCAGTCCCAGGACGACCTGTATGGAAGAATGTATGATAGAGTATATCTAATAAATCACGTAAGTTGATCTCTTCAAACGTATTCACGTTTGGTGGCGGAGGAATTCGTTTCTCTTAGCTGTATACCGGTGGTAATTTTTTGGAAAATCAATTTGTGATTTGGCGGGTATGACGATATGACATTCAAAGTGAATGAAGATGTGGTATGTAAAAGATAAGCGTAGCTTCTAGCCTCACAACCAGGAAATGACAGAAATCGGGCAGGTAGCATGGTTATGTAGGTCGCACCTATTAGGGTGTATAATCACCTGATCTAGAGTTTCATTTATTTCTAAAAATCTATTGTTGATGCTGTCCCATTCGGGAAACGGTTGCTGATCCCAACCGTTGGTGATATACGTTCGATACACTCAAGAGAAATGAGTGGTCGGTCATATGGCCGGGTTGCAAGATTGTTCTTCTTGAACCCAATGTATTCCTTTCTAGAGGTACACTAGCGAAAGGTGGTTCCATACCTTGTCATAGTTTGAAATCCATTACCCAATAAGTGCTTGCGGTTTTGATTGTATACTACATATGTAGAACGTGAGATGAAAGCATTTCTGCTAGATGATTATTATATTGTGGTTGATAGACATTATTATAATATCAAAAGGATTTGATATAAAGATTAATTTGGATTCTCATAAGGGAAAAACCCGTTCCGTTATACGGCATGGTCTTATGAGATATCATTTACTTGTTCAAACTGTTTTACTCATACCAGTCCCATGACTGACCCGGAGTTTATTTTGTTTTGTTTTCCCTAAACTCTTGGGTGCCCAATTTTGCACGGGCAGTCAAGTAGTTGGGATTTACAGA
This sequence comes from Allium sativum, assembly GCA_030737875.1. NCBI lineage: Eukaryota > Viridiplantae > Streptophyta > Magnoliopsida > Asparagales > Amaryllidaceae > Allium > Allium sativum. The sequence continues at coordinate 862,171,315 of CM060922.1, forward strand.
TATACTGGAAGAGCTTGGAGCAGGAGACTTCAGGATTATATAGCTATAGTTATTTCCGCTATGTTGTAAGTGTTGTACTCTGACAATGTTATTTTATACATATACTGATTTTATTTCAAGGATATATTATCTATTATATGTTGTTCGTTCCGCTGTGAGATTCGTGTTACTCTGATGTTGAGTTCTTCTTCTTCTTCTATTCTAAGTTTCTATCTTATCTATTCTCACCCTCTAATATATTTCATTAACCATTCGGTTATTTTCGATCCTTGTATGTTCGATATGTGTTGTATATCGGATAACCAAGATCTCCAAAAAGCCCAGGTCGTCACAGTTGGTATCAGAGCTTAGGTTAAGCGAATTACCTTGGCTCTGTGGCGTGACTCCGTAGAGATGGGGTTAGTAATACCCTAGATTGAGTTTGAGTGTATATATACGAGTGAACATATTTGTTATTTGATATTAAAAAAATTGTTTTATGTTGTGGAGATTAATTGGTTGAGTTGTTTATGGGTTCTGGTCGATTAGTTTGATCCACTGTATCGATAGGAGTTTCTAAACACTCGAATACGATGGGTCGAGATAATATGTTTTGAAAAGAGGGTAAATGAAATAATTTTACCCAAAGTATATTTGTTATTATAATCGAGTAAGATTATAATGGAGATGGTTATATATATATAACTAAATAAAATTCGTATAAGTGTTACGAAATGAATTAAATCTGAATTTAAATCAGAATTGAAATTAAAACCCTGGAAATTTAGAACAGAGTTTGTAAATAGACTTGGATTAAATATAGGTAAATTTTAAGATCCTGGGAGATTTTGAATTGTATTCCAAGTATTTGTGAATGATATTTTGAACTGATTTCAAAATAAAAGTGTTTAAGAATGATTTTGAAAGTGATATAGTATTGAACTCACTTCGATAGCTGGGAAATAACCCCGATGATGAGCTAGACATCATCGGTGTTCATTTTCGAGTTGCTGAGTGATGGATTACTACCAAAGGAATTTGTTTTTGAATTGTTTTGAGAAAAACAAAGCTGTTTAGAACTCCCAGAATTTGATTTGTTTAATTTAAGACAAATTAAATAGAAATTTGTAAAAGCAAATTGGAATTAAAGTAAATCCAGTTAAGTGGTAATAGAAATTGATTTGAAATGATATTGTGTTGGTGAGTTAAAGATTCAGGATCAAGAACGAAACTAGAATTTGAAATGAAAATTTGGCTTGGTAAAAAGCGAATAGTTGTGTTGGAGATAAAAGTGATTTCAGAATTTGATTGGGATAACTTTGGTATATGCTGAGTTGATAGCATATGAAAGTGATAGAGTTGATATGCCCGACAAAAAGGTACAAGTTTATATTTCATATTGTATGAGATTTTGATGAGTCTAATTGGCAAGCCACTTGGCTGTTTGATTTTCTTTTGGGTTGGAGAAGACCCAGAGAGGCAAGTTGGAGTTTTATATATTGACCAGTACAAGGGACGTGCTGCCGAAATTTTTCGAAAAGTTAAGTCATTAGAAAATTTTCAGGATTTTTGAAATTTTCGTTGATAAAAAATTAATTAATATTTTAATTGAAATTAAATTTGGTTCAGTTGAAACTGAAGTTAAAAAGTGAACAAATAAGTTCTAACCGGTCGATAGGGTTTGTTTTCTACCTTAGCAATTTCGAGGACGAAATTATTTTAAGTGGGGAAGAATGTAATGACCCGCATTTTCAGCGATATAATAACTAATTTATTTAATTATTTAAAAGGTGATTAAAAGAACTTAATGGTTATTGAATTAAATAATGGTGAATATTTAACTAAAATAATAATTAAATAATATTTTTAATTCTGAAATAATTAGAATTGGCTAAAATGGTGATATGGTGTGAACTGGATCATCTGTGATATTTAATTCAGTTTAGAATTGAATTAGAATAACGAATATATTATGTGAACGACAGTTTGAACGTACAATTATATTATAATTAAAATCGAGCTTGAAATGGCGCGGCAGTTCATTAATTGGCGATTTGAACTTCAACTGAATATACATAATTCGTTTTAAGCCGGATTTCTGTGAAACAAGAAAATGTGTGGAGCTGGTAGAGTATATTTTTCTATTGGAAGAGAAAAATCGAGATTTCATCGTGTAGATTTTGATTTATGCCCAAATCAAATTTTAGAAAAGTCGCTGTGGAATTCCTTTATAATTTATAAAGGAATTATTTATATTTTAAAAGGAATTTCAATATAAATCGAATATCGATTTAATCAGGATTTGAAATATCAAGTTAGAAATTCATATAGGAATATTCTAGAGCTCTATGGTATTCCTCTGTGAATATATACGATAATATTAAATTGTAAATAATTAATTTAATTATTTTTAAATATATTTATATATTTAAATAGGTTATTTAGAGCTTTAAAAATAGCCACTTTTGCAAACGAAGTCGGAATTCGACGAAACTAATTTTGTTGGATCTGCAACATTAAATTATTAATAGATTTCAATTTTCATGATTTTTAGGGTTAGTGTGCGGCCGTACCTATTTTTAATGTGAAATACAGTCGATAATTTGACCTTAAAAATACGCTGTGTGAGCATACGTAGTCGGAATTCGACGAAACCAGTTTCGTTGGGACTGTAATGTCAAGCAGTAGCTGTATGTCAATTTCCATGATTTTTGGGTATCATGTGTGATCGTTGGGATTGAAAACATTCATCAAAAATTTATATTAATATAAATTTCAAAATATCTAGATATTTTATAACACTATAAATACCCCTTAAATCTCTTGACCTAAAATTATTTCGTCTTTGGTCAACGAAGTTCAAGCCGTCGGCTTCTCGTCTCAAAACGTGAGGAAAGAGTTTTCTGAAAATTCTATAAATTCAAATCGAATGCTATAAATCCTCTCACATATATATTTGAGTTCACATCAGCTTGCTTTTCAATCCTGTGTGGTTATTATTGAGTTCGGCGTCGATTTTACTAAGTTGCGAAAATAACAGTAGCGCCTAGGTTGCGGAAATCTGGGTTTGGGATCATCATTTTGAATTTCTGACCTCGGATTTGGATATAGCGCGTGCTGTTACACTTGAGTGGAGATTTGTGGTGAATCCTGTGCAAATAAGTGTCGCTCGTGTACTGGCGGGTGGAGCTGTGCCTGAGGGTCGCGATGCACTTGAGGGGGAGGAGGTGAATGTGCTGGTGATGGATAGAGGGAGGAGATGACGAGAAGCAGTTTAGTGATTCCAGAATTCCAAATAAGGAAGTGAGGAGTGAACGGTAGGAGGATGGAAAATGGTAATGGCCATTTGTGTTTGGGCGTGGCCATGGGATTTGCCGGAAGGGAAGAAGGTCTAAGCGGGTCTAGCTTTATAGTGTGGCATTGGGCCGATTTGAAAAGATAAGGCCCGTTTGAAAAATAAAATTTCAAGTTTTATTTTAAATTTTGTGTATTAACTTGTTAATTCAATAACTTGATCATATGAAATTAGAATCACGAACCGTAAGTTGTGTTGGGACCGTATGGACGAGAGCTTCACAATGAAGCTGACTAAATGTGGATTGGGGCTCGTATGAATTTATGGCGAAATAAAATGTTTGATTCAAATCAAATAACAGTTTTTCGTTATTTAACGATGAACTGCCAATGTGAGTAAAACTCACCAACTCTGAATTGTTATATTTTTATAACGTATTTTTAGAACTGTTAATCATCTGTTGATTTATGTGTGTTAACTGTTTGGTTGAATTGCTTGTGTATTGATTGAAATTATAGATAACGATATGTATATAAATCGTTAATCAAATATTGATTCTGTTTATCAGAATATTTCAAATCAAAATGAAATCGATGTTATTATGTTGATTAACATATGTGATGCAAGGAAACAGGTTGGAGGGGTCCAACTGGACTCCTCAATATTTATAATACTGTTTTGTTCATGTATTGTAATATATGATGTGATATATAATCTGTTATGGATTATGTATGTTAGAATGATGTTGATCATTGTTATTCGATATTTTTAATATCATAAGAAACCCTGGGATGTAAAAAGGAATATTTCAACGTATATTGAAATAAAGGAATTTTATAAAATCAACCGATTTTATAAAAGGAAATAATTTGAAAATATTTATTTAGAAAATAAATAGGAGATTATAAAGGAGAATATTTATTTAGAAAATAAATAGGATAAACGAATAATTATTTAGGAAATAAATAGAGTAAATCGATTAGAGTAAAACATACATAGTTATTCGGGATGCGATTCCATTTAGCACGACTGCTAGCGTAATTCGCAGGGTTGTAGATAGCCTACGGCGGTTGGATGTTTCCTGAGGGAATCAGGCGTAACCATTTTGATCGCTGTGATCTAGAGTTAAGCGAATGGAGTTAAATTGAATATAGTTATTCAAGATAGAGTTAAAACAGACATAGTTATTCGAATTAGAGTTAATCAAATAAGAATTAATCGAATATTAGTTATTTGAATTAGAATTAATCAAATAGAGTTAATCGAGTAGAGTTAAAGAAATAGAGTTAAACAAGATTAGAAATTGTTTAGATATTAGTTAAGTTGAATAGTTTTCTGAGTATCGATCTGATGTTGGTTTCAGCCTTCGGGGTTTATACTTAGAGAATTGTTCTCCTACTAGTTTATGGTTAGGGACTAATAGTTGTGGAATGGTAGTGATGCGTGAATAAGCTATGGAAATGTTTCCAATGTTAATAACGTATATTTTCTAAATGTAGAAAATAAGGCTATATATATATAGTTGATGATTGATCGATATAATTTCCATTTGGAAATGATATCTTTGTTTGCACACCTGTTTTTCTTTGATAGTTAACTCACCAACTATCAAAGTTTTCGACCATTTTAACGTTGTTAATATGGAGAGACCAGTTGGATTATTATCTGAAGAATCACTCTGTATTGGCGTAAGCGTTGTGAATCATATATGCCAAAAATAATTGAAGACAGAATAAAATGCAAGGACTGTTGTATAAATCTTAGGTAAAGATTGCCTAAGATGGATGTACTGAATAGTGCCTTTGGTTTGTCCAGTCCCAGGACGACCTGTATGGAAGAATGTTTGACAGAGTATATCTAATAAATCACATAAGTTGATCTCTTCAAACGTATTCACGTTTGGTGGCGGAGGAATTCGTTTCTCTTAGCTGTATACCCATGGTATTTTTTTTGGAAATCAATTTGTGATTTGGAGGGTATGACGATGTGACATTCAAAGCGAATGAAGATGTGGTATGTAAAAGATAAGTGTAGCTTCTAGCCTCACAACCGGGAAATGACAGAAATCGGGTAGGCAGCATGGTTATGTAGGTCGCACCTATTAGGGTGTATAATCACCTGATCTAGAGTTTCATTTATTTCTAAAAATCTATTGTTGATGTTGTCCCATTCGGGAAATGGTTGCTGATCCCAACCGTTGGTGATATACATTCGATACACTCAAGCGAAACGAATGGTCGATCATGGGTGGCCGGGTTGCAAGATGTTCTTGTTGAACCCAGTGTATTCCTCTCTAGAGGTACACTAGCGAAAGGTGGTTCCATACCTTGTCATAGTTGGAAATCCATTACCCAATACGTGTTTGCGGTTTTGATTGTATACTATATATGTAGAACGTGAGATTAAAGTGTCTCTGCTATATGATTATTATATTATGGTTGATAGACATTATTTTAATATCAAAAGGATTTGATATAAAGATTAATTAGGATTCTCATAAGGGAAAAACCCGTTTCGTTATACGGCGTGGTCTTATGAGATATCGTTTACTTGTTCAAACTGTTTTACTCATACCAGTCCCATGACTGACCCGGAGTTTATTTTATTTTGTTTTCCCTAAACTCTTGGGTGCCCAATTTTGTACGGGCAGTCAAGTAGTCGTGATTTGCAGATATACTGGAAGAGCTTGGAGCAGGAGACTTCAGGATTATATAGCTATAGATATTTCCGCTATGTTGTAAGTGTTGTACTCTGACAATGTTATTGTATACATATACTGATTTTATTTCAAGGATATATTATCTATTATATGTTGTTCGTTCCGCTGTGAGATTCGTGTTACTCTGATGTTGTGTTCTTCTTCTTCTTCTATTCTAAGTTTCTATCTTATCTATTCTCACCCTCTAATACATTTCATTAACCATTCGGTTATTTTTGATCCTTGTATGTTCGATATGTGTTGTATATCGGATAACCAAGATCTCCAAAAAGCCCAGGTCGTCACAGTTGGTATCAGAGCTTAGGTTAAGCGAATTACCTTGGCTCTGTGGCGTGACTCCGTAGAGATGGGGTTAGTAATACCCTAGATTGAGTTTGAGTGTATATATACGAGTGAACATATTTGTTATTTGATATTAAAAAAATTGTTTTATGTTGTGGAGATTAATTGGTTGAGTTGTTTATGGGTTCTGGTCGATCAGTTTGATCCACTGTATCGATAGGAGTTTCTAAACACTCGAATACGATGGGTCGAGACAATATGTTTTGAAAAGAGGGTAAATGAAATAATTTTACCCAAAGTATATTTTTTATTATAATCGAGTAAGATTATAATGGAGATGGTTATATATATATAACTAAATAAAATTCGTATAAGTGTTACGAAATGAATTAAATCTGAATTTAAATCAGAATTGAAATTAAAACCCTGGAAATTTAGAACAGAGTTTGTAAATAGACTTGGATTAAATATAGGTAAATTTTAAGATCTTGGGAGATTTTGAATTGTATTCCAAGTATTTGTGAATGATATTTTGAACTGATTTCAAAATAAAAGTGTTTAAGAATGATTTTGAAAGTGATATAGTATAGAACTCACTTCGATAGCTGGGAAGTAACCCCGATGATGAGCTAGACATCATCGGTGTTCATTTTCGAGTTGCTGAGTGATGGATTACTACCAAAGGAATTTGTTTTTGAATTGTTTTGAGAAAAACAAAGCTGTTTAGAACTCCCAGAATTTGATTTGTTTAATTTAAGACAAATTAAATAGAAATTTGTAAAAGCAAATTGGAATTAAAGTAAATCCAGTTAAGTGGTAATAGAAATTGATTTGAAATGATATTGTGTTGGTGAGTTAAGGATTCAGGATCAAGAACGAAACTAGAATTTGAAATGAAAATTTGGCTTGGTAAAAAGCGAATAGTTGTGTTGGAGATAAAAGTGATTTCAGAATTTGATTGGGATAACTTTGGTATATGCTGAGTTGATAGCATATGAAAGTGATAGAGTTGATATACCCGACAAAAAGGTACAAGTTTATATTTCATATTGTATGAGATTTTGATGAGTCTAATTGGCAAGCCACTTGGCTGTTTGATTTTCTTTTGGGTTGGAGAAGACCCAGAGAGGCAAGTTGGAGTTTTATATATTGACCAGTACAAGGGACGTGCTGCCGAAATTTTTCGAAAAGTTAAGTCATTAGAAAATTTTCAGGATTTTTGAAATTTTCGTTGATAAAAAATTAATTAATATTTTAATTGAAATTAAATTTGGTTCAGTTGAAACTGAAGTTAAAAAGTGAACAAATAAGTTCTAACCGGTCGATAGGGTTTGTTTTCTACCTTAGCAATTTCGAGGACGAAATTATTTTAACTGGGGAAGAATGTAATGACCCGCATTTTCAGCGATATAATAATTAATTTATTTAATTATTTAAAAGGTGATTAAAAGAACTTAATGTTTGTTGAATTAAATAATGGTGAATATTTAACTAAAATAATAATTAAATAATATTTTTAATTCTGAAATAATTAGAATTGGCTAAAATGGTGATATGGTGTGAACTGGATCATCTGTGATATTTAATTCAGTTTAGAATTGAATTAGAATAACGAATATATTATGTGAACGACAGTTTGAACGTACAATTATATTATAATTAAAATCGAGCTTGAAATGGCGCGGCAGTTCATTAATTGGCGATTTGAACTTCAACTGAATATACATAATTCGTTTTAAGCCGGATTTCTGTGAAACAAGAAAATGTGTGGAGCTGGTAGAGTATATTTTTCTATTGGAAGAGAAAAATCGAGATTTCATCGTGTAGATTTTGATTTATGCCCAAATCAAATTTTAGAAAAGTCGCTGTGGAATTCCTTTATAATTTATAAAGGAATTATTTATATTTTAAAAGGAATTTCAATATAAATCGAATATCGATTTAATCAGGATTTGAAATATCAAGTTAGAAATTCATATAGGAATATTCTAGAGCTCTATGGTATTCCTCTGTGAATATATACGATAATATTAAATTGTAAATAATTAATTTAATTATTTTTAAATATATTTATATATTTAAATAGGTTATTTAGAGCTTTAAAAATAGCCACTTTTGCAAACGAAGTCGGAATTCGACGAAACTAATTTTGTTGGATCTGCAACATTAAATTATTAATAGATTTCAATTTTCATGATTTTTAGGGTTAGTGTGCGGCCGTACCTATTTTTAATGTGAAATACAGTCGATAATTTGACCTTAAAAATACGCTGTGTGAGCATACGTAGTCGGAATTCGACGAAACCAGTTTCGTTAGGACTGTAATGTCAAGCAGTAGCTGTATGTCAATTTCCATGATTTTTGGGTATCATGTGTGATCGTTGGGATTGAAAACATTCATCAAAAATTTATATTAATATAAATTTCAAAATATCTAGATATTTTATAACACTATAAATACCCCTTAAATCTCTTGACCTAAAATTATTTCCTCTTTGGTCAACGAAGTTCAAGCCGTCGGCTTCTCTTCTCAAAACGTGAGGAAAAAGTTTTCTGAAAATTCTATAAATTCAAATCGAATGCTATAAATCCTCTCACATATATATTTGAGTTCACATCAGCTTGCTTTTCAATCCTGTGTGGTTATTATTGAGTTCGGCGTCGATTTTTCTAAGTTGCGAAAATAACAGTAGCGCCTAGGTTGCGGAAATCTGGGTTTGGGATCATCATTTTGAATTTCTGACCTCGGATTTGGATATAGCGCGTGCTGTTACACTTGAGTGGAGATTTGTGGTGAATCCTGTGCAAATAAGTGTCGCTCGTGTACTGGCGGGTGGAGCTGTGCCTGAGGGTCGCGATGCACTTGAGGGGGAGGAGGTGAATGTGCTGGTGATGGATAGAGGGAGGAGATGACGAGAAGCAGTTTAGTGATTCCAGAATTCCAAATAAGGAAGTGAGGAGTGAACGGTAGGAGGATGGAAAATGGTAATGGCCATTTGTGTTTGGGCGTGGCCATGGGATTTGCCGGAAGGGAAGAAGGTCCAAGCGGGTCTGGCTTTATAGTGTGGCATTGGGCCGATTTGAAAAGATAAGGCCCGTTTGAAAAATAAAATTTCAAGTTTTATTTTAAATTTTGTGTATTAACTTGTTAATTCAATAACTTGATCATATGAAATTAGAATCACGAACCGTAAGTTGTGTTGGGACCGTATGGACGAGAGCTTCACAATGAAGCTGACTAAATGTGGATTGGGGCTCGTATGAATTTATGGCGAAATAAAATGTTTGATTCAAATCAAATAACAGTTTTTCGTTATTTAACGATGAACTGCCAATGTGAGTAAAACTCACCAACTCTGAATTGTTATATTTTTATAACGTATTTTTAGAACTGTTAATCATCTGTTGATTTATGTGTGTTAACTGTTTGGTTGAATTGCTTGTGTATTGATTGAAATTATAGATAACGATATGTATATAAATCGTTAATCAAATATTGATTCTGTTTATCAGAATATTTCAAATCAAAATGAAATCGATGTTATTATGTTGATTAACATATGTGATGCAAGGAAACAGGTTGGAGGGGTCCAACTGGACTCCTCAATATTTATAATACTGTTTTGTTCATGTATTGTAATATATGATGTGATATATAATCTGTTATGGATTATGTGTGTTAGAATGATGTTGATCATTGTTATTCGATATTTTTAATATCATAAGAAACCCTGGGATGTAAAAAGGAATATTTCAACGTATATTGAAATAAAGGAATTTTATAAAATCAACCGATTTTATAAAAGGAAATAATTTGAAAATATTTATTTAGAAAATAAATAGGAGATTATAAAGGAGAATATTTATTTAGAAAATAAATAGGATAAACGAATAATTATTTAGGAAATAAATAGAGTAAATCGATTAGAGTAAAACATACATAGTTATTCGGGATGCGATTCCATTTAGCACGACTGCTAGCGTAATTCGCAGGGTTGTAGATAGCCTACGGCGGTCGGATGTTTCCTGAGGGAATCAGGCGTAACCATTTTGATCGCTGTGATCTAGAGTTAAGCGAATGGAGCTAAATTGAATATAGTTATTCAAGATAGAGTTAAAACAGACATAGTTATTCGAATTAGAGTTAATCAAATAAGAATTAATCGAATATTAGTTATTTGAATTAGAATTAATCAAATAGAGTTAATCGAGTAGAGTTAAAGAAATAGAGTTAAACAAGATTAGAAACTGTTTAGATATTAGTTAAGTTGAATAGTTTTCTGAGTATCGATCTGATGTTGGTTTCAGCCTTCGGGGTTTATACTTAGAGAATTGTTCTCCTACTAGTTTATGGTTAGGGACTAATAGTTGTGGAATGGCAGTGATGCGTGAATAAGCTATGGAAATGTTTCCAATGTTAATAACGTATATTTTCTAAATGTAGAAAATAAGGCTATATATATAGTTGATGATTGATCGATATAATTTCCATTTGGAAATAATATCTTTGTTTGCACACCTGTTTTTCTTTGATAGTTAACTCACCAACTATCAAAGTTTTCGACCATTTTAACGTTGTTAATATGGAGAGACCAGTTGGATTATTATCTGAAGAATCACTCTGTATTGGCGTAAGCGTTCTGAATCATATATGCCAAAAATAATTGAAGACAGAATAAAATGCAAGGACTGTTGTATAAATCTTAGGTAAAGATTGCCTAAGATGGATGTACTGAATAGTGCCTTTGGTTTGTCCAGTCCCAGGACGACCTGTATGGAAGAATGTCTGACAGAGTATATCTAATAAATCACATAAGTTGATCTCTTCAAACGTATTCACGTTTGGTGGCGGAGGAATTCGTTTCTCTTAGCTGTATACCCGTGGTATTTTTTTTGGAAATCAATTTGTGATTTGGAGGGTATGACGATGTGACATTCAAAGCGAATGAAGATGTGGTATGTAAAAGATAAGTGTAGCTTCTAGCCTCACAACCGGGAAATGACAGAAATCGGGTAGGCAGCATGGTTATGTAGGTCGCACCTATTAGGGTGTATAATCACCTGATCTAGAGTTTCATTTATTTCTAAAAATCTATTGTTGATGTTGTCCCATTCGGGAAACGGTTGCTGATCCCAACCGTTGGTGATATACATTCGATACACTCAAGCGAAACGAATGGTCGATCATGGGTGGCCGGGTTGCAAGATGTTCTTGTTGAACCCAGTGTATTCCTCTCTAGAGGTACACTAGCGAAAGGTGGTTCCATACCTTGTCATAGTTGGAAATCCATTACCCAATACGTGCTTGCGGTTTTGATTGTATACTATATATGTAGAACGTGAGATGAAAGTGTCTCTGCTATATGATTATTATATTATGGTTGATAGACATTATTTTAATATCAAAAGGATTTGATATAAAGATTAATTTGGATTCTCATAAGGGAAAAACCCGTTTCGTTATACGGCGTGGTCTTATGAGATATCGTTTACTTGTTCAAACTGTTTTACTCGTACCAGTCCCATGACTGACCCGGAGTTTATTTTATTTTGTTTTCCCTAAACTCTTGGGTGCCCAATTTTGTACGGGCAGTCAAGTAGTCGTGATTTGCAGATATACTGGAAGAGCTTGGAGCAGGAGGCTTCAAGATTATATAGCTATAGTTATTTCCGCTGTGTTGTAGGTGTTGTACTCTGACAATTTTATTGTATACATATACTAATTTTATTTCAAGGATATGTTATCTATTATATGTTGTTCGTTCCGCTGTGAGATTCGTGTTACTCTGATGTTGTGTTCTTCTTCTTCTTCTATTCTAAGTTTCTATCTTATCTATTCTCACCCTCTAATTTCTTTCATTAACCATTCGGTTATTTTCGATCCTTGGATGTTCGACATGTGTTGTATATCGGATAACCAAGATCGCCAAAAAAACCCGGGTCGTTACATAAACCCTAAAATCCGAGAAATGTTCAATAGGTAGCATAAACCCCAGTAGCCCTGGGTAGCGAAAACCCTGGTTGGATCTAGAATGCGCTCGATAAAAAACCCTAGGTTAGACCTAGGTAATATACAACAGATGTACACCTAAAACTACCACAATTGCGGGGATTGGGATCACGTATATGTTCTTATTAATTTATACAGATTGTTAGTTAGGTGGTGCAGGGATATAGAAATTAGAATAACAAGGTAGTGGCGAAGCATAGAAAGTATATAAGTGCATCCAGTTTATCTTACGTTATCATATCTTGTGCTAACCTTATGATTCCCGTCACCATGGTGTAGTCTTGTATTCAGTTAATTCATGCCATGTTGCTTTTTACCTGTTCACATGCTGAAATTTACTGAACTTACCAGACTTTATGTCTGACTCTGTTTTCTTTCGCTTTCTTGTCTTCCGTCCCCCTCCCCCACAGGTTCATAGGGAGGGAATATTACTACTTAGTCCAGTTTTCCAAGTTGAAGACTAGTCAAAGTTTTGCTTGGATTCTCTTTTCCATTGCTATGGCTGGCTCACGCTACATTGGGGAATATAAATGTTATTTCATGCTTCTTTATTTTGTAAGACAGATATTCTGGTATTAGAAAATAATTGTTGTACAAACCATTTGATCAATAGAGTAAAGTTCTATTTTCTGCTGTTTTAATTTTGTCTGTCTTGTAATTTATCTGTATCTTTTACCTATAAATCTCCACCGAAGTTAAGGCATTCCCTTTGATGCCAGATTTGATCGCTATCAATGTTTGCAATGCAATCTACATTTAGAATTTTTGTTATATATTACTTACTACCTATTTATGCATGATTTTTCCATTTTGATAATGATTTAGCAGTTTGTATGTACTTGTTTAGATATTGTTCCACCATAAGGGACTGATTTTTTTTTAAATACATTGATACAATATTTTTTTATATGTTTTAGTGGTGAAAAATGACAAAAAGAGAAGGAAAAAACAACACTTGGAACTTCTAGAGACATATGCTATCTTAAAAACTACGAACAACTCTAACATCATTTTTTAGTGATGCATCCAAACTGGTCATAATAAAAATATGTTGGAAGCGCAATCTTTCAAATTTTAAAATATAAACATGGTAGTATATCAGAATCTCATTACAAATTTAAAATTTCATAAAACGACGGAGGAAATCATGTTTATTATAAATTACTTTTTGCTTTCAATAGAACTGTAAAGTGATGATGATGTGTGTGTGTGTGTGTGTACATATATAGTTACATTTCTATTACAGTTCACATTAGCTAAAGGGTAAAACTACAATTACTATTTCCATTTCAAATAGTATGAAATGAACAAAACAAAATAAATGAATGATAAAGGTATAATTGTTGTCAAATTATTGCTTTATGAATATTTTTTGTTTGTCTCACTTTACTTGATCATTGTTTCAGATTCAGTTTATGCTGGCAATGGTGCTATCAAATCCACTTCCACTAAAGCATTTATAAATGTAAGCATGTTGTGATTAAGTACATACCTAACAAGGTGTGCATGTACGCTTGCATATTATAACAATACTTTTTGAATATGCATCTTCAGCATCTAAATACTTGCATGGTAACTTGAAGTCGTCCCCTTTGAAACATGTTTGATGATTGTTTTTTTTTCATTATTACTTGCTTACATATATCTATCCAGTCGATATAAATATAGATATTGTCCATTTTCTCATTGAAAACATCTGTTAGGAAAACCAACAAAAGAAACTTTGAATTAGGAAAAGAGTATAATTTGTAAAATCATAAATATAATATTGGAAATGATGTTTCTTCTAAAAAAATTGATACTTCCACTACTAGAATACAGGGTTATTCCAATGGCTCGTAGCCTTTGGCGGTCGTTGGAGGCCGTTGGAATAGCATTCAAGCGTTCCAACGGCTTCCAATCGGTCCAACAGAATATTTCCAACGACGAAAGTCGTTGGAAACCATTTAAAAACAATGACAAAGTCCCGTTGGAAACCGTTGGAAAAATTGGGTTATTTTTTTATAATAGTAAGCATATAACCTTCCCACCACCCCATTTCCAATTCAATCCAATTCCAATCAATTCCACATATATACAACACGTATATACCAATAACAATATAAACAACCAAAATAAATCAAAGAAACATCAATATGAACAAAACAAACCATCCAAAAATCCAGAAACCAACACATACATATTCACGAACCAAATACATCAAAGTTACTTGTCCACAAACCATCTAAACATATCAAAAGTATCATCCTCACCCACTCCGTGAAAATTCAAACAAAATGTCATCATCTTCAAGTCATAGAAAACACATATCTCAAGCATTGCTTCCGGAATCAGCAGACGACGAAGGACGACTATCATGATTGTGCACATACTTTGCAAACTTATGATTTAGCTGCTCCAACTGCATAGTCTGAAGACAACTCTGCTCATGTAGCTGCTCAATCATGATTCTAAGCTTTTTAATTTCTTCTTTGTATTGGGCTTCTTGGGTTGTCGAGTCTGCAAATAGAATGAATTGTAAAAATGTTATGTCAGCATATAAAATATTATAACACTGTATATTTAAACGTTAATTTATTGTATGTATGCAAAAGGATTCACTACCATTAGGTTACCGAAGCCACTATTCTCACTACCACGTCGTCGAGAGCCAGACATAATATACCTATCACATTGATACATATACAATTCATAATAATTATGATATGATTAACTGTTAAAAAAGTAATACATGCTACATAGTTGTCATGTTGTGTATGTGTATGTGTTGTGTGTGTGATTATACACTTATTGTCGTTAAAATTGGATAACTTGGATAGATGCAATGTTAAATATAGGTAAATGTAATGTGAATAGTTGTGAAAATTACCAAATTTTACTCAGTCTTCGTCATTTTCTGATTCAGATTCGGTTTCGTGTTTTATGTTGTTTTCCTCTACACTCTCAAATGCATCGACTGATACATTTGCCTCATCATTTAAAGGTCCAAAATCAGTTTGATCGTCTGCAATTATTATTTCCACATTTTCCTCTAGATCTGCTTGATAGGCTTGTTCATCAGGAATATTCTGTCCATCGAACGTAAATCTTGTCTAGGTTTTAAAAACCGCAAACCAATCTGCTTTATCCCTTTTTAGAGACGAATAAGTGGCATAATAAGCTTGTAGGGATTGTTTGGCTAGTACAAAAGGTCGTACTTTTGATAATGTGAGGTATGTTTGATTTCTACTGGATTATACTTTGGATGCACGTTAATACCAGAAACTAGAACATTGCTGAACCAGTTGCTTCTAAACAAATAAACATCCTCTGCGGCCTTGTAAAATGTGTGAATTGCAAAATCTGAGTTAACTCGCCATAAAAATCATTTATATGATTATTAGGATCTTCACTGCCTTTAACAAACACACCAGTATTATTTGTTAATTTTTCATCATCGTATTCTTTGGTGTTGAATTTATACCCATTAACAAAAAATATTGGATACGTTTTGACTTTTCTTTTCGGTCCAAAGGCTAAATGTTTCAGTCCTTCGTTGAGCACATGATTTGTGGGATTAAAAACATAGTTCCCAAACCAACTACTGAAATCTTTGCTTAAATCGCCGCTTGAATTTTGTGATTCAAAAGTACTGCAAACACAAACATTACATGTTACATTATTATTAACACATGTAACTTAAATTTGATAAAACTTGAAAGAAAAATGATTATTGACAAAAGGAGCAACTTCAGGTTAATTAAGAAGAACATGTGTGTGCTATATGACAATGTTTATCATTTAGCTATATTTCCACACATTTTCTAACATGCGGACCATATTGTTTAAAAATAGATAATGTTGATTCAGAAGAAGAATCTTGCTCAACCCTCTCATCATTACGCGGAGCGCTTCCAAATGATAAGTTCACATGATCATTAAAATAATGAGAGAGAAAAAAAAGATGCTAGCTTCTTCTTCGATATATGATTTACAAATAGAACTTTTAACTCGAACTTTTTTCTCACTTTTTTCTTTAAATAATTTAAGTACCTAATAAAAAATAGTACGGTTCAATATTAAGTTTTATTTATAATTAAATTAACATTTGAGTACTTAGTATAATAACATACATTTTGAACGGATACATCCATCCATATTGCACAGGATCTTGAAGACGTGCTTCCTTTGGAAGATGAACAGGTAAATGCTCCATTACATTAAAGAAACCCGGTGGAAATTTTTTCTCTAGTTTGCAGAGAAATACAGGGGTTTCTTCTTCAATTTTAACTAGACGGTCAACTTTTAACGTAGTTGAACAAAGCTCCTTGTAAAATAACCAAAGTTCTATTATTACATTCCAAACTATTCCAGGTAACAATTCTTTAAATGCGATGATGGGTAACAAATTTTCCATCATTACGTGACAATTATGGCTTTTCATTCCACTCAGCCTTCCGTTTTTATACTCGACACATCTGCGAAGATTAGAGGAAATTCCATCAAGAAAGCACAATTCTTCGACCCATTTTAACAGTATTAACTTGGTTATTGTCTAGTTCATGGCATGCTTATGTTTTTTTTACTGTCAATTGGCTTCATATGAAGCTCAGGACGATTGCACATTTCCTCTATATCACGTCAAGATTTAAGATCGTCCTTAGTCTTGCCCTTCACATTCATAATTGTATTAAACACACATTATCAAATAAGTTTATCTCATTATGCATCGCGTCAATGTTATGACGGATTAAGAGATGTTCCCAATAAGGCAATTCGTATAGTATACTCTATTTGCACCAATTATGAATCATCGATTTACCTTAAATTTTAATTTGTTTTCCAGTTTCATGTATCTTTGTATAATCTTTTACAAGTTCATATATTTCCTCGCTCGACCAAACCGTTGGTGGTCGTAGTGTCTCATGTCTATTAGCCATGAAGTCTTTTTGTCTCTTCTAAAAGGATGATTAATATGAAGAAAAACTCGATGGTAGTCAAACCATGAAATTTTCTTTCCATACTGTAACGAAAATGCTCATGTTTCTTTCATGCAATAAGGACAAGCAAAACGACCAGTCGTACACTAACCCGAAAGCATTGCATATGCAAAAAAATCACTAATGGTCCATACCAAAGAAGCGAACATCCGAATTTTTATTCTTTTTTGATACGTCGTATGTTTCAGTTCTTTCATACCATAATTTTTTCAGTCCTTCGGTTAACGGTTGTATGTAAACATCAATCTGTGTCAGATCATCAGGGCTAGGGACGACAACTGCGAGAAATATGTATGGAGTTTTAATACACATCCACGGGGGTAGATTGTAAGATGTGATTATTATAGGCTGGATATTTAGAACCAAATTGAGAAAATGGTGCGAAGTCTTATGTACATAAACCTAGTCTAACGTTGTGGCTCTCCGCTGAGAAATCAAGATATTTCTTGTCAAAATGTTTCCATGCTTCTCCATCCGATGGGTATGTCAACGTACCTTCTTGAGGTGTTCTCATATTGTTCCATCTCATATGATGCGCTATTACAGATGATGCATATAATCGTTGAAGTTTAGGGGTGATGGGTAAATAATGCATATAATTTTAGTTTTTTGCAAAAAATCTGGATCATTACATTTATATCAAAACAAACATTTTTATATTCTTGATATTACCTTGATAGTAATATATGGTAAACCATTTGAAATTTTTGGATATGGATTTTTTTTTTAAAGTATACATTGTTGTTTTCAATAGTTTTGACATTGTTTGTTTTAACTATAAAACTTTGTCAAATTATATTAAGATTTTAGTTCTTAGCTAAACTATTTAATATGATTGGCTTCTATTCATGATTATTGGAAGTTTGGTTGAATGATGTATATGGTCAGAATGGTATAGCTAGAATATTATGATATATACTATAAAGTAGATCCTCTTGGGAAGTTAGAGGGTTATACAGCTCTCGGCTCTCACATGAGATTATAGCCTAATTTCTTCTGTCCCCCTATACCCAATCAATAAGGACCTCCTGAATTCTACCTTTTTGTAATTAAGCCCTCAGACTTTATTGTAAAAAGGTAAAAATCAGGGAGTCTTATTGGTTGGGTATAGAGGGGACAGAGGATTTAAGTACAGGTGATTTGCTCTCTGTTGGGAAATCGTGGCTTAATAGTCCAATAGTCAAGTAGATCATATGAATTTTTTTACAATGCTTTTCTATATACAAACACCGTAGCCTCTTGATGTCAGTTTCAAGTTTCTATTTATATAAGTAAGGGGGCTATTAATCTTTACATAGTAAAATTCTGTCTATTTTGGATGTCTAATTCACACTATAAACTATTTGGTGGTTTGCAATTTGGGCGTTTTTTGTTTAAGGTTAGATTTAACCTAAGTTTATTCATTTGTATTAATAGTTATTTTAGATGTAATAGACCTCGTCTGGGCTTCTGATTTCTTGTTACTTGGGTTAGCTCTTTCATCGTGCTTGTTGGTTTCTTATGTCCTTCCCTTTATACATACATACATATATATATATATATATATATATATGGATATAGGCCTATATATACATATCCACAAAATATAAATAATTGTATATATATTTCTAGATATATATATATATACATATATATTTATATACATAAAGATATAAATATATAGGCATATACTCATATATATATGTGTAAGTTACTGATGACTTTGTGTTAGTTTTTTCAGATTACAGGTTGTAGATGTAGCTGTGGAGCTTTTGGGGTTTGATGTTTGGATTGATCATTATTTGGCTATTTTTGGCTTGCTCTGGATATATTGGTGTATGAGGAGTAGGAGTGTCTGTATTTTTTGGTGATCTATTACACCATTTGTTTTGTACTTAGATTGTTAAATGTATGGGAGTAGATATACTTCTTATCAGGTGGTGGCCTTGCCGGAATTCGATAATGTAGTACGATGGGTGGTGGCCTTGCCGGAACTCATCTATCTATTATCCCTTACATTCCTTTTTTAGACTCCCGTTTTTGGGTCTGTATTTGGATACTTGTACCACTTTATTTCTATTATATATATATGTGTGCTCTCTTCCCTTTGGAAGACCACACATTTTTTGCTCAAAAAAAAAAAGATTCGGCTATTTCACCCGAACGTGAGATAAGGACTTGGGACCCCCTGAATTTCGTCTTAAAATCCGGATCTGAGGTCCCTTTTTTCTCTCTGTTTTTAGTAAAATACCCGAAATCCTTTCGGGTATTCTAGCATTGTTTACAGACCAAAAATAACCTCTGATGCTTGCGACTTTATCAAAAGCTAAACTGCATTTGTCGGTTCATCGATATGAAGTTGGAATACAGAACCCTGAAGGAGAGATGAAAGAATTCAATAAGAAGGAATCAAACCGAGGTAGTCATAATACATAACATAACTTATAGGATTTTTTAAATGCAAGGTAACACGAAAATTTGCATATTAGTGACGATTAGTTGGAATATGACTGCATTATTTCATCTTATACGTATTAAAATATAAAATAAGAACAATATAATTCAAGATGTGTATACGTTGGATGCTTCGTTGAAATAATGCATAAAGAAACCTAGATTGAAATTATCTGCTAAAACATGAATATTACTAAAAGGTGTATGGTTTGAGCTAGTAAACATATACGAATTTGACCATCCTGACACTTAGGTAATTAAACTTTAATGTGAAATGCTACAAATTCAAATTTTATTTAGTGTTATTGAGATATATATTGACATATGATCATATGTTATATACTATTAATTCAAATTTTATTTAGTGTTATTCTGTAGTTTAGAGTCTTGGTAATCTGGTTTTGTAATTGAGTGTAGTTTTGATTCAGCGGTATTGAGGTTTTTCTGAGTATATTGTATATAATTTTTTTTCTCAATACTGCTGTATATAGTCTTGAGTGATTGTATAGGTAAGGATATTGTGTTGGATTGTAAATCGATATAACTGCTTATAGTGAAATATTAATAATACATGCCTTTCAAAAAAAATACATGTAGTACTGATATACTATGTATTATCATTTACGTATATAATTTGAGATGAAGAAAAGTTATGTCTTGTATTTTTCAAAAAGTAAATTATGAAAGTGCAAGTAGAACATATAAAGTTTAACAAGTCCTATATTTTGGAAAATGAGCATGATATGCGTTTGTTAAATAATTTAAATAATATACCATGCATAGGATAAGCTGACATATGCTTGATAATTAAATGTATACAAGATGATAACATAGATTATTTAAGTTATAATTAGATTCAGAACCATTTATTATATGCATGCAAAGCTGTAACATTAATGGCTGTATTTTCTATGACGTGTACGTTTTCAGTAATCCTATTGATTCCACCTGGTCCACGCAAGGGTCTAACACAACACAAATTTGTAAAAGTAATTACCACCTATGTAGTTATATGTGCATGATTTCATCAATATTTTCAAACAAATTAACAGTAGGCACATCCATGGCAGTAACACAAATCTGTTCATTAGATTAAAAAAAACATTGTTGTGAATCATAGTACCTGAATAAATGGATGAATCAGGCAAGCAACTTGGATTACCCGTCTCAAAATCACAGCTTCGTTCATTGAAGTGCATGAAAGAGATCGATTCTTATGAGAATAAGGTCTTTGAATTGGAATTGTTGTAAAAAATATATATACTGTCACTCATTGTGGAAGACGTGATTGTCGTTGGCTGTCAAAGATGATTTGAAATCTTACACCTGGAACAAATAAAATAGATAAAGGTACATGAACAACGATTTGGTCCCCATCAAAGTTTGCATTGAAGCCCATACAAACTAATGGGTGTAAACAAATAGCGCGCCCCTCCCACCTACAGAAACTTTACACCCAATCATTCCGGATAACGCTTGCATCATCATTTTGAAATAAAAAAAATGTATTCAAGTTGGAAATGGGAGATATTTTGTTACAACATCGAGAACCAATGTCCGTGTACCAGGGGCTACGTCGCGGAAGTAACCCATGCCATACTCCCAAGAAAAGCTCGAACGACCTTCAACAAAAGGGTGTTTTATGATATTTGAGAATCACCATCAATACCTCAGCGTAAATCCGAGGTAATCCGTTGTAAATAGCCATGTGTCTATTTATAACTAGCCAAATAAGAATTCTCGGTATTTGTTCAAGGGACATTGAACATTTAAGATCCAATTAATCCGAGTTCGAATTCAAAAATAGGTCAGTTGAAGGGAAGGTTAAAAAAACGACTAGATCCAGAAATTCCTTACCATCAAGTTGATGAAAAGCGCCACATTCCAGATTATCCAGATGCTTACCCCGGATGGAACGCTCTAAGCAGTTTCGGCTCGTATATACCCGTAGTTGGGATTCGTTCTCGCGTTCCTGAAGGCACTCCTCTCTTTTAAGAGGATTCGCGGCATGTCAAGCACTGGTAAGGTTCTTCGCTTTGCATCGAATTAAACCACATGCTTCATCGCTTGTGAGGGCCGTTTCTTTTTCTTTGTTTATGATTCGATATTTTGGTGTCCTAGGCGTAGAGGAACCACACCAATCCATCCCGAACTTGGCATATTTTATTTGAACAAGAAACAAAGCAATGAGTTAAAATTGAACAAAAAAAATGATGTATGGATTCTCGAGAAGAGAGGAACCACGGTGGTCCCCCCTCAAGGCCGCCCGGATCCCACGAGTGAATAGAAAGTTAATTACGCTTCAATCGGGTTATTCTATTCCATCTTTTATAGAGAAAAGAAAACATGCTTTACTGGATATAAACTTTTTCTTAAACTCTGGTGTACATATTTATACTAGAGCATTTCGTAGTAACCACAAATAGGTTTGTCAATTGGCCAATCTTCTTTAAACCAAGACCTGCCCGGTTACAATATTCAAAACCCAAGCCTATTGTATAATATCCATCATAAATACTAAAACATAACAATCATTTCCACTTTTTGACAATAACAACTTCTGATTACGTAAGGCTGAAATTTTCTTGGAGATGGAAGGCCAACTAAAAGTGGGGCAAAAGATCTTGATTTATTTTCTAAAACCCACATAACACATCCGTAATGTGTTCCATTCAGGAGATGGATTGTTTCTTCCAAAAAAAACCCTGCTAGTTAGAAACTAATTAGAGTATCATAAAGTCAGTGGTTTTCTAGATTTAAACCTTTGTAATTGTATATTTTCTTTATTGTAGACAATTTTTTTAATTTTAGTATTAGACATGTAATAAGCTTTCATAGAAATTTCATATCAACAAACGAATAGTTTCTGCAATTAAATCTTAAAATTTATGATATTCCAAATTACCAGTGTCGTGCATGTGTGAATATGCCATCGATGAGTTCGAATTCAAAAATAGGTCAGCTGAAGGGAAGGTTAAAAATGACTAGATCCAGAAATTCCTTGCCATCAAGTTGATGAAAAGCGCCACATTCCAGACTATCCAGATGCTTATGCCGGATGGAATGCTCTGAGAAGTTTCGGCTCGTATATACCCGTAGTTGGGATTCGTTCTCGCGTTCCCGAAGGCACTCCTCTCTTTCAAGAGGATTCGCGGCATGTCAAGCCCTGGTAAGGTTCTTCGCTTTGCATCGAATTAAACCACATGCTTCACCGCTTGTGAGGGCCGTTTCTTTTTCTTTGTTCATGATTCGATATTCTGGTGCCCTAGGAGTAGAGGAACTACACCAATCCATCCCGAACTTGGCATATTTTATCTAAACAAGAAACGAAGAAATGAGTTAAAATTGAACAAAAAAATGATGTATGGAATCTTGAGAAGAGAGGAACCACGGTGGTCCCCCCCCCTCCAGATTGCCCGGATCCCACGAGTGAATAGAAAGTTAATTACGCTTTAATTGGGTTATTCTATTCCATCTCTTATAGAGAAAAGAAAACATGCTTTACTGGATATAAGCTTTTTCTTAAACTCTGGTGTACATATTTATACTAGAGCACAGTAACCACAAATAGGTTTGTCAATTGGCCAGTCTTCTTTAAACCAGGACCTGCCCAGTTACAATATTCAAAACCCAAGCCTATTGTATAATATCCATCATAAATACTAAAACATAACAATCATTTCCACTTTTTGACAATAACTACTTCTGATTACGTACGGCTGAAATTTTCTCGGAGATGGAAGGCCAACTAAAAATGGGGCAAAAGATCTTGATTTGCTTTCTAAAACCCACATAACACATCCATAATGTGTTCCATTCAGGAGATGGATTGTTTCTTCCAAAAAAAACCTTGCTAGTTAGAAACTAATTAGAGTATCATAAAGTCAGTGGTTTTCTAGATTTAAACCTTTGTTATTGTATATTTTCTTTATTGTAGACAGTTTTTTTAATTTTAGTATTAGACATGTAATAATCTTTCATAGAAACTTCATATCAACAAACGAATAGTTTCTGCAATTAAATCTTAAAATTTATGATATTCCAAATTACCAGTGTCGTGCATGTGTGAATATGCCGTCGATGAGTCGGCATGTGTGGAGCACTAGAAAATTCGCCTAAATCTGCTTACTAGACATGGTTATAGTCCTACTTATTTTGTGTGTGTGTGTGTGTGTGTGTAAATCTTACATCGCATTCCCCATAAAAATATTTTTCTCTTTTTCAATAAACGTGTTGTATCTATCAACATATTACTCCACTGTTCAATTAGTTAAGTTTTTAACTAATACCATTTGGAACAACCAAAACATTATTATGCACTTATATGTGCTTATTTCATAGACTGCTTGGAGACTCCCACATCGCATTAGACTATAAAGTAAATGTAACAACCTGAATTTTTACAACACGTTAAATCAAGAATCAAGACAGAATTAAATTATAAATTCTGAATCAAGTGAAACGGTCTGTGCCATTGCGTTCGTCTCAGAAAAATACGCGAAATAGAGCCTGAGTTTTCGAGAATCGGAGTCCGTATGACCCGTTAAAGGCCCAAAGAAGATTTCTGGAAATTTGAACTTCGGAAATAGCTTTGAAAATCAGATCTGGGGCTAGGCGGGAAGTTTTCCGCCTAGGCCACGTCGACAGGGCTGTCGACAGGCCTGTCGACTTGGGCCCAGACCAAGTCGACAGCCCTGTCGACTTGCCTGTCGACAGGGGGCGGCCGGGGCAAGTTGCCTGGCGCACCTGTTTGTCTCACCTGGTCTTGTTCTTGGGCTGGTTCTGGAAGCTTCCGAGATCTGATGGTCCTAATCTATCCTAGATCTAATCCTATGGCCTAAAACACACCCTAATCTCTATAAAAACACCCCTAAGGCTACCCTAAACCCTCATAACTCACCCTCTCCACGAAGTGCTGCCCAAATGCCAAGTGATCATGGCCTCCATCCCCTTTTTAAAAAGCCTAAGCACTCAAATCGGGTTCAAATCAAGTGGTGCAAGCTAGCTACACCAAATGGAAGGAAGATCAACGTTGCTATGCGAGTTCCATGACGATTCTTCAACAAAGGAGGCACCTTTCTTAGCCAAGATGATTCATGCTTCCTTCCCTAGGCCTAACTATGTAAGTTCTAACTACTTTTAGATGGAAACGGTAGTTTTGATAATGACATGGGATAAAATGAGGCTAAACATGATTATGCAAACCTATATGAACCTTACCATGCCTCTTGTGTTCATATTTATGATCTTAGGCCATGTGAGTGACTTAATCATGCCTCTCATGCTATGCATAACCTAGTTTAACTTGTAAGTTTGGATCTTTATGCATGAAATGCTAGCATGAACCTTTGGGAACCATTTTACTTGTGAAACATTGGCTAAGACTAGATTTTGGGGCTTATGCATGTTTATGAACCCAAACCCCTTATGCTTTCATGCAAGTTCGTAGCCAAATCCTTTATGAGATTATGCATGCTTGTGGCCAATCCCCTCTTTTAAGTTGTGCATGTTTATGGTCAAACCCTTTTTGATAATATGCATGTTTGTGGCCAAATTCCCTTGTGACATTTTGTGTGTTTGTGGCCAAAACCCTTTTTTATGACACTATGCATGTTCAAGGCCAATTTGTAGTCATAGTATTCCTACTATGTTGACTCGTCTATACTTACGTTGGAAACACGTTTTGGGGTTAGGTTAGACGAGCGCGAGCATACATGAAAAACTTAACTTGAAGTTTCATGAAAATATGATGTGAAACATGATTTGGGTTAAATGGGTATAACATGACAACATGTAACATTAAATATAACATGGAAGTTGACATGTGAGTATACTTGATAACGGAATTGGGAATTTACCTATTAAGTTAGGTCTACCCATATTCTTGAAAACTTGGATATGAACATGACACTTAGAAAACATAAGAGTGGCCAACTCGAGGTTGGGTTGAGTTTGTAGCGTAATTCTACCCGGAACCTACCGGCTTAACTAGTGGCTACAAACAATAGGATCCAATGTGGGAAGTTGGTCATGTTGTGCCTAAGACCGAGGTTAGACCAAGTTATGGTGTAAATCTACCCGGAACCCACCGGCTTAACTAGGTAACCACAACAAAGTCTAATGTGAGAGGTTGGGGTGCATTAAATAATTAATGCCACATAATAGGGTTAAGTTAATTTGATTAATGAGGCTTAACCAAATATGATATGGACAAATGGGTTAAGTAATTTGATTAGGCTAATGATACTTAACAAAACATGATAAGCTTGGGTAGGTTAAGTAACTTGATTTGCCTAATGACACTTGACCATTTTTATACGAATGGTGGACGGGATTAAGTTAACCAACACTTAATCAATCCAACACGATAACGTGATAAGGTTAAGTAAATTTTCTTAATGACACTTAACCATATAACACAGTTAATGGATGGGGTTAAGATTAGACTTAACTAATCTAAACATGGTAATCGGATGGGGTTAAGTTAGCCTAGACTTAATTAATCCAACTTGGTAATTTAATGGGGTTAAGTTAAACACTTAACTAATTTAACACGATGATTTGATGAGGTTAAGTGACCTATACTTAACCAATCTAACTCATTAATTTGATGAGGTTAAGTTAACCTATACTTAACCAATCTAACGTGAAAACATGATAAGGCTAAGTCACGAATCGTTTGAATGCGCTTGACCGATATGACTCAGTAATTAGATAAGGTCAAGTTAATACATATACTGAACCAATCTAAAATGATAATTAGATAAGGTTAAGCCATGAATTGCTTGATATACTTAACCAACTTGACACATGGTTTGTAGGGTTAAGTTTTGGACTTGGATACTTAGCCAATTTTGACGTGGTTTGTAGACGGGTTAAGTTATGAACTTAAGTGACACTTAACCCATTAGATAAACCCTAATTCGGAGGATTAGGTAAATAACCATAGTTAACAAGGATTATGGAAATAAGGCTAAGTGGTAAACCTTAGTTAAAAGAAACTAAGTAATAATTCTTAGCCAAGGAAATTTGGACCACCTCTTAGATAGATGAGTAACCCGATACGGTAGGTCATCGTTTAAGTATACGCGTAGGAGCAGGCTATCTGATTTAGATAAAGGCTCCAACGAACTGGGTAACGAAGCAGCGGCTTCGGGAAACGTGAGGATATTCTTGGGATCCCTCTGTGAGCTGCCAGGTCATTATACTAGGCTCACGAGAGGTTGAGGTCTGCGGTAGAAGAACCAAGAATATGCCTTGGTTGCTATGCGAGCGACCTAAAGACTGGGGTGGATAGCAGTGAGTCGACGAATACATAAGGTGCCCGAGATAGCAAGTTCGTCGATCATCTACCATCTTGAGTCAAGCGTGTACGTACGGAAAGGCAGGGAACACCCAATAGACCATAATTGCTATCTAATTATGGGTGAGGTAGGCCGTAGGATGTGGGCTGGCCGGAGTGTAGTTCTCATGCAAGATTTTCTCTTGTGTTGCCTTTCACTAGTTGAGGGAGGGGTCTCGTGGGACCATAGCCACGTGTAGAAAAGTAGACCTTAGTATCTGCATCGGCAGATAAATCTAAAGTTCCCGACCGAGTCCTGTATTTTTTGTTTTGCCCTGTGACAGGACTCGGATAGCACGATGTGATACATGTGCATACAGTTATAGAAAAACGATTCACGATGAATGCGAGGGAAAAAGGGCGCGGTTGACGGTTAGCGTAATCCCTAGTGGCCTAGGTGGTTTAACCCAAACCGAAATACGAAAGCGTGCAATAGGTAAGCGTAATCCCTAGTGGTGCTAGGTGGCGTAAGTCCTAGTAGTTCAAACGATGATTCATATGGAAGAGCCTAGCTAGAACAAGGGTGACAGTCCAAACGACTTCAAGGATAAAACGTTTACATGAGAAAGCCCATACGGCCTACGGCAAAGGACTGATCTTATACATGGAAAGAAACATATGAGTGGGAAAACCTACATATGCTATATATTAGGTTGACATGGACCATTACATGACATTGGGCAAGGGACATTCATGGTTAAAACGTGACGCGGGTTGGGGTACTAGTACGAGAGGTGCAGAGCAAATATACATGTTAGAACTAGGAAGAATATACATAATAGATACCGTGGGATGTTAGACGGGGCAGATACCTTGGGATAATGTACTCGATAGAAATCTGACGATGTGATACCTTGACTTATCATAACACCGTAGTTTATCATGATACCTTAGTTTACCTTGCCACAGTAGTTCAACCGGCTACCCTGGTTTAGTTTATCTATCTTGTAGTTATCCTTATGTTTACTTTCAGTTTATGCATGTCATGTTACCTTTACCTGTTTTTATACTGGAAGTAGATAGGACATACTCAGTCTTTCTGACTGACCCGTTTTGTTTCGCCTCTTTTCTTCCGTTTCCCCCCCTCCAGGTTATAGGGAGGAAACAATGCTGTTTAGTTCGGACTTCTTCTGCTTGAAGGTCATCATGGATGGCTTGGACTTTTCTTGGCTATGGCTAATTTACTGTTTTATTTGGGGAATAATTTATGAAAAAGTCTTTATGCTTCTTTACTATTGCAAGACAGGTTTTGATGTACTCTGATGTAAAAGGCTTTAGACCTTAATTATTAATGTTTATGAAAGTTCGATTTTACTTCCGCTATTTTATATGTTCTGTCTTGTGATATTTCTGTGCATGTTTACCTTGATAATGCTTCACCAAACCTAGTGCATTCCCTTTGTGAGTGACCCTAGCGGAGGTGGGGTGTTACATTTGGTATCAGAGCAGAAGGTTACTAGACTGGGCAAAAGTTTTTAAAGACCTTCTGAAAATTGAAAAACCGTTTACAAAGAAGCATTTTTCAAGAAAATTTTCTTTTAAAAAGAAAAAGGCTATTCCCCAAAGGCCATTAGCATTATCCTTGTTTCCTTGATTGAATCTCTTTTCCTTTCTTTCCTCCATCTGTAGTCACAGTGGTTTTGACTGCGACTAGTCTTTCTAGCTGCGTAAGTGTTTCCCGTACGATGGAGGTGGTTCTCGAGAGACCGTTGCAGAGTTATGCATGAAAGGATAGTAAGAACAAGGATAAAGGATACGAGCTCAGGGATAAGCAACATGTTGGTATGGCTGAGTCCTAAAAGGAGGGAGAAAGATGAACAATGAAACCCATGACGAGAGAGTACCTTTGGCATGGTGAAACGGGACGGATAGTTAAGTATCATGGAACAGGGACAAGATCATTCGGAGGGCAATAGTATGCTCTCATTTCTAGGGTACCTCAGAAGGAGGGTAACGATCTTGTTAAAGGTTTAGCTTTTCTTCTCTATCATCCTGTCGGGACTTTGTTTTGATCACCGCATCTTTTAAGTCCGCTTCGATAGTTGAGTCTCTGCACCTTAGTACTAGCGTAGTAGAGGATCCCGTTTTTGTCTCAAGTCCTATTGGAAGATCGGTCCATTTACTCATGGCTTGTTTGGATTTGAGAATGTCTATATCAAGTGTTGAGCTTGGAAATAATGCTTATGTTTATAAGTTGTGGATGGATTCTAGGGATGAAGTGGTTATCCAGTAAGGGGTGTCACTCTCGGTTTTAGAAGGAGGGTAGTTAGACTCTTTGCTTGCTTTGGTAATACACTTGAAGTATCGCGTAACCTTTTGGGTTCTGTCATGATTAGTTACTTAGAATCCCTAGATGCCTTTGTTGGAAATTAGAAACCCGATCGAATGGTGTTCGCTAATAAGACGGATGGTTTACTTCGATTATGTATGGGTTATGGGAATTACCCTAGTAAGTGTGCACGGTAACTTGTTTACTTTCAAGAGAAAGTTTTTCTACGTGGAATACCTTATGGTACAAGGTCCAGGATTCACTAGTGAATTTTGAGGGCTTGCATGGAATAATGTGTACGCAGTCCTGTTTGCGCCAAGTATTCTAGAAGGAGAATAAGTGCAAGTGGAACGAGAGGCGACGAGGAAATGAGTTCCAACTCATGTTATGGAAACAGGAAATGAGAAGCTGCGAAATCGTGAAGTAAAAGGGGCGGTTAAGGCACGATGGAACTAAGCTCAAGGTAATGCGACTCAGGAGACTGAAGACTAAATACGTGCATGATATCTCTTTTGGAAATATATCCTCGATCCCTGTTTTTCTGTTGAGCTTGCTTGTAGGCTATCTTTTATGGATATCCTCTCGGTCCTGTCTCTGTTACAAACCCCGTACGGAGTTTGTTTTGTTTATCTTCTCGACCCTGTTTCAGGGAATCTTGGGTAGAACCCTGTGGATGTAAACATGTATTTGAAACATGTTATGGTTGATATGGTTGCAAATGGTTGCAAGTGGTTGCTCGTGGATGCGCGAATTTACATTAGATATTAGCTCGACTCGGTCACATTTCATATTGCATATGCACGAGTATTTATACTTGTTTATGGATGAAATTGAATGTGTTATCATGCGGATGTTGCATATGGTTGAATGTTTGTGCATGCATATAGTGTATATGACTAGGACTATTTGCATACATGATGGATTCATAGCACTAAACATATTTTTTCATTCAAAAGATTTTTCAGGCCTGATCATTAGCATTAGCTAAGGAACATGTACACACACGTTTTGCATACATTCATAAAGCATTAGGAGTCGTCTAAGGACAATGGTTGCTTGTGGATGATGGTTTGAGTAGATGGATGATGGATGGTAGGATATGTTCTTCCTAACTTTGAGATTTCGGAGACGAAATCCTTTAAGAAGGGGAGAATGTAACAACCCGAATTTTTACAACACGTTAAATCAAGAATCAAGACAGAATTAAATTATAAATTCTGAATCAAGTGAAACGGTCTGTGCCATTGCGTTCGTCTCGGAAAAATACGCGAAATAGAGTCCGAGTTTTCGAGAATCGGAGTCCGTATGACCCGATAAAGGCCCAAAGAAGATTTCTGGAAATTTGAACTTCGGAAATAGCTTTGAAAATCAGATCTGGGGCTAGGCGGGAAGTTTTCCGCCTAGGCCACGTCGACAGGGCTGTCGACAGGCCTGTCGACTTGGGCCTAGACCAAGTCGACAGCCCTGTCGACTTGCCTGTCGACAGGGGGCGGCCGGGGCAAGTTGCCTGGCGCACCTGTTTGTCTCACCTGGTCTTGTTCTTGGGCTGGTTCTGGAAGCTTCCGAGATCTGATGGTCCTAATCTATCCTAGATCTAATCCTATGGCCTAAAACACACCCTAATCTCTATAAAAACACCCCTAAGGCTACCCTAAACCCTCATAACTCACCCTCTCCACGAAGTGCTGCCCAAATGCCAAGTGATCATGGCCTCCATCCCCTTTTTAAAAAGCCTAAGCACTCAAATCGGGTTCAAATCAAGAGGTGCAAGCTAGCTACACCAAATGGAAGGAAGATCAACGTTGCTATGCGAGTTCCATGACGATTCTTCAACAAAGGAGGCACCTTTCTTAGCCAAGATGATTCATGCTTCCTTCCCTAGGCCTAACTATGTAAGTTCTAACTACTTTTAGATGGAAACGGTAGTTTTGATAATGACATGGGATAAAATGAGGCTAAACATGATTATGCGAACCTATATGAACCTTACCATGCCTCTTGTGTTCATATTTATGATCTTACGCCATGTGAGTGACTTAATCATGCCTCTCATGTTATGCATAACCTAGTTTAACTTGCAAGTTTGGATCTTTATGCATGAAATGCTAGCATGAACCTTTGGGAACCATTTTACTTGTGAAATATTGGCTAAGACTAGATCTTGGGGCTTATGCATGTTTATGAACCCAAACCCCTTATGCTTTCATGCAAGTTCGTAGCCAAATCCTTTATGAGATTATGCATGCTTGTGGCCAATCCCCTCTTTTAAGTTGTGCATGTTTATGGCCAAACCCTTTTTGATAATATGCATGTTTGTGGCCAAATTCCCTTGTGACATTTTGTGTGTTTGTGGCCAAATTCCCTTGTGACATTTTGTGTGTTTGTGGCCAAAACCCTTTTTTATGACACTATGCATGTTCAAGGCCAATTTGTAGTCATATTATTCCTACTATGTTGACTCGTCTATACTTACGTTGGAAACACGTTTTGGGGTTAGGTTAGACGAGCGCGAGCATACATGAAAAACTTAACTTGAAGTTTCATGAAAATATGATGTGAAACATGATTTGGGTTAAATGGGTATAACATGACAACATGTAACATTAAATATAACATGGAAGTTGACATGTGAGTATACTTGATAACGGAATTGGGAATTTACCTATTAAGTTAGGTCTACCCATATTCTTGAAAACTTGGATATGAACCTGACACTTAGAAAACATAAGAGTGGCCAACTCGAGGTTGGGTTGAGTTTGTAGCGTAATTCTACCCGGAACCTACCGGCTTAACTAGTGGCTACAAACAATAGGATCCAATGTGGGAAGTTGGTCATGTTGTGCCTAAGACCCGAGGTTAGACCAAGTTGTGGTGTAAATCTATCCGGAACCCACCGGCTTAACTAGGTAACCACAACAAATTCTAATGTGAGAGGTTGGGGTGCATTAAATAATTAATGCCACATAATAGGGTTAAGTTAATTTGATTAATGAGGCTTAACCAAATATGATATGGACAAATGGGTTAAGTAATTTGATTAGGCTAATGATACTTAACAAAACATGATAAGCTTGGGTAGGTTAAGTAACTTGATTTGCCTAATGACAATTGACCATTTTTATACGAATGGTGGACGGGATTAAGTTAACCAACACTTAATCAATCCAACACGATAACGTGATAAGGTTAAGTAGATTTTCTTAATGACACTTAACCGTATAACACAGTTAATGGATGGGGTTAAGATTAGACTTAACTAATCTAAACATGGTAATCGGATGGGGTTAAGTTAGCCTAGACTTAATTAATCCAACTTGGTAATTTAATGGGGTTAAGTTAAACACTTAACTAATTTAACACGATGATTTGATGAGGTTAAGTGACCTATACTTAACCAATCTAACTCGTTAATTTGATGAGGTTAAGTTAACCTATACTTAACCAATCTAACGTGAAAACATGATAAGGCTAAGTCACGAATCGTTTGAATGCGCTTGACCGATATGACTCAGTAATTAGATAAGGTCAAGTTAATACATATACTGAACCAATCTAAAATGATAATTAGATAAGGTTAAGCCATGAATTGCTTGATATACTTAACCAACTTGACACATGGTTTGTAGGGTTAAGTTTTGGACTTGGATACTTAGCCAATTTTGACGTGGTTTGTAGACGGGTTAAGTTGTGAACTTAAGTGACACTTAACCCATTAGATAAACCCTAATTCGGAGGATTAGGTAAATAACCATAGTTAACAAGGATTATGGAAATAAGGCTAAGTGGTAAACCTTAGTTAAAAGAAACTAAGTAATAATTCTTAGCCAAGGAAATTTGGACCACCTCTTAGATAGATGAGTAACCCGATACGGTAGGTCATCGTTTAAGTATACGTGTAGGAGCAGGCTATCTGATTTAGATAAAGGCTCCAACGAACTGGGTAACGAAGCAGTGGCTTCGGGAAACGTGAGGATATTCTTGGGATCCCTCTGTGAGCTGCCAGGTCATTATACTAGGCTCACGAGAGGTTGAGGTCTGCGGTAGAAGAACCAAGAATATGCCTTGGTTGCTATGCAAGCGACCTAAAGACTGGGGTGGATAGCAGTGAGTCGACGAATACATAAGGTGCCCGAGATAGCAAGTTCGTCGATCATCTACCATCTTGAGTCAAGCGTGTACGTACGGAAAGGCAGGGAACACCCAACAGACCATAATTGCTATCTAATTATGGGTGAGGTAGGCCGTAGGATGTGGGCTGGCCGGAGTGTAGTTCTCATGCAAGATTTTCTCTTGTGTTGCCTTTCACTTGTTGAGGGAGGGGTCTCGTGGGACCATAGCCACGTGTAGAAAAGCAGACCTTAGTATCTGCATCGGCAGATAAATCTAAAGCTCCCGACCGAGTCCTGTATTTCTTGTTTTGCCCTGTGACAGGACTCGGATGGCACGATGTGATACATGTGCATACAGTTATAGAAAAACGATTCACGATGAATGCGGGGGAAAAGGGCGTGGTTGACGGTTAGCGTAATCCCTAGTGGCCTAGGTGGTTTAACCCAAACCGAAATACGAAAGCGTGCAATAGGTAAGCGTAATCCCTAGTGGTGCTAGGTGGCGTAAGTCCTAGTAGTTCAAACGATGAGTCATATGGAAGAGCCTAGCTAGAACAAGGGTGACAGTCCAAACGACTTCAAGGATAAAACGTTTACAAGAGAAAGCCCGTACGGCCTACGGCAAAGGACTGATCTTATACATGGAAAGAAACATATGAGTGGGAAAACCTACATATGCTATATATTAGGTTGACATGGACCATTACATGACATTGGGCAAGGGACATTCATGGTTAACACGTGACGCGGGTTGGGATACTAGTACGAGAGGTGCAGAGCAAATATACATGTTAGAACTAGGAAGAATATACATAATAGATACCGTGGGATGTTAGACGGGGCAGATACCTTGGGATAATGTACTCGATAGAAATCTGACGATGTGATACCTTGACTTATCATAACACCGTAGTTTATCATGATACCTTAGTTTACCTTGCCACAGTAGTTCAACCGGCTACCCTGGTTTAGTTTATCTATCTTGTAGTTATCCTTATGTTTACTTTCAGTTTATGCATGTCATGTTACCTTTACCTGTTTTTATACTGGAAGTAGATAGGACTTACTCAGACTTTTTGACTGACCCGTTTTGTTTTGCCTCTTTTCTTCCGTTCCCCCCCTCCAGGTTACAGGGAGGAAACAATGCTGTTTAGTTCGGACTTCTTCTGCTTGAAGGTCATCATGGATGGCTTGGACTTTTCTTGGCTATGGCTACTTTACTATTTTATTTGGGGAATAATTTATGAAAAAGTCTTTATGCTTCTTTACTATTGCAAGACAGGTTTTGATGTACTCTGATGTAAAAGGCTTTAGACCTTAATTATTAATGTTTATGAAAGTTCGATTTTACTTCCGCTATTTTATATGTTCTGTCTTGTGATATTTCTGTGCATGTTTACCTTGATAATGCTTCACCAAACCTAGTGCATTCCCTTTGTGAGTGACCCTAGCGGAGGTGGGGTGTTACAGTAAACCCACATGTGGCCTTTCAACACTTTTTTCAATTTGGAACCACATAGCTAACCCCCACCGTAATTTGGAAATTAAATTTCTATCTTCCCCTTTACTTAGGTGTGCATTTGAGTGTGCATCCCTATCTAACATCAATAACCCTTTCAACTCTATGCCTTCCTTTATCTAATAAGGGATACCATCTCCATTGTGCCTTGTCCACTTCCCAATTCTCGTTTTACTTAACCTGTCATATGTTTTTTTCCATTTAATGCGGTTTCCTTCTGACTCGTATATATAGTACATATTCTACACGTTACTTATTAAGTGTTCTTCTTCATAATTTTCCGCAATATGATCCCCTCATATTTAGTGCAGAGCTTCGTATAAATGAACCAATGTATTCCTCATTTTTGTCCTTCCCTCTTAGTGCATCAGGTAAAATTTTAGCAAAACCGTCATTTACAAGCTGACATCATCTAGTACCATGTATTACAACTTTGGTCAATGCACTAAGATTCAGTTTCAATACCAAACAAATGCAGCACTTTCATTACCAGTTAGTTGAAGTGGATATGTACAATGTAACTCTTTTTAAAAGTATAACAATCCACCGTATTCTCCCATATTTTTTTTCTCTTTTTCCGATAAAAATTGCATATGTTTGAAAAGTCAAATAAAAAGTTTGAAGAATAATAAAGTTCTGGGTTATGCAAATAGAAATTGGTAGAATATTGTTTTGACGCAATCATGACAAAATCTTTTTCACTTCCAAAATGCTACCCAATTGTTTCCTCCTAGCATTCTCCCCAGAGTAATCAGGAATAGTCTTGTCTCATCACAGAGCTTAAAATCATAAAGCCTTTACAGATTATATAGGGAAATGCCCTGACATCAGCAACATATGGACTTGAAGAAAACATATTATGGGAAAAATGAAATTACAGGCTGTTCAAAGGGGTCAGTTGACCTGTTAATCTTCACTTGTTTTGTTTTTTAATCTTTACCGTTCCAGTTTAAAAACACCGACTCCACATTTCAATTCAAATCAAAATAAATAATCATGATAACAACCAAATAATCAAACAAAAATATTGGCACTTGTAACATACATAAACAAAATCTCCAAAAAGATCTCCATATCATGTAATTATTTAAGGTTTTGATTTTGATTAGAATAATACCTGAAAAGAATTAGAATGAGAGGAACGCGATTTCGATGGATGAAAGGCGACTTTGATGGATTAAAGGCGATTTCGATCAGAGAAGCGTGATACGGTTTACTTCGATCTGAGGAGCACGATATGGTTTACTTCGTTCCGAGGGGAGCCCAGTTTCTTCTTGTTTTGGTTGGAATTGGGACGGGGCTGTGTATTGGGTGTGAAATAACTAAGATAGCTGGGGAGAACGATGGTGTGAAAACTTTTCTCCGGGATTGGAACGGTCTAAGTCCATTCCAAAATTACCATGGATTTAAACCATGCTAAAGAGTATTGCCATGACTAAAAGCCATTCCAAAATTACCATGGCTTTAGTCCGTGGAAATTTTTCCACATTTGGGTGTGGCAAAACTAGGAAAATGGTGTTGTGCAAGGAACATAAAGGAAATGTCATCGAAATTTTATAAGCCGTTTAAAGTGATACGATATACGAAATATAATTACTTTATAGTGTTTGTAACTTGTCCAATATAGGGACAAATGATGTATCAAATGAATATAAATGTCTGTTTGTAGAAAAAACGAATATCCATAAAATGATCTTACACAACACTTGGTCAGACGGGGTCAAATAATAATAAGGGTTTAAATAATTGTCTATTTTAAATTTAAAATATAATTTGTTTATATTTTATCGTTTTATTATATGTGTACTAAATTATATATTTTTGCAATTTAATAAATTCTAACTACGACGATTTCTATTAAAATCATTTATACATCAAATCATTTTGCATAAGCACAAAACCCAAATTTGCACAAGTTATCCAAAACTACGATCACTCAACATAATATATACTTCATGTTTGCATAAATTATATCATTAACAAACTCTATCACACACATAACGTTCACTACTAACCAAAGCTACCTAAATAAATATAATATACAAAATTAAAAAATTAAAAATTACTAATAATTTGATGATTATGGTGATAATAATAGCATTAGAGGGTAAAATGATGAAATATACATATACAAATAACTAGGAATCAAGCAAACTTCAAATTAAAACCGAAATCAATGAAAACCTAAAAATTAGGTTTAGGGAAATTACCGGTTTTGGAGAGCTAGGAGAGTGGAGACGGATTAAAGATGCTCCTAGATAGCATCGGAGGTCGTCGGGATGGCGATGGAAGCGTTGCCAGTGGTTTCAGAGGGGAGAAAATGGTGAAGGGGAGGGGAGTGGAGTTCGTGGGTTTCGGGAAGATAATGATTCTCGGCTTTCTGGTTCATGCGATATCCCGAAAACTTCTAACGGCTATTTACGGCTGCCAACGACAATATTTTCATTCGATTCTAATGACTTCCAACGGCTCCTTTAAACCCGTTGGCGGCCGTTGGAAATAGGGTGTTGGAATAGCCCTTCCAGTAGTGTTCATCATCAATATAATGTCTCATTAAATCCTTTCTAAGAAAAATTAATGGGAAAAATCTTAGAGATGGAAAAAGAGTAAAATGACATTTTAGTTTCTTATTTCATCAAAATAGATTTGAGACTTCTAAATCAAGATACTGTCTTGTTAAGACCTTGTTAAGAAACAACTAATGGGAAAAATATTGGTGAAGGAAAATAAGTTCACTGACATATTTTAGTTTCTTAGTGTATCAAAGTGAGTCTACTTTCAATCAGATAAGGATAATGCCTCATTAAAATTTTACTAAAAAAACATATGCGAAAAATCATAATGAATGAAAATGAGTATAATACAATAAGCTATATTTCAATAATTTACTGCTTCAAATGAAGTTGGATACTTTTGCATTAATCTAATGCCTTGTTATATCTTATTAAGGAATACTCAATAGGAAAAAATATTTCAAATGGATATGTCTATTTTGAAAAATAATAATAAGAAGAGTGGTTTTTTTTTTAAAAAAAGTAAAAAATATTAATGTAAGTACATTATAATATACTTATGTGTAGTCTCCTCGATTTTATATTTTCCCTTTTGAGTTTGAATATATTTCTCTATAATTCAAGTCTGTTACAAATACTTCTGATCCATACATGTATATAAAAGCTTAGATTAGTGTTAAGAAAATTAAATCAGAAGACAATAATTCTACTCTTTCACTTTTAGATATTCCTCACACTACAAGAAAACACTGATTTTGCAGCAGACGAATACGTCGCTAAACATGTATTAGCAACGGATTTGTGACGGATAGCACTGATCGGTAAATTTCATATCGGTGTATTAGTGACCATTTTGCGATGGAATTTAACGTCAATTCTCCGATGCTTTATAGTCATTTGTCAATATATTTATATTTAATTTTTAAATTTTTTTATGGACATTTCACCGATGAATATATATTTCTTTAATATGTATTTTTTAAAAATTCCGTCAGAGATCCCTCGCTAAACAGCAAGGGATTAGAAACGGATAATTTTAAATTGTGCTTCACCTTACATATTTATCGGTAATTCGTCACAAATGCTAACATTTTAGCAAGGTTATTGGTGACAATTCTTTTTATTTCCGTCGGCAATTACACGCAGATTTGCAAAACTCTCGTATTCCCTTTCTATTCCGTCGGTAAATGTTACTGCAATAAAATACAAATTTACAACTGATGGACACCAATTAGGCCTGTAAACAGATGCAAACGGATGCGGACATCCGCATCCTTACGAAAAAACCGTATCCAATTAATCTGCATCTGATATCCGCGAATATTGAAAAACAACATCCGTATCTGCATCCATGAATTTTTTTCGAATATCTGAATATATCTACATCTGAAAATCGAATCCGGATATTTCCAAATATCTGAAATATCCACATCCGAAAATGAACAAAACATATGCATACTAGATTTTCTAGAACTAAAATAAAACAACTTAATAATTTGCTTTCTCAAGCCAGTTCGCATACAATACTCAAACAAGTTCACAAGCTCGCACAAAACAGCAATACACAGAATATTAAATAAAATATGTAACTACAATACAAATAATAAAAAAAATAGAAACAAAGATAAAAAAATTCTTCCTTCCATCTAGCATAGCTTTTCATTTTTCAAAATTTCCTGTCAACAAAAACAAGATAATAACAATCAAATACAATAAGAGGCATTAAACTAAATCATAAACCCAAAAATATACAGCTCTACCCATTTGCTTAATGGAATCAACAAGCACATTCATGTTCCACTAATCAAAAATGATTGATCGGCGGATGAATTCTTATCAAGAACGGAACAAAATGATGAAGAAAACTTTCTGAGAATCATCAAGGCCGACACGAGATCAAGAAATTGTGGCTATCACCTTTGAAACTATTACTTCATTAAAGGCAAGAAAAACGATAGTATTTCCATGCAGTGTGCAATGTTTAACATACATCGATAGCCTAGTTCTCTTAAAATGTGGGGCATACTAATTTCCTGCTCAGAATCTACAAAATAACCTCAAACTCACTATTTAAACTTCCACTGAAGAAATCATCTTGCCTATAAGATCTAAAGAAAAAAGAGCTAAAGATCATTCCTACACGCATAACCAAAAAAGAAAAAGAAAAGGACTAATTTCTTAGTGGTATACTTTAAACAGTGGATTTATAAAGTAAGAAATGAAATACCTAAAGTCAATAGTGAAATTTATAAAGATGGATGTTGTCAGTTAGTTCTGAAAAACAAAACAAAAACAAACCCCCCCTCCCCAACATTAAGAATCACATATATTCCATGTAATAGTCCCTTCTAACTTGCTTTTATGTACAAACTAACAAGGAATGCACATTCTAAAATAATACTGGCAAGTCTTTGAAACGAAAATAAAAAATTGTACCACAAGCAAGAATGCAAAGAATATAGCCCTCCTTTCCTTAGCAGCTTAATAATTTCATCATAACTCCTTGGCTCCCTTTATTGAATCCACATATGCTATCAAAGGTTTCTTGCGAAGTGACGTAGAAGCCTTCAGTTTCCTTAACAAGCACACCATAAAATTCATCTTCATATTTTATCAAATTGTTTGAACCAATGTTATTATTAGGTTAAGCTCTGCAACAAATTGTAAAATAGAACATTAAGAAATACAACGTAGAAGGGGAAAAATGATATGAAGTGATATACAGAAAAGCACATGGAATTAATTTGGTTTGGGAGATTAGTGGATCAAAATTAGAAATGGGAATGTAGTGATATAAAGAAAAGCACATGAATCAATTGAAGAAAAGCTGGAGATGGGCCTCTATAGCAGCTAATGCATTAACATGGATTTGGCATTTGCATGCTTCAAAAAGTACCTACTGATAATAATATCCCACTCCTCAGGTACTGGAACAAGCCACCTCCGTTAAGGTCACTCACAAAGGGAATGCCTAAACTTTGGTGGAGCATTATACGTAAAAGACACAGATAATTTACAAAAGAGACATATATAAGCAACGGAAAAACTAAATTTATTTCATACGTGGTTCATAACAAAAACATTACAGCAAACTATCTCAAAACAACTTCCAAATCATTACATTAAAATCTCTGTCTTGATTATAACATAAAGAAGGAAAAAACGCAATAAAACTGCATAAATCCCCAAGCAGTAGTGTGTCCAAAGCCATAGCCAAAGATAAGAGGTTCCAAGCTGTACATCACAGAGTCTTCAAGCTTGGAAAGATGGATGGTCCAAATTAAGCTGAGCTATTCCCTCCCTGGTTACCTGAGGGGGGGGGGTGGGGACAGAAGAAAAGAGAGCGAAAGAAAAATGGGTCAGACATAAGTACAGTAAGTCCAGTGATTATTCAGCATGTAAACTAGTAAGAGAACCATGACTTGAATAAGCTGGACGCAGGACAATAATAAGGAAATAAGGTAACATAGGATAAGGCAAGATAAACAAGGAAAGATAAACAAGGCAAGATAAACTAATCATACTATCGCACTCATATCCATATTCTCTGCACCTACTAGATATTTTAAGCATCATCATGAGTTCAAAACCAGTGATCCCTCTTTATCATTCGGCTCCTACTCGCACGCATTTAGCACTTGTGTCATACGGCCCTGCTCGATTGTAGATACCAGTGCTGGTCCCAACATGGGGTGTATCAAATTCTATGGTGGCAACCCGAAACGATTCAAGATGCATAGTGTATAAATATTGATGCCCAGTGCCTGCTTTTTCCACTCCGGAGTACGTGCACGCCCGTACTCCGTCGGAACCAACACTGACGCATCAACCGCCGTTGTTTTGACCGCTTATAATCAGCCCAGTAATCGTGCCCCACCCTGCCTAGTTCAGGGTACCATGATACATCTATGTGGGTTACTGCTGAAATAGGTCCTCGTTACTAGGGTTTCCTAATCAACATGTTAAATTGGTTAAGTGTCCAAGTTAACCTAACCCCACCCATCAGTTTAGTTAACATGTTGTATTGGTTAAGTGTTGCCTTAATTAACTTAACCCTACCATTCCTGACTTAGCTTTAATTCATTCACTAAAGCACCAACCACTCACATTAGATAGGTATTGTTGCGGTCATTGGATGTGCCGGTCGGGTCCGGATAGTTTTACACCGCAACTCAGTCTAACCTCGGGTTCTTTTGGGCTCGATGCACTAACCTCCCACATTAGATATATATTGTTATGGTTGCTGGATGTGTCGGGCGGTTCTGGGCAGTCTTACACCGTAACTCAATCTAACCTCGGGTTAGGCATATTCGTCTTTTCTAAATTCACATATTTACCTCTTTGTATTTATATGTAAATTATTGTCATTCAAGTCAAGCCCTACTTTCCCTTTTAAATCAAGTTCATAATTTTAGGTATAAAAATTTATACCACTTTATGCTATAAAACATTTACATGTTTATGAGCCAAATATGCCAGTTATATGTAATTTCATGTTTTTCCCCCAACGTTACTCCCATTAAACGTTCGCATAAATCACATAAAATGTTAGGCTCGATACATAGCCTAACTTATATACAAAAGGGGGAAAAGAGGAACATGTAATAATTCCGACATCATAAAAATATGGATTTAACTACACATGTGTCATATGAATTTGGCATAGAACAATATACAATTAATTATGAACTTGCAAATTTAGATCTACTTAACATGAATCGTGAAATAGGGGTTTTACATAGAACTACACAAACTTAAAATTTAGCATAGTTGTGAACTTGCAAATTAGCATGTAGTTCTAGTCATATATGTGAACATGGTTGAACTTGCATAAACATAGCAAAATTCCCAAATTGACATACAACATATAGGTGTCATTACCAAATCATACAACATGAAATGTCATCACCAAATTATACAACATGGTATGTCATTGCCAAATTATACAACATAATATGTCATTGCCAATTTATTCAACATGATATGTCATCGCCAAAGTATACAACATAATATGTCATCACTAAATTACACAACATATATGTCATTGCCAAATTATACAACATATGGATTCATTGCCAAGCATTTAACATTTACCATCAAATTACATACAACATGATCACAAACTTAACATGATAAGAGTCATAGTCTTAATCAATTCAGTTTTAACAAAAAGGATAGGCATAAATTTACATTAGGCGTTGTTCTACATCCAGTTATTTAGTCACGATTCTAATATCATTTAGGTCTAAATGATAACTGGACTTACAAAAAGGAGACTAGTCTTGTGTTCCGGGATCTGTATTCTGAAATTGAATAGCTCTCCTTTGTTGTAGACGTTGAATTCTCTTAGTTGAATTAGATTTGATTTGTAATTCCTAACTTGCTTTCTAGTTGAAGGAGAATTGTAACAACCCGAAAATCTGGGCCAGTTTGAAATTTTTATTTTGGCAATTTAAGCGAATTTTGATTATTTAAAATGAATTATTTTAAATAATATCGACGAGAAATTTGTTTTGAATATAATTCGAACGTATATATTATATACGTCGTCGTTAGAATATAAATATTTATATATAATTATAAATAGAATTGAAAATGGCGCGGTAGTTCGATAATTCGATTTCAAACTTCAATTGAATGTACCGGGTGCAAAACAATCCGGATTTTAGTGAAACCAAAAACATTAGGATCTAATTGTGAATATCTTTCCAACGAATTCGAATAATCGAAATTTCATAGCGGGAATCAAAAGATATGTCCAGTTGAAAATTCTGAATAGTCGCTATGGAATTCAGGCCCTTAAAAATAGACATTTTGCAAACGACCTTGGATTTCGACGAAACCAGTTTTGTTGGGTTCGTGATGTCAAATTATTGCTAGGTTTCAAATTTCATAATTTTTCGAATCAATATGTGA
The DNA here is from genome assembly GCA_030737875.1 of Allium sativum. Lineage (NCBI taxonomy): Eukaryota > Viridiplantae > Streptophyta > Magnoliopsida > Asparagales > Amaryllidaceae > Allium > Allium sativum. Next base: position 862,214,680 of record CM060922.1, read on the forward strand.
GCGTGGCAAAAGAAAACGCGTTTGACCAGTTTCAGTTGATTTTAATCGACTGGAAATTGGCCATTTTTCAAATGGTCTCAGAATTCGACGAAACTAGTTTTGTTAGGACCGTATCGTCAATACGAAGCTAGAAAATATTTTTCTGAAATTTTTAAAGTTAGCATGTGACCCCAGTAATTTGAAATGTACGTTTAAAATTCAATATAATGATTTAAATGTAAATTTAACGGAAACTGATTCAAACAGTCGAATCAGCCTACGATACATATCCCATTGTGTTCGGAATGGGGGTAAAATGCTAAGGACGACAGGCAGTGGGCCTCGTTTCGAGGTCGTATGAAAAGTCAACTTAGGAGAGAGAAATTAAATTAATTTAATAAAAAAATATATGTATATCTCTTTTCCCCCTTTTAACCAGCCCCCCCCCCCCTCGATGTTTTTTCAATTAAGTTTTCGAAAAAAAAAGGAGAAAAAAAAAGCGAATTCATCAAATCGAAGGCGGCCATCGCCTGGCCCACCGCCGCCCAGGCCATCTCCGCCGAGTCCACCTTCTCCTCCCTCCCCTCCCTCGCGTCATCTACCTCACTCCTTCTCCTCTGCGAACCCGACTCCCCACACGCGACCTCGTCCGCCGCCATCGCCATCAGCAAAGCCCCCACCACCGCAACCACCTGCCGCCGTTCTTTTCTCCCTCCTCCATCTCTCACCCGGTCCGATCTGAAGGTCAGCGCCCTAGGGAGGAAACCCGCACCCACCTGAAGCCGCCTCTGCCAAGTCCTGCCGCCGCCAGTGAAGCCGCCATCCCCTTCGACGATGCGCCAGCAACCACGATTCGGCTTCTACAGTAAAATAGTGAGTGTTATTTTAATTAATTGAGTTTATTTATATATTTTATTTAGTTATAAATCTGAAATTATAAATCATAGTTTCTTTTTATATATATATAGAGCGGCATTAGAAATGTTATCTTTTTATGAAGTAGCGTTGTAGATATAAAAATACAATTTTTATATTTTTTTTAAAGTAATAAAAATATGACTTTTATATTTTTAAGGTATTAAAAATATAGTCTTTACTATATAGAAGATGTAAAAATATGATTTTTGGTTAGGTAGAGAGTTAAAAATATAATTTCTACATGATAGGAATATTAAAAATATCATCTTTATATGTGTAGAAAAAATAAAGATGAGATTTTTATAAAGATGAAATCTTTAAATTTGAAAAGGCGGAATCTATATTTTTAAAATTCGATTTTTATATATTGAACTTCGAGTTAAAAATGTGATTTTTATATATTGAACTTCGAGTTAAAAATGTGATTTTTATATATTGAACTTCGAGTTAAAAATGTGATTTTTATATATTGAACTTCGAGTTAAAAATGTGATTTTTATATATTGAACATCGAAGTAAAAATTCGATTTTTATATATTGAATAGCAAGGTAAAAATGCGATTTTTATATATGTAGTGGCTACGGGCGAAGAAAGTGATAAGAGACGAAAACGATGAAGATTTCTATCAAAGAAGAGTCAAGATGATTGGATAGCTATAGGTGAGAATTTCTCACCTTTCAATTTCATTTCTATTTATATATATATATATATATATATATATATATATATGCTAGGATGCAGACGGTGCTTAGTAGCACCCGACACAATCGTCCACAGACCATGGACTTGTTTGTTTGGTTGCATAGATTAGTTGAATTGTTTGGTGAAATTAAATTGACTTGATTGATGTGTGAATGGCGTGGGCCTTCACTAGACCGGGGATAAGGCTAGGCCTCGTCCCGTTTCTAGTATCGTGCCGTTATGCCGCCGAAATTTTCTAAAATAAGTTAGAAAAATAAAGATATCATTTTATTGAATAAATGAATTGAATATAAATTCATAAGTTGGAATAAAATGTTTTATCGTTAAAAAAAAATATAATTTTTAACGTGAAGTGAATAAAATAAAATATTCATTTATAAACCGGACGGTTTGTTTATGTACACCTATTTGAATGACATTGATTGGGACGATAAATTTTACACATCGCCCAACAGCACAAATAAAATATGTGTTTGATTGTTTGAAACCCCCACACGGGTGTTGGGATGAAATTTGAAGTTCACTCATCCTGATTGATTAAATATGTCGATCGATTGATTGACAGGCTGTTATAAGCGTGGAATATCTATATTTGATACTTATACAGTGTAGTGCACTTTGGTTGATGGTTGATTATTTTCAATGCTATTATATACATATGTTGTATGAAAATCCATATAATTAATTTTATATGGTAATTGATTGGGCCTCATTCCAATTGAAAAAAAAACAAAGAATAATATAAAATAAAGGTTCATGTGTTGACAGTTTCATCCATTGAGATTGGTCATGTGTTGAACGAAATATTTTAGTAATAAAATTTACATCTTTATTAATATAAAATAAAGGTTCATGTGTTGACAGTTTCATCCATTGAGATTGGTCATGTGTTGAACGAAATATTTTAGTAATAAAATTTACATCTTTATTAATATAAAATAAAGGTTCATGTGTTGACAGTTTCATCCATTGAGATTGGTCATGTGTTGAACGAAATATTTTAGTAATAAAATTTACATCTTTATCAATATAAAATAAAGGTTCAAGTGTTGACAGTACTCATCCATTGAGATTGGTCATGTGTTGAACGAAATATTTTAGTAATAAAATTTACATTTTTATCAATATAAAATAAAGGTTCATGTGTTGACAGTTTCATCCATTGAGATTGGTCATGTGTTGAACGAAATATTTTAGTAATAAAATTTACATCTTTATTAATATAAAATAAAGGTTCATGTGTTGACAGTTTCATCCATTGAGATTGGTCATGTGTTGAACGAAATATTTTAGTAATAAAATTTACATCTTTATCAATATAAAATAAAGGTTCATGTGTTGACAGTACTCATCCATTGAGATTGGTCATGTGTTGAACGAAATATTTTAGTAATAAAATTTACATCTTTATCAATATAAAATAAAGGTTCATGTGTTGACAGTACTCATCCATTGAGATTGGTCATGTGTTGAACGAAATATTTTGATAATAACAACTATTTTGAAAAAGAAATATTTGAAATAGAATATTTGAAAATAGAAATTTATGAAGCCGTGTTGATTAGATTGACGCCATTTTGACGTGAACGATATTTATATCGATTTTAAACGATTTCGAAATGAATTGAATTGAAAACGATTTCGAAATGAATTGAAAACGATTTCGAAATGAAATGAATTGAAAACGATTTCGAAATGAAATGAATTGAAAACGATTTCGAAATGAAATGTAACGACCCGTGTTTTTGCCCGTCGAATATTTTATTTATTTTAAATATTATATTGGGAATATTAATGGAATTTAATATTTAATTCGTTATTTAAACGAAGTTCGAACGTTATATATTTATATAATTATAAATCGAGCTTGAAAATGGCGTGCAGTTCGTAAATTCGAGTTTTGAACTTCAATTGGATATACAGAGTCCGACATAAGTCGGATTTCTATGAAACAAGACACGTTGGAACCGTATTGACGATAATTTTCATATGAAAGAGAAAAATCCAGATTTCGTGTTATAGTTTGATAGTTATGGCCAAATCAAATTTTGAAATAGTCGCTATGGAAAACCGTTATTTAATTATAGACCTTTAAAATAGCCGTTTTGCAAACGGACTCTGTTTTCGATGAAACCAGTTTCATTAGAACCGTATCGATAAATTATTGTCAGAAAATCAAACTGCGTGGAAAACCGATGTCGTATGTGACCACGGTAGTCATAAACGCCCGTTCAAACTCTATAACGCGTAATTAAATAAATAAAGGGATATTTGAGCGTAACTGGAGCAGATGATCAAATTACGCCATGAAACCAATTCCGTTGAGTTCGTATCGTCGATTAGAGCCAGGATAGGTATATAGTTTGTTATTTTTAGAGATCGAGAAATTTGGCGTTAAAAAGGGTAGGGCGGTTCGGGGTAAAAACAGCCTATCGGGCAAACCGTCTCAGAATGCGACGAAACTAGTGCCGTTGGGTTCGTATCGAAAAGTTATTGTCGATGTTCGCAATTTCAAGTGGATTTGATTTACCTGGTGATCGTGGAAAAATTAAACGCGTGTTCATTTCTGGTTTTATAAAGGAAATTTTTTCATACGACCTCGGATTTCGACGAAACTTGTCCCATTGGGTCCGGAATCCCTTTTTACACTAAGATGAGCATTTTTATCAGTAGACAGAGATCATTTATAGGGGTTTTAATCAACTACTTTACGGCGAAGTTTCATAAAATAATATTTTATTAAATCAGGCACTATATATACACCCCTTGCTGAGAAACCCTCTAACTTCTTTCTATTAATGATCTGGAATGTTCGATCTCTGAATGGTCAACATGATAGTTTGATGTTGATTTTCGGAGTCGAAAATCCCCTGTTCGTTACAGTGGTATCAGAGCTGTTGGTTAAGTAATTACCTTGGCTCTGTGGCGTGACTCAGTAGAGATGGGGTTAGCAATACCCTAGATTGAGTTTGAGTGTATATACGAGTGAACGTATTTGTAGATTTTATAAAAATTGTTTTATATTGTGGAGATTTATTGGATGAGTTGTTTATGAACTTTGGTCGATCAGTTTGATCCACTGTATCGATAGGGGTTTCTAAACACTCAAATACGATAAACCGACACAGTATGCTTTGAAAGAGGGTAAATGAAATAATTTTACCCAAATTATATTTTAATATAAAAGAATGATTAATATTTAGAATATTATAGTATATTGGATGTGTTGGTTGATTATAATCGAAATGGTTATCTAAATAACCAATTAGAATTCATATAAGTGAGATATATGAAAATCAGAGGAGTTAAATCTGAATTTAAATCAGAATTGAAATTAAAACTTTGGAAATTTGGACAAGTGGTTGAAAATGGAATGGGACTTAATATATGAGAATTTTAAAATCCTGGGAGGTTTTTAAATTGTTTACAAGCCTTGCAAAGGATATTTTGAACTGATTTCAAAATGGAAATGTTTAGAAATGGTTTTGAAAGGGATATAGTATTGAACTCACTTCGATAGCTGGAAAATAGATTCCGATGATGTGCGCGCCATTTTCGGTGTTCATTTTCGAGTTCTAAGTGACAGATTACTCCCAAAAATCTTGTTTTGAACTGCTTTGAGAAAAAAAAACAAGTTGTTTTGAATCCTAAAAAGGAATAATTGATTTTTGAAAGAGCTAAACTATTTAAAAACTCCCAGGGGAATTTTTTGAATAAACACAAAATTAAATAAAAAAAAATTGGGAAAACAAATATAAATTGAATTGAAACCAATTAACTGGAAATTGAGTCAGGATATAATATACCAAGTCGAATCAGATTTGAATTGTGAGACAGGAATCGGAAATGGTATTGGACTGGTAAGTTAAGAGTTGGAATTGATAATGGATGGAAATTGAGTTGAGAATGGGATTTGGCTTGGACTCGTGAAGGATTTGGTTTTGAAGATAAAATTGGAATTTTTGTTGGAGAATGCATTTGTATATGCTGAAAGGGCAGCAGATGGAAAGAATATAATGATATGCCCGACAAAAAGGTACACGTTTATTTTTATGTGGGTTTGGTGATTTATAAGCCTATTTGGCAAGCCGCTTGGATGTTTCATTTTCTTTTGAATTGGAGGAGGCTTAGAAAGGCGAGTTGTAGTTGTACCGATTGAGCCGTACAGAGGAGGTGCTAGCGAAATTTTTCGGAAATATAATGTGTTAGAAAATTTTCAATATCTTTGAAAATATTTATTTACAATATTGAATTGATTTTGATTTAAACAAAATTGGATTTGAAAGTTAGTGAGTTTATAACATTCTTCCTTACCTTAGCAATTTCGAGGACGAAATTATTTTAAGGGGGGAAGAATGTAACGACCCGTGTTTTTGCCCATCGAATATTTTATTTATTTTAAATATTATATTGGGAATATTAATGGAATTTAATATTTAATTCGTTATTTAAACGAAGTTCGAACGTCATATATTTATATAATTATAAATCGAGCTTGAAAATGGCGTGCAGTTCGTAAATTCGAGTTTTGAACTTCAATTGGATATACAGAGTCCGACATAAGTCGGATTTCTGTGAAACAAGACACGTTGGAACCTTATTGACGATAATTTTCATATGAAAGAGAAAAATCCAGATTTCGTGTTATAGTTTGATAGTTATGGCCAAATCAAATTTTGAAATAGTCGCTATGGAAAACCGTTATTTAATTATAGACCTTTAAAATAGCCGTTTTGCAAACGGACTCTGTTTTCGATGAAACCAGTTTCATTAGAACCGTATCGATAAGTTATTGTCAGAAAATCAGACTGCGTGGAAAACCGATGTCGTATGTGACCACGGTAGTCATAAACGCCCGTTCAAACTCTATAACGCGTAATTAAATAAATGAAGGGATATTTGAGCGTAACTGGAGCAGATGATCAAATTACGCCATGAAACCAATTCCGTTGAGTTCGTATCATCGATTAGAGCCAGGATAGGTATATAGTTTGTTATTTTTAGAGATCGAGAAATTTGGCGTTAAAAAGGGTAGGGCGGTTCGGGGTAAAAACAGCCTATCGGGCAAACCGTCTCAGAATGCGACGAAACTAGTGCCGTTGGGTTCGTATCGAAAAGTTATTGTCGATGTTCGCAGTTTCAAGTGGATTTGATTTACCTGGTGACCGTGGAAAAATTAAACGCGTGTTCATTTCTGGTTTTATAAAGGAAATTTTTTCATACGACCTCGGATTTCGACGAAACTTGTCCCATTGGGCCCGGAATCCCTTTTTACACTAAGATGAGCATTTTTATCAGTAGACAGAGATCATTTATAGGGGTTTTAATCAACTACTTTACGGCGAAGTTTTATAAAATAATATTTTATTAAATCAGGCACTATATATACACCCCTTGCTGAGAAACCCTCTAACTTCTTTCTATTAATGATCTGGAATGTTCGATGTCTGAATGGTCAACATGATAGTTTGATGTTGATTTTCGGAGTCGAAAATCCCCAGTTCGTTACATGAAATGAATTGAAAACGATTTCGAAATGAATTGAATTGAAAACGATTTCGAAATGAATTGAATTGAAAACGAATTCAAATTGAATTGAAAGCGAATTGAAATGAATTCAAATTGAATTGAAATTTGAATTGAATAGAAATGAATTTTAAAACGAATTTATAAAGAAGAATTCAATTTTGATTTGAATTGAAATGGAAGTTGAAATTGCTTTTGAAACGAATTTAAAACTATTTATATAATTCGTTTTAAATAGAAATCGACAAAAAATATTATATATATATTATATATATAATATAATGGCCTGAATAGAACGCGCCGCGCCGCGGCAGTTCGTAAATTTCGACCAGTTATTTCAAACGAACATTACGGGAGATCCGACCGTCGGATTCTCCTGAAACCGGAACCGTTGGGTTCGTATCGAAAAGAGCTTTCTAAAGAATATTAGAAATTAGAAATGTAACGGTTGGATTTGGAGATACGTCCAAATCAAATTCGAAAAAGGTCGCTGTAAGTGCAGTTCGATGGCCGTTGATGGAAATCGACTGTACGGGCCTTGATAAAATTATTAAAAATAGTAATAATTTGTGTAAAATCATAAGAAATGATTTAGAAAGAATTGGGATGAGAAACTCCATATTTGAAAAGATAAAATTAGATTTTTATCGAAATGAACTAGTTTTGAACTAGAATTACAATTCTATTTATTTTTAAATAAATGAATTGAATATTGAAATGGTTTCGAAAATAACCAGAATTTCCAATAATTGCATTGGAATGGATTTGAATCGAAATTGTCTTCGGAATATTTCGATGTTCGATTTCGTGACTATACAGATGTTGTTATGGAAATTTGAAAGATATAGATATATATATATCGTTATTTCCAATACGATATTTGTTGGTCGTAGAATTTGATATTGAATATAAGCCGATATATTTTCTATTCAGAGCCTTGTATTTAATATCGAATGTGATTTGGGTTTGTCGTGAATGGTGTCTTCACTAACACTGTTCTTGAACCCAGTTGAGAAAAGATTACATCTTTTATTTAGATTTAATGAAGTGTACCAATTAAATAATATTTAATTGGAATTAAATCGATATTGATTTTTGGGTTTATCGTGGACAGTGTTTTAAATAACACTCGTTCTTTAACCCGATAATTAATGAATGTGATTTTGGGGTTTATCGTGAACCGTGTTTTAAATGACACCGATTCTTTAACCCAGTCGCAGATTAAAACTAAGTGGAGTTTTAATGAATCTTTAATTAGATTGAAAAGATCGAGAATGGAGTATCACCAGTTTTGCTCCAGGCGATAGTTAAATCTTTAATTAGATTTGAACGTGAAATGGTAATTGAATTTACCGATAACACCGTGGTGTTAGATATGAAGTATAACCAATTTTACTTCATGGGATGAATAGGTTGGGATTGGGAAATTAAAACAAATGATTACTTCGGTAAGGTTCGCTAATCCCGACTAGTTTGATTTGATATTCAAAAATAGATTAAAGAATAAATTCAAGAAATTTATCTTGGATAAAATTAATGGGAACCTTTCCCTATGAATGTGAAATTTAGAAACTAACTGTCGGTTAGCCAAGCAGAATGGTTTTCTGGATATTGATCTAATGTTGGTTTCGGCCTTCGGGGTTAATGTTTGGGGAATTATTCTCTTGATTAATTTACGGTTAGTGACTGATGAATTGGAATGAGGCGTATGTTGTGTTTGTGTAACACTTATTTAAAATATACGCGAGTTATTCGGAAAGACCGGGTTTATCCCATTCTGAATAATTGATACGACGATAAGTCGAAGATGAAGACGATGGTCGAAGACCGGAGGTCTTCACGTCGTTTGGGTAATTACTGATGATCTTGATTGGGCTGTACACCCAAGAAGATGGAAACAGTTAGTGATCGTCCAGACGTACTTGGAGATCGATGGATATGCGGGGTACTAGGTGCCTCCGGTTTCGTTCAGACCCAGAACGAACTTGTAAATGGACTGTGTGTCTAACATTGGATTTTAGTCCGTGTGATTGATCTCTATTAAATATATATTTGTTTGGCGGCGGAGAATTTATTCTCTTGCTTAACGCCCTTCTCTGAGACGTACGAGCTCAGGGGTTATATATTGATGGATATCAATCGCATGGAGTGAATTGCCTGTGTGGCATGCCTAAGTGGCAATTGATCGAGGCTTATGTTGAAAAGCAAAGTCTTGTGGTGATGATCAAAGCACGGCCTTTGTGGCGTAGCTTTGTGTAACGTTTACTTCGCGTGTTTCACACCCGGTATGAACTAAAAATGGGAGACGGACCTCAGGGAGGACATGCGTTTCTTTCTAGTTAGGAGTGGCGTCAGTGCTTGAACTGGCTGACGAGTTTGACTTATGTGGATGTTACTTATTATTACTTGCTGAAAAGCGAGGCGCCTCGTGATATCGGTTTCGGCCGATGCTTCTGGTCGGCTGACGGGCCAGGCTTACGCCCCAAAGGGCGGGGAAACGCAGTGTTCAGGAATTTTAATCCACATCGGTGGACCGGCCCTGACGATCCAAGGGCCCACCTGAGTCTGGGTCCTGAGGCTCGGACTAGACAGTCTCGAATCGGTGAGGATCTTGCCCCTAGCCTCGGTTCATACCATAAATGATAACCCAACTTCCAATACGACATTTTGCGGTTTTGATTGTAAACTTATATATGGCGACATAGTGTTATGGGCCATTCATGCCGCCTATGATTGATACTTATGATTTGAAGTTGTTTTATACACTATACACTTATAGTAGTATCAAATGATTTGTTTTAAACGTACTAAGCATGTTTGGCTATTATAAGGGAAAAACCTATCCTCGACTGCATTGCATTGTGTGATGGGACCTGGGTCTTATAATAGCTTCATTTTTAGAAAAGCATTGCGCTGTTTACTTATATGCACCGGTGTTCTTGGGAGGAAACCCATTCCGTGTTACGGCGTGGTCCCTTGATTTACCTAACTTTAAAAACAAAGATTAAAAATTGTTTTAGTTCTCACACCAGTCACATGACTGACCTGGAGTTTATTGTTTTAACCTAAACTCTGGGTGCCCTTATTTTGACACGGGCAGCTAGTAGTTTTGGTTTTGCAGATTTATATTCACAGGATCCTGGTTTACAGCTGGAACGATATCCGGAAAGCTTTGTATCCGTATATCTACTTCTAGTTGTGTATTGTATTATTTTTCCGCTGCTATGTAATTAAATGTAATTTAAATCTCTGTTATTTCTGTGTAATATATATATTCATTTATACTCTGTATATTCTTGTAATCTGATGCATTGTTGTAATACACATCGAAATGTTCTTTTATATGCGTTCTGTTGTGGCTTGTTCTCGAACTATCCGACGCTTTCCTTTTACGGGGAAGTTACGGGTCTTCACAAGAATGGCGACTACTCTAGGTTGAGTATTGACAGCATGACAGTCTTAAGAATATTTGTGTGTGGCTTAGGGTTTAGATTTAGGTTGCTTATATAGAAGTTTGATTTAATAGGAGTCGTCAGATCAACCTAGGGCCAATTAAAGCCATTCAAAACTAAGAGAACCAACCAGAACTTGCCACACAAGCCCTAATGACACAACAAATCATCACACAAAGAAACACGTCAGGTTTCAGATCTGGCCCGAGGGGGAGGTCGACCCCTTGGTCGACTTGTATGGGGGGAGGTCGACCCCCTGGTTGACCTCCTGGTCAACCTGGCCTTGCGCGGGAAAATTCCCGCCGAGCCCGCTTCTGCTTCTGATTTCGAAATTTGAATTTTTAGAACTTTAATATGAGTTGTTTATTTAAATTCTTGAATCTTCTGAAGGTTATAACTCCTTTATACGGAGTCCGATTTACGCAAACTCGGACTCTATCTGAATTATAATTCTGAGACGAATGCAATGGCGTAACCCATTTCCATTAATTCACACATACATAATTAATTATTATTTAATTTGTTACTTTAACGTTTACAGAAAATACGGGGTGTTACATTCTCCCCTCCTTAAAGGATTTCGTCCCCGAAATCTTTGAGTCAAGAAGAACATACATCCTATCATCCAATAGTCCATCTACTGATCCATCAAACACAGTCATCCATTGTCCTTAAAAAGACTTCTAATGCTTCATGATCATATGCATAGTGTGTGTACATGTCCTTATCTAATGCAAAATCAGGCGGTCTACTGATTCAGTTGACCTCCTTAATGCAAGTCATGTCGGTGCCATGAGTCCATTATGTATGCAATCATCCCTAATCATACTTTCTACATGAGTGCATAATCATTCATACAAATGCAACATCCACGTGATAACACATCAAGTTTCAATCATATACAAGTACATATATGCATATGCAATATGAAAGTGACTGAGCCGATCTAACACCTAATGTGTGTGTGTGTGTGTGTGTATGCATCCACGAGCAACCACTAGCAATCACTTGCAACCACTTGCAACCATCAATCATAACATGTTTCAAATACATGTTTACATCCATTGGTTTCTACTAAGGATCAAGAATAGCACTGAGGATATACTTAAAAAGATAGATACGAGCATGAATAAACTTAAGGAAAAAGATGTACCCTCAGAAAGAAAAGGGTAGGCTGCGCGTATCTTGGCCTCAATCTCCCAAGTTGCGTCTTCCTCAGTGTCACTCCATTGAACTTTAACAAGTTTGACTTCGCGGTTGCGTATATTTTTGACTTCTGTACCCAAGATACGAGTTGGAACTCTTCTCACAGTCGCCTCTTATTCTACTTCCTCTAATATGCCTAGTTCCACCATTTCCCCAGACTCATGTAAGCACTTCCGTAGGTGAGAAACGTGAAAGACATTATGAACTCCAGCCAATCTTTCGGGCAGCTCTACTCTGTAAGCCATCTTTCCAACCCTTTCAATGATAGGAAATGGCCCAACAAATCTTGGTGCCAACTTTCCTGCGATTCAAAGCGAACGACGTACCTCAAAGGAGATACTTTAAGGAAAACCCTGTCTCCAACCTCAAACTCAAGGTCGGTCCTTCTTTTATCCATGTAGGACTTCTGTCTATCTTGGGCAGTCTTCATTCCTCTTCGTATCAAGTCCACTTTCTCTGAAGTTTCTCTTATCATATCTGGTCCAAGTATGAGCTTGTCTGTAGACTGCCACCAATAAGTTGGTGATCGACATGGTCTTCCATATAAAGCTTCAAAAGGTGCCATGCCTATGGTGGCTTGGTGGCTATTGTTGTAGGCAAACTCCACCGAAGGAAGATGATCCTCCCATGTTCCTCCAAAGTCAAGAATGCATAATCTCAAGAGGTCCTCTAATACTCTGTTCACCCTTTCCGTCTGACCATCGGTTTGGGGGTGATAGGCCGTGCTTAAGCATAGCTGTGTGCCTACAGCCTCTTGCAAGCTCTTCTAAAACTTGCTCGTAAAGATAGGATCCTGGTCACTCACAATGCTAGCGGGTATCCCATAGAGTCGAACTATCTTTTAAAATAAATGGATGCTAAGGATGAGGCAGTCCTTTTACTTTTAACGGGTATAAAGTGAGCGCTTTTTGTGAGCCTGACCACTATTACCCAAATACTGGTATTGCCCCTTCTTGACCTAGGCATCCCATCAATAAAGTCCATTGAAATGCTATCCCATTTCCACTGTGGGACCTCTAGAGGATAAAGCAAACCACCAGGCTTCTTTTGCTCCGCCTTGACTTGCTGGCATATCAAACACTTAGTGATGAACTCAGCTACATCACTCTTCATGCCATTCCAAAAGAAAATCCTTTTTATATCCTTATATACATCTTGTCTTCGCCTAGGTGTATGGTCATCTTAGAATGGTGTGCCTCTCTGAGAACCTTCTTCACCAAATCCCTTGCTTGTGGGACGCATAGCTTTCCATCCCGCCTCAACCAACCCTTATCATCGATGGAGTATCTATTGAGGTGACTAGAAGTCTCACCCCTAATTAGCTTATCCATCACATCAACTAGTTGAGGATCTTCACGTTGTACGGTTCCTATTGAGTCTAAAAGAGTAGGCCGCATTTCTAGTGATGCTAACAAACCAGTCAAATGATTGACGGAGGGTCTAAAGTCAAAGTTCACTATGTATTCCAAGCTCTGCCTTTCTACAAAGAGAGGGCTTAAGGTCAGCTTCTTTCTACTCAAGGCGTCTGCTACTACATTGCCCTTGCCAGGGATATAGGAAATCTCGAAATCGTAGGATGCCAAGAACTCCATCCACCTTTGTTGCCTCAAGTTAAGTTCTTTCTACGAGAAAAGGTATTTCAACGACTTATGGTCAGTATATAATTCAAACCTCTCACCTAGGAGATAATGGCGCCAAGACTTAAGTGCAAAGACGATGGCAGCCAACTCTAGATCGTGAGTTGGGTAGTTTTTCTCATGTACTTTCAACTGTCTGTGTAACAACCCGCAAAATCAGGACCAATTTAAAATTTTTATTTTAGGAAATTTTAATGAATTCTGACAATATAAAATAATTTATTTAAATAATAATGATCACAAATTTGATTCAAATCGAATTTAGAATGAATGATTTAATTTTTATTACAAAAGAGTTAGAAATAACGCGGTAGTTTGAAAAGTCAAACTTGAACTTTGACTGACCGTACAGGATGCAAAATTTAACGGATTTTAGTGAAACCAAAAATATTAGAATCTATTTAAAAATATCTTTCCAACGAATCCGAAAAATCGAAATTTCATAACGGGAATCAAAAGTTATGTCAAAATTAAAATTTAGAAAGGTCGCTGTAGAATATATAGGGCCGAAATGCTACTTTTTGCAGAATAAGGAATTAGGACCCGAAACCATCTCCATTGGTTTTAGAATGTTGTTTACATATAAAAATGACTATAAGAACTTATATTTTTGAGTTTCGGAAAAATTCCACTATTTTTGGTATTTTTAAATATTAAATATATTGGCCTTAAAAATAGTCATTTTTCAAACGACCTCGGTTTTCGACGAAATCACTTTTGTTGGATCCGGAATGTCAAAATATTGTTAAGTTTAATTTTTCATAATTTTTAGAATTAATATGTGAGCGTGGCGAAATAAAATGTGTTTTGACTATTTACAGTTAAATTTGAACGCCTTAAAAATAGCCATTTTTCAAAAAGTCTCAGAATTCGACGAAAATAATTTTGTTGGATTCGTATCGTCGTAAGAAAGCTAAAAATATTTTTTTTAGAATTTTCTGAGGTCGTATGTGGCCCCGACACATTTAAATGTACGGTAGAAATTAAATAATTAATTTAATATTGAATTTTTAATTAAAACCGAAAAAAAACGTGTAGACATCAGAACTGGACCTTGGGACATAGCCCATCGCGTTCAGAAGGCCTTAAAACGTTAAGATCGACAGTAAGTAGGCCCAAATCCGAGAAAGTTCAAAAATCCACTTTATTTCGCGAAATTCGGAATTTAATATTAAAATAATATAAAAATCCGAAAACCCTAACCCTAACACTGTTCATGGCGGCCGCCGCCCAGAAAATGGAAGGCCAGAATTGCTCCAACTTCAAACGCTAATATCTCCCAATCCGTTCGTCGAAAATTTATGTATGACCTACCAAATCGAAGAGAATTCAGAGACCCTTCAATCTATACGGCTATGATCATCATTAGGGTCGCGGATTTTGCGGATTTTCAGCCTGAAGTGGCTGCGTTTTTGGGTGCTTTTGGGGAGAGATTGGAGGCCGAGTTCGACATGCTTCTGGGTGGTGGTGGCTCGTGGCAAGGCGGTTCGAATGGAGGTGGTTGATCGACGAATGGTGGCTTCTAGAGGGGTGCGGCCAGAAATTGGAGAGAGGGAGTTGGGTTCGGCCGAAGTCTTGAACGTGAGGAAGAAGGTTGCGTTCCCCTTTTTTTAATATTATTTTATTATTTTAATTATTTAATTACCCAATCTTTAAAAATTCATAACTCTTTCATACGAGGTCCGTTTGACGAACCGTAAATTGCGTTGGAATCACAAAATTAAGAGCTTCGCGATGGCGCAGACCGCAGTTGAAAAGGAGACAGTAAAATTTTGGCCAAAAATCTAGGTGAGAATTCTAATTTTATTTATTTAATCAATTATTAATTATTTTCTCGCGCTAAAAATAATTGTATTGTCATATTGTTTCAGTTCTGAAATGTTCTGTGTTGTTTGAGTTGTTGATTGTTGCTTGTTGTATGTTTTGTTGTTCATGATACGCTAAATTCGCATTGGAATTATATATATTGTTGAATTCATTTGCAGTTAGAAAGTTAGATCATAAACATATTTTATTCAGAATAAAAATCATATTTATGCAAATCAAGTTATTATAATTTCATGTTATAAAAAAAAAAAAAAATATTTTATTTACTCTGTAATGAACAATAGAATGGGAACGACAAATAAAAACTTATATTTTTATTTGTTGGCATAACAAAAGAAATTGATCGCCAAATAAAAAGTTTATTTTTATTTGTTGATATTAGAATTGAAAATGGACAATGAGTAAAATCTCATTTTTTTTTATTTGTTTATATTACAACAGAGATTGTTCAACAAATAAAAACCTTATTTTTATTTGTTTGTATAACAGCAGAATTTGAACGACAAATACAATATTATTTTTAATTTGTTTATTTACAATAGAATTTGAACAATGAAAAATATTATATTTTTAATGTGGATTTGTTTATATTAAAGAGGAATGATTAAAAAGAATAAATTTTTATTGTAAATTTGTTACATTAAGAATAGTAGATTAAAAAGTATATAATTCTAATATGAATTTGTTTCATTAAAAAAGAATGAAAATAAAAGATCACATTTTTATGTAAAAAAATAGTGATTTCAATAAAGAGTCATATTTTATTTGTCACCTTGATTTCAATAAAAGTTGTAACGTTAAAAGTCTCACTTTTAACGTAATGTTATTTCGATAAACGAAGTAACATTAAAACTTCATTTTTAAGGTAATAGTGATTTCAATAAAAGAAGCAATGTAAAAGATTATATTTTTTTATGTGTTGTTTGTTTTCAATAGAAAGATGTTGAATAAAAAGATTATATTTTTATTTTCATTTTGTCACAATGAAAAGTTCATAAGCTAAGATTACATTTTTATTGTAATTTTATTCATTGTAATAAATAGAAAAGATTACATTTATATGCAATGAAAGAATGAATAAAGAAGTTATTATTTTCATTGTAAAATAGAAAAGGTCAATATTTTTTACATTGTAAAATAGAAAAAGACATATTTTACTTTGCATAACAAAAGTTACAGTTTTATATGTAATTTATATATGAATTTGCACTGTATGACAAAAATTGCATTTTTCTATGATATAAAAATGTAAATTTACATTGCATGATTTAAATTACATTTTTCTATGTAATTTAGAGATGAATAATAACGGTAGAATGAAAATTACATTTTTTCCATGTAATTAAAATGTGAATTTGCGTTGTAGGATAAAAACTACATTTTTAGATAAAATTTAAATATGAATTTATGTCGTATGATAGGAATTACATTTTTCTATGTAATTAAAATATGGATTCCCATCGCATAATAAAGATTACATTTTTCTATGTAATTTAGAGGTGAATTAGAACGATAAAATAAAAATGACATTTTTCTATGTAATTTATATATATGAGTTATAACGGTATGATAAAAATTTAGAAATATATTTGTTTACATTTTCATTAAAAAGGAAAATGAGTAAAACATGTTAACCAGTTATGTAAATAAGAAGAATGGAATATAGAAATACACATATTTACATTTTCTTTTGTAAATGAAAAAGAACAAAATAATGTGAATCCTTTTATTTACATTTTCTATTGTAAAAGAACAAAATTTGTGAATCATTTTTATTTTCATTTTCTATTGTAAATGGAAAGGATAAATGTGTGAATCATTATATTTACATTCTCAAATGTAAAATCAAAATTGAATTGTTAATGTTGAATATTTTATCGTCATTTTGAATGCGGTAAAACTAGAATTGTTAATGTTGAATATTTTATCGTCATTTTGAATGCGGTAAAAATAGAATTGTTAATGTTGAATATTTTATCGTCATTTTGAACGTGGTGAAAATAGAAGGGTTAATGTTGTCATTTTATCGACATTTTTAGTGCGATAAAAGTAGACAATGTTAGTGATTCATTTTTATCGACATTTTTAGTGCGATAAAAGTAGACAATGTTAGTGATTCGTTTTTATTGACATTTTTAGTGCGATAGAAATGGACAATGTTAGTGATTCATTTTATTCGACATTTTTATGCGATATAAATAGCGATGTTAATGGTACATTTCTATCGTCTTTTAGTTGTGATAAAAAAAGAACAAAATAATGAGAATCTTTTTATTTACATTTTCTATGGTAATGAAAAAGAACAAAAAAAAAATGTGAATCCTTTTATTTACATTTTCTATTGTAAAGAAAAATAACAAAATTGTGTGAACCATTTTATTTACATTTTCTATTGTAAAGAAAAGTAAAAAGAGAGTTATATTTCTTATTTGCATTTTTAGATGCAAATAAAGCATAGAAAGAAAATTATACTTTTATTTGTCATTGTTTTGTTAAATAAAAGTAAAAGAGTTAAAAGGACATTTTATTTACCATTGTTTTGTTAAATAAAAGTACAAGATATAAAAGAACATTTTTATTAACATTGTTTTGTCAAATAAAAAGACAAATACATGAGATACACTTTTATTTGTGTTTTATGTACAAATAAAAGTACAAGATTAGAAACACACTTTTATTTACATTGTATTTGTTGAAATAGAATCGTTAACAAAATGAGGGTATCACTTTACTCATCTTTGTTGAAAACAGAAATTATGTGAAAATATGAGAATCACTTTTATTTGCATAATATACAGTAGAATTTATACGCAAATAAAAAATCCAATTTTTATTTGCAAACTTGCACTAGAATTTATATTCTAATATACAATTGTATTGTTGGTCAAAATTTACAATGAAAAGTATTGGTAAGAAACTTCATACAAATATAATGGAATATATATTCCATTTGTCATCCGCAATAAAGCTGTATCAATAAATTACTGTTTATGTAACTTTAGAAGTATATAGGGAAGTCATAAGAGTAAAATACATTTTACTTGATATAAGTGACATGTTAAGTGAAATTGAAATTGGTTAAACCTATTAACCAATTCTATATTTATTTATTTATATGAACTGTTGTTGGCTGAAAACCCCACACGGGTATTGGGACGATACTTGAATGACACAAATCCCAATGTTCAATTATATGTCTATCGATTGATCGACAGACTGCGATGAGCGTTATTATTTTATTTTAATGCTCACACAGTTGACATTGTCACTCTGGCTGTTAATGGATGGATTGAGAATTATTTCCTGTTATTACCTTATACATGAAATGTATGAAACCCATATGACCCAAATTATATGGTACATGGTTGAGTCGCATTCCAATGCAGAATTTCTTTTTAAATAAAGAATTTTTATATAATGAAAGAATTTTTGTAAAATAAAAGATTTTGTATTATAAAGTATATTTTACATTCAGAATCTTTTATATATAGGATATTTTATTGATTATTTTAAAATATGTTTTTTTTTATAGTAATGAATTAATATCTTTAAGATAAATCTTTTATTTAAGATTATTAGATCTTAACAATTATGTTTGGTGATCGATATGTAGATTGGATTTGTAGTGGACGATGTTTAAATAACATTTATCCTTTAATCCAATTTACATTGAAATTACTATTTGAAATTTATAAATCTATTTTATAAATTAAATCAAAATTGGAATATTAATAAATCTTTTTAGAAAGATTAAAATGTAATTTATTTTATCTTTGATAAAATTAATGAGAACCTTTTAACATAAATAATAATTTTTATTTAAAAGGATATTCAAAGTTGGAATGTGGCGTATGGTTGGTTTTAATTACAAATACGCGAGTTATTCAGAAAGACCGGGTCTAACCCATTCTGAATAATCATCACGACGATCAAGAGTCGAAGATGAAGACGGTGACTGAAGACCGGAGAGCTTCACATCGTTTGGTTGATGGTGACTGATATCTTGAATTGGGACTGATCCCCCAAGGCAAGGTAAAAGTGATGATCTTCCAGACGTACTGGAGATCGACGGATACGTTGTTTCGTTCAGACCCAGAACGGACTTGTAAATGGATAGCATGCCTGACATTGAAATTTATTTCATGTAATTAAATTGGTTTTTATTTAATATATAAATGCATGGTGGCGGAGGATTTATTCTCTTGCTTAACACCTTTTGTATGTTAAATATTTACCGATCGCATGATATGAGTTGTTGATGTGGTATGCCAAGTTGCACTTGATCAAGGCTTATTGTTGCAAAGCAGAGCCTTGTGGTTGATGATCAAAGCATAGTCTATTTAGGCATAGCTTTGTGTAACGTGACTTCGCGAGCCTCACAGCCCGGTAGAGTCTAAAACGGGAGAAGGGAACGCAGGGAGTGCGCACGTTTCTTTCTAGCTAGAGTGGTGCCAGGGACCTACCAGCGCTGGCATTTATTCATTGTGGTTGTTGGATTGTTCGAGGCCTCGGGTTTATGCGGTCGCTACTGGCCGTAGGATAGGTCCAAAAGGACCGGGAAGCGTGTGTTCAGGAATTGCCAATCCACAAAAGTAAGTGTGGACCGGCCCTGCAGGATCCAAGGGTTGGACAGAGTACCAATCCTGGGGCATTGCTAGAGTGTCTCGAATCGGTAAGGATCTCCTCCCTAGCCTTGACTCAGATGGAAACCCAAATTTCCAATACGACATCACGCGGTTTTGATTGTATACCTATATATGGCGACATAGTGGGATGGGGCACTCATGCCGTCTAGGATTAATACATTTACTTTGATGTACTTCAAATTGGTTGCACACTATTATTATATAATATCGTGTTGATCGTATCAAGCATTTTTTTGATCATTATAAGGTAAAACCCTATCCTCCGGTTTGCGTTGCATTGTGTGATGGGACTTGGGTCTTATAATGGTTTCATTTTTCTAAAAAGCATTGCGTTATTTTGACGATTTACCTTAGTCATGCACTGGCAATCCATAGGAGAAAACCCGTTCCGCGAAAGTGGCGTGGTCCTGTGATTAGCCTTATTATATTATATAGGTTAAGTAGAATTCTCACACCAGTCCCATGACTGACCTATAGTTTTGTCCACTGGCAAACTCGGGTGCCCATATTTTCCCACACGGGCAGTCGAGTAGCTATTTTTGCAGATATAATAAACAGGATTCTGGGTTGAAGCTTAAAGCTGTGTCCAGAGATAGAGAGTCTTCCGCTGTGTTCTTCCGTTGCAGTATATTACTTTTTTTTGTATTTATCTTCCGCTGTAATTATATTCCAATGTACTCTGATCTGTATATTCTGTACTCTGATGTAACATTATATGATATGTTATAAAAATCTTCTGTTGTTGTTTTAATATGTTGTATGCCCAAAGTTAAAGTATTCGTAGGTTTTCACTTTTTGGGTCAGACCTGTGTGGTTTATGGTCGATCCAAAGGGTGGGAATTTGCGGGTCTTTACAGTTGGTATCAGAGCTCTGGTTAGCTCAAATCTTTGGGGTACAACTTGTTAGAACTGAACAAAAGACTCATCAGAGATTGGATTAGTAATGTCCAATAAGAATACTCATTAGAGATAGGATCAGTAGTATCCTAGAATGAGTAAACTCGTTAGAGATGGGGTTAGTAATGCCTTAGAACGAGTTCAGAGTTACGAATTTATAATTAACGTAATTTTGATATTTATAATCTATTCTTTGAAATATGATTTTTATAGATATAAAGTTATATATATTTTGAAAAGATAATTAACCATTAAAATTTAAAATTAAGATAGTTAATTTTACAATTTTTAGCTACGTTCCTTTTCGAGGACGAAAAGTTTTTAAGTGGGGGCGATTGTAACAACCCGCAAAATCAGGACCAATTTAAAATTTTTATTTTAGGAAATTTTAATGAATTTTGACAATATAAAATAATTTATTTAAATAATAATGATCACAAATTTGATTCAAATCGAATTTAGAATGAATGATTTAATTTTTATTACAAAAGAGTTAGAAATAACGCGGTAGTTTGAAAAGTCAAACTTGAACTTTGACTGACCGTACAGGATGCAAAATTTAACGGATTTTAGTGAAACCAAAAATATTAGAATCTATTTAAAAATATCTTTCCAACGAATCCGAAAAATCGAAATTTCATAACGGGAATCAAAAGTTATGTCAAAATTAAAATTTAGAAAGGTCGCTGTAGAATATATAGGGCCGAAATGCTACTTTTTGCAGAATAAGGAATTAGGACCCGAAACCATCTCCATTGGTTTTAGAATGTTGTTTACATATAAAAATGACTATAAGAACTTATATTTTTGAGTTTCGGAAAAATTCCACTATTTTTGGTATTTTTAAATATTAAATATATTGGCCTTAAAAATAGTCATTTTTCAAACGACCTCGGTTTTCGACGAAATCACTTTTGTTGGATCCGGAATGTCAAAATATTGTTAAGTTTAATTTTTCATAATTTTTAGAATTAATATGTGAGCGTGGCGAAATAAAATGTGTTTTGACTATTTACAGTTAAATTTGAACGCCTTAAAAATAGCCATTTTTCAAAAAGTCTCAGAATTCGACGAAAATAATTTTGTTGGATTCGTATCGTCGTAAGAAAGCTAAAAATATTTTTTTTAGAATTTTCTGAGGTCGTATGTGGCCCCGACACATTTAAATGTACGGTAGAAATTAAATAATTAATTTAATATTGAATTTTTAATTAAAACCGAAAAAAAACGTGTAGACATCAGAACTGGACCTTGGGACATAGCCCATCGCGTTCAGAAGGCCTTAAAACGTTAAGATCGACAGTAAGTAGGCCCAAATCCGAGAAAGTTCAAAAATCCACTTTATTTCGCGAAATTCGGAATTTAATATTAAAATAATATAAAAATCCGAAAACCCTAACCCTAACACTGTTCATGGCGGCCGCCGCCCAGAAAATGGAAGGCCAGAATTGCTCCAACTTCAAACGCTAATATCTCCCAATCCGTTCGTCGAAAATTTATGTATGACCTACCAAATCGAAGAGAATTCAGAGACCCTTCAATCTATACGGCTATGATCATCATTAGGGTCGCGGATTTTGCGGATTTTCAGCCTGAAGTGGCTGCGTTTTTGGGTGCTTTTGGGGAGAGATTGGAGGCCGAGTTCGACATGCTTCTGGGTGGTGGTGGCTCGTGGCAAGGCGGTTCGAATGGAGGTGGTTGATCGACGAATGGTGGCTTCTAGAGGGGTGCGGCCAGAAATTGGAGAGAGGGAGTTGGGTTCGGCCGAAGTCTTGAACGTGAGGAAGAAGGTTGCGTTCCCCTTTTTTTAATATTATTTTATTATTTTAATTATTTAATTACCCAATCTTTAAAAATTCATAACTCTTTCATACGAGGTCCGTTTGACGAACCGTAAATTGCGTTGGAATCACAAAATTAAGAGCTTCGCGATGGCGCAGACCGCAGTTGAAAAGGAGACAGTAAAATTTTGGCCAAAAATCTAGGTGAGAATTCTAATTTTATTTATTTAATCAATTATTAATTATTTTCTCGCGCTAAAAATAATTGTATTGTCATATTGTTTCAGTTCTGAAATGTTCTGTGTTGTTTGAGTTGTTGATTGTTGCTTGTTGTATGTTTTGTTGTTCATGATACGCTAAATTCGCATTGGAATTATATATATTGTTGAATTCATTTGCAGTTAGAAAGTTAGATCATAAACATATTTTATTCAGAATAAAAATCATATTTATGCAAATCAAGTTATTATAATTTCATGTTATAAAAAAAAAAAAAAATATTTTATTTACTCTGTAATGAACAATAGAATGGGAACGACAAATAAAAACTTATATTTTTATTTGTTGGCATAACAAAAGAAATTGATCGCCAAATAAAAAGTTTATTTTTATTTGTTGATATTAGAATTGAAAATGGACAATGAGTAAAATCTCATTTTTTTTTATTTGTTTATATTACAACAGAGATTGTTCAACAAATAAAAACCTTATTTTTATTTGTTTGTATAACAGCAGAATTTGAACGACAAATACAATATTATTTTTAATTTGTTTATTTACAATAGAATTTGAACAATGAAAAATATTATATTTTTAATGTGGATTTGTTTATATTAAAGAGGAATGATTAAAAAGAATAAATTTTTATTGTAAATTTGTTACATTAAGAATAGTAGATTAAAAAGTATATAATTCTAATATGAATTTGTTTCATTAAAAAAGAATGAAAATAAAAGATCACATTTTTATGTAAAAAAATAGTGATTTCAATAAAGAGTCATATTTTATTTGTCACCTTGATTTCAATAAAAGTTGTAACGTTAAAAGTCTCACTTTTAACGTAATGTTATTTCGATAAACGAAGTAACATTAAAACTTCATTTTTAAGGTAATAGTGATTTCAATAAAAGAAGCAATGTAAAAGATTATATTTTTTTATGTGTTGTTTGTTTTCAATAGAAAGATGTTGAATAAAAAGATTATATTTTTATTTTCATTTTGTCACAATGAAAAGTTCATAAGCTAAGATTACATTTTTATTGTAATTTTATTCATTGTAATAAATAGAAAAGATTACATTTATATGCAATGAAAGAATGAATAAAGAAGTTATTATTTTCATTGTAAAATAGAAAAGGTCAATATTTTTTACATTGTAAAATAGAAAAAGACATATTTTACTTTGCATAACAAAAGTTACAGTTTTATATGTAATTTATATATGAATTTGCACTGTATGACAAAAATTGCATTTTTCTATGATATAAAAATGTAAATTTACATTGCATGATTTAAATTACATTTTTCTATGTAATTTAGAGATGAATAATAACGGTAGAATGAAAATTACATTTTTTCCATGTAATTAAAATGTGAATTTGCGTTGTAGGATAAAAACTACATTTTTAGATAAAATTTAAATATGAATTTATGTCGTATGATAGGAATTACATTTTTCTATGTAATTAAAATATGGATTCCCATCGCATAATAAAGATTACATTTTTCTATGTAATTTAGAGGTGAATTAGAACGATAAAATAAAAATGACATTTTTCTATGTAATTTATATATATGAGTTATAACGGTATGATAAAAATTTAGAAATATATTTGTTTACATTTTCATTAAAAAGGAAAATGAGTAAAACATGTTAACCAGTTATGTAAATAAGAAGAATGGAATATAGAAATACACATATTTACATTTTCTTTTGTAAATGAAAAAGAACAAAATAATGTGAATCCTTTTATTTACATTTTCTATTGTAAAAGAACAAAATTTGTGAATCATTTTTATTTTCATTTTCTATTGTAAATGGAAAGGATAAATGTGTGAATCATTATATTTACATTCTCAAATGTAAAATCAAAATTGAATTGTTAATGTTGAATATTTTATCGTCATTTTGAATGCGGTAAAACTAGAATTGTTAATGTTGAATATTTTATCGTCATTTTGAATGCGGTAAAAATAGAATTGTTAATGTTGAATATTTTATCGTCATTTTGAACGTGGTGAAAATAGAAGGGTTAATGTTGTCATTTTATCGACATTTTTAGTGCGATAAAAGTAGACAATGTTAGTGATTCATTTTTATCGACATTTTTAGTGCGATAAAAGTAGATAATGTTAGTGATTCGTTTTTATTGACATTTTTAGTGCGATAGAAATGGACAATGTTAGTGATTCATTTTATTCGACATTTTTATGCGATATAAATAGCGATGTTAATGGTACATTTCTATCGTCTTTTAGTTGTGATAAAAAAAGAACAAAATAATGAGAATCTTTTTATTTACATTTTCTATGGTAATGAAAAAGAACAAAAAAAAAAATGTGAATCCTTTTATTTACATTTTCTATTGTAAAGAAAAATAACAAAATTGTGTGAACCATTTTATTTACATTTTCTATTGTAAAGAAAAGTAAAAAGAGAGTTATATTTCTTATTTGCATTTTTAGATGCAAATAAAGCATAGAAAGAAAATTATACTTTTATTTGTCATTGTTTTGTTAAATAAAAGTAAAAGAGTTAAAAGGACATTTTATTTACCATTGTTTTGTTAAATAAAAGTACAAGATATAAAAGAACATTTTTATTAACATTGTTTTGTCAAATAAAAAGACAAATACATGAGATACACTTTTATTTGTGTTTTATGTACAAATAAAAGTACAAGATTAGAAACACACTTTTATTTACATTGTATTTGTTGAAATAGAATCGTTAACAAAATGAGGGTATCACTTTACTCATCTTTGTTGAAAACAGAAATTATGTGAAAATATGAGAATCACTTTTATTTGCATAATATACAGTAGAATTTATACGCAAATAAAAAATCCAATTTTTATTTGCAAACTTGCACTAGAATTTATATTCTAATATACAATTGTATTGTTGGTCAAAATTTACAATGAAAAGTATTGGTAAGAAACTTCATACAAATATAATGGAATATATATTCCATTTGTCATCCGCAATAAAGCTGTATCAATAAATTACTGTTTATGTAACTTTAGAAGTATATAGGGAAGTCATAAGAGTAAAATACATTTTACTTGATATAAGTGACATGTTAAGTGAAATTGAAATTGGTTAAACCTATTAACCAATTCTATATTTATTTATTTATATGAACTGTTGTTGGCTGAAAACCCCACACGGGTATTGGGACGATACTTGAATGACACAAATCCCAATGTTCAATTATATGTCTATCGATTGATCGACAGACTGCGATGAGCGTTATTATTTTATTTTAATGCTCACACAGTTGACATTGTCACTCTGGCTGTTAATGGATGGATTGAGAATTATTTCCTGTTATTACCTTATACATGAAATGTATGAAACCCATATGACCCAAATTATATGGTACATGGTTGAGTCGCATTCCAATGCAGAATTTCTTTTTAAATAAAGAATTTTTATATAATGAAAGAATTTTTGTAAAATAAAAGATTTTGTATTATAAAGTATATTTTACATTCAGAATCTTTTATATATAGGATATTTTATTGATTATTTTAAAATATGTTTTTTTTTATAGTAATGAATTAATATCTTTAAGATAAATCTTTTATTTAAGATTATTAGATCTTAACAATTATGTTTGGTGATCGATATGTAGATTGGATTTGTAGTGGACGATGTTTAAATAACATTTATCCTTTAATCCAATTTACATTGAAATTACTATTTGAAATTTATAAATCTATTTTATAAATTAAATCAAAATTGGAATATTAATAAATCTTTTTAGAAAGATTAAAATGTAATTTATTTTATCTTTGATAAAATTAATGAGAACCTTTTAACATAAATAATAATTTTTATTTAAAAGGATATTCAAAGTTGGAATGTGGCGTATGGTTGGTTTTAATTACAAATACGCGAGTTATTCAGAAAGACCGGGTCTAACCCATTCTGAATAATCATCACGACGATCAAGAGTCGAAGATGAAGACGGTGACTGAAGACCGGAGAGCTTCACATCGTTTGGTTGATGGTGACTGATATCTTGAATTGGGACTGATCCCCCAAGGCAAGGTAAAAGTGATGATCTTCCAGACGTACTGGAGATCGACGGATACGTTGTTTCGTTCAGACCCAGAACGGACTTGTAAATGGATAGCATGCCTGACATTGAAATTTATTTCATGTAATTAAATTGGTTTTTATTTAATATATAAATGCATGGTGGCGGAGGATTTATTCTCTTGCTTAACACCTTTTGTATGTTAAATATTTACCGATCGCATGATATGAGTTGTTGATGTGGTATGCCAAGTTGCACTTGATCAAGGCTTATTGTTGCAAAGCAGAGCCTTGTGGTTGATGATCAAAGCATAGTCTATTTAGGCATAGCTTTGTGTAACGTGACTTCGCGAGCCTCACAGCCCGGTAGAGTCTAAAACGGGAGAAGGGAACGCAGGGAGTGCGCACGTTTCTTTCTAGCTAGAGTGGTGCCAGGGACCTACCAGCGCTGGCATTTATTCATTGTGGTTGTTGGATTGTTCGAGGCCTCGGGTTTATGCGGTCGCTACTGGCCGTAGGATAGGTCCAAAAGGACCGGGAAGCGTGTGTTCAGGAATTGCCAATCCACAAAAGTAAGTGTGGACCGGCCCTGCAGGATCCAAGGGTTGGACAGAGTACCAATCCTGGGGCATTGCTAGAGTGTCTCGAATCGGTAAGGATCTCCTCCCTAGCCTTGACTCAGATGGAAACCCAAATTTCCAATACGACATCACGCGGTTTTGATTGTATACCTATATATGGCGACATAGTGGGATGGGGCACTCATGCCGTCTAGGATTAATACATTTACTTTGATGTACTTCAAATTGGTTGCACACTATTATTATATAATATCGTGTTGATCGTATCAAGCATTTTTTTGATCATTATAAGGTAAAACCCTATCCTCCGGTTTGCGTTGCATTGTGTGATGGGACTTGGGTCTTATAATGGTTTCATTTTTCTAAAAAGCATTGCGTTATTTTGACGATTTACCTTAGTCATGCACTGGCAATCCATAGGAGAAAACCCGTTCCGCGAAAGTGGCGTGGTCCTGTGATTAGCCTTATTATATTATATAGGTTAAGTAGAATTCTCACACCAGTCCCATGACTGACCTGTAGTTTTGTCCACTGGCAAACTCGGGTGCCCATATTTTCCCACACGGGCAGTCGAGTAGCTATTTTTGCAGATATAATAAACAGGATTCTGGGTTGAAGCTTAAAGCTGTGTCCAGAGATAGAGAGTCTTCCGCTGTGTTCTTCCGTTGCAGTATATTACTTTTTTTTGTATTTATCTTCCGCTGTAATTATATTCCAATGTACTCTGATCTGTATATTCTGTACTCTGATGTAACATTATATGATATGTTATAAAAATCTTCTGTTGTTGTTTTAATATGTTGTATGCCCAAAGTTAAAGTATTCGTAGGTTTTCACTTTTTGGGTCAGACCTGTGTGGTTTATGGTCGATCCAAAGGGTGGGAATTTGCGGGTCTTTACAGTCTGCCTCCATAAGCAACTACCTTCCCTTCTTGCATCAAGACAACACCTAGTCCCGTACGACATGCATCCGTGTATACGGTAAACATCTTGCTCCCATCCGGCAATGTCAGAACTAGGGCTGTTGTTAGCGCTCTCTTCAATCGTTGGAAAGCAACATCGCAATCCAAATCCCAATCGAAAGTTAGGTTCTTCTTCGTCAACCTTGCAAGCGGAGCTGAGATTTTCACAAAGTCTTTGATGAATTTTCGGTAAAATCCCACTAGCCTGAGGAAGCTTCGGACTTCGATTGCATTCCGTGGAACCTTCCAATCTTGCACCGCAACTACTTTTGCGGGGTCCACAGCTAACCCTTCTTTGGACACCACATGTCCAAGAAACCTCACTTCTTCTCTCCAGAAATGGCATTTGGAGAATGTGGCTTTCAGCTGATGTGCACGAAGAGTATCCATGACTTCCCTTAAATGTAATGCATGCTCTTCTTCATTCTTTGAGAAAATCAAAAAGTCGTCTACGAAGACCACCAAAAACTTATTAAGGAATTCTCTAAACACCCTGCTCATCAAGTCAACGAAGTAAGCGGGTGCATTTGTCAAGCCTTGTCAAGCCGAAAGGCATGACAAACCATTCGAAGAAACCATCCGGGGTTCTGAACGCGGTCTTACTAATGCTGTTTTCAGCCACACTTAGCTGATGGAACCCGGTAGCCAAATCTAGTTGGGAGAAAATAGACGCACCTACAAGCTGATCAAACAAGTCATCTATTCTTGGAAGTGGGTGCCTATTCTTCTTGGTCAGCTTGTTTAGCTCCCTATAATTAACGCATAGGCGAAGCGAACCGTTCGCTTTAGTTGCGAACACTACTTGAGCACCCCATTCGGAAATACTCCGCCTTATAAACCCCTTCAAGCAACTCTTTAACTTGCTTGCTGAGTTCTTTCCTCTCCCTTGGAGCCATGTGTCTAACGGGTAAAGCAACGAGTTTTGCATTATCAACGAGGTATATG
Organism: Allium sativum; assembly: GCA_030737875.1. Classification (NCBI taxonomy): domain Eukaryota; kingdom Viridiplantae; phylum Streptophyta; class Magnoliopsida; order Asparagales; family Amaryllidaceae; genus Allium; species Allium sativum. Next base: position 862,244,004 of record CM060922.1, read on the forward strand.
CAGAAGTTTATCTCCCGCTTCGGAGGTAAGCCCTTCACCTCTTTGAGCATATCCGAGTATTCACGGACTACTCTAATAGACTGCAAGTTCTCAACAGGCGCATCAAGAGATTCTAGATAACTAAGCATAATAGAGTTCATGGGATTACAAGATATTTCGAGAGTGTTACCGAGGCAAGTCAAAAGTCTAACCACTCTCTTTTCACAATCGAGGATGACACCATTACTGGATAGCCAATCCATGCCTAGAATCAACCCATAGCCCGTGAAGCCCATAACATAGGCATTACATCAAAACCCAACGCTTAGTATAGAAATTTCCAAATCCAGACAAATCATTGACAAATAAGTTGAGCCCCCAATTGGATTTGAAACAACCAAGGGATCCTCTACTAAACCGGTGTCTAGTTGCAGAGATTCAACTAAAGCAGTAGATATAAAAGATTGCGATGCGTCAGAATCAAAGAGTGTACGAACAGGATGATCAAATAGATAAACTAAACTCTCAACAGAAATATTTCTATCTCGTTCTTGCGGAGGTGCCATGAGAGCGTGAACCTTCCCTACAGAAGTAGATCCAACTCTCTGCTCTTGCCCTTGCTTTCTTGGGCAGTCCTTAGCCATGTGTCTCGTCTCACCGCAATGGAAACAACCACCCATCTTCCTCTTCTTTTTGCAGTCCTTAACCAGATGTCCAGGAATGCCACAAAAATTACACTTCCTCTTGTCATGGGGTTTGTTGTTCTTCCCGCCCTTCTTGGAATTTGTTTTCTTGCTCTGTGATCCCTCCACTTTCTTATCTTGAGGTACTTCCACCTTTGTCTCTTTCTTGCCAACCTTATCTTCTTCTTGTAACAGTGCCATGTCCACCAGTCTCTCATAAGTCGCACCCATAGGTATATGGGACATAGCTACGCTGTGCAGTGGCTCATTCAATCCTTTAACAAAACGGAGAGCCTTCTTATGTGGGGTGTTCACCAACTCCAATCCGAACCTAGCCAGCTGGTTGAATTGGTTAACGTATTCCTTGACCGACATACTTCCTTGTTTGAGAGCTAAGAACTTCTCCATTTGTAGGCTTCGTTCAGCTTGTGAGAGGAATTTCATTTCAAACCTCATTCTGAAATCCATCCAAGTTTCAACTAGTCTTTTAGCGTTAGTAACTTCCCACCAATAGGAAGCTTCATCTTTGAGCAACCATACGGCCAACTGTATCTTCTACCTATCATCCACTTCGAAGATATCAAACAAATCCTTAGTTTCTTTGAGCCAGTTTCTTGCTTCCACTAAGGATTCATTTCCATTGAAGTTCTTTCCACCCATAGCTCGAAAGTCCCTACATATTTTTGAGAAAGCATTTGCACGCGGAGGAGGAGGAGGAACCGCTGCAGCTGGGGGAGGAGGAACGTTTGTTGGGCCTGCGACATTAGCCCTAGCCTCCAGGTACCTTCTGAACTAGCCAGGTACCGGCACGCCCTCTGGAAGGTCAAGATCCCCAGACAAGCTGAAACGAAAAAGGAAAGATTCAAAACAAAGGATAAAAAGATAGTGCATATGGCTTTGGGGGATTATGCCTTTTTAAAATATAACACTTTTTCTTGAAAATTGCTTCTTTAAACTTCTTTTTGAAAAACAGTTTTAAATTTTTTATCTGATTTGGTAAACCTTTGCTCTGATACCAAGTGAAACACCCCATCTCCGTTAAGGTCACTCACAAAGGGAATGCCTTAACTTTGGTGGAGCATTATAGGTAAAGGACACAGATAATTTACAAGACAAACATATACAAGCAGCGGAAAAACTAAATTTATTTCATACATGGTTCATAACAAAAACATTACAGCAAACTATCTCAAAACAACTTCCAAATCATTACATCAAAATCTCTGTCTTGATTATAACATAAAGAAGCATAAAACACAATAAAACTGCATAAATCCCCAAGTAGTAGTGTGTCCAAAGCCATAGCCAAAGATAAGAGGTTCCAAGCTGTAAATCACAGAGTCTTTAAGCTTGGAAAGATGAACAGTCTAAATTAAGCTGAGCTATTCCCTCCCTGGTTACCTGAGGGGGGAACGGAAGAAAAGAGAGCAAAAGAAAAATGGGTCAGACATAAGTCTGGTAAGTCCAGTGATTATTAAGCATGTAAACTGGTAAGAGAACCATGACTTGAATAAGCTGGACGCAGGACAATAACAAGGAAATAAGGTAACAGAGGATAAGGCAAGATAAACTAATCATACCATCGCACTCATATCCATATTCTCTGCACCTACTAGATATTTCAACCATCATAACCCAGTGATCCCTCCTTTTCGATCGGCTCCTACTCACACGCATTTACCACTTATGTCATACGGCCCCGCTCGATTGTAGATACCTGTGTTGGTCCCACCATGGGGTGTATCAAATCCTATGGTGGAAACCCGACACGATTCAAGATGCACAGTGTATAACTACTGATGCCCAGTGCCTTCTTTTCCCACTCCGGAGTACGTGCACGCCCGTACTCCGTCGGAACCTATACTGATGCACCAACCGCCGTTGTTTTGACCGCTTATAATCAGCCAAGTAATCGTGCCCCACCCTGCCTAGTTCAAGGTACCATGATACATCTATGTGGGTTACTGCTGAATTGGGTCCCCGTTACTAGGGTTTCCTAATCAACATGTTAAATTGGTTAAGTGTCCAAGTTAACCTAACCCCACCCATCAGTTTAGTTAACATGTTGTATTGGTTAAGTGTTGCCTTAATTAACTTAACCCTACCATTCCTGACTTATCTTTAATTCATTCATTAAAGCACTAACCACTCACATTAGATAGGTATTGTTGCGGTTACTGGATGTGTCGGTCAGGTCCGGGCAATTTTACACCGCAACTCAGTCTAACCTCGGGTTCTTTTGGGCTCGATGCATTAACCTCCCACATTAGACATATATTGTTACGGTTGCTGGATGTGCCAGGCGGTTCCGGGCAGTCTTACACCATAACTCAATCTAACCTCGGCTTAGGCATATTCGTCTTTTCTAATTTCACATATTTACCTCTTTATATTAATATGTAAATTATTGTCATTCAAGTCAAGCCCCACTTTCCCTTTTAAATCAAGTTCATAATTTTAGGTATAAAAATTTATACCACTTTATGCCATAAAACATTTACATGTTTATGAGCCAAATATGCCAATTATATGTAATTTCATGTTTTCCCCCAACGTTATCCCCGTTAAACGTTCGCGTAAATCACATAAAATGTTAGGCTTGATACATAGCCTAACTTATACACAAAAGGGGAAAAAGTGGAACATGTAATAATTCCAACATCATAAAAATATGGATCTAACTATACATGTGTCATATGAATTTGGCATAGAACAATATACATTTAATTATGAACTTGCAAATTTAAATCTACTTAACATGAATCATGAAATAGGGGTTTTACATAAAAATACATAAACTTAAAATTTAGCTTGTAGTTGTGTACTTGCAAATTAGCATGTAGTTCTAGTCATATATGTGAACATGGTTGAACTTGCATAAACATAGCAAAATTCCCAAATTAACATACAACATATAGGTGTCATTACCAAATCATACAACATGGAATGTCATCGCCAAATTATACAACATGGTATGCCATTGCCAAATTATACAACATAATATGTCATCACCAATTTATTCAACATGATATGTCATCGCCAAAGTATGCAACATAATATGTCATCGCTAAATTACACAACATATATGTCATTGCCAAATTATACAACATATGGATTCATTGCCAAGCATTTAACATTTACCATCAAATTACATACAACATGATCATAAACTTAACATGATAAGAGTCATAGTCTTAATCAATTCAGTTTTAACAAAAAGGATAGGCATAAATTGTGACGGCCCGCCCCGCACCAACAGACATTTACTCCAAAAGTGCGTTGTGCACATGTCCAGTCCGCACGGGACGTCGTCAGAAGAAAAGGGAAGAAGGAAATAAACTAACAAGGAACCTGTAGAATGTCTCACAGCGCATGGAACAAAATATAATAATAATAATAATATACTTGACATAAAACAGGCGAGACAGTGCATAAGCTGAAAACTAAACCAACAGAGCAGTGGAAATCCAAATACAGCTTATTACAACTTTCCAAATTTACTGTCTCTAAACAAAAGAAAGGTAAAGTAGAAGATGCACGATTAATGCCCAAGCAGTGATCTTCAACAACACAGGGAGAATACTATATATATCATACGTGGAAGCCTCCTGCTCGCCTCCGAATCAGCTACTTGCGCATCACCAGTTAACCATAACCTGTCTCTAGTCTGCTTGTGTGAGCACCCAGAGTAATAAGAGGAGACATAAAACTCTGGGTCAAACATAAAGCCTGGTATGAGCGATAAGCAACAAATCATAACAATAACAGGTATAATCCAATCATACCTGAACCTGCAACCAAAGAGTTAGCACTACATACCGTACAATACTCTAAGGTGCCACTTACATACTGTGTAAGAGATATGGGGGTGGGGGTGTGCATGTCATAGTGGTGTCAAACAATCAAGCATGGTAATCATCCTCACATCCCTCACTCTGTGCGTAAAGCATACGATATCCACTACTTTGGTCACCTAATACATTGGGCCATGACGGAATTCAATCCCGTGTAACTATCACTACAAGCCCACTATCCATCTCTCAGTGGTGAACCAAAGTTATGAATACCGACAACCCCTTTGCACACGTCCCGCAGCAAAGCCCAACTATGAAGTGAACTCATTGGTTCCCAACTGGATCCTGAGCTCTAACTTCCCATTTGGACTACCTTTGCATCTCGGGTTATGGGTCATCACTGGGTCAGTTCGGGTCCCCCTTCTAGCCATCGGTTCGGGTCGGGTCCTCTTCTTTGAATTGGTTCGGTTCGTAGTCTTCCCTTATAGCGGTTCGGTTCGGGTCCACAGCGTTGCATCGGTTCGGGTCCACTGTCCCACTTCGGGTCGGGTCGGGTTGCCATCTCCCCTTCAGTTCGTGCTCCTGCTTCGATCCGCTCCCTCGTTCTCCATTTACTCCGATCCCTTCGCCTTACTCCAGTCCGAGCCCATCATCCTTAAGTCGATCCGACCGAGCCCTTCGTCCTTAAGTCGATCCTATCCGAGCCCTTCGTCCTTAGGTCGATCTGATCCTCCTCCTTCATACGATCTGATCCTCCTCCTTTATCCGATCCGATCCTCCTCCTTTATCCGATCCGATCCCAATATTGCTAGCATGGCCTTCCTTTTTGCCAGATTTCTCAAGTGCCAAGTTCCGATCCGATCGAATCTCTTGCCCAGTTCACTTATCCGATCCAAGGCCCCATATCCGATCCGATCCGAAACCCTGCACAACTTTCTGCAACTTTTTCCAGCAACTTGTTTACGCCATTCGACGAAGATTTCGACAAATCTAACTATTCTAATCAACCACAAATCAGTCCAAACAGTCATAGCAACATAGCAAACTAACCACAAACACCAAAACAATGAATTTACATGTCAAAATGGATCAAATATACCCAAAACCCCATAATTTCCCTTAAGCATGTTTAAGCAAAACTAATCATAGGGTTAACAAAACTTAATCAAATTAAACCAAATTTCTACCAGAGGCATAAAATGTTATTTTCGAATTTATAGATATTTTTCCAGAATTTATCAGTGTATAAATTCGCTAATCTTCACTAATTACCCTTAATTAACTGTAATTAGTGTCAAAACGATGCTAATCACTCACCTTGGCCACAAATAAAAATTCTCAGGACTGAAACCTCGCTGGTTTGGGTGAATACTGATGTCTAACATCATCTCTAACCTTCCTTTCGTGTTTTCTCTCCTTAATTTGATGTAGATTAAGCCAAAACTTGATTAGAAAGTGATTAGAAGGTGATTTGGGTGTTGGAGGCCATTGCTAGAGCTCCAAGAATGAAAGTGGCGGCTGAAAGAAATGTTTTCTAACCCTAATCAGCCCCTATACATCTCCAATCCCGAAATCCCCTTTGGGCCTAGCTGCTAATTACCCGGTTAAGCCTAATTAAGCTGTTTTTCACTATCTGAAACTTGTTTCAGTCATATCTCCCAAACGGTGAGTCCGTTTGGCTAATGTGACCACTCTACGGAATTGTAAACCATCATCCGAAGCCAATGGAAGTGGTTTCAGGTCAACATTCCTTTCCAGTCAAAAGTTATGGCCAAAACAGTACCAACTAGGGGTAAAATGGTCATTTAAAAATCGATAAAAGTCATGAACATGGGAAATGACCCCAATAGTCGTCTCCCAAAGTTACATGACCATACGACTTCGTATGTGAAAGAAATAAATATTCTACGATCCTATGATGCGTAGAATATGGGTCGTTACACTCTCCCCCCCTAAGAAATTTCGCCCCCGAAATTCCCTAACCAAAACACTCAAAGGGTCCCGCATGCCTATCAACCATAAAACAACAATCGACATGCAAAACAAGTCTATCCTAGCATGCGATTTACTAACAAGGGAAGAAACTATCACTACCTAAACGTTACCAGGCAAAGAGTTCTGGATACTTCTTCCTTATATCCTCCTCTGTTTCCCAAGTACATTCTTTTCCATTCTCACCCCACTGGACTTTGACTAGTTTCACCGCCTTCCTTCGAAGTTGCTTCGTATCGTTCCCAACAATACGCATAGGCTTGCCGTTCCCAACCGCCTCGAGTTCAACTTCGATGTTATCCAACTGATTAAGTGAAATAGCCACACTAGGGTCGTGCACGAATTTCCTTAAGTGGGAAACATGAAATACGTTGTGAACTCCTGCCATCTTGTCTGGTAGCTCTACTTCATACGCCAAATTCCCAACTTGCTCGAGGACTGGGTATGGGCCAACAAATCTTGGTGCTAACTTACCTTTCCAACCAATCCAAATCACATTCTCAATGGAGAGATCTTGACGAATACCAAGTTGTTAACGAAGAATTCCAAATCTCTTCGTCTCTTATCGAGATAAGCCTTCTGCCTATCTTGGGTAGCCTTCATTCTCTAATATACAATTCACTCAAATACCATCATGACCTGACCTAGTCCTTGGTAAACTATCAGTATAATCCATTTGAGACTTGTTCTCAACGGTTGTGACAAACCACTAAGCTTTCTTTGCTCAGCTTTATCTAACTGGCAATTCATGCATTTGGACGTAAACTTCCCAACGTCTTTCTTTATCCTTTCCAGTAGTAGATCTGCACCATGCCTCAATACATCTTGTTACCACTGGGATGTATAGTCAATTTCGAGTGATGATATGCTCTAAGCACTTCACCTCTCAGTCCATCTACGTTGGGTACAACTAGTCCCTTATTCTTTCGAAGCCACCCTTCTCGATCAAATCCTTACCTGATCATTCTCTTTCCATCGATACCCATCTCTACCCTAGAGATGGTTTCCAATAGATTAGGATCGTCCTTCTAACTGGAACCAATCTACTCAATCAAAATCGATCTAATCCTCAAGCTTACTAGTGTTTCTGAATCCAATTCACTTTTGGGCCCGAAATCATATCCTGTGATATACTTTAGTTGCTTCCATCCTAGAAACAAAACCCCTAAACTGGCATGTTTCCTACTCAATGCAACTATTCCCGCACCCAAATCCTTTACTATGACCACTCTGCCCCATGGAGTCATGGCGATTCCACTGCACTAATCCATAGCCACTAGTCCTTTGCTATGTCCACTTTGCCCCATAAAGTCATAACAACTCCACTGCACTGGCTCATAGCCTTACTAATTATTTACTATGTCCACTTTGCCCCTCGAGTCATGACGACTCTACTGCACTGGCTCATAGTCCTACTACAATCACTTTGTTCCCCATCGCTGGAACCCTACAGGTGATAGTCTACTCAAGGGAAGAAAAATAGGAACAACATAGCAACCATAACATCCATCAAACACGTCCTACCTATCACCTGCTAAATTGATAAACACATCGACACCTACATGACTGGTCTAACCAATCCCAATATGTCGATTCTAGTATGTCTGGTCCAACCAATATCAATAACTACTGGAAGCCCAGCCCCCATACATATACCGATGCCTACCTGACTGGTCCAACCAATCCCAGGCCAATGGAAGCCCCGCCTCCCTATGGCTACCGTACGTCCAACATACGTTTATCCTCCAAGGATAATTAAACTAATGGAAGCCCAGCCTCCAATCGGACTACCGTACGTCCAACGTACGTTTATCCTCCAAGGATAACTAGATCACGTCCAGCGGATCCAAGGTAACGGGCATCCCCAGATACCCTTGCTTTTAGTCCTCCTAAAATACTTGAATCCAACCCAAGTCTATCCATTATCTTGCTGCCCTCTCGAGTCCAACTCGAGCTGAATCCAATTCCTTGCAGCCTTCTCGAGTCCAACTCGAGTCAAATATAACTCAGACCCAGTCTTGAGTATCCATTAGTGACAAACTCTAGTCCAACGTGTGTCGTCTCCCTATTCGTTGCATCTCCAAGATCAACGAACACCCATTTTCTTTTACGAGTTCAAGTCCAACTTGAATCGCCCTAATCTTCGTTGTATCTTCCATGATCAACGAACTCATCCTATTCCTTCAAAATTCTACTATCCAATAGAGAACATCAACATAGGGTCCTAAACAATCCATTACTTTGCATCTTTCTCGAGTCTCACTCGAGCAATCTCATAACCCTATCGAGTCTAACTCTGGGCAGTCTATACCATTGAACAGTCTTATCATGTTCCGTCTGCCCATCACTCCTCGAATAAACCAAGATATCATCCAATGAAAAATCACAACAACTATTTACCCCTCACGCAAACCATCCTAGTCGAAATCGACATTCCCCAAGCACAAGCCCCAAAGGCCTAAACCAATATCAGACAAGCATCCAAGGAACATCTCATCCGAGTTCGGACAATCCACATGAGGTGATACTAGCAAAACAATCTAGCACTGGAGTACTCATTTGCCTCCCCAAGACAACTAGAACTTATTACAACGATAACCTCTTAGCTTCCTTAACTCCACTTATTATCGCCATCACTAGGTAGGTACCTAATATCGCCCTATTCCTTTGGAGTAGATCGACTCCCCAAAATAATGCTAAACCCAGTAAAGCCTAAACAAAGCAAACAAAAACAAACATACATCCATGACTCGATAAGACCACATTACGGCAAATCATGCTAAGGTTAGTCGAACCACCAATCTGGTTCGTCACAATTAGATGTCTATCGACTATCTCGGGTTTGTCAAACAAAACCCGGTCAAAACATCTTAAATAGAAAGCATACCTCGAATAACGACACCTTTTTCCTTCTGCGCCGCAGTTGGAGCATTTGACGAAGAAGGAACAGTGTTGATAGCATACGCTTTCACAATCTGCCTCTCCTTAGGAGGTTGTGGGCAATCATCCTTGTGATGTCCCGCCTGGCCGCAGTTAAAGCACTTCCTTTCCCCAGGCTTTTCTCGACAATCTCTGGCATAGTGGCCCTTCTTGCCACAACTAAAGCATTCGCCATCTTTCTTGTTTTTCTTATTCTGACCATCCTTGGTCGGGTTCTGCATCCTCTTGCTCTGAGAATTCTTCTTGCCTTCACCGCCTGCTTGCGGCTTTGGCTCTTCTGTAGATGCAATAGCAACTTCGGTCTTCGACTTAGGGAAAAGGCTCTCTGACCTTAATGCCTTTCCTACAATAGACTCGAACGTCTCATCGATATGGTTTATAAGTCTTTCCCCCAAGTACCCATCCAAGCCAGTTATGAACTTCTCGTTCTTCTTTTCGACTGTATCGATAAGGGACCATCCATATTTCGATAAAGTGTCGAATTCAGCGATATACTCCGAGACTGCTCTACCACTCTGCTTGAGTTCCAAGAATCTCTTGAACAACACTGACTTCTGGGCAGCTGGAATGAACTTCTCGCTAAAGCGAGCCTTGAACTGATCCCAAGTAACCTGATCTTCTAGAGTAGTTGTTCTAATGGCATTCCACCAATTCATCGCTCGCCCTTGCAGCTGACGAGACGCTAGCCTTCTCTTCATCGCATCCTCAAGACCCAAGTCATCGAAGATACGGTCACAGCTATCCATCCAATCTTGAACATCTGTGGTCGACTCTGTCCCATGGAACGGCTTCCCACCAAGGTTAGTGTAATCCTTGCACAACTTGGCGAAATCGGCCCTAGGCGCCTGCACTACTGGACCACCACCATTACCACCATTGGGAGCTGCCCCTTGCACATCCCTAAGCATGTCTCTCATGAGGTCGGTAATCATCGCTCTCATGTCAGCAGCATTCCCATTATTGGCTCCCCTACCAGCACCTCTAGTATATCGGCTCATCGTCAATCTGTAAAAGGAAACGATTAACGACCCCATAGTGGTGCTAGTGCAGTATGATTTCACCCTTATACTAGTAATAGTATATATATATATTTCTTTTGAAAACCAAAGTAGTCACAAATGCGCTCTTTCGTATACGTATACTATCTCTCCCTGATAACTTCCCTTGGTTAGCTACGCAACCTAGAGCTCTGATACCAAGTGTGACGGCCCGCCCAACCCCAACAGACATTTACTCCAAAAGTGCGTTGTACACATGTCCAGTCAGCACGGGACGGTCGTTAGAAGAAAAGGGAAGAAGGAAATAAACTAACAAGGAACCTGTAGAATGTCTCACAGCGCATGGAACAAAATATAATAATAATAATATACTTGACATAAAACAGGCGAGACAGTGCATAAGCTGAAAACTAAACCAACATAGCAGCGGAAAACCAAATGCAGCTTATTACAACTTTTCAAATTTACTGTCTCTAAACAAAAGAAAGGTAAAGTAGGAGATGCACGACTAATGCCCAAGCAGTGATCTTCAACAACACAGGGAGAATACTATATATATCATACGTGGAAGCCTCCTGCTCGCCTCTGAATCAGCTACTTGCGCATCACCAGTTAACCATAACCTATCTCTAGTCTGCTCGTGTGAGCACCCAGAGTAATAAGAGGAGACATAAAACTCTGGGTCAGACATAAAGCCTGGTATGAGCGATAAGCAACAAAACATAACAATAACAGGTATAATCCAATCATACCTGAACCTGGATCTGCAACCAAAGAGTTAGAACTACATACCGTACAATACTCTAAGGTGCCACTAACATACTGTGTAAGAGATACGGGGGTGGGGGGTGCATGTAATAGTGGTGTCAAATAATCAAGCATGGCAATCATCCTCACATCCCTCACTCAGTGCGTAAAGCATACGATATCCACTACTTTGGTCACCTAATACTTTGGGCCATGACAGAATCCAATCCCGTGTAACTATCACTACAAGCCCACCATCCATCTCTCAGTGGTGAACCAAAGTTATGAATACCGACAACCCCTTTGCACACGTCCGGCAGCAAAGCCCAACCATGAAGTGAACTCATTGGTTCCCAACTGGATCCTGAGCTCTAACTCTCCATTTGGACTACCTTTGCATCTCGGGTTATGGGTCATCATTGGGTCGGTTCGGGTTCCCCTTCTAGCCATCGGTTCGGGTCGGGTCCTCTTCTTTGAATTGGTTCGGTTCGTAGTCTTCCCCTGTAGCGGTTCGGTTCGGGTCCACAGCGTTGCATCGGTTCGGGTCCACAGCGTTGCATCGGTTCAGGTCGGGTGTCCCACTTCGGGTCGGGTCGGGTTGCCATCTCCCCTTTAGTTCGTGCTCCCGCTTCGATCAGCTCCCTCGTTCTCCATTTACTCTGATCCGATCCCTTCGCCTTACTCCAGTCAGAGCCCTTCATCCTTAAGTCGATCCGATCCGAGCCCTTCATCCTTAAGTCGATCCTATCCGATCCCTTCGTCCTTAGGTCGATCCGATCCTCCTCCTTTATCCGATCCGATCCTCCTCCTTTATCTGATCCGATCCTCCTCCTTTATCCGATCCGATCCCAATATTGCTGGCATGGCCTTCCTTTTTGCCAGATTTCTCAAGTGCCAAGTTCCGATCCGATCGAATCTCTTGCCCAGTTCACTTATCCGATCCGAGCCCCCATATCCGATCCGATCCGATCCGAAACCCTGCACAACTTTCTGCAACTTTTTCCAGCAACTTGTTTACGCCATTCGACGACGTTTTCGACTAATCTAACTATTCTAATCAACCATAAATCACTCCAAACAGTCATAGCAACATAGCAAACTAACCACAAACACCAAAACAATGAATTTACATGTCAAAATGGATCAAATATACCAAAAACCCCATAATTTCCCTTAAGCATGTTTAAGCAAAACTAATCATAGGGTTAACAAAACTTAATCAAATTAAACCAAATTTCTACCAGAGGCATAAAATATTATTTTCGAATTTATAGATATTTTTCCAGAATTTATCAGTGTATAAATTCGCTAATCTTCACTAATTATCCTTAATTAACTGTAAATAGTGTCAAAACGATGCTAATCACTCACCTTGGCCACAAATAAAAATTCTCAGGACTGAAACCTCGCTGGTTTGGGTGAATACTGATGTCTAACAGCAGCTCTAACCTTTCTTTCGTGTTTTCTCTTCTTAATTTGATGTAGATTAAGCCAAAACTTGATTAGAAAGTGATTAGAAGGTGATTTGGGTGTTGGAGGCCATTGCTAGAGCTCCAAGAATGAAAGTGGCGGCTGAAAGAAATGTTTTCTAACCCTAATCAGCCCCTATACATCTCTAATCCCGAAATCCCCTTTGGGCCTAGCTGCTAATTACCCGGTTAAGCCCAATTAAGTTGTTTTTCACTATTTGAAACTTGTTTCAGCCATATCTCCCAAACGGTGAGTCCGTTTGGCTAATGTGACCACTCTACGGAATTGTAAACCATCATCCGGAGCCAATGGAAGTGGTTGCAGGTCAAAATTCCTTTCCAGTCAAAAGTTATGGCCAAAACAGTACCAACTAGGGGTAAAATGGTCATTTAAAAATCGGCAAAAGTCATGAACATGGGAAATGATCCCAATAGTCGTCTCCCAAAGTTACATGACCATACGACTTCGTACGTGAAAGAAATAAATATTCTACGATCCTATGATGCGTAGAATACGGTTCGTTACATAAATTTACATTAGGCGTTGTTCTACATCCAGTTATTTAGTCACGATTCTAATATCATTTAGGTCTAAATGATAACTGGACTTACAAAAAGGAGACTAGTCTTGTGTTCTGGGATCTGTATTCTGAAATTGAATAGCTCTCCTTTGTTGTAGACGTTGAATTCATTTAGCTGGATTAGATTTGATTTTTAATTCCTAACTTGCTTTCTAGTTGAAGGAGAATGGCGGCTACTCTAGGTTGAGTGTTGACAGCATGACGGTCTTAGGAATATTTTTGTGTGGCTTAGGGTTTATATTTATGTTGCTTATATAGAAGTTTGATTTAATAGGGGCCGTCAGATCAACCTGGGGTCAATCAAATCCATTCAAACCTAAGAGAACCAACCAGAACTTGCCACACAAGCCCTAATGACACAACAAATCATCACACAAAGAAACACGCCAGGTTTCAGATTTGGCCCGAGGGGGAGGTCGACCCCCTGGTCGACCTTTACGGGGGGAGGTCGACTCCCTGGTTGACCTCCCAGTCGACCTGGCCTTGGGTGGGAAAATTCCCGCCCAGCCCGCTTCTGCTTCTGATTTCGAAATTTGAATTTTCTGAACTTTAATCTGAGCTGTTTATTTAAATTCTTGAATCTTTTGAAGGTCAAAACTCCTTTATACGGAGTCCGATTTACGCAAACTCGGACTGTATCTCAAGCAGAATTCTGAGACGAACGCAATGGCGTAACCCGTTTCCCTTAATTCTCACACATGTAATTAATTGTTCTTTAATTCGTTACTTTAACATTTACAGAAAATACGGGGTGTTACAGGTACCCCTTAAATACCATGATACTGCATACGTTGGTTAATTATTAAAGCCTGTAAATTGCACAAACGTACAAGAAAACACAAAACAAAAATGCTAATAATGCACCAAAAACTAATAATAGTAATTTGCGGACGTAACGATACTCTAGACATTTATTATTAAACTCTCATTCAATTCACATCGCTCAATCTCAAAAAAGAGAAGGAAAATAATAATAGTAATAATAATAATATTAACAAGAACAACAACTCCTTATTGCAGTTTGAAACACAAAAGAAATGAAACTTCCTCCCTTAGTTTAGGTTAATAAACACTGTAATGTCCTCTCTATATATAATAGCTTTCTACTTTCAAGGAATAGCACATAAAAGATTTAATAGTTACAATGGAAGAGTGCAAATTAAGCCTTAGTTTAGCAGCTGGAAACCATGAAAATTGGAACCATGGCAATAAGGACAAGTACCATGTTCAACTTCATATGTTCTTTCCTTCCGAAGCAGAAGGAGAAACTGACATTAACCACATGAATACAAAAGAAAACGATCAAAGAATTTTTCTTCAGATGACTACAAAATGAAAGAAAGAGAAGAGGATGTTGGCTTAAGAAAGAAACTCAAGCTAAATGAAGAGCAAGCCACTTTGCTTGAAGAAACTTTTCAAGATAACAACATTCTTACCACAGTAATATTTTTTTTCTATTACAGCATAGAAACAATGCCAATGGTTTTCAGCAAAAAAATTAATACTTCAATCAGATCTTGAGCATGGTGGTTGGTATGGACAAGTTGCAACATTTATTTATTTTCCATCATATTTCTGGAGTGATTTTTCATTAAAATTCAACTGCGCAGTCGAATTTAAGCAAATGTCTTCGTAGTTGATAGCTTGATACACATTTATCATCACAAGTCAAATGATATATATATATAAGCACACACACACACACACACATATATATATACACACACACATACATACACACATTTTGTTTTGTTAATAAGCAAGCGGGACAGACAACTTGTTTCAAAATGCCAAAAAGAGTCTTTCTTCTTTCATTCATATGTAGATGAGTGAACAAAATAATTTTAGAAGAAGGCTGAGTATACTAATATCATTTTATTTGATTTACAGTCAACTCGAACTATGTGGAATTCATATGCCAAGATGCATGTACTTTTCATGCAAGTTGAATTGATTCCATATTTAATTTTCCTGTGTGGGTTATAAAGAAAAATGAAAACCCCATTCTTTTTTCATAAAAGGGCCATTTGGTCGGGTAAAAAAAGTGATAACAAACCAAATCATTTAGCCTAGTAGCCAATATTTGTTACTCTAAGATTAAGATGCACCAACATTAGATAAGACATAAAAGGCGAGAAACTTATATGTATCCATCATGAAGAATTAATGCCACCTTTTTTTTGCCAATCAGACAGTGCAATTCAGTCAATGACTTTGTAGCCATTATCAAATGTCGAACCTTACCGCACTTCTTGTCAGCTTCTAAAGATACAGCGAGTTGACCCAAATTAGCTTTATGTTATAAATGCATCCACCAAAACAAAAAAAATCAATTCATCTAATCTAAAAGCAAACATGATCTTAATATACAAATAAGGAGATTTTGTAGAATTTCATAACGTACACTGAAAACAAACTTGTATTTATATAATAATCCCTTTATTGTGTCTATAACTCCTCTTTACATATTCTTGCTCGTGTTTAATTATACGCCAGCAAATTACTTTTACGAAGTACAACCTTTAGGTCAGAACAGTCCACCCACACCAAAAAAAGAAACTGAAAACGAAAACCAGAATGTTAGGACCAAGATTTTTGTTTAGACTATCGGTTTTGTAGAGTTGCTACATCAAGATTTATCTTTCAGGTTATAATTAGTGGGCATTAAGATATATTTTTATAAATATAGAATAAGGTTGAGCTAAAATTCAAAAAAGTTTAAAAAAAAATACCTACCGCCCACTAAAGCATCTATCAAGAGAAGAAAATCTACTAGAAATTCATTTAAAATCGTCTTCATCAGAGAACAGATCTTCAAATTCTAAGGAAGCAACCAGATCTCTTATCTTATGCAGTCGCCCAAAATATTCCATTTGCCAATGTTAAATTCCCTCTCTCTTTTGCCTCCGACACCTCTGGTGGTAATGACAGCGATGACGAAAGGAGGAGCAAAGGATATAAATTGTAGAATAGGCGCACCCACTGATCACTGATGCGAATCGTGAAGAAGGCAAATATACATGTGGATCTAGGATTTAGGAATTGGGATTTATGGTCGATGAAGTTGGAGGAAGAAGACGTGGTGATTGAATTTTGATTAGGGATCGGTTTTGAATTCTAGGGTTAAATAGGTGATCAAGCGGGCAGACGCGGCAAAACTAAAATTAGAGTGGCTTGTAAAAAAATTCACATGGCACTTCTTTTTTCAGCTTACGAAAGGGAAGTTGGGAGGTTCAATAGCCCATTAAACTAGATATACTGGTTCACATTTCTTAAACAGCTTTCGACATATTATAATAATCTATAAATAACTTGAGATCTGAGTCTATAATTTAATCCAATAAAATATCAAATTCAAATATTAAATATATATCGTTATTACTTGTTATTCTAATAGATTGTCAATTAAACGTTAACTACCGTATATTGTTAATTATTAGTAACCATTTAACTAACATTAATCATCAAATATTAATTATTGACAGTTAATTATAAACTATCAATCATTACATACAAATAATTAATATTAAATACAAAGTAATAAAAATACACATTAAAGTTAATTATCAAATACAAATATTATTAGTCTTATTTATTAATTATTACTTTTAATTATTTAATAATTATTATTGATTATAATATAATCAATATTAATTATTTAATAATTATCGATATATTTAATTAAGTACATATTAATTAATAGGCATTATTGTTAATTATTATTTATATAGAATTATTAAATATATAAAAATCATTTCATAACAGTTAAATTTTATTATCAATTAAAAATTATATTAAATTGTAATCTTAATTATTATGTAATTACTAATAGCTAATTATTTAGTAATTATTATGAATATTTTATTAATTATTTAATCATTAATTATATAATATTATGAATATATTCATTATTCAGGGGAATAATTATAAATGAACAATTTAAAATTTTAGGATTTAACGTAAAATTTACTAGCATACTGACTGAAATTTGTGATGAAAGCAGAGGACTTAAATAAGAATTTAGTAATTACATTGGTTATGAGCAAAGATTATTTTGCTAATTCTAAATAAGCAATGATTATAAGTTATTTATTATAGAACGTAAATTATTATTTATTATTACGTATAATTCACTAATTAGAACAAATTAATTATTAAGTATTGAACATGGTAATAATTATTAAGAACAACACTAAAGTATATCTCAGAAAAATAATATAAACATCTTTTGCAAATCTGTTGGAATTCTGCTGCAAAATAGCTTTGATAAATACTCGTTGGTATTCTGCCTGGATTTTCAGCGGAAACTAGCAAAAGGAATTTTCTGCCGGTAATTTGACGCAATTTGCAACGGCTTGGTGAGGGATAACAGAAGACACCAATAATAAATAAAAGAAAAAAGTAATAAAAACAAAAAACTGTCCCTTGCAGATTACTAGAAATTCATTGCAAATTAGCGACGGAAATTTCCACTTCTAAATATATGACGTTAAATTGGTGCTTTCTTATAGTGTCATTTATAAATAGTTGCAGTTGATACCTTTAGTTAATACAAGATTGTTTTTTCCAAGTAATATTTGCATTTTATGTTCTTGGTATATTACTTTTATGAAAAAAACATTTACGTACTTTAATGTGACGACCGCCCATAACTCCTGCACTTAACAAGAGGATAATGTGCTTAAAGACGTGTCAGGCAGTTATGGACGAGCATCAATGTAAAACAATACAAGTGGAACATGTCGCATAACTCACAGCACATCGATAAAATATAATAGAACATATACAACATGCAGAAATAATGAAGCATCATTGAAAAAAACACAAATTTTTATATCATTAAGAAAGAATATCCAAACATCACTGGATAACAACATCAAATTATGTGCAAGAAGCCTTACTACAAGTTCTCTCAGAGTAGCATACATCAAACATAAAGCGGAAACAACAAAATATGTATAGTAGAGAAACTAATACGTAAGCCTTTACAAACAATCAGAAAGAAACAAACAGGCAAAGCAACTAGTTATCCAGTGTAGACCATCCTAATCGAGATCAATGTTTGCTAAGCACAAGCCCCGAAGGCCTAAACCAACATCGAACAAGCACCAAAGAGATGTTTCCTTTGACATGAAAAATCTACGCAAGATGATACAAGCAAAACAATCAACATCCATGACTCTGACTATCACTTCCTATCCTTCCTTGAAACCATCGTTAATCGTATGACTGGCCACGACACACAATCCGTCAAAGGGTAATGGTAACCCCAGTTCTAACGAAGCTCCATATGCCTTTCAACGATATGTTGGCTTTTCAACGATACCTAAGATACTCGACCAGATCCCCTCTAGCCTTTCGGGCATCTCCATTATACCCCTCCTTTGAGTCTGCTAGAACCTTCGACTAACGATAATCCCTCAGCCTTTAATATCTCTGGCCATCTGACTTGATGACTATCCATAAGCTCAAGCGACTTCTCAAGCAACCATTATCCACGAACTCAATCATCCTTGGGTCGTTTTCACATTCGTTGCATTTCATCGATCAACGTACACTTCACAACGTTTCAAACATTCCACCTTGAATTCCTGTCGAAGTCACGTTCAATATCAAGCTGCAAACAAACTTCATTTGATCAACATCACATTACGCTGATCTATGTGATTCATCATTTTCTGGGTGATCTATCATTTTCCTGGTGATCCATCCAAAAACTTCACCAAAAACTTTGCACCCCTTTAGGCGACCCAACCCGCTTCGAGAGACCCGACCCATGCTTCTTACGCAACAAGCCACGAACCAAATCACCCGATCCCAGATAACCATTCAATAACACAATCAAGCAATCATCAAACACGCACTAACACAACAAATAATCATCAACAAACATGTGAAATTCACCAAACCATGATTAAACAATAAACGAATATATAAATGGATCTAAATGTATATAAACATAAGATTAACATATGAATTTACCGATTTAAGTTGCTAGGTTTGATCCTATGGTGATTCGAATGAAAATATACTTACCATGATGTAGGTCTAGGTGAAAATGACTTGAAATGATGAAAATAAGATCAAACAACCTATATAATGATTGAATCCGTGAGAGAGAAGCTTATTGTAACAACCCGGAAAATCAGAACCAATTTAAAATTTTTATTTTGGCAATTTTAATGAATTTTGAATATTTAATGTGATTCATTTTAAATAATAGTGACTAGAAATATTATTTTGAATAAAATAGAACGTATAAATTTATTTACATCGAAGTTAGAATATAAATATTTATTTTAATTATAAAACGAATTGGAAATGGTGCGATAGTTCTAAAATTCGATTTCGAATTTCAAATGAATGTACATGATTCAAAATAAACTGGATTTTGGTAAAACCAAAAATATTAGAATCTATTTGAAAATATCATTTCAAGGAACCTGAAAATTTTAAATTTCATAGCAGGAATAAAAAGTTATGTCCAGTTGAAATTCAAAACAGTCGCTATAGAAATATAGCCCTTAAAAATAGCCATTTTGCAAACGACCTCCGTTTTTGAAAAAACCACTTTTGTTGGGTCCAGAATATCAAGTTATTGCTAGATTCTAATTTTCATAATTTTTGGAATCAATATGTGAGCGTGGCGAAAGAAAACGTGTTTTGTTAATTTAAGTTGAATTGGATCGACCAGAAAATGGCCATTTTTCAAACGGTCTCCATATTCAACGAAATTGGTTTTGTTAGGATCGTATCGTCAAAACATAGCTAGATTTATTTTTTTGGAATTTTTGGAGTCGTTATGTGGCCCTGGTAAACTAAAATGTACGTTTAAATTCAATATATATATTGACTTATACTTTAAATTTAACGGAAACTGATCATAACAATCGAAGTGGCTTACCGGACATATCCCTTTGTGTTCGGAATGGGGGTATTATGTTAGGGGTGACAGTCGTTGGGTTTGATTTGGAGTTCGAATGTGAAATTCACCTTTTGGAATTTAATTGAATTAAATAATAATAATAATTTATATAAAATCCCCCAAGAAAATCCCTAACCTTAACTTTTGAATGAGCTGCCAGTTCATGTGATTAGTGGCCTATTTTGCTCCATGCTTCCCCTTCAATTATCTCCTAATCTATATAATGGTTTTCGAAGATTCCACATGCAAATCGAAGAGCTCTTCAAGCCCGACATCTTCAACGGTGGTGATGAGCTGATTCTCGATGAGATGGCCGTGGTATTCCTCGAAAGTGACGTCGTTTGGGGCCAAATTCTGGCCAGGGGAGGGCGTGAGTTGGACAAGGGTGGATGGCAGAGGTTGGCGTCGCAAAGGGGAGCGGAGTGGAGGTGTCTGATCAATGGCCGGGAAGGCCTTAATGTCGTGCAACGTGGATGAAAGGGGTGGAGGTTTTGGATTCCGAAGCGTGTTACCAGAAGATGACGGTGGAAGGAATTAACTTCCTAATGAAGTAATTAAGCTAATTAATTATAGTTAATTTAACGATTTGTGTAATTAATGTTTTTTTTAAATAAAAACATGTTTGAAAATCATTTTCTTTTTTTGAAAATCATTTATTTAAAAGTCAGATTTTGATATGACAAGAGTTGAAATAAAAATTGGCATTCTTTTGAAATAAAAATTAGCATTTTATTGAAATAAAAATTATCATTTTTTTGAAATAGAAATAGCAAAATAAAAATATGATTTTTATCTATAAGGACATCGAATAAAAATGTGATTTTTATTTGTACACCGTTGTTATAAAAATGCGATTTTTAATATATAAACCGCATGAAACAGACTGCGATGGAACAGACTAGATGCTGAGCGGAATCCAAATCGACCGCTAAAGAATGACGGAGTGGAAACCAAAGGTGAGAACTCTCTCACTGAATTTATTTATACAGTTATTTATTTTATAACTGCATATATGAACTGCTCCCCGTCGTCCACAGTCCATGGACGACTTGTTTGGTTTGGTTGATTCATTTATTTGAATTGATTGTGATGTGCAATGGAATGTAAATATTCACGTGTTGAAATAAAATATTTTATCGTTAAAAATATATTTTTTAACGTGTTTACGAATAAAATAAATATTTATTTGCAGATCGAATGATTTGTTTATGTTCTCCCATTTGACTGATATTGATTGGGATGATAAATTTCACACATCGCCCAACTGCTAAAATAATAATCAGTGCTTGTTGTTTGAAAACCCCACACGGGTGTTGGGATGATATTGGACATACACTAATCCCAATATTTAGTTGTATGTCAATCAATGGGTTGACAGACGGTTGTAAGCGTTGATTATTTATATTTAACGCTTATGCAGTTGTGTAATGCACTCTGGATGATGCTTGACTGTGTTTGACTATTGTTGTATACATGTGTGTATGAAATCCATATAAATAAAATTATATGGTAATTGACTGTGTCTTATTCGTGTTCATAAAGAAGGAATATTTTCAAAAAACGAATATTTTAAAATAGTATTCAGTAAAAGATCAAAATCTGATTTTGATGTCCGATTTTGGATGGACACGAATGTATTTAAATATATAAAGCTGTGTTGATTAGATTAACGCCATTTTGACGTGAACGATATTTATATCGATTTTATTCATTTTAATAATGAACATCGAAAAGGAAGTGATTTCAAAATCTAATGTTTTGAAAATATTATCAATTATATATTAATGATATGGAATATTCAAATTTGTTTTGAAATTGAATATGAAGTTGAAATCGTTTTGGAAATGAATTTAAAACGATTTATAAAATACGTTTTATACGGAAATCGATCAAATATATATAATATATATTTGATGGCCTGAATAGAACGTGCTGCGCCGCGACAGTCCGCAAATTTCAACCATTGACTTCGAATGGACATTACGGGAGATCCGACCATCGGATTCTCCTAAAACCAGAACCTTTGGGTTCGTATCGAAAAGAGCTTTCTAACGAATACAAGAAATTTGAAATCTAACGGTTGGATTTGGAATTATGTCCAAATCAAATTTGGAAAAGTTCACTATAAGTGCAGTTCGATGGCCGTTAATGGAAATCGACTGTACGAGCCTTGATAAAATTATTAAAAATATCAATAATTAGTGTAAAATCATAATAAATGATTTAGGAAGAATTGGGATGAAAAAATTCCATATTTGAAAAGATAAAAATGTATTTTATCGAAATGAACTAGTTATTAACTAGAATTATAATCCAATTATTTTTAAATAAATAAATGGGATTTGAAATGGTTTTAAAAAATAACCGGAATTTCCAATATATGAAACTGAATGGATTTGAATCGAAATTATCTTTGGAATATTTCAATATTGGATTTTGTGATTATACAGACACTGTGTAGGAATTTGGAAAATATATATATCGTTACACCAATACGATATTTGTTGATTTCAGAATTTGATATGGAATATAAGCCGATATATTTTCTATTCAGAGCCTTGTATTTAATATCAAATGGGATTTTGGGTTTGTCATGAATGGTGTCTTCACTAACACTGTTCTTAAACCCAGTCGAGAAAAGATTAAATCTTTTTATTAAGATTTAATGAAGTTTACCAATTAATCAATATTTAATTGGATTTCAAATGGAATGTGAATAGGGTTTATTGTGAACTATGTTTTTAACGACATTCGTTCTTTAACCCGATTTACAGTGAAATAAGATTTGGAACTTATAAATCTTTTAATTAAGGTTTAATGGAATTTTCCAAAATAAATTTTTCCAATTTAACAAAATAAATTGGAATGGAATGGAATTCGATTTGGTAATAATCGAAGTGAACTTCTGTGGAGGAAGACCGTTACTATATATGGAATTTAAAAGGATTTGTTGTTATTCCATTTATATTATCGGTGGAATATGGAAGTTTATATCGATTATATGTATTGATTTGTTTTCCGTGAAGGTTCCATCGTTAATGGAATGTGATTTTTGGTTTATCGTGAGCTATGTTTTAAATGACATTAGTTCTTAAACCCCGTTAAAGATAAGATTAATTTCTTAACTTGGAATAATCATTAAGTAATGATTTTCGAGATTAAAACTGAACTGGAGTTTTAATGATTCTTTAATTAGATTGAAATG
Source organism: Allium sativum (assembly GCA_030737875.1). Lineage (NCBI taxonomy): Eukaryota > Viridiplantae > Streptophyta > Magnoliopsida > Asparagales > Amaryllidaceae > Allium > Allium sativum. Next base: position 862,267,317 of record CM060922.1, read on the forward strand.
GGAATGTGATAATTTAAATTATCAAATTCGGGAAATTATCGAGAGTGGAGTACCACCAGTTTTACTCCAAGCGATAGTTAAATCTTTAATTAGATTTGAACGTGAAATGGTAATTAAATTTACCGATGACACCGTGGTATTAGATATGAAGTATTACCAGTTTTGCTTCATGGGATGAACAGGTTGGGATTGGAAAAGAAATCAAATGATTACTTTGGTAAGGTTCGCTAATCCCGACTAGTTTGGAAAACCTAAAAATGGTTTGAATTGATATCCAAAGGAAGATTAAAGGATAAATTTAAAGAATTTATCTTTGATAAAACTATTGGGAACCTTTCCCAAAGTATAAGAATATTTGATAAAGGAATATTATGGATTGGAATGAGGCGTATGTTGTGCTTTTATAGCACTTGTTTATTATATACGCGAGTTATTAAGAAAGACTGGGTTTATGTCATTCTGAATAACTGATTCGACGATATGTCGAGGATGAAGATGGTGGTCGAAGACCAGAGGTCTTCACATCGTTTGGATGATTACTGGTGTCTTGATTGGGCTGTACACCCAAGACGAGGTAATAAGTGGTGATCGTTCCAGATGTACTTGGAGATCGTACAGATATGCGAGGACCTCTCTCCTGTATTGGACATACGGGACAAGGAATAAGGCGCCTCTGGTTTCGTTCAGACCCAGAACGAACTTGTAAATGGATGTGTGTCTGACATCGGATTTCATTCTGTGTGATTGATAAACATCGGTTGCATAGCGTGAATTGCCCGTGTGGCATGCTGAGATGCAAATGATCAAGGCTCCTGTTGAAAAGCAGAGTCTTGTGGTTGATGATCAAAGCACGGATTTAATATAGCATAGCTTTGTGTAGCGTTAATTCATGAGTCTCACACCCCGGTGTAAACCAGAAATGGGAGAGGACATCAGGGAGGGCATGCGTTTCCTTCTAGCTAGGAGTGGTGTCTGGATTTTGCATGCCCAGGCGTTTTACTTATGTCGATGATGGATAGTAAGACGCCTCAGTTATATCGGCACTAGGGGCCGATGGATGATATGATCTTTATACAGACCAGACTTATGCCTCATAAGGTCGGAAAACGCATGTTCATGCATTTTAATTCACCCTTTGCAATTCGGGTGGACCGGCCCTGATGATCCAAGGTGCAGTTGCGACTGTTCCTAAGGGGCGGGCTAGAGCGTCTCAAAGCGGTAAGGACGATCCCTTGCCTTGTTTCACAGATGGAAATCCAACTTCCAATACGTGACAACTGCGGTTTTGATTGTAGAGCCTAGTACTGGCGACATGGTATATGGTACTCATGCCGTCTAGGAATGATACATTTATATTTTGGTTGTTTTATAGACTATGCACTTATAATAGTATCAAATGATTTGTTTTAAACCAAGCATGTTTGGCTATTATAAGGAAAAACCCTATCCTCCGGCTTGTGTTGTGTTGTGATATGGGACCTGGGTCTTATAATAGCCTCATTTTATTTCAAAAAGCATTGCGTTGTTCTGTTATATGCACAGGTATTTTTGGGAGGAGACCCGTTCCGTGTTATACGGCGTGGTCCCTTGATATATCCGATTTAAAGTAAAGTTTTAAATAACTGTTTTAGTTCTCAAACCAGTCACATGACTGACCTGGAGTTTATTGTTTTAACCTAAACTCTGGGTGCCCTTATTTTCTATGCGGGCAGCTAGTAGTTTTGGTTTTGCAGATTTATATTCACAGGATTCTGGTTTACAGCTGGAATGATATTCAGAAAGCTCTGTATCTGTATATCTCTTTCAGTTGTGTTTTGTATTATTTTCCGCTGCATTGTAATTTGTAAATCTCTAATATTTTTCTGATGTGTAATATTTATTCATACTCTATGTATTCTTGTATTCTGATGAAATTGTTGTAATAAGCAATGAAACGTTCTTCTATTTGCGTTCTGATTTGTCGTGTTCTCAACTCAATCCGGGCTTTCCTTTACGGGGAAGTTTGGGTCGCTCCATTTGGTAACATAGCCTTGGTTTACAGAGCTCGAGAACAAGGCATATTAGAACCAAACGAAAGAATTCATCAGATATCAGATTAGTAATATCTAATGAGAATGACTCCTTATAGATAGGATCAGTAGTATCCTAGAACGAGTGTGAAGAGTGTTATTTTTGAAATCAAATTTAGTTTTAAAATTTTATATCAATTACTCGTAAATGTATATTTTATTTTAAATTGAATTTGGACAATCTAGTATAGGGATATTTTGAGTATATGCCTGACGGGGTGTATATTCGAAACCTCAGATACTAGATAGATATAAAATCACACTCTAGTCGCCCGAAGATGATACTGATGACTGAGATCTCATCATCAGTGTTTATGTTCGAGTTTCGAAAAGTGGGATATCTATATATTTCCATTTGGTTGGTGTGAGAACCAAAACTAGATAGGATATATTATTGCTATTTAGCATCAAAAATATGATTTTTTACTATGTATTAAAGTTATGAATTTGAAAATTTATCAACAAATTGATTGATAGTTGTGTTGTATGATTATTGGTTTGATTAATTAAATTTTTGAACCATTCGCCAAATCAAATCAAAATATTGAACTGAATTGGAAATTGTTTGAAATTGCATGCATATACATGTGTATACATTGAACATGTCATAGCAAGGAGGCTAGAGAAGAGGAATAAAATTGTATGCCCGACAAATAGGTACATGTTTACAAATTTATTGGGTTTGGATGATTTTATGAGCCGAATGGCTAGCCGCTTGGCTTTTCTTTTTCTTTTTGACATGAGAGGGCCTGTGTGGCGGTTTGGGAATTTTCCCGGTGCTCCCCATACAAAGGAGGTTATGGCGAAATTTTTGGAAAATTCAGGGTGTTCGCCAAATTTCTGAAAAATTTGAAAAGTTCTTAGAAACTGAAAAGTTGAAGTATTTAAGCTGTAATGAAGATAAAGAAAGTTGAGTTGATTAGTTAAACAACTTTCTGCTCCATTCCTTTTCGAGGACGAAAAGATTTTTAAGTAGGGGAGATTGTAATAACCTGGAAAATCAGAACCAATTTAAAATTTTTATTTTGGAAATTTTAATGAATTTTGAATATTTAAAATGATTCATTTTAAATAATAGCGACTAGAAATATTATTTTGAATAGAATTAGAACGAATAAATTTTTTAAGTCGAAGTTAGAAAATAAATATTTATTTAAATTATAAAAGGAATTGGAAATGGCACGGTAGTTTGAAAATTCGATTTAAAATTTCAAATGAACGTACAAGATTCCAAATAATCGGATTTTGGTGAAACCAAAAATATTAGAATCTGTTTGAAAATATCTTTCCAATGAACCTAAAAAAATATAAATTTCATAGCGGGAATAAAAAGTTATGACCTGTTGAAAATTTAGAATAGTCGCTATGGAAATATAACCCTTAAAAATAGCCATTTTGTAAACGACCTCCGTTTTTGATGAAACCGCTTTTGTTGAATCCGGAATGTTAAGTTATTGCTAGATCCCAATTTACATAATTTTTGGAATCAATATGTGAGTGTGGCAAAAGAAAATGTGTTTTGTCAATTTCAGTTGAACTGGATCGACCAAAAAATGGCCATTTTTCATACGGTCTCCATATTCGATGAAATTAGTTTTGTTAGGACTGTATCGTCAAAACCTAGCTAGATTTATTTTTTTGGAATTTTTGGAATCTGTATGTGGCCCCGGTAAATTAAAATGTACGTTTAAATTCAATATATATAATGATTTATACTTTAAATTTAACGGAAACTGATCATAACAGTCGAATTGGTTTACCGGACATATCCCATTTTGTTCGGAATGGGGGTATTATGTTAGGGGTGACAGTCGTTGGGTTTGATTTGGAGTTCGAATGTGAAATTCACCTTTTGGAATTTAATTGAATTAAATAATAATAAAAATTTATATAAAAGCCCCCAAGAAAATCCCTAACCCTAACTTTTGAACGAGCTTCCATTTCATGTGATTAGTGGCCTGTTTTGGTCCATGCTTCCCCTTCAATTATCTCCTAATCTACATAATGGTTTTCAAAGATTCCACATACAAATTGAAGAGCTCTTCAAGCCCAACATCTTCAACGGTGGTGATGAGCTAATTCTCGACGGGGTGGCCATGTTATTCCTCGAAAGTGACATCGTTTGGGACCAAATTCTAGCCAGGGGGAGGGTGCGAGTTGGACAAGGGTGGATGGCGCAGGTTGGCGTCGCAAAAGGGAGCGGAGTGGAGGTATATGATCAATGGCCCGGGGGGGCCTGGTGCCGTGCGGCGTGGATGAAAGGGGTGGAGGTTTTGGGTTCCGAAGCGTGTTACCAGAAGATGACGGTGGAAGGAATTAACTTCCTAATGAAGTAATTAATCTAATTAATTATGGTTAATTTAATTATTTGTGTAATTAATGGTTTTTTTTAGATAAAAACATGTTTGGAAATCATTTTCTTTTTTTGAAAATCATTTATTTAAAAGTCAGATTTTGATATGACAAGAGTTGAATAAGAATTGGCATCCTTTTGAAATAAAAATTAGCATTCTTTTGAAATAAAAATTAACATTCTTTTAAAATAAAAATTAGCATTGTTTTTGAAATAGAAATAGCAAAATAAAAATATGATTTTTATCTATAAGGACATCGAATAAAAATGTAAATTTTATCTATACACTGTTGTTATAAAAATGTGATTTTTAATATATAAACCGCATGAAACAGACTGCGATGGAACAGACTGGAAGCTGAGCGGCATCCAAATCGTGTGCTAAAGAATGACGGAGTGGAAACCAAAGGTGAGAACTCTCTCACCGAATTTATTTATACAGTTATTTATTTTATAACTGCATACATGAACTGTTCCCCGTCATCCGCAGACCATGGACGACTTGTTTGGTTTGGTTGATTTATTTGTTTGAATTGACTGTGATGTGTAATGGAATGTAAATATTCACATGTTGAAATAAAATATTTTATCGTTAAAAATATAATTTTTAACGTGTATATGAATAAAATAAATATTCATTTGCAAACCGAACGATTTGTTTATGTTCTCCCATTTGACTGATATTGATTGGGACGATAAATTTCACACATCGCCCAACAGCACAAATAATAATCAGTGTTTGTTGTTTGGAAACCCCACACGGGTATTGGGATGATATTGGACATACACTAATCCCAATATTTAGTTGTATGTCAATCGATGGGTTGACAGACTATTGTAAGCATTAATTATTTATATTTAACACTTATGCAGTTGTGTAATGCACTTTGGATGATGGTTGACTGTGTTTGATTATTGTGGTGTACATGTGTTTATGAAATCCATATAAATAAAATTATATGGTGTAAAAACCCGTAACTTCCCCGGTGAGGAAAGTGCGGATAGTTCGAGAACAAGCCACAGAAGAACGCAGACGGAAGAACATTTCATTGTATATTACAACAATTCCACCAAAATACAAGAATATACAGAGTATGAATAAATATTACACAGAAATATCAGAGATTACAATACATTAAATAGCAGCGGAAAATAATACAAAACACAACAAGAAGGAGATATACGGATACAAAGCTTTCCGGATATCGTTCCAGCTGTAAACCAGGATCCTGTGAATATAAATCTGCAAAACAAAAACTACTAGCTGCCATAAACTCCAGGTCAGTCATGGGACTGGTGTGAGAACTAAAACAGTTATTGATCTTTATTTTAAAGTTCGGTAAATCAAGGGACCTAGATGTATAACACGGAACGGGTTTCCTCCCAAGAATACCAGTGCATAAAACAAACAGCGCAATGCTAAATAAGGAAAAATGAAGCTATTATAAGACTCAGGTCCTATCACACAACGCAACGCAAGCCGGGGGATACGGTTTTCCCTTATAATAGCCAAACATGCTTGGTACGTTTAAAACAAATCATTTGATACTATTATAAGTGTATAGTGTATAAAACAACTTCAAATCATAAGTATCAATCATAGACGGCATGGGTACCATATATCATGTCGCCATACTAGTTCAACAATTAAAACCGCAAAATCGTGTATTTGGAAATTGGATTTCCGTCATGAACCAAGGCAAAAGAGAGTCTACCGACTTCGAGACAATCTAGCCCATGTCTCAGGGTCAGAGCGCATCGAGCCTTGGAGCGACAGGGCCAGTCCACCGATGTGGATTAAACTTAAATCCTGAACACTGCATTTCCCCGCCCTTTGGGGTGTAAGTCTGGTCCGTCTGCCGACCAGAATGCATCGGCCGAAACCGATATAACCGAGGCGCCTCGCAATAGCAACAACCACATAAGTCAAACTCGTCAGGGCGTGTAAAACCATTGATGCCACTTCTAACTAGAAGGAAACGCATGCCCTCCCTGAGGCCCTCTCCCGTTTCTGGTTCATACCAGGTGTAAAACTCGCGAATCAAACGTTACACAAAGCTATGCCACAAAGGCCGTGCTTTGATCATAAACCACAAGACTTTGCTTTTCAACAGAAGCCTTGATCATTTGCCACTTAGGCATGCCACACAGGCAATTCATTCCATGCAATGGATATCCACCAATATATAACCCCTGAGCTCGTACGTCTCAGAGAAGGGCGTTAAGCAAGAGAATAAATTCTCCGCCGCCAAACAGATATATATTTAATAGAAATCAATCACACAGACTGAAATCCAATGTCAGACACACAGTCCATTTACAAGTTCGTTCTGGGTCTGAACGAAACCGGAGGCACCTAGTACCCCGCATATCCATCGATCTCTAAGTACGTCTGGACGATCACCAACTGTTTCCATCTTCTTGGTTGTACATCCCAATCAAGATCGTCAGTAATCACCGAAACGACGTGAAGACCTCCGGTCTTCGACCACCGTCTTCATCTTCGACTTATCGTCGTATCAGTTATTCAGAATGGGATAAACCCGGTCTTTTCGAATAACTCGCGTATATTATAAACAAGTGTTACACAAGCACAACATACGCCTCATTTCGATTCATCAGTCACTAACCGTAAATTAACAAGAGAATAATTCCCCAAATATTAACCCCGAAGGCCGAAACCAACATCAGATCAATATCCAGAAAACCATTCTGCTTAGCTAACCGACAGTTAGTTTCTAAATTTCAAATTCTTAGGGAAAGGTTCCCGTAAATTTTATCAAAGATAAATCCTTTAAATTTATTCTTTAATCTACCTTTGAATATCAATTCAAACTAATCGGGATTAGCGAACCTTACCGAAGTAGTCAATTTTTAAATTTCCCAAACCCAACTTATTCATCCTATGAAGTAAAACTGGTAATACTTCATATCTAACACCACGGTGTTATCGGTAAATTCAATTACCATTTCACGTTCAAATCTGGTTAAAGATTTAACTATCGCCTGGAGCAAAACTAGTGATACTCCATTCTCGATCATTTCAATCTAATTAAAGATTCATTAAAACTCCACTTAGTTTTAATCTTTGACTGGGTTAAAGAATCAGTGTCGTTTAAAACACAGTTCACGATAAACCCAAAATCAAATCACATTTCAATCAGTCCCTAACCGTAAATTAGCAAGTGAGCAATTCCCTAAGTATTAACCCCGAAGGCCGAAACCAACATCAGATCAATACCCCAGAAACCATTCAACTCAACTAATCTCCAGATAGTTTCTGATTTTCTTAACTCCTTTGGGTCTAAGAACAGTATTATTGAAGATACCGTTCACGACGACTCAAAATCACATTCTATTAATTATCGGGTTAAAGAACAAGTGTTATTTAAAACACTGTTCACGATAAACCCAAAAATCAATATCAATTAATCCAATTAAATATTATTTAATTGGTACACTTCATTAAATCTAAATAAAAAGATTTAATCTTTTTCTCAACTGGGCTTAAGAACAGTGTTAATGAAGACACCATTCACGACAAACCCAAATCACATTTGATATTAAATACAAGGCTCTGAATAGAAATTATATCGACTTATATTCAATATCAAACTTTATGACTAACAAATATCGTATTGGAAATAACGATATAAATATATCTTTCAAATTCCCATAACAATATCTGTATCATCATGAAATCCAACATCGAAATATTCAAGAGATAATTTCGATTCAGATCCATTCCAATTCAATTATTGGAAATTCTGGTTACTTTTAAAATCCTTTTCAAATTCAATTTGTTTATTTAAAAATAAATAGAATTATAATTCTAGTTCAAAACTAGTTCATTTCGATAAAAATCTATTTTTATCTTTTCAAATATGGAGATTTTCATCCCAATTTTTTCCAAATCATTTCTTATGATTCTACACAAATTATTGATATTTTTAAATGATTTGAGAAAAATTGGGTTGAAAAACTCCATATTTGAAAAGATAAAAATAGATTTTTTTCGAAATGAACTAGTTTTGAATTAGAATTATAGTTCTATTTATTTTTAAATAAATAAATTGAAATTGAAAAGGGTTTTAAAAGTAACCAGAATTTCCAATAAATGAATTGGAATGGATTTGAATCGAAATTATCTCTTGAATATTTCGATGTTGGATTTCGTGATGATACAAATATTGTTATTGGAATTTGAAAGATATATTTATATCGTTATTTCCAATACAATATTTGTTAGTCGTAGAGTTTGATATTGAATATAAGCCGATATAATTTCTATTCAGAGCCTTGTATTTAATATCAAATGTGATTTGGATTCGTGAATGGTGTCTTCATTAACACTGTTCTTAAGCCCAGTTGAGAAAAAGATTAAATCTTTTTATTTAGATTTAATGAAGTGTACCAACTAAATAATATTTAATTGGAATTGAATTGATATTGATTTTTGGGTTTATCGTGAATAGTGTTTTAAATAACACTTGTTCTTTAACCCGATAATTAATAGAATGTGATTTTGAGTCGTCGTGAACGGTATCTTCAATAATACTGTTCTTAGACCCAAAGGAGTTAAGAAAATCAGAAACTATCTGGAGATTAGTTGAGTTGAATGGTTTCTGGGGTATTGATCTGATGTTGGTTTCGGCCTTCGGGGTTAATACTTATGGAATTGCTCACTTGCTAATTTACGGTTAGGGACTGATTGAAATGTGATTTGATTTTGGGTTTATCGTGAACTGTGTTTTAAACGACACTGATTCTTTAACCCAGTCAAAGATTAAAACTAAGTGGAGTTTTAATGAATCTTTAATTAGATTGAAATGATCGAGAATGGAGTATCACTAGTTTTGCTCCAGGCGATAGTTAAATCTTTAACCAGATTTGAACGTGAAATGGTAATTGAATTTACCGATAACACCGTGGTGTTAGATATGAAGTATTACCAGTTTTACTTCATGGGATGAATAAGTTGAGCTCAGGGGTTATATATTGGTGGATATCCATCGCATGGAATGAATTGCCTGTGTGGCATGCTTAAGTGGCAAATGATCAAGGCTTTTGTTGAAAAGCAAAGTCTTGTGGTTGATGATCAAAGCACAGCCTTTGTGGCATAGCTTTGTGTAACGTTTGATTCGCGAGTTTCACACCCGGTATGAACCAGAAACGGGAGAGGACCTCAGGGAGGGCATGCGTTTCCTTCTAGTTAGAAGTGGCGTCAGTGGTTTTACACGCCCTGACGAGTTTGACTTATGTGGTTGTTGTTGTTGCTGTTGCGAGGTGCCTCGGTTATATCGATTTCGGCCGATGCATTCTGGTCGGCAGACTGACCAGACTTACGCCCCAAAGGGCGGGGAAACGCAGTGTTCAGGATTTAAGTTTAATCCACATCGGTGGACCGGCCCTGTCGCTCCAAGGCTCGATGCGCTCTGACCCTGAGACATGGGTTTGATTGTCTCGAAGTCGGTAAGGACTATCTTTTACCTTGGTTCATGACGGAAATCCAATTTCCAAATACGCGATTTTGCGGTTCTAATTGTAGAAATAGTATAGCGACATGATATATGGTACCCATGCCGTCTATGATTGATACTTATGATTTGAAGTTGTTTTATACACTATACACTTATAATAGTTTCAAATGATTTGTTTTAAACGTATCAAGCATGTTTGGCTATTATAAGGGAAAACCCTATCCCCCGGCTTGCGTTGCATTGTGTGATAGGACCTGGGTCTAATAATAGCTTCATTTTTCCTTATTTAGCATTGCGCTGTTTGTTTTATGCATGGGTGTTCTTGGGAGGAAACCCATTCCATGTTATACGGCGTGGTCCCTTGATTTACCGAACTTTAAAATAAAGTTTAATAACTGTTTTAGTTCTCACACCAGTCCCATGACTGACCTGGAGTTTATTGTTTTAACCTAAACTCTGGGTGTCCTTATTTTGTAACGGGCAGCTTGTAGTTTTGGTTTTGCAGATTTATATTCACAGGATCCTGGTTTACAGCTGGAACGATATCCGGAAAGCTTTGTATCCGTATATCTCCTTCTAGTTGTGTTTTGTATTATTTTCCGCTACTATTATTGTATTGTAATCTCTGATATTTCTGTGTAATATTTATTCTTACTCTGTATATTCTTGCATTCCGATGGAATTGTTGTAATATACAATGAAATGTTCTTCCGTCTGCGTTCTTCTGTGGCTTGTTCTCGAACTATCCGCGCTTTCCTCACCGGGGAAGTTACGGGTTTTTACATATGGCAATTGACTGTGTCTGATTCCAGTTCTGAAAGAAGGAATATTTTAAAATAATATTCAGTAAAAGATCAAAATCTGATTTTGATGTCCGATTTGGGATGGACGCGAATATATTTTAATATATAAAGTCGTGTTGATTAGATTAACGCCATTTTGGCGTGAATGATATTTATATCGATTTTATTCATTTTTATAATGAATATCGAAAAAGAAGTGATTTCAAAATCTAATGTTTTGAAAATATTATCATTTATATATTAATGATATGGAATATTCAAATTTGTTTTGAAATTGAATATGAAGTTGAAATCGTTTTGGAAATGAATTATAAACAATTTATAAAATACGTTTTAAATGGAAATCGACGAAATATATATATATATATATATATATATATATATATGTTATATTTATTGGTCTGAATAGAACGCGTTGCGTCTCAGCAGTTCGCGAATTTCGACCATTGACTTCGAATGGACATTACATGAGATCCGACCGTCGGATTCTCCTAAAACGGAACCGTTGGGTTCGTATAGAAAAGAGATTTCTAACGAATACAAGAAATTTGAAATCTAACGGTTGAATTTGGAATTATGTCCAATCAAATTTGGAAAAGGTCGTTGTAAGTGCAGTTCGATGTCCGTTTATGGAAATCGATTGTACGGGCCTTGATAAAATTATTAAAAATATCAATAATTAGTGTAAAATCATAATAAATGATTTGAGAAGAATTAGGATGAAAAAATTCCATATTTGAAAAGATAAAAATATATTTTATTGAAATGAACCAGTTATTAACTAGAATTATAATCCAATTATTTTTAAATAAATAAATGGCATTTGAAATGGTTTTAAAAACAATCGAAATTTCCAATATATGAATTGGAATGGATTTGAGTCGAAATTATCTTCAGAATATTTCGATATTGGATTCCGTGATTATATGGACATTGTGGAGGAATTTGGAAGATATATATATCGTTATTCCAATACGATATTTGTTGATTTCAGAATTTGATATGGAATATAAGCCGATATATTTTCTATTTAGAGCCTTGTATTTAATATCAAATGGGATTTTGGGTTTGTCGTGAACGGTGTCTTCGCTAACACTGTTCTTAAACCCAGTCAAGAAAAGAATAAATCTTTCTATTAAGATTTAATAAATTTACCAATTAATCAATATTTAATTGAATTTGAAATGGAATGTGAATAGGGTTTATTGTGAACTGTGTTTTTAACGACATTCGTTCTTTAACCCGATTTATAGTGAAATAAGATTTGGAACTTATAAATCTTTTAATTAAGGTTTAATGGAATTTTCCAAAGTAAAGTTTTCCAATTTAACAAAATAAATTGGATTGGAATGGAATTCAATTTAGTAGTAATCGAAGTGAACTTCTATAGAGGAAGATTGTTACTATATATGGAATTTAAAAGGCTTTGCCGTTATTCCATTTATATTATCGGTCGAATATGAAGTTTATATCGATTATATATATTGATCTGTTTTCTGTGAAGATTCCATCATTAATGGATTGTGATTTTGGGTTTATCGTGAGCTGTATTTTAAATGACATTAGTTCTTTAACCCCATTAAAGATAAGATTAATTTCTTAACTTGGAATAATCGTTAAGTAATGATTTTCGAAATTAAAACTAAATTGGAGTTTTTTAATGAATCTTCAATTAGATTGAAATGAGAATGTGATAATTTAAATTATCAAATTCGGGAAATTATCGAGAATGGAGTACCACCAGTTTTACTACAGGCGATAGTTAAATCTTTAATTAGATTTGAACGTGAAATGGTAATTAAATTTACCGATGACACCACAGTGTTAGATATGAAGTATTACCAGTTTTGCTTCGTGGAATGAATAGGTTGGGGTTCGGAAAGAATCAAATTATTACTTTGGTAAGGTTCGCTAATCCCGACTAGTTTGAAAAACCTTAAAATGGTTTGAATTGATATCCATAGGAAGATTAAAGAATAAATTTAAAGAATTTATCTTCGATAAAATTAATGGGAACCTTTCCAAAGTATAAGAATATTTGATTAAAGGAATATTCTGGATTGGAATGAGGCATACGCTGTGTTTTAATAGCACTTGTTTATTATATACGCGAGTTATTCAGAAAGACCGGGTTCCCATTTTGAATAAATGATTCGACGATATGTCGAGGAAGAAGACCGGAGGTCTTCACATCGTTTGGATGTTTACTGATGTCTTGATTGGGTTGTACACCCAAGACGAGGTAATAAGTGGTGATCGTTCCAAACGTACTTGGAGATCGACCGGATATGCGAGGACCTCTCTCCAGTATTGGACATACGGGACGAGGAATAAGGTGCCTCCTGTTTCGTTCAGACCCAGAACGAACTTGTAAATGGATGTGTGTCTAACATCGGATTTCACTTTGTGTTATTGATAGACATCGGTTGCATAGCGTGAATTGCCTATGTGGCATGCTGAGATGCAAATGATCAAGGCTTCTATTGAAAAGCAGAGTCTTGTGGTTGATAATCAAAGCATGGCTTTAATATAGCATAGCTTTGTGTAGGGTTAATTCGCGAGCCTCACACCCCGGTGTGAACCAGAAACGGGAGAGGACATCAGGGAGGGCATGTGTTTCCTTCTAGCTTGAAGTGGTGTCTGGGTTTTGCATGCCCAGGCGTTTTACTTATGTGGATAATGGATAGCGAGGCGCTTCAGTTATATCGGCACTAGCGGCCGATGGATGATATGGTCTTTATACAGACCAGACTTACGCCCCATAGGGCAGGGAAACGCATGTTCAGGCATTTTTCACCCTTTGCACTTCGGGTGGACTAACCCGGACGATCCAAGGTGCAGTTGCGGTTGTTCCTGAGGGGCGGGCTAGAGCGTCTCGAAGCGGTAAGAACGATCCCTTGCCTTGGTTCACAGATGGAAATCCAACTTCCAATACATGACAATTGCGATTTTGATTGTAGAGCCTAGTATTGGCGACATGATATATGGCACCCGTGCCGTCTAGGATTGATACATTTATATTTGAAGTTGTTTTATACACTATGCACTTATAATAGCATCAAATGATTTGTTTTAATGTACCAAGCATGTTGGCTATTATAAGGGAAAACCCTATCCTCCGGCTTGCGTTGCATTGTGTGATGGGACCTGGGTCTTATAATAGCCTCATTTTTTTCAAAAAGCATTGCACTGTTTTGTTATATGCCCTGATATTCTAGGGAGGAAACCCGTTCCGTGTTATACAGCATGGTCCCTTGATATATCTGATTTAAAGTAAAGTTTTAAATAACTGTTTTAGTTCTCACACCAGTCACATGACTGACCTGGAGTTTATTGTTTTAACCTAAACTCTAAGTGTCCTTATTTTCTACACGGGTAGCTAGTAGTATTTGTTCTGCAAATTTATATTCAGAGGATCTTGGTTTATAGCCAAATGATATTTGGAAAGCTCTGTATCCGTGTATCTCTTTCAGTTGTGTTTTGAATTATTTTCCGTTGCATTGTAATTTGTAAATCTCTGATATTTTTCTGATGTGTAATATTTATTCATGCTCTGTGTATTCTTGTATTCTGATGAAATTGTTGTAATAAGCAATGAAATGTTCTTCTATTTGTGTTCTGATTTTCCGTGTTCCCAACTCAATCGGGGCTTTCCTTTACGGGGAAGTTCGGGTCGCTTCATTTATCACTCACCAAATCGGCAAAATAGCTTCGAATCAATGATTCTCTAATCCAGACAGCGAAGAACAACGAAGATAGGTAAAGAATTGGCCTTTAAATCAATCCTCATGATGCGAATCTAGCCTTCCTTGACGTAGATCTTCAATCTTCTTATGTAGGCATAAGAATTTAATTGATTAGAGGTGTAGTTGGTTGAGCAAGAAGAATCACAAGCTCAACCAAATGAGAGCATAAAGAAAGTAAACCATTCTCCTTGCCTCTACCCCTTTATTTATAGCCAACAACCCCTAGCCTTAATGGGCCTCACTAATCAACCTACTAATAACTAATTAGTCTTTCCAGAAACTGCATAGCACTAAATCAACCGCAATTTCTCCTAAACCATTGAACCAAATCTTTAATGTGACCACTCTACGGAATGGGAAACATCATTTCCTGTAATGACTCGGAATTTTGTTGACTTTGGTTATCGCCATAAACTCAATGATGACTAACCAAACGTCGAAAAATACCGGTCATTAATTAAAGAAATTAGAGGGTGAGGAAACATAAGATAGAAAACTTAGAATAGAAGAAGAAGAAGAAGAACACAATATCAGAGTAACACGAATCTCACAGCGGAACGAATAAATATATTTCATAACATAACTTTGAAATACAAATATATACTTGAATATACATATCATTATCAAAGTACAACACATACAACACAGCGGAAATAACTATAACTATATGATCCTGAAGCTTCCTGCTCCAAGCTCTTCCAGTATATCTGTAAATCATGACTACTTGACTACCCATACAAAATTGGGCACCCAAGAGTTTAGGGAAAACAACAAAATAAACTCCGGGTCAGTCATGGGACTGGTATGAGTAAAACAGTTTAAAACAGTTTGAACAAGTAAACGATATCTCATAAGACCACGCCGTATAACGGAACAGGTTTTTCCCTTATGAGAATCCAAATTATCTTTATATCAAAAACCTTTTGATATTATAATAATGTCTATCAACCACAATATAATAATCATCTAGCAGAAACGCTTTCATCTCACGTTCTACATATATAGTATACAATCAAAACCGCAAGTACGTATTGGGTAAGGGATTTCCCACTATGACAAGGTATAGAACCACCTTTCGCTAGGGTACCTCTAGAAAGGAATACATTGGGTTCAACAAGAACATCTTGCAACCCGGCCACACATGATCGACCACTCATTTCGCTTGAGTGTATCGAATGTATATCACCAACGGTTGGGACAGCAACCATTTCCCGAATGGGACAGCATCAACAATAGATTTTTAGAAGTAAATGAAACTCTAGATCAGGTGATTATACACCCTACTTCGGTGCGACCGACTTAGCCATGCTGCCTGCCCGATTTCTGTCATTTACCAGATGTGAGGCTAGAAGCTACGCTTTATCATCACACCAGAATCACTTTGAATGCCACATCGTCAAATCCATCAAATCACCGATTGACGTTCTCAACCATACATTATGTGTTAGCTAAAAGAAGTTTCCTTCTCCGCTTCCACTCTTGGTACGGTTGGAGAAATCAATATACGTGATCGTCTGGAAATGCTCTGTCAGACATCCGTCCATACAAGTCATCCAGGAACAGGATGAACCGAAGGTACTATTCAGTATATCCATCTTAGACACTGTTATCTAAGACGTATACGATAGCCCTTGCACTTTACTCCGTCTTCAATTATCTTTGGCATATATGATTCGCAATGCTTATGCCAATACAGAGTGGTTCTTTGGATAATAATCCAACCGGTCTCTCCATATTAACAATGTTAAAATGGTCAAAACTTCGATAGTCTGTGAGTTAACTATCGAAGAAAAATAGGTGTGCAAACAATGATATTATTTCCAAATGGAAATTATATCGATCAAACATCATTCAACATTTATCTCTTTATTTCATTAATTTACTTATCTCATGTTTCCCTATATTCAGTACTCTTATTTTCTAAATTTGGAAAATATACATTATGAACAATGGAAAACATTTCCATTTCTTGTCTTCTTTGTTAGAAAACATTTCTGGTTTCTTATTTGGAAAACATTTCCAAAGCTTCTTCATTGGACTTAGACAGATGTTTAAACAAACCATCGCGATGCCAACTCAAAACATTTCCTTTAATTACTAAATTCACTTAACCATCCTATACTATCGAACCTTAACCATTCCTTAGTTAAAAATGAAGTCAATCAAGTTGGGGTAATACTACCTCTCAGACCTTAACTGAACAACGTTTCTAACCTTGAAATAGACAAAGTTCACCTTTTAATTCTTTAACAAACTTCATTACGTAACTCTCTCTCGAATAGCTATATTCGATTGACTCTTTTCACTTAACTCTATTCGATTTAACTGTAACTGGTTAACTCTATTGGACTAACGCTATTGATTTACTCATTTCACTTAACTCCTTTCGAATAAACTATATTCGATAACTCCTTTTACTTTCTTCGAATAAACTATATTCAATTAACTCATTTGCTTCTATTCGAATAAACTATATTCGATTAACTCCTTTTACTTTCTATTCGAATAAACTATATTCGATTAACTCATTTTACTTTCTATTCGAATAAACTATATTCGATTAACTCATTTTACTTTAACTCTAATCGATTAAACTAACATCGATTAACTCCTTTTAACTCTATTCGAATAAACTATATTTGATTAACTCAATTGATTCTATTTGAATAAACTATATTCGATTAACTCCTTTGCTTTAACTCTAATCGATTAAACTAACATCAATTAACTCCTTTCAACTCGATTAAACTATTCATTTATAAAGATTTACTTTTAGTAACGGTTCTTCACTTTACAAATGATTTCCTTTTTAGTAACGTTTTCCTTTTTATAACGTTTTCCTTTTTATAACATCCTATTCGGTTATAAACAAATTTCCTTTTTATAACTCTATTGATTTTCTAAATATTTCCTTTTTATAAAATCCCCTTTGATTGTTATAAATATTATCTCTTTTATAAAATCCTTTGATTTTATAAATAATCTATTTTCAATATTCATTTTGAAAATTCCACTTTTCACCATTCTGGTATGTTATGGTATTCAACATATCAAATCACGACGATCAATATCGTCTAAACACATATAATCGACAACAGATTATATATCACATCATATATCACAATATATGAAAAACAATAAAATAACTGTTGAGGAATCCAGTTGGATTCCTCCAACCTATTTCCCTGCATCACAGATGTTAAACAATATAGATAATATCACTTTCAGTTCCATATGATATATTCTGTTAAACAGAATCAAATATAGAAATTCAACTAACTGACTAGCAGTTCAATCAAACAATCAATACATAGTCAATAAGCCAATATTTAACAGTTCTAAAAATACAACATGAAATTATTAACTGTTCAGAGTTAGTGAGATTTACTCACTTTGGCAGTTCATCGTTAAAGAACGATAAACTGTTTGTTTGATTTGAATCAAACAATTTATTTCGCCGTAAATTCAAACGAGCTCTAATGAACTTCCAGTCAGTTTCATTTGCGAAGTCCTCGTCTATACGATCCCAACGCAACTTACGGTTCGTCAAACTGACTTCCTATGAGCGAGATATTCAAGTTACAAGTTAGTATACTAATTTAATTAAATAACTTAAGTTTATTTATCTCATTCGGGCTTTACCATTTCCAAACCCGGCCCAAATGTCCATACCCGCTCACCTGTTAATACTTCATCTTCCACAAATCTAAATCACGAAATCGTCCAGTAAACCAATTGCTCCCCCCTTGACCGTGCGTTGACGTCTTCCCGCCACCACTCTGGTCACCGAACTCCATCGCAACCACTACCATATCATTCCTCGCCTAAATCCGCACCCCCTCAACCCCTCTACTCTCCATTCGCACCTGTCATCCCCATATCGACCTGCTGCTTCCCCTCCAAACCATCAGTGTCACGTTTCGCCACACCTCATCGGAGGTTCCATCGTCGACATCTAGCCGACCACAATACTGCCCTGAGTTCGTTGGTGAGCTCGGTTTCACTCCTACCTCCCTGATTTGAATTTCAACCTGTTGCCCTTGCTCGCTGTAAAAGGACGATGCCCCAACAAAAATCGATCGAGTGCAAAACTGTGCATGCCAAGTTGAAGCCTTCCCCTATACGACTCTAATGAATCCAACATCCTTCGATTTCATTGAGTATCAATCTTGTTTTAATTGTTTGAAAAAATAGGTAGATGGCGGCCTCTTTTTCTCTGAGTTTACAGAGAATAGGAATTAGGTTATAAGGCTTTTAGGGGGGTATTTATAACCAACATAAATATCTAGATATTTTAGTTTTATTTTCTATTTTTGCTTTCTAAAAATTTGTGTGGTCACACACAATACCCAAAAATCACGAAATTGGACATACTACTAGAGTTCGACATTACAATCCCAACGAAACTGGTTTCGTCGAATTCCGACTTCGTTTGCAAAAGTGGCTATTTTTAAAGCCCTAAATAACCCATTTAAATATATAAATATATTTAAATATAATTAAATTTAATATTTAAAAATAAACATTATCGTCTATATTCACAGTGGAGTACCATACAGCTCCACTGGAATTTTTAACTTGATATTCCAAATATGGGTCAACCCGATATTCGATTTATATTGAAATTCCTTTTTAAAATATAAATAATTCCTTTATAAATTATAAAGGAATTCTACAGCGAATTTTCTAAAATTTGATTTGGACATAAATTAAAATCTTCGATGTAATCCCGATTTGTCTCTTCCACTAGAAAGATATACTCCACCAGCTCCACACGTTTCTTGTTTCACAGAAATCTGGCTTAAAACGAATCTTGTATATTCAGTTGAAGTTCAAATCGCCAAATCACGAACTGCAGCGCCATTTCAAACTCGATTTTAATTATAATATAATTATACGTTCAAACTGTCGTATTTTAAATATATTCTTTATTCAAATTCAATTCCAAGCTAAATTAAATATCACAGATGATTCGGTTCACACCATATCGTCATTTCAGCCAATTCGGATTATTTTAGAATTAAATATATTATTTAATTTAATATTTTAAATTAAATATTCACCATTATTTAATTAAACCACCATTTAATTCACTATATCACTATTTATATAATTAAATAAATTTATTTTAATACCTCTGCAAATGCGGGTCATTACAATCTTCCCCACTTAAAATAATTTCGTCCTCGACATTGCTAAGGTAGAGAACGACCCTATCGACTGGTTAGAACATATTTGTTCACTTCTTAACTTCAGTTTCAGCTGAACCAATATAATTTCAATTAAAAATTTATTTAATTCTTATCAACGAAAATTTCCAAAAATCCTGAAAATTTTCTAATGCCTCAACTCTTCGAAATTTTTTGCCAGCACCTCCTTTGTGGTGGTCAATACGTCAAACCACCACTCGCCTCTCTGGGCCATCTCCATCCCAAAAGAAAACCAAACAGCCAAGCGGCTTGCCAATTCGGCTCATAAATCTTATATCCAATAGAAATATAAACTTGTACCTTTTGTCGGCATATCATTATATCCTTTCCACCTGTTATCAATTTAGCGGATACAAGGGTCATCCCAATCAAATTCCAATCTGCTTTATCCACAACACAACCATTCGCTTATATCCGAGCCAAATATCATTCCAACTCGAGTTTCTTCTCGATTCCCAACTCTTAACTTGATTATCACATTACACTTCAAATTTGAATCTCATAATCTAATTTGTCTTGATATCATTCTAATTCAATCTCAGTTACCACTTTACTATCTTTACTTTAATTCAATTTTGCTTTTCACAAATTTCTGTTAAATTTGTTTTTAATTCAAACAGTCTTTCCCTGGGAGTTTTCAAACAATTTACTCTTTTCAAAAATCAAATTTTCCTTTTGAACATGTCACTGAGCCCTTAATTAATATTTCATTAGTTAAATCACTTCTCTATTTCTTTATCAATATTTGTTAACCAAATATTTTCAATAACCATATTGGCCTTTTATGTTATTTGGAAAACATTTTCGAATATCGCCTTCCTTTATTTTCTAAACTTTAGAAAATATATGCTATTTATAATTGGAAAATATTCCAATTACTTATCTCTTTACCGATCTCGTTTATTTCTATACTTAGGAAATATTCTTTATTATATTTCCAAGCTTACACTTATTTGGGTTAAAACGGATGTTGTGTAAAACATCGTTACGACAACCCAAATAATATATTCAACTAACTCTTATTCAACATTGATCTTCGAGCCTAAAATCTTACTATTTATTTGTTAATAATGAAATCAATCAAGTTGGGTTATAACTACCTCTCAGATCTTGACTGAATAACATTTATAACGACAAAACAGATATGACTACTTACTCGAATAATCAATACCATACAAGTACTTATTCACTTTTAAACACGTATACGCTTCCTCTTTCTATTCTTACTAGATTTTATTCTTAGTCTTCCTTTTTGATTTTACTATTCTATTTCTAAGTTCTTTTCCTTATCGATATATATATATATATATATCGTTGATTTCTAACTATCAAATTATCTTAAAAATATTCTAACTCCTTAAATTCCCGGAAAAATTCGCCATAACCTTCTTTGTACTAGGTGCATTGGGATATTTCAAATAACCTCTCATGGCCCTCACCAATCCAAAAGAAAAAGAAAAAACCAAGCGGCTAGCCGATACAGTGCATAAAATTTCATATATGAATTAAATACATACCTTTTCGTCGAGCATTCTGTTTATATACCTTCATACCTTATCCATACCTATCTCATGTATATTTATACTTACCCAATCTATTTAAACTATACCTGATCGTTTTAACTCAATTCGTTAATTAATTTGTTAATTAACTCTTTAGTCAATTTCACTTTTACATTTGAACATGTTCAAATATATTTTAACTTGCTTATTAACTAATTTGAATCCAAATTTCAAATTTAAGTTCTGTATTCGATTTCGAATATCCATTTACAAATCCAATTCACCTTTCAAAGTTCAACTTCAAATTCAAAACTCGATTAACTAATTCCTCTTCGACTTAGTTAATTTATTCAATTTCTATTCAAATTTTATGTCACTTCTATATATTCAAATCTATATATCAAACTCTATTCAAATTCTATTCAAATACTATATATTCAAATCCTATATTTTGAATTCCATTTGAATTCTATATTCAAATTCTATATATTCAAATCCTATATTTGAATTCCATTTGAATTCTATATTCAAATTCTATATATTCAAATCCTATATTTGAATTCCATTTGAATTCTATATTCAAATTCCATTTGAATTTCTATATTTAAATTCTATATCACTTCCACTGAATTTCATATATTCAGACTCCCTTTGAATTTCTATATTCAATTTCTATTTCAATCTTTCTTTATTCATTCTTTATTATAAATCCCATTTTAAAATTCAACACAACTTGTCTTTCCCAAAACAAATTCAAAACAGTATCTCTGGTAGTAACTCGTCACTTACAACTCGAAAATGAATACTGATGATGCAGCTGTCATCATCAGAATCTATTTTCCAGCGATCGAAGTGAGTTCAATACTATAAAACCATTTCTAAACATTTTCACTTTGAAATTCATTTCAAAATATAATTCACACTGCTTGTAAAACAGTTTAAAATCTCCCAAGATCTTAAATTTTCCTTATTTTTAATCCAAATCCATTTACAAACACTTATCCAATTTTCCAGAATTTTAATTCAATTTCTGGTTCAAATTTCAGATTTTACTCATCTGATTTCACGTATTTCACTTATATGAATTCTGATTGGTTATTTACATAACCATTAAATTTATAATCTTACTCAATTATAATAACAACCAATATATCCAATATATTAAAATTTTGATATATATATCTTCTCTATATCAATATATACCTTGGGTAAACTTATTTTAATTTACCCTCTTTTCAAAACATATCGTATCGACCCATCGTATTCGAGTGTTTATCAACTCCTACCGATACAGTGGATCAAACTGATCGACCAGAACTCATAACTGACTCAACAAATGAATCTCCTCAATATAAAATAAATTTTATATCAATAACAAATACGTTCACTCGTATATATACACTCAATCTCGGTATAGGGTATTACTAACCCTATCTCTACCTAGTCACGCCACAGAGCCAAGGTAATTCTTAACTTAAGCTCTAATACCAACTGTAATGACCCGGGATTTTGTCGACTTTGGTTATCGCCATAAACTCAATGATGACTAACCAAACATCGAAAAACACTGGTCATTAATGAAAGAAATTAGAGGGTGAGGAAAGAAAAGATAGAAACTTAGAATAGAAGAAGAAGAAGAAGAACACAATATCAGAGTAACACGAATCTCACATCGGAACGAATAAACATATTTCATAACATAACTTTGAAATACAAATCTATACTTGAATATACATATCATCATCAAAGTACAACAATTACAACACTGCGGAAATAACTATAACTATATGATCCTGAAGCCTCCTGCTCCAAGCTCTTCCAGTATATCTATAAATCATGACTACTTGATTGCCCATACAAAATTGGGCACCCAAGACTTTAGGGAAAACAACAAAATAAACTCCGGGTCAGTCATGGGACTGGTATGAGAAAAGCAGTTTAAAACAGTTTGAACAAGTAAACGATATCTCATAAGACCACGCCATATAACGGAACGGGTTTTTCCCTAATGAGAATCCAAATTATCTTTATATCAAAAACCTTTTGATATTATAATAATGTCTATCAACCACAATATAATAATCATCTAGCAGAAACGCTTTCATATCACGTTCTACATATATAGTATACAATCAAAACCGCAAGTACGTATTGGGTAAGCGATTTCCCACTATGACAAGGTATGGAACCACCTTTCGCTAGTGTACCTCTAGAAAGGAATACACTGGGTTCAACAAGAACATCTTGCAACCCGGCCACACATAACCGACCACTCATTTCGCTTGAGTGTATCGAATGTATATCACCAACGGTTGGGATCAGCAACCGTTTCCCGAATGGGACAGCATCAACAATAGATTTTTAGAAGTAAATGAAACTCTAGATCAGGTGATTATACACCCTACTTCAGTGCGACTGACTTAGCTATGTTGTCTGCCCGATTTCTGTCATTTACCAGATGTGAGGCTAGAAGCTACGCTTTATCATCACACCAGATTCACTTTGAATGCCACATCGTCAAATCCGTCAAATCACCGATTGACGTCCTCAACCATACATTATGTGTTAGCTAAAAGAAGTTTCCTTCTCCGCTTCCACTCTTGGTACGGTTGGAGAAATCAATATACGTGATCGTCTGGAAATACTCTGTCAGACATCCGTCCATACAAGTCATCCAGGAACAGGATGAACCGAAGGTACTATTCAGTATATCCATCTTAGACACTGTTATCTAAGACTTATACGATAGCCCTTGCACTTTACTCCGTCTTCAATTATCTTTGGCATATATGATTCGCAACGCTTATGCCAATACAGAGTGGTTCTTTGGATAATAATCCAACCGGTCTCTCCATATTAACAACGTTAAAATGGTCAAAACTTCGATAGTCTGTGAGTTAACTATCGAAGAAAAACAGGTGTGCAAACAATGATATTATTTCCAAATGGAAATTTATATCGATCAAACATCATTCAACATTTATCTCTTTATTTCATTAATTTACTTATCTCCTGTTTCCCTATATTCAATATTCTTATTTTCTAAATTTGGAAAATATACATTATTAACAATGGAAAACATTTCCATTTCTTGTCTTCTTTATTAGAAAACATTTCTGGTTTCTTATTTGGAAAACATTTCCAAAGCTTCTTCATTAGACTTAGACAGATGTTTAAACAAACCATCGCGATGCCAACTCAAAACCGTTTCCTTTAATTACTAAATTCACTTAACCATCCTTTACTATCGAACCTTAACCATTCCTTAGTTAAAAATGAAGTCAATCAAGTTGGGGTAATACTACCTCTCAGACCTTAACTGAACAACGTTTCTAACCTTGAAATAGACAAAGTTCACCTTTTAATTCTTTAACAAACTTCCTTACGTAACTCTCTCTCTCGAATAGCTATATTCGATTGACTCTTTTCACTTAACTCTATTCGATTTAACTCTAACTGGTTAATCTATTGGACTAATGCTATTGATTTACTCATTTCACTTAACTCCTTTCGAATAAACTATATTCGATAACTCCTTTTACTTTCTTCGAATAAACTATATTCGATTAACTCATTTGCTTCTATTCGAATAAACTATATTCGATTAACTCCTTTTACTTTCTATTCGAATAAACTATATTCGATTAACTCATTTTACTTTCTATTCGAATAAACTATATTCGATTAACTCATTTTACTTTAACTCTAATCGATTAAACTAACATCGATTAACTCCTTTTAACTCTATTCGAATAAACTATATTGGATTAACTCAATTGATTCTATTTGAATAAACTATATTCGATTAACTCCTTTGCTTTAACTCTAATCGATTAAACTAACATCGATTAACTCCTTTCAACTCGATTAAACTATTCATTTATAAAGATTTACTTTTAGTAACGGTTCTTCACTTTACAAATGATTTCCTTTTTTGTAACGTTTTCCTTTTTATAACGTTTTCCTTTTTATAACATCTTATTCGGTTGTAAACAAATTTCCTTTTTATAACTCTATTGATTTTCTAAATTTTTCATTTTTATAAAATCTCCTTTGATTGTTATAAATATTATCTCTTTTATAAAATCCTTTGATTTTATAAATAATCTATTTTCAATATTCATTTTGAAAATTCCTATTTTCACCATTCCGGTATGTTATGGTATTCAACATATCCAATCACGATGATCAGTATCGTCCAAACACATATAATCGACAACAGATTATATATCACATCATATATCACAATATATGAAAAACAATAAAATAACTGTTGAGGAATCCAGTTGGATTCCTCCAACCTGTTTCCCTGCATCACAGATGTTAAACAATATAGATAACATCACTTTCAGTTCCATATGATATATTCTGTTAAACAGAATCAAATATAGAAATTCAACTAACTGACTAGCAGTTCAATCAAACAATCAACACACAGTCAATTAGCCAATATTTAACAGTTCTAAAAATACAACATGAAATTATAAACTGTTCAGAGTTAGTGAGATTTACTCACTTTGGCAGTTCATCGTTAAAGAACGATAAACTATTTGTTTGATTTGAATCAAACAATTTATTTCGCCATAAATTCAAACTAGCTCTAATGGACTTCCAGTCAGTTTCATTTGCGAAATCCTCGTCCATACGATCCCAACGCAACTTACGGTTCGTCAAACTGACTTACTATGAGCGAGATATTCAAGTTACAAGTTAGTATACGAATTTAATTAAATAACTTAAGTTTATTTATCTCATTCGGGCTTTACCATTTCCAAACCCGGCCCAAATGTCCATACCTGCTCACCTGTTAATACTTCATCTTCCACAAATCTAAATCACGAAATCAGCCAGTAAACCAATTGCTCCCCCCTTGACCGTGCGTTGACCTCTTCCCGCCACCACTCTAGTCACCGAACTCCATCGCAACCACTACCATATCATTCCTCGCCTAAATCCGCACCCCCTCAACCCCTCAACTCTCCATTCGCGCCTGTCATCCCCGTATCGACCTGCTGCTTCCCCTCCAAACCATCAGTGTCGCGTTTCGCCATACCTCATCGGAGGTTCCTTCGTCGACATCTAGCCGACCATAATACCTCCCTGAGTTCGTTGGTGAGCTCGGTTTCACTCCAACCTCCCTGATTTGAATTTCAACATGTTGCCCTTGCTCGCTGTAAAAGGACGACGCCCCAACAAAAATTGATCGAGTGCAAAACTGTGCATGCCAAGTTGAAGCCTTCCCCTATACGACTCTAATGAATCCAACATCCTTCGATTTCATTGAGTATCACTCTTGTTTTAATTGTTTGAAAAATAGGTAGATGGCGGCCTCTTTTTCTTTGAGTTTACAGAGAATAGGAATTAGGTTATAAGGCTTTTAGGGAGTATTTATAACCAACATAAATATCTAGATATTTTTCTTTTGTTTTCTATTTTTGCTTTCTAAAAATTTGTGTGGTCACACACAATACCCAAAAATCACGAAACTGGACATACTACTAGAGTTCGACATTACAGTCCCAACGAAACTGGTTTCGTCGAATTCCGACTTCATTTGCAAAAGTGGCTATTTTTAAAGCCCTAAATAACCCATTTAAATATATAAATATATTTAAATATAATTAAATTTAATATTTAAAAATAAACATTATCGTTTATATTCGCAGTGGAATACCATACAGCTCCATTGGAATTTATAACTTGATATTCCAAATCTGGGTCAACCCGATATTCGATTTATATTGAAATTCCTTTTTAAAATATAAATAATTCCTTTATAAATTATAAAGGAATTCCACAGCGACTTTTCTAAAATTTGATTTGGACGTAAATTAAAATCTACATGATGAAATCCCGATTTTTCTCTTCCACTAGAAAGATATACTCCACCAGCTCCACACGTTTCTTGTTTCACAGAAATCCGGCTTAAAACGAATCCTGTATATTCGGTTGAAGTTCAAATCGCCAAATCGCGAGCTGTAGTGCCATTTCAAACTCGATTTTAATTATAATATAATTATACGTTCAAACTGTCGTATTTTAAATATATTCGTTATTCAAATTCAATTCCAAGCTGAATTAAATATCACAGATGATCCGGTTCACACCATATCGTCATTTCAGCCAATTCAGATTATTTTAGAATTAAATATATTATTTAATTTAATATTTTAAATTGAATATTCACCATTATTTAATTAAACCACCATTTAATTCACTATATCACTATTTATATAATTAAATAAATTTATTTTAAAACCTCTACAAATGTGGGTCATTACTTTTCCTCTCCAATGAAATTGATCCCAGCACCTGATTTGATTCCGGTCAATAGTTATGCTCTGTACAAGACTAACAGAGGGAAATTGTCATAAATAAAATTGAAAAAAATCAAGGACATGTCTAATATCTCCATGAAAAACATATTAAAATATGAGAATGATCCGACCCTTGGGGAGTTAAATAAAAATATTTTTCGATCCTCCAATATGGAAAATGTGGGTCGTTACAATTAATAACTTAAAATGAAGTAAAAGCAGTATCATTGATGGCTAAAATCTTAAAGCGCTAAAATACATTGATGAATATCGACGGAAATAATGTTGTATTAAGTCGTGAATAGTTTGCTTAAGAAATCGACACTTGGATCTACTAGAGACATTTGTTATCATAAAAACTACCAACGACTCTAACGGGATTTTTAAGCGATGCATTCGAATTGGTCATGATAAAAATATGTTGGAAGCGATCTTCCAAATTTCAGAATATAAACATGGTAGTATACCAGAATCACATTTCAAAATTGAAATTTCATAAATCCACGGAGGAAATCATGTTTATTACTTTTTGCTTTTACTAGAACTGTGAAGTGATGATGTACATAATTACATTTCTATTGCAGTTCACATTAGCTAAAGGAGCAAATGCATGTTAAACAACAAGTATTATTCGATTTGCAACAGCCCAAATTAACAAAACAAAATAAATGAATGATAAATCTATGATTGCTGTCAAATAGGGTTGACAATTAGAATTGAGAACCAAAAACCCAAACCGAACTGACCGGAAAAGACTCGAACCCGAACTGAACCCGATGAGTCTCGGGTAGGGTCTAGGTGATGAAAAACACAATCAAGACCTGATCAAACCTGACCCTAAAGACCTGAAAAAAACATTGAAATATATGTAATTCGAGTGTTACTATCCACCCGAACCCGAACCAACCCGATCTGAACAGAAGCTTGGGTCAAATTGAGTCTAGCTTTTTGAAATGTATGGTTCAGATGCGACAAAACTCAACCCACCTGGAACCGAGAACCACCGGGTCGGGTCTGGGTCCATCGGGTCAGATCTAATTGTGAAAACCCGTAACTTCCCCGTAAAGGAAAGCGACGGATAGTTCGAGAACAAGCCACAACAGAACGCATACAGAAGAACATTTCATTGTATATTACAACAATGCATCAGATTACAAGAATATACAGAGTATAAATGAATAAATACTACACAGAATTATCAGAGATTTAAATTACATTTAAATACATCGCAGCGGAAAATAATACAATACACAACTAGAAGGAGATATACGGATACAAAGC
Source organism: Allium sativum (assembly GCA_030737875.1). NCBI lineage: Eukaryota > Viridiplantae > Streptophyta > Magnoliopsida > Asparagales > Amaryllidaceae > Allium > Allium sativum. The sequence continues at coordinate 862,296,078 of CM060922.1, forward strand.
TTTCCGGATATCGTTCCAGCTGTAAACCAGGATCCTGTGAATATAAATCTGCAAAACCAAAACTACTAGCTGCCCGTGTCAAAATAGGGGCACCCAGAGTTTAGGTTAAAACAATAAACTCCAGGTCAGTCATGTGACTGGTGTGAGAACTAAAACAGTTATTAATCTTTATTTTAAATCATTAGGTAAATCAAGGGACCACGCCGTATAACACGGAACGGGTTTCCTCCCAAGAACACCAGTGCATAAAACAACAGCGCCATGCTAAATAAAGAAAAATGAAGCTATTATAAGACCCAGGTCCCATCACACAATGCAACGCGGCTGAGGATAGGGTTTTCCCTTATAATAGCCAAACATGCTTAGTACGTTTAAAACAAATCATTTGATACTACTATAAGTGTATAGTGTATAAAACAACTTCAAATCATAAGTATCAATCATAGGCGGCATGGGTACCATATATCATGTCGCCATATATAGGTTTACAAATAAAACCGCAAATGTCACGTATTTGGAAATTGGATTTCCGTCTATGAACCGAGGCAAAAGATAGTCCTCAACCGATTCGAGACGCTCTAGCCCGCCCCTCAGGCAAGCGCGCAGGCAAGCCTTGGATCGTCAGGGCCGGTCCACCGATGTGGATTATTATGCCTGAACACTACGTCTCCCCACCCTATGGGGTGTAAGTCTGGTCCGTCAGCCGACCAGAATGCATCGGCCGAAACCGATATAACCGAGGCGCCTCGCAACAGCAACAACCACATAAGTCAAACTCGTCAGGGCGTGTAAAACCACTGACGCCACTTCTAGCTAGAAAGAAACGCAAGTCCTCCCTGAGGTCCGTCTCCCGTTTTTGGTTCATACCGGGTGCGAAACTCGCGAAGCAAACGTTACACAAAGCTACACCACAAAGGCCTTGCTTTGATCATCACCACAAGACTTTGCTTTTCAACAGAAGCCTCGATCAATTGCCACTTAGGCATGCCACACAGGCAATTCACTCCATGCGTTTGATATCCATCAATATATAACCCCTGAGCTCGTACGTCTCAGAGAAGGGCGTTAAGCAAGAGAATAAATTCTCCGCCGCCAAACAGATATATATTTAATAGAAATCAACCCCACAGACTAAAATCCAATGTCAGACACACAGTCCATTTACAAGTCCGTTCTGGGTCTGAACGAAACCGGAGGCACCTAGTACCCCGCATATCCATCGATCTCCAAGTACGTCTGGACGATCACTAACTGTTTCCATCTTCTTGGGTGTACAGCCCAATCAAGATCATCAGTAATTACCCTAACGACGTGAAAACCTCCGGTCTTCGACCATCGTCTTCATCTTCGACTTATCGTCGTATTAGTTATTCAGAATGGGATAAACCCGGTCTTTCCGAATAACTCGCGTATATTTTAAATAAGTGTTACACAAACACAACATACGCCTCATTCCAATTCATTAGTCACTAACCGTAAATTAATCAAGAGAATAATTCCCCAAATATTAACCCCGAAGGCCGAAACCAACATCAGATCAATATCCAGAAAACCCTTCTGCTTGGCTAACCGACAGTTAGTTTCTAAATGTCACATTCATAGGGAAAGGTTCCCATTAATTTTATCCAAGATAAATTCCTTGAATTTATTCTTTATTCTATCTTTTGAATTTCGATTCAACTAGTCGGGATTAACGAAACTTACCGAAGTAATCATTTGTTTTAATTTCCTAATCCCAACCTATTAATCCCATGAAGTAAAACTGGTAATACTTCATATCTAACACCACAGTGTTATCGGTAAATTCAATTACCATTTCACGTTCAAATCTAATTAAAGATTTAACTATCGCCTGGAGTAAAACTGGTGATACTCCATTTCGATTATTTCAATCTAATTAAAGATTCATTAAAACTCCACTTGGTTTTAATCTTTGACTGGGTTAAAGAATCAGTGTCATTTAAAACACGGTTCACGGTAAACCCAAAATCACATTCCATTAATTATCGGGTTAAAGAACAAGTGTTATTTAAAACACCGTTCACGATAAACCCAAAAATCAATACCAATTCAGTTCCAATTAAATATAATTTAATTGGTACACTTCATTAAATCTAAATAAAAAGATTTAATCTTTTCTCAACTGGGTTCAAGAACAGTGTTAGTGAAGACACCATTCACGACAAACCCAAATCACATTTGATATTCAATATAAGGCTCTAAATAGAAAATATATCGGCTTATATTCAATATCAAATTCTACGATTAACAAATGTCGTATTGGAAATAACGATATAAATATATATCTTTCAAATTTCCATAACAACATCTGTATAATCACGAATTCCAACATCGAAATATTCCGAAGACAATTTCGATTCAAATCCACTCCAATGCAATCACTGGAAATTCTGGTTATTTTTAAAACCCCTTTCAAATTCAATTTATTTATTTAAAAATAAATAGAATTATATTTCTAGTTCAAAACTAGTTCATTTCGACAAAAATCTATTTTTTTATCTTTTCAAATATGGAGTTTTTCATCCCAAATCTTCACAAATCATTTCTTATGATTTTACACAAATTATTACTATTTTTAATAATTTTATCAAGGCCCGTACAGTCGATTTCCATCAATGGTCATCGAACTGCACTTACAGCGACCTTTTTCGAATTTGATTTGGACATATCTCCAAATCCAACCGTTAGATTTCTAATTTCTAATATTCGTTAGAAATCTCTTTTCGATACGAACCCAACGGTTTCGGTTTCAGGAGAATACGACGGTCGGATCTCCCGTAATGTTCGTTTGAAATAAATGGTCGAAATTTACGAACTGCCGCGGCGCGGCGCGTTCTATTCAGGCCATTATATGATATATATAATATATATTTCGTCGATTTCTATTTAAAACGAATTATATAAATAGTTTTAAATTCGTTTCAAAAGCAATTTCAACTTCCATTTCAATTCAAATCAAAATTGAATTCTTCTTTACAAATTCGTTTTAAAATTCATTTCTATTCAATTCAAATTTCAATTCAATTTGAATTCATTTCAATTCGCTTTCAATCCAATTTGAAATCGTTTTCAATTCAATTCATTTCGAAATCGTTTTCAATTCAATTCATTTCGAAATCGTTTTCAATTCAATTCATTTCGAAATCGTTTTCAATTCAATTCATTTCGAAATCGTTTTCAATTCAATTCATTTCGAAATCGTTTTCAATTCAATTCATTTCGAAATCGTTTTCAATTTAATTCATTTCGAAATCGTTTTCAATTCAATTCATTTCGAAATCGTTTTCAATTCAATTCATTTCGAAATCGTTTTCAATTCATTTCGAAATCGTTTTCAATTCAATTCATTTCGAAATCGTTTTCAATTCAATTCATTTCGAAATCGTTTTCAATTCAATTCATTTCGAAATCGTTTTCAATTCAATTCATTTCGAAATCGTTTTCAATTCAATTCATTTCGAAATCGTTTTCAATTCAATTCATTTCGAAATCGTTAAAAATCGATATAAATATCGTTCACGTCAAAATGGCGTCTATCTAATCAACACGGCTCCATAAATTTCTATTTTTCAAATATTCTATTTCAAATATTTCTTTTTTTTTTCAAAATATTTCGTTCAACACATGACCAATCTCAATGGATGAGTACTGTCAACACATGAACTTTTTTTTTATATCGATAAAGATGTAAATTTTAATATTAAAATATTTCGTTCAACACATGACCAATCTCAATGGATGAGTACTGTCAACACATGAACTTTTATTTTATATCGATAAAGATGTAAATTTTAATATTAAAATATTTCGTTCAACACATGACCAATCTCAATGGATGAGTACTGTCAACACATGAACTTTTATTTTATATTATTCTTTGTTTTTCAAATTGGAATGAGGCCCAATCAATTACCATATAAAATTAATTATATGGATTTTCATACAACACATGTATATAATAGCATTGAAAATAATCAACCTTCAACCAAAGTGCACTACACTGTATAAGCATCAAATATAGATATCTAACGCTTATAACAGCCTGTCAATCAATCGATCGACATATTTAATCAATCAGGATGAGTGAACTTCATATTTCATCCCAACACCCGTGTGGGGTTTCAAACAATCAAACAAATATTTTATTCGTGCAGTTGGGCAATGTGTAAAATTTATCGACCCAATCAATGTCCTTCAAATAGGTGTACATAAACAAACCGTCTGGTTTGTAAATGAATATTTTATTTATTCACATTCACGTTAAAAATTATATTTTTAACGATAAAACATTTTATTCCAACATATGAATTTCTATTCAGTTCATTATTTAAATAAAATGATATTTTCATTTTTTTTTCTAACATATTTTAGAAAATTTCGGCGGCATAACGGCACGATACTAGAAACGGGACGAGGCCTAGCCTTATCCCCGGTTTAGTGAAGGCCCACGCCATTCACACATCAATCAAAATCACCAAACAACCGAATTCAAATCAAATATCATCTTACTAATTTATGCAAACAAAACAAACAAGTCCATGGTCTGTGGACGATTGTGTCGGGTGCTACTAAGCACCGTCTGCATCCTAGTATATATGTGACGGCCCGCCTCGCACCAGCCTGCGTTTCCTCCAAAAGTGCGCTGTACACATGCCCGACTAGCACAAGACGGTCGTCATAAGAAAGGAAAGAAGGGAATGAACTAATCAAAGAAACCTGCAGAATGTCTCACAGCGCATGGAATAAAATATAATAATAACATACTTGACATAAAACAGGCGAGACAGTGCATAAGCTGATAACTAAAATCAACATCAATCATCAAAGCAGCGGAAATCCAAATACAGCTTATTACAATTTTCCAAATTTACTGTCTCTAAACAAAAGAAAGATGAAGTAGAAGATACACCAACAATGCCCAAGCAGTGATCTTCAACAACACAGGGAGAATACTATATATATTACGTGGAAGCCTCCTGCTCGTCTCCGGATCATCTACCCGTGCATCACCAGCTAACCTGTCTCTAGTCTGCTCGTGTGAGCACCCAGAGTAATAAGAGGAGACATAAAACTCTGGGTCAGACATAAAGCCTGGTATGAGCGATAAGCATCTAAACAGAATAATAACAGGTATACTAAACCATACCTGAACCTGGACCTGCAACCAAAGAGTTAGTACCACATACCGTACAATACTCCGAGGTGCCATAATAAATAGTGTAAGAATACGGGGGTGGGGTGTGCATGTCACAGTGATAGCAAACAAATCATCCATAGCAACCATCCTCGCATCTCTCACTCAGTGCGCAAAGCGTACGGCATCTACCACTTTGGAACACTAGACAAACTGAGGTAACGACGAATCCCGACTTGTAGAAACCCTGCTGTGACCAAGCCAAACACTTGGAGTCATGACCAAACATTTCAATGACCCACTTCATTGGTCATAGCCCTTGGTTCTACCAATGCCATAATGGCCCTGAATCCGCCTTCGTACCTCCTACCATAGTGGTCCAAAACTATAGACGTCGATAACTCCTTAGCACGCGTCCCGCAGCAAAGCCCAACCATGAAGCGAACTCGTTGATTCCCATCTGAATCTTGAGCTCTAACTTTTCATTTGGACTTCCTTTGCATCTCGGTTTTGGTCGAATTGGAGTTGGTCTTCAGAAGAGTCATCACGAAGTAGTAAAAGTACACGTCTGGTTCCCCATGCTCGGTTCGGTTCGGATACGTTCCCCGGTTCGGTTCGGAGTGCCACCATCCTCTGGGTTCGGGTCCTTCTCCCTCACGCGGTTCGGTTCGGAGCTCTCCCTCATGCGGTTCGGTTCGGAGTTCTCCCTCATGCGGTTCGGTTCGGAGCTCTGAAGCGGTTCGGTTCGGATACCCCATGGCTTGAGTGTCTCCGTCTCCGTCTCGTCAGCATCAGTTCGGAATATGGTATCCATGCTCCTCTTTCTTCCACTCCAGTCCTCCTTGTTCCTTCCGATCCCACGCTACGCCCCTCCGATCCGACCAGGCCTTCCTTGTTGCCTCTTCACGTCATGCTCCAGAAAGTACCACGCCCCGGTCCGGTTCGGATATGTCCGATCCGATCCCCTACCCGATCCGATCCCCCTACCCGATCCGATCCGGTTAGATACCCTGCAGCTTTCTGCAACTTTCCAGCAACTGTTTATACGCCTCTCGACGGCGTTTTCGACCAATCTAACTATTGGAATCAATCACAAAGCATACCAAAGAGTCATAGCAACATATAATAGCAACCACAAGCAACAAACAACAATTTAAATGAATCAAAATGAATCAAAAGTGGCCAAAACCTCACCTTTTCCTATAATCCCTCTTAATCATGTTTAAGCATACGATTAGCAAAACACATCGAAATTAACCCAAATTTCTAACAGAGCCTTAAAACATTATTTTAGAATTTTAAGAATTTTTCCAGAATTTATTTACGTATAAATTCGCTAATCTTCACTAATTACCCTTAATCGCTGTAATTAGTGCAAAAACTATGCAAATCACTCACCTTGGCCACAAACAAAATTCTCAGAACTGAAACTCCTCTGATTTGGGCGAATACTGATGTCCAACAGCAGCTCTAACCTTGCTTTGGTGCTTTTTCTTCTTAATTTGATGCCTCTAAGCCTTAATCCTTGATTAGGAAGTGATTTTGGGTGTTTTGAGAGAGATTTAGAGAGTGGAGGCCATAGCTAGATCAAGAGAAATGAAAGTGGCGGCTGGAAAATGCCTAAAGAAATGTTTTCTAACCCTAATCAGCCCCTATATGCCCCTAAACCCGAAATTCCCCTTGGGCCTAGCTGCTAATCACCCGTTTAAGCCCAATTAAGCTGTTTTTAACCATCTGAAACTTGTTTCAGCCATATCTCCCAAACGGTAAGCCCGTTCGGCTAATGTGACCACTCTACGGAAAGAGAAACCATCGTCCGAAGCCAATGGAAGTGGTTTCAGGTCAAAATTCATTTCCAGTCAAAAGTTATGGCCAAAACAGTGCCAACTAGGGGTAAAATGGTCATTTAAAAATCGAGAAAAATCATGAACATGGGAAATGACCCCAATAGTCATCTCCCAAAGTTACATGACCATACGTCTTCGTATGTGAAAGAAATAAATATCCTACGATCCTATGATGCGTAGAATGCGGGTCGTTACACTCTCCCCCCCTTAAGAAATTTCGTCCCCGAAATTCCTTAACCCAAAACATACACAGGATCCTGCATGCCTAACAACCACATACAACAATCAAACATGCAAAGCAAGCAAACAAGTCTATCCTAGCATGCGGAAAACTAAATCGCTAATAAAATCTTCCCAGACAAAGAGTTCTGGATACTTCTTCCTTATGTCCTCCTCGGTTTCCCAAGTACAATCATTCTCGTCTTCGCTCCACTGTACCTTGACTAGCTTCACCGACTTCCTTCGAAGTTGCTTCATGTCGTGTGCGACAATACGGGCCGGCTTGCGGTTTCCAACCGCCTCGGGTTCTACTTCTAAGTCCTCCAACTGATCAGGTGAGATAGTCATATCTGGGTCGTGAACGAACTTCCTTAGTTGGGAAACATGAAATACGTTGTGAACTCCCGCCATCTTCTCTGGTAAGTCAATTCTATATGCCAAATTCCCGACTAGTTCAAGAACAGGGAATGGACCAACAAATCTTGGTGCTAACTTACCTCTCCTGCCAAATTGTATTACGCTCTTCAACGGAGAAATCTTGACAAACACCAAGTCACCAACGGAGAATTTTAAGTCTCTTCTTCTCTTATCAGCATAACTCTTCTGCCTATCTTGGGCTGCCTTCATTCGTTGCTGAATGATCTTGATTTTATCTGAAGTTTCCCTCACCACATCTGGTCCAAGCATAAACTTCTCGCCAGTCTCTATCCAACATGATGGTGAGTTACACGGCCTTCCGTACAAAGCTTCAAACGGAGCCATACCGATACTGGATTGGTAACTATTATTATATGCAAACTCTACTAGATGCAAATGGTCATCCCATGATCCACCAAAATCCAATATACATGCTCTCAAGAGATCTTCCAAAATACGATTCACCCTTTCCGTCTGACCGTCGGTCTAAGGATGATATGCGGTACTGAGATGTAACTCTGACCCTAGCGCCTCTTGCAAGCTCCTCCAAAACCCACTAGTGAACAACGGGTCTCGGTCGCTCACAATGCTTTTGGGTACTCCATGAAATCTCACTACCCACTTCATATATAATTCTGCTAACTTAGCTGCCGTTCTGGTCGATTTGACCGGTATAAATCTTGCACTTTTAGTCAGTCGATCCACAATTACCCAAATGCTGTCATGTCCCGATCTAGTCCTTGGTAAACCATCGATGAAATCCATCGAGACTTGCTCCCATTTCCATTCGGGAATTTCTAAGGGCTGTAACAACCCACTAGGCTTCTTTTGCTCGGCTTTAACTAGTTGGCAATTCATGCACTTGGATATAAACTTCCCAACATCTCTTTTCATCCCTTCCCAGTAGTAGGTCTGCTTCATATCTCGATACATCTTATTACCACCGGGGTGTATGGTCAGCCTTGAGTGATGACATTCTCTAAGCACTTCATCCCTCAATCCATTGACATTGGGTACAACAAGCTTTCCATTCTTTCTAAGCCATCTATCTCGATCAAGCCCATAGTTGTTCATCTCCTCATCGATTCCCATCTCTAACTTGGAGATGATTTCCAATAGATTAGGATCGTCCCTCTGACTAGAGCCGATCCGCTCAATCAAAGTGGGTCTGATCGTCAAACTTGCTAACATTTCTGGATCCAATTCGCACTTTGGTCTGAAATCAAAACTTGCGATAAACTCCAGTTGCTTCCATTCAAGGAACATAGCCCCTAAGCTGGCATGTCTTCTACTCAATGCATCAACCACCGCATTGCCCTTTCCCGGTGTGTATGCGATGTCAAAATCATAGGAAGCTAAGAACTCTAACCATCTCTGCTGACGGAGATTTAAATCCTTCTGGGAGAATAGATACTTCAACGACTTATGATCTGTAAACAGCTCAAATCTTTCTCCCAAGAGATAGTGTCTCCACATCTTTAACGCGAACACTATCGCTGCCAATTCTAAATCATGGGTAGGGTATCTTCTCTCGTGCGGTTTCAATTGTCGACTTGCATAAGCTACAACCCTACCTCCTTGCATCAATACAGCACCCAGTCCGGTACCACAGGCATCCGTGTATACCGTCATCTCTTCATCCCCCTTAGGAATGACTAACACTGGTGCGCTTGTCAACTTGTCCTTTAGGCTTTTAAATGCATTCTCGCACCTTTCATCCCAGACAAAAGCTTGATTCTTCTTGGTCAACTGGGTCAATGGTGCTGCTATCTTGGAGAAACCTTGGATAAACTTACGATAATATCCCGCTAACCCCAAGAAACTCCTTACATCTGTTGCATTCTTGGGCGTAGGCCAATCCTGTACCGTAGCCACCTTTGCTGGGTCCACGGCAATACCACTCTCTGATACAACATGGCCCAAGAACCTCACTTCCCTCTTCCAGAAGTGACACTTAGAAAACTTTGCTTTCAATTGGTGTTTCCTTAACACCTCCATCGCTACTCTTAAATGTTTCTTGTGTTCTTCCTCTGTCCTCGAATAGACCAAAATATCATCCACGAACACAAGAACAGACTTATTCAACTGATCTCTGAATACCCTATTCATAAGATCCACAAAATATGCCGGGGCATTAGTCAGTCCAAATGGCATAACCAACCATTCATAAAATCCAGACGGCGTTCGAAATGCCGTTTTAGCTATACTCTCAGCTTCCACTCTAAGCTGATAAAAACCTGTCGCGAGATCCAACTGAGAAAATACTCTTGCGCCACTCAACTGATCAAACAAATCATCTATCCGCGGTAGAGGATACTTATTCTTCCTCGTCACTTTATTCAATTCGCGGTAGTCTACACACAAACGAAGGGAACCATCCGCCTTGGTAGCAAACACAACTGGTGCTCCCCATTCAGAAACACTCCTTCTGATAAATCCCTTCCTCAAAAGATCGCTGACTTGCACCTCGAGCTCCCGCTGCTCTCTTGGTGCCATACGACGAAGTGGCATCACTATAGGTCTGGCATCTTTTACCAAATCAATACGAAACTCAATCTCTCGGTGTGGTGGAAGTCCGGTCACTTCTTCGAAAACATCCGGATAGTGGCCAACCACGGGCAAACCTGACAACTCACTATGCGGAATGTCGAGGGAGTTTAGAAAACTAGCCAATACCCCCTTACTGGGTAGACCACCAAACACTATCCTCCGCCCATCATCCGCTCTAGCTGTCACCAACAAGCCCTCACAGTCTACCACCACCCCGTACCTTTGGAGCCAATCTACTCCCAAAATAATGCCAAACCCAGTAAAGCCCAAAACAAAGCAATCACAAACAAACATGCATCCATGACTCGATAGAACCACATTACGACAAATCATGCTAAGACTAGTCGAACCACCAATCGGGTTCGTCGCTACTAAAGGTCTATCGACAATCTCGGGCTCCAATCCCAACCTATCTACCAGGTCACTAGATATGAAAGAACTGGAAGCTCCGGTATTAAACAAAACTCTAACAGGAACATCGTAAACAGAAAGCATACCTTGAATGACGACATTCTTTCCCTTCTCCGCCGCAGTTGGGGCATTCGACGAAGAAGGAATAGCATTAAGGGCATATGCTTTCACCATTTGCTTTTCCTTAGGGGGCTGGGGACACTTGTCCTTGTGATGTCCCATTTGGCCACAGTTGAAGCACTTCCTATCCGCTGGCTTGGCCCGACAATTACTAGCATAATGGCCCTTCTTACCACAGCTGAAGCACTCCACATCTTGCTTATTCTTTTTCTTCTGGCCATCCTTAGCCTGATTCTGCTTTCTCTTATTCTGGGAACCACCTTTGCCTCCACCACTAGCTTGTGGCTTTGGTTCATCTACGGATGCAACCTCAGTCTTTGGCTTAGGGTAGAGACTTTCTGACCTTAACGCTTTCCCCACAATCGATTAAAACGTCTCATCGATGTGGTTAATAAGTTTCCCCCCAAGTACTGATCCAATCCAGTTATGAATTTCTCATTCTTTTTCTCGGCAGTATCTATAAGAGATAACCCATATTTTGACAAAGTGTCAAATTCAGCAAAATACTCCGAGACAGCCCTGCAATTCTGCTTGAGCTCCAAGAATTTCTTAAACAACATTGACTTCTGAGCAGCTGGGATGAATTTCTCACTAAAGCGAGCCTTAAACTGCTCCCAAGTAATCTGATCTTCCGGAGTAGCTGCCTTTATAGCATTCCACCAATTCATTGCCCGCCCTTGCAGCTGACGGGACGCTAACTTTCTCTTCATCGCATCCTCGATACCTAAATCCTCGAAGATACGTTCGCAACTATCCACCCAATCCTGAACATCCGTAGCCGACTCCGTTCCATGGAATGGCTTCCCACCAAGGCTAGTATAATCCTTATTCAGCTTGGCGAAGTCAACTCTTGGCGCCTGCACCATTGGACCACCACCATTTCCACCATTGGGAGCTGCCCTCTGCACATCTCTAAGCATCTCTCTCATGAGGTCAGTAAACATCGTCCTCATGTCAGCAGCATTCCCATTATTGGCCCCTCTACCGGTACCTCTAACATATCGGCTCATCGTCAATCTGAAAAAGGAAATGATTAACGACTCCATAGTGGTGTTAGTGCAGTACGACTCCATCCTTAAACTACTAATAGTATATATATATATAGCTTTTTAAAAACCAAAGTAATCACAAATACGCTCTCTCGTATACGTATAATATCTCTCCCTGATAACTTCCCTAGGTTAACTACGCAACCTAGAGCTCTGATACCAAGTGTGACGGCCCGCCTCGCACCAGCCTGCGTTTCCTCCAAAAGTGCGCTGTACACATGCCCGACTAGCACAAGACGGTCGTCATAAGAAAGGAAAGAAGGGAATGAACTAATCAAAGAAACCTGTAGAATGTCTCACAGCGCATGGAATAAAATATAATAATAACATACTTGACATAAAACAGGCGAGACAGTGCATAAGCTGATAACTAAAATCAACATCAATCATCAAAGCAGCGGAAATCCAAATACAGCTTATTACAATTTTCCAAATTTACTGTCTCTAAACAAAAGAAAGCTGAAGTAGAAGATACACCAACAATGCCCAAGCAGTGATCTTCAACAACACAGGGAGAATACTATATATATTACGTGGAAGCCTCCTGCTCGTCTCCGGATCATCTACCCGTGCATCACCAGCTAACCTGTCTCTAGTCTGCTCGTGTGAGCATCCAGAGTAATAAGAGGAGACATAAAACTCTGGGTCAGACATAAAGCCTGGTATGAGCGATAAGCATCTAAACAGAATAATAACAGGTATACTAAACCATACCTGAACCTGGACCAGCAACCAAATAGTTATTACCACATACCGTACAATACTCCGAGGTGCCATAATAAATAGTGTAAGAATACGGGGGTGGGGTGTGCATGTCACAGTGATAGCAAACAAATCATCCATAGCAACCATCCTCGCATCTCTCACTCAGTGCGTAAAGCGTACGGCATCTACCACTTTGGAACACTAGACAAACTGAGGTAACGACGAATCCCGACTTGTAGAAACCCTGCTGTGACCAAGCCAAACACTTGGAGTCATGACCAAACATTTCAATGACCCACTTCATTGGTCATAGCCCTTGGTTCTACCAATGCCATAATGGCCCTGAATCCGCCTTCGTACCTCCTACCATAGTGGTCCAAAACTATAGACGTCGATAACTCCTTAGCACGCGTCCCGCAGCAAAGCCCAACCATGAAGCGAACTCGTTGATTCCCATCTGAATCTTGAGCTCTAACTTTTCATTTGGACTTCCTTTGCATCTCGGGTTTGGTCGAATTGGAGTTGGTCTTCAGAAGAGTCATCACGAAGTAGTAAAAGTACACGTCTGGTTCCCCATGCTCGGTTCGGTTCGGATACGTTCCCCGGTTCGGTTCGGAGTGCCACCATCCTCTGGGTTCGGGTCCTTCTCCCTCACGCGGTTCGGTTCGGAGCTCTCCCTCATGCGGTTCGGTTCGGAGTTCTCCCTCATGCGGTTCGGTTCGGAGCTCTGAAGCGGTTCGGTTCGGATACCCCATGGCTTGAGTGTCTCCGTCTCCGTCTCGTCAGCATCAGTTCGGAATATGGTATCCATGCTCCTCTTTCTTCCACTCCAGTCCTCCTTGTTCCTTCCGATCCCACGCTACGCCCCTCCGATCCGACCAGGCCTTCCTTGTTGCCTCTTCACGTCATGCTCCAGAAAGTACCACGCCCCGGTCCGGTTCGGATATGTCCGATCCGATCCCCTACCCGATCCGATCCCCCTACCCGATCCGATCCGGTTAGATACCCTGCAGCTTTCTGCAACTTTCCAGCAACTGTTTATACGCCTCTCGACGGCGTTTTCGACCAATCTAACTATTGGAATCAATCACAAAGCATACCAAAGAGTCATAGCAACATATAACAGCAACCACAAGCAACAAACAACAATTTAAATGAATCAAAATGAATCAAAAGTGGCCAAAACCTCACCTTTTCCTATAATCCCTCTTAATCATGTTTAAGCATACGATTAGCAAAACACATCGAAATTAACCCAAATTTCTAACAGAGCCTTAAAACATTATTTTAGAATTTTAAGAATTTTTCCAGAATTTATTTACGTATAAATTCGCTAATCTTCACTAATTACCCTTAATCGCTGTAATTAGTGCAAAAACTATGCAAATCACTCACCTTGGCCACAAACAAAATTCTCAGAACTGAAACTCCTCTGATTTGGGCGAATACTGATGTCCAACAGCAGCTCTAACCTTGCTTTGGTGCTTTTTCTTCTTAATTTGATGCCTCTAAGCCTTAATCCTTGATTAGGAAGTGATTTTGGGTGTTTTGAGAGAGATTTAGAGAGTGGAGGCCATAGCTAGATCAAGAGAAATGAAAGTGGCGGCTGGAAAATGCCTAAAGAAATGTTTTCTAACCCTAATCAGCCCCTATATGCCCCTAAACCCGAAATTCCCCTTGGGCCTAGCTGCTAATCACCCGTTTAAGCCCAATTAAGCTGTTTTTAACCATCTGAAACTTGTTTCAGCCATATCTCCCAAACGGTAAGCCCGTTCGGCTAATGTGACCACTCTACGGAAAGAGAAACCATCGTCCGAAGCCAATGGAAGTGGTTTCAGGTCAAAATTCATTTCCAGTCAAAAGTTATGGCCAAAACAGAGCCAACTAGGGGTAAAATGGTCATTTAAAAATCGAGAAAAATCATGAACATGGGAAATGACCCCAATAGTCGTCTCCCAAAGTTACATGACCATACGTCTTCGTATGTGAAAGAAATAAATATCCTACGATCCTATGATGCGTAGAATGCGGGTCGTTACAGATAGCTAGAAAAAGAATTTTGAGTGAGAAGTTCTCACAGATAGCTATCCTAGCTCCATGGCACTTCTTAGTAGAAAATTTTCGTCGTTCTTGCCCCTTGCCACTTTCTTCGCCCGTATTCTCTACATATGTAAAAATCGAATTTTTACTTCGCTATTCAATATATAAAAATCGAATTTTTACTTCGCTATTCAATATACAAAAATCACATTTTTAATTCGAAGTTCAATATATAAAAATCACATTTTTAATTCGAAGTTCAATATATAAAAATCACATTTTTATAATCTTCTATTTAGTAAAGGTCATATTTTTAATACTTTAAAAATATGAAAATCATATTTTTATTTCGCTATATAGATAAAAATTATATTTTTATCACGCTATTTTCTATATAAAGCTTCCGCCTTTTCAAAAATAGATCTTTCACCTTTATAAAAAATATGGATTTTGCCTTTTCAAATTTAAAGACTTCGCCTTTATAAAAATATCGCCTTATCATATTTTAACATCTATATCTCATAAAGATTATATTTTTGTAATTCCTACTATGCAAAGATCATAATTTTTATCTTCCTGCAATATAAAAGATTATATTTTTACTACTTTAAAAATATAAAAATCATATTTTTATTATCCTCCAATATATTAAAAAAAACTAACTTTGACATTCTCACATAAACTGACCCTTTTTGTTTTATTTATTTAAAGAGTAACTACCGAAAATTAACAAAATAAATAATTAACTAAATTGAATTTAAAACTTACAGTTTAATTGGAAGGGGGGAGATGGGCTGTCGCGGTCGGAGGTGGCTCAGGCGGTGGCGAGGCTGGGTGGTCGGCGATGCAAGCTGGAGGCGCTAGGGTTTGGCTTTGGGGGTTCGCGTCTTGGGGAGAAGAAGGGGGCGCGGGGGAAAATCGAGGTGCTGGGGGGGGGGGGTCGGATGGGGTCTGATGGTCGGGGCTCGGGCGGCTACTGGTGGCGCGGTGCGTTGAGCGGTGGAGCGGCGCTCCGCTTCCCTCCTCCCCCCTTTTTATTTTTTATTTTTTTTTCTTCTTTTTCATTTCTGATTTACGTTCTAACGGGAGGGGGCCAGAGTGTAAATAGAAAGGAGAGAAAGGTTTTTTTTTTATTATTTAATTATTTAATTCAACCTAAAGTTGACTTTCACATACGACCTCTAAACGAGGTCCACCGCCTGTCGCCCATAGCGTTTCACCCCCATTCCGAACACAATGGGATATGTACCGCAAGCTGAATCGACCGTTTCGATCAGTTTCCGTTGCATTTACATTTAAATCATTATATTGAATTTTAAACGTGCATTTCAATTTACCGGGGCCACATACTAACTAGGAAAATTCCCGAAAAATATTTTCTAGCTTCGTATTGACGATACGGTCCTAACAAAACTAGTTTCGTCGAATTCTGAGACCTTTAGAAAAATGGCCATTTTCCAGTCGATTAAAATCAACTGAAACTGGTCAAACGCGTTTTCCTTTGCCACGCTCACATATTGATTCGAAAAATTATGAAATTTGGAATCTAGCAATAACTTAACATCACGGACCCAACAAAACTGGTTTCGTCGAAATCCGAGGTCGTTTGCAAAATGTCCATTTTTAAGGGCCTGAATTCCATAGCGACTATTCAGAATTTTCAACTGGACATATCTTTTGATTCCCGCTACGAAATCTTCGATTTTTCGGATTCGTTGGAAAGATATTATCAATTTGATCCTAATGTTTTTGGTTTCACTAAAATCCGGATTGTTTTGCACCCGGTACATTCAATTGAAGTTTGAAATCGAATTATCGAACTACCGCGTCATTTTCTATTCTATTTATAATTATATATAAATATTTATATTCTAACGACGACGTATATAATATATACGTTCGAATTCTATTCAACATAAATTTCTCGTCGATATTATTTAAAATAATTCATTTTAAATATTCAAAATTCGCTATAATCGCCAAAATAAAAATTTTAAACTGGCCCAGATTTTCGGGTTGTTACAATCTCCCCCACTTAAAACTTTTCGTCCCCGAAAAGGAACAAAGTCGAAAGTGGTTTGATTATACAGCTCTACGATCAATCTGGCTTCCATTCTCCGACCTTTCAGTTTCTGAGAATTTTCAAAATCTCAAAAATTTGGCTAACACCCTAAATTTTTGAAAAATTTCGCCATAACCTCCCCTGCAATGGGAGCATCGGGGAATTTCAAATAGCTTCCCCGGTCCTTCAGATCTCAAAAAGAAAAAGAAAAAGCCAAGCGGCTAGCCAATAGGCTCATAAAATCATCATCACCCAAACAAAACAGTAAATTATGTATCAAACATGTACCTATTTGTCGGGCAAACAAATTTTATTCTCTGCTCTAGCCTCCTTGCCATGACCTGTTCAATGTAAGTAAAGGTATATGCAAGCAAACGCAACCAATTTTCAATATAATTCAATATTTGATTCAATTAGGCTAAATGGCTAAGAATTAGCAAACCAATAAACAAACAACACAATCATCAATCAATTAGTGTATTAGAGTTTCAAATTCATAATTTTGATACATATACAAAAATCATGTTTTTGATGCCAAACCACAACAATAGGCCCTATCTAATTTTGGTTCTCACACCAGTCTAATGGAAATATATAGAAATCTCACCTTCGAAACACGAAAATAAATTCTAATGATGACGCGTCAATCATTAGAATCAGGTCCGAGCGACTAGAGTGTGATTCTATATCTATCCAGTATATTGAAATTTCAAATAAACGTGGATCAGACGTATACGCAAAATATTTATATACTGGACTGTCCAAATCAATATAAATAGATAATCAAATACGAATAATTGATTTAGATTTCAAAACAAGATTTGTTTTCATTTGAAAAATATACTCTTCACACTCGTTCTAGGATACTACTGATCCTATCTCTAACGAGTCATTCTAATTGGATTTTACTAATCCAATATCTGATGAATTCTTTCGTATGGTTCTAATGTGCCTTGTTCTCTGAGCTTTGTAAACCAAAGCTCTGATACCAACTGTGAAAACCCGTAACTTCCCCGTAAAGGAAAGCGACGGATAGTTCGAGAACAAGCCACAACAGAACGCATACAGAAGAACATTTCATTGTATATTACAACAATGCATCAGATTACAAGAATATACAGAGTATAAATGAATAAATACTACACAGAATTATCAGAGATTTAAATTACATTTAAATACATCGCAGCGGAAAATAATACAATACACAACTAGAAGGAGATATACGGATACAAAGCTTTCCGGATATCGTTCCAGCTGTAAACCAGGATCCTGTGAATATAAATCTGCAAAACCAAAACTACTAGCTGCCCGTGTCAAAATAGGGGCACCCAGAGTTTAGGTTAAAACAATAAACTCCAGGTCAGTCATGTGACTGGTGTGAGAACTAAAACAGTTATTAATCTTTATTTTAAATCATTAGGTAAATCAAGGGACCACGCCGTATAACACGGAACGGGTTTCCTCCCAAGAACACCAGTGCATAAAACAACAGTGCCATGCTAAATAAAGAAAAATGAAGCTATTATAAGACCCAGGTCCCATCACACAATGCAACGCAGCCGAGGATAGGGTTTTCCCTTATAATAGCCAAACATGCTTAGTACGTTTAAAACAAATCATTTGATACTACTATAAGTGTATAGTGTATAAAACAACTTCAAATCATAAGTATCAATCATAGGCGGCATGGGTACCATATATCATGTCGCCATATATAGGTTTACAAATAAAACCGCAAATGTCACGTATTTGGAAATTGGATTTCCGTCTATGAACCGAGGCAAAAGATAGTCCTCAACCGATTCGAGACGCTCTAGCCCGCCCCTCAGGCAAGCGCGCAGGCAAGCCTTGGATCGTCAGGGCCGGTCCACCGATGTGGATTATTATGCCTGAACACTACGTCTCCCCACCCTATGGGGTGTAAGTCTGGTCCGTCAGCCGACCAGAATGCATCGGCCGAAACCGATATAACCGAGGCGCCTCGCAACAGCAACAACCACATAAGTCAAACTCGTCAGGGCGTGTAAAACCACTGACGCCACTTCTAGCTAGAAAGAAACGCAAGTCCTCCCTGAGGTCCGTCTCCCGTTTTTGGTTCATACCGGGTGCGAAACTCGCGAAGCAAACGTTACACAAAGCTACGCCACAAAGGACTTGCTTTGATCATCACCACAAGACTTTGCTTTTCAACAGAAGCCTCGATCAATTGCCACTTAGGCATGCCACACAGGCAATTCACTCCATGCGTTTGATATCCATCAATATATAACCCCTGAGCTCGTACGTCTCAGAGAAGGGCGTTAAGCAAGAGAATAAATTCTCCGCCGCCAAACAGATATATATTTAATAGAAATCAACCCCACAGACTAAAATCCAATGTCAGACACACAGTCCATTTACAAGTCCGTTCTGGGTCTGAACGAAACCGGAGGCACCTAGTACCCCGCATATCCATCGATCTCCAAGTACGTCTGGACGATCACTAACTGTTTCCATCTTCTTGGGTGTACAGCCCAATCAAGATCATCAGTAATTACCCAAACGACGTGAAAACCTCCGGTCTTCGACCATCGTCTTCATCTTCGACTTATCGTCGTATTAGTTATTCAGAATGGGATAAACCCGATCTTTCCGAATAACTCGCGTATATTTTAAATAAGTGTTACACAAACACAACATACGCCTCATTCCAATTCATTAGTCACTAACCGTAAATTAATCAAGAGAATAATTCCCCAAATATTAACCCCGAAGGCCGAAACCAACATCAGATCAATATCCAGAAAACCCTTCTGCTTGGCTAACCGACAGTTAGTTTCTAAATGTCACATTCATAGGGAAAGGTTCCCATTAATTTTATCCAAGATAAATTCCTTGAATTTATTCTTTATTCTATCTTTTGAATTTCGATTCAACTAGTCGGGATTAACGAAACTTACCGAAGTAATCATTTGTTTTAATTTCCTAATCCCAACCTATTAATCCCATGAAGTAAAACTGGTAATACTTCATATCTAACACCACAGTGTTATCGGTAAATTCAATTACCATTTCACGTTCAAATCTAATTAAAGATTTAACTATCGCCTGGAGTAAAACTGGTGATACTCCATTTCGATTATTTCAATCTAATTAAAGATTCATTAAAACTCCACTTAGTTTTAATCTTTGACTGGGTTAAAGAATCAGTGTCATTTAAAACACGGTTCACGGTAAACCCAAAATCACATTTCATTAATTATCGGGTTAAAGAACAAGTGTTATTTAAAACACCGTTCACGATAAACCCAAAAATCAATACCAATTCAGTTCCAATTAAATATAATTTAATTGGTACACTTCATTAAATCTAAATAAAAAGATTTAATCTTTTCTCAACTGGGTTCAAGAACAGTGTTAGTGAAGACACCATTCACGACAAACCCAAATCACATTTGATATTCAATATAAGGCTCTGAATAGAAAATATATCGGCTTATATTCAATATCAAATTCTACGATTAACAAATGTCGTGTTGGAAATAACGATATAAATATATATCTTTCAAATTTCCATAACAACATCTGTATAATCACGAATTCCAACATCGAAATATTCCGAAGACAATTTCGATTCAAATCCACTCCAATGCAATCACTGGAAATTCTGGTTATTTTTAAAACCCCTTTCAAATTCAATTTATTTATTTAAAAATAAATAGAATTATATTTCTAGTTCAAAACTAGTTCATTTCGATAAAAATCTATTTTTTTATCTTTTCAAATATGGAGTTTTTCATCCCAAATCTTCACAAATCATTTCTTATGATTTTACACAAATTATTACTATTTTTAATAATTTTATCAAGGCCCGTACAGTCGATTTCCATCAATGGTCATCGAACTGCACTTACAGCGACCTTTTTCGAATTTGATTTGGACATATCTCCAAATCCAACCGTTAGATTTCTAATTTCTAATATTCGTTAGAAATCTCTTTTCGATACGAACCCAACGGTTCCGGTTTCAGGAGAATACGACGGTCGGATCTCCCGTAATGTTCGTTTGAAATAAATGGTCGAAATTTACGAACTGCCGCGGCGCGGCGCGTTCTATTCAGGCCATTATATGATATATATAATATATATTTCGTCGATTTCTATTTAAAACGAATTATATAAATAGTTTTAAATTCGTTTCAAAAGCAATTTCAACTTCCATTTCAATTCAAATCAAAATTGAATTCTTCTTTATAAATTCGTTTTAAAATTCATTTCTATTCAATTCAAATTTCAATTCAATTTGAATTCATTTCAATTCGCTTTCAATTCAATTTGAAATCGTTTTCAATTCAATTCATTTCGAAATCGTTTTCAATTCAATTCATTTCGAAATCGTTTTCAATTCAATTCATTTCGAAATCGTTTTCAATTCAATTCATTTCGAAATCGTTTTCAATTCAATTCATTTCGAAATCGTTTTCAATTCAATTCATTTCGAAATCGTTTTCAATTAAATTCATTTCGAAATCGTTTTCAATTCAATTCATTTCGAAATCGTTTTCAATTCAATTCATTTCGAAATCGTTTTCAATTCATTTCGAAATCGTTTTCAATTCAATTCATTTCGAAATCGTTTTCAATTCAATTCATTTCGAAATCGTTTTCAATTCAATTCATTTCGAAATCGTTTTCAATTCAATTCATTTCGAAATCGTTTTCAATTCAATTCATTTCGAAATCGTTTTCAATTCAATTCATTTCGAAATCGTTTTCAATTCAATTCATTTCGAAATCGTTTTCAATTCAATTCATTTCGAAATCATTAAAAATCGATATAAATATCGTTCACGTCAAAATGGCGTCTATCTAATCAACACGGCTTCATAAATTTCTATTTTTCAAATATTCTATTTTAAATATTTCTTTTTTTTTTCAAAATATTTCGTTCAACACATGACCAATCTCAATGGATGAGTACTGTCAACACATGAACTTTTTTTTATATCGATAAAGATGTAAATTTTAATATTAAAATATTTCGTTCAACACATGACCAATCTCAATGGATGAGTACTGTCAACACATGAACTTTTATTTTATATCGATAAAGATGTAAATTTTAATATTAAAATATTTCGTTCAACACATGACCAATCTCAATGGATGAGTACTGTCAACACATGAACTTTTATTTTATATTATTCTTTGTTTTTCAAATTGGAATGAGGCCCAATCAATTACCATATAAAATTAATTATATGGATTTTCATACAACACATGTATATAATAGCATTGAAAATAATCAACCTTCAACCAAAGTGCACTACACTGTATAAGCATCAAATATAGATATCTAACGCTTATAACAGCCTGTCAATCAATCGATCGACATATTTAATCAATCAGGATGAGTGAACTTCATATTTCATCCCAACACCCGTGTGGGGTTACAAACAATCAAACAAATATTTTATTCGTGCAGTTGGGCAATGTGTAAAATTTATCGACCCAATCAATGTCCTTCAAATAGGTGTACATAAACAAACCGTCTGGTTTGTAAATGAATATTTTATTTATTCACATTCACGTTAAAAATTATATTTTTAACGATAAAACATTTTATTCCAACATATGAATTTCTATTCAGTTCATTATTTAAATAAAATGATATTTTCATTTTTTTTCTAACATATTTTAGAAAATTTCGGCGGCATAACGGCACGATACTAGAAACGGGACGAGGCCTAGCCTTATCAACGGTTTAGTGAAGGCCCACGCCATTCACACATCAATCAAAATCACCAAACAACCGAATTCAAATCAAATATCATCTTACTAATTTATGCAACCAAAACAAACAAGTCCATGGTCTGTGGACGATTGTGTCGGGTGCTACTAAGCACCGTCTGCATCCTAGTATATATGTGACGGCCCGCCTCGCACCAGCCTGCGTTTCCTCCAAAAGTGCGCTGTACACATGCCCGACTAGCACAAGACGGTCGTCATAAGAAAGGAAAGAAGGGAATGAACTAATCAAAGAAACCTGCAGAATGTCTCACAGCGCATGGAATAAAATATAATAATAACATACTTGACATAAAACAGGCGAGACAGTGCATAAGCTGATAACTAAAATCAACATCAATCATCAAAGCAGCGGAAATCCAAATACAGCTTATTACAATTTTCCAAATTTACTGTCTCTAAACAAAAGAAAGCTGAAGTAGAAGATACACCAACAATGCCCAAGCAGTGATCTTCAACAACACAGGGAGAATACTATATATATTACGTGGAAGCCTCCTGCTCGTCTCCGGATCATCTACCCGTGCATCACCAGCTAACCTGTCTCTAGTCTGCTCGTGTGAGCACCCAGAGTAATAAGAGGAGACATAAAACTCTGGGTCAAACATAAAGCCTGGTATGAGCGATAAGCATCTAAACAGAATAATAACAGGTATACTAAACCATACCTGAACCTGGACCTGCAACCAAAGAGTTAGTACCACATACCGTACAATACTCCGAGGTGCCATAATAAATAGTGTAAGAATACGGGGGTGGGGTGTGCATGTCACAGTGATAGCAAACAAATCATCCATAGCAACCATCCTCGCATCTCTCACTCAGTGCGTAAAGCGTACGGCATCTACCACTTTGGAACACTAGACAAACTGAGGTAACGACGAATCCCGACTTGTAGAAATCCTGCTGTGACCAAGCCAAACACTTGGAGTCATGACCAAACATTTCAATGACCCACTTCATTGGTCATAGCCCTTGGTTCTACCAATGCCATAATGGCCCTGAATCCGCCTTCGTACCTCCTACCATAGTGGTCCAAAACTATAGACGTCGATAACTCCTTAGCACGCGTCCCGCAGCAAAGCCCAACCATGAAGCGAACTCGTTGATTCCCATCTGAATCTTGAGCTCTAACTTTTCATTTGGACTTCCTTTGCATCTCGGTTTTGGTCGAATTGGAGTTGGTCTTCAGAAGAGTCATCACGAAGTAGTAAAAGTACACGTCTGGTTCCCCATGCTCGGTTCGGTTCGGATACGTTCCCCGGTTCGGTTCGGAGTGCCACCATCCTCTGGGTTCGGGTCCTTCTCCCTCACGCGGTTCGGTTCGGAGCTCTCCCTCATGCGGTTCGGTTCGGAGTTCTCCCTCATGCGGTTCGGTTCGGAGCTCTGAAGCGGTTCGGTTCGGATACCCCATGGCTTGAGTGTCTCCGTCTCCGTCTCGTCAGCATCAGTTCGGAATATGGTATCCATGCTCCTCTTTCTTCCACTCCAGTCCTCCTTGTTCCTTCCGATCCCACGCTACGCCCCTCCGATCCGACCAGGCCTTCCTTGTTGCCTCTTCACGTCATGCTCCAGAAAGTACCACGCCCCGGTCCGGTTCGGATATGTCCGATCCGATCCCCTACCCGATCCGATCCCCCTACCCGATCTGATCCGGTTAGATACCCTGCAGCTTTCTGCAACTTTCCAGCAACTGTTTATACGCCTCTCGACGGCGTTTTCGACCAATCTAACTATTGGAATCAATCACAAAGCATACCAAAGAGTCATAGCAACATATAACAGCAACCACAAGCAACAAACAACAATTTAAATGAATCAAAATGAATCAAAAGTGGCCAAAACCTCACCTTTTCCTATAATCCCTCTTAATCATGTTTAAGCATACGATTAGCAAAACACATCGAAATTAACCCAAATTTCTAATAGAGCCTTAAAACATTATTTTAGAATTTTAAGAATTTTTCCAGAATTTATTTACGTATAAATTCGCTAATCTTCACTAATTACCCTTAATCGCTATAATTAGTGCAAAAACTATGCAAATCACTCACCTTGGCCACAAACAAAATTCTCAGAACTGAAACTCCTCTGATTTGGGCGAATACTGATGTCCAGCAGCAGCTCTAACCTTGCTTTGGTGCTTTTTCTTCTTAATTTGATGCCTCTAAGCCTTAATCCTTGATTAGGAAGTGATTTTGGGTGTTTTGAGAGAGATTTAGAGAGTGGAGGCCATAGCTAGATCAAGAGAAATGAAAGTGGAGGCTGGAAAATGCCTAAAGAAATGTTTTCTAACCCTAATCAGCCCCTATATGCCCCTAAACCCGAAATTCCCCTTGGGCCTAGCTGCTAATCACCCGTTTAAGCCCAATTAAGCTGTTTTTAACCATCTGAAACTTGTTTCAGCCATATCTCCCAAACGGTAAGCCCGTTCGGCTAATGTGACCACTCTACGGAAAGAGAAACCATCGTCCGAAGCCAATGGAAGTGGTTTCAGGTCAAAATTCATTTCCAGTCAAAAGTTATGGCCAAAACAGTGCCAACTAGGGGTAAAATGGTCATTTAAAAATCGAGAAAAATCATGAACATGGGAAATGACCCCAATAGTCATCTCCCAAAGTTACATGACCATACGTCTTCGTATGTGAAAGAAATAAATATCCTACGATCCTATGATGCGTAGAATGCGGGTCGTTACACTCTCCCCCCCTTAAGAAATTTCGTCCCCGAAATTCCTTAACCCAAAACATACACAGGATCCTGCATGCCTAACAACCACATACAACAATCAAACATGCAAAGCAAGCAAACAAGTCTATCCTAGCATGCGGAAAACTAAATCGCTAATAAAATCTTACTAGACAAAGAGTTCTGGATACTTCTTCCTTATGTCCTCCTCGGTTTCCCAAGTACAATCATTCTCGTCTTCGCTCCACTGTACCTTGACTAGCTTCACCGACTTCCTTCGAAGTTGCTTCATGTCGTGTGCGACAATACGGGCCGGCTTGCGGTTTCCAACCGCCTCGGGTTCTACTTCTAAGTCCTCCAACTGATCAGGTGAGATAGTCATATCTGGGTCGTGAACGAACTTCCTTAGTTGGGAAACATGAAATACGTTGTGAACTCCCGCCATCTTCTCTGGTAAGTCAATTCTATATGCCAAATTCCCGACTAGTTCAAGAACAGGGAATGGACCAACAAATCTTGGTGCTAACTTACCTCTCCTGCCAAATCGTATTACGCTCTTCAACGGAGAAATCTTGACAAACACCAAGTCACCAACGGAGAATTTTAAGTCTCTTCTTCTCTTATCAGCATAACTCTTCTGCCTATCTTGGGCTGCCTTCATTCGTTGCTGAATGATCTTGATTTTATCTGAAGTTTCCCTCACCACATCTGGTCCAAGCATAAACTTCTCGCCAGTCTCTATCCAACATGATGGTGAGTTACACGGCCTTCCGTACAAAGCTTCAAACGGAGCCATACCGATACTGGATTGGTAACTATTATTATATGCAAACTCTACTAGATGCAAATGGTCATCCCATGATCCACCAAAATCCAATATACATGCTCTCAAGAGATCTTCCAAAATACGATTCACCCTTTCCGTCTGACCGTCGGTCTGAGGATGATATGCGGTACTGAGATGTAACTCTGACCCTAGCGCCTCTTGCAAGCTCCTCCGAAACCCACTAGTGAACAACGGGTCTCGGTCGCTCACAATGCTTTTGGGTACTCCATGAAATCTCACTACCCACTTCATATATAATTCTGCTAACTTAGCTGCCGTTCTGGTCGATTTGACCGGTATAAATCTTGCACTTTTAGTCAGTCGATCCACAATTACCCAAATGTTGTCATGTCCCGATCTAGTCCTTGGTAAACCATCGATGAAATCCATCGAGACTTGCTCCCATTTCCATTCGGGAATTTCTAAGGGCTGTAACAACCCACTAGGCTTCTTTTGCTCGGCTTTAACTAGCTGGCAATTCATGCACTTGGATATAAACTTCCCAACATCTCTTTTCATCCCTTCCCAGTAGTAGGTCTGCTTCATATCTCGATACATCTTATTACCACCGGGGTGTATGGTCAGCCTTGAGTGATGACATTCTCTAAGCACTTCATCCCTCAATCCATTGACATTGGGTACAACAAGCTTTCCATTCTTTCTAAGCCATCTATCTCGATCAAGCCCATAGTTGTTCATCTCCTCATCGATTCCCATCTCTAACTTGGAGATGATTTCCAATAGATTAGGATCGTCCCTCTGACTAGAGCCGATCCGCTCAATCAAAGTGGGTCTGATCGTCAAACTTGCTAACATTTCTGGATCCAATTCGCACCTTGGTCTGAAATCAAAACTTGCGATAAACTCCAGTTGCTTCCATTCAAGGAACATAGCCCCTAAGCTGGCATGTCTTCTACTCAATGCATCAACCACCGCATTGCCCTTTCCCGGTGTGTATGCGATGTCAAAATCAAAGGAAGCTAAGAACTCTAACCATCTCTGCTGACGGAGATTTAAATCCTTCTGGGAGAATAGATACTTCAACGACTTATGATCTGTAAACAGCTCAAATCTTTCTCCCAAGAGATAGTGTCTCCACATCTTTAACGCGAACACTATCGCTGCCAATTCTAAATCATGGGTAGGGTATCTTCTCTCGTGCGGTTTCAATTGTCGACTTGCATAAGCTACAACCCTACCTCCTTGCATCAATACAACACCCAGTCCGGTACCACAGGCATCCGTGTATACCGTCATCTCTTCATCCCCCTTAGGAATGACTAACACTGGTGCGCTTGTCAACTTGTCCTTTAGGCTTTTAAATGCATTCTCGCACCTTTCATCCCAGACAAAAGCTTGATTCTTCTTGGTCAACTGGGTCAATGGTGCTGCTATCTTGGAGAAACCTTGGATAAACTTACGATAATATCCCGCTAACCCCAAGAAACTCCTTACATCTGTTGCATTCCTGGGCGTAGGCCAATCCTGTACCGTAGCCACCTTTGCTGGGTCCACGGCAATACCACTCTCTGATACAACATGGCCCAAGAACCTCACTTCCCTCTTCCAGAAGTGACACTTAGAAAACTTTGCTTTCAATTGGTGTTTCCTTAACACCTCCATCGCTACTCTTAAATGTTTCTTGTGTTCTTCCTCTGTCCTCGAATAGACCAAAATATCATCCACGAACACAAGAACAGACTTATTCAACTGATCTCTGAATACCCTATTCATAAGATCCACAAAATATGCCGGGGCATTAGTCAGTCCAAATGGCATAACCAACCATTCATAAAATCCAGACGGCGTTCGAAATGCCGTTTTAGCTATACTCTCAGCTTCCACTCTAAGCTGATGAAAACCTGTCGCGAGATCCAACTGAGAAAATACTCTTGCGCCACTCAACTGATCAAACAAATCATCTATCCGCGGTAGAGGATACTTATTCTTCCTCGTCACTTTATTCAATTCGCGGTAGTCTACACACAAACGAAGGGAACCATCCGCCTTGGTAGCAAACACAACTGGTGCTCCCCATTCAGAAACACTCCTTCTGATAAATCCCTTCCTCAAAAGATCGCTGACTTGCACCTCGAGCTCCCGCTGCTCTCTTGGTGCCATACGACGAAGTGGCATCACTATAGGTCTGGCATCTTTTACCAAATCAATACGAAACTCAATCTCTCGGTGTGGTGGAAGTCCGGTCACTTCTTCGAAAACATCCGGATACTGGCCAACCACGGGCAAACCTGACAACTCACTATGCGGAATGTCGAGGGAGTTTAGAAAACTAGCCAATACCCCCTTACTGGGTAGACCACCAAACACTATCCTCCGCCCATCATCCGCTCTAGCTGTCACCAACAAGCCCTCACAGTCTACCACCACCCCGTACCTTTGGAGCCAATCTACTCCCAAAATAATGCCAAACCCAGTAAAGCCCAAAACAAAGCAATCACAAACAAACATGCATCCATGACTCGATAGAACCACATTACGACAAATCATGCTAAGACTAGTCGAACCACCAATCGGGTTCGTCGCTACTAAAGGTCTATCGACAATCTCGGGCTCCAATCCCAACCTATCTACCAGGTCACTAGATATGAAAGAACTGGAAGCTCCGGTATTAAACAAAACTCTAACAGGAACATCGTAAACAGAAAGCATACCTTGAATGACGACATTCTTTCCCTTCTCCGCCGCAGTTGGGGCATTCGACGAAGAAGGAATAGCATTAAGGGCATATGCTTTCACCATTTGCTTTTCCTTAGGGGGCTGGGGACACTTGTCCTTGTGATGTCCCATTTGGCCACAGTTGAAGCACTTCCTATCCGCTGGCTTGGCCCGACAATTACTAGCATAATGGCCCTTCTTACCACAGCTGAAGCACTCCACATCTTGCTTATTCTTTTTCTTCTGGCCATCCTTAGCCTGATTCTGCTTTCTCTTATTCTGGGAACCACCTTTGCCTCCACCACTAGCTTGTGGCTTTGGTTCATCTGCGGATGCAACCTCAGTCTTTGGCTTAGGGTAGAGACTTTCTGACCTTAACGCTTTCCCCACAATCGATTAAAACGTCTCATCGATGTGGTTAATAAGTTTCCCCCCCAAGTACTGATCCAATCCAGTTATGAATTTCTCATTCTTTTTCTCGGCAGTATCTATAAGAGATAACCCATATTTTGACAAAGTGTCAAATTCAGCAATATACTCCGAGACAGCCCTGCCATTCTGCTTGAGCTCCAAGAATTTCTTAAACAACATTGACTTCTGAGCAGCTGGGATGAATTTCTCACTAAAGCGAGCCTTAAACTGCTCCCAAGTAATCTGATCTTCCGGAGTAGCTGCCTTTATAGCATTCCACCAATTCATTGCCCGCCCTTGCAGCTGACGGGACGCTAACTTTCTCTTCATCGCATCCTCGATACCTAAATCCTCGAAGATACGTTCGCAACTATACACCCAATCCTGAACATCCGTAGCCGACTCCGTTCCATGGAATGGCTTCCCACCAAGGCTAGTATAATCCTTATTCAGCTTGGCGAAGTCAACTCTTGGCGCCTGCACCATTGGACCACCACCATTTCCACCATTGGGAGCTGCCCTCTGCACATCTCTAAGCATCTCTCTCATGAGGTCAGTAAACATCGTCCTCATGTCAGCAGCATTCCCATTATTGGCCCCTCTACCGGTACCTCTAACATATCGGCTCATCGTCAATCTGAAAAAGGAAATGATTAACGACTCCATAGTGGTGTTAGTGCAGTACGACTCCATCCTTAAACTACTAATAGTATATATATATAGCTTTTTAAAAACCAAAGTAATCACAAATACGCTCTCTCGTATACGTATAATATCTCTCCCTGATAACTTCCCTAGGTTAACTACGCAACCTAGAGCTCTGATACCAAGTGTGACGGCCCGCCTCGCACCAGCCTGCGTTTCCTCCAAAAGTGCGCTGTACACATGCCCGACTAGCACAAGACGGTCGTCATAAGAAAGGAAAGAAGGGAATGAACTAATCAAAGAAACCTGCAGAATGTCTCACAGCACATGGAATAAAATATAATAATAACATACTTGACATAAAACAGGCGAGACAGTGCATAAGCTGATAACTAAAATCAACATCAATCATCAAAGCAGCGGAAATCCAAATACTGCTTATTACAATTTTCCAAATTTACTGTCTCTAAACAAAAGAAAGCTGAAGTAGAAGATACACCAACAATGCCCAAGCAGTGATCTTCAACAACACAGGGAGAATACTATATATATTACGTGGAAGCCTCCTGCTCGTCTCCGGATCATCTACCCGTGCATCACCAGCTAACCTGTCTCTAGTCTGCTCGTGTGAGCACCCAGAGTAATAAGAGGAGACATAAAACTCTGGGTCAGACATAAAGCCTGGTATGAGCGATAAGCATCTAAACAGAATAATAACAGGTATACTAAACCATACCTGAACCTGGACCTGCAACCAAAGAGTTAGTACCACATACCGTACAATACTCTGAGGTGCCATAATAAATAGTGTAAGAATACGGGGTGGGGGTGTGCATGTCACAGTGATAGCAAACAAATCATCCATAGCAACCATCCTCGCATCTCTCACTCAGTGCGTAAAGCGTACGGCATCTACCACTTTGGAACACTAGACAAACTGAGGTAACGACGAATCCCGACTTGTAGAAACCCTGCTGTGACCAAGCCAAACACTTGGAGTCATGACCAAACATTTCAATGACCCACTTCATTGGTCATAGCCCTTGGTTCTACCAATGCCATAATGGCCCTGAATCCGCCTTCGTACCTCCTACCATAGTGGTCCAAAACTATAGACGTCGATAACTCCTTAGCACGCGTCCCGCAGCAAAGCCCAACCATGAAGCGAACTCGTTGATTCCCATCTGAATCTTGAGCTCTAACTTTTCATTTGGACTTCCTTTGCATCTCGGGTTTGGTCGAATTGGAGTTGGTCTTCAGAAGAGTCATCACGAAGTAGTAAAAGTACACGTCTGGTTCCCCATGCTCGATTCGGTTCGGATACGTTCCCCGGTTCGGTTCGGAGTGCCACCATCCTCTGGGTTCGGGTCCTTCTCCCTCACGCGGTTCGGTTCGGAGCTCTCCCTCATGCGGTTCGGTTCGGAGTTCTCCCTCATGCGGTTCGGTTCGGAGCTCTGAAGCGGTTCGGTTCGGATACCCCATTGCTTGAGTGTCTCCGTCTCCGTCTCGTCAGCATCAGTTTGGAATATGGTATCCATGCTCCTCTTTCTTCCACTCCAGTCCTCCTTGTTCCTTCCGATCCCACGCTACGCCCCTCCGATCCGACCAGGCCTTCCTTGTTGCCTCTTCACGTCATGCTCCAGAAAGTACCACGCCCCGGTCCGGTTCGGATATGTCCGTTCCGATCCCCTACCCGATCCGATCCCCCTACCCGATCCGATCCGGTTAGATACCCTGCAGCTTTCTGCAACTTTCCAGCAACTGTTTATACGCCTCTCGACGGCGTTTTCGACCAATCTAACTATTGGAATCAATCACAAAGCATACCAAAGAGTCATAGCAACATATAACAGCAACCACAAGCAACAAACAACAATTTAAATGAATCAAAATGAATCAAAAGTGGCCAAAACCTCACCTTTTCCTATAATCCCTCTTAATCATGTTTAAGCATACGATTAGCAAAACACATCGAAATTAACCCAAATTTCTAACAGAGCCTTAAAACATTATTTTAGAATTTTAAGAATTTTTCCAGAATTTATTTACGTATAAATTCGCTAATCTTCACTAATTACCCTTAATCGCTGTAATTAGTGCAAAAACTATGCAAATCACTCACCTTGGCCACAAACAAAATTCTCAGAACTGAAACTCCTCTGATTTGGGCGAATACTGATGTCCAACAGCAGCTCTAACCTTGCTTTGGTGCTTTTTCTTCTTAATTTGATGCCTCTAAGCCTTAATCCTTGATTAGGAAGTGATTTTGGGTGTTTTGAGAGAGATTTAGAGAGTGGAGGCCATAGCTAGATCAAGAGAAATGAAAGTGGCGGCTGGAAAATGCCTAAAGAAATGTTTTCTAACCCTAATCAGCCCCTATATGCCCCTAAACCCGAAATTCCCCTTGGGCCTAGCTGCTAATCACCCGTTTAAGCCCAATTAAGCTGTTTTTAACCATCTGAAACTTGTTTCAGCCATATCTCCCAAACGGTAAGCCCGTTCGGCTAATGTGACCACTCTACGGAAAGAGAAACCATCGTCCGAAGCCAATGGAAGTGATTTTAGGTCAAAATTCATTTTAAGTCAAAAGTTATGGCCAAAACAGTGCCAACTAGGGGTAAAATGGTCATTTAAAAATCGAGAAAAATCATGAACATGGGAAATGACCCCAATAGTCGTCTCCCAAAGTTACATGACGATACGTCTTCGTATGTGAAAGAAATAAATATCCTACGATCCTATGATGCGTAGAATGCGGGTCGTTACAGATAACTAGAAAAAGAATTTTGAGTGAGAAGTTCTCACAGATAGCTATCCTAGCTCCACGGCACTTCTTAGTAGAAAATCTTCGTCGTTCTTGCCCCTTGCCACTTTCTTCGCCCGTATTCTCTACATATGTAAAAATCGAATTTTTACTTCGCTATTCAATATATAAAAATCGAATTTTTACTTCGCTATTCAATATACAAAAATCACATTTTTAATTCGAAGTTCAATATATAAAAATCACATTTTTAATTCGAAGTTCAGTATATAAAAATCACATTTTTATAATCTTCTATTTAGTAAAGGTCATATTTTTAATACTTTAAAAATATGAAAATCATATTTTTATTTCGCTATATAGATAAAAATTATATTTTTATCACGCTATTTTCTATATAAAGCTTCCGCCTTTTCAAAAATAGATCTTTCACCTTTATAAAAATATGGATTTTGCCTTTTCAAATTTAAAGACTTCGCCTTTATAAAAATATCGCCTTATCATATTTTAACATCTATATCTCATAAAGATTATATTTTTATAATTCCTACTATGCAAAGATCATATTTTTATCTTCCTGCAATATAAAAGATTATATTTTTACTACTTTAAAAATATAAAAATCATATTTTTATTATCCTCCAATATATTAAAAAAAACTAACTTTGACATTCTCACATAAACTGACCCTTTTTGTTTTATTTATTTAAAGAGTAACTACCGAAAATTAACAAAATAAATAATTAACTAAATTGAATTTAAAACTTACAGTTTAATTGGAAGGGGGGAGATGGGCTGTCGCGGTCGGAGGTGGCTCAGGCGGTGGCGAGGCTGGGTGGTCGGCGATGCATGCTGGAGGCGCTAGGGTTTGGCTTTGGGGGTTCGCGTCTTGGGGAGAAGAAGGGGGCGCGGGGGAAAATCGAGGTGCGGGGTGGGGGGGGGGGGGGGGGTCGGATGGGGTCTGATGGTCGGGGCTCGGGCGGCTACTGGTGGCGCGGTGCGTTGAGCGGTGGAGCGGCGCTCCGCTTCCCTCCTCCCCCCCCTTTTTTTATTTTTTTTTTCTTCTTTTTCATTTCTGATTTACGTTCTAACGGGAGGGGGCCAGAGTGTAAATAGAAAGGAGAGAAAGGTTTTTTTTTATTATTTAATTCAACCTAAAGTTGACTTTCACATACGACCTGTAAACGAGGTCCACCGCCTGTCGCCCATAGCGTTTCACCCCCATTCCGAACACAATGGGATATGTACCGCAAGCTGAATCGACCGTTTCGATCAGTTTCCGTTGCATTTACATTTAAATCATTATATTGAATTTTAAACGTGCATTTCAATTTACCGGGGCCACATACTAACTAGGAAAATTCCCGAAAAATATTTTCTA
The DNA here is from genome assembly GCA_030737875.1 of Allium sativum. Classification (NCBI taxonomy): domain Eukaryota; kingdom Viridiplantae; phylum Streptophyta; class Magnoliopsida; order Asparagales; family Amaryllidaceae; genus Allium; species Allium sativum. The sequence continues at coordinate 862,329,830 of CM060922.1, forward strand.
GCTTCGTATTGACGATACGGTCCTAACAAAACTAGTTTCGTCGAATTCTGAGACCGTTAGAAAAATGGCCATTTTCCAGTCGATTAAAATCAACTGAAACTGGTCAAACGCGTTTTCCTTTGCCACGCTCACATATTGATTCGAAAAATTATGAAATTTGGAATCTAGCAATAACTTAACATCACGGACCCAACAAAACTGGTTTCGTCGAAATCCGAGGTCGTTTGCAAAATGTCCATTTTTAAGGGCCTGAATTCCATAGCGACTATTCAGAATTTTCAACTGGACATATCTTTTGATTCCCGCTACGAAATCTTCGATTTTTCGGATTCGTTGGAAAGATATTATCAATTTGATCCTAATGTTTTTGGTTTCACTAAAATCCGGATTGTTTTGCACCCGGTACATTCAATTGAAGTTTGAAATCGAATTATCGAACTACCGCGTCATTTTCTATTCTATTTATAATTATATATAAATATTTATATTCTAACGACGACGTATATAATATATACGTTCGAATTCTATTCAACATAAATTTCTCGTCGATATTATTTAAAATAATTCATTTTAAATATTCAAAATTCGCTATAATCGCCAAAATAAAAATTTTAAACTGGCCCAGATTTTCGGGTTGTTACAATATCCCCCACTTAAAACTTTTCGTCCCCGAAAAGGAACAAAGTCGAAAGTGGTTTGATTATACAGCTCTACGATCAATCTGGCTTCCATTCTCCGACCTTTCAGTTTCTGAGAATTTTCAAAATCTCAAAAATTTGGCTAACACCCTAAATTTTTGAAAAATTTCGCCATAACCTCCCCTGCAATGGGAGCATCGGGGAATTTCAAATAGCTTCCCCGGTCCTTCAGATCTCAAAAAGAAAAAGAAAAAGCCAAGCGGCTAGCCAATAGGCTCATAAAATCATCATCACCCAAACAAAACAGTAAATTATGTATCAAACATGTACCTATTTGTCGGGCAAACAAATTTTATTCTCTGCTCTAGCCTCCTTGCCATGACCTGTTCAATGTAAGTAAAGGTATATGCAAGCAAACGCAACCAATTTTCAATATAATTCAATATTTGATTCAATTAGGCTAAATGGCTAAGAATTAGCAAACCAATAAACAAACAACACAATCATCAATCAATTAGTGTATTAGAGTTTCAAATTCATAATTTTGATACATATACAAAAATCATGTTTTTGATGCCAAACCACAACAATAGGCCCTATCTAATTTTGGTTCTCACACCAGTCTAATGGAAATATATAGAAATCTCACCTTCGAAACACGAAAATAAATTCTAATGATGACGCGTCAATCATTAGAATCAGGTCCGAGCGACTAGAGTGTGATTCTATATCTATCCAGTATATTGAAATTTCAAATAAACGTGGATCAGACGTATACGCAAAATATTTATATACTGGACTGTCCAAATCAATATAAATAGATAATCAAATACGAATAATTGATTTAGATTTCAAAACAAGATTTGTTTTCATTTGAAAAATATACTCTTCACACTCGTTCTAGGATACTACTGATCCTATCTCTAACGAGTCATTCTAATTGGATTTTACTAATCCAATATCTGATGAATTCTTTCGTATGGTTCTAATGTGCCTTGTTCTCTGAGCTTTGTAAACCAAAGCTCTGATACCAACTGTGAAAACCCGTAACTTCCCCGTAAAGGAAAGCGACGGATAGTTCGAGAACAAGCCACAACAGAACGCATACAGAAGAACATTTCATTGTATATTACAACAATGCATCAGATTACAAGAATATACAGAGTATAAATGAATAAATACTACACAGAATTATCAGAGATTTAAATTACATTTAAATACATCGCAGCGGAAAATAATACAATACACAACTAGAAGGAGATATACGGATACAAAGCTTTCCGGATATCGTTCCAGCTGTAAACCAGGATCCTGTGAATATAAATCTGCAAAACCAAAACTACTAGCTGCCCGTGTCAAAATAGGGGCACCCAGAGTTTAGGTTAAAACAATAAACTCCAGGTCAGTCATGTGACTGGTGTGAGAACTAAAACAGTTATTAATCTTTATTTTAAATCATTAGGTAAATCAAGGGACCACGCCGTATAACACGGAACGGGTTTCCTCCCAAGAACACCAGTGCATAAAACAACAGCGCCATGCTAAATAAAGAAAAATGAAGCTATTATAAGACCCAGGTCCCATCACACAATGCAACGCAGCCGAGGATAGGGTTTTCCCTTATAATAGCCAAACATGCTTAGTACGTTTAAAACAAATCATTTGATACTACTATAAGTGTATAGTGTATAAAACAACTTCAAATCATAAGTATCAATCATAGGCGGCATGGGTACCATATATCATGTCGCCATATATAGGTTTACAAATAAAACCGCAAATGTCACGTATTTGGAAATTGGATTTCCGTCTATGAACCGAGGCAAAAGATAGTCCTCAACCGATTCGAGACGCTCTAGCCCGCCCCTCAGGCAAGCGCGCAGGCAAGCCTTGGATCGTCAGGGCCGGTCCACCGATGTGGATTATTATGCCTGAACACTACGTCTCCTCACCCTATGGGGTGTAAGTCTGGTCCGTCAGCCGACCAGAATGCATCGGCCGAAACCGATATAACCGAGGCGCCTCGCAACAGCAACAACCACATAAGTCAAACTCGTCAGGGCGTGTAAAACCACTGACGCCACTTCTAGCTAGAAAGAAACGCAAGTCCTCCCTGAGGTCCGTCTCCCGTTTTTGGTTCATACCGGGTGCGAAACTCGCGAAGCAAACGTTACACAAAGCTACGCCACAAAGGCCTTGCTTTGATCATCACCACAAGACTTTGCTTTTCAACAGAAGCCTCGATCAATTGCCACTTAGGCATGCCACACAGGCAATTCACTCCATGCGTTTGATATCCATCAATATATAACCCCTGAGCTCGTACGTCTCAGAGAAGGGCGTTAAGCAAGAGAATAAATTCTCCGCCGCCAAACAGATATATATTTAATAGAAATCAACCCCACAGACTAAAATCCAATGTCAGACACACAGTCCATTTACAAGTCCGTTCTGGGTCTGAACGAAACCGGAGGCACCTAGTACCCCGCATATCCATCGATCTCCAAGTACGTCTGGACGATCACTAACTGTTTCCATCTTCTTGGGTGTACAGCCCAATCAAGATCATCAGTAATTACCCAAACGACGTGAAATCCTCCGGTCTTCGACCATCGTCTTCATCTTCGACTTATCGTCGTATTAGTTATTCAGAATGGGATAAACCCGGTCTTTCCGAATAACTCGCGTATATTTTAAATAAGTGTTACACAAACACAACATACGCCTCATTCCAATTCATTAGTCACTAACCGTAAATTAATCAAGAGAATAATTCCCCAAATATTAACCCCGAAGGCCGAAACCAACATCAGATCAATATCCAGAAAACCCTTCTGCTTGGCTAACCGACAGTTAGTTTCTAAATGTCACATTCATAGGGAAAGGTTCCCATTAATTTTATCCAAGATAAATTCCTTGAATTTATTCTTTATTCTATCTTTTGAATTTCGATTCAACTAGTCGGGATTAAAGAAACTTACCGAAGTAATCATTTGTTTTAATTTCCCAATCCCAACCTATTAATCCCATGAAGTAAAACTGGTAATACTTCATATCTAACACCACAGTGTTATCGGTAAATTCAATTACCATTTCACGTTCAAATCTAATTAAAGATTTAACTATCGCCTGGAGTAAAACTGGTGATACTCCATTTCGATTATTTCAATCTAATTAAAGATTCATTAAAACTCCACTTAGTTTTAATCTTTGACTGGGTTAAAGAATCAGTGTCATTTAAAACACGGTTCACGGTAAACCCAAAATCACATTCCATAAATTATCGGGTTAAAGAACAAGTGTTATTTAAAACACCATTCACGATAAACCCAAAAATCAATACCAATTCAGTTCCAATTAAATATAATTTAATTGGTACACTTCATTAAATCTAAATAAAAAGATTTAATCTTTTCTCAACTGGGTTCAAGAACAGTGTTAGTGAAGACACCATTCACGACAAACCCAAATCACATTTGATATTCAATATAAGGCTCTGAATAGAAAATATATCGGCTTATATTCAATATCAAATTCTACGATTAACAAATGTCGTATTGGAAATAACGATATAAATATATATCTTTCAAATTTCCATAACAACATCTGTATAATCATGAATTCCAACATCGAAATATTCCGAAGAAAATTTCGATTCAAATCCACTCCAATGCAATCGCTGGAAATTCTGGTTATTTTTAAAACCCCTTTCAAATTCAATTTATTTATTTAAAAATAAATAGAATTATATTTCTAGTTCAAAACTAGTTCATTTCGATAAAAATCTATTTTTTTATCTTTTCAAATATGGAGTTTTTCATCCTAAATCTTTACAAATCATTTCTTATGATTTTACACAAATTATTACTATTTTTAATAATTTTATCAAGGCCCGTACAGTCGATTTCCATCAATGGTCATCGAACTGCACTTACAGCGACCTTTTTCGAAATTGATTTGGACATATCTCCAAATTCAACCGTTAGATTTCTAATTTCTAATATTCGTTAGAAAGCTCTTTTCGATACGAACCCAACGGTTCCGGTTTCAGGAGAATCCGACGGTCGGATCTCCCGTAATGTTCGTATGAAATAAATGGTCGAAATTTACGAACTGTCGCGGCGCGGCGCGTTCTATTCAGGCCATTATATAATATATATAATATATATTTCGTCGATTTCTATTTAAAACGAATTATATAAATAGTTTTAAATTCGTTTCAAAAGCAATTTCAACTTCCATTTCAATTCAAATCAAAATTGAATTCTTCTTTATAAATTCGTTTTAAAATTCATTTCTATTCAATTCAAATTTCAATTCAATTTGAATTCATTTCAATTCGCTTTCAATTCAATTTGAAATCATTTTCAATTCAATTCATTTCGAAATCGTTTTCAATTCAATTCATTTCGAAATCGTTTTCAATTCAATTCATTTCGAAATCGTTTTCAATTCAATTCATTTCGAAATCGTTTTCAATTCAATTCATTTCGAAATCGTTTTCAATTCAATTCATTTCGAAATCGTTTTCAATTCAATTCATTTCGAAATCGTTTTCAATTCAATTCATTTCGAAATCGTTTTCAATTCAATTCATTTCGAAATCGTTTTCAATTCAATTCATTTCGAAATCGTTTTCAATTCAATTCATTTCGAAATCGTTTTCAATTCAATTCATTTCGAAATCGTTTTCAATTCAATTCATTTCGAAATCGTTTTCAATTCAATTCATTTCGAAATCGTTAAAAATCGATATAAATATCGTTCACGTCAAAATGGCGTCTATCTAATCAACACGGCTTCATAAATTTCTATTTTTCAAATATTCTATTTCAAATATTTCTTTTTTTTTTCAAAATAGTTGTTATTATCAAAATATTTCGTTCAACACATGACCAATCTCAATGGATGAGTACTGTCAACACATGAACTTTTATTTTATATCGATAAAGATGTAAATTTTAATATTAAAATATTTCGTTCAACACATGACCAATCTCAATGGATGAGTACTGTCAACACATGAACTTTTATTTTATATCGATAAAGATGTAAATTTTAATATTAAAATATTTCGTTCAACACATGACCAATCTCAATGGATGAGTACTGTCAACACATGAACTTTTATTTTATATTATTCTTTGTTTTTCAAATTGGAATGAGGCCCAATCAATTACCATATAAAATTAATTATATGGATTTTCATACAACACATGTATATAATAGCATTGAAAATAATCAACCTTCAACCAAAGTGCACTACACTGTATAAGCATCAAATATAGATATCTAACGCTTATAACAACCTGTCAATCAATCGATCGACATATTTAATCAATTAGGATGAGTGAACTTCATATTTCATCCCAACACCCGTGTGGGGTTTCAAACAATCAAACAAATATTTTATTCGTGCAGTTGGGCAATGTGTAAAATTTATCGACCCAATCAATGTCCTTCAAATAGGTGTACATAAACAAACCGTCTGGTTTGTAAGTGAATATTTTATTTATTCACATTCACGTTAAAAATTATATTTTTAACGATAAAACATTTTATTCCAACATATGAATTTCTATTCAGTTCATTATTTAAATAAAATGATATTTTCATTTTTTTCTAACATATTTTAGAAAATTTCGGAGGCATAACGGCACGATACTAGAAACGGGACAAGGCCTAGCCTTATCCCCGGTCTAGTGAAGGCCCACGCCATTCACACATCAATCAAAATCACCAAACAACCAAATTCAAATCAAATATCATCTTACTAATTTGTGCAACCAAAACAAACAAGTCCATGGTCTGTGGACGATTGTGTCGGGTGCTACTAAGCACCGTCTGCATCCTAGTATATATATATAACTAGAAAAAGAATTTTGAGTGAGAAGTTCTCACAGATAGCTATCCTAGCTCCACGGCACTTCTTAGTAGAAAATCTTCGTCGTTCTTGCCCCTTGCCACTTTCTTCGCCCGTATTCTCTACATATGTAAAAATCGAATTTTTACTTCGCTATTCAATATATAAAAATCGAATTTTTACTTCGCTATTCAATATATAAAAATCACATTTTTAATTCGAAGTTCAATATATAAAAATCACATTTTTAATTCGAAGTTCAATATATAAAAATCACATTTTTATAATCTTCTATTTAGTAAAGGTCATATTTTTAATACTTTAAAAATATGAAAATCATATTTTTATTTCGCTATATAGATAAAAATTATATTTTTATCACGCTATTTTCTATATAAAGCTTCCGCCTTTTCAAAAATAGATCTTTCACCTTTATAAAAATATGGATTTTGCCTTTTCAAATTTAAAGACTTCGCCTTTATAAAAATATCGCCTTATCATATTTTAACATCTATATCTCATAAAGATTATATTTTTATAATTCCTACTATGCAAAGATCATATTTTTATCTTCCTGCAATATAAAAGATTATATTTTTACTACTTTAAAAATATAAAAATCATATTTTTATTATCCTCCTATATATTAAAAAAACTAACTTTGACATTCTCACATAAACTGACCCTTTTTGTTTTATTTATTTAAAGAGTAACTACCGAAAATTAACAAAATAAATAATTAACTAAATTGAATTTAAAACTTACAGTTTAATTGGAAGGGGGGAGATGGGCTGTCGCTGTCGGAGGTGGCTCAGGCGGTGGCGAGGCTGGGTGGTCGGCGATGCAAGCTGGAGGCGCTAGGGTTTGGCTTTGGGGGTTCGCGTCTTGGGGAGAAGAAGGGGCGCGGGGGAAAATCGAGGTGCTGGGGGGGTCGGATGGGGTCTGATGGTCGGGGCTCGGGCGGCTACTGGTGGCGCGGTGCGTTGAGCGGTGGAGCGGCGCTCCGCTTCCCTCCTCCCCCCTTTTTTTTTTATTTTTTTTCTTCTTTTTCATTTTTGATTTACGTTCTAACGGGAGGGGGCCAGAGTGTAAATAGAAAGGAGAGAAAGGTTTTTGTTTTTTTTATTATTATTTAATTATTTAATTCAACCTAAAGTTGACTTTCACATACGACCTCTAAACGAGGTCCACCGCCTGTCGCCCATAGCGTTTCACCCCCATTCCGAACACAATGGGATATGTACCGCAAGCTGAATCGACCGTTTCGATCAGTTTCCGTTGCATTTACATTTAAATCATTATATTGAATTTTAAACGTGCATTTCAATTTACCGGGGCCACATACTAACTAGGAAAATTCCCGAAAAATATTTTCTAGCTTCGTATTGACGATACGGTCCTAACAAAACTAGTTTCGTCGAATTCTGAGACCGTTAGAAAAATGGCCATTTTCCAGTCGATTAAAATCAACTGAAACTGGTCAAACGCGTTTTCCTTTGCCACGCTCACATATTGATTCGAAAAATTATGAAATTTGGAATCTAGCAATAACTTAACATCACGGACCCAACAAAACTGGTTTCGTCGAAATCCGAGGTCGTTTGCAAAATGTCCATTTTTAAGGGCCTGAATTCCATAGCGACTATTCAGAATTTTCAACTGGACATATCTTTTGATTCCCGCTATGAAATCTTCGATTTTTCGGATTCGTTGGAAAGATATTATCAATTTGATCCTAATGTTTTTGGTTTCACTAAAATCCGGATTGTTTTGCACCCGGTACATTCAATTGAAGTTTGAAATCGAATTATCGAACTACCGCGCCATTTTCTATTCTATTTATAATTATATATAAATATTTATATTCTAACGACGACGTATATAATATATACGTTCGAATTCTATTCAACATAAATTTCTCGTCGATATTATTTAAAATAATTCATTTTAAATATTCAAAATTCGCTATAATCGCCAAAATAAAAATTTTAAACTGGCCCAGATTTTCGGGTTGTTACACTAATTGTCACCCATACTATCAAATTATTGCTTAATGAATAATTTTTTGTTATCACAGTCTACTCGATCATTGTTTCATATTCAGTTTATGCAGGCAATGGTGCTATCAAATCCACTTCCATGGGTGCATTTATAATTGTAAGCATGTTGTGATTAAGTACAGGCCCAACAAGGCGTGCATGCATGCTTGCATATTATATCAATACCTTTTTAATATTCATCTTCAACATCTAAATACTTGCATAGTTACTTCAAGTCGTTCCTTTTGAAACATGTTTGATGATTGTTTTTTTTCGTTATTACTTACTTACATTTATCTATTCAATCGATATAGATTTAGTCATTGTCCATTTTCTCATTGAAAACATTTGTTAGCACTAGTAGATAAACAATGTATTCCAACACCGGTTTTTCAATGGTCGCCAACGGATGTAAACTAGCCAATGGAAAATGATGAAATTATAGCCGTTGGCGGCCGTTAGTAATCGTTGGAAATTTTCGGGATATTTTCTGCAGTAGCAAGCCGAAGCTTCACTCTTCCCCAATCCACTGATTTGTTTCTTCTTTCCACCATTTTTGCGCCTTCAAACTTCTGCCACCACCACTACCACCAACCCAGACACCTCTGACGCCATGTAGGAGCATCTCCAGCTTGTCTCCACCCTTCTTGCTCTCCAATTTGGTAATTTCTCTAAACCTAATTTTTAGGTTTGAATTGATTTAGGGTTTAATTTGAAGTTTGATTGATTCCTAGTTGTTATTATATGTCTATTACACCATCTTACTCCCTAACTGCTATTATTATCACCATAATGATCAAATTGTTAGCAATTTCATTTTTTTATTTTGTATATTGTGTTTGTTTATGTAGCTTTGGTTAGTACTGAATGTTATGTGTGTGATAGAGTTTTCTAATAATATAATTTATGCAAGCACGAAGTATATTTTATGTTGAGTGATCGTAGTTTTGGATAATTTGTGCAAACATGAGTTTTGTGCTTATGAGAAATGATTTGGTGTATAAAGAGTTTTAATAGGAATCGTCGTAGTTAGAATTCAATAAATTGTGAAAATATATAATTTAGTGCATATGTAATAAAACAGTAAAATATAAATTATATATTTAAATTTAATATAGACAAATATTTAAACCCTTAGATATTATTTGGCCCGGTGTGACAAGTGTTGTATATGATTGTTATATGGATATTCATTTCTCTACAAAACTAACATCTCTATTCATCTGATACATCATTTGTCGGATTTTTCCCTATATTGGATAAGTTACAAATACTATAAAGTAATTATATTTCGTAGATCATATCAATTTAAGCGGTTTACAAATTTTCAATGGCATTTCATTTACGTTCCTTGTGTACACGCACGTGTGTACGATACAAGGAACACGGGGGAAATGCTACCGAATTTTTTTGAAATCATTTAAAATGATATGATTTACGAAATATAATTACTATTGTGTTTGTAATGGGAAATAGGATGACCGACCATCAAAGAAGACACATAAGTGTCAACGAACCAATAATTATTTATATAAAATAAAGTTTGTAAAAAAAAATATAAAATTTAGTACATGTTTACTGAATCATAAATAAAATTTAAACAACATATAAAATTAAAGATTTTTTGCTTCATCATAGGTTTTAAAGTAGAAAAAATGGTCAATTACTTTATTGATCAGAGCTGGATGTATCGAAGAAGGCAAATTAGTGTTGCAATAAGCGAACATTTTCAAAATGGGGTACAAGTGTTCATCGAATTTGCTTTGAGTAATATTATAAACAATACAGAAATTCGTTGTTCATGTAGTACGAGCAAATTATTGAACTATTTAACATCGAATATGGTTAAGGTTCGTTAGTGCCAATACGGTTTTCTACCTAATTATTTGTTATGGGATCGGTATGGAGAAATTGTAATGTCGAATAATCAAGAACAGTCAATAAAGGTTAATAGTGATGAAGTTAGAATCTCATAGGAAATATGGTCGAAGTTGTTGCACGATCAATGTTTCCTACCATTGAAATTAGTAACGACGATGTTAACGTCAAAGAGGAACCAAATATTGAAGCTAAAAAAATGTATGATTTATTGAACCATGCTAAAAAAAACCTTTGGGATGGATGTAAAAGCGACACTCAATTATTGGTAACTGCAGAATATATTGCATTGAAACCAGAATACAACCTTACGAAAGATGGATTTACAACAGTAGTTCAAGTTGCTAAACGCCATCTCTCATCCGATAATTTAATGTGCAAAAATTATTATGAAGTGAAAAAACTTATGTTATCTTTCATTTTGCCGTATCAGTAATTAGATACATGTTTAAAGGGTTGCATGCTGTATTGAAAAAAAGACATCAATCTTAGAAATTGTAAATTATGTAATCAAGAAAGATACAGCCAAGGAAAAAGAAGGGAAAAGAAGTTCCGTACAAGCGTATGCATTATTTACCCATCACCCCTAGACTTCAAATATTATATGCGTCATCTGTAACAGCGCATCATATGAGATGGCATAGCGTGAGAACACCTCGAGAAGTGACACGACCCGAACTTCCCCGTGAGGGAAAGAGCGGATAGCGTTGAGTATAAGACAAAATAGAACGCATACAAAAGAACATTTCACTGTATATCACAACAATGCATCAGATTACAAGAATATACAGAGTATAAACAAATAAATATTACACAGAAATATCAGAGATTTAAATTACATTTAAATACATCGCAGCGGAAAATAATACAATACACAACTAGAGGAGATATACGGATACAAAGCTTTCCGGATACCATTCCAGCTGTAAACCAGGATCCTGTGAATATAAATCTGCAAAACCAAAACTACTACCTGCCCGTGTCAAAATAGGGGCACCTAGAGTTTAGGTTAAAACAATAAACTCCAGGTCAGTCATGTGACTGGTGTGAGAACTAAAACAGTTATTAATCTTTATTTTTAAAGTTAGGTAAATCAAGGGACCACGCCGTATAACACGGAACGGGTTTCCTCCCAAGAATACCAGTGCATAAAACAAATAGCGCAATGCTAAATAAAGAAAAATGAAGCTGTTATAAGACCCAGGTCCTATCACACAATGCAACGCAAGCCGGGGGATAGGGTTTTCCCTTATAACAGACAAAGAATGCTTGATACGTTTTAAAACAAATCATTTGATACTATAATAAGTGCATAGTGTATAAATCAACTTCAAATCATAAGTATCAATCATAGGCGACATTAGCGTCCCATGCCACTATGTCGCCATATATAGGTTTACAAATAAAACCGCAAAGTCACGTATTTGGAAATTGGGTTTCCGTCATGAACCAAGGCAAAAGATAGTCCTTACCGAATTCGAGACTGCCTAGCCCGAGTCTCAGGATCAGAACGCATCGACCCTTGGAGCGACAGGGCCGGTCCACACGGAGTGGATTAAAAATGCCTGAGCACTACGTTTCGTCCCCCTTTGGGGCGTAAGCGAGCCAACAAGTGACTCCATCGGACCCGGATCGTCCGATCTAACCGAGGCGCCTCGCAACAGCAACAACCACATAAGTCAAACTCGTCAGGGCGTGTAAAACCACTGACGCCACTTTTAGCTAGGAGGAAACGTAGGCCCTCCCTGAGGTCCTTTCTCCCGTTTCTGGTTCATACCGGGGTGTGAGGCTCGCGATTCAACGTTACACAAAGCTATGCCACAAAGGCTGTGCTTTGATCATCAACCACAAGACTTTGCTTTTCAACAGAAGCCTTGATCATTTGCCACTTAGGCATGCCACATAGGCAATTCACTCCATGCGTTTGATATCCATCAATATATAACCCCTGAGCTCGTACGTCTCAGAGAAGGGCGTTAAGCAAGAGAATAAATTCTCCGCCGCCAAACAGATATATATTTAATAGAGATCAATCATACGGACTAAAATCCAATGTCAGACACACAGTCCATTTACAAGTCCGTTCTGGGTCTGAACGAAACCGGAGGCACCTAGTACCCCGCATATCCATCGATCTCCAAGTACGTCTGGACGATCGCCAACTATTTCCATCTTCTTGGGTGTACAGCCCAATCAAGATCATCAGTAATCACCCAAATGACGTGAAGACTTCTGGTCCTCGACCACCGTCTTCATCTTCGACTTATCGTCGTATCAGTTATTCAGAATGGGATGAACCCGGTCTTCTCGAATAACTCGCGTATATTTTAAATAAGTGTTACGCAAACACAACATACGCCTCATTCCAATTCATCAGTCACTAACCGTAAATTAATCAAGAGAATAATTCCCCAAATATTAACCCCGAAGGCCGAAACCAACATCAGATCAATATACAGAAAACCATTCTGCTTGGCTAACCGACAGTTAGTTTCTAAATTTCACATTCATAGGGAAAGGTTCCCATTAATTTTATCCAAGATAAATTCTTTATATTTATTCTTTAATCTATCCTTTTGAATTTCGATTCAACTAGTCGGGATTAACGACACTTACCGAAGTAATCATTTGTTTTAATTTCCCAATCCCAACCTATTTATCCCATGAAGTAAAACTGGTAATACTTCATATCTAACTCCACGGTGTTATCGGTAAATTCAATTACCATTTCACGTTCAAATCTAATTAAAGATTTAACTATCGCCTGGAGCAAAACTGGTGATACTCCATTCTCGATTATTTCAATCTAATTTAAGATTCATTAAAACTCCACTTAGTTTTAATCGTTAACTGGGTTAAAGAATCCGTTTCATTTACAACACGGTTCACGATAAACCCAAAGTCACATTCCATTGATTATCGGGTTAAAGAACGAGTGTTATTTAAAACACGGTCCACGATAAACCCAAAAATCAATATCAATTTAATTCCAATTAAATATTATTTAATTGGTACACTTCATTAAATCTAAATAAAAAGATTTAATCTTTTCTCAACTGGGTTCAAGAACAGCGTTAGTGAAGACACCATTCACGACAAACCCAAATCACATTTGATATTCAATACAAGGCTCTGAATAGAAAATATATCGGCTTATATTCAATATCAAATTCTACGATTAACAAATGTCGTATTGGAAATAACGATATAAATATATATCTTTCAAATTTCCATAACAACACCTGTATAATCACGAATTCCAACATCGAAATATTCCGAAGACAATTTCGATTCAAATCCATTCCAATGCAATCATTGGAAATTCTGGTTATTTTCAAAACCATTTTAAATTCAATTTATTTATTTAAAAATAAATATAGTTATAATTCTAGTTCAAACTAGTTCATTTTGATAAAAATCTATTTTTATCTTTTCAAGTATGGAGTTTTTCATCCCAATTCTTTCTAAATCATTTCTTATGATTTCACACAAATTATTACTATTTTTAATAATTTTATCAAGGCCCGTACAGTCGATTTCCATCAACGGCCATCGAACTGCACTTACAGCGACCTTTTTCAAATTTGATTTGGACATAATTCCAAATCCAACCATTAGATTTCTAATTACTAATATTCGTTAGAAAGCTCTTTTCGATACGAACCCAACGGTTCCGGTTTTAGGAGAATCCGACGGTCGGATCTCCCGTAATGTCCGCTTGAAATAAATGGTCGAAATTCACGAACTGCCGCGGCGCGGCGCGTTCTATTCAGGCCATTATATTATATATACAATATATATTTCGTCGATTTCTATTTAAAATGAATTATATAAATAGTTTTAAATTCGTTTCAAAAGCAATTTCAACTTCCATTTCAATTCAAATCAAAATTGAATTCTTCTTTATAAATTCGTTTTAAAATTCATTTCTATTCAATTCAAATTTCAATTCAATTTGAATTCATTTCAATTCGCTTTCAATTCAATTCGAATTCGTTTTCAATTTAATTCAATTCCAAAGTCGTTTTCTATTCGATTCAATTCAAATTGGTTTTCTATTCAATTCATTTCGAAATCGTTTTCATTTCAATTCATTTCGAAATAGTTTTATATTCCATTCATTTCGAAATCGTTTTATATTTAATTCATTTCGAAATCGTTTTATATTCAATTCATTTCGAAATCGTTTTATATTCAATTCATTTCGAAATCGTTTTATATTCAATTCATTTCGAAATCGTTTTATATTCAATTCATTTCGAAATCGTTTTATATTCAATTCATTTCGAAATCGTTTTATATTCAATTCATTTCGAAATCGTTTTATATTCAATTCATTTTGAAATCGTTTTATATTCAATTCATTTCGAAATCGTTTTATATTCAATTCATTTCAAAATCGTTTTATATTCAATTCATTTCAAAATCGTTTTATATTCAATTCATTTCGAAATCGTTTTATATTCAATTCATTTCGAAATCGTTTTATATTCAATTCAAATTTGTTTTAAATTCAAAAACCGAATATAATCGATATAAATATCGTTCACGTCAAAATAGCGCATCACTAATCAACACGGCTTTATATATTTCTATTTTCAAATATTTCTATTTTAAAACTGGAATGAGGCCCAATCAATTACCATATAATGTAAATTATATGGATTTTCTACAACACATGTATATATCAACAACGATGAATAATCAACCATCATCCAAAGTGCATTCTACACTGTATAAGCATCAAATATAAATATTCAACGCTTATAACAGCCTGTCAATCTATCGATCGACATACAACTAAACAATCGGGATTAGTGTACGTCAAATATCATCCCAATACCCGTGTGGGGTTTCAAGCAATCAAACACAGCTTTTTATTTTTGCAGTTGGGCGATGTGTAAAATTTATCGTCCCAATCAATGTCCTTCAAATAGGTGTACATAAACAAGCCGTCCGGTTTGTAAATGAATATTTTATTTTATTCACTTCACGTTAAAATTTATATTTTTAACGATAAAAACATTTTATTCAACCTATGAATTTTCTATTCGGTTCATTTATTAAATAAAATGCTATTTTTATTTTTTTAACTTATTTTAGAAAATTTCGGCGGCATAACGGCACGATACTAGAAACGGGACAAGGCCTAGCCTTATCCCTGGTCTGGTGAAGGCCCACGCCATTCACACATCAACCAATCCATTCCATTTCACCAAACAACTCAAATTTCAATCAAATAATCTAACTAATTTTTGCAATCAAACAAACATGTCCATGGTCTGTGGACGATTGTGTCGGGTGCTACTAAGCACCGTCTGCATCCTAGTATATATATATAACTAGAAAAGAAATTGAAGAGTGAGAAATTCTCACCAAAAGCTATCCAATACCACGACTCTTCATTTATAGAAATCTTCATCGATCTCGCCTTTTGTCGCTTTCGTTGCCCGTATTCACTACATATGTAAAAATCGAATTTTTACTTCGATGTTCAATATATAAAAATCATATTTTTACTTCGATGTTCAATATATAAAAATCACATTTTTACTTCGATGTTCAATATATAAAAATCACATTTTTACTTCGATGTTCAATATATAAAAATCACATTTTTACTTCGATGTTCAATATATAAAAATCACATTTTTACTTCGATGTTCAATATATAAAAATCATATTTTTACTTCGATGTTCAATATATAAAAATCACATTTTTACTTCGATGTTCAATATATAAAAATCATATTTTTACTTCGATGTTCAATATATAAAAATCACATTTTTACTTCGATGTTCAATATATAAAAATCATTTTTTTTCTTCGTTGTTCAATATATAAAAATCACATTTTTACTTCGATGTACAATATATAAAAATCACATTTTTACTTCGATGTTCAATATATAAAAAACACATTTTTACTTCGATGTTCAATATATAAAAATCATATTTTTACTTCGATGTTCAATATATAAAAATCACATTTTTACTTCGATGTTCAGTATATAAAAATCATATTTTTACTTCGATGTTCAATATATAAAAATCACATTTTTACTTCGATGTTCAATATATAAAAATCATATTTTTACTTCGATGTTCAATATATAAAAATCACATTTTTACTTCGATGTTCAATATATAAAAATCATATTTTTACTTCGATGTTCAATATATAAAAATCACATTTTTACTTCGATGTTCAATATATAAAAATCATTTTTTTTCTCGATGTTCAATATATAAAAATCACATTTTTACTTCGATGTTCAATATATAAAAATCACATTTTTACTTCGATGTTCAATATATAAAAATCACATTTTTGCTTCGATGTTCAATATATAAAAATCACATTTTTACTTCGATGTTCAATATATAAAAATCACATTTTTACTTCGATGTTCAATATATACAAATCATATTTTTACTTCGATGTTCAATATATAAAAATCATATTTTTACTTCGATGTTTAATATATAAAAATCACATTTTTACTTCGATGTTCAATATATAAAAATCACATTTTTACTTCGATGTTCAATATATAAAAATCACATTTTTACTTCGATGTTCAATATATAAAAATCACATTTTTACTTCGATGTTCAATATATAAAAATCACATTTTTACTTTGATGTTCAATATATAAAAATCATTTTTTTTTCTTCGATGTTCAATATATAAAAATCACATTTTTACTTCGATGTTCAATATATAAAAATCACATTTTTGGTTTGAAATCAAGAGGAGGGAGGTGAAGCAGTGGCTGACCGGAGGGAAGAGGGTGTCGGGATCATCGGAGGTGGGGTCAGATGGCCGAGGAGGCGAGCTGGGGCGCGGCAGGCTTAGGGCAGCGGGGTTCGTCAGTTTCGATTTGGCTAAAGGGGATTGGGCTCGTGCGTTCGATTGAGAGGGAGGAGCGGTTTCAGGAGAGAGGATGAGATAGGGGATGCGGAGGCGAGGGGGGTGGGTTTGGCGCCGGCGGCGACGCCACCTGGGGGGGAGCGAGGGTGGTTTCGATTTTTTTTTTTAGGTTTTTTTTTCGAACGAATGAAAATAAAAAGGGGGGGCCAGAACGATTTTAAGGAGGAGGGAGGTTTTTATTTTATTATTATATTATTTTATTTCTCACTAAAAAGCAACTTTATTTTCTACCTCTAAACGAGGCCCACCGCCTGTCGCCCATAGCGTTTTACCCCCATTCTGTACACAATGGGATATGTAATGCAGGCTGATTCGATCGTTTCGAACAGTTTCCGTTAAATTTACATTTAAATCACTATATCGAATTTTAAACGTACATTTCAAATTACCGGGGTCACATACTAACTAGAAAAATTCCAGAAAAATATTTTCTAGCTTCGTATTGACGATACGGTCCTAACAAAACTAGTTTCGTTGAATTCTGAGACCGTTTGAAAAATGACCAATTTCCAATCGATTAAAATCAACTAAAACTGGTCAAACGCGTTTTCCTTTGCCACGCTCACATATTGATTCGAAAAATTATGAAATTTGGAATCTAGCAATAATTTGACGCTGCGGATCCAACAAAACTGGTTTCGTCGAAATCCGAGATCATTTGCAAAATTCCCATTTTTAAGGGCCTGAATTCCATAGTGACTATTCAGAATTTTCAACTGGACATATCTTTTGATCCCCGCTATGAAATTTTGATTTTTCGGATTCGTTGGAAAGATATTATCAATTAGATCCTAATGTTTTTGGTTTCACTAAAATCCGGATTGTTTTGCACCCGATACATTCAATTGAAGTTTGAAATCGAATTACCGCACCATTTTCAATTCTAATTATAATTATAAATAATTATTTATATTCTAACGACGATCTATATAATATATACGTTTGAATTATATTCAAAATAAATTTCTCGTCGATATTATTTAAAATAATTCATTTTAAATAATCAAAATTCGCTAAAATTGCCAAAATAAAAATTTTAAACTGGCCCATATTTTCGGGTTGTTACAATCTCCCCCACTTAAAACTTTTTGTCCCCGAAAAGGAACAAAGTCGAAAGTGGTTTGATCAGTCAACTCTACGTTCGATCCGGCTTCCATTCTCCAACTTTTCAGTTTCTGATAATTTTCAAATTCTTCAAAAATTTGGCTAACACCCTAAATTTTCGAAAATTTCGCCATAACCTCCCCTGCACCGGGAGCCAAAGGAAAATCCCGAAATTGCCATACAGGCCTTCTGATCTCAAAAAGAAAAAGAAAAAGCCAAGCGGCTAGCCAATAGGCTCATAAAATCATCATCACCCAAACAAAACAGTAAATTATGTAGTAAACATGTACCTATTTGTCGGGCAAACAAATTTTATTCTTCAGCTCTAGCCTCCTTGCTATGACCTGTTCAATGTAAGTACAAGTATATGCAAGCAAATGCGACCAATTTTCAATATAACTCAATATTTGGTTCAATTAGGCATAATGGTTAAAAATTAGCAAACAAATAAACAAACAACACAAACATCAATCAATTAGTGAATTAGAATTTCAAATCCATAAATTTGATATATATACTGAAAATCTTGTTTTTGATGCCACTTACAACAATGTGTTCTAGCTATATATGTTTTGGTTCTCACACCTGTCTAATGGAAATATATAGAAATCACACCTTCGTCACTCGAAATAAATGCTGATGATGTTTCGGACCACCATCAGAACATTGTCGGGCTACTAGAGTGCGGTTCTATATCTACCCGGTATATTAAAACTTCGAATATACGTTCATGACGCGTATATGCAAAATCTTTATATATCGGATTGTCCATATTCAAAATAAATATTCAAATACGTGTAAAACGATTTAAATTTCAAAACAAAATTGTTTTCATTTGAAAAATATACTCTTCACACTCGTTCTAGGATACTACTGATCCTATCTCTAACGAGTCATTCTAATTGGATATTATTAATCCAATATCTGATGATTTCTTTCGTATGGTTCTAATGTGTCTTGTTCTCGAGCTCTGTAAACCAAAGCTCTGATACCAAACTGACACGACCTGAACTTCCCCGTGAGGGAAAGAGCGGATAGCGTTGAGTACAAGACAAAATAGAACGCATACAAAAGAACATTTCACTGTATATCACAACAATGCATCAGATTACAAGAATATACAGAGTATAAACAAATAAATATTACACAGAAATATCAGAGATTTAAATTACATTTAAATACATCGCAGCGGAAAATAATACAATACACAACTAGAAGAGATATACGGATACAAAGCTTTCCGGATACCATTCCAGCTGTAAACCAGGATCCTGTGAATATAAATCTGCAAAACCAAAACTACTACCTGCCCGTGTCAAAATAGGGGCACCCAGAGTTTAGGTTAAAACAATAAACTCCAGGTCAGTCATGTGACTGGTGTGAGAACTAAAACAGTTATTAATCTTTATTTTTAAAGTTAGGTAAATCAAGGGACCACGCCGTATAACACGGAACGGGTTTCCTCCCAAGAATACCAGTACATAAAACAAATAGCGCAATGCTAAATAAAGAAAAATGAAGCTGTTATAAGACCCAGGTCCTATGACACAATGCAACGCAAGCCGGGGGATAGGGTTTTCCCTTATAACAGCCAAAGAATGCTTGATACGTTTTAAAACAAATCATTTGATACTATAATAAGTGCATAGTGTATAAATCAACTTCAAATCATAAGTATCAATCATAGGCGACATGAGCGTCCCATGCCACTAGGTCGCCATATATAGGTTTACAAATAAAACCGCAAAGTCACGTATTTGGAAATTGGGTTTCCGTCATGAACCAAGGCAAAAGATAGTCCTTACCAAATTCGAGACTGCCTAGCCCGAGTCTCAGGATCAGAACGCATCGATCCTTGGAGCGACAGGGCCGGTCCACACGGAGTGGATTAAAAATGCATGAGCACTACGTTTCGTCGCCCTTTGGGGCGTAAGCGAGCCAATAAGTGACTCCATCGGACCCGGATCGTCCGATCTAACCGAGGCGCCTCGCAACAGCAACAACCACATAAGTCAAACTCGTCAGGGCCTGTAAAACCACTGACGCCACTTTTAGCTAGGAGGAAACGTAGGCCCTCCCTGAGGTCCTTTCTCCCGTTTCTGGTTCATACCGGGGTGTGAGGCTCGCGATTCAACGTTACACAAAGCTATGCCACAAAGGCTGTGCTTTGATCATCAACCACAAGATATTGCTTTTCAACAGAAGCCTTGATCATTTGCCACTTAGGCATGCCACATAGGCAATTCACTCCATGCGTTTTATATCCATCAATATATAACCCCTGAGCTCGTACGTCTCAGAGAAGGGCGTTAAGCAAGAGAATAAATTCTCCGCCGCCAAACAGATATATATTTAATAGAGATCAATCACACGGACTAAAATCCAATGTCAGACACACAGTCCATTTACAAGTCCGTTCTGGGTCTGAACGAAACCGGAGGCACCTAGTACCCCGCATATCCATCGATCTCCAAGTACGTCTGGACGATCACCAACTGTTTCCATCTTCTTGGGTGTACAGCCCAATCAAGATCATCAATAATCACCCAAACGACGTGAAGACTTCTGGTCTTCGACCACCGTCTTCATCTTCGACTTATCGTCGTATCAGTTATTCAGAATGGGATAAACCCGGTCTTCCCGAATAACTCGCGTATATTTTAAATAAGTGTTACGCAAACACAACATACGCCTCATTCCAATTCATCAGTCACTAACCGTAAATTAATCAAGAGAATAATTCCCCAAATATTAACCTCGAAGGCCGAAACCAACATCAGATCAATATCCAGAAAACCATTCTGCTTTGCTAACCGACAGTTAGTTTCTAAATTTCACATTCATAGGGAAAGGTACCATTAATTTTATCCAAGATAAATTCTTTATATTTATTCTTTAATCTATCCTTTTGAATTTCGATTCAACTACTCGGGATTAACGACACTTACCGAAGTAATCATTTGTTTTAATTTCCCAATCCCAACCTATTTATCCCATGAAGTAAAACTGGTAATACTTCATATCTAACACCACGGTGTTATCGGTAAATTCAATTACCATTTCACGTTCAAATCTAATTAAAGATTTAACTATCGCCTGGAGCAAAACTGGTGATACTCCATTCTCGATTATTTCAATCTAATTTAAGATTCATTAAAACTCCACTTAGTTTTAATCGTTAACTTGGTTAAAGAATCCGTGTCATTTACAACACGGTTCACGATAAACCCAAAGTCACATTCCATTGATTATCGGGTTAAAGAACGAGTGTTATTTAAAACACGGTCCACGATAAACCCAAAAATCAATATCAATTTAATTCCAATTAAATATTATTTAATTGGTACACTTCATTAAATCTAAATAAAAAGATTTAATCTTTTCTCAACTGGGTTCAAGAACAGTGTTAGTGAAGACACCATTCACGACAAACCCAAATCACATTTGATATTCAATACAAGGCTCTGAATAGAAAATATATCGGCTTATATTCAATATCAAATTCCACGATTAACAAATGTCGTATTGGAAATAACGATATAAATATATATCTTTCAAATTTCCATAACAACATCTGTATAATCGCGAATTCCAACATCGAAATATTCCGAAGACAATTTCGATTCAAATCCATTCCAATGCAATCATTGGAAATTCTGGTTATTTTCAAAACCATTTTAAATTCAATTTATTTATTTAAAAATAAATAGAGTTATAATTCTAGTTCAAACTAGTTCATTTTGATAAAAATCTATTTTTATCTTTTCAAGTATGGAGTTTTTCATCCCAATTCTTTCTAAATCATTTCTTATGATTTTATACAAATTATTACTATTTTTAATAATTTTATCAAGGCCCGTACAGTCGATTTCCATCAACGGCCATCGAACTGCACTTACAGCGACCTTTTTCAAATTTGATTTGGACATAATTCCAAATCCAACCGTTAGATTTCTAATTTCTAATATTCGTTAGAAAGCTCTTTTCGATACGAACCCAACGGTTCCGGTTTTAGGAGAATCCGACGGTCGGATCTCCCGTAATGTCCGCTTGAAATAAATGGTCGAAATTCACGAACTGCCGCGGCGTGGCGCGTTCTATTCAGGCCATTATATTATATATATAATATATATTTCATCGATTTCTATTTAAAATGAATTATATAAATAGTTTTAAATTCGTTTCAAAAGCAATTTCAACTTCCATTTCAATTCAAATCAAAATTGAATTCTTCTTTATAAATTCGTTTTAAAATTCATTTCTATTCATTTCAAATTTCAATTCAATTTGAATTCATTTCAATTCGCTTTCAATTCAATTCGAATTCGTTTTCAATTTAATTCAATTCCAAAGTCATTTTCTATTCGATTCAATTCAAATTGCTTTTCTATTCAATTCATTTCGAAATCGTTTTATATTCAATTCATTTCGAAATCGTTTTATATTCAATTCATTTCGAAATCGTTTTATATTCAATTCATTTCGAAATCGTTTTATATTCAATTCATTTCGAAATCGTTTTATATTCAATTCATTTCGAAATCGTTTTATATTCAATTCAAATTTGTTTTAAATTCAAAAACCGAATATAATCGATATAAATATCGTTCACGTCAAAATAGCGCATCACTAATCAACACGGCTTTATATATTTCTATTTTCAAATATTTCTATTTTAAAACTGGAATGAGGCCCAATCAATTACCATATAATGTAAATTATATGGATTTTCTACAACACATGTATATATCAACAACGATGAATAATCAACCATCATCCAAAGTGCATTCTACACTGTATAAGCATCAAATATAAATATTCAACGCTTATAACAGCCTGTCAATCTATCGATCGACATACAACTAAACAATCGGGATTAGTGTACGTCAAATATCATCCCAATACCCGTGTGGGGTTTCAAGCAATCAAACACAGCTTTTTATTTGTGCAGTTGGGCGATGTGTAAAATTTATCGTCACAATCAATGTCCTTCAAATAGGTGTACATAAACAAGCCGTCCGGTTTGTAAATGAATATTTTATTTTATTCACTTCACGTTAAAATTTATATTTTTAATGATAAAAACATTTTATTCAACCTATGAATTTTCTATTCGGTTCATTTATTAAATAAAATGCTATTTTTATTTTTCTAACTTATTTTAGAAAATTTCGGCGGCATAACGGCACGATACTAGAAACGGGACAAGGCCTAGTCTTATCCCCGGTCTAGTGAAGGCCCACGCCATTCACACATCAACCAGTCCATTCCATTTCACCAAACAACTCAAATTTCAATCAAATAATCTAACTAATTTTTGCAATCAAACAAACATGTCCATGGTCTGTGGACGATTGTGTCGGGTGCTACTAAGCACCGTCTGCATCCTAGTATATATATATAACTAGAAAAGAAATTGAAGAGTGAGAAATTCTCACCAAAATCTATCCAATACCACGAC
This sequence comes from Allium sativum, assembly GCA_030737875.1. NCBI lineage: Eukaryota > Viridiplantae > Streptophyta > Magnoliopsida > Asparagales > Amaryllidaceae > Allium > Allium sativum. The sequence goes on from CM060922.1 coordinate 862,353,748, forward strand.
TCTTCATTTATAGAAATCTTCATCGATCTCGCCTTTTGTCGCTTTCGTTGCCCGTATTCACTACATATGTAAAAATCGAATTTTTACTTCGATGTTCAATATATAAAAATCATATTTTTACTTCGATGTTCAACATATAAAAATCACATTTTTACTTCGATGTTCAATATATAAAAATCACATTTTTACTTCGATGTTCAATATATAAAAATCACATTTTTACTTCGATGTTCAATATATAAAAATCACATTTTTACTTCGATGTTCAATATATAAAAATCACATTTTTACTTCGATGTTCAATATATAAAAATCATATTTTTACTTCGATGTTCAATATATAAAAATCACATTTTTACTTCGATGTTCAATATATAAAAATCATATTTTTACTTCGATGTTCAATATATAAAAATCACATTTTTACTTTGATGTTCAATATATAAAAATCTTTTTTTTTCTTCGATGTTCAATATATAAAAATCACATTTTTACTTCGATGTTCAATATATAAAAATCACATTTTTACTTCGATGTTCAATATATAAAAATCACATTTTTACTTCGATGTTCAATATATAAAAATCACATTTTTACTTCGATGTTCAATATATAAAAATCACATTTTTACTTCGATGTTCAATATATAAAAATCACATTTTTACTTCGATGTTCAATATATAAAAATCACATTTTTACTTCGATGTTCAATATATAAAAATCACATTTTTACTTCGATGTTCAATATATAAAAATCACATTTTTACTTCGATGTTCAATATATAAAAATCACATTTTTACTTCGATGTTCAATATATAAAAATCACATTTCTACTTCGATGTTCAATATATAAAAATCACATTTCTACTTCGATGTTCAATATATAAAAATCACATTTTTACTTCGATGTTCAATATATAAAAATCACATTTTTACTTCGATGTTCAATATATAAAAATCACATTTTTACTTCGATGTTCAATATATAAAAATCACATTTTTACTTCGATGTTCAATATATAAAAATCATATTTTTACTTCGATGTTCAATATATAAAAATAATTTTTTACTTCGATGTTCAATATATAAAAATCACATTTTTACTTCGATGTTCAATATATAAAAATCACATTTTTACTTCGATGTTCAATATATAAAAATCACATTTTTACTTCGATGTTCAATATATAAAAATCATATTTTTACTTCGATGTTCAATATATAAAAATCACATTTTTACTTCGATGTTCAATATATAAAAATCACATTTTTACTTCGATGTTCAATATAAAAAAAATCATATTTTTACTTCGATGTTCAATATATAAAAATCACATTTTCACTTCGATGTTCAATATATAAAAATCACATTTTTACTTCGATGTTCAATATATAAAAATCACATTTTTACTTCGATGTTCAATATATAAAAATCACATTTTTACTTCGATGTTCAATATATAAAAATCACATTTTTACTTCGATGTTCAATATATAAAAATCATTTTTTTTCTTCGATGTTCAATATATAAAAATCACATTTTTACTTCGATGTTCAATATTTAAAAATCACATTTTTGGTTTGAAATCAAGAGGAGGGAGGTAAAGCAGTGGCTGACCGGAGGGAAGAGGGTGTCGGGATCATCGGAGGTGGGGTCAGATGGCCGAGGAGGCGAGCTGGGGTGCGGCAGGCTTAGGGCAGCGGGGTTCGTCAGTTTCGATTTGGCTGAAGGGGATTGGGCTCGTGCGTTCGATTGAGAGGGAGGAGCGGTTTCAGGAGAGAGGAGGAGATAGGGGATGCGGAGGCGAGGGGGGGTGGGTTTGGCGCCGGCGGCGACGCCACCTGGGGGGGCGCGAGGGTGGTTTCGATTTTTTTTTTTTAGGTTTTTTTTTCGAACGAATGAAAATAAAAAGGGGGGGCCAGAACGATTTTAAGGAGGGGGGAGGTTTTTATTTTATTATTTTATTATTATATTATTTTATTTCTCACTAAAAAGCAACTTGTATTTTCTACCTCTAAACGAGGCCCACCGCCTGTCGCCCATAGCGTTTTACCCCCATTCTGAACACAATGGGATATGTAACGCAGGCTGATTCGATCGCTTCGAACAGTTTCCGTTAAATTTACATTTAAATCACTATATCGAATTTTAAACGTACATTTCAAATTACCGGGGTCACATACTAACTAGAAAAATTCCAGAAAAATATTTTCTAGCTTCGTATCGACGATACGGTCCTAACAAAACTAGTTTCGTCGAATTCTGAGACCGTTTGAAAAATGACCAATTTCCAGTCGATTAAAATTAACTTAAACTGGTCAAACGCATTTTCCTTTGCCACGCTCACATATTGATTCGAAAAATTATGAAATTTGGTATCTAGCAATAATTTGACGCTGCGGATCCAACAAAACTGGTTTCGTCGAAATCCGAGATCATTTGCAAAATTCCCATTTTTAAGGGCCTGAATTCCATAGCGACTATTCAGAATTTTCAACTGGACATATCTTTTGATTCCCGCTATGAAATTTTGATTTTTCAGATTCGTTGGAAAGATATTATCAATTAGATCCTAATGTTTTTGGTTTCACTAAAATCCGGATTGTTTTGCACCCGATACATTCAATTGAAGTTTGAAATCGAATTATCGAATTACCGCACCATTTTCAATTCTAATTATAATTATAAATAATTATTTATATTCTAACGACGATCTATATAATATATACGTTTGAATTATATTCAAAATAAATTTCTCGTCGATATTATTTAAAATAATTCATTTAAATAATCAAAATTCGCTAAAATTGCCAAAATAAAAATTTAAACTGGCCCATATTTTCGGGTTGTTACAAGAAGATAGGTTGACACACTCATCGGATGGAGAAGAATGGAAATATTTTGACAAGAAATATGTCGATTTCACAGTGGAGAGCCGCAACGTTAGACTAAATTTATGTATATATTGTTTCTCACCGTTTCCTCAGTTTGGTTCTAAATATTCATGTTGTCCTATAATAATCACACCTTACAATCTACCCCCATGGATGTGTATGAAAACTCTGCATATGTTTCCTACAGTTGTCGTCCCTGGCCCTGATGATCCAACACATGGCATTGATGTTTACTTACAATTGTTAATCGAAGAGTTGAAAAAAATTATGGTATGAAGAGGTTGAAACACATGACATATCAAAAAAGAAAAAAATTCGGATGTTTGCTTCTTTATTATGGACCATTAGCCATTCTTCTGCATATGCAATGCTTTCGGGTTGGAGTACGGCCGGTCGTTTTGCTTGTCCTTATTGCATGGAAGAAACATGAGACTTTTCATTACCACAAGGGAAGAAAATTTCCTGGTTTGATTGTCATCGATGTTTTCTTCACATTATTCATCCTTTTAGAGGAGACAAAAAAACTTTGCGGCTAATAGACATGAGACTCCATGACCACCAACAATTTGGTCAAGCGAGGATATATATGAACTTGTAAAAGATTATCCAAAGATACACGAAACTGGAAAACAAACTGAAATTCAAGGTAAATCGACGGTACATAATTAGTGCAAATAGAGTATATTATGGAAGTTGCCTTATTGGAAAAATCTCTTAATCCGTCATAAGATTGACGTGATAAATAACGAGAAAAGCGTATTTGATAATGTGTTTAATACAATTCTAAATGTGAAAGGCAAGACCAAGGACGATTTTAAATCTAGACGTTTTATAGAAGAAATATGCAATCGTCCTTAGCTTCATATGAAGCCCAATGATAGTAAAAAAACCTCAAAGCATGCTATGAACTAGACAACAACCAAGTTAAAGTACTATTAAAATGGGTGGAAGAATTACGTTTTTTCGATGAAATTTCCTCTAATCTTCGTAAACGTATCGAAATAGAAGGTTGAGTGCAATGAAAAGCCATGACTGTAATTTAGTGATGGAAAATTTGTTACCCATTGTATTCAAAGAATTGTTACTTGTAAAAGTTTGGAAGGTAATAACAGAACTTAGCTTATTTTACAAGGAGCAATGTTCAACTATGTTAAAATTTGACCGTCTACTTAAACTTGAAGAAGAAATCCCTGTACTTGCACTACAACAAAATGACCCTATTACAACGGCGGAACACCGTTGTAATATACATTTTACAACGGTGGGCAAACCGTCGTGTATTAAGAAGCTATAATAGACTAATATCTTTTACAACTTTTTTGCATTGTTGCAACACCGTTGTAATATGTATATTTTACAACCTTTTTCCACCGTTGTAAAATACTTTATTACAACTTTTATTCCCTGTTGTTGTATATTCTGTTGTAACGTCAAAGCATATGTATGACAACTGGTGATTACAGTTGTGACTTCTAGAATATTACAACTATTTCACACCGTTGTAAAATATTTTATTACAACTTTTTTTGCTGTTGTAACTTACATACACCTTACTAATATAAAGAATTTACATATATTAATAATAACATGACTCATATTTCAAAGCAACAAATACAACTATACATAATCATCCATATATATTAACTAACATAATATTCGATCAACATACACATAGTACATCACCAACTAAACCCGTCATAAAAAACATAACCATTTCAAAATACATACATCGATATAACACAAAAGATACGTAAGAAAGATAGAAATTTTGTCCACCAAAGATACATAAGAATACCCTACGTGGCCGATGACCATCCATCCATAAATGAGCATATGGTTTTCCCTGAGTACCGAGTGAGAAAATCAAACTGGAAATATGTTGCAGCAATGAAATAGTGTAAAAAAATATGAAAAATGAGATACCTTATGTCCTTAAAATGATTGATGAGGAGAAACTGCAGCAAGAAACAAATATTTGGTAAGTTTATCATGTTGATTTTTTATTTTCACTAAAGAACAACTTCCAGCGATACATATTGCCTTTGCTTTCTGCTACTTCCAGTCATTTTCCACCAATATAAATCAAAATGAAATCCCAAACAATTAATAATATTATTATACTTAATAATCACAAAATAAGAAATATAGAACTAACCATTCGTTCTATATTTGCTGTAAATACAAGATTAGGTTAAGAAGCAGTAAGAATTGCTTGAATTGAGAGAGACCATGTTTAGGTGAACACCATTCATTCTCTATAGCAGGCGGCACTAAGAGTTATGAACTACCCATTCGAGCACCACGATGAAAGAAAGCATAAGGGATTCAAACCCGGAAGAACCTAGCCAAAATCCACCAAAATATAGAGCGAATGATCATAAGTTTGTGTGATATTATCTTTTAAATAAACACCCAAGACAATTTAGAGGATTGAGTAAGCACCTGGTACTGGTTAAGTTCTAAGGATGGCATATCTTGCACTGATAGATGTAATTTTTGTTCCTCTGAATTCATTTTTTTGGTCTCATTGTCTATTCTTTTCACTTCATCTTTATTCTTTGGAAATTTAAAATGAAAGATCAGTACCGTTGCAAAGTAAATCAATATTTGCAAATGGAGCCGGATAGTTTCTTATCTTGCACTGATAGCAGTAAGTATTACTTATATTAGACAATCAGACAGCTCAATGTGTTCACCAGATTACCAAAATATTCCTATGTTACGAGCATCACTAATGAGAAAACATGGATTTCGTTGCAAGTGACAAAGAATATTTGAGCATTCAAATAGCTCATGTAACTCATCAATTTGTATAGCTACTGAGTAGAAAAGGACTATATTTTTTTAATATACTACTGCCTTCTTCAATGGAAAACATGATAGTATGTCAGCCTATGCTCATTCATGATCTAATTTTGAAGTGTCCTGCACAAGTTGGATTAGCATGTGCCTCACGTATATATCAAACTTCAAGTTTATATATTTTTCCATCTAACCAAGTGTTATTATACAATTTTAAAAAAAAATCCCTCCATGCAGTACACAAGAAAATTACATATAGAACTTAACATAGAAAGTGAAGTCACAACCATACATGGGCAAGACAATATGACTAATGACACACTAACAGTTTGAAAATAAGAGACTTACATGTATACTCTTAATCCCAGTAGCAAAGGCACTCGCCATTGGGAACCAAATCCATCCGAGATAGACTGCAGTTAGAACCCTTCTTTTTTCTAAGTAAAAAATGGATGAGTTTGCTGCAGTAGTGGTACTCGATGTTCAAACATATTACCGCATACTTGGATGATATGAGAATGTGTGATATTTGTTCCCATCCATATAGATTAGGCAATAGATCCATATCAAGTATACCCAGGGCAAGAAGCTATTAAAAGATGTTGTTAACCAAAATGAGAATTGAAGTAAGCAGATCCTGAAGCAGCACTGGAATCACTTACAGACCACAAGAAACAGCTAAAACCACAAGCACAAAGACTGCTGCAGAGTAAACGAAGAGCAGATGCAGATTTTGAAGTGTAGGTGCAGGAGTTGAAGCTAAATGTAAATATTGAAAGGCACTAGTAAACAACAAAACGGTGGAATATAGCTACTGGCAAACATCAAACAGAGATAGATCCAGGGAGAAGCCACAATATACCCAAATACGAAAACCAAAAACACCACTCGAAACAAAGCCAAAATCTCAAGATGATAAACACTTAATGGTTACAAAACTCACAGGGAATCAAAGACTGATGTCCAACTTATTCAACACCATTACACAACTAGCAAAGAAAAATAAAGCTTACCAATACTGCACAAGCTTCTACCACAATGTCGCTAGCTACAAAATGGTCAAATGAAGAGAGGGAGTCTTTCGATGGTGAACTGTAGATGTAGTCAGCATAAAGAAGACACTAGCATCTTCAATAGCCAGCAAAGCCTTCAAAGAAGCTATCGATAAAGGAAGAAAAGGGACAGGGGCTAGAAGATAAGAGGAGGTACAAAGGATTTAGATCTAAGGTTGGGTAGGAGATAGAGATGTGAGAATTGATATGCTGTCAAAAAGAGAAAATAGGAGAGAGAGAGAGAGATGTTAGCGGATCGGCTTGGGCGTATGAAGAAACATACAGCAAGACCAAGATCTGGATCTAACTCGTAGGCTACAGATTCCACAAGGTGAAAGCACATAAAATATTTAAGTGTATGAAAAGATTTGTACTAGCCCACCCTACATCTAAACTTACATATGGATACCTTCTTAAATCCCATGCTTCCCCAGTTATCTTTGCCAAACTTTAACGTTGAATATACCTATAACCTTTTCTTCAAGAAATATATGTGTGTTTCCAATAGAAATACACCACATAAAAGAAAAATCTAAATACTTAACCTTTTATATGATTAGATAACAATATATCAGACCATAATTGGGTGGATGCACATTGTACAGTGCGGTTATGAAGGGATTATGAGTGCTACAAGGATCCTACTACTTACCGTTCTCAGGTATACAGTCCAAACACTCAAATTACAGACAAGTTATCTCTGCCGTATAAACGAAAGTAACTAGGAATGTTACTGAAGCCATGTTATTTCAAATAAATGGAACGTTGAATCAGTGATTTGCATAGAAGGCAACAAGGAAATAAGGTAGCGTGCAAGATAGTTTTTAACATGGAAGCAAAGGCAGATAGGCAAAAGCACATGATAGTCAACAACAAATCAAACAAAATTCCCATTTTATAAACAGTATTTCATTTGCAGTTAAAATCCTTGAAATAAGGTTTAATCACAAGATGAAATTACTAGGAGTCATGTGTACAGCTGGAGGTTGCTCCAAGGCCAATCCAATACCAAGTAATATTAGACAAATCAAAGACAAAACTCATTAGTCCAATATCAACTGGAGCCGAAGAGCGAAGGTGGCAGCCAAATAAGAACTCACCCATGCATCTGAAAAGAAAAAAAACTTTGCTCATTTCCGCGCTACTTCGTGGAAGTAGGTTTAATACAATAAACGCCATAGATCCATACGAAATATGGTGGTATCCGCAAAAAATGATTCCAATTACACTGAACTTTGGATGATAAGTGACGGAAGAAATGAAGACTACCTCAATCAACAACTTCCGCCACCATAAAGCAACCGGATACAGCTGAGATTTAGCATGACATCCGCGTTGAGATGCTGCTGAGAAGCATGAAGAAGGTAGAGAATCGATAAATTGGATTTGAGATTTAGGATTGATAAAGTTAGAGAAGGAATACCCGACTAGCGATTTCTGATTTAGGAATTAGGATTGGTAAGTGAAGAAAGCGGGGTAGTTGTAAGACATTAAACGGCGGAGAAGGAAAATGTGAATCCGCTTTGGGATTTAGGTCAAAATGAAAATTGGGTTAGGTTGCGAAATTGAAATTAGAGCGGGTATTGAAATTTTTGGAGGACGCCTTTTTTGTTTGTTTGTAAAACCGTAAAACGCAGGCCTGATGGTTTATTTAAGTTTGATCGTTCACTTATTGTAAAATGTACATTGAAAGATTTATATTTATTAAATAATTTTTATAAATTTATACATAGTGATAAATAATCTAAGATCTGAAATTGTAATTTAATTTAAAAGGTTTGATTTTGAGAAAAGCATATTATGAAGATTAAGTAACAAACATTGAAAAAAACAATTACTAATTTTTCTATATTTTCTAATTTTAGGAAAATTGAATATCTGAAATTTTTATATTTTTATTCCAAGGAAATTACAAATAATTATTAAGAGTAATTATAAACTATTAAATATTAAATGTTAAATATAATTATTACCCATAACTATTAAATATTAAATAATAATAATAAGTATTACCTTTTAATTATTAGAGATTTCTTATTAATCGTTCGTTATTATAAATTGATTATTAATCTCTACTTCTTAATTACTAATAGCAATCATTGATTATTCATGATTAACATTAATTATTATATTTTAATTATTAACTATTTAATAGTAATTATGTAATATCAACTAGATTTTTAATTATTCTTCTTAATTGCTAAGTATTAAATATTACAGATTGATTATAAATTATTACTTCCTAATTGATTATTAATAGTAATTATTAGTTATTAATTATAAATAATCAATATAAATGTATTAAATATTAATTATTAGTTGTTAATTATATTAAAATATAGTCATATGTTACAACAGTCAAAAAATAAAAGTTGTGATAGGCTTTTATTACAACTGTCAAAATAATACAGTTGTTAAATAAGTTTATTACAACTTTTTTGGAAAAAAGTTGTAAAAAAACATTTATTACAACGGTGCTTTTACCACCGTTGTAATATTAAAGTTGTAATATGGAGTTTTTGTTGTAGTGTTGCCATGCCAAAGGGATCCCTGTACTGCTCTGCAAACTAAAGAAAATATTTCCTTCGGGTTTCTTTAATGTAATGGAGCGCTTACCTGTTCATCTTCCATATGAAGCACGTCTTCGAGCTTCTATGCAATATGGATGGATGTATCCATCAAAAGGTATGTTATTATAATAAGTATGAAAATGTTGATTTAATTATAAATAGAAGTTTATATAGAATGGAACTATTTTTTATTAGCTATTTAAATCATTTAAAGAAAAAAGTGAGATAAAAAGCTTGAGTTGAATGTTCTATTTGCAAATCATATATGCTTCTTTCTTTTTCTCTCATTATTTTAATGATCATGAGAACTTATCATTGGAAAGTGTTCCGCGTAATGATGAGGGCATTGAACAAGATTCTTCTTCTGAAGCAACATTATCTATTTTTAAACAACATGGCCAACATGTTGGAAAATGTGTGGAAATATGGCTAGATGATAAAGATTACCATGTAGTACACACGTATTTTCTTCTTAATTGTCCTAAAATTGAAACTTTTGTTAGGTAATGATTTTTTTTACAAGTTTTGTTAAATTTAACTTACATATGTTAATATTAATGTAACATATCATGTTTATGTTTGCAATATTTATAAATCACAAAATCCAAGCGGCGATTTAAGCAAAAATTTCTATGGTTGGTTTAGGGATTGCGTTTCTAATCCCACAAATCATGTGCTCGACGAAGGGCTGAAACATTTGGCGTTTGGACCGAAATGAAATGTTAAAACGTATCCAATATTTTTTTTAATGGATATAAATTCAACACCAAAGAATACGGCACTGAAAAATTAACAAATAATACTGGTGTGTTTGTTAAAGGTAGTGATGATCTTAATAATCAAATAAATGATTTTTATGGCATGTTAACTCAGATTTTGCAATTGACATAATTTACAATGCCCGCAGAGGATGTTTATTTGTTTAGATGCAATTGGTTTAGCAATATTCCAGGTTCTCGTATTAACGTGCTTCGAAATTATAATCTTAGAGAAATTAAACATACCTAACGTTATTAAAAGTACGACCCTTTTGTACTAGTTAAACAAGCCCTACAAGCTTTTTATGCCCCTTATCCATCTCTTAAAAGGGATAAAGAAGATTGTTCTGCAGTTTTTAAAACTAAGGCAAGATTTGTGTTAGATGGAAAGAATTTTCCTGACGAACAAGTCTATCAAGCAGATCTAGAGGATAATATTGAAATAGCAATTACAGACGATCATTCTGATTTTGGACCTTTAAATGATGAGACAAATGTATCAGTCGAAGAATTTGAGAGTGTAAAGAAAAACGACATAGAACATGAAACCGAGTGTGAATCAGAAAATGACGAAGACTGCATAATATCTGGTAATTTTCACAATTATTCACATTGCATTTACCTATGTTTAATATTTTATTTATCCAAGTTATACAACTTTAACGACAACTGGTGTATAATCACCCACAACACATACACAACATGATTATTATGAATTGTATATGTATCTATATGGCAGGTATATTATGTATGGCTCTAGCTCTCAACGACGAGGCAACTTTTCCCAGCATGCCGGTGAGAGTAGTGGCAATCTACTAAGTCGTCGAGCTGTTTACTTGCAGCCTGAAGCTGACCATACGTAACTATCAAAATTAGCAGCATAGAAATTTAATTTTTTGTACATGATATATCTATAATTGTACAAAGTTCTAGTTTGTATTTAAAGCAGGGGGTTTGAGCTGGAGCCATCTCAAAGGGTGTTGAATGTTTCTAAGGATGTGTACATGGTTAGAACGAGCAATTTCTAGCCTAAGTGGAGCAAGCTCCCCAACAACGTTAGAGAGTCCACCTGGCAAGATTTTCTGGTAAGTTTATACCGCTTTACAAAATGATTGAATACAAATAAATAATTAGTAATATTTTCTCATTGTACATAGGGCAGTAGATTTGCATGAGACTGATATCTGCCTAGTTCAGCGACACTGGAACTCAAAGGTCGCTAAGAATCACAGGAAAAAAATGAATGAGATTAAAAAAGTGGGGAAGAAACCAAGATGGATGAGCGATGAAGTATTTAATAAAATGGTTGAGTGTGGGACACAGATGGATTCAAGGTAAATTAATAACGAATCTCATTTATTTTTTGTCGATTATTAAATAATTAGTCAATGTACATTTACAGGCAGAATCGGCAAGGAACTCTGCAAATAGGAGTAGGAATCTAGTAACTCATCGTGGAGGATCCAAGTCTATCCAGCATCACTGTGAGGACTTGGTAAATTTATCAATTATTACATTTGTATATTTATCAGTTCAATAATTAACAATGTGGAATTGATTTAACCAAATTATCAATTATTGGAACGAGCTCGTGGACATCTGGTGTACTGCATGGGCGTATTTTCTCATACCCACGCATCCATGCAAGTAGACGAGGCTGGTAACGTCACTTATCAGTGAGATGAGCATGATAGGGTGACAGCTGCAAATATATGTATGCGTATTTTAAATTCTATTACTCACATTGATGAGTTTATTAATTATTAGCTAATGTAAAATTAAAACAGTGTTATATTGTTTTTCAACCTGAAATTGTGTAATTTTTTTTTTTTTTTTTTTGCATTATAGGCAGAGTTTCAGGAGGCACGTGCTCATGCGCTTGACGGGTCTGGTTGTGATGAGTTGACACCGGAGGAGGAAGACAAAAATTTGACACTGTTATGGATCCGTTGCAGCGGAGCGGACGTTATGGCTTCGGTAACCTGACGGTAATTAATCCTTTTTATACATACAACAAATTAGCATTTAAATATATAATGTTATAATATTTTATATACTGACATAACCTTTTTGCTATTCATTCTATTTGCAGGCTCGACAAGCTAAGAAGGCCCAAGACAAAGAAGAAATTAAAGAGCTTAAAACCATGATTGAGCAGCCACAGGAGCAGAATTGTCTGCATGCTATGCAAATGGAACAGCTAAATCAGAAACTTGCGGAGTATATGCACAATCATGGTACTTTTCCTTCGTCGTTTGGTGGTTGCGGAGGCGACGAAGATGATGCTTGAGGTATGTGTGTTTTTACGACTTAGAGATGGTGAGGATTTTGTTTTAATGTTGTATATATTGGTACAAAGTGGGTGAGTATGATACTTCAGATATATTTTGATGGTTTGTATGTGGTATGTAGACATATAACGTTGATGTATTGGTTTTTGAGATGTTTGGATGGTTTGTTTTGTATATATTAATGTTTATTTGATTAATGTTGGTTGTTTATATTGTTATTGGTGTATATGTACTATATATATGTGGAATTGATTGGAATTGGATTGGAATTGGATTGGAAATGGATTGGAAATGAGGTGGCTGGAAGGTAAAAGGCTTGCTGTTATAAAAAAATAACCCAGTTTTTCCAATGGCTACCAACGGTTTCCAACAGCTTACAGGTCTTTAGTTTGAAACGGTTTCCAACGGCTAATGACCGTTTGAAGCCATTGGAATATGCATTGGAAATAGTTTGTTGGATCTGTTGGAATCCATTTACTCTATTCCAATAGCTATTCCAACGGCTTCAAACGGCCGCCAATGGCTGTGAGCCATTGGAATAACCGTGTATTCTTTTAGTGTAGGAAAACTTAATAAAAGAAACTTTGAATTAGGAAAATAATACAATTTGTAAAATCATAAATATAAATTGTAAATGGTATTTCTTCTAAAAAGTTTGAAAACGGCTATATGTATCAAGCGAGCATCCAAACAAATGATTATGGTAGCTGCAATGTTTAATATATCAACTGAAAATTTCTCATTTTCCTTAAGCATACAAACAAATAGCCTCACCATAACTATGATCATAACATAAGCTACCTACCACAACAATGCTCAACACGAACACGTCTCCCTTTACAGGACTTACACTGGTAAGAAAACACATGGATCTTTAGAACATATATTTAGTATAGTTTAAACTCTAAATAAAGATATTTCAATGAATAAAGATGATGTATGCAGCAGTAATCATCTAACAAAATGGTGGGCAAGTGCGACGGTTAAAACTTAAAACAAACAGCTTTGAGTTTTCTTTTATAGCTCATTGCAGAAGCAATTGCAATACAGGCGTCTTTTAATCAGTACACTAATTAATCTCTGGATATGAGATTCTCCTTAACGCATATATCTCAGTTCATTAGTATATATTTGAAACAGATTAGCAGCAAGAATTACAAGCTTTTCAATAATTTCTTAAATAAACTCAGAAATGGCAGGTAAATTCATCAGAACTACAGAACTACAGGCTCTTGGTTTGCATTGTACAACGTAATGGTAGTACTGCTGACAAGTTTTACAATCCTTAACTAAAGTTGAGACAAATCCATTTGAGTGCTTGAAATTGGAGCTACAGGCTCTTGGTTTGCATTATCCGTATCATAAACCTGAAAACAAAATTGAAGAAAATCACTAAAAATCATCAGATGTTCAAAAACTAACATGAAGTGAAGAAATTGGAGCTCTTCGTCAACTGAACCTTGTTCCAGATGCTATCAAGTGCAGTCTCGTTCAGCCTAACTGACGTAAGCTCACGTTGAGTGAATCCAATTTACCTTGAATTAACTGTAGTTGTAATGATATTTCCTTAGCTCTAGTATTTGCATTACCCAAAGCATCTCTTTCAGATGCCAAAAGACTCTCGAGTGCTTGAACAGTGCTTCACCTTTGTTCGTTATTTTGGCTCGGAATTTCTTCAATTTCCCTCTCTCTTTCATTGACTCTTGATTCGAGTAGAGATACTTTAGACATGGCGTCCATCTTAGGTATTCACAACCTTTCAGTTTCTTCCATTAGCCTGGCTCTTTCCCTCTGTAAGCTTTTGACGTGTCTTTCAGCTCTTGGCCTATCCATAACACTCTTGTCCCAATGCCCTGCATACATCAATAGGCTTTAACTTTACAAAGCAAATAACATGAAATGGCCGGTTCCAGTTTGTAAATAGACTTAAATCACTTTCTACATTGCTGACACCAAGAATCGAGCTATTATGTCTGTGTCTCTGTATGTGTGTGCATGCAAGCATGTATGTGTGTTTACCAATTTACGCTAACGCTGTTTTAAACCACTGAAGCGTGTGCGTATGAGATGTTTAAACCACTGAATTAAAGTAAACGTAGAGGTAGACCTGAATGAACACTTAATATAAGAGCAATCCAGACCCCTGACGCTACAGACTATAATTGACTCGATTAATTTCACATTTGTACATTATGACTTTGAAGCTTGAGCATAGAGTAGATGAAGATCAAACCTTTAAAAGCGCAGTAGGGTATTCTTTAACTATGATTTGAGCGCAGCTAATTAGTCCATTGTATTGACTTGCTGCACCCTGTAAAAATGTAGTTAAGTATAAATCTATCATGGAAAGGAAAGCATTAGCAAGACTGTATAGCTTTATATCTACCTGAACCATTAGTCTTTTCGTTAGAACATCCAGAGGCATAGTTATAGCTCCAGTTATTGCACGTGCAAAGCAGTAGCACAAACTTATTCTTTCAGTAGGATACAATTATATAAGTCACTAGTTTTTATCAGTTCGGTTTAATGTTTAATTTAATTTGTTTTTTAGTCTCAGTAATCTAAGTAAGAACAGATGTGTGAATCATATTATCAGTTCAGTAGCATACATTTTCATTTTGTGTACAAAATTTATACTTAAATAACAATAATTACTTCCTGAAAATAAAAAATATCGATTTTTAAAAAACTCTAGAAAGATGCAAGTTAACTTAAACTGTAAAAAAAGGCAAGCTAGTTTGTAAAATTAGATTTAAAAAAATAAAGACATAATTTACATATTTATATGATTTTTCTTAGGACACCTTGTGCAAGGCCCTCTATAAAATAATCATTACATTACGATACAACTCATTAACAATAGAATCGCCTCATTTGTATAACCAATATCATCATCAACTTAAAGCAGTCATTTATACAACAAATCATAAATGTTTGAATCAAATGATGTCCATTCATCATCAGCTGGAATAAATCATTTAAGTACCAATTATCACCTAAACACCATCTCGGAACTCGCCATTACGCCAATACCAAACAGAGCCAATCTATCACTGTAAACATCCTCAAACCCAAAGGCATCGGTACCACAAACCCTAAAAGAGAGCGCTGTGAGCATTGACTTCTTCAGCGAAGGTCTTCTTGCTGACTTGGATGACGAGATCGACCACGGAGACATTTGGGGACATGATATAGAGGGCCTGTCGCATGAAGTTGAATAGTTGAGAACGTTAAAAGTTAAATCGAGTTCAATCGAAATGAGCAGCTAAACATCCCCCAAACTATGGTTAAATCTTTAACCTTTTCTTTGTTAGCTGCCTCTCTACAACCATTAAAATAGTTAAAAACGGCGAAATAGAATTAAATTAGATCTGAAATATGGAAGTCATACCTAGTTAGGGTTTAGTAGAAACCTCGATGATTAGAATAGCATAGAACAACGAAGAGGGTAGCACGATGGACAGATTTGCCATTGTTGAATGGTGTACAACGGACTTAGTCATGACAGGAGGAAAGTTAATCGGGGGGATGAAATTTCTTCAGTAGATGGATTTGGGGGGAAAAGTAAAAGAGGGTTAAAAAAATTTAAGTACAAGCGGGAGAGGTAAAGAAAATACGCGGTTATGTTTATTCAAATTTCCATAACAATACCTGTATACTCACTAAATCCAACATCGAAATATTCCAAAGAAAATTTCGATTCAAATCCATTTCCACTTTACATATTGGAAATTCTGGTTATTTTCAAAACCATTTCAAAACCACTTTATTTATTTTAAAAATAAACGGAATTATAATTCTAGTTCAAAACTAGTTCATTTCGATAAAAATCTATTTTTATCTTTTCTATATTCATTATAAAAATGAATAAAATCGATATAAATATCGTTCACGTCAAAATGGCATCAATCTAATTAACACGACTTTTATTCAACACATGAATGTTTATTCTATTCAACACATGAATATTTATTCTATTCAACACATGAATTTATTTTTTCAATTCAACATATGAATTTATTTTCTAAATTGGAATGAGGCCCAATCAAATACCATATAATGTTAATTATATGGATTTTCTACAACACATGTATATAATAGCAACGATAAATAATCAACCATCATCCAGAGTGCACCACACCACTGCATAAGCATTAAATATAAATAATTAATGCTTGCACAGTCTATGAACCCATCGATTGACATACAACTAAACAATCGGGATTAGTGTACGTCAAATATTTTGATGAATTTGATTATTTAAAATTTTACACACTGATTTACAAAGAATAGTCGCTATGGAATTGGGCATTGTGTAAATTTTAAATTTTACACAGAATAGTTTGGTATATTTTCGGAAAATTTATATTATAATCAAACCGGTAACAATCCCGATTGTAAAATTTATCGTCGATGAAGTAATTATTTATGTACATGTCCTTCAAATAGGTGTACATGTGTTGACAGACTTTGTAAGCGTTACTCCAAATCAAATCTGGGTAAAATATTTAAATTCCAGCTGTAACAACCCGGAAAATCCGAGCCAATTTAAAATTTTTATTTTGGCAATTTTGATGAATTTGAGTATTTAAATAAATTATTTTAAATAATAACGACGAGAAATTTATGTTGAATAGAAAATAAATTCATGTGTTGAATTGAAAATAAATTCATGTGTTGGTTAGAAAATAAATTCATGTGTTGAATAGAATAAACATTCATGTATTTGAATAAAAGTCGTGTTGATTAGATTGACGCCATTTTGACGTGAACGATATTTATATCGATTTAATTCATTTTTATAATGAATATAGAAAAGAAAGTGATTTCAAAATTTAAAGTTTTGAAAATATTATCATTTGTATATCGATGATGTGGAATATTCAATTTTGACTAGAAATTGAATATGAAGTTGAAATCGTTTTGGAAACGAAGTTAAAACGATTTATAAAATACATTTTAAAAGGAAATCAACGAAATATAATATATATATATATATATATATATTATAATGGCCTGAATAGAACGCGCCGCGCAGCGGCAATTCGCAAATTTCGACCATTGACTTCGAATGGATATTACAGGAGATCCGACCATCATATTCTCCTAAAACCGGAACCGTTGGGTTTGTATCGAAAAGGGCTTTCTAACGGATACTAGAAATTTGAAATCTAATGGTTGGATTTGGAATTATGTCCAAATCAAATTTGGAAAAGGTCGCTATAAGTGCAGTTCGATGGCCGTTGATGGAAATCGACTGTACGGGCCTTGATAAAATTATTAAAAATAGTAATAATTTGTGTAAAATCATAATAAATGATTTGTGAAGAATTGGGATGGAAAATTCCATAGTTGGAAAGATAAAAATAGATTTTTATCAAAATGAACTAGTTTTGAACTAGAATAATAATTTATTTATTTTTGAATAAATAAATTGGATTTGAAATGGTTTTAAAAATAACCAGAAATTTCCAATAATTGAATTGGAGTGGATTTGTATCGAAATTGTCTTTGAAATATTTTGATGTTGGATTTCGTGATTATACAGATATTGTTATGGAAATTTGAAAGATATATTTATATTGTTATTTCCAATACGATATTTGTTGGTCGTGGAATTTGATATTGCATATAAGCCGATATATTTTCTATTCAGAGCCTTGTATTTAATATCAAATGGGATTTGGGGTTTGTCGTGAATGGTGTCTTCATTAACAATGTTCTTAAACCCAGTTGAGAAAAAAAAGATTAAATCTTTTTATTTAGATTTAATGGAGTGTACCAATTAAATGGTATTTGATTGGGATTGAATTTGAATTAATTTTTGGGTTTATCGTGAACATTGTTTTAAATAACACTTGTTCTTTAACCCGATAATTAATGAATGTGATTTTGGGTTTATCGTGAACCGTGTTTTAGATGACATTGGTTCTTTAACCCAGTTAAAGGCAGGATATTGATTTTTGGGAAGATTAAAACTAAGTGGAGTTTTAATGAATCTTGAATTAGATTGAAGTGATTGAAGATGGAGTATCACCAGTTTTGCTCCAGGCGATAGTTAAATCTTTAATTAGATTTGAACGTGAAATGGTAATTGTATTTACTGATAACACCGTGGTG
The DNA here is from genome assembly GCA_030737875.1 of Allium sativum. Taxonomy (NCBI): domain Eukaryota; kingdom Viridiplantae; phylum Streptophyta; class Magnoliopsida; order Asparagales; family Amaryllidaceae; genus Allium; species Allium sativum. The sequence continues at coordinate 862,372,239 of CM060922.1, forward strand.
TTAGATATGAAGTATGACCAGTTTTACTTCATGGGATGAATAGGTTGGGATTGGGAAATAAAATAAATGATTACTTGGGTGTGGTTCGCTAATCCCGACTAGTTTGAATTGATATTCGAAAGAAGATTAAAGAATAAATTCAAAGAATTTATCTTTTGATAAAATTAATGGGAACCTTTCCCAAAGTATAAGAATATTTGAATAAAAGAATATTCTAAATTGGAATGAGGCGTATGTTGTGTTTGTGTAACACTTGTTTATTATATAAGCGAGTTATTCAGAAAGACCGGGTTTATCCCATTCTGAATAACTAATTCGACATGGTGTCGAAGATGAAGATGGTGGTTGAAGACCGAAGGTATTCACATCGTTTGGGTGATTAATGATGATCTTGATTGGGCCGTACACCCAAGAGGAGAGAATCTGTTAGTGATCGTACAAACGTACTTGGAGATCGATGGATATGCGGGGTACTAGATGCCTCCGGTTTCGTTCAGACCCAGCACGAACTTGTAAATGGACTGTGTGTCTGACATTGGATTTTATTCTGTGTGATTGATTTCTGTTAAATATATATCTGTTTGGCGGCGGAGAATTTATTCTCTTGCTTAACGCCCTTCTCTGAGACGTACGAGCTCAGGGGTTATATATTGATGGATATCAAACGCATGGATTGAATTACCTGTGTGGCATGCCTAAGTGGCAAATGATCAAGGCTTCTGTTGAAAAGCAGAGTCTTGTGGTTGATGATCAAATCACAGCCTGTGTGGCACAGCTTTGTGTAGCGTTGATTCGCGAGCCTCACACCCCGGTAGTGGACCAGAAATGGGAGAGGACCTCAGGGACGGCATGCGTTTCCTTCTAGCTAGAAGTGGTGTCAGTGGTTTTACACGCCCTGACGAGTTTGACTTATGTGGTTGTTGCTGTTGCGAGGCGCCTCGGTTATATCGGTGACTGTGTGGAGCCGATGAAGCCATTTAGCTCATTGACACTCCATAGGGTGGGGAAACGCAGTGTTCAGGCATTTTAATCCACATCGGTGGACCGACCCTGACGATCCAAGGGTCACTTGAGCTCTGATCCTGAGACACGAGCTAGAGCGTCTCGAATTCGGTGACGACTATCTTTATCCTCGGTTCACACATGGAAATCCAACTTCCGATACGTGACTTTGCGGTTTTGATTGTATACCTATATATGGCGACATAGTGGTATGGGGCACTTATGCCGTCTATGATTGATACTTATGATTGAAATTGTTTTCACGCTATACACTTATAGTAATAATAAAACATGAAATTTCACATACCAAGCATTCTTGGCTATTATAAGGTAAAAACCCTATCCTCCGGCTTGCGTTGCATTGTGTGATGGGACCTGGGTCTTATAATAGGTTCATTGTTCTTTATTTAGCATTGCGCTATTGTTTTATGCACTGGTGAATGTCTCAGGACCACACACAGCGATCCTTGGAATCGGTTGGGCCGGTCCTCTCTTACTTTTGAGGATTGGCAATTCCTGAACACACGTTTCCCGATCCTATCAGACCTATATCTGAGGTGCCTCGCATTCCAACAACCACACAGGTAAAAAGTATATAAATGTCAGGGCGGGTAGGTCACTGACATCACCCATAGCTAGAAAGAAAAGTCGTGTTCTCCCAACGGTCCGTATCCCATTTTTGACTCATACCGAGGTGTGAGGCTCGCGAATTCACGCTACACACAAAGTTGCGCCACACAGGTCGTGCTTTGATTATCAACCACAAGACTTTGCTTTTCAACAGAATCCTTGATCATCTGCCACTTAGGCGTGCCACACAGGCAATTCACTCCATGCGATTGATGTCCATCGCTATACAACCTCTGAGCTCATACGTCTCAGAGAAGGGCGTTAAGCAAGAGAATAAATTCTCCACCTCCAAACAGATTTATATTTAATAGAGATCAATCAACACAGAATAAAATCCAATGTCAGACACACAGTTCATTTACAAGTTCGTTCTGGGTCTGAACGAAACCGGAGGCACGTTCCTCGCACATCCATCGATTTCCAAGTACGTCTGGACGATCACCAACTGATTCCCTCATCTTGGGTGTACATCCCAATCAAGATCATCAGTAATCACCCAAACGATGTGAAGACTTCCGGTCTTCAACCACCGTCTTCATCTTCGACTTATCGTCGAATTGGTTATTCAGAATGGGTATAAACCCGGCCTTTCCGAATAACCCGCATATATTATAAAAAATGTTACACAAACACAACATACGCCTCATTCCAATTTAGAATATTCTTTTATTCAAATTTTCACATTCTTAGGGAAAGGTTCCCATAAATTTTATCAAAGATAATTTCTTCTAAATTTATTCTTTAATCTTCCTTTGGATATCTTTTCAATCCATTTTGACGTTTTCCAAATTAGTCGGGATTAGCGAACCACACTGAAGTAATTATTTATGTACATCTATTTGAAGGACAATTGATTTGGAGTTACTCCATAGCGACACAGTCTGTCGACACATGTACACCTATTCAACACATGTACACAGTCTGTGTGATGGGACCTGGGTCTTATAATAGCTGGAAAATACGTGTGTTGAAAAAAAAACTTCATCGACGATAAATTTTACACAGAATAGTCGCTATTGAATTGGGCATACACTAATCCCAATAATTACCTGTATGTCGATCGATTGATTGACAGGCTGTTATAAGCGTTGAATATTTATATTTGATGCTTATACAGTGTAGAATGCACTCTGAATGATGGTTGATTATTTATCGTTGCTATTATATACATGTGTTGTATGGAAACCATATAATTAACATTATATGGTAATTGATTGGGCCTCATTCCAATTTAGAAAATAAATTCATGTGTTGAATAGAAAATAAATTCATGTGTTGAATAGAAAATAAATTCATGTGTTGGATAGAATAAATATTCATGTGTTGAATAGGATGAAAATTCATGTGTTGAACAAAAGCCGTGTTGGTTAGATATGCGCCGTTTTGACGTGAACGATATTTATATCGATTTTATTCATTTTATAATGAATATAGAAAATGAAGTGATTTCAAAATATAACATTTTGAAAATATTATCATTTGTATATCGATGAAGTGGAATATTCAATTTTGATTAGAAATTGAATATGAGGTTGAAATCGTTTTGAAACCTTAATTTAAAATGATTTATAAAATACGTTTTAAAGGGAAATCGACGAAATGTATATAATATATATATATTCAATGGCCTGAATAGAACGCGCCGTGGCAGTTCGCGAATTTCGACCACTGACTTCGAATGGATATTACGGGAGATCCGACCGTCGGATTCTCCTAAAACCAGAGCCACTGGGTTCGTATCGAAAAGAGATTTCTAACTAATATTAGAGATTTGAAATCTAACAGTTGAATTTGGAATTATGTCCAAATCAAATTTTGAAAAGGTCGCTGTAAGTGTAGTTCAATGGCCGTTGATGGAAATCGACTGTACGGGCCTTGATAAAATTATTAAAAATAGTAATAATTTATGTAAAATCATAAGAGATGATTTGGGAAGAATTGGGATGAAAAACTCCATATTTGAAAAGATAAAAATAGATTTTTATCGAAATGAACTAGTTTGAACTAGAATTAAAATCAATTTATTTTTGAAACAAATAAATTGAATTCGAAAGGGGTTTTAAAAGTAACCAGAATTTCCAATAATTGAATTGAAATGGATTTGAATTGAAATTGTCTTTGGAATATTTCGGTATTGGATTTCGTGATTATACAGGTATTGTTATGGAAATTTGAAAGATATATTTATATCGTAATTTCCAACACGATATTTGTTGGTGTAGAATTTGGTATTAAATATAAGCCGATATATTTTCTATTCAGAGCCTTGTATTTAATATCAAATGGGATATGGGTTTGTCGTGAATGGTGTCTTCATTAACACTGTTCTTAAACCCAGTTGAGAAATTAAATCTTTTATTTAGATTTAATGAAGTGTACCAATTAAATGGTATTTAATTGGAATTGAATTTGATTTTTGGGTTTATCGTGAACGGTGTTTTAAATAACACTTGTTCTTTAACCCGGTAATTAATGGAATGTGATTTTAGGTCGAGTTTAGGTTTAAAACAATAAACTCCAGGTCAGTCATGTGACTGGTGTGAGAACTAAAACAGTTATTTAAAACTTTACTTTTAAAAGAGAGCAATTCAAGGGACCACGCCGTATAACACGGAACGGGTTTCCTCCCAAGAATACTAGTGTATATAACAAAACAGCGCAATGCTTTTTAGAAAAGTGAAGCTATTATAAGACCGAGGTCCCATCACATAATGCAACGCAAGCCGGAGGATAGGTTTTTCCCTTATAATAGCCAAACATGCTTGGTACGTTTAAAACAAATCATTTGATACTATTGTAAGTGTATAGTGTCTAAACAATTTCAATCATAATTATCAATCATAGACGGCATGGGTACCATAAATCATGTTGCCATACTAGGCTCTACAAATAAAACCGCAAAGGTCATATTGGAAATTGGATTTCCGTCATGAGTCGAGGCAAGGGGCAAGCTCCTCTCCGTTCGAGACACTCTAGCAAATGTCTCAGGACCACACACAGCGATCCTTGGATCTTCAGGGCCGGTCCTCTCTTACTTTTGAGGATTGGCAATTCCTGAGCACACGTTTCCCGGTCCTATAGGACCTATATAATGGTCTGTACGTCGGCTCACATAGTGCCAGTTATCGACCATATATTCGAGGCGCCTCGCATTCCAACAACCACACAGGTGAAAAGTATATAAATGTCAGCCAGTTTAAGCATTGACACCACCACTAGCTAGAAAGAAACATCATGCTCTCCCTGCAGTCACTATCTCGTTTTTGACTCGTACCGAGGTGTGAGGCTCGCGAATTCACGTTATACACAAAGCTATGCCACATAGGCTGTGCTTTGATCATGAACCATAAAACTTTACTTTTCAACAGAAGCCTTGATCATTTGTCACTTAGGCATGCCACACAGACAATTCAATCCATGCGACTGATGTCCATCGATATACAACCTCTGAGCTCGTACGTCTCAGAAAAGGGCGTTAAGCAAGAGAATAAATTCTTCGCCGCCAAACAGATGTATATTTAATAGAGTTCAATCAACACAGAATAAAATCCAATGTCAGACACACAATCCATTTACAAGTTCATTCTGGGTCTGAACGAAACCGGAGGCACTTTCCTCGCATATCCATCCATCTCCAAGCACGTCTGGAAGATCACCGACTGATTCCCTACTATTGGGTGTACAGGCCAATCAAGATCATCAATAATCATCCAAACGATGTGAAGACTTCCGATCTTCAACCACCGTCTTCATCTTCGACATATCTTCGAATCGGTTATTCAAAATGGGTATAAACCCGGCCTTTCCGAATAACCCGCGTATATAATAAACAAATGTTACACAAACACAACATACGCCTCATTCCAATTCCGAGTATTCTTTTATTCAAATTTTCACACTCTTAGGGAAAGGTTCCCATTAATTTTATCAAAGATAAATTCTTGTAAATTTATTCTTTAATCTTCCTTTGGATATCATTTCAAACCATGTTAAGGTTTTCCAAACTAGTCGGGTTAGCGAACCACACCGAAGTAATTATTTATTTTATTTCCCAATCCCAACCTATTCATCCCATGGAGCAAAATTGGTAATACTCCATATCTAACACCAGGGTGTTATCGGTAAAATTAATTACCGTTTCATGTTCAAATCTAATTAAAGATTTAACGACCGCCTTGGAGCAAAACAGGTGATACCCCATTTTCGATCACTTTCCAAATTTGATAATTTAAATTATCAATTCACATTTCAATTTAGTTACAGATTCATTAAAACTCAACTTAGTTTTAATCTTCTCAAAAATTAATATCCTGTCTTTAACTGGGTTAAAGAACCAATGTCACCTAAAACACGATTCACGACAAACTCAAAATCACTTTCTATTGTTAATTGGGTTAAAGAACATGTGTTATTCAAAACACCGCTCAGGATAAACCCCAAAACCCAATTCAAATTCAACTCCAATTAATATTATTTAATTGGTACACTTCATTAAATCTAAATAGAAAGATTTAATCTTCTTCTCAACTGGGCTGAAGAACAGTGTTAATGAAGACACCATTCACGACAAACCCAAATCACATTTGATATTAAATACAAGGCTCTGAATAGAAAATATATCGGCTTATATTCAATATCAAATTCTACGACCAACAAATATCGTATTGGAAATAACGATATAAATATATCTTTCAAATTCCCATAACAATATCTGTAAAATCACGAAATCCAACATCAAAATATTCCAAAGACAATTTCGATTCAAATCTATTTCCACTTTATATATTGGAAATTCTGGTTATTTTCAAAACCATTTCAAATCCACTTTATTTATTTTAAAAATAAATGGAATTACAATTCTAGTTCAAAACTAGTTCATTTCGATAAAAATCTATTTTTATCTTTTCAAATTTGGAATTTTTCATCCCAATTCTTCAAAAATCATTTCTTATGATTTCACATAAATTATTGATATTTTTAATAATTTTATCAAGATTCGTACAGTCGATTTCCATCAACGGTCATCGAACTGCACTTACAGCGACCTTTTCCAAATTTGATTTGGACATAATTCCAAATCCAACCGTTAGATTTCAAATCTCTAATATTCATTGGAAAGCTCTTTTCGATGCAAACCCAAGGGTTCCGGTTTCAGGAGAATCTGACGGTCGGATCTCCCGCAACGTCAATTCGAAGTCAATGGTCGAAATTCGCGAACTGCCCGCGCGGCGCGTTCTATTCAGGCCATTTAATATATATTATATATATTTCATCGATTTCAATTCAAAACGTATTTTATAAATCATTATAAATTCGTTTTCAAAACAATTTCAACTTCATATTCAATTTCAAATCAACATTGAATATTTCATATCATTATTATATAAATGATAATATTTTCAAAACGTTATATTTTGAAATCACTTATTTTTCTATATTCATTACAAAAATGAATATAATCGATATAAATATCGTTCGCGTTGAAATGGCGCAAATCTAATCAACACGGCTTTATATGTTTCAATAACTTCGTTATTCTATTCAACAAATGTAATAACCCGAAAATCTGGGCCAGTTTAAAATTTTTATTTTGGCAATTTTAGCGAATTTTGAATATTTAAAATAAGTAATTTTAAATAATATCGACGAGAAATTTATTTTGAATATATTTAGGACGTATATATTATGTACGTCGTCGTTAGAATATAAATAATTATATATAATTATATATAATTATAAATAGAATTGAAAATGGCGCGGTAGTTCGATAATTCGATTTCAAACTTCAATTGAATGTACCGGGTGCAAAACAAACCGGATTTTAGTGAAACCAAAAATAATAGGATCTATTTGATGATATCTTTCCAGCGAATCCGAAAAATCGAGATTTCATAGCGGGAATCAAAAGATATGTCCAGTTGAAAATTCTGAATAGTCGCTATGGAATTCAGGCCCTTAAAAATGGACATTTTGCAAATGACCTCGGATTTCGACGAAACCAGTTTTGTTGGGTCCGTGGTGTCAAGTTATTGCTAGGTTTCAAATTACATAATTTTTCGAATCAATATGTGAGCGTGGCAAAGGAAAACACGTTTGACCAGTTTAAGTTGATTTTAATCGACTGGAAAATGGCCATTTTTCAAACGGTCTCAGAATTTGACGAAATTAGTTTTGTTAGGACCATATCGTCAATACGAAGCTAGATTTATTTTTCTGGAATTTTCTGAATTCGTATGTGGCCCCGATAATTTAAAATGTACGTCCAAATTGAATATATACTGATTTATGTTTTAAAAGTTGATGAAAACCTATCGTAACATGCGAATTGGCTTGCGATACATATCCCATTGTGTCTGGGATGGGGGTATTCCATTGGGGGCGACAATCGTTGGAGTTTGTTTGGAGTTCGGTGGGTTAAACAAGTAATTTTAGAATTAATTTATTTAAAATAATAAATATATAACCCTCTTTGAATGGAAACCCTAATTCACTATCGAGCCAAGCCGCCACACTCCAAAAACGAACGGCTGAGGGCTCGAAATTTTAATCCAAAACTTTCTTTATTCAATTCGAATTGGGGAAGGAAATCAAAACGTAAATTGTTTAGTTTTCTTAGCTCTCTAAACCTGGACCATCATCATCGGTTTTCATGGGGTGTTCATCACGATATAGCGACTCAAAACCAGAGCGTTCGGGCTCGTTTCCACGGCGACTGCGATGATCGGACGGCGGGCGAAGCATGGAGGAGGAGGCGCACATGTAGGCGCGTCGTGTGGGGTCCTCCGACCAAGGTCCGACGACTTCAGGTGATGGCGCACGGTGGCTTTCTGATGGGAGCTCCAGTTCGACACTTACAGTGAGCTTTATCCCTTTTGTTTTTTTTTGTTTTTATATAATTAAACATTAAACTTTTTTTTCTTTTTTTTTGATTTTAATTTATATAACAACATTGTGAAAAAAAATCTGAAATTGATTTACAAATACATTGTTTAAATTCTGGAAATTGTATATAAATTCGTATTGTTTTCGAAGTAAAGTTCGAAAATATAAACATCTTTAGTTCGAAAATATACATTGCTTTTGAAATTATAAATGTACATTGTTTTTAAACCATAAATAGAATTGTTATAAAATGGAATTGAAGAATAGAATTAAAAATAGAATTTTTTTTAAACTAACAAAGTGTTGATATTTAAACTTTAAAAGATTAGATATCTCATTATAGGAAAATATGATTTTCATGTATGTGAAGGCGATATATAAAATATGGTTTTTATATGAGTGGAGTTATAAAAATACGATCTTTGAAAAAGAGTAAAAATGCGATTTTTCTATATTGAGTAAAGAAGTAAAAATATGATTTTTACATATTGAATAACGAAATAAAAATTCAATTTTTATATATTGAACATCGAAGTAAAAATGTGATTTTTATATATTGAACATCGAAGTAAAAATGTGATTTTTATATATTGAACATCGAAGTAAAAATGTGATTTTTATATATTGAACATCGAAGTAAAAATGTGATTTTTATATATTGAACATCGAAGTAAAAATATGATTTTTATATATTGAATAGCGAAGTAAAAATTCGATTTTTACATATGTAGAGAATACGGGCGAAGAAAGTGATAAGAGGCGAGAACAGTGAAGATTTCCTGCATTAGGAGTGTCGTGAAGTTGGATAGCTATATGTGAGAATTTCTCACCTTTCAATTTCTTTTTCTAGTTATATAAATATATACTAGGATGCAGACGGTGTTTAGTAGCACCCGACACAATCGTCCACAGACCATGGACTTGTTTGTTTTGATTGCAAAAATTAGTTAGATCATTTGATTGAAATTGAATTGTTTGGTGAAATGAATTGATTTGATTGATGTGTGAATGGCGTGGGCCTTCACTAGACCGGGGATAAGGCTAGGCCTTGTCCCGTTTCTAGTATCGTGCCGTTATGCCGCCGAAATTTTCTAAAATATGTTAGGAAAAAATAAATATATCATTTTATTGAATAAATGAACCGAATAGAATATTCATAGGTTGAATAAAATGTTTTATCGTTAAAAATATAATTTTTAACGTGAATGTGAATAAATAAATATTCATTTACAAACCGGACGGTTTGTTTATGTACACCTATTTGAATGACATTGATTGGGACGATAAATTTTACACATCGCCCAACTGCACAAATAAAATATGTGTTTGATTGTTTGAAACCCCACACGGGTGTTAGGATGAAATTTGAAGTTCACTCATCTTGATTGATTAAATATGTCGATCGATCGATTGAAAGGCTGTTATAAGCGTTAGATACCTATATTTGATGCTTATACAGTGTAGTGCACTTTGGTTGATGGTTGATTATTTTTCAATGCTATTATATACATGTGTTGTATGAAAATCCATATAATTAACTTTATATGGTAATTGATTGGGCCTCATTCCAATTTAGAAAATAAAGATCAATATAAAATAAAGGTTCATGTGTTGACAGTACTCATCCATTGAGATTGGTCATGTGTTGAACGAAATATTTTAGTAATAAAATTTACATCTTTATCAATATAAAATAAAGGTTCATGTGTTGACAGTACTCATCCATTGAGATTGGTCATGTGTTGAACGAAATATTTTAGTAATAAAATTTACATCTTTATCAATATAAAATAAAGGTTCATGTGTTGACAGTACTCATCCATTGAGATTGGTCATGTGTTGAACGAAATATTTTGATAATAACAACTATTTTGAAAAAGAAATTTATGAAGCCGTGTTGATTAGATTGACGTCATTTTGACGTGAACGATATTTATATCGATTTGAATTGAAAACGATTTTGAATTGAATTGAATTGAAAACCATTTCGAAATGAATTGAATTGAAAACCATTTCGAAATGAAATGAATTGAAAACCATTTCGAAATGAAATGAATCGAAATGAAATAAATTGAAAACGATTTCGAAATGAAATGAATTGAAAATGATTTCGAAATGAATTGATTATAAAACAATTTAGAAATGAATTCGATTCAAATAGGAAACGAATTTGAATTGAATCGAATAGAAAACGAATTTGAATTGAATCGAATAGAAAACGAATTTGAATTGAATCGAATAGAAAACGAATTTGAATTGAATTGAGTGTAAAACCAATTCGAATTGAATTGAAAACGAATTCGAATTGAATTGGAAATAAATTGAAATGAATTCAAATTGAATTGAATAGAAATGAATTTTAAAACGAATTTATAAAGAAGAATTCAATTTTGATTTGAATTGAAATGGAAGTTGAAATTGCTTTTGAAACGAATTTAAAACTATTTATATAATTCGTTTTAAATAGTAATCGACGAAATATATATTATATATATAATATAATGGCCTGAATAGAACGCGCCGCGCCGCGGCAGTTCGCGAATTTCGACCATTTATTTCAAACGGACATTACGGGAGATCCGACCATCGGATTCTCCTAAAACCGGAACCATTGGGTTCGTATCGAAAAGAGCTTTCTAACGAATATTAGAAATTTGAAATCTAACGGTTGGATTTGGAGATACATCCAAATCAAATTCGAAAAGGGTCGCTGTAAGTGCAGTTCGATGGCCGTTGATGGAAATCGACTGTACGGGCCTTGATAAAATTATTAAAAATAGCAATAATTTATGTAAAATCATAAGAAATGATTTAGAAAGAATTGGGATGAAAAACTCCATATTTGAAAAGATAAAAATAGATTTTTATCGAAATGAACTAGTTTTGAACTAGAATTATAATTCTTTTTATTTTTAAATAAATAAATTGAATTTGAAAAGGGTTTTAAAAATAACCAGAATTTCCAATGATTGCATTGGAGTGGAATTGAATCGAAATTGTCTTCGGAATATTTCGATGTTGGAATTCGTGATTATACGGATGTTGTTATGGAAATTTGAAAGATATATATTTATATCGTTATTTCCAATACGACATTTGTTAATCGTAGAATTTGATATTGAATATAAGCCGATATATTTTCTATTCAGAGCCTTATATTGAATATCAAATGTGATTTGGGTTTGTCGTGAATGGTGTCTTCACTAACACTGTTCTTGAACCCAGTTGAGAAAAGATTAATTCTTTTTATTTAGATTTAATTAAGTGTACCAATTAAATAATATTTAATTGGAATTGAATTGATATTGATTTTTGGGTTTATCGTGAACAGTGTTTTAAACAACACTCGTTCTTTAACCCGATAATTAATGAATGTGATTTTGGGTTTATCGTGAACTGTGTTTTTAAATGACACTGATTGTTTAACCCAGTTAAAGATTAAAACTAAGTGGAGTTTTAATGAATCTTTAATTAGATTGAAAAGATCGAAAATGGAGTACCACCAGTTTTGCTCCAGGCGATAGTTAAATCTTTAATTAGATTTGAACGTGAAATGGTAATTGAATTTACCGATAACACCGTTGTGTTAGATATGAAGTATTACCAGTTTTACTTCATGGGATGAATAGGTTGGGATTGGGAAATTAAAACAAATGATTACTTCGGTAAGGTTCGTTAATCCCGACTAGTTGAATCGAAATTCAAAAGAAGATTAAAGAATAAATTTTAATAATTTATCTTGGATAAAATTAATGGGAACCTTTCCCTATGAATGTGAAATTTAGAAACTAACTGTCGGTTAGCCAAGCAGAATGGTTTTCTGGATATTGATCTGATGTTGGTTTCGGCCTTCGGGGTTAATATTTGGGAAATTATTCTCTTGCTAATTTACGGTTAGTGGCTGATGAATTGGAATGAGGCGTATGTTGTGTTTGTGTAACACTTATTTAAAGTATACGCGAGTTATTCGGAAAGACCGGGTTTATCCCATTCTGAATAACTGATACGACGATAAGTCGAAGATGAAGACGGTGGTCGAAGACCGGAAGTCTTCACGTCGTTTGGGTAATTACTGATGATCTTGATTGGGCTGTACACCCAAGAAGATGGAAACAGTTAGTGATCGTCCATACGTACTTGGAGATCGATGGATATGCGGGGTACTAGGTGCCTCTAGTTTCGTTCAGACCCAGAGCGAACTAGTAAATGGACTGTGTGTCTGACATTGGATTTTAGTCTGTGTGATTGATCTCTATTAAATATATATCTGTTTGGCGGCGGAGAATTTATTCTCTTGCTTAACGCCCTTCTCTGAGATGTACGAGCTCAGGGGTTATATATTGATTGATATCAAACGCATGGAGTGAATTGCCTGTGTGGCATGCCTAAGTGGCAATTGATCAAGGCTTCTGTTGAAAAGCAAAGTCTTGTGGTGATGATCAAAGCACGGCCTTTGTGGCGTAGCTTTGTGTAACGTTTACTTCGCGAGTTTCACACCCGGTATGAACCAAAAACGGGAGACGGACCTCAGGGGGGACATGCGTTTTCTTTCTAGCTAGAAGTGGCGTCAGTGGTTTTACACGCCCTGACGAGTTTGACTTATGTGGTTGTTTCTGTTGCGAGGCGCCTTGGTTTGATCGGACGATCCGGGTCCGATGGAGTCATTTAGTTGGCTCACCTACGCCCCAAAGGGCGGAGAAACGCATTGTTCAGGCATTATAATCCACATCGGTGGACCGGCCCTGACGATCCAAGGTACGGTTGCGGCTGTGCCTGAGACACGGGCTAGAGCGTCTCGAATCGGTTGAGGACTATCTTTTGCCTCGGTTCATAGACGGAAATCCAATTTCCAAATACGTGACTTTGCGGTTTTATTTGTAAACCTATTTATGGCGACATAGTGGGATGGGGCGCTCATGCCGCCTATGATTGATACTTATGATTTGAAGTTGTTTTATACACTATGCACTTATAATAGTATCAAACGATTTGTTTTAACCATATCAAGCATTCTTTGGCTGTTATAAGGGAAAACCCTATCCTCGGCTGCGTTGCATTGTGTGATGGGACTTGGGTCTTATAACAGCTTCATTTTTCTTTATTTAGCATTGCGCTGTTTGTTTTATGCACTGGTATTCTTGGGAGGAAACCCGTTCCGTGTTATACGGCGTGGTCCCTTGATTTACCTAACTTTTAAAATAAAGAATAATAACTGTTTTAGTTCTCACACCAGTCACATGACTGACTTGGAGTTTATTGTTTTAACCTAAACTCTGGGTGCCCCTATTTTGACACGGGCAGCTAGTAGTTTTGGTTTTGCAGATTTATATTCACAGGATCCTGGTTTACAGCTGGAACGATATCCGGAAAGCTTTGTATCCGTATATCCCCTTCAGTTGTGTATTGTATTATTTTCCGCTGCTATGTATTTAAATGTAATTTAAATCTCTGATATTCCTGTGTAATATTCATTTATACTCTGTATATTATTGTAATCTGATGCATTGTTGTAATATACAGTGAAATGTTCTTTTGTATGCGTTCTGTTTTGTCGTGTTCTCAAACGATAGGGCGTTTCTAACGGTCTGGGTCGGTTTAGCGACTGGTTCGGACCGAGCGAAATTCCTTTTCGTCACAACAAATGAATATTTATTCTATTCAACACATGAATCTATATTTCTTTCAACACATGAATATTCTCAACACATGAGTATCGTCAACACATGACTATTTTTGTTATTTAATATATTTTATAAAATTATGATTTCTATTGTTTAATTTTTAATCAAACTCTAATTTTATATATGATAAAAATGTAAATTTTTATTGTTAAAATATTTTACTCAACACATGATAAGTTTCAACACATGAATATTCTCAACACATGAGTATCGTCAACACATGACTATTTTTATTATTTAATATATTTTATAAAATTATGATAAAGATGTAAATTTTATTGTTTAAAATATTTTACTCAACACATAAATATTTTCAACACATGAATATATATTTTATTCAACACATGAATATATATTTCTATTCAACACATGAATATATTTTTCTGTGCAGTTGGGCGACGTGTAAAATTTATCGTCCCAATCAATGTCCTTCAAATAGGTGTACTTGTGTTGACAGACTGTGTAAGCGTTACACTAATCCCGATAAATTTTACACAATGTGTTTAATAGAATAAATATTTAAATTTTACACAGACTATTCTGTGTAAAATACGTGTGTTGAAAATACGTGTGTTGACAGACTGTGTAAATTTTAAATATTTCCGGATATCTTTCCGGCTTGTGTTGCATTGTGTAAATTTTAAATACGTGTGTTGAAAATACGTATTTAAATATTTTTGGATATCTTTCCGGCTTGTGTTGCATTGTGTAAATTTTAAATATTTTACCCACTGTAAAATTTATCGTCGATGAAGTTTTTTTTTCTTTTCAACACACGAATTTTCTTTCTATTCAACACACGAATTTTCTTTCTACTCAACACATGAATTTATATTCTATTCAACACATGAATTTATATTTCTATTCAACACATGAATTTATATTCTATTCAACACATGAATTTTCTTTCTATTCAACACATGAATTTTGAAACCTAGCAATAACTTGACATCTCAGATCCAACAAAAGTGGTTTCGTCGAAAACCGAGGTCGTTTGCAAAATTTCCATTTTTAAGGGCCAGAATTCCATAGCGACTATTCTGAATTTTCCATTGGGCGTAACTTTTGATTCCCGCTATGAAATTTCAAATTTTCGGGTTCGTTGGAAAGATATTCTCAAATAGATTCTAATATTTTCTAGCTTCGAATTGACGATACGGTCCTAACAAAACTAGTTCATAATTTTTTGAGTATAAAGTTCTCATCTTTTTACTTATAAAAATCACATCCTTTTAATTGATGTTCTTATAATAAAAATCAAATTTTTATGTACGAAAGATCATATTGGAAATAACGATATAAACGATTTGTTTATACACACTGATTTGACTGATATTGATTGGGACGATAAATTTTACACATCGCCCAACCGCACAAATAAAATGTGTTTGTTGATTTGAAACCCCACATGTGTATTGGGATGATATTAGACGTACACTAATCCCGATTGTTTAGTTGTATGTCAATCGATAGGTTGACAGACTTTGTAAGCGTTAATTATTTATGTTTAATGCTTATGCAGTTGTGTGGTGCACTCTGGATGATGGTTGATTATTTATCGTTGCTATTATATACATGTGTTGTATGGAATCCATATAATTAACAATATATGTGTGACGATCCCAAAATCCGAAGGGCGGTATTAAGGATAATCATTGGAATATAACACATTAATCATTATAGCAGAGAACAGATAATTGCAGAAACAATAAATAGAATAATTTTACATGGATATGACAGCGGAATCACAACATGTAATAACATCAGAATAGCATAGCGTGGGATATAACTTAGTAAATAAAAAGGAAAGTGATCAGTCATCATCGTCAGAGGCGGAATACATACATGCAGCGAGACATAATAAGGGTATTAGTCTACATCGCCGAAGGCGGAATACATATACATATAGTAAGAAATACGGAAAGTAAATCAGTCTGCATCGCCCGTGGCGGAATCATAATATAAGAACAATAATGGCGGAAAATGTCAACGTCATCTCTGTGAAGTCAGCCTCGCCATGAGCCAAAAATGCACTCTATGCAGCAGTGCAGAGCCAAAAACAACCTGTCACCTGTGTACTAGGCTGCCCGTGTGAAAATAAGGGCACCCGCGTTTGCAAAGTGAAACAAACAACGAGTCAGTTATGGGGACTGGTATGAGGAATCTATTTAACAGTTAAACAACAGTAATAGCAAATCATAGGACCACGCCACTTTCGTGGAACGGGTTTACTCCAGTGATTGCTAGTGCATTTAAAACAAAGTAAATACTTTTAAAACAACGCAATGCTTTTTGAAAGAATGAAGCCATTATAAGACTCAGGTCCCATCACACAATGCAACGCAAGCCGGAGGATAGAATTTTACCTTATAATAGCCAAATATGCTTGATACGTATAAAGCAAAATCATTTGATATTATTACTAGTGCATATATGTTTCAAAAATGAATAGCATCATAAATATCAATCATAGACGGCATAAGTGCCCCATACCACTATGTCGCCATACTAGTTCTACAATAAAGTCCGTTATTTCGTATTGCAAATTGGATTTCCGTCATGAGTCGAGGCAAGGGGCAAGCTCCTCTCCGCTTCGAGACGCTCTAGCAAATGCCTCGGGACTACACACTCTGGGCAACCCTGGATGCGGCTGGGCCGGTCCTCACTTACGTTAGAGGATTAATTATGCCTGAACACATGTTTCCCGGTCCTTACAGACCTATAATCGAGGCGCCTCATTCCAACAACCACAAAGGTGAAAATAGATATATATGTCAGGGCTGGTAAGTCACTGACACCACCATAGCTAGAAAGAAACGTCGTGCTCTCCCAGCGGTCCGTATCCCTTTTTAACTCATACCGGGGTGTGAGGCTCGCGAATCTACGGAATACACAAAGCTAGGTCACGTAGACCGTGCTTTAATCATCATCCACAAGACTTTGCTTTGCAACAGAAGCCTTGATCACAGCATCTTGGCATGCCACATAGGCAGTCCACTCCATACGATTGATTTCCATCGATATATAACCTCTGAGCTCGTATGTCTCAGAGAAGAGCGTTAAGCAAAAGAATAAATTCTCCGTCGCCAAACAGATATATATTTAACAGAGATCAATCAGTATAGAACAAAATCCAATGTCAGACACACAGTCCATTTACAAGTCAGTCCTGGGTCTGAACGAAACCGGAGGCGTCAATTCCTCGCAAATCCGTACAATCAACACATACGTTCAGACGGCTACTACTTCCGTCCCCTTCCGGTAGCTACTCCGGTCAGGAACCTCAGTAGCGCCCATCCAACCGATACGAAGATCGTCGGTCTTGAATCGTCTTTGCATTTTCCAATTCGAATCGCTCGATAAATTATTTGAAATGAGGGTTAGCTCGGCCTTTTCAAATAATTCACGTCATTAGAATTTAAACCGGTTCTTTCTATGGTTATATTATTCGACATCCATCTTTCAGTTCTTTAGTGTTATTTTCGCGTCAAACACATACAACCATCAAATGTCAAACAATTCAAGCCCAATTGGTTTATTTGCAATCTATGTTGCCTATAATATTTTATAACGATTTTTCGCCATTTTTATTTATTTAAAAATGGCCATATTTAATTAAACGAAGTTTCAGGTCGTGCCATGGCACTGGCGCTGTTTCCCCTAATTTGTTTTACACATATCGGAAAATCTAACCGTTGGATTTCTACAAAGTCTATATCAGTGGGAAGATATTCCCAAAGCGAACCCAACGGTTCCAGTTTCGTGAGAATCCAAAGGTCGGATCTTCCACACTAGTCGTTTGAAGTTATGGTTTCAAAATTCGAACTGCAGCGTCGTTATTCGATTTAATTTAATTATATTTATATTTATATATAAATATAAACGATTCTAGCGCTGTTTTTCTTCAAATTTGAATTAAACATTCCGGACAATCCAACCGTTGGATTTTTACAAAGTTGGTGCCGTTGGGAATATATTTCCAAGGCGAACCCAGCGGTTGCGGTTGCGGTTTCGGGAAAATCCGATGGTTGGATTTCTCGCACTAATCGTTTCAAATTACGATTCCGAAACACGAACTGCACGACCTCTATTCCTTTTAATTATATTTATATTTATATATATAAATATAGTTCATTCTATTATTTCAACTATAGTTCATTCTATATTTTCAACTTCGTTTTCACTTCAAATATTTCACTAACGCCTTAATATTTCGAAAAATTTCGCCATAACCTCCTTTGTACGGGGAGTGGTTTGAAAATTTATTGGGCCGTATTAGGTACCCAATAAATCCTAAAAAGCATTCACATATTTATAGTGATATATTCTGGTGTTTACAGGGGAGCATGTATAGATAATCACTCCAGAGAATAAATTCTCGTCACCCCGTTTCCATGTGGAAATAAATAGTCCATGTGCCGTATCTAATAACAAGAGCGACGTGATTATTGTCAACTCCAGACCCGTGTGGGGTTTTTATTAATCTGGCAATTTATCGTTATAATTTATATAGTCCATATCAGTCATCAGTTCAACCTGTAGTACATAGTCATCGCCATACAAGCCTTTTGCTTGTATGGTAAATCTTCCACCTCGTCACACAAGCTCCAATTGCTTATGTGGAATATGATGAAGTATGCCAATCGTCAAGAAGTATGCCATGTAGTGTAGTTCAAAATTAATTGTTACTATCCGAAGGCGACGTTTATTATTTCACACAGAATAACCAGCACTCCGCATCCAATGGCATTCACAGGAGTTGATATATAAATAAAATTGCGCAGCCAACTCATCAAGGTTTACCTATTTGTCGGGCACGCAAATAATTTCTTTACTCTACAGCTAATCCATTTTTCCTGTTCAACACATGTATATATATGCAGAACAAAGCTAATAATAATATTTCTAGCAAACTATTATTTATTTCAACACATGTGTACTTTTATCTAAGCGTATACATGATAAAAGAAATATTTTTATCATCAAAAATATTTATTCGACACGTGTGTATTTTTATCTAAGCGTATACATGATAAAAGAAATATTTTTATCATCAAAAATATTTATTCGACACGTGTGGATTTTTAACACTTCATGTTCACAATAAAGGTGTAGTTTTTATTGTCGATTCATTTTATTTTTAAAAGATGATAACATTCAACACATGAATTTCAACTCGACGAACAAATTGCAATTCAACACATGAATATTCGATATAGTTTGTATATATATAAAAATGTGATTTTTATCGCTAAAGCTATTTGTTTAAATTCAAATAATATTCAACACATGAATTTCAACTCAACGAATGAATTGCAACTCAACACATGAATATTCGATATAGTTTGTATATATATAAAAATGTGATTTTTATCGCTAAAGCTATTTGTTTAAATTCAAATAATATTCAACACATGAATTTCAACTCAACGAATGAATTGCAACTCAACACATGAATATTCGATATAGTTTGTATATATATAAAAATGTGATTTTTATCGCTAAAGCTATTTGTTTAAATTCAAATAATATTCAACACATGAATTTCCACTCAACGAATGAATTGCAACTCAACACATGAATATTCGATATAGTTTGTCTATATATAAAAATGTGATTTTTATCGCTAAAGCTATTTGTTTAAATTCAAATAATATTCAACACATGAATTTCAACTCAACGAATGAATTGCAACTCAATACATGAATATTCGATATAGTTTGTAATTTATAAAAATATGATTTTTATTGCTAAAGCCATTTGTTTAAATTCAAATAATATTCAACACATGAATTTCAACTCAACGAATGAATTGCAACTCAACACATGAATATTCGATATAGTTTGTAATTTATAAAAATATGATTTTTATTGCTAAAGCCATTTGTTTAAATTCAAATAATATTCAACACTTGAATTTCAACTCAACGAATGAATTGCAACTCAACACATGAATATTCGATATAGTTTGTAATTTATTTCAACGAATGAAAATTATTCTAACACATAAATATTTCAGAAAATTTCGACAGCATAACGGCAGGGTAGTTAAAACCGGGACCGTCCCTAGTACGGCTCCTCGCTCTACCTTAAAACCTCGCGGTTTTTGACAATGGGGACCACGCATCTAGTTCGCACGCAGGCGGCATGTTTTATTTTCAATTCCACAATCCTATTCTAATTTGTTTCAACCACAAGAGGGTATTTTTCAACCACAAAGGTATTTTTCAACCATAATATCAACCACAAACAATTATTTCCAACCATTCGTCATACTATATAATATCACGTCAATCACAAGCAATAAATATCGTCCATGGTCTGTGGACGAGGGGAGTATATATATATATATATAATATAATAATTCACTTGCATTTCATCACAATTCAAAGCATATATGTTTCATTCAACGCTTGTATAATTTATACATCGCTAATATAACTTATACAACACATGTACATGAGGTATACAATGCGTATATAATTTACACTTCGCTTATATAATTTATACAACACAATTTCATTCATACAAATAGTTTAGATTCCTCACATTGGTTATTGCAGTGCTAAAAATCGTAGGAAGGTCAGAAAAATCCGCGGCTTCTTCTAGAATGTAGAGAGCCTCCTTGCGGTCACGGTGTCTCCTATTTCATCAAATTTCGTTAAAAAACGAAAAAGATATTATTTTTCAAAGTTTTGCAACGCTTTATAGTGTAAAAACAGTTTAAAATTATATAAGCCGTTAGTTTTCAAACCTGCTCAAATTTAGGTTTTGATTTTTCTCTCGATTCGTTGCTCTATAGGTTGATCAGACAGTCGGACGTCGTCGAGGGAGGGAAGAGCTTTCTGGCGGTACCAGTCTCCTACAATTCGACGTCGAGATGACCCCTGGGCGGCGGCTTAAACGTGCCGACTTTGGAGCGCCAGAACTCGATGGCGGCGCCTCTAATGGTGGCGAGACTGGGTCGGATGTGGAGAGGGGACTACGGCGGTCAGAAGCTTCAACAGGCGGAGGCGGCAAAATCGACTAAGGCGGCGGCGAAATCGACGAGAAGTTTCGAGCTCCCTACGTCGTCCAAATCGCCGGCGGCTAGGGTTTTCTTCGTATTTTTTTTTTATAAAAGAAATTTTCCTATTGGTCCGAGCTTTATAGGTAGTTTTAAATAGTGTTTTTGCAAACGGACTCCTTTTTAAACCCAACGACTGTCGCCCCTAGCTAAATACCCCCATTCCGGACACAATGAGATATGTTTCGTTGCCCAATTCGACTGTTACAGTCAGTTATTTTTCAAATTAAAATATAATACATTCGATATTTAATTTAAACGTACATTTCAATTTGCCAGGGCCACAAACTGAATCGAAAAATTCCAGAAAAATTAATCTAGCTTTGTTTTGACGATACGGTCCTAACAAAACTAGTTTCATCGAATTCTGAGCTCGTTTGAAAAACGGCCATTTTTAGGTCGACCCATTTTAATAGAATTTGACCAATCACATTTTCTTTTGCCACGCTCACATACTAGCTTCAAAAATTATGAAATTTGAAACTTAGCAATAATTTGACATCCCGGACCCAACAAAAGTGGTTTCGTCGAATTCCGAGGTCGTATGCAAAATATCAATTTTCAAGGGCTATATATGCTATATAGCGACCTTTCTGAAAATTCATTTGGCCATAACTTTTGATTTCCGTTATGAAATTTCGATTTTTCGGATTCGTTAGAAAGGTATTCATAAACAGATTAAATATTTTCAGTTTCGCTAAAATCCGTTATATTTCCCCCCGGTACAGTCAGACAAAGTTTGTATTCAAAATTTCGAACTGCCATACCATACCCAATTCTATATTTTATTGAAATAGGCTATTTCAATTATTCAAATTTCTTGGTAATAACCTAATTTAAAAATTTTAAACTGGTTCACATTTTTCGGGTTATTACAATCTCCCCCAACTTAAAAATTTTCATCCTCGAAAAGGAAATAACAGCTAAATAGGAAATAAAATGTAAATGCAAAGTATTGTAAGGGTACCTTGCACCGGAGTTAGTCAGAGATGTCCACTCTGCATTTGGGATAGGCTTGTTTAATGCTTTCCTCGGTTTCCCAAGTACAGTCTCTAGGATCACTACTCCACTGCACTTTGACTAAATGAATCTTTTTCCTCCTTAGCTCTCTAGTTTCTTTGCCAACTATCTTTAATGGCTCTCTTCTGAGTGCTAATTCTGGAGTTATGTCAATATCATGTTGCGCTGCTTCTTCCACAACAAGATCTGGATCATGAACATGTTTTCTGAGTTGAGATACGTGGAACACATTATGTATACCAGGCAACCAATTAGGTAATGAAACCCTATATGCAAGAGTTCCAATCCGTTCAAGTATAGGAAAGGGACCAATAAATCTCGGTGCCAACTTCCCAATCTTGCCAAATCTGATTACTCCCCGCATTGGAGAAACTCTTAAATAAACATAATCGCCAACGGCAAACGATATATCCCTTCTTCTCACATCCGCATAACTTTTCTGTCGGCTCTGTGCGGTTTTCAATCTCTTCTTTATGAAATCGACTTTATCCGATGCTTCTCGAATCATATCGGGCCCCAACACAAGTCTGTTGCCAGGTTCTACCCAACATGCGGGAGATCTGCACGGTCTACCGTATAATGCTTCAAATGGGGACAATCCCAAACTTGCTTGATAGCTATTGTTATAAGAGAATTCGGCTAAATGTAAGTGATCTTCCCATGAGCCTCCAAAATCGATAACGCAAGCCCACAGCAAATCTTCTAAAATTCTATTCACCCGCTCGGTTTGGCCGTCTGTCTGAGGGTGATAAGCGGTGCTTAGATTCAATTTGGTTCCCAACTCTTCCTGGAATGCTTCCCAGAATTTGCTAGTAAATAGGGGATCTCTATCACTGACTATATTGAGCGGCACTCCATGTAGTTTAACTATCTCTTTGAAGTAAATCTGTGCTAGACTTTGAGCCGTTCTGTTGGATCGGACAGGTATGAAATGGGCAGTCTTCGTGAAGCGATCTACGATTACCCATATACTGTCGTTTCCTTTCTTAGTTCGAGGCAGGCCATCAATGAAGTCCATCGAAATTTGTTCCCGCTTCCATCCTGGAATTTCTAAGGGTTGTAATAATCCAGCCAATTTCTGCCGATCACTCTTAACTAGCTGACAAGTGGGGCATCGGCTAACATATAATGAGATATCTCTTTTCATCGCCTTCCACCAGAATGTGCGCTTGATATCGTTATACATTTTTCTCACACCGGGATGGATACTTAATTTGGATTTGTGGCATTCATCAAGTATTTCCCTTCTGAGCTCTGGAATTCCAGGCACACAAATTCGCCCTTTTAATCTCAAAACCCCCTCACTATCCACTTGGAAGCTGGAGTCTATGCCTTCATTGATCCTTTTGATCATTGCTTTTACAAAATTATCCTCTTTTTGAAGGGTCGAGATCCTGTCAATTAAAGAAGACTTAATGATAAAACTGGCACTGATTTCATTCTTTCTGCTGAGCGCATCTGCTACAACATTGGCTTTCCCTGGAGTGTATAGAATTTCAAAATCGTATGCTGCAAGGAATTCTAACCAACGTTGTTGTCTCAAATTCAGATCTTTCAGAGTGAATAGATATTTCAAGGATTGATGATCGGTGTATAGTTCGAACTTCTCGCCCAGTAAATAATGCCTCCAGATTCTTAAAGCAAACACGATAGCTAATAACTCAAGATCATGAGTTGCATAGTTTCTCTCATGCGGCTTCAGCTGACAGCTGGCATAAGCGACCACTTGGCCTTTTTGCATTAGTACTGCGCCTAGCCCTCTAATAGAAGCATCTATCCATCCAGTCAAGTCTTGGTTACCTTCTATTATTGTCAATACTGGAGCAGTTGTCAATTTCAGTTTCAGCTCCTGGAAAGCTTCTTCACATTCGGGAGTCCATTTGAATTTCTCATGCTTCTTTGTAAGCTTTGTCAATACTCCTGATATCTTTGAAAAATACTGAACGAATTTCCGATAGTAACTAGCCAATCCAAGGAAACTTCGAACTTCTGTGGGGGTAGTAGGTTGTTTCCAGTTCTGAATCGCTGTAATTTTGCTTGGGTCTACAGCAATTCCTTCTTTTGATACGACATGGCCTAGGAACTTAACTTCATTCTGCCAGAAGACACATTTAGAAAATTTAGCTTTCAAGACATTTCTCCTTAGAATTTTCAACACTTGTTCTAAATGTTTTGCATGTTCGTCTTCCGACTTGGAGTAGATTAAAATGTCATCGATGAAGACTAGAACAAATTTATTCAATACACCATGGAACACTCTGTTCATAAGATCAACGAAGTATGCCGGAGCGTTGCACAAGCCGAACGGCATTACTAACCATTCGTAGAATAAATCGGGACCCCTGAAGGCTGTTAAAGGAACACGGTCTTTGGCTATACGTAATTGGTGGAAACCTGTAGCTAGGTCCATTCTGGAGAATACCGTTGCTCCATTTAATTGATCTAACAGATCGTCTATACATGGCAAAGGATATTTGTTCTTTATTGTCTGTTTATTGAGATCTCGGTAATCAACACAAAGTCTTAGAGTACCGTCTGATTTCGGGACAAATACTACTGCGGCTCCCCAAGCTGAAAAGCTCGGTCTGATTAGACCTTTCCAAAGCAATTCTCGGGTTTGACTACTTAACTCTTCTTTTTCTTTCGGGGCCATTCTTCTAATTGGATGTACTACTGGTCGGGCGTTAGGAATTAGATCTATCCTGAATTCGATCTCTCTTTGTGGCGGTAAGTTTTCTACCTCTTCAAACACATCCGCATAGTTTTTAACGACCGGTATCTTTTCTAATGAAGGGGGAGTAATTTCTAAAAAAGACCAAAATTCGGTTCTATTTATTCCGGAACCATGGCATGGTATATATATAGGTCCAAGCTTCGTTTCAACTTTAACGATTCTTTCGGCACATCTAACTTCGGCCTTATATTTGGTTAACCATTCCAAATCGAGAATAACATCGAATTCCGATAAATCCATAACAATTAAGTGGATGAGAAACTTGTAACGTGAATAAGAGATAGGCACTCTGCAGTATAAACTGAGACTAACAGAACCTCCTATCGGGTTTTGAACTTTAATTGGTTCTTTTAGAATTCTTTGTTTCAATTTTAACTTATGAACAATGTTACCAGAAATGAAGCTACGTGATGTACCAGTATCAAAAAGTACAGAAACAGGAATATTTTTAATGGTAAGGGTACCTCCCAAGATGTCGGGTTTACCTGATCCATCGGTGGTAGCTGGCGGGGTATTCCCGTCATAGACATGAGCCACTTGTGCATTCTGCTTCAGAGGACAGTTCCTGCTATAGTGCCCCTTCTTATGACAGTTGTAGCATTCGGCTGAGTCATTTTCCTTCGGCTTCCTCGGGGCTTTGCATACATTAGAAAAATGACCTGGCTTCCCGCAGTTGTAGCAATTTCCTTTCGGGATCTTTGCAGGTTTCTGAGTAGCGGTCGCAGTAATGCTGGACTCGGGTTGATCTGCTGAAGCCTTGCGCTTATTTCCAGCTTGGCTTTTGGCGCGGTCTTGGCTAGCGTGCCTTTCATCCATATCTTCATAATTGCAAGCCATTTCTACTAATTATGAAAAGGAGAGTTTGATGTTGCTCATAGCTCTGTCATGGTACTTGCGCTTTAGCCCAAATATGAATCTCTTGTTCTTTACTTTGTTAGTCAAAATCAGCTCTGGCGCATAGCGCGACAAATGGGTGAACTTATTTAGGTAATCCTGAATAGAGAGATCTCCTTGCTGGAGATTAGCAAACTGCTCTCGCATCCTCTCTAGAGCCTGTTCAGGTACAAACTTCTCATTGAACATAGTTTTGAATTGCTCCCAGGTTCTGACAGTACCTGCTGCATCCTCTGAGGTAATGGCATCCCACCACAGCTCTGCTTCCTCTTGTAGGAGCCAAATACCAAGTCGTGCTTTGTTGTTGGTTCCCATACCCATGCCTTCAAAGATTTTCTCACAGGTCTTCAACCAAGCTATAGCCTCGGTCATTGTACCAGTGCCAGTAAAGGGTTTTCCCCTAAGGTTCCTATACCTCTTTGCTACTTTGTCTAGCTCAAAGTCTTCCGGTGCTGGTGGCTGAACAATAGGGCCTTCCACAACTACGGGGATATTCCCCCGTCCACCTGCTGCATCTCCTCGGCCTCCACGGCCTCCTCTAGCTGCTGCTGCTCGTGTAGCCATCTAAGAGAATACTGTATAAGCAAGAAAAGGGTCAAGCTCACAGATTTGATAATTTTCACAAATGAAAAAGCAGGGGAATACAAGGAAAGATAATGATGATGTACTGATCAAATTGTTTTGCTAATCTGCTTAGCTCATTCTAGGACATTGCTAATCCTATCTCTAATGAGCTACTCGCATTAGAACACTACTGATTCTATTCCGACGAGGTGTTTAATGTGTTAGATCCCGGAACCAAGGTTTACCAAAGCTCTGATACCAACTGTGACGATCCCAAAATCCGAAGGGCGGTATTAGGGATAATCATTGGAATATAACACATTAATCATTATAGCAGAGAACAGATAATTGCAGAAACAATAAATAGAATAATTTTACATGGATATGACAGCGGAATCACAACATGTAATAACATCAGAATAGCATAGCGTGGGATATAACTTAGTAAATAAAAAGGAAAGTGATCAGCCATCATCGTCAGAGGCGGAATACATACATGCAGCGAGACATAATAAGGGTATCAGTCTACATCGCCGAAGGCGGAATACATATACATATAGTAAGAAATACGGAAAGTAAATCAGTCTGCATCGCCCGTGGCGGAATCATAATATAAGAACAATAATGGCGGAAAATGTCAACGTCATCTCTGTGAAGTCAGCCTCGCCATGAGCCAAAAATGCACTCTATGCAGCAGTGCAGAGCCAAAAACAACCTGTCACCTGTGTACTAGGCTGCCCGTGTGAAAATAAGGGCACCCGCGTTTGCAAAGTGAAACAAACAACGAGTCAGTTATGGGGACTGGTATGAGGAATCTATTTAACAGTTAAACAACAGTAATAGCAAATCATAGGACCACGCCACTTTCGTGGAACGGGTTTACTCCAGTGATTGCTAGTGCATTTAAAACAAAGTAAATACTTTTAAAACAACGCAATGCTTTTTGAAAGAATGAAGCCATTATAAGACTCAGGTCCCATCACACAATGCAACGCAAGCCGGAGGATAGAGTTTTACCTTATAATAGCCAAATATGCTTGATACGTATAAAGCAAAATCATTTGATATTATTACTAGTGCACATATGTTTCAAAAACGAATAGCATCATAAATATCAATCATAGACGGCATAAGTGCCCCATACCACTATGTCGCCATACTAGTTCTACAATCAAGTCCGTTATTTCGTATTGGAAATTAGATTTCCGTCATGAGTCGAGGCAAGGGGCAAGCTCCTCTCCGCTTCAAGACACTCTAGCAAATGCCTCGGGACTACACACTCTGGGCAACCCCGGATGCGGCTGGGCCAGTCCTCACTTACGTTAGAGGATTAATTATGCCTGAACACACGTTTCTCGGTCCTTACAGACCTATAATCGAGGCGCCTCATTCCAACAACCACAAAGGTGAAAATAGATATATATTTCAGGGCTGGTAAGTCACTGACACCACCATAGCTAGAAAGAAACGTCGTGCTCTCCCACTGGTTCGTATCCCGTTTTTAACTCATACCGGGGTGTGAGGCTCGCGAATCCACGGAATACACAAAGCTAGGTCACGTAGACCGTGCTTTGATCATCATCCACAAGACTTTGCTTTGCAACAGAAGCCTTGATCACAACATCTTGGCATGCCACATAGGCAGTCCACTCCATACGATTGATTTCCATCGATATATAACCTCTGAGCTCGTACATCTCAGAGAAGGGCGTTAAGCAAAAGAATAAATTCTCCGCCGCCAAACAGATATATATTTAACAGAGATCAATCAGTATAGAACAAAATCCAATGTCAGACACACAGTCCATTTACAAGTCCGTCCTGGGTCTGAACGAAACCGGAGGCGTCAATTCCTCGCAAATCCGTACAATCAACACATACGTTCAGACGGCTACTACTTCCGTCCCTTCCGGTAGCTACTCCGGTCAGGAACCTCAGTAGCGCCCATCCAACCGACACGAAGATCGTCGGTCTTGAATCGTCTTTGCATTTTCCAATTCGAATCGCTCGATAAATTATTTGAAATGAGGGTTAGCTCGGCCTTTTCAAATAATTCACGTCATTAGAATTTAAATCGATTCTTTTTATGGTTATATTATTCGACATCCATCTTTCAGTTCTTTAGTGTTATTTTCGCGTCAAACACATAAAACCATCAAATATCAAACAATTCAAGCCCAATTGGTTTATTTGCAATCTATGTTGCCTATAATATTTTATAACGATTTTTCGCCATTTTTATTTATTTAAAAATGGCCATATTTAATTAAACGACGTTTCAGGTCGTGCCGTGGCACTGTTTTTCCCCTAATTTGTTTTACACATATCGGAAAATCTAACAGTTGGGTTTCTACAAAGTCTATATCAGTGGGAAGATATTCCCAAAGTGAACCCAACGGTTCCAGTTTCGTGAGAATCTGACGGTCAGATCTTCCACACTAGTCGTTTGAAGTTACGGTTTCAAAATTCGAACTACAGCGTCGTTATTCGATTTAATTTAATTATATTTATATTTATATATAAATATAAACGATTCTGGCGCCGTTTTTCTTCAGATTTGAATTAAAAATTCCGGACAATCCAACCGTTGGATTTTTACAAAGTTGGTGCCGTTGGGAAGATATTTCCAAGGTGAACCCAGCGGTTACGGGTTCGGGAAAATCCGATGGCCGGATTTCTCGCACTAATCGTTTCAAATTACGATTCCGAAACACGAACTGCACGGCCTCTATTCCATTTAATTATATTTATATTTATATATATAAATATAGTTCATTCTATTATTTCAACTATAGTTCATTCTATATTTTCAACTTCGTTTTCACTTCAAATATTTCACTAACGCCTTAATATTTCGAAAAATTTCGCCATAACCTCCTTTGTACGGGGAGGGGTTTGGAAATTTATTGGGCCTTATTAGGTACCCAATAAATCCTAAAAAGCATTCACATATTTATAGTGATATATTCTGGTGTTTACGGGGGAGCATGTATAGATAATCACTCCAGAGAATAAATTCTCGTCACCCCGTTTCCGTGTGGAAATAAATAGTCCATGTGCCGTATCTAATAACTAGAGCGACGTGATTATTGTCAACTCCAGACCCGTGTGGGGTTTTTATTAATCTGGCAATTTATCGTTATAATTTATATAGTCCATATCAGTCATCAGTTCAACCTGTAGTACATAGTCATCGCCATACAAGCCTTTTGCTTGTATGGTAAATCTTCCACCCCGTCACACAAGCTCCAATTGCTTATATGGAATATGATGAAGTATGCATATCGTCAAAAAGTATGCCATGTAGTGTAGTTCAAAATTAATTGTTACTATCCTGTGGCGACGTTTATTATTTCACACAGAATAACCAGCACTCTGCATCCAATGGCATTCACAGGAGTTGATATATAAATAAAATTGCGCAGCCAACTCATCAAGGTTTACCTATTTGTCGGGCATGCAAATAATTTCTTTACTCTACAGCTAATCCATTTTTTCCTGTTCAACACATGTATATATATGCAGAACAAAGCTAATAATAATATTTCTAGCAAACTATTATTTATTTCAACACATGTGTATTTTTATCTAAGCGTATACATGATAAAAGAAATATTTTTATCATCAAAAATATTTATTCGACACGTGTGTATTTTTATCTAAGCGTATACATGATAAAAGAAATATTTTTATCATCAAAAATATTTTTTCAACACGTGTGTATTTTTATCTAGGCGTATACATGATAAAAGAAATACTTTTATCATCAAAAATATTTATTCGACACGTGTGGATTTTTAACACTTCATGTTCACAATAAAGGTGTAGTTTTTATTGTCGATTCATTTTATTTTTAAAAGATGATAACATTCAACACATGAATTTCAACTCGACGAACAAATTGCAATTCAACACATGAATATTCGATATAGTTTGTATATATATAAAAATGTGATTTTTATTGCTAAAGCTATTTGGTTAAATTCAAATAATATTCAACACATGAATTTCAACTCAACGAATGAATTGCAACTCAACACATGAATATTCGATATAGTTTGTATATATATAAAAATGTGATTTTTATCGCTTTGTTTAAATTCAAATAATATTCAACACATGAATTTCAACTCAACGAATGAATTGCAACTCAACACATGAATATTCGATATAGTTTGTATATATATAAAAATGTGATTTTTATCGCTAAAGCTATTTGTTTAAATTCAAATAATATTCAACACATGAATTTCAACTCAACGAATGAATTGCAACTCAACACATGAATATTCGATATAGTTTGTATATATATAAAAATGTGATTTTTATCGCTAAAGCTATTTGTTTAAATTCAAATAATATTCAACACATGAATTTCAACTCAACGAATGAATTGCAACTCAACACATGAATATTCGATATAGTTTGTAATTTATAAAAATATGATTTTTATTGCTAAAGCCATTTGTTTAAATTCAAATAATATTCAACACATGAATTTCAACTCAACGAATGAATTGCAACTCAACACATGAATATTCGATATAGTTTGTAATTTATAAAAATATGATTTTTATTGCTAAAGCCATTTGTTTAAATTCAAATAATATTCAATACATGAATTTCACCTCAACGAATGAATTGCAACTCAACACATGAATATTCGATATAGTTTGTAATTTATTTCAACGAATGAAAATTATTCTAACACATAAATATTTCAGAAAATTTCGGCAGCATAACGACATGGTAGTTAAAACCGGGACCGTCCCTAGTACGGCTCCTCGCTCTACCTTAAAACCTCGAGGTTTTTGACAATGGGAATCATGCATCTAGTTCGCACGCAGGCGGCATGTTTTATTTTCAATTCCACAATCCTATTCTAATTTGTTTCAACCACAAGAGGGTATTTTTCAACCACAAAGGTATTTTTCAACCATAATATCAACCACAAACAATTATTTCCAACCATTCGTCATACTATATAATATCACGTCAATCACGAGCAATAAATATCGTCCATGGTCTGTGGACGAGGGGAGTATATATATATATAATATAATAATTCACTTGCATTTCATCACAATTCAAAGCATATATGTTTCATTCAACGCTTGTATAATTTATACATCACTAATATAACTTATACAACACATGTACATGAGGTATACAATGCGTATATAATTTACACTTCGCTTATATAATTTATACAACACGATTTCATTCACACAAATAGTTTAGATTCCTCATATTGGTTATTGCAGTGCTAAAAATCGTAGGAAGGTCAGAAAAATCCGTGGCTTCTTCTAGAATGTAGAGAGCCTCCTTGCGGTCACGGTGTCTCCTGTTCCATCAAGTTTCGTTAAAGAACGTAAAAGATATTATTTTTCAAAGTTTTGTAACACTTTATAGTGTAAAAACAGTTTAAAATTATATAAGTCGTTAGTTTTCAAACCTGCTCAAATTTAGGTTTTGATTTTTCTCTCGATTCGTTGCTCTATAGGTTGATCAGACTGTCGGACGTCGTCGAGGGAGGGAAGAGCTTTCTGGCGGCACCAGTCTCCTCCAGTTCGACGTCGAGATGACCCCTGGGCGGCGGCTTAAACGTGCCGACTTTGGAGCGCCAGAACTCGATGGTGGCGCCTCTGATGGTGGCGAGACTGGGTCGGATGTGGAGAGGGGACTACGGCGGTCAGAAGCTTCAACAGGCGGAGGCGGTGAAATCGACTGAGGCGGCGGCGAAATCGACGAGAAGTTTCGAGCTCCCTACGCCGTCCAAATCGCTGGCGGCTAGGGTTTCGTTCGTATTTTTTTTATAAAAGAAAATTTCCTATTGGTCCGAGCTTTATAGGAAGTTTTAAATAGTGTTTTTGCAAACGGACTCCTTTTTAAACCCAACGATTGTCGCCCCTAACTAAATACCCCCATTCCGGACACAATGGGATATGTTTCGTTGGCCAATTCGACTATTAGAGTCGGTTATTTTTCAAATTAAAATATAATACATTCGATATTTAATTTAAACGTACATTTCAATTTGCCAGGGCCACAAACTGAATCGAAAAATTCCAGAAAAATAAATCTAGCTTTTTTTTGACGATACGGTCCTAACAAAACAGTTTCGTTGAATTCTGAGCTCGTTTGAAAAACGGCTATTTTTAGGTCGACCCATTTTAACAGAATTTGACCAATCACATTTTCTTTTGCCCCGCTCACATACTAGCTTCAAAAATTATGAAATTTGAAACTTAGCAATAATTTGACATCCCGGACCCAACAAAAGTGGTTTCGTCGAATTCTGAGGCCGTATGCAAAATATCAATTTTCAAGGGCTATATATGCTATATAGCGACCTTTCTGAAAATTCATTTGGCCATAACTTTTGATTTCCGTTATGAAATTTTGATTTTTCGGATTCGTTAGAAAGGTATTCATAAACAGATTTAAATATTTTCAGTTTCGCTAAAATCCGTTATATTTTCCACCCGGTACAGTCAGACAAAGTTTGTATTCAAAATTTCAAACTGCCATATCATACCCAATTCTATATTTTATTGAAATAGGCTATTTCAATTATTCAAATTTCTTGGTAATAACCTAATTTAAAAATTTTAAACTGGTTCACATTTTCCGGGTTATTACAATATGGTAATTGATTGGGCCTCATTCCAATTGGGAAAATAAAGAATATAAATTCATTTGTTGAATAGATTAAAAGAATATAAATTCATGTGTTGAATAGAATAGAAGAAAATTCATGTGTTGAATAGAAAAATAAAAATTCATGTGTTGAATAGATATATAAATTCACGTGTTGAGTAAAAATATATATTCATGTGTTGAAGAAAATATTCATTTGTTGAATAGAATAACGAAGTTATTGAAATATATAAAGCCGTGTTGGTTAGATATGCGCCATTTTGACGCGAAAGATATTTATATCGATTATATTCGTTTTTATAATGATTATAGAAAAGGAAGTGATTTCAAAATATAATGTTTTGAAAATATTATCATTTGTATATCGATGATGTGGAATATTCGATTTTGATTCGAAATTGAATATAAAGTTGAAATCATTTTCAAAACGAATTTAAAACGATTTATATAATACGTTTTAAAAGAAAATCGAGGAAATATATATAATATATATATAATGGCCTGAATAGAATGCGCCCCGCTGCGGCAGTTCGCGAATTTCGACCATTGACTTCGAATGCACGTACCGGGAAATCCGACGGTCGGATTCTCCTAAAATCGGAACCGTTGGGTTCGTATCGAAAAGAGCTTTCTAACGAATATTAGATATTTGAAATCTAACGGTTGGATTTGGAATTATGTCCAAATCAAATTTGGAAAAGGTCGCTATAAGTGCAGTTCGATGGCCGTTGATGGAAATCGACTGTACGGGCCTTGATAAAATTATTAAAAATAGTAATAATTTGTGTAAAATCATAAGAAATGATTTGTGAAGAATTGGGATGAAAAACTCCAAATTTGAGAAGATAAAAATAGATTTTTATCGAAATGAACTAGTTTTGAACTAGAATAATAATTTATTTATTTTTAAATAAATAAATTGGATTTGAAATGGTTTTAAAAGTAACTAGAATTTCCAAATAATTGAATTGGAATGGATTTGAATCAAAATTATCTTTGGGATATTTCGATGTTGGATTTCGTGATTATACCGATATTGTTATGAAAATTTGAAAGATATATTTATATCGTTTTTTCCAATATGATATTTGTTGGTCGTAGAATTTGATATTGAATATAAGCCGGTATATTTTCTATTCAGAGCCTTGTATATAATATCAAATGTGATTTGGGTTTGTTGTGAATAGTGTCTTCATTAACACTGTTCTTAAACCCAGTTGAGAAAAAGATTAAATCTTTTTGTTTAGATTGAATGAAGTGTACCAATTAAACGGTATTTAATTGGAATTGAATTGGAATTGATTTTTGAGTTTATCGTGAGCATTGTTTTAAACAACACTTGTTCTTTAACCCAATAATTAATGAATGTGATTTTGGGTTTTTCGTGAACCGTGTTTTAGATGACGTTGGTTCTTTAACCCAGTTAAAGACAGGATATTGATTTCTATGAAGATTAAAACTAAGTGGGGTTTTAATGAATCTTAAATTAGATTGAAATGGTCGAGAATGGAGTATCACCAGTTTTGCTCCAGGCGATAGTTAAATCTTTAATTAGATTTGAACGTGAAATGGTAAATGAATTTACCAATAACACCGTGGTGTTAGATATGAAGTATGACCAGTTTTACTTCATGGGATGAATAGGTTGGGATTGGGAAATAAAATTAATGATTACTTCGGTGTGGTTCGCTAATCCCGACTAGTTTGAATTGATATTCAAAGAAGATTAAAGAATAAATATAAAGAATTTATCTTTGATAAAATTAATGGGAACCTTTCCGAAAGTATAAGAATATTTGAATAAAAGAATATTCTAAATTGGTAAGAGGCGTATGTTGTGTTTGTGTAACACTTGTTTATTATATACGCGAGTTATTCAAAAAGATCAGGTTTATCCCATTCTGAATAACTGATTCGACGTGGTGTTGTGGATGAAGACGGTGGTCGAAGACCGGAGGTCTTCACATCGTTTGGGTGATTACTGATGATCTTGATTGGGCTGTACACCCAAGAGGAGGGAATCAGTTGGTGATCGTCCAGACGTACTTGGAGATCAATGGATATGCGAGGTACAAGGTGCCTCCGGTTTCGTTCAGACCCAGAACGGAGTTGTAAATGGACTGTGTGTTTGACATTGGATTTTATTCTGTGTGATTGATTTCTATTAAATATATATCTGTTTGGCGGCGGAGAATTTATTCTCTTGCTTAACGCCCTTCTCTGAGACGTACGAGCTTAGAGGTTATATATTGATGGATATCAAACGCACGGAGTGAATTGCCTGTGTGGCATGCCTAAGTGGCAATTGATCAAGGCTTTTGTTGAAAAACAAAGTCTTGTGGTTGATGATCAAAGCACCGCCTGTGTGGCATAGCTTTGTGTAACGTGAATTCGCTAGCCTCACACCCCGGTTGCGAACCAGAAACGGGAGAGGACATCAGGGAGGGCATGCGTTTCCTTCTAGCTAGGGTGGTGTCAGTGACCTACCAGCCTTGACATTTATATTATTTTCTCCTGTATGGTTGTTGCTATTGCAAGGCGCCTCGGATATATCGGTGACTGTATGGAGCCGATGGAGTCATTTGGCTCATTTACACCCCAAAGGGCAGGGAAACGTAGTGTTCAGGCATAATAATCCACATCGGTGGACCGACCCTAACGATCTAAGGCTTGCCTGCGCGCTTGCCTGAGGCTCGGGCTAGACAGTCTCGAATTCGGGAGAGGACGATCCCTTGCCTCGGCTCATAGATGGAAATCCAATTTCCAAATATGTGACTTTGCGGTTTTGATTGTAAACCTATATATGGCGACATGAGATATGGTTCCCATGCCGTCTATGATTGATACTTATGATTGAGATTGTTTTGACACTATACACTTATAGTAATAAAAGATGAAATTTAGCGTATCAAGCATGCTTTGGCTATTATAAGGTAAAACCCTATCCTCCGTCTTGTGTTGCATTGTGTGATGGGACCTCGGTCTTATAGTAGCTTCATATTTCTTGTACGAACTCCAAATCAAACCGGTAATAACCCGATTGTTGACCAACGATTTACACAGAATTGTCGCTATGGAATTGGGCACCGATTGTTGACCAGCGCTTACCCAATTCCATAGCGACTACTCTGTGTTAGCATTACTCCAAATCAAAATTTCCAAAATCAGACTGTGTAAGCGTAACAATCGGGATTAGTGTACGTCAACTATTTCTATTCACAGGACCCTGATTTATAGCTGGAAAGATATCCGGAAATCTCTGTATCCGTATATCTCGTTCAGTTGTGTTTTGTATTATTTTCCGCTGCGATGTATTTAAATGTAATTTAAATCTCTGATATTTTCTGTGTAATATTCATTCATACTCTGTATATTCTTGTATTTTGATGGAATTGTTGTTATATACAATGAAATGTTCTTCTGGTTGCGTTCTGGTTTGCCGTGTTCTCAAAACAATCAGGGGTTTCAAGCGGTCTTGGTCGGTTTAGCGATCGATTCGGATCGAGCGAAATTTCTGGTTGTTCCACTAGACCTCACTATTTGACACCCTACCTAACAATACTGGTGTATATGAACATGTACGCTTCTCTATACCTGATGCTGAATCTGGACCAGCCCCTCATATAGAAATACAAAATGAGCAAAGAAATTTTAGAAACATCACATTGTTGGGTTTTTTTTCGATTATAAACTCCCAAATTTTGATATGCAAGCTGCGTGCCTGGTGCTTGGCGGCTTAGAGGACAACTTAGGATTACGCTGGTCAATGGTGTGTTTTATTTAAAGTTTTCATCTAAAAAACAAAAGCATAGGGTCTTGGAGGTAGCTCTAGCAATTATTGGAGGAAAAACTTTTATTATCACTCCTTGGAATGCTTCAGTGGTTAGCGCAAGAGATCAGGTTCTCTCTATTCCGGTGTGCACCCAATTTAACAACGTCCCATCTGCCCTACGACCTCTTATTGGGATCAATTGGCTTGCGTACCATATTGGCAAGCTCAAATGTTTTGACTCTAACACGGAAGCCAGAAGGAATTTTGTGTTTGTGAGAGCGTTGATTGAAATAACTAAAGATAAGCCTCTTCCCATGAAGTTGAAGGTATGCATTGAAGGCCATTAGTATTGTATTGATGTCACGTACAAAGGGAAACTGGAGATATGCAGTTCGTGCAAATCCTTTGGTTACACTTCGGAGAAATGTACTGTCTCGAGTGAAAATATCTTGTCTGAGAAGACTCCACTTCCGCGGGCATCTCTTATGATTTGGGTCCTTAAAACCAAGCTACTGAGGTTCCTCTTGCTAGTACTATGGTCACTGAGGATAATCTAATAAGAAAAGCACCAACTGATAATTATAATTTTGAGCTGGACAAGACAAAAGGGGTTCTAAAACACACTAATACAAGAATGTGCTTCAAGCCGAGCGAAGGTAAATATTACATTTTTGTAAATGAAGAAGATGAAGCACATAAGTTAATTTACCAAGTAGATGGTGAAGGTCTTGTTATGGCAAATGATGGTGATGATGGAATAAGCAATGTGCAATTTCTTTATGATTCAGCATGGGACATACGATATCTTTATTCCAAGCTTTCTCTATTCTTTGTTTTGGACCTGGCTACCCATTTTGCTGAGGCCATGCAGGAAGTATCTCCAGGTGATGCTAATGGTGGCTAATCTCCCCGTTAGCGCATAGTAGCCTTGATATTTTGTCAAGCTCCTGCATTATCTATCTATTTGTAGTCTAGTAGATTAGCTAGCTCCAGAGCTGTAAGTCTATTTAGGTAGAGTGGATGGAAAACTATAAATTTCGTATGTGGTGGACAAACTACCTTAAAAACCGAATAGTTGATTGTCTACTAATAATCACCCGTATTTTTCTGTATTTTATTACTAGGTATAATAAAAGGTGTTTGCGATCAACTTAAAAACCGGTCGGCTTTGACAAAAAAATGTTAACCAATAAATATTATAATATATAACAATAAAGAATATATAATTGTTATGAATTTTATAGTCAAAAATTATTTTAAATGTTTATAATGAATTATTAATTAAATAAAATGAATTAAAGTGCAAACTATATTAGTTAGATATGGTTGAGTTTGTAAAATAAATTAAAATATGATTTATCTATTTATAATGAAATTATTAGAAATACAATTTAGGTTAAAGAAATAAAAATGTATGCATAGCAAGTATACCTCGACTTCAATAGCGTTGGCCACATGAATTACAAGGGCATTTCATAAGAAATACATTATTCCTAAATAGGTTTCACTTAATACACTACAAGAAGAATAAGTTTAATAGATTATATTTATCGCATTTAGCACAACATGATGTTTTACATACTTTATAACATATTAATTATTTACCTTAAACCGCTGCCTAATATGAATTTCTCACTAACCAATTTATTTCTTTTTCTCCACTCATTGGTTCCTTTGACATTGTGATGATCCAGCTTTTTGAACCTCGAAATCGATACTAATATATTCATGGTATTCAAAGTTTTGCGGATTCAAGTGTTAAGGAGCCAAATTGTTGTGGGAAAAAGGAAAAAAGAATGAAAAGTCAGAATATAGAAAAAAAAATCTCACCCTAATGGAATTACAAATATTATTTCCTTAATATTTTCAGTGGAGATTTTAAATATATATATATATCGGAGTCCAGACTAAGCTCACCCTAGACAGTTATAAATAAATGTTCGTAGAAATGTTTTAAAAAATCATCGGGAAAGTAAGCTATATCCATATGTTGATGGAGTTCTCCAGCTCTCCTTAGGAAACATCGTGCATCTTCAACTAATCCTAAAACTACTCATATATGACCCAAGGATTAATAATACTAGGTTAGGCTTAGCAAACCAACTTTAGACATAAATCATAAATATATGTGATAGTGTTATAGATCGGCTTTGATGCCCAACTTCTTTTTTGAAAAAGAAGAGTATCTCAAAGGACCATGGAGTATATGAACATGGATGAATTTTTACATTATGATAACGAAAATTTTTGTTACGTAAATTCAGTGGCATTACTTTTTTTACTGTTCTTTTCAAACTTTTTCAAGTGAATATATAATATAGCCGGAATTATTGCATTTTTAAATTTAATTTACCTTTACAATTAGTCTATAAAAGGAGTGTATCGGAGATTAGATTCCAACAGTGACAAGGTTATGGGCTACCCCTTTGGTTGTACATTTCTAAAGGAATGTACAAAGCTACAACCATGTTGTCCTCTACCAATATGGAACCGACCTATCTTTAATTACATTTTTAGATAGGCTGAATCTCATCACTCTAGTCATTCCCGACGTCTATTGGGATCCTGTAGCAAAAAAAAAAATCTTAAATATAGAGGGAAGTCTAGAAAGGCAATGAGCATAACCTAATAGGTGTGATCTATGTAGCATTGCTGCATCTACCCTGTTTTTATCATATGCAATGTGTGAGGTGTAAGGTAATGTTCTACCTTTTGTAGAGCAAATTCCTAGTTAGAATGCCACATTGTCATTTCCACGGCATGTGAGGTGTAAGGTAATATCCTACATCACAAAATAGATATACGTTTGTAAGAAAACCAATGTACGTGACCTTAGAAATGCCATTTCAGACACTTATCCATACAAGTTATCCAGGAATAGGATAAATCAAAGGCCATTCTTCTGCTACTTCCTGTTGGGTTAATAGCAAGTAGTCTGTGATGGCCCGCAAATCCATACTATCTGAGTTGACTAAAACAACACACATCCAACCCAAATTGCATAAAAAAAAAGTCATTAGGGTAAAGAAATAAAGATAGATAGAAGATAGAACAAAAGAAAACATCAGAATCTCACAGCGGAACGAATAAAATATATTATATAACATAATCTTTTGAATACAAAATTTTGTATCATATATAATACCACTATCAGAGTACACACAACATTTGATATAACAGAAATAACTCTAAATAACTAACGGTGAAGCCTCTCGCTTCAAGCTCCTCCAAATGTATCTGTAAAAGCCTAAAACACTTGGCTACCCATACAAATTTGGGCACCCAAGAGTTTAGGAAAAACAAAAAAAATAAACTCTGGGTCAGTTATGGGACTCGTGTGAGTAAACTCCAACTATATTGTTTAACTTTGGAAAAAAACTTTGAAAGAAAGGGAAATAGTAAGACCAGCCCACGCACAAACATGGACGGTGTTTACCTTACTATAACCCAAACATTTTTGATATCAAAATCCAGTGATATTATAATAATGTCTAATCAAATAAATAATCAAATAGTAGAACGCTTGCATCTCACGCTCTACATATATAGTATAAAATCAAAAACAGCAGGGCGCTTATTGGAGATTGGATTCCAACTATGATAAGCTATGGGACCACCTCCCGATCAGTGTAATCTAAAGGAGATACACTCGGGTTCAGAAAGAACATTTTGCAACCCGACCACACATGACTGCCCATTCATTTAGCTTGACTGTAGCGAATATATTATCGCCCACGGTTGTTGGCCATCCAACCATAATCCGTAAGATAAAAAATCGAAAGAAGAACAAATAATTGAATTTTCTCTAGATCGGTAACAAATATACTCTGCTTGGGTATGACCCAATCAGCCATGCTGCCTGCCCGATTTTTGTCATT
This sequence comes from Allium sativum, assembly GCA_030737875.1. Classification (NCBI taxonomy): domain Eukaryota; kingdom Viridiplantae; phylum Streptophyta; class Magnoliopsida; order Asparagales; family Amaryllidaceae; genus Allium; species Allium sativum. The sequence goes on from CM060922.1 coordinate 862,413,022, forward strand.
TCCCGATTGTGAGGCTTGAGGCTACGTATAACTTTTAGAACATCTGGCCACCATACACTTTGAATGTCACATTGTCAAACCCGTCAAATCACTAGTTGTTCTTCCTAAAATATTACAGGTATAAAAGGCTAAGAGAAACGAATTTCTCGCCACCAGACATAATATTCCAAAAAGATCGTCTTGTGTGATCTATCAGGAATGCCCTGTCAGACATTGGTCCATACGAGTTGTCCTAGGCATGGACAAACAAAACAGCTTTTGCACTTTACTCCATCTTCAATTATCTTCAGCATAATCTAATTCGCAACGCCTATGCATATATGGAGTGGTTTTCAGATAATGAATCCAACCGGTCTCTCCGTATTGACAACGATGGTCAAAAAAATCTTTGATATCCGGTGATTTAACTATCAAAGGAAAACAAACATCCATCAAACAATCACTGGCCCTTTCTAATATTATTTGAACTACTTTCCAAATTCCTTATCGAATTCTATATATTAATATATTGATTTCTAGTTATCCAAATTTCTTAAAAAATTCTAACTCCTTAAATTTTCGGAGAATTTTGCCAGCACCCCCTTTGTACTGGTCAATAGTTCAGCCCCAACTCGCCTCTTTAGGCCCATTCTATTCAAAAAGAAAATCAAAAAGCCAAGCGGCTTGCCTAGTAGGCTCATAAAATCTCATATGGAAATTGAAACTTGCACCTTTTGTCGGGAACTTAAATTATAATCTTCATACTTGTAACACCCATAAGTCCCACATCGTGGAAGCCCGCATGAAGTGGGTGCTTATATAGTAGAGCCCATCTCTTACTAACGCCAAGGCCTTTTGAGGAGCATAATCTCACACCTATATGGTGGCTAAGTTGGGGACAATATCTTGTGTGAACGGAGGTGCGGGCTGTAACAATACTCTCTTCCTACTCTTCATCCCATACCTGTTTACATATATTTGTCCATCCTCGATTTATTTCAAATCAATTCAACACTTTTTGCTTTCCATTCGCTAATTAATTTTGTAATTAACATCTTTGCTAAATTTTATCACATCACGTCCAAATATATTTGCATTCACTTACATACAAATTAAACTCAAATTCCTTACTTGATTCCATGTCTTAATTTAAATTTCTAATTTCAATTCACTCTTTCAATTCACTTAAACAAAGTTAAGTTTGATTCAAACTCTATTAACTAAATTCCTTTGAAATTAGTTAACTTCATTCGCTAATTGAAATATGATTTTAATTCCAAAAATTGATCCATTTACTCGACTTGAGTTCATATCTATGTTATAACTCAAATCCGGATTTTACTAATGGAAATTCGGATTTTTATTCACTAAAAATCCTTTTATTTAATTAAATAAACCATTATGGTTTTAAACAGATTATGGCACTGTTTTTCTGAAAATTTTATTTTGACATAACTCAAAATCTATACGATGAAATCTAGATTTTTCTCTTCCATTAGAAAACTATTATTCAATAGGTCCGGGCATTTCTTGTTTCATCGAATTCCGATTTACATTGAGTTCTATATACCCGATTTAAGTTTGAATCGTCAAATTATGAACTACCGCGCTGCGGCGAGTTCGTTTTAATTAAATTTAATAATAAATGTTTAAAAACTTCATTATAACATGACTTCAACACCATTTTCAATAAATTGAACCTATTGTACAAAACCAGCTTAACAATTCAGATTATTCAACTCGTCGATTACTTTATACCACATTCATAACTCAGTTATGAAATTATTCAAAACTCGATTTTTATATTCAATTTCAATCCCTTTGGGGTTAATTATTTATAAAATTCAATATAATCGAATTCCAATTATAAGTTCCTTTTATGGGAATAGTCACTTAATTTAAACTTCTTTATCATTACAAACTAATATCATCCCTTGATAATAGTAAAGTCTTTCAAGTTGAGGTATTTTTTTTACCTCTCAGACCTTGACCGACAACATTCTTACCTTGAGATAGGTAAATGTTTGCAATACCAAAACTCGAATTAAATCTCACCTTCTATTCCATTTCTCACATTTGGAAATTTATTTCCAAATTACAAGATGAAAATAATTTCATCATATTATGAACGTTGTTTATAATCTAACTTTCATATTCCATATTAATAATTTATTTGCAACTCGATTCCCATTTTGAAATCTTTTGTTTTATATAACTTATATATACATACATACGTACATATATATATATATAAACATGGGATCTATTTTCATACTTAAATTTTGAATTTTAATTGTATTCAATGTAACCCCAATATTTTATCTGAAAATAAATTGGCTTATCTTATAAATTCGACGTGGTCCAATTCTAATCGTTAATCCGTACAGATTTATTTTAATTCTTTTATATTCCGAACATCGGAATAAATTCCACCGTTTCTACTTCATGAAACGATTTCAAATTATAAATCCCTTCTTAAAATTCGTACTTAAATTTTAAATAAATTATCCAATGAAAATTCTTCTCTTTAATTTATAAACGTCGTTTATAAATTTCACTTTTTGTTTTAAATATTTAAATCAAGTTTCTATTTCAAATTCCAATTGTGTTTTTGGAAAATGAATTCCTCTTTTTAAATTAATACTTGAGTTTTCCATTTCTAAATTATGTCATGATAATTATTCTATTCAATCTAAAATATCACTTATAAGTTTGATTACTTGTTTTATTATTAAAAACAAGTTAATAGTTTATAAACCATTCGGAATTCAATTTCTAATCCGAGAAATAATTTTTCCTTTTCAAATCTAAAAAAAAAAATCCCTTTTTTGATATTTTTAAATATCCATGTCTAGGGCCAGTGATATTTAATCATCCAAATACACAAATCATTGATCCAAATTCAACACATCACACATATATAAATAGATAAACAACAATAAATAAATTTGAGGAATCTAGTTGGGTCCCTACAACCTGTTTACCCTGCATCCATAGGTATTAGCCAACAAAAATAATACCAATCCTGCTTCAAGGAAGGATATCGCGGTATAGAAGGTCATCCACTCATATATCGTTGGGCGATAGGGTCATCTGCTAATGATACTACGGGCATCCACTAATGGTACTACAGGAAATATTCAATAACCAATATATATAAAATTCTATCATTCTGCGTATATTAAATTTAATTAAAACTGTATGCCTTGCAAATCTCGACTAATCCATTAAGCAACTTCAAAAATTCGCTGATCCATTCCCACTGAAATCAGCCTTGAAACCGTCGCATTTCATTATGGCATATCATCGAAGACCTCACATTCATTCCTACATACCTTTTCATCATCTTCACCTCCGACTTCCTCTTCAGGTCACCATACTGCCTTCTCTCAACTCCATCAGCTTGAAATATCGACTTCACCTTACCCAATTCCAACAGCTTCTCTCAATTGACAAACCACTTTTGGTCAGGCCTTTATTCCAAGTAACCCCAAAAACTTAAACCCGTCATCCATACTACTATACTACTGAAACACCAATCACCCCTTCACCCGTCCTACTTCCTAAAATCAACCCCATTTTCCATACATAGAACCATACTCCCCTAGTTTACCCAGTTCAGCATCACTTTGGACCATCCCATCGTAGCTTACCATCATCCCACACGAACGCCTCTAAATCGCGACTGCCTCCACTGCTGTTGAACGCGGTCTTCGAGACAATGAACATAATCATGACTTTCTCGTTCTGAACACTCTGCATCCCCCTGACTGACATAACTCCATCCCAGTCGTCCTCTGCTCGAGCGTCAGGCCCCTTCCAACCAGCATCGAACTTAATACGGACGACACCAAGGGAAACACAGCTCAAAACAAGCTTAAATCAATTGATTTAGGAATTTTTGAATTTTATTTGAATTAGTCTAGGATTTTTGAAGGGATTTAATGGATACGGTTTTTCATTTATTTTGGCAGAAGGGGAAAAGCGACTTTGATTTAGGCTTCTTGGTTTTCTAGTGGAATAATGAGCATGAGAATAGTAGCGGCTTCGTTTTAGTTGTCTAAATCAAAATGATTGCTTATCAAGGATAAGAGACGAATGAGGATTGGGTTTTAGTTTGAGAAGAAAGAAGGAATGAGTTGCGTTGTTTATAATTGGAAAAAGGGGAACAACTCGTACCACGCCATTAAATTGTTGTTCCCTTGATATTGAAGTGGGAAGGCAAAATTTTGAGCTCAAGAAAACATGTCTGTGCGATGCTTTATGTTATAGGGTGGCTTCGATACCAGCCTTAGGTCGACGGTCCCCTTTATATTTGATTTTTATTTTAAATAACTAAAATATCTTGCGGTCCTTTAATTTAAACCATGAGCCTCTATTTCAACGTAACGATCGTCGTTCTCAAATTATGGTGTTATTATAAAACTCACGGAACTGATTCCGTAATTTAATTCGACTTTATGGAGGAAATAACAATTTAAATTAAATTCAATTTAAAATATAAAGTGATTTCAAACAATTAAATTCATCGATAGTAAATAATTAATAACATTCTAATTAAATATAGAATTTATATTAATCGACCAAATTATTTCGGTTTAGTTTTAACTCAACATTAAATTATTTCATTTTTTTCAATATCACGATATTTCAATATATTCAAAGTCAAATCAATAAATTCAATATAAATTTTGTTTATATTTCTAATTCTATATTTAAAACAAATTTAAATGTTAATTATAAATCAGTGAAAAATCTGGGATGTTACATTCCTTCCTCCTTAAAAGAATTTCGTCCTCGAAATAACTAAGGCAGAAGAAATGCTACAGACCTGTTAACTTTTGAAAAGCCCACCTTGTTATAACTCAAAATTCCAAATTCTATAACTCATGTCCCATACAATTTTAAGTCTTCATGGGAATATTTAATTTCAGTTTATTTAATTGGTTTCTATCATTTCGATTTATTTAACTTGGTTAAGTTAAATTTAGATTTCGGAATTCAAATGCTCGGTCTTTATTTCAAATCCCTTTGTAATCATATAAATATATATATTTATTTATTTATAACCATCTCAAATTCAAAACATTTAAATTTTCCAAAGCAACTGGTTTTCTAAAATAAATTTCCATTGGAAATCTTACTAAGGTAGCAATCCATCACTTAGAAACTTGAAAATGAACACTGATGTTGATGCGCTTCATCATCAGAATTATTTTTCAGTGTTCGAAGTGAATTCAATGCTATGTCATTTTCAAAATCCATTCAAAACTATTTTTATTCAAAAATCCATCTAAAACAATGTTATATTAATTTATAACACTTCAAAAAATATTTTTCGAACATCCGGGATTTAATTTCCAAATTTTAGTTTCAATCCAATTTTAATTCATCTCATTTGTATATGTTATTTATATACAAATTCTATTTGATTATATATATAACCATTTCAATTTTATAACCTCATTCGATTATAATAATACAACCAACACATCCATATATTATAGTAATTTCAGAAAATTATTCTTTCATATGAAAATATAGTTTTGGGTAAAATTATTTCATTTACCCAGCTTTAAAACATACTGTGTCGAATTACTCTATTCAAGTGTTTAGAAACACCTATCGATATAGTTGTACATTCTATATCGACCAGAATTCAAAAACCACGCGACAAACCAATCAACGCAATATAAAACAATTTTTATATCAACTTACAAATACACTCTCTCATATATATACTCAACTCGTTCTAGGGTGCTACTGACCCCATCTCTAATGAGTAAACCCCAACAAAGCCTAGGTGTTCGCTCAACCTAAGCTCTGATACCAAACGTGATGGTCTACAAATCCGTAGTATCTGAGTTGACTAAAACAACACACATCCAACCCAAATTGCACAGAAATACGAATCATTAGAGTTAAAGAAATAAAGATAGAAGATAGAACAAAATAAAGCATCAGAATGTCACAACAGAACGAATAAAATATATTATATAACATAATCTTTTGAATGTAAAATTTTGTATATATTATACATACCACTATCAGAGTACACACAACATTTGATACAATGGAAATAACTCTAAATAATTAAGTGTGAAGCCTCCTGCTTCAAGCTCCTCTAAGTGTATCTGTAAAAGCCTGAAACATTTGGCTGCCCATACAAATTTGGGCACCCAAGAGTTTAGGAAAAACAAACAAAATAAACTCTGGGTCAGTCATGGGACTCGTGTGAGTAAACTCCAACCATATTTTTTAACTTTGAAAAAACCTTTGAAAGAAAGGGAAATAGTAAGACCAACCCACACATAAACATGGATGGTTTTTACCTTACTATAACCTAAACATTTTTTATATCAAAATCCAGTGATATTATAATAATGTCTAATCAAACAAATAATCAACTAGTAGAACGCTTGCATCTCACGCTCAACATATATAGTATAAAATCAAAAGCCGCAGGGCGCTTATCGGATATTGGATTACAACTATGACAAGGTATGGGACCACCTCCCGATCAGTGTACTATAGAGGAGATACACTGGGGTTCAGTAAGAACATTTTGCAACCCGACCACACATGACCGCCCACTCATTTAGCTTGAGTGTAGCGAATATATTGTCACCCACGATTGCTGGCCATCCAATCGTAATTCGTAAGATACAGAACCGAAAGAAGAACAAATAATTGAATTTTCTCTGGATCGGTGACAGATATACCCTACTTGGGTATGACCCAACTAGCCATGCTGCCTGCCGATTTTTGTCATTTCCCAGTTGTGAGGCTTGAGGCTACGTATAAATTTTAGAACATTTGGCCACCATACACTTTGAATGTCACATCGTCAAACCCGTCAAATCACTATTTGTTCTTCGCAAAATATTATGGGTATAAAACGCTAAGAGAAATAAATTTCTCCACCACCAGACGTAATATTCCAAAAAGATTGTCTTATGTGATCTGTCAGGAATACTTTGTCAGACATTGGTCCATACAAGTTGTCCTGGGCCTGGACAGGCAAACAACTTTTGCACTTTACTTCATCTTCAATTATCTTCAGCATAATCTAATTCACGACGCCTATACGGAGTGGTTTTCAAATAATGAATCCAACCGGTCTCTCCGTATTGACAACGATGGTCAAAAAAATCTTTGATAGCCGGTGATTTAACTATCAAAGGAAAACAAACATCCATCAAACAATCATTGGCCCTTTCTAATATTATTTGAACTGCTTTCCAAATTCCTTATCGAATTCTATATATTAATATATTGATTTCTGGTTATCCAAATTTCTTAAAATATTCTAACTCCTTAAATTTTCAAAAAATTTCGTCAGCACCTCATTTGTACTAGTCAATAATTCAACACCAACTTGCCTCTCCAGGCCCTTTTTATTCAAAAAGAAAATCAAAAAGCCAAGCGGCTTGCCCAATAGGCTCATAAAATCTCATATGGAAATTGAAACATGTACCTTTTTGTCGGGGACTTAAATTATAATCTTCATACTCTCTTCCTACTCTTCATCCCATACCTATTTGCATATATTTGTCCATCCTCAATTTATTTCAAATCAATTCAACACTTTTTGCTTTCCATTTGCTAATTAATTTTGTAATTAACATCTTTGCTAAATTTTAACATATCACGTCCAAATTTGCTTTCATTCACTTATATACAAATTAAACTCAAATTCCTTACTTGATTCCATGTCTTAATTTAAATTTCCAATTCCAATTCACTCTTTCAATTCACTTAAACAATGTTAAATTCGATCAAACTCTATTAACTAATTTCCTTTGAAATTAGTTAACATCATTCGCTAATTAAAATCTATTTTTTATTCCAAAAATCGATCCATTTACTCTACTTGAGTTCCTATCTATTTTATAACTCAAATACGGATTTGACTAATGGAAATTCGGATTTTTATTCACTAAAAATTCTTTTATTTACTTAAATAAACCATTATGGTTTTAAACCAATTATGGCACTATTTTTCTAAAAATTTGATTCTGACATAACTTAAAATTCTATACAACGAAATCTAAATTTTTCTCTTCCATTAGAAAACTATTATTCAATAGGTCCGGGCATTTCTTGTTTCATCGAATTCCGATTTATATTGGGTTCTATATACTCGATTTAAGTTTGAATCGTCAATTTATGAACTACCACGCTGCGGCGAATTCGTTTTAATTAAATTTAATAACAAACGTTTAAAAACTTCATTATAACATGATTCTAACTCCATTTTCAATAAGTTGAACCCGTTATCCAAAACCAGCTTAACAATTCAGATTATTCAACTCGTCGATTACTTTATACCACATTCATAACTCAGTTATGAAATTATTCGAAACTCGATTTTTATGTTCAATTTCAATCCATCTAGGGTTAAATTATTTATAAAATTCAATATAATCGAATTCCAATTATAAATTCCTTTTATGGGAATACTCACTTAATTTAACCTCCTTTATCATTACAAACTAATATCATCCCTTGGTAATAGTAAATTCGTTCAAGTTGGGGTATTTTTTTTACCTCTCAGACCTTGTCCGACAACATTCTTATCTTAAGATAGATAAAAATTTGTAACACGAAAACTCGAATTAAATCTCACCTTTGATTCCATTTCTCACTTTTGGAAATTTATTTCCAAATTACTAGATGAAAATTATTTCATCATTTTATGAATGTTTTTTATAATTTAACTTTCATATTGAATCAACTTCCATATTAATAATTTATTTGCAACTCGATTCCCATTTTGAAACCTTTTATTTTATATAACTTATATATATACTTACATACATACATATATTAATATATATACACATACATACATATATATATATATATATTAATATATATATATTAATATATATATATATATGTAAACGTGGGATCTAATTTCATATTTAAAATTTGAATTTTAATTATATTCAATATAACCCTAATATTTTATCTGGAAATAAATTGGTTTTTTTTACAAATTCGACGTGGTCCAATTCTAATCATAAATCCGTATGGGTTTATTTTAATTCATTTTATACTCTGGACATCGGAGTAAATTCCATCGTTTCTATTTCCTGAAACGATTTCAAATTATATATCCTTTTTTAAAATTCGTACTTGAATTTTTAAATAAATTATCCAATGAAAATTCTTCTCTTTAATATATAAACATCGTTTATAAGTTTCACCTTTTGTTTTAAATATTTAAAACAAGTTTCTATTTCAATTCCATTTGTATTTTTGGAAAATGAATTCCTCTTTTTAAATTGACACTTGAGTTTTCCATTTCTAAATTATTCCGTGATAATTATTCTATTCAATCTTAAATATCACTTATAAGTTTGACAACTTGTTTTATTATTAAAAACTAGTTAATATTTTCTAAACCATTCGGAATTCAATTTATAATCCAAATTTTTTTTCCTTTTTAAATCTAAAAAATCCCTTTTTGTGATATTTTTAAATATCCATATCCAGGGTCAGTGATATTTAATCATCCGAATACACGAATCATTGATTCAAATTTAAAACATCACACATATATAAATAGATAAACAACAATAAATAAATTGGAGGAATCTAGTTGGATCCCTCCAACCTGTTTTTTCTGCATCCACAGTTGTTAGCCAACAAAAATAATACCAATCCTGCTTCAAGGCAGGATATCGCGGTATAGAAGGTCATCCACTCATATATCGTGAGGCTATAGGGACATCGGCTAAAGATACTGTGGGCATCCGCTAATGGTATTGCGGAAAATATCCAATCACTAATATATATAATAGTCACAAATTATTCTGAGACCCAACAAAGATTAACTTTTACAACGTTCGTTAGAAGTTGCATCTTAGCATCACATGAAAAAATGGAAAATTCTTTTTCCTACAATTTATACGTGAAATTGAAAGATTACGAACCTTTCTGTTTTAATAAGGAAGAGCTCCAAATACTGGAGACTATAGTTGCTCGAATCGATGGACGGGCCGACGTCAATGGAGACTGGAATCGATGGACGGGCCAATTGACAATTCGATGAGAGGATTAAAAAAACTGAAAGGGGAGAGGAGCAGATTCAGATCGATTGCAATGAAAATAAAGTGGGAAACTAGGTTATTGGTGGCGACTAACACTAAAAGAGAGTGAGGGGCAAACCCTAGGCCTGAGTAAGTTATGTTACATGGACCATTTGTTTACAAATAAAGTATGATTGATGTTTAACAAACATATATCACCTACCTTAAATGATGAAAAAAATATAATAAATAGACAGGCCTTGTAACAACCCGTAAAATTCACGACAAATTATTTAAACGAATATTTAAATATCGAGTCGATACGATAATTTTATGCCTAAAAAGGTGAATTTTTGTAAACGATAGAATTATGACACGGGACCACTTCAATTGGTTCTGTAACGTCGTTTACAGTCATTTTGAGTATAAACATCGATATGTTTCGAATTCGGGATAATTGGAGTTGTTTGGAGGCGCTAAAGTGCAAATTTATGCACCCAAACCAATTTGGATGGCACAATAAGCACCCAACCACCTCCGTCTCTCATTCACTTCTCCATTTAACCTTCCTCTTATTTCCTAAGCTTAAGGGAATGGGAAATTAAAATCCTATGCCCTAGAATCCAATAAAAATCCAATCTTTGTTGTGTTTCTTCATCTCCTAGCTTAGGTAAGTTGATTTCTATCTTCTCCATCACCTCCTCTATGCTATTTGAGAATCTCTATGTTCCTAATGCATAGGGGTTACTAGATTTCATATGTGTAGGTTGGTCTTTGTTGATTCCAATGAGAAGATAGCACCTTCACCTAGGATTTCTTCTTATTGATTGCTCCATTAACATCAAAGTGAGTTCTTTATGAACTCACATCAATGCCACAAGCTCTAAGCTTGTACAAGTGTAGTTGTAGATTATTTATGATGTTCATGTTTGCTTGAATTAATTTGGTTCATGGTTGATTCTTCAATATACGTTGATTTCAAATTTTATCGAAATTTAGTTTGAAAATCTTCATGTGCATATGCATTGAATCACACTCGTCTCTGGCTCGAATAGGAGGTGTGCATGCACCGGAAAGGGTCGTCACAGGACCAGAGAGGAGCATTGAAGAAGGTGAGGTCACGACGTGGGACGAATCCCCCGTCGCCTGTGCCTGGGATCATGCCTAGGCACGACCGGTCGACCGGCCCAGGTGGGGCTGGTCGATAGGTTGGGGCTCTGCCCCAAAACGGTCGACCGACCTGGGTGTGAGCCCAGGTCCGGTCATTCCCCCCTCCATCGCGCGCCGAGGCGCGCGATCCTGTGTTCTCCTGACTTCCTTCTTCGACCCTCCCCCGTGCGTATCGCGACGATCTCGAGCTCATTCGGATCGTTGTTGTCGCGCCATCTCGTTTGGTTTTTAAATAAAACCATGAAATGTGGATTTATGTTCTGTGATTTTTGTGTTCTGTTTGCTACGACGATGGTTTTTTATGAGTAATTGAACCACAACGGATAATGGGGTTTTATATTGTCAATGGACTTCGAACCAACATTTAACCAGTTTTTAAATTCAAATCTTTTTTTTAGTAAATTTGATTTCTAAACCCGGTTCTGATACTATTGATTTATATATGATTCCTCATCCTATCGATCGGACAAGAAATTTAGTTCATTCACTTAATAAAACTGAGGACTATGACCCCTTATATGTTTATTTTGGTGAAAAAGCATTGGACTCGTTCATTTGAACATATGTGGTGATTTTCTCTATTTTGAGTATGAACCAACAACGGGTTCGTGAATATTCCAGATAGCGAGTGGTTATGGAACATTTAACTATTTTCCTATATTAAATATCTCGGTGTAATTTATACTCATCGGATCAATGCGGTCCTTTCATGACTTATGTTTTGTGGTCCTCGATCGCCCTAGTGGGATTTGTGATTCTTGGATTTCACTTCTGGGACTTCGGTCCAACTTTCTATGATTTGTGTGTTTTCCTTCTCCAGGGTCATGCCCCGGCTTCGTGCGGAGCTTCGGCTCAAACAATGGGTTCGCTACCTAGAGATCATTTCTCACCTTCTATGAACATGCCTCTTTTTATGATGTTTTCTAGATTTCTAGTGATTTCTGGATTCTTAACTACTTTAATGCGATGCGCGTCAATTTGATATATGTTTGGCATTTATTTGTCAATTCTTATTGTTATATGCTCTCTTCTTGTCATGAGATTTATTGAGATTTTATATATGTTGACATCATGCATTTTATATTATTTATGAATCATCCTGTTTATTCTTATCATGTTATTTATGTTATATCTCTTAATATTGTCTCATGTTATGAATAAGAATGGTTTGACTGATCCATTTATTTTTTATTTTCTTAAATGGTACTCGGGTCAGACCCAAGTGTTACAGGTGCTTAGGTGATATTCCCGCTAGGACTTTATGGTGACTTTTGGCTTGACTTCTTATAGTTGCAGTATTTTTGGATTATATGTAGTTGTCTACCTTTATGGCATGCATCGTTATTAGTACGGGATTTGGTACATGTATCTATTATGTTTGAGTTAGAGTGTCGTGTATGACCTCTAATTGATGTAAACACTTATTGTGCTATATTCATATCACTTTATTTGCTTATGATGCGAATATCTGTGACTGTCTGTGCTATATTATTCTGTATGCGTTCTGAGGCTATTATGCTGTTATGTAGATGCCCTTCACCTGGTAAGGCCATGTCGAAATTTTTTGTACGGCTGTGTCATTCGACATTACTTTCCAAGCAAGAGTAAATATATTAACAGTCGCTCCTAACCAACCTTATTCTCCGCTATGGCTGACGACATTTCACATGAAATGAACTTGACTATAGCGGGTAGAGGCGGGGCGTTACATGCCTAATGGTTACGTCATGTAATGTATAGGTGGCAGCAAAAACTAAAACTAGGTTATTGCTTGCTACTCTACAAAAAAAATATCACCCATACATTACGTGTTAGACTGTTAGTTACTACTTGCTACAAATACACAAAATAATTTAACATTCCTCCTTTTCTAAATATGTTATATGGGTTTAGCGGGTCAATTTCGGGTTAGCTAGTCAACCCTAAACCCACCCATTTATAAACGGGTCAAATTCGGGTTGACCCGAAAATGACCCGCTAACTAAACGGGTCGGGTTGACCTGCTAATTTCCGTGCCAGTTTTGTGTTGGGTCACGGGTCATGTAGGAAATTGGCAGCCCTAGTCACAATCACCAAGCCTAAATAACTAGTATATATTATATATAATAACCACAATGATTCAATAATCCACGCATACATTCAAACAGCTAACAATTTATTTTTAACGATAAAATTAAATTTTTAAGTGAGATTTACTCACCTGATTTTCGTTTGCTGACTTTCCAATTAATTTCCATACCGTCTTTAGCTACGGGTTGTCTCGAATCGCCTCGAATAAATTGTTTTTGTACCTAAGATGATTTAATTTTTATTCATCGATGAAATACTTATTTAATTTACTGATAAATAAATAAATTCTACCATTCTATGTATATTAAATTTATATAAAATTGTATATCTTGCAAATCTCGACTAATCCATTAAGCAACTTCAAAAATTCACCGATCCGTTCCCACTGAAATCAGCCTTGAAACCGTCGCATTTCATTATGGCATATCATCGAAGACCTCACATTCTGTAACACCCCTAAGTCCCACATCGTGGAAGCCTGTGCGAAGTGGGTACTTATATAGTAGAGCCCATCTCTTTCTAACGCCGAGACCTTTTGAGGAACAAAACCCCACACCTATACGGTGGCTAAGTTGGGGACAATATCTTGCGCGAAGGTGTGGGCTGTTACAGATAATGAACAGTGCGTAGGGTTTAAATTTTCTCAATTATTTATAATATTTTCAATGTATTTTTTACAATTAAATCCATATCTTACAAACCGGTTCAATTTCAGTACAGCAGAAGGTGCCCCTAGCCAATAGCCCATATTCCGGATCCAATGGGACAGGTCCCGTCAGCCCAAACGGCTGTTTGTGGCCTGTATTATTTAATTTAATAATTAAATCCTTTATTAATTTAATTCGTCTGCATAAATAAATTCACCGAGGCCACATACAGACTCAGAAAAATCCAGAAAAAATATATTTGTCTTTGTTATGACGATGCGGTCCAAACAAACCTAATTTCGTCGAATTCTGATACTGTTCGAAAAATGGCTATTTTTCAGTCGATTAAATTTGACTAAAATCGACAAAACACATTTTCCTTTGCCACGCTCACATAGTAATTTGAAAAATTATAAAAATTGAAACCTAGCAATAATATGACATTTCAGTTCCAACAAAAGTGGTTTCTTCGAAAACAGAGATCGTTTGAAAATTGACTATTTTCACTGGCTTTAATATTATTTAAAAAATGAAAATTTTAATTTCTGCCACATTTTTTCCACCAAATTATTTAAAATAAAAATTTTAAATTGGTTCAGATTTTCCGGGTCGTTACACATTCATTCTTGCATACCTTTTCATCATCTTCACCGTTGGTTGTCTCTTCAGGTCAGCCCACTGCCTTCTCTCAACTCCATCAGCTCGAAACACCGACTTCACCTTACCCAATTCTAGCTTCTTCTCTCAATTGATAGACCACTTTTGGTCAGGCCTGCATTCCAAGTAACCCTAAAAACATAAACCTGTCATCCATACTACTATACTACCGAAACATCAATCACCCTTTACCCATCCTACTTCCTCAAATCAACCCCATTTGCCATACACAGAACCGTACTCCCCTAGTTTACGCAGTTCAACATCACTTCGGACCATCCCATCGCAGCTTACCACCATCCAACTCGAATGCCTCTAAATCACGACTACCTCTACTGCCGTTGAACACGGTCTTCGAGACGATGAACATAATCACGACTTTCCCATTCTGAACACTCCGCACCCTCCTGATTGACATAACTCCATCCCACTCGTCTTCTGCTCGAGCGTCGGGCCCCTTCCAACCAGCATCGAACTTAATACGGATGACACCAAGGGAAACACAGCTCAAAACGAGATTAAATCAATTGATTTAGGGATATTTGAATTTTATTTGAATTAGTCTAGGATTTTTGAAGGGATTTAATGGATACGGTTTTTCATTCATTTTGGCAGAAAGGGAAAAAGTGACTTTGATTTAGGTTTCTTGCTTTTCGAATTGAACAATGAGCATGAGAACAGTAGCGGGTTCGTTTTAGTTGTTTGAATCAAAATGTTTACTTATCAAGGATAAGAGAAGAATGAGGATTGGGTTTTAGTTTGAGCAGAAAAAGGAATGCGTTGCGGTGTTTATAACTGAAGAGCAGGGAACAACTCGTACCACACTATTAAATTGTTGTTCCCTTGATATTGAAGTGGGAAGGAAAATTTTTGAGCTCGAGAAAACATGTTTGCACGATGCTTTTTGTTATACGGTGGCTTGGATACCAGCCTTAGGTCGACTGTCCCCTTTTATTTATTTGATTTTTATTTTAAATAACTAAAATATTTTGCGGTCCTTTAATTTAAACCCTGAACCGCTATTTCAACGCAACGACCGTCGTTCTCAAATTATGGCGTTATTCCAAAATTCGTGGAACTGATTCTGTAATTTAATTCGACTGTATAGAGGAAATAACAATTTAAATTAAATTCGATTTAAAATATAAAGCGATTTCAAACAATTAAATTCATCGACAGTAAATAATTATTATCGTTCTAATTAAATATACAATTTATATTAATCGACTGAAATGTTTCGGTTCAGTTTTAACTCAACACTAAATTATTTCATTTTTTTAATATCACGATATTTCAATATATTCAAAGTTAAATCGATAAATTCAATATAAAATTCATTTAGTTTCTTATTCAATATTTAAAAACAAATTTACATATTCGTTATAAATCAACGAAAAATCCGGGACGTTACATAGTCCTTGTAATATAAAGATCCCAAAATGAAGGTGCTAATTCAACTTTATTTGTTCTAGGAGCAAAACAGAGATTATCAAACAAATAGGCCTTCTATTTTAATGGTATCCGCCTTATATAATTAATCTTTTATATGTGTTCACTTTCAAACATGTACATTTGGTTTTGATGTGGTCAGAATCAACCCGATCAGATCCTTGTTTCTTCGATCCAATATCAACATAATATATACATGTTTCTATGCATGGTTGTTAAGCCTCTTTTATGTTTTAGAATTTTTTCATTCTAACTTCTAAGAGAACATTTCCATATATTATTCTTAGTATAATTCAATTCTTTAATAGATATTCATATTTTAGAACATATCTTTGAGGGGTTGAAAACAACATTATTTAAGGCATATTTTATTGTAAACCCCAATCAAATTATTATAAAGTAAAAAGTTCCATAGAGATTAGACTAATTAGACCCAATACTAATTTTCATATTTGGTCTGTACTATTCATTGAATAACAATGAAATTACCTATTAAATTAACATAGATAACACGAGTTCCTTCCTGGGAATTTAATACAGAGTTCAAGTAGATTGTACACTATATTATTTCACGTCTTGATTTACTTTTAGGAACTACATATCCTTTTATTTTATTTTATTTTCAGAAAATGTATTTTGAGAAAATCAGTTTAACTATCCCCTCCATCGGGTAAAGCAAAATATGTTAGAGGGTGTAAGCAACTGATTTCCTAAACTTTAATGTAAGACTATCATTATTTCATTCATAATATGGTCAAAGTAATTTGGTCAACTCTAACTTTAACATGTTCCTTATAGCATATCCAGGATTTTCCTCTGATCTGTTCCACCTCTTGATTCGGTTCTTTTGACTGTCATGGATGGGGTAAATGTATTAGTTGTTATGTAATGATGATCGAAAATAAAATCCCCTCCTTCTGCATAGGGTGCACACATATGAGTTGGCACACACATTCTTGTAAGTAAAGGAATCTCTGACGTTACATTCCTACTAACTCATATTTCTACTCCACTTCTTTAATTTATTCCGTAATGTGAGACTATTTACTCAAATTGTCATTCCTACCGTAACAACATATGAGACAATTCTAGCAGTCTCCCCTTGACTCTCATCCTACAAGTATGTTTTAAGAGCACTGCCTTGCCTGCATGTCCTAGTCCATAAACTTCGTATATGATACCATTGTTATGCAGTGATGGTCGAAAACCAAACCCCCCCTTCCTTCCAGAATAAGGTGCATGCATATGAGTAGGCATACACATCCTTGTAACAAAAGGAATCTCTGATGCTACGTGCCTATCAACTCATATTTGTACTCCACTCCTTCAATTTATTCCGTGATATGAGACTATTTATTCAAACTGTCATTCCTACCTTAACAACATGCGAGGTAATCCTAACATTAGTCATTTCCACATATTCGACTTTATTAATGTAATTCATATTTAAAGATAATTTCTTATCTACATAGTCCTATTCCTAAACATTGTTTAAAACAATTTACTTTGACCATCCACTTTAAGTACGTATATAACTCTAAAAAAATGTTAAAATAATCATTTTAAACTCTTTCTAAATTATTCGAGAAGAAAACCACAGTTTTAACTATTTATTAAGGTGTTATCAAAACCTATCACTAAACAGTTGGTGAATAGTGATTTTTAAGAGTCACATATTATAATGTTTATTTTGTTTCATATATATATGTACATATATATATATATGTGTGTGTGTGTGTGTATAACTTACATCCCTTTAGAAAAATTTGACATAATTATGAAATTTAATTCATATTTCAGAGATTAAAAACAATTAATTTTTAAAGAATTAGTATATTTTGCGAACTGCCAAAATGCTGCATTTTGGAAACTTGATTTTGATATATCTCATGCATTCGAGTACGTATCGACTCCTTATTGATGCATTTGAGTCTTCCTCTACAAATTCTTCTTGTAATTCTTCATGAGACACTTCTTCTTCTAGTTCTGAGCATTCTACACTTTTATCCATGTTCCATCTTAAGGGTCCTAGTGTAACATTGTAGGTTCTAATGCAATGACTATATCTACCTCATTTAGCGATTGGGTTGTTTCTTCATCACTGAATATTTCTACCTCATTATGTAGCCCAATGTTGTTAGGTGATCTTCTTTAGGTTTCTCTTCACCACTTGAATGAACAATCAAATCATCTTTTCCACCCAAGCTAGTCTCTGAGGATTCCACCTTGGAATAATTACCCACACAACTAGAAGGCTTCTAAATATATAAATATAAACACTTAAAAATAGATGCTGATTGTTTTAATTATTCTAACCTGAACCTCTTATCGGATTTCTACAAGTTCTCTTACTTATTTAACTTCTTAAAGGATCAACCTTATGAAATATCCTATATTCAAATAGTGTTATTCTAATCACAAGATGTTCTTTAATTAATATTTTAATGAGTCATATATTTAATTCTGCTTAATCTAGAATCAGTTAAAACCGATAAAGTGGATAACACACAAAATGTAAATTAAAATGTTGCTACTACCTACTTAATTAAATATCCAATAAAGTGGATAATTCACAAGATGCTTGTATCTAATGTTCCTATAAATGATAATAATTGAATGTTTTCTTTTCACAACAAGCAAATGTAATTAAAAAAAAATTGGTTCTTCGAAAAATATTCTATTACATATAAAATATAATTCTAGGTAAAACTATTTCACTTAAAATAATCTTCAAAATAAAAATAAATAATTAGTGTAGTGCTAAGGGAACCCCAATATGTGCTTCCTAATACCGCAAATAAAAAATACCACAAAAAACATTCCACCACTCTTCCAAATACCTCCAATTATAATTAGGGGCTACCACCAGCTTCTATCGTTCTCCTCTCAAATTCATTTCGTTACCTCTTTCATTCGAAAAACCTGTCTAAGCAAAATTGTTCTCCTCTCAAATTCAGTACCTCTTCCTCTCATTGTTGATAATATGAAATAATTGCTAATGTTGGGTAAGAAAGCTGCAGATGCATCATCTTCTCAATTCCAATCTAGTAAGTATTAAACCCTATTGTCGGTTTGATTTAAGTTTTTGCGTGTCATTTTAGGGTTATTGGCATTGAATGAACGGTTTTTGTTGCCGCAAATTGGTTTGTTAGAACGGAAGTTAAATGTCGACCAGTTGTGTTTATGGCGGTGGTTGATCGCCATTTGGTCTCGTCATTCATCAAAAGACACTTTTTCGAAAAGCTATTTTATTAAAGAAACACAGAATCCATTACAAAGAAGAAAAATCACTCCTAATCACTATACAACTCAACATATTAACAAACAAACCAAACTAAAACATTGAATGTAATGAGAAAAAAAAACGATATATTACATACAATTAAAACCAGAAAAAACTCATTACATCAACATTTGCACAACTGAATCAACTATTCTTCAACTCTTCAGCCATACTTCATGTCCCTCTACTTTTTCCACAATACTTCACAATTCTCTTACAAACAAGAACATAAAGATCATGCAAACTCATAGTTCCAATCCCAAAAATACGATTATTATGCTCTTGCCATACAGCATGTACAAATCTCTTAAGCATCATCAATAACAGTTTGGACTTTTGATTTCCCCACCTGGTTCCTAAGAAGATATTATACCACTCAACCTTGCTAATATTTGAAGGTCTATGCATTCCACCATATTGCAATATCATACACCACAGTTGATAAACAAAACAACATTCAAAAAACAAATGAGTGTTCGATTCCACATCAACATTACAAAGCACATACGTATTGTATGGAATTATGCCAAGCGAATGACGCTTTTGTTTTGTATTAATGGCATTGGCCATGACTTTCCATAAACACAAATTATCCTTTGCGAAACTATCGGTACTCGACACTCTTTCATGCCATGGAAAGGTTTGCTTTTCACCTTGCAAAAGCTTGTAAACAAGTTTTATATAATGCTCTTTACCTTTCCAACTAATATTTCCAGCTCCCTTAAACCTCACATTATCAGCTAATTCACTCCAAATTCTTCTAAATAATGTTGAGCTAGTACGAGGTAAAGTAACACAGCCATCAACTAAGTAGTTCTCCACAAACGCATTTTCATGGATACCAGAGATTCTCCTTGTATTGTAATCAACCAAATAACTCAAAATAACTCCTTCTTTAATCCAAGGAGAGTGCCAGAAGGACAAATTATTGACAGTATTGAAATTATACTGAATAAAAGGAAGGGAAGTACCTCTTAACTTCAGAATATTCCTCCAATGCCAACTACATTGCTGTTGCACGTTCATTTTCCAAAAATTCTTGTCCCTAATCAAATTATTTTTAACCCATTGAGTCCACAGATTCCTATCCTCAGAAATAAGCTTATTGAAATACTCAGAAACCGTAGCCTTATTCCATAGATGAAGATATATAATCCCTAAATTACCATACTTCTTTGCATCATACAATTTATGAAAAGAAATAGGGATTAACTTCTTAGAGAAAGGAATTCCATGCCACAAAAACTTGTTTAATGCACTAGTCACCATATTTGTCAATTTAATTGGTAAAATATAGTGTGTAGACCAACAAGTCGTCATGGCAATGGCAATTGATTGAATTATAGTAAGTCTTCCTACTTGAGAAAGTCTATTGGATGGCCACAACAACAATTTTTTGATAATTTTTTCAAACATAGGAAGACACTGTTCTTTAGAAATTCTCGAAGATATCAAAGGTAAACCAAGGTAAGATGAATTGAGAGGCAACTCTTGCAAACTAGAATTGAGAATAATCCCATTTTTCAAGTCTTGAGGCAAACCAACAATCAAAATGTGAGACTTATTAATATTAATCTGCAAACCAGTAAATTCATAGAACCTTTGCAAAGTAGCCAATATAAACTGAATATTATCGTTTGATGGCTTTGTAAATAATATCAAATCATCAGCAAATAATAGGTGAGAAATCCTAGGTGATTTACATTCAGGGTGTAGCTCCAGTTTCTTTAAATTGGTTTGCTCATTCACAAGAACATTTTATAGCTCCATTACTATAATGAAAAGGTAAGGAAAGATTGGATCCCCTTGCCTAACACCTTGATTACCTTTAAAATAACCAACTAAACCTCCATTTCTAGCAATAGAAAACAACGGTGAAGAAATACAAGAATAAATCCAGGCAATAAAAGGCTTTGGAAAATTCATACTCGATAATATGGCCACTATAGAATTCCAAGCTATAGAATCAAAAGCTTTCTTTATGTCAAGCTTAAGCATACAACGTGGACTAATGTTATTCCTATTATATCCATAAAGCAACTCTTGTGTAATAAGAATATTGTCACTGATGCTTCTACCTTTAACAAACGCTGACTGATTTAGAGAAATGATAGATGGCAAAATATTCAGAATCCTTGAAGCTAAAATTTTTGAAATCACCTTGTAAATCACATTAGGTCTAAAATTAACTACATGAGTAGGGTTCTCAACTTTAGGAACTAAAGTAATAGATGTAGCAGATAAAGATAGTGGAATATAGTTATTTAAAAAGAAGTATTTGATAGCACTAACCACATCATTACCAATAATTGCCCAACATTTTTGCAGAGAAAAGGTATTATATCCATCGAGTCCTCCATTACTAGATGAATCCAGACTAAAAATAGCATGCTTAATTTCCTTAGAAGTAATTTCTTTGATCAAACCAGAAGATTCCTGTTGTTAAAGCTGTGGAAGTTTAATATGAAATAGAGGCTTTATATCAGGTGAAAAAGGAATAGAAGGCCCCATAATTTGTCAAAAGTAATTGATAAATGCATCAATAATTCCCTCAATAGTGGTTTGCAAAGCACCATGCATATCATGAACCATGAAAATAGATTCCTTTGTCTTCTTAACTCTAAGAAAAATATGAAACAGCTTTGTATTTCTATCACCACACCTTTCTCTTCTAATCCATGGATCTTGATTTTTAGCATTCAACTCCAAATCTATAACCTTTTTTAATTCATCCTTTAATTTCCTCTCCAAATTAACAAGATTCACATCAAAAGTATTTACTTGGATTTCCTGTTGTACTACATTCAAATCATGCCTGACATTATTAGATTTCCTAGAACCATATCCAAAAGTTTTAGAAGACCAAGCTTTTAAATGAAATTTGAGAGACTTCATTTTAAAAATTAAATTCAACAAAGGATTCCTGTGACCACTTGAAGACCAAACCTACACTAAAATGTTAGTAAAATCATGATGCTCAAGCCAAAATTTAAAAAATTTAAAAGAGGGAATACCTTTGCTAATAGCATTATCCAAACCCCAATTGAAAAGCAAAGGAGAATGATCAGACAAATTAGGAGTAAGAATTTGAATAAAAGATTGAGACCAAAGATTAAAGAATGCAAGATTACGGAATACATGATCCAATTTACATAGAGTGGGTGGGCCAGATTTGCAACAATTAGTCCAAGTAAAAGAAGGACCAAATTGTGGCATAGGAAAAAGATTAGAATTTGAAAGAGCAAGGTTAAGAGGAACAATATCATTCAAAGAAAGAGGACATCCCCCAACTTTATAAGTAGAAGAGTACATACAAATAAAGTCACCCCCAACTAGCCAAGGGAGATTTGATGGATTTAAAAGAGGAAGAAGATCAAGGAATATTGCACGAAGGGAGGATGAATTGTGAGCATACACAGAACTGAGTAAGAAAGATTAATTAGTCTGACGAATGACACAAGAATAATGAATGCACTGGTATGAAGCACATAGTTTATTTAAAGAAAACAATCTTGGATTCCAAATAGTAAGCAATCTGCCAAAACTAGCTTCATGCAAATTAAGATCAAAATTCCATGATGCATCAATGAACAATGCAGCCTTCAAAGTTGTATTGAAATTGAGTTTAGTTTCAGATATACATATAATCTGTACATTATGATAGCGAACAAAAACCTAATTTCCTCTTGCTTTGAGGGCAGATTTGCACCTCTAATAAAGCAACACTATTCATGATTTAACCAATTTTGGATCCAATATAACTGATGAAGGATTATTCCTTGTATGTCTTTTGGTGGAGGAGGTATTATTAGAAGGCACAACATCATCTGGTCTATAAGACTTTCCCTTATCAATATCCACTGCAGACCCTTGCTTTTTTTTCTACCTTTTTTCTTGCCACTCTTGGAATTTTTAAAAGGAGACTCTTGCAGATCTGAAATAGGTGGAGGCAGAATAATATTTGGAGGAAGAGATAAATGGCCATAAGGAGATTTAGCCCCACTAGAAGTTTGAATATTAGAAAAAGAATTTGGATTTTTAGAACTAAATGAGGAAGAACAAGACATGGATACAGAAGAAGAAATAGATGAAGAAGCAATGTCTTGTTTTACCATAGAAGGGGAGCTATTATTATCAATGGAAATTTCAAGATCAGATAGAAAAGAAAAAGGATTTGAAACATGGAATTCTTTATCAACAGCTTCATTAAGGACTGCTTCTAAATTATCCTTACTCTGTTTTAAGGACTCAACCAAATCATCAGAACCAACATAAAAAGTATCATCACCTTGCAAAAAGCAATTACCATGTTTATCAACCATCACTGTTTTCATATTTTCACTCTGCTTATCCACCAAAGATACATCCATTTGATCTTCATTGTTAACTTCCTGCACATTTATCGTTCCCACTACTTCAGTAACCTTTTCCAAATCATCATTAATTTCATCAGCCACATCCTTTTTAGAAAAAGTACATTTTCTTCTCCACATTAAAATTTTCTTATTATCCACTTTCTACCAACTTTGATGATTAACCACCACAGGATCCCTAAATCTTACTTGTCTTTTACCAGAATTTACAAAGGATTTAGACACTGTAACCTCATCAGCATACATATTTATCTTATTCCCCTCTATCTTGATACCAAAATCAAACTGATCTGTAAGATGCCCAAAAACTTGACAATGAGTACATATTTGAGGTCTCTAATCATAACCAATCCAAACTGGTGGACATTTATCATCCAGCTTCGACATATCAATAGTTTGTGGAAGCTCAAATTCAGCAGAAAATTCCACTAAAACTTTAGCATATTTGAATCTCTCCAATTTTTCAGTACCTGCATCAAAACAAATAAGCCTCCCCACATGATTAGCAAGCCAGTTAATGCCCATTAGAATCTAAAGAATTAAAGGAATACGGTGAAGATGAATCCAAATAGGAACTTTTTAAATTTGATATTGCAAGTTACCAAAAGATGGGTCCCAATTAGTTATAATGAACATTCTTCCTTTTATGAAAATAGGATCTGTCTTTAGAACTTTATCCTTACCCAGGTCATTTGAAAATTTGAAGTAAAAACATTTGCCATCGGATTTAATACTTACGTCCCCATGAAGTTTCCAATAACCTTTCAAGAAATTGATCACAGTAAGATATGATAAAGTGACATCAAGAAAAAAATGAACAAGATATTTTTGCCAAAATTTCAATCCTTCCTCTCTACCCACATCAGGAGGAGCATGAGGTTTGCCATCTTTACTAATCTCAAATTGAATAGGCTTATAAGACCCAGCATTCCAAGGCAAAGAATTAAAGAGAGACAAAAAATCCCTTTTAAGAGGAACAAATGAAGAATAAGAAGTGTTTGAGGGAATGTTTGAACATGGATTCGAATTAATATGAGAAGCAAATGAAGAGTTACAATTAGGATCATTATTCACAGGAATATCAATATTGACAGGAGGAATAATCCTCGAAGAATTACCAAGATTCAAAACACCAATGTTACCATCCAAAAACAATTGCAACACATTAACATTTGAATTAACCATATCAAAAGAAATATTAACAAGATTATCAACCGAATTGAGTAAAGAATTAACCGAATTTACATGAGGTGGAACATAAGAATCAAGATTACCTGAAGAAGAGTTAGCCAATAGATCCGAGCCAACAACTGGATTAACAACAAAAGGAGGAGGGGGAGGGTCTAGAGGTTTATGGCGAATTGGAAGAGAAGGGAAAGAAGTCGAAGAAAGGAAAGGGACATACAAAGAAAGAGGAGGAATCGAGGGAGAGGATGCCACCATTAGCAAAAGCTTTCAATTGCTAAATTTAAATTCATACCCCTAAATCTGCCATCAAAAGACATTTTTTAATGGAAATAAGAGAATATAGTGGAGGAAAAATGTGTTCTTGCAGTAGGAAAAATAATAATATCATTATTTAGTTGTATACTTTACTAAAAAATGGCTTGAACAATTGTTGGAAGCACTTGTACATGCTGCCTTAGGTTGTTTTCCTTTTGTTTTCATTGCTTTTGTTATATCATCTTTAAATTCCTATTTAAATCATTGCTTTTAACTAACACTTACTATGAAGTTTGGGAATGTACATATATTATGACTTAGAACATTGGTTATTAATTTTTTGGGATGTGTGATTATGAGTTCCGAAGTTTTGTAGTGTGATATGTTCATAAATCCTTGAGAGGTAAAGCTTTACATATGCTGATTGGAATTTAGAGTCATTTGAGCATAACAAACATATGGAATCAAGCATTTTAGTTTTGATAGTGCTTTTAGTTTACATTCAATTGTGCACCGGTATGCTTAATAGGATCGGCTATGAATTATCTAATACATATAGACTGCCCTTTACTGACCTAATAGCTTGTTTTACCATTTCCACTATACATTGCTAATTTATTATAACATGTCATATCACTACACCAAAACAGGTGATTCCCAACATTTATTTTTTCCAGTTGCCAACACTTATTTATGTTGTACACTAATAACAAAAATAAGCGTTGCTAAGGGAAAAATGTGTTACCGAAAATACACATTGCCTTTTTTAATACTCTGACCCATATATATGTTGGAAATCTTAGGCAAGGCATGTATTCCCAGGGCAAATAGGTAAATTCGCATCTGTAACCCTAATTAGCTATTCCTCAACGCTTGTTCATCTTGCAGCCGTTGAAAAAACAATTTCCTCCTTCAATCGTTATCAATTTCAATTTTCAGGCGTTCCACAATTTCTATCTTTTCTTCTCCCTTCATCTAAATCAAATCAATTCGTTTATTGTTTTCAGAATAAAACGGGTTTATTCTCGGGAATTGTAATGGGGGCTATAATCGGGATCGCTCTTGTTGCTGGTTGGAGCGAGATGATGAAACGGTGCAGCATTGAGCGCATATCCATGGTTAGTTATGTGTATATAAATTTCCGATGTATATAAATATTTAAGCTTATTTGTGTCGCTCTGTGTTCATTCCTTAATTTTTAAACATTTGTGCCTTTTATGCATGTAAAAGTTCACTGGAAATGGAATGGACGAAGTACTAGATTACTGATACAGTGCCTGGAATCAACTGAATTTATGCAGATCCGATATGCCGTTTTTGTGTTGATCAAAATTTCCAGCGTATTTCCTGTTACACGAAAGAGCGGGGTCAATATCGAGAAACAGGTAGGCGTTCCTCTAATATATTTTTTCATTCAAGTAATAAACTTTGATAACTGTGGATTTTATACACAGCTTATATATAAATTATTTCCCTAGGTCATAAAAACAGGTGAAAAAGGAATGATAGATGAGGCACAGAAGGCTCTTTAAGAGGCAGAAGCATTGAAAAAGGTGCATTATGTTTTGTATATTTGAATTGCATTGTCAGTTTTTCATTTATGCAAGTATTAGCTGTATAAAATAGGAGTCCCGGTTATTTACCGAACTTGTATTATGTTGTTAACTGTTCCTTTATGCAAATAACTATTATCTTTCTCCCTTAATTCATTTACCACAAATCTGTACTTGAGTAATAGATCTGAAATGTTAATTTTAGCTAAAAGAAATGTGCTCCTATCAGTCTCTGTGCATTAAGTACTTCTGTTTCATTTGTAGCTGAATTTGAGACATGACCCAAGACCAGATTCTTCAAACCAAAAGCATACAGCTGCTGATGTGTGAATTGTAAGTTAATTCGTCCTCTCTAGGATTTATCTTTTGTTCTCCTATCAGGTTTAATTTCTTTTAGTCAATAAACTCTTCCATTTATATTAGAAGGCATTTTCAGCATGTCTGCATTTATGATATTTATTTTGATTATTAAATATCCATGCATTCATTTACATGATTTTGGGCATTTAATTGGGTCATTTTGTTTCCAAATTTTTTTTTTGATACAATTTTATATCTTCTTTCATGTACAACACTTTGCCATTTTGCTGTGTAACAAAATTCAACGTTCACCACTTCAGCATTTAGATGCCTTATATAAAATAAAATGTAATAAAGTTGATCAACATTTTAGTGGAGTCTTTTTGCATACAGCAAAAAAGGGCTTCTATACTATATTTTCATTTAATCTATCAGCATGCACAAGATTAATGTCCAACGCTGTTCATCTTATTATTATTATTATCTAAACTGCAATGCTTAAATTCTAAAATTTGTTGATATGCTATATTCCTTGTATATACTTCTTTTTCTTATACTTGTTTTAGGCATGTCAATAGATGTCTGGAAAATCCGAAATCCTTCTGGATTCATTTACATATATTAGTTAATATTTAAAAAGCAGATGTGGATATCCGGTATTCAAAAATATTCTCGGTTGTGGATATGACTGTATCCGTATCCAAGAAATACCCATCCGATCTGAAATTGAACATATTTTTTGGAATTTTATTATCATTTGAAATGGACACTATGAAAAGTTGTTATTCATGTCAGCGTTTATCTCTAAATAAGTTCATTCTACTGTTGGATGCCATGTGGAACTATCCTATGGCTTATAATACCCTTAGCATTTTAAAACATTTTTTTTAACCAAGTTCAGATTATCCGATTGCCTCCAGTTCACAATTTCCCTTTATTTTTCAATTTCCTCAATCACATTTGAACCTTAAACTCGCAATCACAAGACTCTTTATTTATAAGTTGCATGCTGGTTCTTTATTTATGAGTTGCATACTTGTAACGGTATTTTGTGGATTACTATTTTTACTTGAAAAACCGAAGTACTAAGTTTAACAGTTATTATGTTCGATTGTTATTTGAGCATCTCGTGAAATGTGATGTTTTTGTTTTAAATTCAAATATTAAGACCAAATTCTGCTTTCGGATGTGGATATTTATGGATATCGGGTAAAAATTCTCAGGTGTGGATATGGATGCAAAATTTGATATGTCGGATGCGGATTCAGCTGTACCTGCATCTGTTGACAGCCCTAACTTGTTTAGTGATAGGTATAACCTTGCCTTTTTCTTCATTTCATTTCTTTTTGAATTGTGATTTTTACCATCTCTTGCGATGTACTTTAAATGTTTAGCCATAGTTTATTTTATTTTCTTCAAAAAGAAAGGCTCTACCGTAACATATCTATTATGTTAATCAAACATAATGGATTCCTTCAGCCTGTAATCTCATATTCATATTCAATCTTCCCTTCCCCACTTTTTCCTGATAATTTACATGTATTATTGGATGACAATAACTGATCTGTTTGAAAACAATCAGTGCATATCTGTTTTGTAGACTGATCAAAATTGCGTATTTGCGACATATGTGGAGCCTTGAGCATCTATGACAAGTACTTATGTTGAAATTTACACTTTGTTATGTGCTTTGCTTGTAGATTTACAAATTAAACATGCAAATGTTGTGATGTTGAATTTACTTAACCTGGCAGACGCAGATCGTACGTACAATGGTTGTATGGACACATAAATAATATCCAAAATATCTTGAACATCTTTCAATTGCTTATATCTGATGAAGAAACAATGTTTTCTTGATTTCATTGATTACATGAAAATATTGCAATTTCACTTCAATCCGTATATTATGAATAATATCTACCACTCGCTCACAAAACAATTGCATGTTTAGCACACACATGCAGAATAATTATCAACTTGAAACAAACTACCACTCGCCTCACATAATGATTGCATGTTTAGCACATACACTAAAACAAACTGGAAATGGAAATGCAAAATAATTATCAACTTGAGTAATATTTTCCCGTAACGTGTTTTTGACACACACACACACATGATAAGTTTAAAATTTGTTTTTACTGTTTTTTGAAGGTTGGTACTTTGTTGCGTTATTCAGAACTGTTCTTTATGGAATAACATATTTAAATCAAATGTTACTTATGGCAGAAAGGGGAAGACAGAGAGGATCTTAAAGTTCTAGATACTGGAGTAGCTGCTGCTTTATCTGAAGGTTGGTTGGTTTTTAATTTTGGACTTCCATTTATGAAATTTAATATGTATCTTTAGCTTAACATGGTATAAAAATTCTATAGCTCCTGGGTTCCGGAGGAAGCATTTGTCATGGGATATCTGGATATACTAAAACCTTACTGCAAAGCCATATGTTAATTTGGGAAACCAATCAAATGAAGTTCAGTCGATTTTAATGCTTCTCAAAGCTATGATATCAGTGATAGGAAAAATTCCAATATAGAAAATCAATTAGCAGATCCTTCTATTTCAACCATTGATCGGTCGTTACAACCAAAATCTCCTGATAAGTTCAAAGGTTCATCATCATCCAATGGCCGTGATGAAATCCATAAGCCATCTGCTATTGTGAAAAATTCAGATGGGGCAATGAAAGTTGCGGTGGAAGATTCATCAGTGGCTAGGATTCCTTCCAAAACTAATGTAGAACATGAGGTATGCATGCTTGATTTTATTTTATTTTTTTGTCCTGCTTGTGCATGGTTGAAATCCATTACTTAGTTGACATTTAATTCCTACAATTTGCTGTGATAGTTTCTACATACGCATTATTCCCTATAACTCTTACATATCAAAATAGAAATGGAACGTGTACTTTAATGGTGAGAATAACCGAGTGCATTTTTTTCCCTACTATGCATTTGCTGCCATTCCTTAGATGGGAAAGATTAAATACTCGCAGGTTTGATTACACACTTTAGCTGCTTGCTTATACGCTATAGGTGCATGCTGCACAGCTGAAGCTTCTTTATAAAAATTAACTTTCCAATTCAATAATCAATCATTGAGTGATGTTGGATCAGAGATTAGTTGCATGGCCATATTGTCTCTTCGTATGATCATTTAATTATGATATACATTTATTATGACCATTTAAACTGAGCTGAAGCTCAATTTTATCAAGCCATCAGGCTCAGTTTAAAAAAAGCCTATCGATATCCGATACAATTGAGCTTATCATTATAGTATTCATATTTTTTGTTTTTAAAGGAACTGAAAATTTTAATGAATGAATGCAGACACTTCTAGAGGAAGCGGAAGAAAAGAGGAATTTGAATGGTAGTTCTTATGGTGTAGTAGAAGATCTTGAAAATGATCCAATTGCACCGACGTGAAGAAAAATTATTGTCGAGTAATTAGTTCTACTTTATCTATAAAACAAGTAAAAGTGGCCCGAGCTATTAATATTTGATTATTACTTGTCTGTTGTTAACTGATATTCTATGTCGTTACTTGATTATGAATGTTGTTTATTTGTGTTCTTTGAGATATACTTTTTAGATTGAGAATAATATTAGTTTTGGATTTATATTAAATATCGTCTACATTATAATCATGTTAGTTATTAATTTACTATTAATGCTAGAATACGAGAATTACTAATATATATTTCTGTTATTATAAATATATATTTGTTGTCAATGAAGTTCTTGCAACATGTATAAGCGTTGCAAAGGAAAATACACCAATGCTTATAAGCGTTGCGAATGAAAATATACCAATGCTTATAAGCGTCGCAAACAAAATTATGCCAACGCTTATAAGCGTTGCGAACGAAAATATACCGACGCTTATACGCGTTGGTAAGAATCTGCAATGCCCTCATAGCAACACCAATAAGGGTTGCTAAAATGGTTTGCGACGATTATACTCGTTGGGAATCATCTGTTTTGGTGTAATGTATCAGAGAATTGCTACTGGGACCGCAGTAGAAATGCTGAAGCAAAATTTAAATGCTTCACCGCCTAAACGAGTAGCGAAGTAATTGCAAATGGACCGAGCTATTGTTGACGTTTTGAAGTAAGTTTTGAATGAGCCAGACAAACGTGAAAAACGAAAGAAAGACATGGACGATCCTAGGAATTAGCTTGTGGCTTACGACTGTGTAACTTATGAATTATTATTAGCTTTCGTTGTTAGTCTTGTTATGATGTACGAACATATTTTGTACGACTGTGTAACTGTTAACTTGAGGTACTATGTTTTGTTAATGTATCGATGTTGTCATGTTATGATGTATGAACAAGATTTGTTATTTTAATGTTACGATGTTATGATTCTATGATTTTTTTCCTGTTCAGCACTTGCATTGTTATGGTTTAATGTCATGTTAATTCTTTGATGTTATGACATACGATAACTCTTATATGATCTCGTCTTTCAAATGGTACAATTCTTTTACTGCTAAATACCGTGTATAGGCTTTAAGAAAAGGTAGGCAATTCTTGCTATTAGGTTAGAATATAAAAAATTTATGTAAGTGAATTTTGGGTTTAGTTATGTGTGTATATATGAACTTAGCATATGTGCAAGAGAATCGATGTTTACCATGAGTTAAATTGAACTACCACTTGGTCGGTGGATTTAAACCATGCAGTAGCAACAATTACGGTGGTTGTTCACCATGAGTTGAGTCATTTGCCAGCAAGTCACCACAGAATGAACTGTCATTTTTGGAATTTTGACTAAATTTGCTGTTCGGTTGTTTAATGCCGAGATACAATACACTGGTCGACCATTTAAAGTCGACTGAACTGTCATTTTTGAAATTTTGAATAAATTTGTTGTACGGTTTAAAACCACCGTGGATTGTTTATCTGTTTGGTTGTTTAGTACCGCCTATGTTTATTTAGTCCGGCTATTAGTGGCCAAACATACTGATAATTATATTCATGTTTGTAACTATCCATTCTGATGGTGTTTACATATGAGATAATTAACGATAAGAAACAATATAAAATAGTCAACATTCAATACAATAATAAGCCTTTTCCAGCCATGCAAATGCAACAAAATCTGAATACATACATCTTATCTTAATTAATGACTATTATCACCATTTTTAATGGCTATCAATGACCATTTTTAAAACCTTCTTACAAACCAATCAACTATAGTTTATCACCATACATCTTATCTTGCGAACTAACAACCACATATTAGGAAGAAAATTGTAGTTCCACAACCACATAATAGAAATTCTTGACTGTATAACTAATGGTAATTAATGAGAATCACAATTCATGAGTAAAAATCAAGACAAATGACATCAAAATAATATAATAGAAATTCATTCCATTAGAAATTTTTCGCAATACAAAATTTTGTGCTTCTAATAGTATACCCCACTACAATGTACAAGATAGTATACCCCATAATAAGTAACAGTTAAACCCACTAGACTACAAAAAACCATCTTCGACTGCCATTTTTGAAGGTCTAATTTTCAGAAATTCTTTTTTGCGATCAACATATAATTCATTCAGCCTTTTGCCTCGTCGCATGCAAATTTATTCCAAAAGCTAACTGTTAGTGGGATGGGTGCGCATCATTCCTCAATGTCAACTTTACAAAATGGCATTTTTGTATAAAAGGAAAAAAATATAAACTGAGTGAATGTCGATAAAATATTAATGTGAGAAATGATCAAATTAAGCCAACAAAAAAATTATCAAAGATGAGATTTCAAATTGTGAGTCGCGGCAAGGAACGGATGAAAGAGTTAGGGTTTTAGATTACGTTTAGAAGACGAGGTTAATTCGGTAATGAATGGCTGAGTGAAAAATTAGATTGAGTTAAACATGGTATTAAGAAGCATAGAAAATTTAGTACATTTTAATTTTTTAATTGCGGCATTAGAAAACACATATTGGGGTGCCTTTAGCATCACACACATGAATGAAACACACAAGCAAAAGGTCGACCTCTAATCAGGGGTGGAGGTGCATTCGTGCTGACCTGGGCAAGTCCCCCCCCCCCAAACCCCAGTCCACATCCCTTAAATTAAAAAAAAAGTTGTTAAATGGACTCCATATTTGATTAAGAGGAGGATAATTTTAAGGGGACTCTAGCTTAATATATTTTTATTAAGGGAGGGTCTGGTTTATTTTTTAAAAAAAAAAAAGAGACATAACTACCAATGTCTCCCCACTTATGTTAAACTCCAACTTGCTAAATTCAGCGCAACTAACAAATGTGTGATTACTAAACATTTCAATTAAACAAATTCGATACAACATATTAGATCAAAATTTTCCTTTCTTCGTTTATTTTAAATTAACTATACCAATTCCAATATAAAATTACAATTAATTACCTAATCCGATGCCAACATCATCCAAAAAAAAATTGTGTGTTTCCATTACATTAACTATATCCATTTTTTGTTTTATGTGCAACATTAAATTGTAAGAATTAATTAAGATTTAGGTTTTATGATTTATACTAATGAGGATTATAGATGGTTAAAATTGGAATTTCAATTTATATGATTAAGGGGAGACTAATTTATTTTGTCCTCCACATAACAATTATATAATAAATAAAAATTGGTCCTTCCCTGACCAAATGTGGTTGACAATTTAGAAAAAAAAAACTAAGCCGATCTGCTCTCTCCCTCACGAAACAGAAAGGGCGGAAAAAAGAAAGAAAACCTAATTGATCGAATGCCGCTCAGCCTCCAGAAATCGCAGCGTCCTCCTACTACTCCGCCGTTCAGAGCCTCCAGAAAGGGCGAAAAATAGGATTCACGATTATCTTCTTCCTCCGCTCGACATGACTCCCCCTCCTCAATGACACCCTAAATTCACGCTCGCTTTCTTCTACTACAACTGTCCGCCAGTCATCGATCTTGATTCGGTGGGCTGCAATAGAAAACAGCGCATGACTATATTTTACTTCGTGATGGCAAATGGCAATCTCCAGGCTTGGTTGCGAATATGATTATTGAATTAGTGAATGGTGAGTAGCCATCAATGGGTACCTGCCTGAAACTACCTGATAAGGTAACTACTAATGTAGCTTGCGTCTGTTATTTTGTTTAATACAATTATGCATGAGATAATATGTCTAGCTTTGCTTTGGTTACTAAATTGCAATGCAATTATTGTTCAGTGAATCACCGATTTGTTGATTTTTTTTCTATTTCGTTAATACTTACTAGATTAATGGTGACATTTTTTAACTCTTGCAGTGATTAACTTTGCAATTTATTAGAAAGGGAAAAAAGAGTGTCGATTGCCTAGCAAATTTTATTAACTATATCAGTTCCGGTTGCTTCGGCTGAAAACAAATTTTCTAAGTTGAATTAGATAAAAATTTATCTTAAAATTACCATGTCAAAAGAAAGGCTATGCTAAATATACGAAAATATTTCATCTACACCTTTTAGTAATGCTGTCAATGCCTTTAATTGATCGTTTTTGTAATCGAATATAATGATATAATTATATTTAGTTGTATTTGTTTGATCGTGTGAAATGATCTTTATATACATAATCATATAGTCAACATGGAAATAAAATAAAATTCAAAAGGGCTACTGCCCTCGAGCCCCCAGCATTATTATCTTGCCCCACCATGGTATTTTCCTGGCTACGCCACTGCCTCTAATTCACCAATGCTGACTGACGTTTTGCCCATCTTCACCGTTCCTTCTCCAACCTCATCTTTCGTCCATTTCTTCCTCAACTTTCTCTCGTGCTTCTCCTCCATCTTACTGCTTCATCTCCCTTCGTCCGTTTTCGTTTTTGTGGTTTTTTAGACCGCTGGTTAGATTTTCCAGATCTATAATTTTCCCGTCTACTTTTCAATTTGCCAATCAACCCTCACTTCCTACCCATCTCTGTTCCTACACGCAGTGGCACTCTGACATGCTCCGGCTTTTTCTGGTGAACTGGAAGCGAAAATTCGTATTGCCCTTTCTCGTTCACATGCTGAGTTAGATTTGTTTTGCTCACCAAAAAAGCAGACCCAAGGGTTGTGGATCGCTTAGGCGACATGTTGGTGAGTGGCTTATCTGATTTTTTTTTTTTTGTTCTGGTGTGGCTGGTCTTTCCTTTTCTTCTTTTGCCGCCTTTAATCGTAGTCTGTTTTTGTTGGTGTTCGACTTGTGCAGTGCAATGAGCTTGGTGTGGTGGTGTTTTGTTTTTGTCTGGTTTGGTTTGCTTGTAGCAGTTCTTTCATCGTCATGGAGGCTGTTGTGATCGTGAGTAGTGAGTGTGCAGGTTTTTTGGCTGAGATAGTCATTCTGCTTGTGCAATTTGTTGTTGCTGAGTGGTTGCTGTGATCATTCTGTTCTACTGTAGTGAGGCAGAGTGGTTGTGGAAGGAAGGTTTGCGGATATGAGTTAATGGAGGTGACCGTGTTTGGCTAGTTTGGTGCTAGCTTAACCTTGTGAGTTTTTAGGTGGTGACAGTGTTTCGCTGCTTGCTTGGAGGGAAATTTGGTGATTTGCAAGAGTGTCTTTCTTGCTAAAACTCGGTGGTTGTGGATGAGGTGCTGGTGCTTGTCGGTGGTGGCCTTGCTCGCAAGAACTCTTGGAAATATTTTTTTTGTCTGTGAAGTGTGATGTTTAAGCTATTTGTTGTAATTTTGGGACTGTATTTCAGCCTGTATTTGTATAAGTAGTTTGTTTTCACTAGCGTCAAGTGTGACTGTCTCGGCAGCTTGTGATGCTAGTGTGTCTTTTCTAATTTTCTTCTACCTTTCTGGTTAGATCCTCGCCTTGCGTTGTGATTCTTACTTGGCTAGGAAATGTTTGTAGCACATAGTCAATATGACTATCTCTCGTACTATTTTGTACTCATTTGTTTTTTTAATGGGTAAAGTGTCACGGATCACTTTATAATCGGCTGGCATTACCAAAAAATACTTCAAAAAAAAATCATTTTATACATCACTAACAAGTATGCGTTCATATATTCTACACTTAAACTCATTTTAAGAAGCAACTTACCCTGCTCTAATGAGTTACTCATCCTTGGATATTACCAACCCTATCTCATGAGACGTACCCTAATAAGCTCAGGTGTTCGTTCAACCTAAGCTTTGATTCCACATGTGATAATCCAACTCCTTAACCCTCGAAAATTGACAGTAATACATCCAAATTATTCACATGCCACAAACATAAGTGCTGGAGAGCCAGATTATTAGTGGGAAAAAAAAGAAAAGAAAAAAGAAAATCTCATCTTGATGGAATGACATATATTATTTCATTAATCCTTATAGTGGACAATATATGTATATAAGGTCATTCCAAGCTATATATGTGTGTATATGTATGTATGTATGTATATATACACACACACTAGGTGGAGGCTGTGCGGGATACATGGAACTTTATTAATGGTTTAACATGTAGTGCTTCGGGATATTTGTGTGTGTATATATGTATATGTATATATATGTATATACATACATATCAGAGTCCATCCTAAGCTCAGTGTGGACAATTATAAGTATCCATCCTTACAAATGCTAAAAAACAACAAACACGTCCACATATTGACGAAGATATATAGCTCATCCTTGTCTGTAGTTGGTAGCGCTTCTTCTGTGTGCTTGTGTTTTTTTTTTTGGTGGGATGTTGTTGTGTTTTTTTATTCTCTTTGTTTTGTATTTGGTGTTTCGCATTGTGTATGTGGGCACCCTCTTTGGCTAGCGGTCAAGCCTTGTTGGTCATTTCTCTGGTTGGTATGTTATGTTTAAATTAAAAAAAACGAAGATATTTAGCTCTACTTTAAAAACTCAAAACGTCATCTGCTCTCAAAATTAATTAGTTTTAACTTGAGCATTAAAAATGTCCATATCGGGGTTAGCAAACCAGCATGAGGCCTGAATTTTAAATGCGGATGATAGTATCATAAATCAACTTTGATGTAGAATAGAAATTTCTGAAAAGGAGAGTAATTCATAAGATCACGTTGCATATGAATGTGAATGGATTTTCACCTTATGATAACCAAAACCCTTATTACATAAAATTAGAGGTATTAAATTAATGAATATTATTTTAAAAACCTTTTCAAGTAAACATATAAAATAGGTGGAATTGTTACATTTGTTAAATCCAGCAGCTATTTAGATATATAATCAAGTCTGTAAAAGGCATGTGTTAGAGATTGAATTCCGGCAATGACAGAAAAGGGGAAATGTAACACCTCGTAATTCAGTAACACTAGGATTCACAAATCAAGGCAGAATTAAATTTTAAAATCAAAATCAAGGGAAACGGGTTGCGCCATTGCATTCGTCTCGAAATTCTTCTTGGAAACGAGTCCGAGTTTGCGAGAATCGGAGTCCGTATGAGGGAGATATGACCCTTCGAAGTTTCTGGAATTTTCAGAATCGAAAACAGCTCGAAATTCGAATTCAAACACAGAAGCGGGCTGGGCGGGAAAATTCCCGCCCAGGACCCAGGTCGACTGGGGAGTCGACTGGGTAGTCGACCCCCCCCCCCCCCGACCAGGTCGACTGCCCAGTCGACATGGGTGTCAACCTGGGTGCAAAAAACCCACTTTTGGGACTGGGTGCATTCTGATGTACCTGGTCTCGTTTTCTGCCTAGATTCGTCCGCCTAATCCTATATAAACAGCTCCTAGTCTCCTTCTCTATTCACAATTCTTCTCTAACCTTATGCCGCAAAGATTCTTGGTGGACATGGCTTCTTCTCCTCCTCTAAATTAAATAATATGTAAAATAAATCAAGACGAGGAAATGTTGCTCAAGACTTTCAAGAGGAGATTCAATACAAGCTAGGATTCAAGTGAAGATTCAAACGACTTCAACGACTGTTTTTCTACGAATCTAATATAATCTCTGTAAGTCGGTTACTTTTTAGATTTGAACGTTTTCTCTATTCGTGACATGAAATTAAAGGATTAAAAGAATATGCCAAATCTCTCTATTCGAATCAGTGCTTATATCTTTGGACCTAATTAAGAACTATTATGATTCGATGACCAATAAGACTGCGACTATGAAACTATGGACCTTAAAACCATATGCCTCTTTGACTATGAACATTGCCTATGACTGTGACTCATGACTGTGAGAATTATTTTCCTTTGACTATGAACATCGCCTATGACTGTGATTCATTAACTGTGAGGATTTATTGCCTATGACTATGGATATAAGGTTATTATTTATGCCCATGACACTGTAGTTACAAAACCATGTTGTACCCCAAACTGGCATTATATTAGATCTAGGCTTTACTTTCTATTTCTAGTTATCCTTGGATCTTGATCTTGGGAATTTACCTATTAAGTTAGGTCTACCCATGTTCTTGAACCTATACTATTCAACCGTTTTCATGTCGTAATATTACCAGATCTATATGCCTGTGAATTATCATCTTATGCCAGTAAAATGTCTATTCTTTCATGGTATTTTGGTTCATTCCCTTTTATCCACGAATCTATATTTATTTATAATCAAGGTTGAATCACGATTTTACGAACGATGGGAATACGTTTTGGGAAAAACATGAAATTGACTAAACTTGGAAATTGGCATAATTTGGGAACATGCATTATGGCATGACTTTTAAGATGAAAATTAGAATAACAAGTCTAGTTGTGACATGAACTGAAATTAGAATATTAAATCAGAATTGGGTGGCTAAATTAGGCATGATAAGTATATTAGCATAATTGTGAATAATTTACATACATTGGGCGTAAATGGTAAATGGTTAAATGGGCCACAAAGTAGGTAGTTGGTATGCAAATTAAGTTTTGGGCATAAACTGCAAATTAGAATATAAAATCTAGTTTTTGGCATGAACTGTAAATGAGGATGTTGGATCTAAACTGCTATAAACTGTAAGATAGGCAAAACAAGATTTGGGCCTAGAATATAAGTCCATTAGTGGGCATGGCAAATGTATATGGTATGGGCCAAATTTATTTATAAAGGGAAAATGGACTTTGAGGATAAATGGTTAAACTTTGAGGATAAATTGTTAACAATTTATATATATACAAAGGAAAGGTTTATTAATGACATCTCTTTTAATAATACATACACGAGAAAGTTCTAGGATGACAGAGAGGATAGTGTCTAGGCTTGGGTTTGGAAAATACAAGTTTCCTGCTCTCCCTGGCTATCCCTAACTGATCCGACGGACGGGATGGTTAGTTTCAAAACCTGATTTGAAAATTAATCAAAAACCCTTTGAACTTAGAAAACACGAATATGCCTAACCCGAGGTTAGACTGAGTTGCGATGTAAACCTGCCCGGAGCCAACCGGCACATCCAGTATTCGCAACAATATCTGTATAATGTGAGTGGTCGCGGCTTTAATTTATTTAGTTAAAGCTAGAACAAGAATGGTAGGGTTAAGTTAACTAAGACACTTAACCAATTCAACATGGTAATCAAACCGATGGGTGGGGTTAGGTTCATACATACAATTAACACAGTTAAGCTAGAATGGGAGGGTTAAGTCCATAGGAATACTTAACCAACTTAACACAGTTAAGCTAGAATGGGAGGGTTAAGTACGTAGGAACACTTAACCAAACTTAACATCGTAACAAGACAAGATTTGTAGGGGTTAAGTAACTAAGAAAACATTTATCCCAAATTAACATGTTAACTAGACTAGAAGGTGGGGTTAAGTAAAGTTAATACACTTAGCCAAATTAACATGTTAACTAGACTAGAGGTTGGGGCTAAGTAAAATTTAATACACTTAGCCAAATTGATATGTTAGCTGGACTAGACCGTAGGGTTAAGTAAACTTGAACACTAAACCATCAGATTGTAATAAAGGAATAGGGTTAAGTCTAAAACATGAAGGGACAATACTTAACCATTAATAAAATGTTAGTTAAAAACAGATGGACAAGGTTAAGTTAAAAAGGAACACTTAACCGATACAGGATGAATGGGTAGGGTTAAGTAATAAGAAATATTTAACCAATATAACTTGGTTTGTGGTAGGGTTAAGTCAACATGAATTACTGATAACACTTAACCAGTTTAACAAGATAAATGAAGAAGGTTAAGTTAGCTTGAATTGACTAATGATGCTTAACCAATCCAAATTGACGAGAAAGAGAATTAAGTAGTAAACCTTAGTTAAAAGGAGCTAAGTAGTACGCCTTAGTTAAGAAAATAATGATTCTGGAAACTAAGTGGTAAACCTTAGTTAGCAAAACTAAGTAGTAATTCTTAGTATATCACGGGAAGGAGCGAACGTCCGTCTGATTAAAACGAAGGCTCCAACGAATTGGGTTACGAAGCCCGAGGCTTCGAGGGGACGTGAGGGTACTCTTGGTATCCCTCTGTGAGGCTGCAGATGATCCTCCTGGGCTCACAGAGGTTAAGGTCTGCGATATAAGAACCAAGGGTATGCCTTGGATGCAAAATATGGCAACCTAACGACTAGGATGGACCAGCGTGATTCGACGAGAAACCGGTAGCCCTGCGATAGCAACTCGTCGTCTACCATCCATCTTGAGTCAATCGAGATACGTGAAGCAGAAAGGCGGAGAACTCCAAAAGACCATATACTTGCTATCTAGTTATAGGTGAGGATGGCCATAGGTTAGTGGGGCATAGGGGGCCTGCGTATAGTTCTCATTTTTCAAGGCGTGCCTTTCATTAGTTGAGGGAGGGGTCAAGTGGGACCATAACCACTGGAATAAAAACAGACCTTAGCATCTGCATCGACAGATATCTGAAAGCTCCCGACCGAGTTCGGTGTTTCTTGATTTGCCCTGCCACAGGACTCGGGCCGCACATTACAGGACATGTGCATCTAGACAAGCGACAACGATTCGCGATACATGCGTGGGGATGTCTAGGAACATATACCACTCTAGGTAGTGTGTCCTAGACTTGGGAGCATCGTTCGACAGGTAGCATAATCCCTAGTTGGACTAGGTGGCATAAACCCTGAATCCGAGAAGCGTTCAGCAGATAGCGTAAACTCTAGTTGAATCTAGAAAGCACTTGATAGAAAACCCTAGATTAGATCTAGGTAATAAATAATAAAGGTATGCCTGAAGGTAATGGAAAATACAGGGATTGGGATCACGTTATCATTACTAGTTGGGACACTAGTTAGGTAGTGCAGAGATATAGAAACCAGTATAATAAGGAAATAGCGAAGCGGCGAAAGTATTAGAGCATATCCAGTTTATCTTATCTTAGCATATCTTGTGTTAATCTTGTCTAATCTTGCTGACCCTATCATCATGGTGTTATCTTGTATTCAGTTAATTCATGACGTTTTGTTTTTCCATGTTCACATGCTAGAAGTAACTGAACTTACTCAGGCTTTATGTCTGACTCTGTTTTTCCTTCGTCTTCTTTTCTTCCTTCCCCCCCCCCCTCAGGTAGTAAAGGAGGGAATAGTATAGCTCAGTTTAAGTTGGACTGTCACTCTTTCCCAGCTTGAAGATTTGTCGAAGTTTTGCTTGGATTCTCTTTTCAGATGCTATGGCTGGCTCTTGCTACATTGGGGAATATAAATGTTGTTTTATGCTTCTTTATTTTGTAGGACAGATGATAATCTGATATTGTAAAGAAATCGTTGTACAAACTATTTTATCAATAAAGCAAAGTTTTATTTTCTGCTGTTTTAATTTTTGTTTGTCTTGTAATTCATCTGCATCTTTTACCTTAAAATGCTCCACGGAACTTAGTGCATTCCCTTTGTGAGTGACACTAACGGATGTGGGGTGTTACACGTGGTATCAGAGCTGAAGGTTACCAGATCAGATAAAGGATTTGAATTTTTTTTTCAAAACGGTTTTGAAAGAAGCATTTTCAAGAGAAAAGATTTGTTTAAAAGGCATATTCCCCAAAGCCATACGCACTATCTTCTCCTCCTCTGTTTGAATTCTTGTCTCCTTCTTTCTTGAGTCTCTAGGGCTCCTGGCTTTTTGGGAGGTAACCTCATTGATGGGCGAAGTCGTGCCTGGCTTCCATCCATAGCCGTAGTTGTATC
Organism: Allium sativum; assembly: GCA_030737875.1. NCBI lineage: Eukaryota > Viridiplantae > Streptophyta > Magnoliopsida > Asparagales > Amaryllidaceae > Allium > Allium sativum. The sequence continues at coordinate 862,455,048 of CM060922.1, forward strand.
ACCTACGGCCAGTTTTCTTTCAAGCTTATAGGGTTTTCTGTACGACGGAAGCAGCTTTCGAGAGATTTATCAACATGACTACACACGGAAGAGGATGAGGAATTCATGGATGTAGATTTAGCTCACAAAGAAGGAAGGAATTATAAAACCTAAGACAAGAGGAAGTATCTTTACTAAGGTGTAATAGGGCATGTAATTAAGGGCAAAGGACAAGATTTTCAGAAGGGCAAGTACCTACTTTCGCCACCAAGCGTACCTAGGAGAAGGGTAGGAAAGTTCTGTTGGAAGATTCTAGTTTTGATGTTCGTACTCTTTCCTTTGGTTTTAGCGCTTCGCATTTGTTCATATCCACTTCCATAGTTGAGTCTCTGCACCATAAGTAGTTGTGTAGTAGAAAGATCCCACTAGAGTCTCATATCTAATTGGTGGTTCGACCAGTTTATTTTTGGTTAGTAGGTATTTGAGAATAGCTATCGAGTTTGCTTATATCATCTCACGTAGATCGTCTAAATTCGGAAGAGATATTCCTTGGGTGCTTGTCTGATATTGGTTTAGGCCTTTGGGGCTTGTACTTGAGGAATGTCGAGTTCGACTAGGATGGTTTGCGTGAGAGATGAATAGTTGTGGCAGGCACTCTAAAAAGCACGTAGTGACCTTTTTAACCCTTATAGTTATGGCATGGTGGATAAGAGGGAGACCTCTAATCATCTTAGTACATACACTTGGTACCGTGATTGACATCTGTTTATTTTGGAAATGGAGGTCAGAAACTTCACAATCGTAAAGTTAAATTAGTTAAGATACAATGAAGTAAAGCTCAAGAAGGCTAGATACTAGCATCATAACCCTTTTCCTTAAGGGTGCATCCTTGATTATTTTTTTATAGGAGCTTTACGCATAATTGTTTCTCTCTTTCCAAAGTATATCCTCTAGGTCGTATCTTCGATCCTTAGGTAGAAACTCTTTTGGATGTAAACATGTATTTGAAACATATTATGGTTGATGGTTGCGAGTGGTTGCTAATGGTTGCTCGTGAATGCATATACATACGTATTAGGCACTAGATCAGTTCAGACGCTTTCATATTGCATTTACATATATGTATTTGTTTGTAAGTTGAACTAGATATGTTATCATATGGATGTTGCATATGGATGAATGGCTATGCACACATGTAGTATTTACATAACTAGGGATGCTTGCATACATGATTGGACGCATGACACTGACATGATTTGCATTAAGGAGGTCAACTGAATCAGTAGACCGCCTGATTTTGCATTAGATAAAGACATATGCACACACTATGCATATGAACATGAAAGAATTAGAAATCCTTTTAAGGACAATGAATGCCTGTGATTGAATGGTTGAGTAGATGGGTGATTGGATGGTAGGACACATTCTTCCTAACTTGAAGATTTCGGGGACGAAATCCTTTTAAGTGGGGGAGAATATAACACCCCGTAATTCAGTAACACTAGGATTCACAAATCAAGGCAGAATTAAATTTTAAAATAAAAATCAAGGGAAACGGGTTACGCCATTGCGTTCGTCTCGAAATTATGCTTGGAAACGAGTCCGAGTTTGCGAGAATCGGAGTCCGTATGAGGGAGATATGACCCTCCGAAGTTTCGGGAATTTTCAGAATCGAAAACAGCTCGAAATTCGAATTCAAACCCAGAAGCGGGCTGGATGGGAAAATTCCCGCCCAGAACCTAGGTCGACTGGGTAGTCGACCCCCCCCTGACCAGGTCGACTGCCCAGTTGACATGGGTGTCGACCTGGGTGCAAAAAACCCACTTTTGGGACTGGGTGCATTCTGATGTACCTGGTCTCGTTTTCTGCCTAGATTTGTCCACCTAATCCTATATAAACAGCCCCTAGTCTCCTTCTCTATTCACAATTCTTCTCTAACCTTATGCTGCAAAGATTCTTGGTGAACATGGCTTCTTCTCCTCCTCTAAATTAAATAATATGTAAAATAAATCAAGACGAGGAAATGCTGCTCAAGACTTTCAAGAGGAGATTCAAAACAAGCTAGGATTCAAGTGAAGATTCAAACGACTTCAACGACTGTTTTTCTACGAATCTAATATAATCTTTGTAAGTCGGTTACTTTTTAGATTTGAACATTTTCTCTATTCGTGACATGAAATTAAAGGAATAAAAGAATATGTCAAATCTCTCTATTCGAATCAGTGCTTATATCTTTGGACCGAATTAAGAACTGTTATGATTCGATGACCAATAAGACTGCGACTATGAAACTATGGACCTTAAAACCATATGCCTCTTTGACTATGTACATTGCCTATGATTGTGACTCATGACTGTGAGAATTATTTTCCTTTGACTATGAACATCGCCTATGACTGTGATTCATTAACTGTGAGGATTTATTGCCTATGACTATGGATATAAGGTTATTATTTATGCCCATGACACTGTAGTACAAAACCATGTTGTACCCCCAAACTGGCATTATATTGGATCTAGGCTTGACTTTCTATTTCTAGTTATCCTTGGATCTTGATCTTGGGAATTTACCTATTAAGTTAGGTCTACCCATGTTCTTGAACCTATATTATTCAACCCTTTTCATGTCATAATATTACCAGATCTATATGCCTGTGAATTATCATCTTATGCCAGTTACAATGTTTATTCTTTCATGGTATTTTGGTTCATTCCCTTTTATCCACGAATCTAGATTTATTTATAATCAAGGTTGAATCACGATTTTACGAACGATGGGAATACGTTTTGGGAAAAACATGAAATTGACTAAACTTGGAAATTGGCATAATTTGGGAACATGCATTATGGCATGAATATTAAGATGAAAGTTAGAATAACAAGTCTAGTTTTGACATGAACTGAAATAAGAATATTAAATCGGAATTGGGTGGCTAAATTAGGCATGATAAGTATATTAGCATAATTGTGAATAATTTACATACATTGGGCGTAAATGGTAAATGGTTAAATGGGCCACAAAGTAGGTAGTTGGTATGCAAATTAAGTTTTGGGCATAAACTGTAAACTATAATATAAAATCTAGTTTTTGGCATGAACTGTAAATGAGGATGTTGGATCTAAATTGCTATAAACTATAAGATAGGCAAAATAAGATTTGGGCCTAGAATATAAGTCCATTAGTGGGCATGGCAAATGTATATGGTATGGGCCAAATTTATTTATAAAGGAAAAATGGAATTTGAGGATAAATGGTTAAACTTTGAGGATAAATTGTTAACAATTTATATATATACAAAGGAAAGGTTTATTAATGACATCTCTTTTAATAATACATACACCAGAAAGTTCTAGGGTGACAGAGAGGATAGTGTCTAGGCTTGGGTTTGGAAACTACAAGTTTCCTGCTCTCCCTGGCTATCCCTAACTGATCCGACGGACGGGATGGTTACTTTCAAAACCTGATTTGAAAATTAATCAAAAACCCTTTGAACTTAGAAAACACGAATATGCCTAACCCGAGGTTAGACTGAGTTGCGATGTAAACCTGCCCGGAGCCAACCGGCACATCCAGTATTCGCAACAATACCTGTCTAATGTGAGTGGTCGCGGCTTTAATTTATTTAGTTAAAGCTAGAACAAGAATGGTAGGGTTAAGTTAACTAGGACACTTAACCAATCCAACATGACAATCAAACCGATGGGTGGGGTTAGGTTCATACAGACACTTAACACAGTTAAGCTAGGATGGGAGGGTTAAGTCCATAGGAACACTTAACCAACTTAACACTGTTAAGCTAGAATGGGAGGGTTAAGTCCATAGGAACACTTAACCAAACTTAACATCGTAACAAGACAAGATTTGTAGGGGTTAAGTAACTAAGAAAACACTTATCCCAAATTAACATGTTAACTAGACTAGAAGGTGGGGTTAAGTAAAGTTAATACACTTAGCCAAATTAACATGTTAACTAGACTAGAGGTTGGGGCTAAGTAAAATTTAATACACTTAGCCAAATTGATATGTTAGCTGGACTAGACCGTAGGGTTAAGTAAACTTGAACACTTAACCATCAGATTGTGATAAAGGAATAGGGTTAAGTCTAAAACATGAAGGGACAATACTTAACCATTAATAAAATGTTAGTTAAAAACAGATGGGCAAGGTTAAGTTAAAAAGGAACACTTAACCGATACAGGATGAATGGGTAGGGTTAAGTAATAAGAAATACTTAACCAATATAACTTGGTTTGTGGTAGGGCTAAGTCAACATGAATTACTGATAACACTTAACCAGTTTAACCGGATAAATGAAGAAGGTTAAGTTAGCTTGAATTGACTAATGACGCTTAACCAATCCAAATAGACGAGAAAGAGAACTAAGTAGTAAACCTTAGTTAAAAGGAGCTAAGTAATACACCTTAGTTAAGAAAATAATGATTCTGGAAACTAAGTGGTAAACCTTAGTTAGCAAAACTAAGTAGTAATTCTTAGTATAACACGGGAAGGAGCGAACGTCCGTCTGATTAAAACGAAGGCTCCAACGAATTGGGTTACGAAGCCCGAGGCTTCGAGGGGACGTGAGGGTACTCTTGGTTTCCCTCAGTGAGGCTGCAGATGATCCTCCTGGGCTCATAGAGGTTAAGGTCTGCGGTAGAAGAACCAAGGGTATGTCTTGGTTGCAAAATATGGCAACCTAAAGACTAGGATGGACCAGCGTGATTCAGCGAGAAACCAGTAGCCCTGTGATAGCAACTCGTCGTCCACCATCCATCTTGAGTCAATCGAGATACGTGAAGCGGAAAGGCGGAGAACTCCAAAAGACCATATACTTGCTATCGAGTTGTGGGTGAGGATGGCCATAGGTTAGTGGGGCATAGGGGGCCTGCGTATAGTTCTCATTTTTCAAGGTGTGCCTTTCATTAGTTGAGGGAGGGGTCAAGTGGGACCATAGCCACTGGAATAAAAACAGACCTTAGCATCTGCATCGGCAGATATCTGAAAGCTCCCGACCGAGTTCAGTGTTTCTTGATTTGCCCTGCCATAGGACTCGGGCCGCACATTACAGGACATGTGCATCTAGACAAGCGACAACGATTCGCGATACATGCGTGGGGAAGTCTAGGAACATATACCACTCTAGGTAGTGTGTCCTAGACTTGGGGGCATCGTTCAATAGGTAGCATAATCCCTAGTTGGACTAGGTGGCATAAACCCTGAATCCGAGAAGCATTCAGCAGATAGCGTAAACTCTAGTTGAATCTAGAAAGCACTTGATAGAAAACCCTAGATTAGATCTACGTAATAAATAATAAAGGTATGACAGAAGGAAATGGAAAATACAGGGATTGGGATCACGTTATCGTTACTAGTTGGGACACTAGTTAGGTGGTGCAGAGATATAGAAACCAGTATAACAAGGAAATAGCGAAGCGGTGAAAGTATTAGAGCATATCCAGTTTATCTTATCTTAGCATATCTTGTGTTAATCTTGTCTAATCTTGCTGACCCTATCATCATGGTGTTATCTTGTATTCAGTTAATTCATGTCGTTTTGTTTTTCCATGTTCACATGCTAGAAGTAACTGAACTTACTCAGGCTTTATGTCTGACTCTGTTTTTCTTTCGTCTTCTTTTCTTTCGCTTCCCCCCCTCAGGTAGTAAAGGAGGGAATAGTATAGCTCAGTTTAAGTTGGACTGTCACTCTTTCCCAGCTTGAAGATTTGTCGAAGTTTTGCTTGGATTCTCTTTTCAGATGCTATGGTTGGCTCTTGCTACATTGGGGAATATAAATGTTGTTTTATGCTTCTTTATTTTGTAGGACAGATGATACTCTGATATTGTAAAGAAATCGTTGTACAAACTATTTTATCAATAAAGCAAAGTTTTATTTTCCGCTGTTTTAATTTTTGTCTGTCTTGTAATTCATCTGCATCTTTTACCTTAAAATGCTCCACGGAACTTAGTGCATTCCCTTTGTGAGTGACACTAACGGATGTGGGGTGTTACAGGAAACCCCTTCCCCCTTAGAATTACATCTTCAGGGGAATGTATTGAGCCACAAGTGCATTATCCTCTACGGATACAAAATCCAGCTCTCGGCTTCTTTTTAAAATATACAACCTTTGCTAGGATCCATCCCATAGATTACACAATAAACCTTCCTTTTAATGAGCTCTTATTTTTTATTTGCATTTATAATGTAGTGGGTATGTACTATTTTTTCCTTAACTGTATCGTGTTCTTTAAAAATTGAATGTGCACGTAGAAACATCACTTTTTTACTCATCTATCATGTGTAACAATTCTCGCTTATACTAAAGGCACAAATACCAACACAGCCAGTTGTTTTGATAAAATAGCAAACTTCAGCTTTATTAAAGAGATTACATTATCTAGAGAATATAGACAATTATGATTCTATTGAGAAAATGCCTTTAATCCTATGTAGAAAGTGCCTTTAGTGGCAAATTATGCAGTCCCAACCGTTAAATTTTGATGATACAAAATCACAAATAAATGGAAACAAATATGCACAAGAGAAAGTAATCACATATATTTTTTATATGGAATGCATAAATTATTGCATTTGCACGACATGGCAACGAAATAAATGCATGCACATGTTATGCAATAATGTATAGACAAAAGGATATGCAAATAATTTCTTTTTCATTAATCAGATTGCTTTGGGATTGATTTCTTCCGTCTTTGCTAACAGAAGGAATGGGTGATTTGCTTGCTATATTTGTACCATTTGTTACCTCTTCAATTTGCTTCCATTATCTTCTTACCATATCTTAGTAATTTAATTGATGACCCATATAGATTTTCACTGGCTATATATTGAGGGTAGACTTCGCTGTGAACATATCCTGGCATTCAGCAAGTGATCTAAAATAGCGTGTTTCTTCTTGTTAACCCTGATTTAGGGTTTTGGTTATGTATACTCTTGTATTGTAATCTCTTATAACTCTCTCATATGGAATAAAATCTCTCTCCTTTGACTGGACATACACTATCTTCTTGATGAAAGTGGAACCTGTATAAATATGAAGTATCACTTTTCTCCTTTTATAGTTATTTACTATTTATTTGGATTAATAGAATAATTGGTGTTAGATTAATTGACGTTTAATTGGAAAATCTAGAACTATTTTAATGTTTTTCTGCATTTGTGCAATTTTTGCACAATAAATTGGTATCAGAGCAAGGTGAATTATTTAAATTGCGCATCACTGGTTTCTAGGAAGAACCGAAAATCTGATGATAATTATGCTAGTACTGTTTTAGGGGAATGTAACACCCCATAAAAATACACCCTGAATAGACATAGGTAATTAAATTAATTGTTAACAATAATAAATTAATAAGCTAAAAATAAGAATTCTGGGAAATCAAGAACTTGGCCAAGAAAGTATTATTATTGTATTCTTGGCGAGATTCTGATCTGCTTTCTATTTTATTTATTGAAAACGGAGTTCATATGAAAAAGTTATTAATAAAACAAGTTGTACATAAATACACACACATAAGGTTTGAAATTCAAATTGATTAAATATAAATATGGAATATACATAAATACTAATTGGCATAATAGTATATTCCTCGAAGATTTGAAATTTTGTGTGTGTGTATGTGTGTGTGTGTATATATATATATAAAGGGGACATGAGTAAACAAGAAAGAAAAACAATTGTGTCTTTTAAATTAAAAAAAAAATCAATACAAAACAACGTTACAGGGAATTCAAATTCTCTGGCTCGACCCCAAGAGAGGGGTCGATCGCCCATATGGAAGAGGGTCTATCTGTGGCTTGGCCTCCCTTCTATATAGGGGGTCGACCGCCCTCTAGTGTATTTGGTGGAAAGCCCCCAAATGGCTCATTTTGTAACACTTATTGCACTCAGTTTCCTAATGGGTATTATCGTGAGAAAATTAAAATGGTTATTAGTGTTAATTTAAATTATCACGGTTATAATCGTTATATCACCTTAGATTGTCATACATGATTCAAAACATGGTGGATATAATGGTCATTTCATTTTCACTCTTACTTCTCATGCACCACCTTCATCAGTCTTGCTTCATAAATCAAGTTAAGGCTTCCCACTTACCACCGTCTCCACACTTTTGCCTCAGATTGAGCCGCTTCCATCGACCTCTGAGCTTCTGCCTCAAATTGGAGCCACCTTCATCAACCTATCCGCTTCTGTCTTGTTCCAGACAAGGTCTATTTCACCTCCTCTTGTTCCCTAAATTTGATTTTAAGTTATTGTTTGTTGTTAAAAATATTAATTCATCTTCTTTTTTCTTAGATGTAAAATATAATTTTGCTATTATGTGCGTCATATCGGTATAGTTTGAATGACTTAGGACTAAATGACAACTCTGTATGCAATAGATATGGATAGATCAACACTGTTTTATGGACTTTTTCCTAATTTAGACGTTTCACATTTAGTTTTCTAATAAACTTTTTGTTTGCACTCATAGTGTTTGATTTGTTCTAAATTTGTTTGCTTTGTTTCAGATTTAGTTTCCTAATATATTTTTAGTTAGCGTTTCAGATTTTTTTTCTAGTATATTTTTTGTTAGCGTTTCTAGTGACAAAGGCAATACATAAGCAATATTCTTGTTAAATTTTCAACCCCAGAAACAGAAAATGTATTATACCAATGTAACATTTTTTTGTACTCCAGCAACCTTTTTTGTAACCCCAGCAACATTTTTTATACCAACATTTTTCAATCTGGATAAGGACACTCATCTTCTTTGTAGAAATTTAGTCTGTAACACCCCACCTCCGCCAGGGTGACTCTTGCAAGCACTCTGACTTTGGAGGGGCGTTTGAATCAGGTAAACATGCATAATGATATATCAAGGCAGAACAAGAACATATGTATATATGTAAACAGAGTAAATAACATAGATAAAACAGCGGAAGATTTTAAACCATTTCAAAACAAGTCTGGTACAACATAATATCAACTTTCCAAATAAACAAGTCTAGATAAAACAACATCATCTAAAACTGAAATACATAAGTGTTATCCCCAAAATAAATGATAACCATAGCTAGCTTCATGTCAAGACTGTACATGAGCTCAATCCCACAAGCAAGCGACCAGAAATCCAAGCTAAGCTCCAATATTCCCTCCCTAAGAACCTGGGGGGGAACGGAAGAAAAGAGGCGAAAGAAAACAGGTCAGTCAAAAAGACTGAGTAAGCCCTACTACAATCAATGTAAACTGATAAAGTTAACTGGCATGAGCAGCAGGGATGAACATAAGGATAACAATATACTAGCATGATGATTAACTAACAAGGTAGATAAAGGTGTCATCGCATAATCAGGTTTAGGGTTTTGCACCACAGGTGTATCAGCATTCTAACATGTCATGTATAATCAAGAATTTATCCCTTGGCCTAAATTTGGCCCAGTATCAGGTGTTTGACTCAAATCAAGATCCAACTTCTTGGTACCAATCCTAGTATAACAGGATTAGGTGTTACCCCAATGTTCACATTGAAACAGGACGGAACAGAATGGTCCATACAGAAATAGAGCTTGGGAAAAATGGTCTCTTACCATCCCAACAGATAAAGTACAGAAACGGAATGCTAACAATAATGGGCCTTAACCACCCTAACAGATAAAGTACAGAAACGGAATACTAACTATAATGGGCCTTTACCACCCTAACAGAATGGTACCACGCAGAAACAGACGGGTGTTGCCACCCAACAAAACAGACGGTACCCACAGAATCAGACAGAGCTAAGTGTACCCTAGATCCTACCCAAGCGATCGGCTCCCTAATACATAAATACCCTGTGTCGGCCCCACGATAGGGTGTATCACTCCCTAAAGTGGCAACCAATTGGCACAGGCATATTTACAGATGTCACGGTGTCTTACATCCTCAGAGGCAGACCGGGATCCATGCACGTACATGACCCGGTTGGGACGCACCATCAACACCCATCGCCATTATCAGAATGAACCACTTATAATTAGTTCAGTAAGCGTGCCCGGACCCTACCTACAGTTGGGTCAAAGTTTTGATACCAGAAAGGGTTACTGACTAATATGGGTCCCAAACAACAGATGACACAAGTATTCCCCCTTGTGTCCCCAGACTATCAGATTCAGATTAACTTATTAACAGAGTTCAGACATACAAAGTTCAGACGATCAGTTTTCAGACTGACGGATCAGATAACAGATTTACAAACTTGCCTAACTTGATGTGGGTCCTACAGCTCCGCAAAACAGGTTCGTTTAATTTATCAATCAAGTTAGTTTATCCAGACCAGGTATCAAATTGGTTCTCATCCTTATCAAATTACTGAGTTGGATTGGTTAAGTATAGTTCAACTTAACCCCATTAAATTACCGAGTTCAGATTGGTTAAGTGTAGGCTAACTTAACCCCGTTAATTTACCGAGTTCAGACTGGTTAAGTGTAGGTTAACTTAACCCCGTTAATCCCCCATGTACAAATTGGTTAAGTATTAAGTGGACCATGACTTAACCCTAATCATGAGGCATTAATTAATTAATGTGCCTTAACCTCTCACATTAGACTTTGTTGTGGTTACTAGTTAAGCCGGGCGGGTCCGGGTAGCTTTACACCACAACTTGGTCTAACCTCGGGTTCAAGGTACAACATGGCCAACTTCTCACATTGGGTCCTTTTGTTTGTAGCAACTAGTTAAGCCGGTCGGTTCCGGGTAGGTTTACGCTACAAACTCAACCCAACCTCAAGTTGGTCACACTTATATTTTCTAAGTGTCATGTCCATCATGTTTCCAAAACACATTACAAATTTTCAAGCAATTGGGTAGACCTAACTTAATAGGTAAATTCCCAATGGGTAGACCTAACTTAATAGGTAAATTCCCAAGCTTATGTTTTTATGTCTTTTAAGTTTACCCAACCCCAAACGCAATCCCATCGCTTACATATCGCAATAGCACATAAAGGATAGAAAGAGGGAACTTGGCATAATCAAGACATAAAGGTGTTGAAGCCACAAGTCCAACATGGTGGCATATGAAATGTACATATGTTCAAATACTTGCATTAGGCCTCAAAAAGCATGCATAACTTGCATATCATATGACAACTTGCATATCAAACTTGCATATCATGTGACAACTTGCATATCAAACTTGCATAGCATAACTTGCATATCATGTGACAACTTGCATATCAAACTTGCATAACACAACTTGCTTATCATATGACAACTTACATATCAATCTTGCATAACACAACTTGCTTATCATATGACAACTTACATATCAAACTTGCATAGCATAACTTGCATATCATGTGACAACTTGCATATCAAACTTGCATAACACAACTTGCTTATCATACATTTAACTTTAAAGTTTAAGTATGATAGTAGAATAGGGCTTACAATGCTTATGCGGACTCAAATGAGTATAGCAAATGTAAGAAAACCCTTATGCAACCAATTAAACCCCAAAAATGCAAGCAAAATAGATCAAAACTCTCTCTTTATGATGCAAAGATAGAAACTTGACTTGAATGCAAGCTAATGATGATCATACAAGTCTAAAAACACTTGTATGCATGGAAAATCTCATAAGAATTTGTTTAGGAATTTATGAAGAGAGTGGAGGCCATGAGAGGATTGATTTTGCCATAGTTTAGTTGTATGAATGAATAATGATGATTTAGGGTATGTTAGGGTCTTATTTATAGTTTAGGCAAGTGTTTTAGGCCATAGGATTAACCCTAGATTCAATCCAAGCCATCAAAGCATGTCTTGGGGAAGAAGTCAAGTGTAGGAACCATCTAGGGCCTTTAGATTAAAGATGGACCATGAGAACCATTCAAATGCAAAATCTGCACTTGAGCGAATCGGCCCACGGGTTGACAGCCAAACACCCTGGATTAACCCCTAGTCGACCCAGCAGGCTCGGGTCGACCTCAAAAATCGGTCGGTTCGGTTATTCCCCTCTCCCAATTCGCTGTTTTGAACATTTTTGCATATTTATTTATTAAATTTTCAATTATATATATATATATATATATATATATATCAATATATATATATTTCACTTATTAAGTATACTTTAATTTGGGAATTTTTCGTGAAACTTCGCGAGGCCATATCTTGGTCATACGGACTCCGATTTTCGAAAACTCGGACTCTATTTCGCGTATTTTTCCGAGACGAACGCAATGGCATAGCCCGTTTCCCTTGGTTCAGATTTTACAGTTTAATTCTGCCTCCATTCATGTTATAACATGTTATTCAAAAATACGGGTTGTTACATTCCTCCCTCCTTAAAGGATTTCGTCCCCGAAATCTCCAAGTTAGGAAGAACGTATCCTACCATCCATCATCCATCTACTCAAAACATCATCCACGAGCAATCATTGTCCTTAAAAGGTTCTACATGCTGTATGATCATATGCAAAGGTGTGTGTATATGTACTTATCTAATGCGAAAATCAGGAGGTTACTGATTCAGTAAACCCCCTTAATGTAAAATATGTTAGTGAAATGAGTCCATATGTATGCAAATTCCTAACATAATTTATAATCTCTACATGAGTGCACATAACATTCATCCATATGCAACATCCACGTGATAACATAACAAGTTTTCATCCATGAATAAGCATAAACACTCATGCATATGCGGTATGAAAGTGTGTGAGCCGATCTTAGTGCCTAACGTGTATTATGCATCCACGAGTATCCACTTGCAAACACTTGCAACCACTTGCAACCATCAAGCATAACATGTCTCAAACACATGTTTACATCCATAGGATTCCTATCTCAACAAGATACAGTCGAGTGATGGAAGCGAGTACAGATAAAACAAAAACTTGGTATATATACTTACAGACTACTAGTACAGATCAGATCTTCCCAAATGATTCTTAGGAAACTAAGCATGGTAGGAACCCCGAATGTATTTGTCATAGTCACAGATACTCTCAAATCCCAATTTATCACAAACAGATGAGTTATAACTCTCAGGGAGTTTGAGACTATTACCAGATCAGAAGCAAGACTAGCATTAAAGTACTGAGTTTCCATTACAGAATCAAGATACCAGAAAAAGAGTTTCAAACTGAAAATCAGACAAGGAAAATTAAACATCCTACAGACAAATTATTCTAACCCTAATCTATTCACCCGCCATGCGAGTATTCATCGCTCTTTCCGATGTAGTCCCTTTCTTCTTCGGGCAGTCCCTAGTGAAGTGTCCCATCTCTCCACAGTTAAAGCAAGTGCCCTTCCTCTTTCGGCAATCCTTGTTTAGATGAGTTGAGCTTCCACAAGTAAAGCACTTCTTTTCCTTCTTTTCTTCAGACTTCTCCTCCTTCTTTTGCATTTCCTTTTTGGGCCCCGTTTTCTTGTTTTGAGACTCATTCACCTTGACCTCCTTCTTTGCACTCTTGTTCTCTTCATGGAGTAGGGCCATATCTACCAAACTCTCAAACGTGGCCCCCATGGGCACATGAGACATAGCTAACTCCTGTAACGGCTCATTCAATCCTCTAGCAAAACGAAGAGCCTTCTTCTGAGTAGTACTCACCATATCCAAGCCAAAACGAGCTAACTGATTGAACTTGTTCACATATTCTTTAACAGACATGTCTCCTTGCTTCAAAGCAATATACCTTTCCATTTGCAAGTTCTCTTCAGTAGAAGACATAAACTTAAGCCCGAATCTTGTCCTGAAATCGACCCATGTATCAACGAGCCTAGTCGCGGTGGTGATCTCCCACCAATATGCGGCTTCATCCTTCATAAGCCAAACCGCCAACAAGAACTTTCTCTGATCATCTAATCCAAAGATAGCGAATAAATCCTCGGTCTCTTTCAACCAATTTCTGGCCTCTACAAAGGTCTCGGTGCCTTGAAAGTTCTTGCCACCCATTGCTTTGAAATCCTTGCAAGTCTTTGCGAAGTCATCCTGAGGATGCTGAGGGGGAGGAGGAAGAGGAACCTCAGCGACAGGAGGAGGAGGAACATTAGCGACAGGAGGAGGAATATTAACTACTGGAGGAGGAGGAGGAGGGACATCTGCGGGGCCGGCTTCGGTCGCCCTAGCCTCCAAAAGTCTCCTATACCAAACAGGTACGTGTACTCCCTCCGGAATAGCAAGGTTATCGGCCATACTGAAAACGAAGAAAAAGACAGATTCAGAATGGAGAAAAACGAAGGGATTTTTGCTAATGGCTTTTTGGGGAATAGCCTTCAAAATAAACTAGACTTTTCTTTGGAAAATACTTTATACTTGGTTTTGAAAATAGGTTTCTAAAAGTTTTCTAAAAACCTTTTTGTTCCTTCTCGTAAACCATATGCTCTGATACCAAATGTAACACCCCACCTCCGCCAGGGTGACTCTTGCAAGCACTCTGACTTTGGAGGGGCGTTTGAATCAGGTAAACATGCATAATGATATATCAAGGCAGAACAAGAACATATGTATATATGTAAACAGAGTAAATAACATAGATAAAACAGCGGAAGATTTTAAACCATTTCAAAACAAGTCTGGTACAACATAATATCAACTTTCCAAATAAACAAGTCTAGATAAAACAACATCATCTAAAACTGAAATACATAAGTGCTATCCCCAAAATAAATGATAACCATAGCTAGCTTCATGTCAAGACTGTACAAGAGCTCAATCCCACAAGCAAGCGACCAGAAATCCAAGCTAAGCTCCAATATTCCCTCCCTAAGAACCTTGGGGGGGGGAACGGAAGAAAAGAGGCGAAAGAAAACAGGTCAGTCAAAAAGACTGAGTAAGCCCTACTACAATCAATGTAAACTGATAAAGTTAACTGGCATGAGCAGCAGGGATGAACATAAGGATAACAATATACTAGCATGATGATTAACTAACAAGGTAGATAAAGGTGTCATCGCATAATCAGGTTTAGGGTTTTGCACCACAGGTGTATCAGCATTCTAACATGTCATGTATAATCAAGAATTTATCCCTTGGCCTAAATTTGGCCCAGTATCAGGTGTTTGACTCAAATCAAGATCCAACTTCTTGGTACCAATCCTAGTATAACAGGATTAGGTGTTACCCCAATGTTCATATTGAAACAGGACGGAACAGAATGGTCCATACAGAAATAGAGCTATGGAAAAATGGTCTCTTACCATCCCAACAGATAAAGTACAGAAACGGAATGCTAACAATAATGGGCCTTAACCACCCTAACAGATAAAGTACAGAAACGGAATACTAACTATAATGGGCCTTTACCACCCTAACAGAATGGTACCACGCAGAAACAGATGGGTGTTGCCACCCAACAAAACAGACGGTACCCACAGAATCAGACAGAGCTAAGTGTACCCTAGATCCTACCCAAGCGATCGGCTCCCTAATACATAAATACCCTGTGTCGGCCCCACGATAGGGTGTATCACTCCCTAAAGTGGCAACCAATTGGCACAGGCATATTTATAGATGTCACGGTGTCTTACATCCTCAGAGGCAGACCGGGATCCATGCACGCACATGACCCGGTTGGGACGCACCATCAACACCCATCGCCATTATCAGAATGAACCACTTATAATTAGTTCAGTAAGCGTGCCCGGACCCTACCTACAGTTGGGTCAAAGTTTTGATACCAGAAAGGGTTACTGACTAATATGGGTCCCAAACAACAGATGACACAAGTATTCCCCCTTGTGTCCCCAGACTATCAGATTCAGATTAACTTATTAACAGAGTTCAGACATACAAAGTTCAGACGATCAGTTTTCAGACTGACGGATCAGATAACAGATTTACAAACTTGCCTAACTTGATGTGGGTCCTACAGCTCCGCAAAACAGGTTCGTTTAATTTATCAATCAAGTTAGTTTATCCAGACCAGGTATCAAATTGGTTCTCATCCTTATCAAATTACTGAGTTGGATTGGTTAAGTATAGTTCAACTTAACCCCATTAAATTACCGAGTTCAGATTGGTTAAGTGTAGGCTAACTTAACCCCGTTAATTTACCGAGTTCAGACTGGTTAAGTGTAGGTTAACTTAACCCCGTTAATCCCCCATGTACAAATTGGTTAAGTATTAAGTGGACCATGACTTAACCCTAATCATGAGGCATTAATTAATTAATGTGCCTTAACCTCTCACATTAGACTTTGTTGTGGTTACTAGTTAAGCCGGGCGGGTCCGGGTAGCTTTACACCACAACTTGGTCTAACCTCGGGTTCAAGGTACAACATGGCCAACTTCTCACATTGGGTCCTTTTGTTTGTAGCAACTAGTTAAGCCGGTCGGTTCCGGGTAGGTTTACGCTACAAACTCAACCCAACCTCAAGTTGGTCACACTTATATTTTCTAAGTGTCATGTCCATCATGTTTCCAAAACACATTACAAATTTTCAAGCAATTGGGTAGACCTAACTTAATAGGTAAATTCCCAATGGGTAGACCTAACTTAATAGGTAAATTCCCAAGCTTATGTTTTTATGTCTTTTAAGTTTACCCAACCCCAAACGCAATCCCATCGCTTACATATCGCAATAGCACATAAAGGATAGAAAGAGGGAACTTGGCATAATCAAGACATAAAGGTGTTGAAGCCACAAGTCCAACATGGTGGCATATGAAATGTATATATGTTCAAATACTTGCATTAGGCCTCAAAAAGCATGCATAACTTGCATATCATATGACAACTTGCATATCAAACTTGCATATCATGTGACAACTTGCATATCAAACTTGCATATCATGTGACAACTTGCATATCAAACTTGCATAACACAACTTGCTTATCATATGACAACTTACATATCAATCTTGCATAACACAACTTGCTTATCATATGACAACTTACATATCAAACTTGCATAGCATAACTTGCATATCATGTGACAACTTGCATATCAAACTTGCATAACACAACTTGCTTATCATACATTTAACTTTAAAGTTTAAGTATGATAGTAGAATAGGGCTTACAATGCTTATGCGGACTCAAATGAGTATAGCAAATGTAAGAAAACCCTTATGCAACCAATTAAACCCCAAAAATGCAAGCAAAATAGATCAAAACTCTCTCTTTATGATGCAAAGATAGAAACTTGACTTGAATGCAAGCTAATGATGATCATACAAGTCTAAAAACACTTGTATGCATGGAAAATCTCATAAGAATTTGTTTAGGAATTTATGAAGAGAGTGGAGGCCATGAGAGGATTGATTTTGCCATAGTTTAGTTGTATGAATGAATAATGATGATTTAGGGTATGTTAGGGTCTTATTTATAGATTAGGCAAGTGTTTTAGGCCATAGGATTAACCCTAGATTCAATCCAAGCCATCAAAGCATGTCTTGGGGAAGAAGTCAAGTGTAGGAACCATCTAGGGCCTTTAGATTAAAGATGGACCATGAGAACCATTCAAATGCAAAATCTGCACTTGAGCGAATCGGCCCACGGGTTGACAGCCAAACACCCTGGATTAACCCCTAGTCGACCCAGCGAGCTCGGGTCGACCTCAAAAATCGGTCGGTTCGGTTATTCCCCTCTCCCAATTCGCTGTTTTGAACATTTTTGCATATTTATTTATTAAATTTTCAATTATATATATATATATATATATCAATATATATATATTTCACTTAATTAAGTATACTTTAATTTGGGAATTTTTCGTGAAACTTCGCGAGGCCATATCTTGGTCATACGGACTCCGATTTTCGAAAACTCGGACTCTATTTCGCGTATTTTTCCGAGACGAACGCAATGGCATAGCCCGTTTCCCTTGATTCAGATTTTACAGTTTAATTCTGCCTCCATTTATGTTATAACATGTTATTCAAAAATACGGGTTGTTACATAGTCAGTATTGTTACAGTTTATACAGAATAAGAAATGATATTTCATATTTTTGAAGTACATGAAACATTTTGTCAATTATTAACTGGCCTTTTGGTCCGGTTCCCAAAAGTACGCAAGGCACGCTCGACTCAATGTATCGCTTGAAGCCAAAGGCGAGAGTGTCGCCAAGGAGTAAAGGAAATGAGCCGAGAAGGGATCTTGCCGACAGGAACCTCGCCGCTCCTCCAAACATCGTCAGACAATACCCCAAATCCCATAAAGTCTCGAGTATCGCAAGTCTCAACTCCCTGCACTCATTTTGGAATCCTTCGTGCCCCTCGGGGTACGAATTTTGTACCCCTTTGGGCACGAAATTCGTACCCAACGGGGTACAAAATTCGTACCCCATGGAGTGGTACGAGTTTCCGATGCTTATGAACAGGGGATTCGAGATTCTGGTGGTAGGCTACATGGGATACGAGATTTCCGGTGTGGTCCCCTGCTTCTACCTACTCCCACCTAACCACTCCACTATAAATATCCCTTAAGATCACACTTCAAAGGGGTTGGACTTTGGTGATTTGACATCTCTTGAGAGCTCCAAGTAGCCTCTTTAATAGCATCCATGCTTTGAGGAAGAAGAAGGATAATATTTGATAATTATGACATCATATAACTTAGAGATGTATGTAAAGGGATGTCATGAGGTGTTCTCAACCTCGTAACTCTTTATTGTTAATTAGATTCCAATGACTCTTTCAAAGTGGACTTAGGCCTCTCACGAGACCGAATCACTATAAATCTCATATGTTATTTATTGCTTTTCGCACTTACTTTTCTGCGCGAAACTATAATTCTTAAGTAATAAGAATCTTTGGTGTTTACAACATATTTTTCCGTCAACATCAATAATATTTGTACTCATTTTATCCTGGAGTCTCCCCGATAAGCTCTTCTATCGAAATGTCTCATTATATTGCATGATATATTTTCTTGTTCCGTTTAAACCAATAAAAGTATGGAAATTTTCATCATATGGACGTATAAAGGAAACTTGGGATCCAAAAAGTTAGATATACCTTTCAACAGAAAATAATAATAATTAAACATTATGTTTATAGATATTTTGTTACTTATTTTACTAATTCAGATGCTCTTTTATAATTTGTATTCTTTTGACAATATTGTCTTGCCAAGATGATCTTCACACAGAAATAAAAATAAATAAAATAGAAGGAGACGCTAAATTGTAATCATCGTTTTTCTTCTTTAGTTCGTGTTCTTAATGCCTTAAACTTGACTCACTATAAGAAAACATAAATATGGTTACATTCATTGGTTGCGTTTGATATGTAAATGCAACCAATCTAATTTTTATTTTTCGGGCTTTGGTTACATTTATTAAAATACCAGTCATGTTTCATACATTCCGCCCACTACGTTTTGCTCTTTCCCTCCATTACGTTTCACTTTCCTCCTTTATTATAAATTCTCCGCCTTAAACCTAAAACACTTTCTTCGGTCTTCCCAAAATCACTTTCCTCGTTTTCCCTCCGTTTCAACGTTCTCTATTGCATTCGATTCAATCGAGGGCTAGCGCTCTAGGGTATCTTGACTGTGACACAATCGCCACTTTACCAACTGCTTGGACGGTGCAATTTAGGGCTAGCTGCTGCGATTGAATTTAGTGGTCGTTTCTTCGGTTCATCGACGTTAGCTGCCTTGACTCAATCACATAAGTTAATTTCCTTAAATTAGGGCATTTGGTCCAGATGGAACGATATTATGTGAAATTTTCTTCTTCTACCTCGCGAGCCAGTTTTTTCCGTTCTTTGGCCTTCGTTGATTTGAAATGGCTAGGGTTTATAGTAGTTTCACGATGATGAAGAAGAGGTTTAGCAAGCAAACATAGGTCGTGTTTAATGTTTTATATACCCAGTTTTAATTATGAATGCGGCAGCATATTTGATTTCCTGTTTTGTGAGTATCAAGTAGGGAATAGTGGTATATTTGGCCGTTTGTTGTGACCGTTTGTTGGTTCGGTGTTTACTTGTTACTCATATACATGTTAAGTACTTATATATTCATGAAATTTCTTAAACATCAGGTAGAATTTACATTTGTATAACTATAACTGTAATTTGATAGAATCATGTATATATGGCGCACTAGAATGTGTAGGTTGACTTCGAAATATGTTGGTTCAAAATCAACATACTGTGAAATAAGCAAACACCAACAATATCTAATATATATGTTAAAAATTTGTTAGGTTGGATTAATGGAAGTGATTAGTTATTAAAAATACTTAGGGATACGACTGCTAAAGCCTGGGTCCAGTTATATTCAAGTCCAGTTGTATCTGTTTCATGAACTACATCTGTTTTAAACTACCTGTACAAGTTTAGTTATGTCTGTTTGCTTTCTTTTTCTTAGAAATATGAGCTACATCAGTTTTAGTAATTAATCGATCTGTATTGTTTTTGGTACATAAAATTTTCTCTCTCAACACTGAGATTGAATATCGGCCATGCTTTCATTTACTAGACTATTATTTAGTGTTGTATCTTTTGAAAGTGTGTGCTGACATTTTGATTTGAATTCTAAACATTGTGTACCAATTATTTTCTTGGAAACATTGATTAAACCTTTTTAATATATATTTTTATCACCAAGCAAGTCCATTTCGAATATCTTCTCTCCATCTTTTACTTATTTATGATATATTATGGTTTGTTGCATAAGAGCTTCAACTATGCCATGATTTTTACCTGCCATGTTATAACGTTGCTTATAATATAAGCTATTTTGTCATTTGCTTTTGTTTCTGTGCTTGCACTCTTAATATGCTAGCACGTTATTCCCTATAAATATTTTTGGCTATACCATCTTCAAAACTAAATGATCCCATGTAAGATTAGGTATCCGAATGTTGACTTGGGATTGTATTGATAGAATAGGTGGTATATGCCACTGCAGTACATTGGTGCATTTGGATCATTCATCCATTGTTGCAAAGGCTGGAAATGATAAGCAATTTTGAGACCATCTCCAACTCCATGACCCATTTCCACTAGATTTGGAGTTTCAGAAATTCTATTAGAAAACTCTATTGTTGAGGAGTAGAAGAAGACAAATTTCTATTGAACATAGCCTATCCACTTCAAGTAGTGTATACTGTTGTGCACGTGTTACTACCAACACCAGCATTAAAGAAAAGTCAGCGACGAAGGGGTATCAGATAACCAAAAGCTCGCGAAAGGCTTAACAAAAAGTAGGGTCTAGCAACAAAAAGAGAAAAGATAGAAAGGCATAATCCAAAAGACCGTATTAACAGCAACCTTCCTCTTTCATTACCCCTAAAAGGGAAATTCGTAAAAGAAAACTATGGAGCTTAACCGACAGGGCCACCCTCCGCCAAAGTCAGTCCCATAGGATTCTTCCGACAGTATCGGCTCAGGGAAAGGCTCTGTGTAAAGAACCACTTTGATCTACAACCAAAGAAATCAGAGGCGACAAACCCGGCAGACAAAACCCAAGAGAAAATCTTCAATAATAATGTATCCATACACCGACCGTATTAACTATGAACTATCTCTTTAAACTATGAAAAGGATTTGTGGAGTAATTTTAAAGATTTAAAAATGTATAGTATGAAATTTATAAGTCTTTGAATAGAGTTAGTCGTCGGATATTCGATATGGAATCCCAGGATTAGTCGAATGCTATCCGAAATAGTAAACCATATTCATATCCAAATTCTGATAGTGTTTGCCCGGGTTTGTGAATCGATATCAAATATAAGTCGATTAAATTTTATTTTAAACTTATATTTGAAATGTCAATCATTTGAATTACCATAAATGGAGATTTAAATCCAAATTAAGATTTGTTGATTTTGAAGCATATGGAAAGAGGTAATGACGAATAAATGGATTTGGTTTTCGAAATATAAGGTTGGAAATGAATATTGAATTTCAGGGAAAGGCTAAGATTGATAACGGGTTTACGGGAATTGAATGAATCCAACCTCAAATTTAAATGAATTGATAATGATTTGGGAAGGAGATTTGAATTGAGAAACTTGTATAATCCATAGCTACTGATTTTAAAAGTACGCTTATTACTTGGAAAAACCGGGATCGAATATATGTTCGAAAACCATTCCAAGTAATAATATGACGTATGGGGCAATTCAAGACTTGGAAAAATGAGGAATGAAGACCGGGATTCTTTGAATTGTTTGGATTGATTGCTGATATCTCGGTTGGACTGATCCCCCGATCCGAGGTTATAAGTGGCATGAGGTTTGAATATATTTGGAGATTTCTGGATTGGTGTTTCGTTTAGATCTAGAACAGACATATATGGATTATGTGTCTGACATTGTCATTGACTGCGTAGCACTGATCTCTGTTAAATATATATCTGCTTGGTGGCGGAGAATTTATTCTCTTGCTTAACACCCTTCTCTAAGACGTATAAGCTTAGAGGTTATATATCGATAGAAATCAGTGATGCGTAGTGTATGGATAATGTGGCATACTTAAGTTATATGATGAGCTATAGATGATCAAGCATGGCTTATTGAAGCGTAGCTTTGTGTATATCATGACCTCAGCAGGCCTCACAACCCAGTAAATGGCTAAAACAGGAAAGATGCAGCGAGGTTAAGGGTAGTCATTTCCTTCTAGATAAAAAGTGTACTATGGTATGGAGCCCAGGTATTAACCTATGTGGATAACTTCTATTTATATGGATGTTGATGTTGCAAGCGCTCGGTTTAAAGGTTGGTAACGACCGAGAAGTAATATACTCAGGCGTGCTCTAAGTTACCCAGTTAAGGGGTAACCCGGCCTCGCATTGTCAGAAAGCCCGATTTGGTTCTCGGGGCGTCCCTCTAGAGGCCTACCCATCGGTTCGGTAAAGAAGTTCCTTTGCCTAGTCATTTGTTGGAAATCCAATTTTCCACCATGAGCCCTACGATTTTAGTTGTATGGCCTGCTATTAGCAGGATTATATCAGTATAATGGGATAGGGCATTATTCTGGCTATGATTAATACATTTATTTGAGAAATTGTTTTCACACGATGCACTAATAATAATATCAGAGGATTTTCACATATCAAGCATTTTTGACTATCATAAGGAGAAACCTCGCCCACGTGTGCGTTTGCATTACGTGTGTGCCGCGAGACCTTATGGTAGTTTCATTTTTCAAAAGTCATAGCGAATTTCTATGCATAGGAATTCATATGAAGTAAAACCGTTCCGCTTTAGCAGCGTGGTCCGTTGAATTTCCTAACTTTAAAATGAATCCTAAATAACAATTGTTTTTGAGTTCTCACACCAGTCCCACGACTGACCTGGAGTTTATTGCTCCCTCACCTAAACTATGGGTGCCCATAATTTTGACACGGATAGCTAGTAGTTTGGTTTGTAGAGTTAGCCTTGGATTTGGTTGGAGCAGGATTCTGGTTTTAGCTGGAGTTATATGTTTTGGACCATTCGCATTCTTCCGCTGAGTTAATATTTTTCTACTGTGAAATCGATGTACTCTGATGTATTCCTTGTAACTCTGATTTTATATTATGGTAATGAAATGAAAAGTTCTGTTATTTTTGTGCAAATATGTAAGTACCCATAACAATCCGTCTTTATGAACGGTTTAAGTTAGTTTAATTATCGGTGAAAACCGATCAAAAAGCCGGGTCATTACACTAGGCATAAAAAACCCATGACATAAGCTTTAATCAAATGGAAGAACAAACCACTTTCATATGCTACTTGGGAAAATTAGTGAGACATTATCAAGAAGTTTCTCACTTTAGACCTTAAGACAAGGTCTCTCTTTCTTACGGTGAGGGGGAATTGTTATGATCTAATGTTTCAACAAACGTGTAGTTGGAATCAAGGTGAACTAACATTTCATCACAAATATATGAAAATTGAACTCCACAATCCAATAAGACCATCTAGAATAGAGAGAAATTATTCTGAAGCATAAGGGAAGTTACAAGATGAAGCAAGCAGAAATCTGAAGGACATGCATATTGTACATAAGTGGACGTGTGCAATTAGGGGATAAGCACTTTTGCAATTTTATTTCGTCTGATTATCTAATTTTTAATCAGTCGGCTATATTACCATAAGTTGTCATGACTAATGGCTAGCTTGACTAACGCACTCAACATTGATTGAAGCTATGTGATAACCAAATTTGTGAATATAATAAAAGACTTACCAAAATTTAACCTATTCCTTCTGTACATTTTTCATATATTACTACTCGTATTTCGTGATCCTCACCTCCTTATTATCCTTTTCATCTTCCCTTAGTTCCTCTGTTTAATCCCCTCAACCAGTTAACCCTCTTGAGAATGCTTCACCTGCCACTCCACCAATGATAAACACACATGTGCACACTTTGAAGAACAAAGAAGCTAACAAAAGTACAATGACAGAGACAAAATATGTTGATGTTGTAGAAATACATCATTCCACACTATCAATTGAAAAGTTAATGCATATAACTAGCTTTAGAAACACAATCTTTGAAACTTACTACTTATATGATAACACATTCCAGTGAATCGTTTAAAACTCATCAAATTGACGTATCAGAATAGTCGGAGAATGGTCTATTCAAGCATAGTTTTTGGACTAAAACTTTGTAAATATGACTTGTAGTATGTCAAGATAGTCTTTACCAACTACTAAGTGGGTATTAATTTTAATTTAGTATTTTCACTTTATATTACCTTTGCACACTTTAAACTTATCAATATTTTTTGTACTTACTATTTCTAAATGAATCAAGTGAACCTATTGCTCATGTGAATTATGATAATGACGAATACTGATAATGAAAATGATAGAGAACAACAATTGGATAGTATGCTAGTCGCTTGTGGATGTAGATAGAATTTGGGTTGAAATTATGGAAGTTAAAAACGAAGAAATCATATATGAACATAATTAACTTATTGATGATCTAAGTGTTGATAAATTTACAATCATATAAGAAGATTTGTTAACTAAAGATACACACATACACTACATTAGTGATGAAGAAATTAATTATGAAAAACTTTTATTTAAAAGTGGAAGTGTTTTGAACATGGTTTGCTAAAAAGTACCTTGGGTTTGGTTGATTTTTGAAACTAAAGAGAAAGTCATTGGACAATCCTGTGATCGGGTGATTTAATGTTCAATTTCTTTCCAAGTTGTGAAGTCAAGTGCAAACCATTATACAGTTCGATGTGATGTGAATAAAAAAGAACAACGTTATGTTTATGTAGACGAAAAATGGCACTTTCATGTTTATATTCTATGTTTCAATTAGTGAAATCACACGTAAATCTTCATAAACAAATTATTTTTGTTTCTATGTCTATGTCTAAAATAAAGCGCACTTTTATTAATGGATCCCAATGGAAATTCAGCAAAAATTAAACATTTATACCCATAAAGAATCATTAAATAGCCTTGGCACATAGTTCTAGTTCCCTTTCTGTGATGGCTATCATTGTACCTATTTTTTTTAAACATTGAATTAAATGCACGGAGCAAAATGTTTATCTACTAAACCTCAGTGTTTCCTAAAATTATGCAAATAAATCCATTTCACTTTCTAGAGGGACACCTATTTGGTTCCATTTCATTTGAACCCTTTAATAATGTAAACTCGTATCATAGTCATCCCCATTGTACCATCCAAGTATAGCTAACACCTAAAAAAAGGTGTCATACATGTAATGCCATAGAGTTCACTTCATGGTAATTTCTTTTAAAAATGTTATAGCAATATCGATTAAACTTGTATGGAACTATGTAAGCATAATTTTTGCAATAGTTTATTTCTCCATTTATGTGTGACGTTGTAATGTTATCATTATTAATTTATCATTATTATTTTTCACTTTTATCTAAAAAATATATATTTAATACTTATACATAGAAGGGTGTAAACAGATCGGATTGGACCAAAGCAGGTGTGCCCTAATCCTTTCTCATAAGAGATTTGTACAAATACAGACCAAATAAACTTTATGTTCATACTTTATTCGTAGGAGACAGACGACGAGCTCATGATTTTCAAACAATATAAAACATTGAGCATTTTCGGATGGACAATTTTTCTTATCTTAATTCATATCTAATTAAGCCTGTCAACTGATAATTATGGATGTGAATAGTGTATCATCCGTATCTAAACCCAAAAATATTTTTGGATATTGTGTATCTCCATCCATGGATATGGATGTGTGTTAAATAATAGTCTTATTCCCTGATGAGCAATAGACTAAGAAACATAAACGAATTTTTTTAGTTTAAACTATTTCCAACCTTATCGATTATTAAAGTATTAGAAATAACAAATATGATGACGATGAATAGTTTTGAGAGTTGATACGTATTTCATGTGTATAATATGAACTTCGAACTCAATAAAACGGTAAATAAATATCTTTAATTGTACTATACTACATATAATATGAACATTATTTTTGAAAAATAAAACAGATAGATAATTTTTGAATAAGGATGTCTCCCTACCCTAATTCATTTTTGGGATATCAGATACTTATTCATGAATATGGATTTTGGATTTTTGCATATCCATTAACTTTCATATGTGTCTTACATGAAAAGTGTACGTACACGAGTCGAAGCTTTATAGAATTGAATTGAACCAAACGTTGGGCAATCATTAATTTGTCATCCCTCTTGTACATTGTAGTTTTAATGAATTAGCCATAATTTTAAGTTAAATGTACACATTAAAAGAACTTCTGACCAAAAGTAAAATCAGTTAATTCATATATGAAATCATTTAATCACCCTTCAACATTTACTTATATATCATAGAATTGTGGTAACCTTATCAAAGAAAGGCAAGCCCACATTTTCCAACATATGTAACTTATGAATATGGGATTATTAGTTAGGTTGTGCATAAGTAAGAACTTGAATACAACAATGATCAAAAGTATAGTTTGACTTAGATCTCTATTATGTTTCAAAATACACAACATGCCTACCAAAAACATAAGTAATTAGGTCCTTGATTTTCGAAAATCATAAAAAAAAATATCAAAAATTAATGAAAAAAACTATGAAACTTCGTAACCTAATTCAATTTATAATCATCTTCATATTTATGTAAAAAAAATGCTATAAAAACAAAAAAAACACTTTTTAACAAAATACGTAGGAATAACGGCTGTTTTCAAAAAGCAACAGACATCACCCCAACTATAACGGTTAATTGCAACATTTTATCCAATTTTTGCTGAATGCCTAAAAAATTTTAAAAACAGTGTCTACACTTACTGAACATCATATTATTACAAAAAAAGATCAAAAAATGATGTAAATTGCATACAAAGGAAAAATAAAATACTTTCAGTAAAGATACAGAAAAAAAAGCGACTGTGCAGAAAAATTGCAGATACATCTACCTTTTTTGATACACTGAGACATGTCTGCAAAACACTATTGTAACAGTCACAGATATATTACTTTTTCACAATAAGTGCAAACACGTCTGCAGTTTTTTAATATGCTGAGACATGTCTGCAAAACATAATGTTATAGTTGCAGATATGTTTTTTTTGGCAATAAATGCAGATATTTCTGTTTTTTTTCTTTTCGGTGATACTTACAATTTTTTTAAGAAATAACACAGAAAATCAAAGAAAACACGTTGCTATAGTTTTATGGATCCGTTATACAATGAAACTTACATAGAGATCCCAATGTTTTATTTTAGGGATCCATCCCTTATTTTTATCTATCAAAATAACGAATGCATGTGGAAGTTGCAATATACAACCATTTTGCTCTTCTAAAATCATGTATTATCAATGCTATTTTTTTTAACTACCTTCATCACCTTTGATGTAAATAATGGTTTTTGCTACGAGAATTATCACAACTTTGGTTTTGCCTATTAGTAGATATGCCCATCAAAATATGATATAATTCTTTAACATGACCCATTTAAACCATTCATAAAATTAGTTGGATTAATCTATTTACGAATTTTTGGTAAACAAAACATCTATACGCTGAAGAAATAATTACTTGAATTATTGTTTCTTCAAACGAGGCATGAGTCTCCATCAATCCCATTAACAAGGGAAAAGATGGGGAAAGCTCATAGCCAGGTTAGAAAAATAAAAGCAGTGTGCAGTTAGAAATTTTGAAGTTTAGTTGAAAATTTACTTTGGTAACATGACGTAATGATTGTACTTAACAAATAACATATTGCATGGTTCTCCATGACAACTAATGGTTGTACTTACAAATAACATACTCTATCGTTTTCCATGACGATTGATAACATACTGCATTCTTAAATTGAACTACGATTTTGCATAAGCCGCTATATTTCTTGTTCAAACTATAATTACTTCTTGTCGCTAACTCGTAATCAGGCTGGACTTCGACGAGTGAACTTTCGTTCAAATTTCAGACAATATAATACTTAAACGCACATTGTGATGAATAATATGTTTTACTTAAAAAATAAAATGGTACATATCCATATTTAAATCCCGCCGCAGCAGAAGCCGATGCCATTTTTTAATTCAAACTAAAATAAAATTTTCATATTAACTCGGAATCAGACGACTCCCATACTATGCGCTCTCACCAAAACTACGGATATTATGAAATACCTGAATACTTATGTCTTGTGAAGTGCACACAGTAGTTATCTATGGTGATTAACTGCCATAATTAGGAGATAACATGCTACATATTCATTTTTAAACTCCGCTTTGATAGATTCCTTCAGTTATATTTTCTTTTTTTGAACTCGACTTTGGCAGGAACTGCTATTTGTTATTTGCACTCCACTAATTTTTATTCAAACTGAAATAACATTTTCAGACTAAATTTTTTGTGTTAATTCTAAATTGAATAAGGCTTCTAAATCGAATAAGGCTTTGACCAATAAACCCCGATCTAAACTACGGACAATATGAAAAACTGAACATCTACATTTTGTGAACCGCACACGGTAGCTTTTCATGGTAACTAATAATTGTTGTTCTCCATATTTTGAAATCTGTCTGAACAGAAGCGGATATCTTTTTGTTTAAACTGCAATACCTTCTTTATACATCTTGCGAAAACACATGTTGCACTAGGGCTGTTATGGTAATGGTAAATTTACCAGTACATACCAATACCAAGTAATTGATTAAAAAAATTAGGCCACTTTGATTTACCAATGTTATCATATGGTAATGGTAAATTTACCATTGTTAACGGTAAATATAGCGGTAAAGAAAAGTCAATACCACTAGTAACGGTAAATTTACCGATCATATCAAAATTTATTTTTCACTATTAGATCAAAGCTTAACCATAGACACTTTTAACGATACATTGTGATTTTTAAGAAGATTTTGTAGTATTACTTATGATGATTCCTTTTAAGTTTTGGTAGGCTCAAAGTTTGAGATTATAAATGTTATTATCTCATATTATTGTAAATAAGTTGTGATGGATTAAGAAATACTTAGATGTCAAGTAAAACATGTCGTGATACTAATATAAATATCATAGGTTAATAATAAAAAAGATAATAATTAATTTTTTTCAAATTTTAGTGCAACAAAGTTTGAATGTTTGTTGTACTGGTAATTTTCCCATTACCAGCCAATGATATACCATTTTATCGATATACCAATGAATATTTTACCATTAGTAACAGTAGCAGTTACCATTACCATAACAGTCCTATACTACACACACTGAATTTTCTATGATGACTAAAAGTTGTATTTAAATGGATCAAAAGATAAACCGCTTACTACACAGGCTGAGTCAGACCAACCCCACTCCTAAATGTGCTCCAAAACATGAGTCACAAAATACAATGGGATAAATGCGGCCTACCCCATTTTGATCCAGTCACACCTATTTCACTAGTGTATTTACATTATGACCGAAGGGGGTGTGAACTGATGACAATTTACAGGTACCCTAAGGGTATATTCATTTTCTATTTTTTTAGTTTTCGGTTTTCGTACAAACAATAAGTACAAACGATGCACACATATCATGGAAAATAATTGTTTTACAAACGAAGTTAACATACAAAATAAAAAACAACTTTTTATAATTTACTATATTGTAGAAACCAATGGAAAAATGACGGCGAATTCATCCACCCAGCATCCCTCCGTCTTTAGTCCGTCACCTCCATAACGCTTCAAATCTTCACATCTTTCGAAATTATCGTTTAAAACTCGAAACACAAAATAAACCAAACATTATGTTAGATAGTATTTGACTTGTTTTACATTTTGAATTTTAAATGTTCAATTCAAAAAATGAAAAGCATTGAGGAACGACGGAGATGGAGAAAATAGAAGGAAGATGGAAGAGATGACCAAAACATTAAATGAATCACTTGTCCTCCTGATTTCCAACATACGGAGGTTATTTTCCATTTTGTGTTACTTCATTCTTAAAACAGTCCTTTTCACGATATGCATGTTCGGCTAGCACTTTTATATGTTAAAACCCAAAACTAAAAATGGTAAATTCAAAGCAGTCTTAATTTGAAAGTTTTCTTAATACACGGACATAACATCAAAAATGAAATTAGTTGGATTGAAAAATCACAAATGAAATAAGCTTTTGTCGTTTTCGTTGTCATTAAATCGAATAATTAACAGCGTGGTTGTCATCCAGTTAAAACTGCATGGAGCACATCTAGTTAAAACTGCATGTATATCATACAACAGAACTGCACGAGCCCCAGTCATTATTTTAAATGTATGAGCTTCATACAATTAAAAACTACAAGACACACATGTTTTTAACTGCATGGAGCACTTGCAATTAAAAGCACATATGTATGACATGCAATTAAGAATTGCATAGAGCAAGCTTTGCCCCAAAAAAATAATTGCATAAATATATTTTTTGGGTTATCGGTTTAACTGAACTTTTAATTTATTATCTAATTTTATATTATTGTAGTACTTTAAATAAATGGTTTAGTAATAATATATACAAGGTGTCTGTGTTAAAAAAAAATTCAGAACATAAGAAATAAGGGAGAGAGGACATTTCCATTCATTTAGATATATGTATTTCTATTACATTGGCTCCATTATATATAGGATTTGGAGCTGGTGTCAAACTTATCTCCATGATGTAGGACTAAAAGAATATTACAAAATCATATTCATTCTTATATATACAACACTCTCCCTTGAATATACATCTTCAAAATCTTGAATGCTCTGCTAACTTGAAGTTGTCTCTTTTAAAACATATATGATGAATGCTCTGCTAACTTAAAGAGTACAAAATGTGACATTATGGATATCATATTAAAATGATATTCCCTCTAATAGTTTGATGCTTCTGGATCAAAACAATGCCTCATTAAAAACCTTTTTATGAAAAACCCTGTGGGAAAAATCATAAACAAGGAAAAGAGTGCAAATTCATTTTATCTTTAGGTAACATGTTTTACAATGTTACAGTAAGGATTGATACTTCAGGATCAAGATAATGCCTCATTAAAAACCGTACTAACAAAAACCCAGTGGGAAAAATATTAGTGAAGGAAAATAGTACATTATAGCATATTTTTATATGCTCCCCCTTATTTATAACTCATTATTCAATTAGTCTATTGATGTAGTTGACACATGCCAATTTTGTACATCATCTTCTGGAATGTTGATTTGGAAATTGCCTCTGAGGACAGATCTACCTGCTTTTCTTGAACTAAATTTGTTTCTCCTTTTTCTTGTTATCCTTTCATTCATGTGTGATGAGAAATTTAGAAGGAATGTGCTCCATCCTATTACCCTAGATATAATTCACTTGAATCTGGGCCATGCAAACTGTTTTGTATTCTTCATAAATAATAGTTTACTGCATTAAAAGATGTTTCATACTTCTGGATGGAGCACATCCTATCACCCTAGATATAATTCACTTGAATCTGGGCCTTGTCAAAACCTTATTAAGAAAAACCCGATAGGAAAAATCTTAGTGAAGGAAAAAGAGTACAATATACAATGTCATATTTACTACGTCAAAAGTAGAATGTTACTTCTTGATCAATGTAATGCCTCGTTAAAACCTTAATAAGAAAAATATAGTGGGAAAAATCTTAAATAAGGAAAAAAAGTACATTATAACTTATTTTTGTATGTTACTTTTGGCTTGATACTTCTGGATCATGACCCATGCCTCATTAAAACCTTACTAAGAAAACCTAGTGGGGAAAAACTTAGTTAAGGAAAAAGAGTGCATTATATCATACATATGGATGCTCCCCCTGATTTAATAATTTCCTATGAATTCGTATTCTTCTTTCAATAAATCAAATTGCTTACAAATACTTCTTAATGAAGTTTTTCTTTTAAAACTTCATGTGCATTTCCATGCTTCAGGCATGTTTTCTTATTTAAAACGCCTTTCTTTTGTGATTTGTATGTTACTACTATTCATTTATGAGTACACTTCAGGTGCTTATAATTTTCTGTTTCAATCGGACTTACATATTGCAATACACATTTGATGAACAAGACAACTTTCATTACAACAATACTAAGCAAGAAGTAATCTACTCATCTTGAAGTATATCAAGATTTTCATTACAACAATACTTAGAAGAATGTTGTAATCTATCATCCATGTTCTTTGTATTCTTTATAATAACAAACGTTATTTATGTTCTTCAGGAACTTATATATTATAATAATATTTGCATATCGCAACTACCACTTCAATGGATATTAAGAGTTTCATTACAACAATTTTTGAAAGCCGGAAGTGGTCTACTCATCATGAATTATACCAAAATTTTCATCACAACAATACTTAAAAAGAATGTTGTAATCTACATTTCTTTCTCTTTGCATTATTTATCACTAACAACGTAATTTAAATTCTACCAGATTTTGTATACTTCATCGTTTAAACATTCAGGGTATTGTAAGCGTTTTAAACACTTTCACCACTTTAATCAATTCAATTATCTCTGAAAATACAATGCTCATGGCACTTAACATGTTGATGACAATCTATGGTGCTTCAGTAACTTCAGTGTGCTTTTATCATTATATATATTTCTATTTTTATCTTATGAACTACAGGTTCATATCTTATGGACTATCAGTCCATATATCTTATTTTGGAGAATTTCATGATAGTCAATCATGTTTCTCTCTAATATGAGATTTTTAATCCATTTATAAATATAAGCACTTTATTATTTATTAATTTATCATCGATGATTATTTCTTGTCAGTTCTATACATGATTTATTAAGATCTCAAAACTTATCACACTTTAGGTACCTAAACCACTTCTGGGGTTATTTTGACAATCATGTCATGGGTTTCTTTTAAAGCACCCTTAAGTGTTTCTTCAGGAACATTCACCTCCTTTATTTTGCATCTTTATTACTTACTCCAAAAATATTTTGAACTGACTTTTATACCACATTTTAAGCTGTGATTTACACCTTTTGATCCTCTGGGGATTTAGATGTATATTGGAGAAAGTCTATTAGGGACATAATTGATAATTTATGCAAGTTACTTAATACTTTGCATAATTTTATACGTTAGCAGATATTTAACATCGATGATTCCTTTATCCTCCCCCTCAATGTTGACAAACATTGTTACTTTAAATAATAAACCTACTTTGGATTCATTTTTGATCCATTATAGCATCATAGCTAGCAAATACATTAGATGTATTTCAATTGTAGGAGAATAATGCTCTTATTAGTTGATAAGATGCATTCATATTGTATTTCTTATTCCCTTTAAATGATCTGACTTGGAGTAATTTTCTATCATTTGAATAAGCATATGACTTCAGGTCATTCAATATTGATGT
Organism: Allium sativum; assembly: GCA_030737875.1. Classification (NCBI taxonomy): domain Eukaryota; kingdom Viridiplantae; phylum Streptophyta; class Magnoliopsida; order Asparagales; family Amaryllidaceae; genus Allium; species Allium sativum. The sequence continues at coordinate 862,488,794 of CM060922.1, forward strand.
CAATCGACTTTCTGAAATATAAAATAATATATGCATAATTTATAATATGCGCTCATGACAACTTCAGGTTGTTAATTAAATAATCGCATATATGTGTATATATGTGCGTCCACATATTACATATGTAATTGATTTGCATATTCTCTCTTATTCAAGTTAATGATTTTAGAACATGTTCCAATCATTAATTTTTTGCTTATCAAGTAATGTCAACGTGAATCTTAAAGATCATTTCATAATATCCAAAATATCTGATTTGGAACTGTATTGAACTTCTGGTTCAAATGAAATATATGAACAACTTCGAGTTGTTAATCCATATTGAACTTCTGGTTCAAATAATATATAAACAATTTCAAGTTTGTTAAACTGTATTAAACTTCTGGTTCAACTGTACTGAACTTCTGGTTCCACTTTATTGAACTTCTGGTTCAAATAAATATATAAACAACTTCATGTTGTTAAAATTTATTCTTCAACATAATATGTAAATATAAATATATAAGCAAGATACAACTCATTTTGAAAATTGTTAAATCTTTGTATATCAATTTTATTGATGTTATTATTTCACACAGTTTCAATAAAGCTTCGGGCTTTTAAATTGTAACGACCCAGGTTTTCGCGATCTTGGATATTGGCATACAACACCATGTCGACTATTCAAGATCGGAAACACCGGATAGTCCATGAAAGAAATTAGAGGGTGAGAATGGATAAGATAGAAACTTAGAACAGAAGAAGAAGAAGAACTTACAACATCAGAGTAAACACGAATCTCACAGCGGAACGAACAATATATAACAGATACTTAACTTTGAAATAAAATTAGTATATGCAATGTAACGACCCGTATTTTAGCGATATAATAATTAATTTATTTAATTATATAAATAGTGATTTAGAGATTTGAATGGTCGTAGAATTAAATAATAGTGAATACTTAAAATAAATTTAATAATTTAATAACATATTTAATTTCAGAAATAATCAAAAATAATGGAATTCACAATATTGTGTAATTTGGATTATTTAAAATATATAATTCAGTTTAGAGTTGAATTATATTCACGAATATATTATAATAATGACAGTTTGAACGTATAATTATATTATAATTAAAAATCGAGCTCGAAATGGCGCAATAGTTCGCTATTTGGCGATTCGAACTTCAATTGAATATACAGGGCCCGTTTTAAACCAGATTTCTGTGAAACAAGAAACGTTCAGAGCTGGTGAAGTATATTTTTCTAATGGAAGAGAAAAATCGGGATTTCATTGTGTAGATTTTGATTTATGTCTAAATCAAAATTTCGAAAAGTCGTTATGGAATTCCTTTATAAATTATAGCGATTTATTTATATTATAAAAGGATTTTCAATATAAATTGAATATTGATTCAACCGGGATTTGAATATCGAGTTATAAATCCAATTGGGGCTATACGATATTCCGTGTGAATATATATACGATAATATACATTTATTTATATTTAATGTAAATGTTTTTAAATATATTTATGTATTTAAATGGGTTATTTAGAGCTTTAAAAATATCCGGTTTTGCAAACGACCTCCGTTTTCGACGAAGCTAATTTTGTTGGATCCGCAATATTAAATTATTGCTAGACTTCAATTTTCGTGATTTTTGAAGTCATTGTGTGGCCGTACGGATTTTTAATGTGAAAAACAGTTAGTATTTTGACAGTTAAAAATACGCTTTGTGAGCAAACGAAGTCGGAATTCGACGAAACCAGTTTTGTTGGGTTCGTAATGTCGAACTGTAGCTACATGTCCATTTTCATGATTTTTGGATATCATGTGTGATCATAGGAATTTTTAAAGACAAATACAAATAGCGGTTGATTATAAATGAATATAAAATTCGAATATAAAAATATTAAAATCTTTCTATAAATACACCATCTTACCCTAAACCTTAAATTACTTTTTCTCTGGTCAAAAATAATGAGCCGCCATATATTGTTTATCTCCAGTAAGAAAATTCATCTTTGGAAATTCATATAAAATTCAAATCAAATTGTAAAAACATGAGATCGGTTTATATGGAATCCCTGTGTATTTCTCATCATTTCTATCCTAGTTTGGTATGGTGCGAGGCTTAATTTGTGATACTGGAAAATGCACGGTAGAGCTAGGGTTTCGCCTTTTGCTGCATATGCTCAACGATAGGCTTTGGGATTAGCGGAAATGGCTTGCTCGGCTGGAGGAGCACCTAGAGTTGGATTTTTACATGGCACGATGGGGTATTTTGGGTTGCGACATCATGCTTTCCCAGTTGAGGCTGTCGCATCGAAATCAAGCAAGAGGATCGAGTTTTATATAATGATAGCTAGATGATGGAGTTTTGGGCGCTAGTTGCAATGATGGTAGTTAAGGATTGAATAGATAATCGGAGACGGGTTTGTGCATGGTCAAACTTGGGTCAATAAGGCACGGTTTGCTGTGGAGTTGGAGGCTGCAGTCTGAGTTGCGATTGTTAGGAGAGGGAAGGTCGAGATGTATCAAATGGAAACAGGACTGATAAGTTTTAAATGAGGGGTTTACTGAGTTTCGATTTTTCAAATGTGGGAAATGGCGTTGAAAGTATATTCTGTAGCGGATGGTTTTGGAGGAGAACGCACTGTTGATGACGGGTTGATAAGGTAGTGGGCCGGATCATATAGGGTTAAAGCCCAATGAATTGAAATAATTTAATTTAAATTTTATTTAAATTAGTATAGAAAACTGTATAAATCATTAATGTTGCATATGATATCAGAATCTGATGAAACAAGAGACGTTGGAACCGTCTCGACAAAAGCTATGCAATGGAACTGACTAGGAGTGAATTAAAGCTCGTTACAATTTATAGCTAATAAATTGTCGGAATCAAATCAAAGATAGTTATTCGTTATTTAACGATAACTGCCAATGTGAGTAAATCTCACTAACTATGATCAGTTATATTTTCATAACGTATTTTTAGAACTGATAGATGATGGTTGATTTTGTGTGTTGACTATTTGGTAGAACTGCTAAGTGATTGGTTGAAATTATAGACAACGATATATATATATATATATATATATATCGTTAATCAAATATTGATTCTATTTATCAGAATATTTCATATTGAAATGAAATTGATGTGAATTATATTGTGTAACATCTGTGGATGCAGGAAACAGGTCGGAGGAATCCAACTGGATTCCTCAACATTTAAAATACTTTTTTGTTTCATATATTGTGATATATGATGTGATATATAATCTGTTATTGATTATGGGTGTTTGTATGATATTGATCCTTGTTATTTGGGGTTTTAAATACCATAAGAAATACTGGGATGTAAAAATGGGAATTTTCAAAGTGTATATTTGAAATGATATATTTATAAAATCAAAGGATTTTATAAAAAGAATATTTATCATTTGATAAATAGAACAAATATAAAAGATAAATATTTGTGAAACAAATATAAAAGGAAAATATTTGTAGAACAAAAATGAAAAGGAAATATTTGTAAACCATTTACAAATAGAATTGAAAAGGAAATATTTGTAAACCATTTACAAATAGAATTGAAAAGGAAATATTTGTAAAACATTTTTAATAGAATTGAAAAAGAATATTTATTTACAAAAAAATAGAATTGAAAAGGAAATATTTATTTGTTAAATAAATAAAATTATAAAAGAAATATTTATTTGGAAAATAAATAGGATTATAAAAGGGAATTAACAAGATATAAAAGAGTTATGAGAAGATTGTTTAAAGTGGATATCAATTAGAGTAATTGAATAGAGTTAATCGATTATAGTTAGAGATAATCAATTAGAGTTAACCAGTTAGAGTTAATCAATTAGAGTTAACCAGTTAGAGTTAATCAGTTAGAGTTAATCAGTTAGACTTAACCAGTTAGAGTTGATCGATTAGAGTTGATCGATTAGAGTTAAATCGAATTAGAGTTGTTCAAATAGAGTTAATCGAGTTAGAGTTAGTTGAGTATTAGTAATCGAATATAATTCATTCAAAAGGAGTTAATCGAATATTGTTTATTCGAAAGGAGATTTATCGAATATAGTTTATTCGAAAGGAGTTAATCGAATATAGTTTATTCGAAAGGAGATTATCAAATATAGTTTATTCGAAAGGAGTTAATCGAATATAGTTTATTCGAAGGAGATTATCAAATATAGTTTATTCGAAGAAAAAGGAGTTATCGAATAGAGATTATTCAAGAGAGAATTATACGTTGGAATTTGATTATATCGAATTCGGGAAAGTACTATTCACTTTCCGCTTTTAATCAAGATTTATTTATTTATAAATTAGTTGTTGGGTTATTTATCCAAATTAATAAAAGATATATTTAAGTTATTATAGTTCAGAAGCATGGGATTATCATACTATTGTTATAATCAAATGATTTCGGTAAAATAAGTGGATTCGTAAATAGAATCCGAGAGTTACGTAAGGAAGTTTGTTAAGGATTTAGAAGGTGAACTTTGTCTATTTCGAAGTTAGAAATGTTGTTCAGTTAAGGTTTGAGAGATAGTTATACCCCAACTTGATTGACTTCGTTTGTAACTAAGGAATGGTTAAGGTTTGATAGTAAAGTTTGGTTAAGTAAATATAGTTAATGAAGGTAATGGTTTGAATTGGCATAGCGATGTTTTATTTAAACATCTATTTAAATCCAAGGAATGAGTTTTGGGTACATCTTCCAAATATAATCAGAGATATTTTCTAATCATAGAAAATGAAATGCTTGAGGATAAAGAATACTGGAATGACAGTGATACGTGAAAAAGAGATGGAAATGTTCTCCAATGATTAATAACGTATATTTTCTAAATTTAGAAAATAAGGAATGTTGAATATATGGAAACAGGAAATAAATAAATTAATGAACTAAAGAGATAAATGTTAAATGATGATTGATCGATAGAATTTCTATCTGGAAATAATATCGTTGTTTGCACACATGGTTTTCTTTGATAGTTAACTCACCGACTATCGAAGTTTTTGACCATTTGTCCGTCGTCAATACGGAGAGACCGGGATCAGATATGTTATCTGAAAAACCACTCTGTATAGGCGTTAGCATTGCGATCAAATATGATGAAGATAATTGAAGACAAAGTTATGCAAGGACTGTCCTGTTTATAGAATAGTGCCTTCGGTTTGTCCAGTCCCAGGACGACCTGTATGGAAGAATGTCTGACTGTGTATTTAATAGATCGCGTAAGTTAATCTCTTCAAACGTATATATGCTTGGTGGCGGAGGAATTCGTTTTTCTTAGCTGTATATCCGTGGTATTTTTGGGGAAATCAATTTGTGATTTGGAGTGTATGACGATGTGACATTCAAAGTAAATAAATGTGTGATCTGTCAGAGATAAACGTGGCCTCTAGCCTCACAACCGGGAAATGACAAAAATCATGCAGGCAGCATGGCTAATTGGTTGGATGGCAATTAGGGTGTATTATCACCTATCTAGAGATATTCATTTCATTCTTTAATCTATTCGATGCTGTCCCATTCGGGAAACAGTTGCTGATCCCAAGCGTCGGTGATATACATTCGATACACTCAAGCGAAATGAGTGGTCGGTCATGTGTGGCCGGGTTGCAAGATGTTCTTGTTCAACCCAGTGTATTCCTCTCTAGAGGTACACTATCGGAAGGTGGTTCCATACCTTGTCATAGTTGGAAATCCATTACCCAATAAGTGCTCGCAGTTTTGATTGTATACTATATAAGTATAAGGTGAGATGAAAGCGTTTCTGCTAGATGATTATTATATTGTGGTTGAAAGACACTATTATAATATCAATAAGATTTGATATAAAGATTGTTTTGGATTCTCATAAGGGAAAAACCCGTTCCGTTATACGGCGTGGTGTTATGAGATATCGTTATTTTCCCAAAACTGTTTTAAATTGTTTACTCATACCAGTCCCATGACTAACCCGGAGTTTGTTTTGTTTTGTTTTCCCTAAACTCTTGGGTGCTCAAATTTGTACGAGCAGTCAAGTAGTCGGGATTTACAGATGCACTAGAGGGAGCTGGAGCAGGAGGTTTCAGCAGCGTTTTTATAACTATTGTTTATTTCCGCTGTGATGTAAGTGTTATACTCTGATAATGTTATTGTATACATATACTTGATTTATTTCAAAGTTATGAATCTATTATATATTATTCGTTCCGCTATGAGATTCGAGTTTATTCTGATGTTGTATGTCCTTCTTCTATTCTAAATTTCTATCTTATGTATTCTCACCCTCTAATTTCTTTCATCGACTATCTGGTGTTTCTAATGCCTGAATAGTCGACATGGTGTTGTATGCCGATATCCAGGATCGCAAATTAACCGGGTCGTTACATGTATACATTAACATTATCAGAGTATAACACTTACAACACAGCGGAAATAAACAATAGCTATATATTCCTGAAGCCTCCTGCTCCAAGCTCTCCAAGTATATCTGTAAAATCCTGACTACTTGACTGGTCGTACAAAATTAGGCACCCAAGAGTTTAGGGAAAACAAAACAAAATAAACTCTGGGTCAGTCATGGGACTGGTCTGAGTAAACAATTTAAATCAGTTTGAGCAATTAAACGATATCTCATAAGACCATGCCGTATAACGAAATGGGTTTTTCCCTTATGGGAATCCAAAACACTTGATTTGACTTTCAAAATCCTTTTGAAAGGAACGATAAACATTATATAAAACTCTTTGATATTATATTAATGTCTATCAACCACAACTAAATAATCATTAGCAGAACGCTTTCATCTCATGTTCCACATACATAATATAAAATCAAATACCGCAGGCACTTATTGGGTAATGAATTCCAACTGCCAAGGTATGGGACCACCTTCCGATAGTGTATCTCCAGAGGGGAATACACCGGGTTCAACAAGAACATCTTGCAACCCAGGCTAAACATGATCGGTCACTCATTTCGCTTGAGTGCACCAAATGTATTATCACCAACGGTTGGGATCGGCACCATTTCCCGAAAGGAACAATTGAAATAGGTTACATAAGTAAATGAAAATTCTATAGATCAGGTGACAATACACCCTACTTGGTAGCCAACCACTTAGCCATGCGACCTACCCTATTTTTTATCATTTCCGGTTGTGAGGCTAGAGGCCATAACGTATACTTTACAAACCACATCTTCATTCACTTTGAATGTCACATCGTCATACCCGCTAAATCACAAATTGATTTCTCCAAACATATCACGAGTAAACAGCTAAGGGAAACGAATTCCTCCGCCACCAAATGCAAATACGTTTGACGAGATCAACTTACGCGATCTATTAAATATACTCCGTCAGACATTCTTCCATACAGGTCGTCCTGGGACTGGACAGGCCGAAGGCACTATTATGTGAACAGGACAGCCCTTGCATAACTCCGTCTTCAATTATCTTCATCATATTTGATTCGCAACGCTAATGCCATACGGAGTGGTTTTCAGTTAATATAACTGATCCCGGTCTCTCCATATTGACAACGGAAATGGTCAAAATCTTTAATAGTCGGTGATTTAACTATCAAAGGAAAACATGTGTACAAACAACGGTCGTATTCGCAAATGGAAATCTTACCGATCAATCATTAATCAAAATTTTATCTTTTTAAATTAATTTATCATTAATTTATTTAGTCACCCATTTCCATATCTCCATAAATTCTTATTTTCTAAATTTATACGATATTAGTCATTGGAAAACATTTCCGTATTTACTCTCATTTCTATTTTATATTAGAAAACATTTTTTATTCTTATTTGGAAAACATTTCCAAAACTCCTTCATTGGATTTAAACAGATGTTTAAATAAAACATCGTTATGCCAACTCAAACTATTACACTCATTAACTAAATTTACTTAACCAACCTTCACTATCGAACCTTAACCATTCCTTAGTTAAAAATGGAGTCAATTAAGTTGGGGTATAACTACCACTCAGACCTTAACTGAACAACATTTTTAACCTCGAAATAGACAAAGTTCACCTTTTAAATCCTTAACAAACTACCTTAAGTAACTCTCTTTCGAATAATCTCTATTCGATAACTCTTTCCTTCGAATAAACTATATTCGATAATCTCTCATTCGAATAACTATATTCAATTAACTCTATTCAATTAACTCTATTCAATTAACTTTAATTGATTATCTCTATTGGATTAACTCTATTTGATTAACTCTAATCGATTAACTCAATTCGATTAACTCTAATTGATTAACTCTATTCGATTAACTTTATTGGATTAACTCTATTTGATCAACTCTAATCGAATAACTCTCTTCGATTAACTCTAATTGATTAACTCTATTCGATTGACTCTATTGGATATTAACTCCATTCGATTAACTCTTATTATTTAACTCTAATCGATTTAATATTATCAATTAACTCCTTTCGAATAAACTATATTTGATTAAATCCTTTTGAATAAACTATATTCGATTAACTCCTTCCGAATAAATTATATTCGATTAACTCCTTTCGAATAAACTATATTCGATTAACTCCTTTCGAATAAACTATTCGATTAACTCCACTTCAAATAGCTCTATTCGATTAACTCCTTTTTTATAAAATTCTTTTCAATATCCTATTTATTTCATATAAATATTTCTTTTTTTCAATATCTTATTTATTTCATATAAATATTTCCTTTTATGATATCATATTTATTTCATATAAATATTCCATTTATAATTCTATTTATTTTCTAAATAAATATTTCCTTTTCAATTCTATTTATTTTCTAAATAAATATTTCCTTTTCAATTCTATTTATTTAACAAATAAATATTTCCTTTTCAATTCTATTTATTTAATAGATAAATATTTCCTTTTATCTTTTATAAAATCCTTTGATTTTATAATTATTTTCTTTTTTTAAAATCCTTTGGTTTTATAAATAGTTTATTTTCAATATACACTTTGAAATTCCTTTTTATAAAATCATTTGATTTTAAATTTTTTTTTCAATATACATATTGAAAATTCCTCTTTTAATTCCAGTATTATATATGGTATTTAAAATACCAAATAATCATGATCAATATCACCCAAACACAAAAAATCAACAACAGATTATATATCACATCATATATCACAATATATGAAAACAACAATATTATAAATATTGAGGAATCCAGTTGGATTCCTCCAACTTGTTTCCCTGCATCCACAGATGTTAAACAATATAATATAACATCGATTTCATTTCAATATGAAATATTCTGATAAACGGAATCAATATTTGATTAACGATTTATATATGTATCGTTATCTATAATTTCAACCAATAAATCAGCAATTCAACCAAACAATCAACACACATCAATCAATAATCATTTATCAAATACTAGATTATTTTTATAAAAATATAAACTGTACTGAGTTAGTGAGATTTACTCACATTGGACGATCATCGTTAAATAACTGTAATTGTCGGTTGATTCAGAGAGATAATTTATTTCGCTTTAAATTGTAACGAGCTCCAATCCACTTCCAGTCAGTTCCATTGTGTAGCCCTCGTCCATACAATCCCAACAGATCTTGTTTTGCGGAATTCTAATTACATATGAATAAGATATTTAATTTACAAGTCTGTATACGTTGTTTGAATTTAAAATTAAACTATATATTTGTTTCTTTTCTTATATGGGCTTTACCTTTAAATCTGGCCCAACAACCGACTGTTAAACCCATCCCTCTCCCGGTTTACACTGCGCAATCATCTTCCCCGATAATGAAAATACGCTGGCCAGTGTTTTCCCGTCTATCTCCGATGCAAACTCCCTCACACACATTACACTCCACCAAAACTTAAAAAATAATCGCTGCTACACTCACTTCTTCTTCCAAACTTCAATACCGCACCCCCCAGTATCTGGACAATCACTGCTTCACCGAATTCAGTTCGATACCCAGCTGAAACACGCACAAATGCCCCAACTCTCGATCTTAACAGCTCCTTCTCCTCTTCACAGAAATCCAAACTAAAACCATGTTCATACTACTCTTCATCTCTAATTTCATTCCATACCCAAAACAACCATCGCGTCCCCTTTATCAAATCGCGTTCGAATGGCTCCTTCACTGTACACGGTGAAGGCATCGACATTTTTATTTTTATTAAAATCCCAAAAATTCAAAATCGATGTTATCCTACCTTCCGATATCAAACATAAACTAGTTTTCTTGAATTGGTTCCTCTACCTCATGATAATCTCAACCCTAGCTATAGGAACTAATGTTGCTCGATATACACCGAACGAAAATAGGTTCGAACTCCCTGATACTCGCACCAAGTCGAAGAGTTTCGAGTAACGATTTCAAAGATCCATGTTTCAAGATTTATAGAAATTTGTTTGGTTTAATTAGGATTTTTAAACCTCATGAATTCTTCTTGAAAGTGGTGGCCGTTTTCAGTTGACCATCGTGAGGAAAATTAATAGGTTTAGGTTAAAACATGGTGTATTTATAAGGTACAATAGCTTATAAAGTAAGCTTCTTGTTTTTAAATTAATTAATTAATGATTTATAATGAATCATCATTTATATTACTGTTTAAAAATTCCTACGATCACGTACAATATCCAAATTCGATGAAAATGGACATGCAGTTACAGTTCGACATTAGGGACCCAACGAAACTTGTTTCGTCGAATTCCAAGTCCTTTTGCTCACACAGCGTATTTCTAAAGTCAAATTATTGACCATTTTTCACATTAAAATCCCTTACGACCACATACTGACTCCAAAAATCACGAAAATTGAAATCTAATAATAATTCAATATTCCGGATCCAACAAAATTAGTTTCGTCGAAAACGGAGGTCGTTTGTAAAAACGGCTATTTTTAAAGCTCTAAATAAATCCATTTAAATATTAATATATTTAAAAATAATTAAATTAAATATTTATAAAAAAATATTATCATATATATTCACACAGAATATAATACAGCTCCAAAATATTCCTATCTGAATTTCTAACTCGACATTTCAAATTCAGATTAAATCAGTATTCAATTCATATTGAAAATCCATTTGTAAATAAATTGTTATAAATTATAAAGGAATTCCATAGCGACTTTTTGAAAATTTGATTTGGACACAAATCAAAATCTACACGATGAAATCTCGATTTTTTTCTTCCATTAGAAAAATATACTTCACTAGCTCTGAATGTTTCTTGTTTCACATAAATTCGATTTAAAACGGATTTTGTATATACATTTAAAGTTCGAATCGCCAAATTATGAACTACCGCGCCATTTGGAGCTCAATTATAATTATATAATAAAATTATACGTTCAACTGTCAATTATATAATATATTCATTAATATAATTCAACTCTAAACTGAATTATATATTATATATGATCCAATTCACACAATATTGTGAATTCCACTATTTCTGACTATTTCGAAAATTAAATATATTATTGTATTATTTATATTAATTAAATATTCAATATTATTTAATTTCAGTCGTTTTAATTTACCAAACCATTATTTAAATAATTAAATAAATTATTTATAATACCGTAAAAACACGGATCGTTACATTCTTCCCCCTTTAAAATAATTTCGTCCTCGAAACTGCTAAGGTAGAAAACAAACCCTATTGACTGGTTAGAATTTATTTGTCCACTTCTTAACTTCAGTTTCAACTAAATCAATTTAATTTCAATTAAATATTTATTCATTTCTACTAACAAAAATTTTCAAAAATCCTGAAAATATTCTAACACCTTAAGTTTTCGAAAAAATTTCGCCAGCACCTTCTTTGTACTGGTCAATAGCTCAAACTTCGAATCGCCTCTCTAGGCCTTCTTCAACCTAAAAGAAAATCAAACAGCCAAGCGGCTTGCCAATTTGGCTCATAAAAACCTCATACCCAATATATAATATAAACTGGTACCTTTTTGTCCGGCATATCAATATATCCTTTCCATGTGTTACCAATTATGCATATACCAATATCATCCCAATCATTCGGTAATACCGAAGCCGAATTCTGTTCTTAATTCAGATTCCAATATTCATTTAAACTCCTAACTTACCAGTCAAATTCCATTTCGGATTATCTCTAATCCAATCTAATTCGATATTTTCTATCTCAATTCATTTTCCACTTAACTGGTTTCAATTCAATTTCTATTTCTATTTGCTTTTACAAATTCTAATTTAATTCGTTCTAATTCAAACAATCTCCCCCAGGGAATTTTAAACATTTTAGCTTTTCTAAAACCAGATATGCCCTTTCAGGATTCAAAACAACTTGCTTTTCACAAAACAATTCAAAAACTAAATCCTTGGTAGTAATCCACCACTTAGCAACTCGAAAACGAACACCGATGATGCAGTTGTCATCATCGGAATCTATTTTCCAACGATTGAAGTGAGTTCAATACTATATCACTTTCAAAACCATTTCTAAACACATCCATTTTGAAATACATTTCAAAATACCATTCACACTGCTTGTAAAACAATCTAAAATCTCCCAGGAGTTTAAAATTCTCATATACTTAATCCAATTCCATTTACAAACACCTTTCGTGTTTTCAGAATTTTAATTCCAATTCTGATTTAAATTTAGATTTAATTCATCTGATTTCACGTATTTCGCTTATATGAATTCTAATTGGCTATTTACATAACCATTTCACATTTTATAATCTTATTCGATTATAATCACAACCAACACATCCAATATACTATAATACTTCAAATATCTATACTTTGTTTATGTCAAAATATAATTTGGGCAAAATTATTTCATTTACCCTCTTTTCAAAACATACTGTGTCGTTTCATCGTATTCGAGTGTTTATAAACCCTTACCGATACAGTGGATCAAACTGATCGACCAGAACCCATAAACAATTCAACCAATAAATCTCCATAATATGAAACCACTTTATATCAAATAACAAATACATATACTCGTATATATACACTCAACTCAACCTAGGGCATTACTAACCTTATCTCTATCGAGTTACGCCACAGAGCCAAGGTAATCACTTAACCTTAAGCTCTGATACCACTGTAACGAACCGGGTTTTCGCGATCCTAGATATCGGCATACAACACCATGTCGACTATTCAAGATCGGAAACACCGGATAGTCCATGAAAGAAATTAGAGGGTGAGAATTGATAAGACAGAAACTTAGAATAGAAGAAGAAGAAGAAGAAGAACATACAACATCAGAGTAAACACGAATCTCACAGCGGAACGAACAATATATAATAGATACATAACTTTGAAATAAAATCAACATATGTATACAATAACATTATCAGAGTATAACACTTACAACACAGCGAAAATAAACAATAGCTATATATTCCTGAAGCCTCCTACTCCAAGCTCTCCAAGTATATCTGTAAAATCCTGACTACTTGATTACCCGTACAAAATTGGGCACCCAAGAGTTTAGGGAAAACAAAATAAAATAAACTCCAGGTCATTTATGTGACTGGTCTGAGTAAGAAATTTAAAACAGTTTGAGCAATTAAACGATATCTCATAAGACCATGCCGTATAACGGAACGGATTTTTCCCTTATGAGAATCCAAAACACTTGATTTGACTTTCTAAATCCTTTTGAAAGGAACGATAAACTTTATATCAAAACTCTTTGATATTATAATAATGTCTATCAACCACAACTAAATAATCATTAGCAGAACGCTTTCATCTCACGTTCCACATACATAATATATAATCAAAAACCGCAGGCGCTTATTGGGTAATGAATTACAACTGGCAAGGTATGGGACCACCTTCCGACAGTGTATCTCTAGAAAGGAATACACCGGGTTCAACAAGAACATTTTGCAACCCAGGCTAAACATAATCGATCACTCATTTCGCTTGAGTGTACCGAATGTATTATCACCAATGGTTAGGATCAGCAACCGTTTCCTGAAAGGGACAACATCGAAATAGGTTAACGAAGTAAATGAAATTTCTCTAGATCAGTGGACAATACACCCTACTTGGTAGCCAACCACTTAGCCATGCGACCTACCCGATTTTATACGATTTCCTGTTGTGAGGCTAGAGGCCATAACGTATCCTTTACAAACCACATCTTCATTCACTTTGAATGTCACATCGTCATAACCGCTAAATCACAAATTGATTTCTCCAAACATATCACGGGTGAACAGCTAAGAGAAACGAATTCCTCCGCCACCAAACGTAAATACGTTTCACAAGATCAACTTACACGATCTATTAAATATACTCTGTCAGATATTCTTCCATATAGGTCGTCCTGCGACTGGACAGACCGAAGGCACTATTATGTGAACAGGACAGCCCTTACGTAACTCCGTCTTCAATTATCTTCATCATATTTGATTCGCAACGTGCTAATGCCATACGGTGTGGTTTTTAGATAATATAACTGATCCCGGTCTCTCCGTATTGACAACGGAAATGGTCAAAATCTTTGATAGTCGGTGATTTAACTATCAAAGGAAAACAGGTGCACAAACAACGGTCGTATTCCCAAATAGAAATCTTACCGATCAATCATCAATCAACTTTTTATCTTTTTAAATTAATTTATTATTAATTTATTCAGTTACCCATTTCCATATCTCCATAAATTCTTATTTTCTAAATTTAGAAAATATACGTTATTAATCATTGGAAAACATTTCCATATTTACTCTCATTTCAATTTTATTTTATATTAGAAAACATTTCTGATTCTTATTTGGAAAACATTTCCAAAACTCATTCATTGGATTTAAACAGATGTTTGAATAAAACATCGTATGCCAACTCAAACTATTACACTCATTAACTAAATTTACTTAACCAACCTTCACTATCGAACCTTAACCATTCCTTAGTTAAAATTGGAGTCAATCAAGTTGGGGTATAACTACCTCTCAAACCTTAACTGAACAACATTTTTAACCTCGAAATAAACAAAGTTCACCTTTTAAATCCTTAACAAGCTTCCTTAAGTAACTCTCTTTCGAATAATCTCTATTCGATAACACTTTCCTTCAAATAAACTATATTCGATAATCTCTCTTTCGAATAACTCTATTCAATTAACTCTATTCAATTAACTCTAATCGATTAACTCTATTGGATTAACTCTATTTGATTAACTCTAATCGATTAACTCTATTTGATTAACTCTAATTGATTAACACTATTTGATTAACTCTATTGGATTAACTCTATTTAATTAACTCTAATCGATTAACTCTATTCGATTAACTGTAATTGATTAACTCTATTCGATTAACTCTATTCGATTAACTCTATTTGATTAAATCTAATCGATTAACTCTATTTGATTAACTATTATTGATTAACTCTAATCGATTAAATCTTATCAATTAACTCCTTTCGAATAAACTATATTCGATTAAGTCCTTTCGAATAAACTATATTCGATTAACTCCTTTCGAATAAACTATATTCGATTAAATCCTTTCGAATAAACTATATTCGATTAACTCCTTTCGAATAAACTATTCGGTTAACTCCACTTCGAATAACTATATTCGATTAACTTCTTTTTTATAAAATTCTTTTCAGTATCCTATTTATTTCATATAAATATTTCTTTTTTTCAATATCTTATTTATTTCATATAAATATTTCCTTTTATGATATCATATTTATTTCATATAAATATTCCATTTATAATTCTATATATTTTCTAAATAAATATTTTCTTTTCAATTCTATTTATTTTCTAAATAAATATTTCCTTTTCAATTCTATTTATTTAACAAATAAATATTTCCTTTTCAATTCTATTTATTTAACAAATAAATATTTCCTTTTATCTTTTATAAAATCCTTTGATTTTATAATTATTTTATTTTTTTAAAATCCTTTGATTTTATAAATAGTTTCTTTTCAATATATACTTTGAAATTCCTTTTTATAAAATCATTTGATTTTAATTTTTTTTTTCAATATACATATTGAAAATTCCCCTTTTAATTCCAGTATTATATATGGTATTTAAAATACCAAATAACCATGATCAATATCATCCTAACACAAAAAATCAACAACAGATTATATATCACATCATATATCACAATATATGAAAACAACAATATTATAAATATTGAGGAATCCAGTTGGATTCCTCCGACTTGTTTCCCTGCATCCACAGATGCTAAACAATATAATATAACATCGATTTCATTTCAATATGAAATATTCTGATAAACGGAATCAATATTTGATTAACGATTTATATATGTATCGTTATCTATAATTTCAACCAATAAATCAGTAGTTCAACCAAATAATCAACACACAGCAATCAATAATCATTTATCAATACTAGATTATATTTGTAAAAATATAAACTGTACAGAGTTAGTGAGATTTACTCACATTGGACGATCATCGTTAAATAACGATAATTGTCGGTTGATTCAGACAAACAATTTATTTCTCTATAAATTGTAACAAGCTCCAATCCACGCCCAGTCAGTTCCATTGTGTAGCCCCTGTCCATACGATCCCAACGGATCTTGTTTTGCAGAATTCTGATTACATATGAATAAGATATTTAATTTACAAGTCTGTATACGTTGTTTGAATTTAAAATTAAACTATATATTTGTTTCTTTTCTTATATGGGCTTTACCTTTAAAACTGGCCCAATAACCAACCGTTAAAACCCATCCCTCTCCCATGGGCTGTATATCGGACAGGACAGTCCGTTGTCCGGCTCGGTCCGAAGCTATAAGGTGTCTGGTTCGTGTCCGTCCGATTCTCTTATAGGACAGAGCTTGGACACACTAGTGTTCGGTCCAATCTAAAATGTTCGATGTTTTTCTATTATCCAAGGCTATATCAGACACGACAGTCCGTTGTTCGACCCGGATCGAGGCTATATGATGTCCCGTCCGTGTCCATCCGAATTCTTATAGGACAGAGCTTGGACACACCTCCTTCCGGTCCGGTCCGACCCGTTTACACCCCTACCTCTCCCAGTTTACACTGCTCAATCATCTCCCCCGAAAATGAAAATACGTTGGGCAGTGTTTTCCCGTCTATCTCCGATGCAAACTCCCTCACACACATTACACTCCACCAAAACTTAAACAATAATCGCTGCTATACTCACTTCTTTTTCTAAACTTCAATACCGCACCCACTCCCCCCTCCCCCCAGTATCTGGACAATCACTGCTTCACCGTATTCAGTTCGATACCCAGCTGAAACACGCACAAATGCCCCAACTCTCGATCTTAACAGCTCCTTCTCTTCTTCACAGAAATCCAAACTAAAACCATGTTCTTATTCCTCTTCATCTCTACTTTCATTCCATACCCAAAACAACCATCGCGTCCCCTCTATCAAATCGCGTTCGAACAGATCCTTCACTGTACACGGTGAAAAAATCGACATTTTTATTTTTATTAAAATCCCAAAAACTCAAAATCGATGCTATCCTAGCTTCCGATATCAAATACAAACTCGTTTTCTTGAATTGGTTCCTCTACCTCACGATAATCTCAGCCCTAGCTATGGGAACAAACGCTGCTCGATATACATCGAACGAAAATAGTTCGAACTCCCTGAAACTCGTACCAAGTCTAAGAGTTTCGAGTAACGATTTCAAAGATCCATGTTTCAAGATTTATAGAAATTTGTTTGGTTTGATTAGGATTTTTAAACCTCACGAATTCTTCTTGAAAGTGGTGGTCGTTTTCTGTTGACCATCGTGAGAAAAATTAATAGGTTTAGGTTAAAACATGGTGTATTTATAAGGTACAATAGCTTATAAAGGAAGCTTCTTATTTTATATTAATTAATTAATTGATTTATAATGAATCATTACTTATATTACTGTTTAAAAATTCCTACGATCATGTACAATATCCAAATTCATTGAAAATTGACACGCAGTTATAGTTCGACATTACGGACCCAAAGAAACTTGTTTCGTCGAATTCTGAGTCCGTTTGCTCACAAAGCGTATTTTTAAAATCAAATTATTGACCATTTTTCACATTAAAATCCCTTACGACCACATACTGACTCCAAAAATCACGAAAATTGAAATCTAACAATAATTTAATATTCCGGATCCAATAAAATTAGTTTCATCGAAAACGGAGATCGTTTGTAAAAGTGGCTATTTTTAAAGCTCTAAATAAATCCATTTAAATATTAGCATATTTAAAAATAATTAAATTAAATATTTATAAATAAATATTATCATATATATTCACACAGAATATAATACAGCTCCAAAATATTCCTATCTGAATTTCTAACTGGACATTTCAAATTCAGATTAAATCGATATTCTATTTATATTGAAAATCCATTTATAATATAAATAAATCGTTATAAATTATAAAGGAATTCCATAGTGACTTTTCAAAAATTTGATTTGGACACAAATCAAAATCTACACGACGAAATCTCGATTTTTCTCTTCCATTAGAAAAATATACTTCCCGAATGTTTCTTATCTCACATAAATTGGATTTAAAACGGATTCTGTATATTCATTTAATGTTCGAATCGCTAAATTACGAACTACAGCGCCGTTTGGAGCTCGATTATAATTATATAATATAATTATACGTTCAAATGTCGTTTATATAATATATTCGTTAATATAATTCAACTCTAAACTGAATTATATATTATATATGATCCAATTCGCACAATATTGTGAATTCCACTATTTCTGACTATTTCAGAAATTAAATATATCATTCTATTATTTATATTAATTAAATATTCAATATTATTTAATTTCGGTCGTTTTAATTTACCAAACCATTATTTAAATAATTAAAATTTTTATTTATAATACCGTAAAAATACAGGTCGTTACATAAACTATGAAGTATTTCAAGTTCATTGAGTAAGGAATTACAAGTTCCTATGCATATATATAAACATACATATTATATCTACTTTATTAATTTATGACGAACTTCTGGTTCTCAACCTTTTAAGATACTTCTAATTTAGGAGTTTTTACATTCTTGCTAATTATCAAGATTTCAAACTTGCGAACTTCATCAAAAAGTTTCTTCTTTCATAATCCAAGACTTCAGGTCTCAGATCTGAGTTATACAACTTTTTCCATTACATTAGATATTAGTTGCCAAATACATTGAATAATAATACATATGTCTATTATTATTCCAAATACAAACATACATCATTTAATTTATAATAGTCAATGCTTTTAATACATTTATAATAATATGGTAATACAATGTATATATTACCATAACGATACATTTGATGCATTTATTATAAAAATTACGGAAATAACCATTATACGGTTTAAATATATGAATCAAATAAAATAATTTTACTTAAATCAACGTAATAAAATTTGGATCTAGCTACAGTGTTGATCAACGATAAAACTAAAACAAACAACTCATAGTTGTACTGCATTCTCAGTAATCATATTTTCTAAAATACCATATATATGCATAATGTTTAATCGAGAATTGAGTAAAAGTGTATAATTATAGAATCAAGATTTTACATTCTTTAATATGAATAATTCCATAAACTTGCAGATCTATACATAAAATTCACAAAATAAAGTTTTAGGTTCAAATTATACAACCTATATAAAATCTTTTAGGACTTTCTATTCATATCAAAATTATCTCTTACCATTATAGAAACTGCAGGTTCTAAATTTTTCATTTTTATAACAAAAATTGCTTCTGCATACACTTTAGATATTTAAGATCAATATTTAAATCTTAACTTATGATCTTCAAGATGCATATTTTCTTTAGTCATTAAATTTGCATCATCATCTTTCTCATTTGCATATGAACTTTAGGTTCCTCATTTGCGTATGAACTTCAGGTTCCTCATTTGTCTATGAACTTCAGGTTCCTTATTTGAAGAAAAAAAATGTATATGAACTTCATGTCATATAAACTTTTTCTACAAAAATTTTATCATTTTTAATTGTAGAAATCCCTTCTGGGGATATTTTATATTTTCAAATAAACAGATCTCTTCTAGAGATATTTTACCATTTCCAAATATACAAATATCCTCTAAAGATATTTTGTTATCACCGCTTCTGGGATGAACTTATCCCCTCCAGAAATAAATATATACAAACTATTGAAATGTCATATCAATATACAAAAATACATATCAAACCTTGAATGCAGTAACAAAATTAGGTGCATTTAATTAAAATAAGATTCAAGAGAGAAAAGAAATCACTACTTCTGGAGTGTATGATATTCCTTCATAGAACATATCTTTTATTTATGTAATTGCAATGCAACAAAAAAAAAATCTTTAACATCTCTTCTTGGATGTTGGATTTTCTACATAAAATTAAATCTCTAAAACATCTCTTCAAGAGATTAATATGCATACTATATCTTTAGGATATTCAGTTAATATAAACTGTACATGAAAGATGTCAGTTAGATAAAATCCTTTTAGAGATTTTCTATTGAATCCAATGTCATTGTCACATATTATAATGTGTGTGTCTCTTTTAACTTCTTCTGAAAGTATAATCTTTTCATGTCACATCATTTAAGAAAGCTTCAGGTTTTTTTTTTTTTTTTTTTTCAACATATGAATTTCAGGTTCATATTATTTCAGATTCCAAAGAATTATTTCAACTTCTAATCTCAGCAGCAACTAACAAACTACTTTTGGATGATTTATTATTTTGCAGTATAATGCATTTTTGTCTTATTTATACTGTTCACATATTTCGGAGGCATGCTAATAGCAAAAAATTCTTATTACTTATAACTAAAGTTGCATCCATAGTATTTAAATTTAAAGTATATACGAGAATAAAAATGCGGCACTGTAACCACATAAAGATGGAACTCTAAATTAGTGTAGACTATATGAACTAAACAGAATCAGAATTAATCGCAGGTTAGCCTATTTCCAGAATGGACAATGAAATAATACAATGCGATCCAAAATCAAATATTCAGTTTCCTTAGAAACAGGGAAAAATATCAGAGAAAGCAATATAATATTACACAAAACTCATTGTGATGTATGATGGTTAAACATATTACATCATTGTCTGTAGCCGGCGGCTCTAAATTATATCTTTTGTATTGATGAAGAATATATAAAATAATTGTCTTTTCTTTTCATTTTAATGGTTTTCTAAAACTCCATAGCTATTAATAATAATCAATGACAGTACTTCAGATCTGAAAACGAGATCTGACTTTTAGATCCCTACATCAACAAGTCCATTTAAAACAGCTTGCCAAAAAAAAAAAATCATTTAAATGAGATCTTACTCTAACATCACTTGTTAGGTTTCAATATATTTTATCAATGATTAATCATGAAACATTAGATCTACATATGTAGCCTCATATTGATTTAATTGAGAATAAAACATGCCAGAAGCACATAAAACAAACAAATTTGTAGATTTAATATAGAAGGAATTAGGAGATTTTCAATGGAAGTATACCTAAATTCCTAATGAAGGGAAATTTTTGTTTGATCTTCCAACTTAACACAAACCTTGGATCTAATTTTAATCAAGAGCTTCGTGCTGATAACGTGCTAAAAAATAAATTCAGAACAGAAGAAATAAGGAAGAGAGGACATTTCCATTTATTCAGATATATTTATTTCTATTACATTGGCTTCATTGTATATAGGTTTTGGAGCTGGTGTCAAACTTATCTCCATGATGTGGGACTAAAAGAATATTACAAAAGCATATTCATTCTTATATATTACAACGATTTGTTGTAAATAGATCAATTATTATTATAAACATAACATTTGCTATATAAAGTTCCCTCAAACATGAAATTATATTTTACTTTGGATGAATTCATCATTTGAATAATGACACATCCTCCAAGTTCGATTAAATCGGTTACCGTCATAAAATCAATTTGGTTCGATTTGAAAAAAAAATCGATTTCAATTTGATTTTAAGTTTTTTAACCTCAAAATCAATCAAACCAACCGAATGTTCACCTTTATGTATACATGCAGTTTTTTACTGCATGACACACACGTAGTTAAAAACGTTAACCGCACATGTGACATAGAGTTTTAAATTATAATTCATAAAATTTTGTTTTCACAAACAATGAATATCATTGAAAAGCATATTAATTTTGTGACTTAAGGATGAAAATCGTTCTTTAAATCCGGAAAATCCAAAAAACAAAAAATCCCACCGTCTACAAAAGACCAGCTGCAAACACAAGAACAAAGAACAAAATGTTGAACAAACAATTGCGATCAAACCTTTAATAACAAGTAAACTGTCACGTAGGATGGAAGAACAGGAGATCTGAACTCAATAAACTATACAAACTGTGAAATGAACAGCTGAGATCAAAAACCATTACTAATAAAAAAACATAAATCAGTCATGTAAAAAGATGACCAGAAGCAACAGAGATCCAGCCTCTCAACAACAAAAGCAAGGGATAAATGCATCAAAGAACCATTAATAAACAAGTTCCATAAAAGAAAATACAGACCCTACAGGGAACAGTAAGATGCGTGTACATTTAAACACCCATTTAATAGGTTGGCGTCATTTACACCCATTTAAACACTTCTCTCAATCGTCAGCTTTTCATTGGATACTTCTATTCATCCATCTACACCCAACTTATCTCATTAGTTCAATTTTCTGGAATATAACTAAATGTAAAAATTATTATGTCTGCAAATGAGAAAAGATTACGGATCTAAATAACTAAGTGACGCCAGCTAGAACAATAATCAAAGTTCAAAGCGTTCAAAAATTCAATCAACTGAAATTAACACTGTCAAGAACTTACCCTTTGAAAAAAAGGGTTATGCCCAATGTAATGCATAGTGAATGACAATTTAATGGACTAATGTAATGCATAGTGAACGACAATTTAATGGACATACAAGCACTTATTGTTCAGTGCCAAAAGCCTGAAACTATAAATGCATGACATGTTTAAATGGAGCTTCAATAAACCGGTTATGACTTTTGTTTACTTGACCGCTTTTGAGTAGTTATAAAAATGCTACGGAAATCCACACCAGAATTATAGACTTTCAAGTAAGGCCACACCTCCATAAAACTCAACAAACTACATCTGGATAAAACTGCTTTCTAGCTCTCCATGAACCAGGATCCTACTATTACATCAACCAACCTTTACTCGCAAAGCTTTATCAATGAATCAATTCAAAAATAAAATACAATGCTGAACTATAGTAATTAGCTAGTAATTGAAATTTTGATCAATGTATACAGAAGTTAAGTTAACCAAAAAAAAAAAAAAAAATTGATCAAACTGACCGAGTGAAGCAAAAAGACAAGGAATGTCATTAAAAGGTCTACTTAAATTTCTCTACTCCTATTTGCTTTGTTCTCTCCATTAAAGTTTCTTCTGTTGTTTAAATAAATTAATTGTTTCTTTAATTACGCAACCAGACGGTCGATTCTCCATTAGCATATGGTGGTACAAGCATACTTTTGACAATAAAGATAATACTATTCATCCTATGTAGTTGCAAACATTCCTACAATCCATTGAACTACCGATAATGGAGACAGGTACTGTTCTCCTCAATTTTTTTGTCCGTTAGAATTGGATTCGCATCTGACGTGTCCGACACAAATGCAACGGAGTCGTTCATTTCAGCGCATCAAAACAATGCATCCACGTCCGACGTAAGCATAATTAATTGTTTGGCTAATTCTATTTCCACCCCGTTTTTCTCCTTTCCCACCCCATTCATCTTTAAAAAACCATCGCACCCCAGTTTTTCCTCTTCACACCCCGATTTATACCCAAAATGCCATCATAATTTTTGAATCACGTACAAATATGATGTGGTTGATTCACAAACATCGCTCTCTCCAAACTAGGTTATCATACAAACCTCACTCAATCCTAACTAGGTTATAATACAAACCTAGTTTGATGGTAGCGAGGTTAGCATGCAAACCTCACTCAGACCGAGCGAGGATTTTACATAAACCTAGTTACATTCAAGCTTATTTGCACGATTATTTATTTTAAATGTGTTATTTTGTGATCTGGAGGAAGGGCAATTTCGGAATATTAAAATTTTATAAATTAGCGGGGTGTGAAAGGGAACAAGAGGGATGCAAATAGAACCAGTCTAATTGTTTTTAACCATTTAATTACCCCTAACGTTTATTTTAATTACTTCTATCCATTAATTATTATATATTACTCCTTTTTAACTATAATACCCCTTTCACATTCACCGCTCAATTCTCCACTCAAATACACAAAAATACATTCTCCACTCAATTTAATTTATCCGTTCGATGCTCCGCTCGAACCAACCGTTCACTCCAACCGCTCGCCATCACCGAGAACACAGTCATAATGTCTACAAACACCATGTAGTAAACCATAGTTTGAGATCAACTTTAATTAGCATACCTAGAAAGAAAACCATCATTAGTTTCCTTAAATTACTTTATAGCTTCAATTGTCACACCCAAAATATTGGAATATCTAATATAATACAGAAATTCACAAACATGAACCACTGACCCAGCAAATAAGTTTAGATTGTCGCATTATGAATTATTTCAATGATTACACAGTCATTGCACGTCACACCATAGATCAAAATTTCATGTAGGTAACACAATGTATTATCATGAAGTAATAAATAATTAAAAGAATTACCAACTCTGTACCAAGAATCCATCTCAACAGATTAAATCGGCATGTATCTCTTAACTATCTGCTTTGTCCCGACCAAAGCACCAACTGCTAACCCGCCAAGCGCACCTGCAACAGCAGCTGACCTAATACCATTTGCAGCCCTAAAAATTGCACCCGTTCCAAGCCCAGCCGCCACGCTGTTCACCCAATCATCTTCGTCCCTCAAGGCGACCAAACCGCTTTCCAAACCAGCATACATCAACCCAATTACACCCAGCCTGTTTCCGTACTTTCTCCCTTCTTGACCGCTCGAATTCAAGATCCTGTTCAACCGAAGCTTCATCGTATCGGTCGTTTCACCGGCCTTGAGGCCGTTGTATAAGCCGACGCTAGCGCCACCTGCGGCGCCGGCAAGGTAACCAATTCCGGTGTAGTAGGTGAGATTTTCACCCCAGGATCGGCGTTGGGCGACGGCTTCTTCTTGAAAGAGGAACTCAGGGGAGGTAGGTAGATCGTACAAACGTTTGTACGGTATCTCGAGATCTTGATACGGGTTGTATTGTCGGCGATTCGAATTCGAATTTGAATTTGAGTCAGAGGAGGACATGATTACTTCTGAATTAGGGCTAGGGTATGGGAGATGTCAAAGAATACGTGGAAGAATCAAATTAGCGTACTTTTTGGGAGCTGTAATTGAATTGTATATTTTTAGCGTGTGGTCGAGAAATTTCTGGGCTATTACAGAAATTGGAGGGACCGACGTATAAATTGATATTGTTTAGGGTGGATTTGCACATAACGATACCCTAAGCAAAACTTTAAACGAGATATTTAAATTGAGTATTTTAATTTAGGATATTTGATTTAATTGTTTTACAGTATATTAAATATTAGTTTTCTCAAATAATGACGTATTTATTTGAAATAAAATAACACTACAGAAACTAAAATACAAACATATTAATTAAAGTACGTTAACAAATACACTGATAAAATTCAGAAATAACATGATAAAAATACGGTTACGATTGTATTTGCTCCCACTACATTAGAAAGTTTGTAGATTGTAGAAAGTAGAAACACTTTCGAGATTTGTCGTATACGACAACCACTTCTTTGAGTCGTCATCGTTAAGCATATTAAATAAACCTACATATGATGCGTAACAACGCATAACGCTTCAACAAAAGTAAAATTTAGCCCTTCTGTAAAATGTTTAACGCGAGCAATAATATCTGCATAGCTTAAAGAATTCCCTTTGAATGTATGGTATTTGTATTTGGACTATCTAAAGTTAAATGATTTTTTTTTTTTCATTTGTTGACCGTAGATAACGTGAACTATTTAAATCATCTTATCGTCGGTTTCATTACGATATCTTCTTGAACTGCTAAGTGCACCAGAAAAAGAGAGAAATATTTAACAACCATGATTATTGACTATCCAAGATAAAAGCATACTTTTTAGCATCACATTTTTTGAATATATAGAAGAGTCGAACAATCACATTTGAATATCGACCAGTTATCCAAGTAATTGAGTGAAGCTTTATTACTTTAGTGAATTGTAAATTATAGGTCTCTCTCTCTCTCTCTATATATATATATGTATGTATATATATATATGTATGTATGTATATATATATATATATGTATATATATATATATATATATGAAATCAGAAGGCATTTAGGGGTTCTGCACTATTTGGGGTGCCATTGAACGCTCGTCTATATGAGGAGCATTCAATGGCACCCCAAATAGTGAGCACCCCATTTTCTCCCCTATGTAAACCAAGTATGTATATTAGAATAAGTGAGTGAGAGGTGAGAGAATGAGTGGAGGAAGAGAGAAATGGAACATGTGGTGGAAATCAGGAGGCATTTAGGGGTTCTGCACTATTTAGGGTGCCATTGAACGCTCGCCTATCACTACTAAAAAACATCAATATAAAGACTGGAAAATAAAGACTGAAATTACTCAGTCTCTAATTAGAGACTGAGTAAAAACTGAAAAAAATAGTCTTTAAAATTTTAAGTTAAAGACTGAGATTCGGTCTCAAATCGGTTTGTAACTTTAAGACTGCTTAAAGACTAAACATCGGTCTTTATTGCAGTTTTAATTCAGTTTGTAAGAAGTCTTAAATCAAATATACATTCATTGTTTTTATCTAAAGCAAATCTAGTGATTAATATTAGTTTATCATATGAGTGCAATTAAAACTTATTGTGGTTTACATAACAACTCGTTTCATGAATAATAATATATATGCGAGGGTCTCTCTTCTGTATTAGACATATGAGACGAGGAATAAGGTGCCTCTGGTTTCGTTCAGACCCAGAACGAACTTGTAAATGGATTGTGTCTGACATTGTATTGTGTGCTATATTCGTTGATCTCTACTAAATATATATCTGTTTGGTGGCGCATAATTTATTCTCTTGCTTAACACCATTCTCTAAGACGTACGAGCTTAGATGTTACATATTGGCAGAAATCAATGGTATAGTATGGATTGACAATGTGACATGCTAAGATGCAAATGATCAAGACTTTTGTTGAAAAGCAGGACCTTGTGAATGATGATCAAAGCACAGCTTTAATTAGCATAGCTTTGTGTATATCGTTAATTCACGAGCCTCGCACCCTGGTATGAGTCAGAAACGGGATAAGAGACACAAGGAGTGCATACGTTTCTTTCTTGTTAGAAGTTGTTCCACGGAGTGGAGCCCAGACATTTTTACTTATGTGGATGATGGATTGTGTGACGCCTCAGATATAGAGCCGACTAAAAGGCTCGAGTGATAAGTCTGATAGGACCGGGAAACATATTGTTCAGGAATAACCAATCCACAAACGTTAAGTGTCGACCGACCTTGCAGGATCCAAGGGTTGCCCATAGGTGTGATCCTTGGTCATCTTGCTAGAGGTGTTCCGAATCGGTAAGGAGACCATCCCTTGTTAGGGCTGTCAATGGGTACCCAAAATATCTGATATCCGTCCGTATACGTATCCGAAAATATAAAATATATCCGTTATCCGACATGCGGATACGGATATTCGATATCCGAAAATCCTTTCGGATACGGATATGGTTTTATTGGTATCCGTATCCGAAAAATATCCGTCCGATTTCTTAATACGGTATATAAATATGTATATACACACACATATATATACCTAAACTTAAATTAATATACAACTTCTTTTAAATATCCAACCTAATCTTAACAGGCCTGGTCCATCAGCCCATACCCATTACCCGCTTTCATTTCCAGGCTTCAAACCCTAACCCAACCCCAAATACCGTAGCCGCCATCTTACAGAAAGCGATTTGTTTCCAGTTTCCCAATAAAAAAACACGAAAGAAAAAAACAAAAGGTGCATCTTACAGAAGGCGATTCATCCATTTCCAAACCCTAATCGAAACACGGAATACCCACGATCTTCTAGCCGCCGCTTCCATGATCTTCGATCTGCCGATTCCACGATCTTCGACACTTTGAGGCCGTCGCGACTTCCGTGATCTGACAGAAATCGTCCGCCTCTTCGATCTCTGACGGCTTCCACGATCTTTGACACTTCCCGGCCGCCGCTTCGATCTCTCTGACGCAGTCATGCAGGTTCAGGTATATTTATGTTTATCAAGAGTCTCCTATTTTAAATCTGCATTAAATCTTGAAATATATTTGCATATTTTTTATGCATTGTTGTATATGTATGTTTGTTTACGATTATGTATGATGATTAACCCTATGCTTTTACTCATATTTTTAACTTTCTCTACAGATTTTTAACATCCCTTATCTCATATGTATCATAATTAACCCATTTCTTTTACTTTTCAGCATCAAATGACTAAACATAAAGCTACTTAACAGTGTTTTGATTTGTAGTAGATATGATAAAACTAAATGTAGATTTGGTTCAAGGACAAGTGTAACTATTAACATCCATTGTTGTATTAATTGCTCAAAACGATTTAAATATGTAATTAGTTTAAATATTTTAAAATATTGAATGTGAAAATAATTTTCATGTTTTATATTCTCATATTGTAGACTTCTAAAATGTGAAACACATCACCAAGTTGTAGTAGCAAGTCCATTGCATGTACATCAACGCCTATAGTTAATGTCAATGATATTGCATGTATTGTTGCAGAAAATCAAATTCCGGATAGTAATTTGCAACAAAGTCAAGAGGTTTCAACAAATATAGATAAAAGTGCACCTGTAAACTTGAAATCATTAAAATTCGAAGTGTGGATACATTTTGATAGACAAGTGGTAATAGAAGATGGTGTCACCTGTATTAAGGCAACATGCAAACATTGTACAAGAGTATTTAATGGAGCCGCCTCTATGGGAACGACTCATTTGAAAAACCATATAAAAAGTTGTCCAAAAAACAATACTAGTAAGAGGCTATCGGGACAACAATTTTTGACTACCAAACATTCTCCTAATAAGCCTTTCAAGCTATCAAGTTTTAAATTTGATCAAAATAGAACGCGAATGTGTTTTGCTCGTATGGCGACCCTTGTCTCATGATGAAAATCTTATTTCCATTAGGCGACTTTTCGGTTTTTGTTGTAAACCTATATGACGACATAAAGTTCTCTGACCGGATGTTGTAAAAAATGTAGATGTACTTTGGAGGTATACTCGAGTTCTAGCTTAATGGTTGCAACTCATGTTTCTTTTCACACTCACTCGCCCTAATCTTTCCCAATTTATTCTGGAATTTTTTTAAACTCAGTATAATACTGGCCCTTGGATTTTCTTGTGATCCACTGGAAAATGATATGAACCGTTGGATCTAAATCATGATCCGCAGCAATAACCTACTCATCTGACGGTCCTACGTCCGTAAAATCACGTGAAATCCTGACATTCACTGTCGCCTTTAACCGTTTTCCATCCTTCACAAAAATACCCGCTTCAGCCCCAAATCGGAAGAAACCCCAATTTCGTGAGAATAATCCATTGTTGATCTGTTTCTGCGATTGAATAAACATCGATGATGGATTTGAATTTTAATCTCTCCATAGTGATCCACTGTAGAGGCATGCGATTTGGGCGAATGGCTAAATCATAACACTAGAATGTGTAAGTGCGTCAAATCAACTCCAGTGCAGAGGCATACGATTCCGATTTCAATTAGTGGGAAAGATTTGATGGTATGTGCTCAGACTAGATCGGGGAAAACTAAAGCGCTTTGTTTTCCTATTATCAGTGGAGTGATAAAGGGTGGACTGTGCAATGCTGCTAGTTTTCGGGGAACTAGGGTAGCATTTCCAGTTGCACTTATTCTTTCGCCTACTCGCGAGTTAGATTTCCAAATCCAGGAGGAGGCCATAAAGTTCTCTAACCAGACTGGGCTTAAGGTGGTTGTAGCGTATAGTGCTGCTCCTATGAGCTGTCAGCTAAGGGAACTAGAGAAAGGTGTGGACATTTTGTAGCAACTCCTGGGTGCTTGATTGATCTAATTGAAAGGGGCAGGGTTAACCTTTGCAGTATAAAATATTTATCTTTGGATGAGGCTGATAGAATGCTTGATATGGGATTTGAGCATCAAATACGAAAGATAGTTGACCAGATGGACATGCCACCTGGTTTCAGGAAAACTATGCTCTTCAGCGCTACTTTTCCTCAAGAGATACAGGTAAGAATGGGGATATGTCTACATCATTCGGATATTATGCATCTTACTTCTAAAACCATTATATATGTATGTATGTGTGTGTATGTGTGTGTGTATATATGAGGAGCGTTCAATGGCACCCCAAATAGTGAGCACCCCAATTGCCCCTCTATATAAACCAACCATTTATATTCGAATAAGTGAGTGGGAGGTGAGAGAATGAGTGGAGGGAGAGAGAAACGGGATATGTGGTGGAAATCAGAGAGCATTTAGGGGTGCTGCACTATTTGGGGTGCCATTGAATGCTCGTCTCTCTCTCTCTCTATATATATATATATATATATATATATATATATATATATATATATATATATATATATATATATATATGTGTGTGTGTGTGTGTGTGTGTGTGTGTGTGTGTGTTTTTTTTTTTTTTTGTGTCTGTCAATTTTCAAACATTTAAATCAAATAGGCAACTTACATGAAATCTCCTTGATACAGATATTGTAACTTCACCTTCAGAGCTACATGATGTTACCTCATGTTTAATCTATGATATTGTTTTTGGTGTACAAAATGCTTTGGAGACAAGTTGCTATTCCTTTGAATGGGCTTTTGTTAACAGCGTTCATTTTGGGAAATTGGTCTAATTAGAAACTAGCAATGTTTTCATTGCAAGAAAGCAGGTATATGTCCACTAATCCAAAGGATGTAAATACGTTCGCAGATATAATTTTAATTTTATATACAGCTATAGAAGAATCAGACCATCTTTTGTGATGAAAATGCGAACAATGTTCTTTGAAATGTTTATTGACTGCATGTATCTCTTCTTCTGTAGCGGTTAGCTTCAGATTTTTTGTCAGACTATATCTTTCTCACTGTTGGTAGAGTTGGTTCAGGTACTGGTCTAATTTCTCAATGAGTTAAGTATGTTTAAGATTATGACAAAAGAAGTTATCTTATGGATCTTCTTATTAGCCGAACTGCAAATGCAACACGTGGCAAGGTATTATTTGTTAAAATATCGCACTGGCAATATTTTTAACTAGAAGGATTTGATTTAACTATTCATACTTGGTTTTTTAATGTAACAGCAAGCTTTAACACCGGTGTTTGTTGAGACAAAACCCGGAGCTGATACTTTAAAGCACTGGCTAAATGTAAATGGCTTCCATGCTACATCAGTACATGGAGACCGTTCCCAGATGGTAAGTGG
Source organism: Allium sativum (assembly GCA_030737875.1). Classification (NCBI taxonomy): domain Eukaryota; kingdom Viridiplantae; phylum Streptophyta; class Magnoliopsida; order Asparagales; family Amaryllidaceae; genus Allium; species Allium sativum. Next base: position 862,520,402 of record CM060922.1, read on the forward strand.
TATCTATTTTTGCTTTTAAAGACTCAATATTGCGCTGCTTTCTTTTCATGAAATATTTGTTAATGCAGATTCACATTCTTGTTATCTCTACAACATGGTACTTTTATTCTTAGTTTAAATAAAAAAAATCCTATTATAGTGTAGTAAAACTGAGCATTTATGAAATTGTATCCTCAGTTCACTTTTACGGTTTATGTAAAAGAAAACATGTTATCCTACTGCACATATTTGTGTCACATTTGCATTTGTCGTAGGCCTTGTATTTCTGCCGAAGAGTAGTATGTGACACTTACTGAAGTTTAAAAGATAAGGTGCTAATTTTGTTCTAATCTTTGAACTACTTCTGCAGACATTGTTTAATATACTTCTGGGGTAGTTCAAATTATTAGCCTGCATTCTTGAATCCTTTTTGTATCTAACTTTCTCCTTGGATCTCAGGCACCGCACTGATGATGGATATACATGATCTAAAATACCACCCCCTTTTGTCTGCGTATAGCTATGTTTCGAAGAACATCAACGCCGTGAGGGTATGAATTGATTAGCTTTCCCACATCACTCGTTTGCTTTGTTATGTACATATGCTAGTGGACTGGTTTGCCCTTTTTCCTTTCAAAAGTAACATGTTTAATGGTCTTGTTTGCATTTTTCCTTTTAGAAATTACATGTGTAATGAACATGTTGAATTATAATTCTGTTAATGTAATTTGTTTTGACTTGTTATCTTAAATTTCTTGTCGAAATTCAGTTATACATATATTATTGAATGCATATTTTGTTTGAACATGACTGTAAACTGAATGGTAGACATATTTATGCGTCGCTGTAGTCCTATGTGATTTTTATACAACACTGATTATATTTTTGGCTTGTGTGAAATTGCAATGCTGATCTACTAAATTGGTTATGAAGATTTATATTTTGCTACCCTTGATATTGTATATGCTCAAATTATTTTAATTTAAGACTGATAAAAGACAAAAATTCTGTCTTTAAAATTCGGTTTCAAGCATATTTAAAACTATAAAATCAGTCCTTATGATTTGAGACTGAAGTGTCAGTCTTAAAATTATTTTACGACTAGTAATTCAAAGACTGAAATTTCAGTCTTTGATCAGTTTTATAGTAAAATTTAAAGACTGAATTACTTGTTTAAAGACTGCAATTGTCAGTCTTTAATCTAATGTTTTTTTGTAGTGTATAGACACGCGCACACACACACACACAAAAGAAACTCAATAAAACATCATTTGCATTCACTTTGCCATTCACTTTGACCTTGTTAGGATTTCTCACATGTCGTTAAGGAAGAAATGACGGTCGGAATGTAAAGTCCCACATCACGGAATAAATTGAAGGAGTTGTTTAGAAATATGAGTTGGTATGCACATAACATCAAGGATTCATTTTGTTGTAAAGATATGTGTGTCAACTCATATGCGTGTGCCCCTATGTAGGATGAAGGGAGCTTCGTTTTGACCGTCGTTACATAACGGTGGTATCAGAGCCGAATGTTATGGACTGTGCCATGCAGGCAAGGCGCTGCTTTCAAAAAGATACTCGTATGATGCGAGGTTAGTGGGAGGCTGTTAGGATTGTCTCGCATGTTGTTAAGGTAGGAGTGACGGTTTGAATAAATAGTCTCACATCACAGAATAAATTGAAGGAGTGGTGTATAAATATGAGTTGGTAGCCACGTAACGGCAATGATTCCTCTTGTTACAAGGATGTGTGTACCAACTCATATGCGTGCACCCCATGCAGAAGGAAGGAGAGCTTTTGTTTCGATCGTCGTTACATAACAGTGGTATCAGAGCCGAAGGTTTGGATTGGTCCATACAGGCAAGGCAGTGCTCTCAAAAGATACTCGTAAGATGTGAGTCAAGGGGGAGACTGTTAGGATTGTCTCGTGTGTTGTTAATGAAGGAATGACGGTTTGAATGTAAAGTCCCACATCACAGAATAAATTGAAGGAGTTGTGTACAAATATGAGTTGGTAGGCACGTAACATCAAGGATTCCTTTTGTTACACGGATGTGTGTGCCAACTCATATGCGTGCACCCTTATGCAGGAGGAAGGGGGGCTTTGTTTCGACCGCCATTACATAACAGTTGTATCAGAGCTGAAGGTTACGTACTGGGCCATGCAGGCAATGTAGTGCTCTCAAAAAAAATACTCGTAGGATGCGATTTAAGGGGGAGACTGTTAGGATTGTCTCGCATGTTATTAAGGTAAGAATGATGATTTGAATAAATAGTACCTCATCATGGAAAAAATTGAAGGAATATATATAAATATGAGTTAGTAGACACGTAACAATAGGGATTGTGTATGCCAACTCATTTGTGCACCCTATGCAGAAGGAAGGAGGGCTTTTGTTTTGATCTCGTTACATAATAGAGCTCAAATCATAATCTTTCCTCAATTCAAAATTTATTTAGCACTTTTCACCCTCAACTACAGATATGTTTGTAACGACATGTATTTTGACAATTAGATATTTAAATATTAATCGTTAATTAATTGATAGCTCCAAATGTATCTTTTCACATACAATTGAATTGGGACTTGAAACCATCTCCAATGAGTTTGGATGGTTCATTAGGTGAAAAAAATTACGAGGATCACCATATCTCAAGATTTGATGTTTCATGGGGCAAAACAGTTTCGATACAGGTGAAAAGTGTCGTTTCGGGGGATAGTGTCAAATTTCAATAAAACTTATATTTTAGGGCATTTGACGATAAGCTTATGTTTGTTTGGAGAGATCATCATAAATTATGAAAGTATGGCGTTCACGATACATAAAATATTCAGCTAAAGCTACACCTGTATAAGGAGCAATGTATTTTAATGTAGCAGGTGAGTCCATGGTTTCGACTACCACAATAGTATATTCCACTGCCCTTCGTTTCTGGAAATTAATCACTACCTGAGCCACAGAAGATGCTTTTTGACCAATAGCTACATAACGTAACGGTGTGGTGAGACACATATGCGAGTTTTGTTACGATTCGATTTACCATTTGGTCGTAGGAACTCTAAACGCGTGTCGATTTTAATTATACAAATTGAATATTATAAAAAAGGGCTAGGTGCCACAGAATTTGGAATTTGGTCTCGAGACATATAACATAGCGTTTAAAAGGCGTTTTTATGTTCATATCGCCTGTCAACATGTGCTAATCCGAGTCTCAGTCAAATTTGCCTATTATAAACCTCCAACTATAAAATATAGGTACATAGTTAGAGTATAATATTGTTTTATTCTTCAACCCTAACCCTAACCGGCATGAAACGTTAACATTCAGTGGTCCATTTTTCTTCTCTTAATCCACCTATTTTCAACCAAAACTCGCAATATGAATGTTATTCTTACCTTTGATGCGAAGTCATTCATGGTATCTTTTCGTCGATCGGATCAATGTTGTGCATAAAAATCAAGAAAACCAAGATTGTTCGGGTTTTTTTTGGCTTAGTCAGTCACATCATTGTGAGTTAGCTTTTGCAAAAGGAAAAGTATGAAGAATTGAGTAACAAAAAGAATGGCGCTGGTTTGAGGTTAATCAGAGTTCAAAGGAGAGAGAAAACTACATTTTGGTATTTTAGTTTTTGGCCCTTTTCTAGGCGATCAGAGCATGATCTAACTAAGAACTTTCCGGTAAAGCTAGGTCTGAGGGTGGTGCATCTGGTAGCGATGACATGGTGGCTCTAGGTGGTCGAAGGCGGCAACAATCAAAGATGGAAGTTGTCGGATTCTAGATCTTGAAAGTGAAGGTAAAAGCGTGTTTTTTCACGCGATTTTCACGAATAAGGATGCGATTTTCACGAATAGGGATGGTATACGCATCCCTACATGAGGGAAGTAGGCCAGGTGACCCAATGTGCTAACGTGCCTTGTTAACTAGCATGTCAGTATTTTATTTGTTTTTATTTTTAATTCAAATTCTAACTAGCGTAACTTTTGCATACGAACTCTATTTTAGATGCGATTTCTTCCACTGGACTCATATGGGTGAGCTCTACGCTTTGATACTAGAGTGAGCAATAACTGAATTAACCGACCAAACCAGTTCACTTTGATCGGTTCAGTTTGGTGTTAAAGCAAAATCGGTTTGAGTTTGATTTGTAATTTTTTTGTTATCGATTTAATCGGATTAGCTGAACTTTTAATTTATTATCTAATTTTAGATGTTGTAGTACTTAAAAAATAGTTTAGTGATAAAATAAAAAGACATGTGTTGCAAATAAGTTAAATTTTATTATAAACATAAAATTTACTATGTAAAATTTCTCCAAACATAATTTAAGTTTTACTTTGAGTGAATTCATCATCTAAATAATAACACATTCTTCAAGTTCCGTCAAATCGATTACCAACAGAATTAACCGAAACTAATTTGGTCTGGTTCAGTTCGGTTTGGAAAATTTTCGGCTTTATTTCGGTTTGAGTTTTTTTACCTTAAAATAAACCAAACGACCGAATGCTCACTCCTATTTGATACAAGTTTAGACTGGTTTTTCTCTAATGAGTGATATTGTCTTCTACTAAACTATAGTTGTTTGTATGGCAAAATATTGATATTTTAAAGTTATTTATAAAATTAAAATATAATTTCTAGTATAGTTGTAATGACCCATATTCTACATATCAGAAAAATCATAGAATATTTATATTATTTGTGTACAAGGTCGTATGGTTGTATAGCTTTACAAAATGACTATTAAGGTCATTTCTTACCTTCACTATTTTTATTGGATTTTTATGTAACCAACCTTTATGAATCTTGTTTCACCTATAAATATTGAATGGTAAGGAACCTAAGCCTAAAGCCATTTCCATCGGATTCAGATGATGGTTTCCCATTCCATAGAGTGGTCACATTAAGCAAACTGACTTACCATTTGGAAAAAATGACTGAAATAAGGTTTTAAGAAGGTTTGGACAGCTTAAGCAGGATTGAGAGGTCATTACGGAGTGGGTGCATGGCCTATTTTGGGAATTAAGGGTTGTGGGGGATGAGGTGATAGGAGAATCTTCTCATATCCACATTAAAACTCCGAAAATAGATTTTAAGCTCCATTAATGGCCTTCACCCTCTTAATTAACCATTAAACCTTACTGTATTCAGTCATGTCTCGTTATTAATGAAGATTAGTACAACACAACATCAAATCAATGTTAGGGCTGCTGCAGCACCTAGGAATCCATGTCAAACACTACTCATCCTGGATCTAGCAAAGCTTGTATTAGTAAGGTGAGGGATTAATATATTTTCTTGCTAACTAGGATGTGTTAGTCTACAATCACCTTCTAAAAATATGGATAATTGTTTATAAATCATGATTAATCATATTATCACACATATGTAAATTTAAGGTGATTTGAGTCATGTTTACGAAACCAAAAATTTAAGGAAGGGTTGGGTATTATCATATGAACATATGCTCTTTCCTTCGTAGGATGTTTTACTTTGCATTGTTGAACTATATATTATTTGAGTATGTTTTTTATGTTATAACGTTGCCTAGAAATGCTGGAATTGGTGCAAACAACGACAAATGGAGGACTAGGAAATACAAAGTCATTTGGTAGAGGTAGCAGGATTCGGTTTGGCATAGCCTGTATCAACATGATATTTCATGGAGACGACAAAGAAAGTCCCAAGAGACCTTAGGCAAAGTTTCAAGTCATTTGGATTTTCGGAGACTAAGTTATGGTGTAACAGTTTTGGTTCAACGTAGTGAGCAGGTTCCGTTTCAGCAAGGACAGGGTTTGGATGAAGTAAGGAACGAACTAGGGGAGTCTCTGTTTCGTTAAGTCGAACCAAATGTGGATCGGCATACAAACCGATCCCCGCTTCGACGACGAACCGAACTCGGGTCACACACCAACTTAAGGCCGGATTGACCATGTCGATCAGAACCTGGGTGATGTCATGGCTGGGTTGGATGACTTATAGGAGCAACGAGTAGCTGGGAAACATAGGGGCAACCCCCGAGATGGATTTCGTGGTGGATACGTGTGTTAAGGAAAGCACAGTGCTTGAATGATCCAAGGGTACTTGAGAAGCAGAGATATAGGGATGGTACTTATTGGGTGACGATGACCCTGAGCAATGAGTAAGCATGACGATGGCCTTAAAGTGATGATGGCTCGTAAACTTTGGGATTCTGGCACCCTAAACTATCATTGGATAGTTTAGTTCCTTGCCGACTAAGTAGCATGGAATCAAGTACATGATCATAGGACTGGTGTGCATACTCAACACACTGAGTGAATGTGAGAATGGATGTTATGTTTAGGTGTTTTCTATCACCTTATCACGCATACAACCATTTACACTTAGTAATGTGATGACCTTAGAGTAGACCACATTATTACGTGTGCTAACTCTTTAGATGCAGGGATAACATCAAGTATGACTACTCATACCTACAATATTAGTTTATTAGATTACTATCGCTCACAACAGAACTTGTCTAACTTAGAGTTATATGCATTGCTTCTTATTGCTTTGGGTGCTCTTAAATAAGCAGACTAGAGATGGGTAGGGTGTGCACGAGTAGCTGACCAAGGGACAAGTGGGAGGCTTTCTGTCTATTGTTATATATATATGGATATATATATATATATATATATTCTTATACCCTGTTTTACTTCCATTGACCACTACTTTGGACATAGTAGTGTTTCGTGTTGAGGCAGTATTTTGGAGATGCACCTATGTATAACTTATACCAGACTATGTTGTGATATGGATCTGTTACTCTGATATTTATGATTCATTTCAGCTTATACCGTCTCTCTTGCTTTATATTAGTCTATGTTACTATTATATCCTAATCCACGCACTGCGAGATATAAGGCACGTTATGGGTTTCTTTCTTCTATTTCTCTTATTTCAACTTGATGATCACCTCGCATTGATCGAGCACCGCCATAGCGCATCCCATTAGGTGTCGGTAGTGTAGAGCGGTCGTCACATTTGGTATCAGAGCTAGGTTAAGTGGTTAACCCATGTGGGAATAACCGAGGAGAGGGTATACTTATACGAGAGTGTGTACTTGTGGTATTTTGGTTTTCAAAAATGTACTTATACTATTATATGCTTAAAGATGAAGTCACACTACATGCATGCACTGCTAAATAGGACTCTTTGGGAAGGTGATTAATCGTTCTCTTTACAGATTGAGCGATGAATTGTCAAACGAGGAACACTATTAGGAACTCCACTTCTGGAATTGAGGAAGGAGTAGGCTCGAGAGCTAACAATGATAATACTCCCGATATTCAAAACAATATTTACCGCTTTCATAAGGAACATGTTAAGGAATATTCAGGGAGTTTCTCCTAATGCTGCTGAGGATGGTAGTGCACTAGCGCAGGCGTCTAGAGATGACTTTGCTAAGCCTAATAAGGACCTTAATAGTTTGGGTGGTAAATCGTTCCAGAACGCATTTAACTATGAAAGTTCAGCATCAACTCGATACTTGTGAGCGTAACTTCGAGGATTTTGAACTTGATGATGTTATGGAGAGGGGATTGGCTTCATGTCAACTTCAGAGTAGAGCTATGAACTGGTGGAATGCCATCAATGTTGCTACTTTTGAGGACCAATTTAATTAGGATAAGTTCAAGACTCGTTTTTACGATAAGTTTATTCCGGTTTCCTAAAAGTCGGAACTATTTCAGAGGTTTGTTGAGGTCAAGGAGAGGGATAAGATTATCTTTGAATATATTGTTGATTTCGAAGCTCTACCGAAATACAGAATGTCTTTCGTCGACACTCCCGAGAAGAAGAATGAAAACTTCATCACTAGCGTAGTGGATTACTTGGGGGGAACATATTTGTAACGAACAGGAATTTTCGGCCTCGGAAATCGACATAAGTACCTTTGCCGTAACTCATGCCGACCTTCCAAACACCGAAAACACTGGACGTTATTAGAAAGAAATTAGAGGGTGAGATAGGAAAGAAAGAAATATTAGAATAGAAGAAGAAGAAGAATCAATACAACACAGAGTCTCACATCGCAGCGGAACAAAATATAATATAGAAATAACTTTATTAAGAGCTTTAAATAAAACTTACAATATCAGAGGACATCAACATCACTGGGACAGTTATAATAGCCTGTTCCCATATACAACACACAGCGGAATAGTAGTAATATCATACGTCTGGACTCTTCCAGCTCGTCTCTTCATAGCAGTCGATAACCTGAACCTGTACAACCCGGTCTAACCCGAGCATTTACAAAACACCGGGTCAGTCTGGTGAACCAGAGTGAGAAAAACTCGCACAGTATTAAGGGTAAATCATCCGACAAGATTTTTAAAGTTCAAAATCTCTTCAAAGAAAAGGATAATCGTAAGACCAAATCCACACATAAACACGGACGGTTTTTCCCTTACGATAACCCAAAACATCTTTTGAAATCATATACTGATCTGATATTATGATAATGTCTAGATACAAATAAATATCAATCTAGTGGAACGCTTGCATCTCACGCTCCACATATATAGTATACAATCAAAACCGCAGGCGCTTATTGGAGATTGGATTCCAACTTGACAAGGTATGGGACCACCTTCCGCATGTGTATCTCTAGAGGCGAATACACTGGGTTCAACAAGAACGTCTTGTAACCCGGCCCTCACATGACCGACCACTCATTTCGCTTGAGTGTATCGAATGTATATCACCAACGGTTGGACTCAAACCACCGTTCCCGAATGGGCAGAATCGATAGAATAAGAAACAAAAGGAATTTCTCTAGATAGGTGATTATACACCCTAATGGGAGCGACCCACATAGCCATGCTGCCTGCCCGATTTTTGTCCTTTCCCGGTTGATGAGGCTTGAGGCAAGAATTCATCTCTTCGAACATCTGGCCATCATTCACTTTGAATGCCACATCGTCAGATCCATCAAATCACTAATTGACGTCCACAAATATACTCTGGTATTGAAGAAGTGCCCCTCTTCGCCACCAACTCGGTGTATTTGTAAAAATCAACGTACGTGGTTCTAAGGAAATACTCTGTCAGACATTCGTCCATACAAGTCATCCAGGAACAGGATGAACCGAAGGCACTCTCCTACTGCATCTCATATAGGAATCACCCCATGGATCAGTAGCGAGAAGTCCTTGCAACCCGTGGATTCCAACCACGACAGAATCACAGTGTATCTCGGGCCGCTAAACCAGAGATTATAAGTAATCCTTCCGCTTATGAAGATCCACGGTCTTCAATGCTCCATCTCGACCATCTTCTGATATCTTCACGTATTTGTTGGTCGGAATGGTTTTCGAATATAAATTCGATCCCGGTCTTTCCGTACCAACAATCGTATGGGTCCGATTTGATAGTCGGTGATTTAACTATCAAAATAATCAGTGTTTCAATCATGACAACCCAATGAGTTCACTGGCTCAGTATTCAGCACCATTTGGCCTTTAACAACTGATTTACTTTTGTTAAACCAAAACTTCTAGCTCTTTTAACATTCAAAATATGATATTTAGATAACTCTAATTCGATTAAACTCAAATTGATTAACTCTAATTGATTAACTTTAACTGGTTAACTCTAACTGATTAACTCTACTTGTTTAACTTCTATCGATTAACTAATACTCGACTTACATTCATTCGCTTGACCCTAGATCACAGCGATCACAATGGTTACGCCTGATTCCCTCAGGAAACATCCGACCTCCGTAGGCTATCCGCAGCCCTGCGAATTACGCTAGCAGTCGTACGAAATGACAACTCATCCTTTATTATTTAAATCGGGAAAATCCATTTGTTTCTAATAAGGGAATTTATAGCACATATGTTATAACAATAGCATTATAATTACTATTTAGGTTTCCAAACAACAGCGCTATAATCGCTGTTTAGGTTTACAATCCCTTTTACTATAGCAATAGTGCTAAAATCGCTATATTTGATTTACAAAACATATATTATAACAACAGTGCTAAAATCGCTGTTTATATTATCAAAACATATTTACTAACATCTCTTACGATTATCAACTAATACCATCTTCAGATAATCCCGATGTTGTTCAAGTTGGGGTATTCTAATTACCTCTCAGACCTTGATCAAACAACGTTCTTATCCTCAGATAAGTGTCAGTTGTAATCAAAATCAATATTTCATTCTAGTCTCAAACAAATTCCATTTAACTATTGGATTTGGTTATACAACCCTATAACTCCCTTCTTTAACCATATCCATTTATTTCTAATCTTCTTTCGAATCTGTTCGACCCTTCCCCACTTTTGAAATCTTATTTCAAATTTTCCTCTTGATCTCATTTTCAAACAATTTACACTTTGAAACTCGTTTATAAATCCTGGTTTATCTTAAACCCTTTTCAAAACCATATCTACGTTTAAACGATATTTAATCCAAGAACACATTAATTCGATAATCAATTCAAATTCAAAATGGTCGATTTAATTCACTCAAACTTGATTATCTCGTTAGCCGATTCCAAATAAATTCTCACTTTAAATCAATTAATTATATAATTAATTCAAATAATTCCATAAATTTCTTCTTCGCCAAAACAATTACCAAGGTGTGACTATGCGACCTTATTTCTCATCTTATATTTTCAAATCAATCTAATATCAGCATTTATTCTATAAGATAAATTTCTAACAAATCAAAAATCTTGAATAAATAAAATATTCATTTATTTCCCTTTTATAACTTTTATTCAAACAATATATTCAAAAACCAATTCCAGTTATAAAAATAAATTTTATAACTTCATCTTTTCAGTTCACCTGACTGTGAATCAATATTCATGACACGATTGATTTTATAGGCCATACGCTGCCAAATACCCAACCAATATCACCCATTGGTTTAAACCAAACAGGATAGTTCATATGTGAAAATATGAAATAAATAATATATTTGAGGAATCCGGTTGGATCCCTCCAACCTGTTCTTCCCTGTATTCAACTGGTTATCTCAAACAGATTGTTCAATTCAAACAGATCAAACAATTCAAACAATTCAACCAATTTAACACGTTTATTTTATAAACGTGACTAACAAGGTAAGTTACCTTTATTGGAACCAATCGTTAAAAATAACGATTTGGTACTTCACTGAAATTAAACGACGGTTTTATTTCATCAGTTAAATCAACAAGCAAACAGTCAACCATTGGCAAGCAGAGCACACAAAATAAAAAGAACCCAATTTATATAAAATATAAAAAGGGTAACTGAGTGAGTTTAACTCACCTTGATTTCATCCGTCGTCAAGCTGTTCGTTTTACACGCTCCCAGATGCATTCAAATCCGTCTGCTCTCATCCCAAAATCTTGCATCCACTGATATGGGTTCAGTGCTTCGTGTTTGGTCCGATTTTGTGTATGGCTGACACAATTATTAGTTTAATACGTGGTTCACCATTAAATTATTAGTATCAAAACTTAAGTAAATATTTCATTTATTAAAACTTCCTTAGGCTCATTTAAACGTTGGTTTATGTAACTCATGTTATTAACTGAAGTTTGACCACGATTAAAATAACTAAACTTCATTAACTTCGTTGTAAACTATATGGTCAAACTAAAAAAATGATCATGTTAAATATATAACTAGGCATGTTGAAACATGGATTAGGCATGTTAAAGGGGTATATGCACGCTTCAATTCTCCTAGCGGTCCTGTATATATTCTTCACTATAACTTAACTCGGATTAAGTGATATATAAAAGTTATCAGGGACTTATAAACATACCCAACAACTACCGTAAATGTCCATCCTCCACGTTTCCCTGTACACCCATTTCACTTGCATGCCCTTGCCAGTTTCATCATTTCCTTTCGTTAGTACGTGCGAGATTTCCCAGTATCTTGTTTCTACTCCAAGCTTATTCGATCCCAAAGCATCATGCCCAAAACCGAACACCGCTCCCCTCTTCCAATCACTACCGCACCGCCTTGCGGTCCCCCAGTGGACGATCCATCATTACCAGAGCAAAGCCCCCAATCCCCTCGACCAACACCGGAAGTGCCACCCGCCTGAAGTTCTTCTTTGCCAGCGTTCAGACCTTGGCCAACCCCTTGCCAAACTCTACTACTCCTTTGCATGAAACCGCCACCTCACAGACAAGCTCCCACGTATGAATTCTACTCCATACGTTCCAGTTTTGTTTTTAACCCTTTCGTTTCTTCTCTCTGCCTTACCGAACTCAAGCCATCGGCAAAGTAAAGAAATGTAGTTTTTCATTGTGAGAGGAAGTGCAGTTTTGTTTACGTGGAAAATAAATAAAATGGGGTACTTATATATAGGAAAGAAGTCGTGCAAACCACGGTTATTATTTGGAGAGCACGGCAGAGATTTGCTTGGCCATCACGCCAGTAGGATTGGGCAACACGGTAATGGATTTGCTAGGTCTGCGAATAGAGGGAAGTAGCTGCTAGCTTTGAAATGAACGGACATCATATAGGCTGATTTTCGAAATGAAGAAATATGGTGTAGACTGGGTTTCCTTCTCACCCTACAGTATGTTTAATCTTCTTGAAAACAAAAGTGACGTACTGTACTATTATATTCACTCTTCCATATAAAATCTTCATGTCTCCTTATGCTTTGTACTGTTTTAGAGTTGCAGTGGGTACGTTCATAGGCTAAGGGAAACTTCTTCCATGTCATTTCATGGGAAGGAAAGCAGTGTAGCGCTGGCTTGAGTTTTCGTTCCATCAGCACATGGCTGGCGTTGGTCTGCAGCTTGATGAGGACGTGACTGTGGGCTAAAGTAGGAAAAATCATTTCCATTTAGGTAGGCAGGAGGAGCTACGAGGTAGCTGTGTTTCCTTCTTAAATTTTGATTAAGACAACACGGTATTATATAGGGTAGGAAATTTATAAATATATTATGAAACTTCGTCGTGAAGTAACACGTAAAAACTACCAAAATCGACTTCTGTTTACTGACAAAAAGGCTAATCTTAGTATAAAAATATATTCCGGACCCAATGGGACAAGTTTCGTCGAAATCCGAGGTTGAATGAAAAAAATTCCTTTATGAAACCGGAAATCAACACGCGTTTAAATTTTCCACGATCACCAGATAAATCAAATCAACTCGAAACTGCGAAGTCTGACAATAACTTTTCGATACGAACCCAACGGCACTAGTTTCGTCGCATTCTGAGACTGTTGCCCCGGTAGGCTATTTTTACGCGCACCGCAATGCCCTTTTTAACGCCAAATTTGTCGGTCTCTAAAAATAATAAACTATATACCTATCCTGACTCTAATCGACGATACGAACTCAACGGAACTGGTTTCGCAGCTTAATTCGTTCGTCTGTTCAAGTTATACCCAAATAACTCTTTATTGAATTAATAACGCGCTATATAAATTGAACAGACATTTACCACTACCGTGGTCACATACGACACCTGTTTGCCACGCCATTCAACATCGTACAATAATTTAATGATATGGTTCCAATGAAACTGATTTCGTCGAAATCTGAGTCCGTTTGCAAAACGGCTATTTTAAAGGCCTTTATTTTAATAACGATTTTTCACAGCGACTATTTCAAAATTTGATTTGGCCATATCTAACAATCTATAACACGGAATCTGGATTTTTCTCTTTCATATGAAAATTATCGCCAATACGGTTCCAACGTTTCTCGTTTCACAGAAATCCGACTTATATCAGATTCTGTATATCTATTTGAAGTTCAAAACTCCAAATTACGAACTGCACGCCATTTTCAAGCTCGTTTTATATTTAAATAAATATATATCGTTTAAACTTCGTTTAAATAGCGATTTAAATATAAAAATCCATTTATATTCCAAATAAAATATTTAAAACCAATTTAAATATTCAGATTTAAATAGTCGAAAAACACGGGTCGTTACATTCTTCCCCCCTTAAAATAATTTCGTCCTCGAAATTGCTAAGTAGAAGAAATGCCGTCAACTATTACTTTTACAAAATGTTTAAATTTTAAACTCAATTTTTATTTTCCAACTGACCCATTTGGTTTTTAAACCAATTTATTTCAAATAAAATAATTTCCCAAAAATTTCCAAAAACTTTCTAACTCCTTAAATTTTAGAAAAATTTCGGCAGAGTCTCCCCTGCACGGAGGATCATCTGCAATATCGCAGGATCAAGAAATATGTATACCTCGACTCTCATGGTCGGAAAATCAAAAATCAAACTCAAAACCCCAAAGAAAACCAAAATTTTATATTTGCGTAAGCGTACCTTTTGGCGAGCGTTATTATGCGATAAGCGATATATTTTACTTGAGTCTGCTTAATGGTTTTACAACTCTATTCAAACTGGAGACGATGAACTCCAGAATTCCTTTTGGATAAGTTTTAAAACTGAATTGACGCTTCTGTACCTGTTCTCAACTCAAACAAATTCATCAGCTATCCCTACAAGGTCAATTATGTTTAAAACATCCATATAATTTCCTATCAACTCATTCCACACACAGTTCAATCAATACGGGATTTATTATTCATAATTACTTCCTTTATTACTATAATTATCCATTCGGATTTATTTCCCTGAATTGGTTTATTTAATTACCCATTCAAAATTATTTGAATCAGGATTGATTGGTCAACTTAATTATTTCCAGATTTGTTTCAACCAACCCTATTCAGGTTCAGATTCATATTCGAGCATCCATCAACACAATTCAGCATATCACACAATCAACAAATCCAAACAATTTCCCCATACCATAATAAATTTTACTTTTTTTTTTATGATAAAATAAATTGGGCCAAAAATAGTTTCAAAAATAATTTTATATCAAAATACAAATACGCGCTCTCATATATATACACTCAACTCAATCTAGGGTGTTACTGACCCTATCTCTATTGAGTCACACCACAGAGCCAAGGTTATTACTAAACCAATAGCTCTGATACCACTGTAACGAACAGGAATTTTCGGCCTCGGAAATCGACATAAGTACCTTTGCCGTAACTCATGCCGACCTTCCAAACACCGAAAACACTGGACGTTATTAGAAAGAAATTAGAGGGTGAGATAGGAAAGAAAGAAATATTAGAATAGAAGAAGAAGAAGAATCAATACAACACAGAGTCTCACATCGCAGCGGAACAAAATATAATATAGAAATAACTTTATTAAGAGCTTTAAATAAAACTTACAATATCAGAGGACATCAACATCACTGGGACAGTTATAATAGCCTGTTCCCATATACAACACACAGCGGAATAGTAGTAATATCATACGTCTGGACTCTTCCAGCTCGTCTCTTCATAGCAGTCGATAACCTGAACCTGTACAACCCGGTCTAACCCGAGCATTTACAAAACACCGGGTCAGTCTGGTGAACCAGAGTGAGAAAAACTCGCACAGTATTAAGGGTAAATCATCCGACAAGATTTTTAAAGTTCAAAATCTCTTCAAAGAAAAGGATAATCGTAAGACCAAATCCACACATAAACACGGACGGTTTTTCCCTTACGATAACCCAAAACATCTTTTGAAATCATATACTGATCTGATATTATGATAATGTCTAGATACAAATAAATATCAATCTAGTGGAACGCTTGCATCTCACGCTCCACATATATAGTATACAATCAAAACCGCAGGCGCTTATTGGAGATTGGATTCCAACTTGACAAGGTATGGGACCACCTTCCGCATGTGTATCTCTAGAGGCGAATACACTGGGTTCAACAAGAACGTCTTGTAACCCGGCCCTCACATGACCGACCACTCATTTCGCTTGAGTGTATCGAATGTATATCACCAACGGTTGGACTCAAACCACCGTTCCCGAATGGGCAGAATCGATAGAATAAGAAACAAAAGGAATTTCTCTAGATAGGTGATTATACACCCTAATGGGAGCGACCCACATAGCCATGCTGCCTGCCCGATTTTTGTCCTTTCCCGGTTGATGAGGCTTGAGGCAAGAATTCATCTCTTCGAACATCTGGCCATCATTCACTTTGAATGCCACATCGTCAGATCCGTCAAATCACTAATTGACGTCCACAAATATACTCTGGTATTGAAGAAGTGCCCCTCTTCGCCACCAACTCGGTGTATTTGTAAAAATCAACGTACGTGGTTCTAAGGAAATACTCTGTCAGACATTCGTCCATACAAGTCATCCAGGAACAGGATGAACCGAAGGCACTCTCCTACTGCATCTCATATAGGAATCACCCCATGGATCAGTAGCGAGAAGTCCTTGCAACCCGTGGATTCCAACCACGACAGAATCACAGTGTATCTCGGGCCGCTAAACCAGAGATTATAAGTAATCCTTCCGCTTATGAAGATCCACGGTCTTCAATGCTCCATCTCGACCATCTTCTGATATCTTCACGTATTTGTTGGTCGGAATGGTTTTCGAATATAAATTCGATCCCGGTCTTTCCGTACCAACAATCGTATGGGTCCGATTTGATAGTCGGTGATTTAACTATCAAAATAATCAGTGTTTCAATCATGACAACCCAATGAGTTCACTGGCTCAGTATTCAGCACCATTTGGCCTTTAACAACTGATTTACTTTTGTTAAACCAAAACTTCTAGCTCTTTTAACATTCAAAATATGATATTTAGATAACTCTAATTCGATTAAACTCAAATTGATTAACTCTAATTGATTAACTTTAACTGGTTAACTCTAACTGATTAACTCTACTTGTTTAACTTCTATCGATTAACTAATACTCGACTTACATTCATTCGCTTGACCCTAGATCACATCGATCACAATGGTTACGCCTGATTCCCTCAGGAAACATCCGACCTCCGTAGGCTATCCGCAGCCCTGCGAATTACGCTAGCAGTCGTACGAAATGACAACTCATCCTTTATTATTTAAATCGGGAAAATCCATTTGTTTCTAATAAGGGAATTTATAGCACATATGTTATAACAATAGCATTATAATTACTATTTAGGTTTCCAAACAACAGCGCTATAATCGCTGTTTAGGTTTACAATCCCTTTTACTATAGCAATAGTGCTAAAATCGCTATATTTGATTTACAAAACATATATTATAACAACAGTGCTAAAATCGCTGTTTATATTATCAAAACATATTTACTAACATCTCTTACGATTATCAACTAATACCATCTTCAGATAATCCCGATGTTGTTCAAGTTGGGGTATTCTAATTACCTCTCAGACCTTGATCAAACAACGTTCTTATCCTCAGATAAGTGTCAGTTGTAATCAAAATCAATATTTCATTCTAGTCTCAAACAAATTCCATTTAACTATTGGATTTGGTTATACAACCCTATAACTCCCTTCTTTAACCATATCCATTTATTTCTAATCTTCTTTCGAATCTGTTCGACCCTTCCCCACTTTTGAAATCTTATTTCAAATTTTCCTCTTGATCTCATTTTCAAACAATTTACACTTTGAAACTCGTTTATAAATCCTGGTTTATCTTAAACCCTTTTCAAAACCATATCTACGTTTAAACGATATTTAATCCAAGAACACATTAATTCGATAATCAATTCAAATTCAAAATGGTCGATTTAATTCACTCAAACTTGATTATCTCGTTAGCCGATTCCAAATAAATTCTCACTTTAAATCAATTAATTATATAATTAATTCAAATAATTCCATAAATTTCTTCTTCGCCAAAACAATTACCAAGGTGTGACTATGCGACCTTATTTCTCATCTTATATTTTCAAATCAATCTAATATCAGCATTTATTCTATAAGATAAATTTCTAACAAATCAAAAATCTTGAATAAATAAAATATTCATTTATTTCCCTTTTATAACTTTTATTCAAACAATATATTCAAAAACCAATTCCAGTTATAAAAATAAATTTTATAACTTCATCTTTTCAGTTCACCTGACTGTGAATCAATATTCATGACACGATTGATTTTATAGGCCATACGCTGCCAAATACCCAACCAATATCACCCATTGGTTTAAACCAAACAGGATAGTTCATATGTGAAAATATGAAATAAATAATATATTTGAGGAATCCGGTTGGATCCCTCCAACCTGTTCTTCCCTGTATTCAACTGGTTATCTCAAACAGATTGTTCAATTCAAACAGATCAAACAATTCAAACAATTCAACCAATTTAACACGTTTATTTTATAAACGTGACTAACAAGGTAAGTTACCTTTATTGGAACCAATCGTTAAAAATAACGATTTGGTACTTCACTGAAATTAAACGACGGTTTTATTTCATCAGTTAAATCAACAAGCAAACAGTCAACCATTGGCAAGCAGAGCACACAAAATAAAAAGAACCCAATTTATATAAAATATAAAAAGGGTAACTGAGTGAGTTTAACTCACCTTGATTTCATCCGTCGTCAAGCTGTTCGTTTTACACGCTCCCAGATGCATTCAAATCCGTCTGCTCTCATCCCAAAATCTTGCATCCACTGATATGGGTTCAGTGCTTCGTGTTTGGTCCGATTTTGTGTATGGCTGACACAATTATTAGTTTAATACGTGGTTCACCATTAAATTATTAGTATCAAAACTTAAGTAAATATTTCATTTATTAAAACTTCCTTAGGCTCATTTAAACGTTGGTTTATGTAACTCATGTTATTAACTGAAGTTTGACCACGATTAAAATAACTAAACTTCATTAACTTCGTTGTAAACTATATGGTCAAACTAAAAAAATGATCATGTTAAATATATAACTAGGCATGTTGAAACATGGATTAGGCATGTTAAAGGGGTATATGCACGCTTCAATTCTCCTAGCGGTCCTGTATATATTCTTCACTATAACTTAACTCGGATTAAGTGATATATAAAAGTTATCAGGGACTTATAAACATACCCAACAACTACCGTAAATGTCCATCCTCCACGTTTCCCTGTACACCCATTTCACTTGCATGCCCTTGCCAGTTTCATCATTTCCTTTCGTTAGTACGTGCGAGATTTCCCAGTATCTTGTTTCTACTCCAAGCTTATTCGATCCCAAAGCATCATGCCCAAAACCGAACACCGCTCCCCTCTTCCAATCACTACCGCACCGCCTTGCGGTCCCCCAGTGGACGATCCATCATTACCAGAGCAAAGCCCCCAATCCCCTCGACCAACACCGGAAGTGCCACCCGCCTGAAGTTCTTCTTTGCCAGCGTTCAGACCTTGGCCAACCCCTTGCCAAACTCTACTACTCCTTTGCATGAAACCGCCACCTCACAGACAAGCTCCCACGTATGAATTCTACTCCATACGTTCCAGTTTTGTTTTTAACCCTTTCGTTTCTTCTCTCTGCCTTACCGAACTCAAGCCATCGGCAAAGTAAAGAAATGTAGTTTTTCATTGTGAGAGGAAGTGCAGTTTTGTTTACGTGGAAAATAAATAAAATGGGGTACTTATATATAGGAAAGAAGTCGTGCAAACCACGGTTATTATTTGGAGAGCACGGCAGAGATTTGCTTGGCCATCACGCCAGTAGGATTGGGCAACACGGTAATGGATTTGCTAGGTCTGCGAATAGAGGGAAGTAGCTGCTAGCTTTGAAATGAACGGACATCATATAGGCTGATTTTCGAAATGAAGAAATATGGTGTAGACTGGGTTTCCTTCTCACCCTACAGTATGTTTAATCTTCTTGAAAACAAAAGTGACGTACTGTACTATTATATTCACTCTTCCATATAAAATCTTCATGTCTCCTTATGCTTTGTACTGTTTTAGAGTTGCAGTGGGTACGTTCATAGGCTAAGGGAAACTTCTTCCATGTCATTTCATGGGAAGGAAAGCAGTGTAGCGCTGGCTTGAGTTTTCGTTCCATCAGCACATGGCTGGCGTTGGTCTGCAGCTTGATGAGGACGTGACTGTGGGCTAAAGTAGGAAAAATCATTTCCATTTAGGTAGGCAGGAGGAGCTACGAGGTAGCTGTGTTTCCTTCTTAAATTTTGATTAAGACAACACGGTATTATATAGGGTAGGAAATTTATAAATATATTATGAAACTTCGTCGTGAAGTAACACGTAAAAACTACCAAAATCGACTTCTGTTTACTGACAAAAAGGCTAATCTTAGTATAAAAATATATTCTGGACCCAATGGGACAAGTTTCGTCGAAATCCGAGGTTGAATGAAAAAAATTCCTTTATGAAACCGGAAATCAACACGCGTTTAAATTTTCCACGATCACCAGATAAATCAAATCAACTCGAAACTGCGAAGTCTGACAATAACTTTTCGATACGAACCCAACGGCACTAGTTTCGTCGCATTCTGAGACTGTTGCCCCGGTAGGCTATTTTTACGCGCACCGCAATGCCCTTTTTAACGCCAAATTTGTCGGTCTCTAAAAATAATAAACTATATACCTATCCTGACTCTAATCGACGATACGAACTCAACGGAACTGGTTTCGCAGCTTAATTCGTTCGTCTGTTCAAGTTATACCCAAATAACTCTTTATTGAATTAATAACGCGCTATATAAATTGAACAGACATTTACCACTACCGTGGTCACATACGACACCTGTTTGCCACGCCATTCAACATCGTACAATAATTTAATGATATGGTTCCAATGAAACTGATTTCGTCGAAATCTGAGTCCGTTTGCAAAACGGCTATTTTAAAGGCCTTTATTTTAATAACGATTTTTCACAGCGACTATTTCAAAATTTGATTTGGCCATATCTAACAATCTATAACACGGAATCTGGATTTTTCTCTTTCATATGAAAATTATCGCCAATACGGTTCCAACGTTTCTCGTTTCACAGAAATCCGACTTATATCAGATTCTGTATATCTATTTGAAGTTCAAAACTCCAAATTACGAACTGCACGCCATTTTCAAGCTCGTTTTATATTTAAATAAATATATATCGTTTAAACTTCGTTTAAATAGCGATTTAAATATAAAAATCCATTTATATTCCAAATAAAATATTTAAAACCAATTTAAATATTCAGATTTAAATAGTCGAAAAACACGGGTCGTTACAATATTAATCATATCAATGAGACATTTGAGTCCATCGTTGGAAAAGCTTTGAGATAGGAAAGCTTTTACCATAAGACAAAGACTGATGTAATAATTGTTGTCCCTAAGGAGGAGCCAAAACCGCGGGTGAGTGGTGAAGGTAAGATAAAGTGACCTAACAAGAGGAAGCCTTTTCAAGCCAAAGATGGGAAGAAGAATAAGAAGCTTAGACAGGGTGTCACGTGCTTTAAGTGGGAGGAAGTTGACATTATAACAGGGATTGCAGACTTAGGGAAGGAAGGGGTGCTCCTGTATAAGTTTGGCCACATTAAGAAAGACTGTCCTACCTTGGACGAGGGAAGGACATTCGTGAAAGCATATGCTATTAACGTTGCCCCTTGTTCGCCTAATATCCCAACAACGATGGAGAAGGAAAAGGGTGTCATCATCCAAGGTATGCGTTCCATTTATGATATTCTTATTTGAGTTTTGTTTGATACTGGGGCTTCCCATTCCTTTATATCTAGTAACCTAGTAGACAAGTTGGTATTGGAACCTGAAATTGTTGACCGACATTTGGTTGTTACAAATCTAATTGGTGGCTCTACTATCCTTTGAATGGTTCGTCGTGGGTCAATATTATTGAGTCATGGTTGCATTTTAGATTGTGATTGCTTTGTTTTGGTTTTATTGGGTTTTGGTATTATCCTTGGAGTCTATTGGCTTCAGAGGTACAAGGTGGTGGACTGTGAGAGGTCTTTGATGACCATCTGGGAAGATGATAGGCAGAGGGTGGTGTTGGGCTGTCTACCTGGTAATGAGGTAATGACTAGCTTTTCCTATATTCACTTGATATTCCACACGATGAGTTATTGTGTGTACCTATTGGAGTATTCAGACATCTTCGAGGAAGTGATCGAACTTCCACCACATAAAGAGATCGAATTATGCTTCGACTTAGTGAAATATGCTAGACCTATAGTAATTCCTCTTAAGAGGATGGAACCTAGGGAACAACAAGAGCGAGCCTAAGGTGCAAGTGAATGACCTTTTGAGGAAAAGAGTTTATTCTAAGAAGTATATATGAGTGAGGAGAACCCATTATATTCACCACAAAAGCTGATGGTTCCCTTCGATTGTGTGTAGACTACGGAGAGCTGAATAAGGTGATGAGGAAGAACAAATATACTCTTCCACAAATATAGGATTTGTTTGACTGGATGAATGTAGCAAGAATATTTTCTCGGTTAGATATAGCAATAGGATTCCATTAGCTGCGGGTAGCAAAGGAGAGTGTGCCCAAAACAGCGTTTCGAATTCCATCTAGTTTCTATGAGTGGTTGGTTATGAAATTCGGAGTTGACCAAGCACCAGCACATTTCATGGATCTCATAAACTGTCTTCAGGAAATAGATTATTAATGAGTTTGTACTTGCGTTTGTTGACTACAATCTTGTCTATTCATGGACAAAGGAGGAATATAAGGAACATATAAGGATCGTATTGGAGGTGTTAAGGACCTTGACTAAAAGCTAAATTTTCCCAATGCCACTTATGGAGGGAAGAAGTGAAAATCTTGGGTCATGTTGTTTCGGAAAATGGTATTGTTGTGGACCTTGAAATGGTACCGATGGTACAAAATTGGACTACACCCAAGAATACAACTGATTTGAAGAGTTTCTTGGGGTTGGCTGGACGCTACCGTAAGTTTATCCATGATTTCTCTAACATAGAAGCACCATTGACTCAGTTGGCTGAGAAAAACCAGGATTTTGTTTGGAATGCAAGATGTGAGCATGCAATTATGAGTTTGAAGGAAAGATTGTCGTGTGCGCCAGCTTTAGTTTCCCAAGGGGAAATAAGGAGATGATGGTATACACTGATGCTTGTGGTACCGGGTTGGGTGACGTACTGATGCAAGGGGGCAAGGTTGTCGCATATGCCAGTCAGCAACTAAAACCTCACGAAAAGAAGTACCCCACCCATGACTTGGAATTGTCAATGATAATATTTGTACTAAATATATAGAGGTGTTATCTCTTTGGAGAAAGATTTAAGTTATTTACTGACCATAAGTCATTGAAGTATCTTTTCTCCCAGAAAGACCTTGACCTTCGTCAGCAACGATGGTTGGAGTTCTTAACCTCTTATGATTTCAATATCGCATACACTACGGGAAATGGTAATGTAATCATTGATGCCTTGAGTAGAAGACATACCAGCTTAGCAGATATGTTCTTAGAATGGAAGTCGGTTAGGGTTTTCGAGCTAGATGCGAGTTAGAGCCAGATGGGTTGACAAGCTTAACAATCTGACCTACCTTGATTGAGCGGATCAGTTCTAATCAGAGGAGCGATACTAGATTGGTAGAGGTTATTGCCAAAGTAGAGACTGATATTAATCTTGAGGATGTGAGGATGTACAGACTCAACAAAGATGGTTGGCTCTGAAAGAACGGAAGGTTGGTTATACTTGAGATTAATGGGTTGAGGGATGAAGTACTTTAGGAGTGTCATCACTCAAAGCTGACTATACATCCTGGTGGTAATAAGATGTACCGCTATATGAAGCCAACTTACTATTGGGAAGGTATGAAGAAATACATTGGGACATTCATCTTTAAGTGCATGAATTGTCAGTTGATTAGGGTTAAGCTGAAAGGCCTACTGGCTTGCTACAACCACTAGAAGTTCCTAAATGGAAATGGGAGCAAGTCTGGATGGATTTCATTTATGGTTTGCCAAGGATTCGAGTAGAAAATGATGGAATCTGGATCATTGTATATCGACTGACTAAGGTTGTCGGATTTATACTTGTCAAGTCATGTAGAACGACAGCTAAGTTAGCCGAATTGTACGTAAAATGGGTAGTACGGTTCCATGGAATTGCATATGACATTGTGAGTGACTAAGACCCATTGTTTACTAATGGATTTTGGAAGAGCTTATAGGAAGCTTTGGGGTTGGATTTATGCCTCAGCACAGCTTACCATCCTCAAACCGATGGTTAGACCGGATGGTGAATCGCATATTGGAAGATCTCTTACGGGCTTGCATCTTAGACTCTGGAGGTTCGTGCGATGATCACTTGCATTTTATGGAGTTTGCATACAATAATAGTTATCAGTCTATCATTGGCATGACTCCATATGAAGCTTTATATGGAAGACAGTGCAAACCTCCTTTATGTTGGTTAGAGGCAGATGAAAAACTGATAATTAGGCTGGATGTGGTTAGAGAGACCTCTGAGAAGATTGGTATCATTCTACAACGAATGAAAACTGCTTAAGATAAGCAGAAAAGCTACGTTGATAAGAGGCGTAGAGATTTAAATTTCTTCATTAGCAACTTGGTATTTGTTAAGATATCTCCATTAAAGAGTGGATTCGGTTCGGCAGAAAAGGAAAGAACAAGGTTCGTTGGCCCTTTTCCGATTCTTGAACAGATTGGAAGTTTGGCTTATAGGGTTAATCAACCTCGAAAGATAGATGGGGTGCACAATGCATTTTATGTATCTCATTTGACGAAATTCATACACGATTCCATTGCAACTATCACACCGGATCAATTGGATGATATCGAGGTGGAACTAGAAGCTATTGGAGTTCGCAAACCCATTATTATCGTTGGACATGATATGAAGCAACTTAGAAGGAAAATAGTAAATCTTATTAAAATCCAGTGGGGTGAAAGTGAGGGTGATTGCACCTGGGAGACCGAGGAGAGCATGAGGACGTCATATCTAAAGTTTTTTTCTTAGTAAGGTTTTAATTAATCAATCTTAATTCCATTCGCAATATCACCATCTTTCCTTTGTTTATATTCTACATGCTAGGACAGGTTTGTGCTATCTCTTCCGATTAGGATTGCTATACATGTGTGGTTGATTTTAATGACCGGTAGGCATGCAGGATTACCTTATTAACTTGTTTGAGAATTTCAGGGTGAAACTTCTTGGAGGGGGGGGAATGTAATGACCCGTATTCTATGTATCATGATCGTATAATATTTATATTATTTACCTATGAGATCATATGGTCATATAACTTTGGGAAATGACTATTAGGGTACCTCCATTATTTTTATTAGATTTTTATGTGATAATTTTAGCCTTGGAGAATCTTGTTTTATCTATAACTTTTGATTGATAAGGAATTTAGACTTGAAACCACTTCCATTAGATCCACATGATGGTTTTTATTTTGTAGAGTGGCCACATTAAGCAAATGGACTAACCCGTTTGAGCGCAAGGGATGAAATAAGATTTCAAGCAGGCTTGGATACCTTAAGTAGGCTTGAGGGGTCATTACGGAGTGGGTCCATGTACCAATTCGAGAATTAAGGGTTGTGGGGTTTGAAGTGATGAGAGAATCTTATCCTCTTCACTTCACAACTCCCAAAATAGATTCTAAACTCCATTAATTACCACTACCATTTTAATCAACAAATAAGCCTTAATTTATTTAGTCAAATCTCATCATTAATGAAGAATTAGTACAACACAACATCAAATCAAGGTTAGGGCTGCTAGAACGTCTAGGAATATGTGACAAACACTATTCATCTTGGATTTAACAAAGCTTGGGTTATTAAGTTGAGTGACTAGTATCTTTTCTCACTAACTAGGGTGTATTAGTCTGTAATCGCCTTATAAAAATGTAAAAAAATGCATATAAATCATGATTGATCATATTCTTACACATACGTAAATTTTGGATGATTTGAGTAATATTTGTGAAACCTAGAATTTAAGGGAGGGTTGGGTATTACCATATGAACATATGCTCTCCTCTTTATTGGATGCTTTACCTTGCTTTATTGAGTTAAATATTGGTTGAGTATGTTTTGTATGTTAGAACCTTGCCTATAAATGCTAGAAGGGGTGTAAACTCCTACGAATGGCGGATTAGGAAATAGGAAGTCATTTGGTAGAGTTAGTTGGATCCAGTTTGGCAAAACTCGAATCAGTGTGATATTTCATAGAGACGAGAAGGAAGGTCCAGAAAGGCCTTAGAGAAAGTTTCAAGTTGTCCGGATTATCAAAAACCAAGTTATGGCGTCAACAGTTCCGACTCAATGTAGGAATCCAGTTCGGCAACGGTAGGATTTTGGAAGAAGCAAGGAAGTGGAGGAAGGGGGTATCTGGTTTGATAGGCTGAACCGGATCCGGAACGTCGTACAAGCCGATCCCCAGTTTGGCAGCTAAACCGAACTCAGGTCACACACCAACCTGTGGCCGGTTTGCCATGCCGATCCGAGCCTCGGTGAAGTCATGGCTGGGTTGGATGACTCATAAAAGAAAGGAGTTCTTCATGGCATGGCATTTCTTTATGGAGATGACTATAATCTTTGGCGAATGAACTCCAATACGACTAGCTTGAGTCCAAGATGCAAAGGTTTAAGAGGGAGAGTTACCATAAAGGTCCCAAGCCGCGAACCATGTGGGTGACCCCGAAGATGGATTTCGCTGTGGATACTATGCTAAAGAGGGCACGGTGCTTGAATCATCCAAGGTACTTGAGAAGAAGAGGTATTGGGATGGTGCTTATTGGGTGACAATGACCCTGAGCAATGACTGAGGGTGATGATGGCTTGTAAATTTTGGGATTTCAGCACCCTGGACTATCATTGAATAGTTTAGTCACTAACTGACTAAGTATAATGGAATCATGTACGGTATTCAACGCACAGAGTTAGTGAATGTGAGGATGGACACTTTATTTTGATGTTTGCTATCATCTTATTACGCACACTTCCACTTACACTCAGTAATGTGATGACCATAGAGTAGAGTACATCATTATGTATGCTAATTCTCTGGATGCAGGAACAAGTCAGGTATGACTTCTCACACCGATACTGTTACATTATTAGTAGCCGAGATTACTATCGCTTACACCAGGCCTTGTCTGACTTGGAGTTTTACGCATTGCTTATTACTCTTGGTGCTCTTAAATGAGTAGACTAGATGCAGGTAGGGTGTGCATGAGTAGCTGACCTGGAGGAGTGAGCAGAAGGCTTTCCACGTAATGTGTTATATATATATATATTCTTATACCTTGTTTTACTTCCTTTCTCACTTCTTATGGCAGAGCAGTGTTTCGTGTTGAGACAGTATTTTAAAGAAGCATCTATGTATGAATTATTTGATACTATGTTGTGATGTGGATCTGTTACTCTGATATTTATGATTCATTTCAGTTTATACTGCCTCGTCTGTTTTATATCACTTTATGTTACTATTATATCTTGTTCCATACGCTGTGAGATATAGATAGGTTATCGGTTGCTTTATTCTATTTCTCTTATTTCAACCTTGATGATCGCTTCACATTGATCGAGTACCGCCACAATGCATCGCATTACGTGTCATCAGTGTAGGGCGATCGTCACAAAAGTTGAACCTAGTTGGTGATAAATGAAAGAATTAAAGAGTAATATGATAGGTTAAACATGAGTATCCCCTTTTACCTATTTACACGCTATTATGACACTATCACTATATTTGAACTATTTTTACACTAAACCCACATTAATCACCTTAGATCGGTTTTTTTTATGTTATGGATTATTTTAGGTATGCTTTATTTATGTTATAGATGATAGATCTACTAAGAAGTATTGGAACATGAAGATAAATTTGAAAACAAAGGAATGATGGGGCATATTTATAGATTTGACAGTGGAGAAGAGCTTGGCGATAGATTAGAAAACAAAGTAATGATGCAGCTTAGCGGATGATTAGAAGATAGGCTAAAGTTTCGCGATGAATTTGAAGACGGAGGATGGACTTGGTGGCAAGCTTGGATTTCACGACAAATGTCGGACGTTTTCATTGGAAGTTTATTTAACCAATTTTGATTAAATATACAATAAAAGTGGTTGTTATCGATTGCTAAGAAGTGGTCGGTATCGACTACTATTGATGTTGGCCTCTTTTGCGTATTTGACATAGGCGATACAGTTTTGAGGAGAAAAATATAATGGATCGATGGTGGTGTCATCATAGTAGCTCTTTGATCAGTGGCTTTACTGTAAGGCAGGAGTTTGGTGCTTCAACGTAGTGATTTTTCATTCGAATATGATGGCTCCATGATGGGAAGCTGTGAATGGATTTTCTCCGAGATGCAGAGTTAGTGATGATGAGTGGAGATGGGAATCTACTAGAGAGGGTTTGGGTAGTCGATTGATTTTGACGACAAGTCAATTGTCTACACTTGATTTGATCTAGCTTGATGACAAGTCGGTTGCTTATACTTTGTCCCAACCAAGGAGACTCTAAGTTCAAGGTAATATGAGTAGTTCAAAGAATAAAATTTGTTGTGAGAGACATGTGCAAAGAGATTATCAGTGTGTAGGTTCGACAAGTACTTGAGAAGAAGAGGTAGTTGTTCTAATGTCCATTGGACCAAGTCCGAGTCCTTATCACTAAGTCTGGGAGACTGTTTTTAAGTCCGGGAAATTTATGGGATTTCACCTGGACTAAGTCTGGGTCCTTACTTGGGTTTTACATTGATGGCATGAATTTGAGTACCAAAAACTAAGAGCGTTATCGTATATCCAATGCACTAAGTGAGTAAATGTGAGGATAGATGTTATGGATTTTACTTCTTTATCACCATTTTAGTATGTAGACATTTATTGCACCTTTGACATGATATTTGTCATACGGTAGCATGTATCTCGTTTTATGTGCTAACTCTGTGGATGTCAGGTATGATTCTGCATACACTTTATGTCTTATATTATTATGACTTCTACAACATTTTAAGAATTTTTTTGCTGCTCATACTTGATTGTTATTTGACCTAAGCTTTTATGTTCCCACTTATTACCTTGGGTACTCATCGACGATTCTGATATCTAGACTATGTAGCAAGTGTAAGAATCATCTTGATTTGCGCAGATGGATCGGCAAGAGGTGATATCTTCTCATATTTATACTTATAATTATTCTATTATGTGACACTATGGAGCCATGATAGCACAGACTATTCATTAGATATATTTTGTCCAAAAGTATATTTATCTTTAGTATAAACTCTATTTATTTGTGACTGTATAATCCAGTATACTATATTTTATGTCTACGATGTCTATTATATTTTATCTGATGCATTATGAGATATACTACATGTTCTGTGTTTATGTATTGTTTTCTTTTCTTCCCTTTCTCTTTTATTTCCTTCTTTCCCTATCCATTTCTATTTTTTTCTTCTATTTCTTTACCTTGATAAATGGTCTACACTGATCGGATGTTGTACAATGCGCTATCAGGTTATAGATGCACCATTGGCATAGGGCGGTCATCACAAGTGGTATCAGAGCTAGGTTGCATTGTTTAGCTCAAGCGGTATAAAATTGAGAGTTAACATATACAAGAGAGTATGTATTTGTATATATTTTGATATTTAAAACAAAATACTAGCAGTACATATAGTGTTTGATGTTTTCCACATGAGTGTAATTGGAATAGTTTTCTCTATAAGCGACTAATCGTCCTAACCACTTATCTAAGACGATCCAAAAAATGAAAAATACTACAAATTACTCCATTTCTGAAGCTGAGAATTGGGAAGGATCGAGGACTATGAACCTCGATTCACATAATGTGCTCTCGATGATAGTGTGAACCACTATGTAGGATGTCCTGGTTTCCCTAATTGGTTTTAGCACTCATGTGCATGGAGTCTGCTAAGTTGAGAAGTGTGGATGTTCAAGATCTAGGAGGCAAACTATTCTTAGGAACAAGGCCAAATATCGTGGTGCAAGATGTTGGAGCATGGAGTTTTAATGACAACAACCTTATTTCAATTATCATTATTAATTGATTATATACTAACATCTTTATCTAGAATATATATATATATATGCAGGATTTGTATACAAGATTAAATACTGAAGACTGTACAGTTTTAGAGTTTCAAGAGATTCAGGATTCAGAAGAGATTCAAGACTTATAAGTTATCAAGTTATCAAGATATCAAGATTTCAAGAGTTCAAGAAAAATATAGTAATAGAGTTTAGTTTATATATAAGACTCTGAATAACATTCCAGGTTCAAATTTTGATTTTCAAATTTCAAATTCTGTTTTCAAAATTCAAATCCCGATTTCAAATTATTTTTCTAAATGATTTCAAATTATTATCTTTCTTATGGTTTCAAACATATATGTTTATAAAGTTTTAAATATATATAAGTTTTTTTATATATATAGTTATATAGTTTAATAGTTTTAAACCTTATAACTTTATAAATATGTATATATTTAATATATTATTACGATTTCATATGATTTTGCACTATAGAATATTTATTTATATTACTAAGTTTTGATTCAATAATTTCCAGAATAATCTATATGTTTAAACACTTGGAAAATAGTTTTAAAAATCAAAATAAAAGGCGTATGTCGACATACATAAATGCCTATGTCGACATACAACTATCATTTTTTTCAATTTTAAAAAGAAGTGTCTTTTCACTATTTGTAACACTTTTTGAAACGTTGCAACAATTGAGACATTATAAATAGGGGGTTATTTCGAATTTTTTCATCATTCTTCTTCTCTATCTTCACCCCTTTTCACACCACCATTAAAATACATCATTTTCTTGATTTCTACACTTATACTTTGTCGATTTCCACTCAAATTATATAACACTTCATTTCTTCTCAATCTCTATTTACTTCTATCAATTTGGAAGTGCTATTGAAGAGTTCTAGGGCTGTTGTTATCATTTGGAATTTTTTTGGGAAAGGGTATGTTCCTTTTATCCCTAAAATCAAGGAAAGGTTGCGTAGAACTGGACGTAGGAGTAATCTGAACTAGTATAAAATCCAGTGTGTTCTTTCCTTTTCTGCATTTTATATTTACATATTTATGTGTTTGTGTTTTATCTTGTGTTTGTAATCATCTCTGGTGTGTGATTCACATAGTAGATCATCTAAGTTTAAGATTCTCATAAATTCCTCATAAACACTATTCACCCCCTCTAGTGTTTGTTTTGCCTTAAGATCTGCATTCCACAATCCCTAACAAACTGTATCAAAGCCTAGGTTTTCAAAAAGTTCATAATTTGATTTTTGAAAATATTAAATGATAAATTTTGAAATTATTTATGGCACTAGTTTCAATTCATGCATTGCATCAATGTTAAAAGGGTCTTCATTTAATTATGTTAAAAATTCACGTGATCTACTGAATTATTGTCCAATATAGGAAAAGATGTGTTACATGACTATTGGAAATTAAAATTTTGAAAAGATGGGTTACAAGGCTGTTGAAAATTCAAAAATATGAAATGGTGTTTTAGATGTATGTTGAGAATTCAAATTCTGATAGACAAATGGTGGAAATAAAAAAGGACAAATGGATATTGGATAGTCGTTGTTCAAGACATATGACAGGAAATGCAGAATTACTAAATAATCTAGTATATGAAGATGGTGGAATGGTCAACTGCGGAGATAACTCTAAAGGATATATTGTTGGCATCGACAATGTCGGTAATTCTGAAACTCCTACTATTTCTGATGTTTTATTAGTTAGGAATCTAAAACACAACCTACCAAGTATAAGTCAACTTTGCAATAAAGGCTACAAAATCAATTTTGAAAAAGATAAATGCTTTATAGAAGATAGGAATTCAAAAATAATATTCGAAGGAGATAGAAAAAAATATTTATATATTAAGTATGAAAATCTCCATCGATAATCTATGTCTTGTGGCCAATACAAGTGTTCCTTGGATCTGACATAAGCGATTCGGTCATATAAATTTCAAACACTTCTCTAGGATTTCAAAGTTAGATTCAATTAGGGGATTACCCAAAATGAAATTATAGTAAATAATTTATGCGACGCTTGTCAGTTCGGAAAATTAAAAAGAAGTTCCTTAAATCAAAGGAGGAAATTACAACCTCGAAACCATAAGAGTTAATTCCCATGGATCTATTCGGTCCATCCCAAACTCAATCAATAAATCACAATTGATATGTTAACATAATAATTGATGATTTTTCTAGATTTACTTGGACCTTGTTTCTTAAAAATAAAAGTGATGCTTTTGATCAATTTAAAACCTTGTTAAAAGAATTCAAATTTTACTATCTTTAAAAATCAAAAAGGGAATAACCCACGTTTTTTCTTTCCTACGAAGTCCTCAACGAAATATAGTAGTTGAAAGGAAAAACAGGTCAATTCAAGAGTGTGCGAGAACCATGTTATCAGATAGTAATTTACCTAGAATTTTTTGTGCTGAGGCATTTGCAACAGCTTGTTATATGTTAAATAGAATATTAATAAGATCCTTGACTCATAAAACACCATATGAACTTTTATATTATAAGAAACCAAAGGTGTCGTATTTTAAAATATCTGGAAGTAAATATTTTATTCTTAATACTAAAGAAAATTTAAAGAAATTTCTCTCTAAATCTGATAAAGGAATATTTATCAGATACTTAGAAAGAAGTAAAACATATAGAGTTTTTAATACGAGAATTAATCCTTTAGAAGAAACCTTAAATGTATCCTTTGATGAAAACTGTAAAAATATAACACAGCTCAACGAAGACAAAAGTGAAAATGAGATTAATGAAACAAATAATGAAAATAATCAACCAAATAAAAGAATTAGATTATTAAGAGATCACCCTGTAGAAAATATCTTAGGAGATATTGAATCTATTGTTAGGACTCAAAACCAATTAAATAATATGAGTAATTCAGCGTTTATTTCAACTACTGAACCTAAGGATCCAAAAGAAGCATCATCCGATGATTCACGGATCCTTACTATGCAAGAAGAATTGAATCAACTTACCAGGAGTGATTATGGGAACTTGTTCCTAGACCGTAGGTTAAAACTGTAATTGGAACTAAATGAGTTTATAAAAATAAAATGAATGAACACGGTGAGATCATAAGAAATAAGGCACAATTAGTAGCTCAAGGTTATACTTGGGAAAAAGGAATAGATTATGATGAAACGTTTGCCTCCGTAGCAAGATCATAAGCAATTAGGATATTATTAGCCTTTGCTAATCATAATCAAGGTTTTAAATCTCGGATATCGGCCGCGTTTCGTCTCGGGGATTTTATAGACTCGGTCTCGTATCGGGGGAGATCTCGGACGAAATGAGTCTAACTCGGAAGTTCGTCTCGGATTTTCATCTCGGGTCTGAAAGTTCATATCGGAACAATCTCGGGGTATATGATATGTTAAAAATGATATTTTAACAAAATGATTTTCGTAAATGCTATTAAAAACATAGTAACTTAAACTTAAAATGCAAAATAACTTTATTATTCTTTATTTTGCGAAAGATCATTCATACTCTAAATCATAATATACTTAAAATAGAAATACTGTTAGACAGGAAACATTAAGAGGATCCAAAAAATTAAAAAATTCAGCATAAATAGACCATAAAATACATAATTTCATAAGTAACATGTACGTAAAAAAACGAATATGAAAATCATAAGCATTGTAAAACATATACGAACATATAATATAGTCATTAACATGAAAAATGTAAAATAACAAAAGATTGATATGGCTTGATTTGAGTTTTTTAATTAAAGCTCTAGTTCAGGCACAAATTTAAATTTTAACTAAAAAAGCTAAGATCTCGAGCGATATTCCAATATTTCGTCTCGGTCGATATATCGGTCAATATTGCAATATCTGGGGCGATATATTCGAAAGAAGATTTAGAGTGATATTTGCTGTTTCGTTTCGGAAGGAGCCCGAAACGAGATCTCAGTGAATATCTCGGGCGATATTTGCGAGATTTGAAATAGTGATCATAATAATTTCAAATTATATCAAATGGATGTTAAAAGTGCTTTTCTAAATGAATATGTTAAAGAAGTATGTAGAACAACCACCTCTTTTTGAGATGAAAATTTTCCAAACCACGTATATAAATTATAGAAAGCATAATATGGATTAAAACAAGCTCCTAGAGCTTGGTATGATAGATTAAGAAATTATTACAATCTAACTTTGAAATTGGTAAAATAGATAATACTCATTTTATTAAAAGAAATAATAACGATACACAATTAGTACAAATATATGTGTAACGCCCCGGAATTTCCGGCCAGTCAAAACTTAAAACTTTCTAATTCAAAACACTCTTACATAATTTATAATAATTTATAACTTATTTCCATATTTTAAAACATTAAAAATGGCTATTTATGGTTACGATCGATAACTGCACTTACGACGTCCTTCAACGATATAGTTTGAAACATAACTTGAAAATTATACCTCGAAATTAAAATTTGCTTTCATTCATTTGAAAGTTCTTGTCAATATTAATCAACCGCCCTTCGTTTGGTGAAAATCCGATTTTGATTCCAAAAGTTACAAGCATTTAAAATTTATAACTCAAATACACGAATTGCCATTTTATGATAGCTCTATTTTGACCGAAATAAAAATTATCCTCTATTGCGTTCAAAATATCTTTGATAATCATTATATACTTATATAAACCCTCTAAATTATTTTGGGTTTAAAATTCAACTTTGTTTCTTTTCTTGATAAAACAACAATACAGCTTAAATGATAAAATATGAAAGACGCACCAACACAAATGTAATAACAAAAAATATTTTTATTAATAAAGCAGCTGCATTACTATCCCTTGTGACTGCCTATGTACCTTTATCTAATTGGGTAAGCAATTAGATACAGGATCAAGCCAACGTAGTTCTTCTTTACACAAAACATTTAAAATCAGTATTTACTTTCAAAATACTCATTACATCATGTAGAGATTCTCAAAAGTAATCTTAAATTACTTTCATTAAATAAAATTCTAAATTAAACTCAAATAAAATCTAATTAAATTTTGAATTAATCATCTTGTTCGTCGGATCAGTTAGGGATAGCCAGGGAGAGCAGGAAACTGTATTTTTCAAACCCAAGCCTAGACACTATCCTCTCTGTCACCCTAGAATATTCCAGTCTTTAATTTTGAAAAATTTCTATATATATCTTATAGGACTTCCTTTCAAAAGATAAGCATCTTTTATTTTAAATCCTGATCATCTTCATTATGCAAAAAATCCTTCATTCTCAATTCTCAAACCGCCTTTATATCTCTCTAATAAGTTCTTACTCAATCATACATATCCTCAAATGTCACATCAAATGTTACATCAAATTATTATTATTATTATTATATGTCATATCAAATGTCAAATCAAATGTCACATCATAAGTCACATCAAATATTTATTATTATTATATGTCAAATCAAATGTAAAATCAAATGTCACATCAGATGTCACATCAAATGTCACGTCAAGTGTCACATCAAATTTGAGAGGATTTGGAGCAGATTATCATGGTTCTATACTCAAAACATCTGTTATAGCGTTTCGGTTACGCTATGAAAAGTGTAGGATAGTTTATAGTAGTTTTAAACTCAAAACAGCTATTACAGCGTATCTGTCACGTTATGAAAAGTTATGTTTGTTTTAAAGTACTTCACAGTCAAATCATCAAAAGACAGCGCTTCCAGAAATGCTATGACAAGTCCTGGGTGGTTTATAATGATTTTAGACTAAAAACAACTTATTATAGCGTTTCTACGATGCTATGAAAAGTTTTGAATACCTTTAATATGATTTACAAATAACTCAGACAAAAGACAGCATTTTAAAATGCTACTAAAAGTTTCAAAACTCAGATTTTCGGCCAGTTTTTGAGCAAAATGTATGATGCTATTTCTCTATGATAAAAATAGCTTTTGACTCCAAATTTTCTACAGTAAGAATCCCACTTTGTCTACTTAATTATCATCAAAATAAAATCTCAAAATCATTTATCAATTAAATATATAAAATTCAACGTCGTGAGGCATTTTTAACATGTCCATTTTGGGCTGATTTTTATCTGAACTTGCATCCAGTTTTTAGGTATGAAAACAGCTGAATTAGAAAAAAGTGCCGAGATCAAAGTTGTAGCCCTTTGAATTAGCTTTCCAAATTGATAGAGAAGCAAAAATTTCATTAGGAATTGCAAAATTTATGCCGAAAATGCCGAACATCATTTTCAGGGTTTCAAGTCCAGTCATTTATTCATAAACTTCTCAACTTTTCTTCAAAGTATGAAATGAATACAAAAACTTAAATAATTTTTCTTACCTTGTACTTGTGCCTTGGTCTTGTATTTATTCTTTAGGCTTCTCCTAAACTTCTACTCTTTATCTTACTTTTGTTTTTCATTTTTGTATGCATGAAAAAGAATGAACCTTTCCTCCCTTTATATAGTAGTTTTCAGGTTAGTTTGGTAATTTGGTTTTGGACACTTGTCCTCCTTATCTTCATGCATTCTTTTGGATGAAGACACATGTCTTCTTAGGTGTCTTTAGATGTTTCTACACATGGACACCTAATGGGTGTATGTGTCTTAACCTTATTTATTTACAAGACATGTGTTCCTTTCATTTGGCGACACGCGTCCTTATCATTTTAAGCCATTTTTCATATTCTAGAACATCTACTTATATACCATTTGTATGTTACTTCTATGATATGTACATACACATATACGTGATCTTCTAGTGTTACTACATGCACATGATATTCCAACAACTTTTAATAAGTCAAACCTCGTTTATTGATAAAACTGTTTTCGGCCACATTATCGATTTTTCTTCAAACTGCTTATCTTTTTAAACAAAAACTCAACAATTTGTTTTCTATTTACTAATTATTATTTATAAAGGGATTTAATCAAGGTTATGACACCATTAAATCCAAGTTTTACATATTTAATAACCTCGATATTTGAATATTTACTGCT
This sequence comes from Allium sativum, assembly GCA_030737875.1. Lineage (NCBI taxonomy): Eukaryota > Viridiplantae > Streptophyta > Magnoliopsida > Asparagales > Amaryllidaceae > Allium > Allium sativum. The sequence goes on from CM060922.1 coordinate 862,557,259, forward strand.
CGAAGTTTCAGGTTGTTACATTCTTTCCCCCTTAAAAGGAATTTCGTCCCCGAAATTCTATGCAATACTTAATAAAAAGATAATCGATATTCCACAAAAGAAACTCTATGTATCCAAGAAATTTTCTAGAAAGTATACTTTCAAAATAATTTCATAAATTGAATCATACCTGGATATTATATGATTCGAACTTTTTAACATTCTGTCACTTCTACAAGCTGTTACTGGATCAGGCATGCCATAGCTTCTTTTTATGCCCAAATTTAGGATCATATTCTTTGTAATTCACATCGATTCTCAGTCTCTTTCTCTTCTTGTATGGTACCCATCGAAAAGTACCAAAGATTCATCATGCTTCGGCTCATCTGACTCATCATCATCAAGTAAGGATGTGTTCTCCATATTTCGGTACTCATCAAAACGTACCAGAGAGTAATCTAGACATCTCATGTAATATCTTCGAAACATGATTATATTCATCAAAGTCAACTCATCAATTATGTTGTACTCTCCTTATTACAGTACCCATCAGAATGTAGCAGAGAGATATTTTCAAAATAGGTTCTAATCAATATTTTTTTAATTAAGTCAAATAAATTCTTTTTTTTTCCTTTGTTAAAACTAGGATCATATTCATCAAAGTGGATTCACACTCAATTTAGGATATTTTATCTTATTGCGGCAGGCATCCCGTCATCAAATAGGATGTACCCTACTCGGCTCGATACCAACATTGAGTAATTGTTGCACTATCCAAGATCTATTGTCTTATGCCGGCATCCAGTCATCAAATAGGATGTACTCTACTCGGCTCGATACCAACATAGAGTAATAGTGCACTACCTAAGACCTATTGTCTTATACCGCACATCGTCATCGTCACCCGAAGGTATCCATCATTGATGAAATAATCCATAAAAATCTTTAGTAAGTTTAAACAAAGTATACTCTCAAAACACTTTTATACTCTGTAATCACTACTTTCACATGGGTAACCATTTCATTTTGGAAAATTCACTCTCCCAATTTCGAATATCATCTTAAGTATAAACCCCCATTTTTTGTCAAACACATAGTCAGTTTGCAACAACGTTTTGAGATAGAAAACTTCCAAAATTTAAAATGTGTACAATGTAAGTATTCTAAATAATTAATCTAGCTTCCTAATAAGGTTAACTTCGACTAAACCAAATCAAGAAATCAACAGTTATGACTGAATTGCTGGAGATTTTTTAGCGGCTTTAAGCTAACATCATCAGTGCTAAACAACTCTGATATCACATTAGGTAATAATATAATTATTTAAATAAATTTTCTTACCTTGGTTTTGCATGAATGTAGTACTCAGTTTACTCCTTTTGATCTTCCTCGGCTTTGCTTGCCCTAGCTCATTTAATTCCTTCCTTGGCACGCTGTTATCCCACATTCCTTTTAAGCCACTCCATTGCATCGATTTAATGCTTCCATGTACCTTCCTTTATAAACCACTTCATTCCTTCGCTACTTTATAACTAATCATATGCACTTACAAATTCGTTATACCTCTTTATATGGTGCTTGAAAATGAATCAACATGCTATTAGTATAAGCACTAAACAAAAGTTAAACACAAAAAATAAATATTAGTCATAACCCTGGTCAGAGGAATGGTGCCTTACCCTATCCAGTTATATATTTATCAAATTAAGGTAATTTCATTTCAAAAATTTTAGGATGATTTTCTAATCTTATGTGAAATTTTATTTAGGCACCTAACCTAAGCTCTGATGCCATTTGTAACGTCCTGGATTTTCCGGCCATTCAAAACTTAAAACTTTCTAATTCAAAACATTCTTACATAATTTATAATAATTTTACAAGTTATTTTCATATTTTAAAACATTAAAAATGGCTATTATAGTTACGGTCGATAACTGCACTTACGACGTCCTTCACCGATACGGTTTGAAACCTAACTTGAAAATTATAGCTCGAAATTAAAATCTGCTTGCACTCATTTGAAAGTTCTTGTCAATATTAATCAACTGCCCTTCGTTTTGTGAAAATCCGATTTTGATTCCAAAATTTATAAGCATTTAAAGTTTATAACTCAAATACACGAAGAGCCATTTTACGATAGCTCTATTTTGACCGAAATAAAAATTATTCTCTGTTGCGTTCAAAATATCTTTGATAATCGTTATATACATATATAAACCCTCTAAATTATTTTGGGTTTAAAATTCAACTTTGTTTCTTTTCTTGATAAAACAACAATACAGCTTAAATGATAAAATATGAAAGACACACCAACACAAATGTAATAACAAAAAATATTTTTATTAATAAAGCAACTACATCACTATCCCTTATGACTGCCTACGTACCTTTTTCTAATTGGGTAAGCAAGTAGATACAGGATCAAGCCAACGTAGTTCTTCTTTACACAAAACATTTAAAATCATTATTTACTTTCAAAATACTCATTACATCATGTAGAGATTCTCAAAAGTAATCTTAAATTACTTTTATTGCATAAAATTCTAAATTAAACTCAAATAAAATCTAATTAAATTTTGAATTAACCATCTCGTTTGTCGGATCAGTTAGGGATAGCCAGGGAGAGCAGGAAACTGTATTTTCCAAACCCAAGCCTGGACACTATCCTCTCTGTCACCCTAGAACGTTCCAGTCTTTAATTTTGAAAAATTTCTATATATATCTTATAGGACTTCCTTTCAAAAGATAAACATCTTTTATTTTAAATGCTGATCATCTTCATTATGCAAAAAATCCTTCATTCTCAATTCTCAAACCGCCTTTATATCTCTCTAATAAATTCTTACTCAATCATAAATATCCTCAAATGTCGCATCAAATGTTACATCAAATATTTATTATTATTATATGTCATATCAAATGTCAAATCGATGTCACACCATACGTCACATCAAATATTTATTATTATTATATGTCAAATCAAATGCCATTTCAGATGTCACATCAAATGTCACGTCAAGTGTCACATCAAATTTGAGAGGATTTGGAGCAGTTTATCATGGTTTTATACTCAAAACATCAGTTATAGCGTTTCGGTTACGCTATGAAAAGTTTAGGGTACTTTATAGTAGTTTTAAACTCAAAACAGCTATTACAGCGTATCTGTCACGTTATGAAAAGTTATGTTTGTTTTAAAGTACTTCACAGTCAAATCATCAAAAGACAACGCTTCCTGAAATGCTATGACAAGTTCTGGGTGGTTTATAATGATTTTAGACTAAAAAAAGCTTATTATAGCGTTTCTACGATGTTATTAAAAGTTTTGAGTAGCTTTAATATGCTTTACAAATAACTCAGATAAAAGATAGCATTTTAAAATGCTTCTAAAAGTTTCAAAACTCAGATTTTCAGCCAGTTTTTGAGCAAAATGTATGACGCTATTTCTCTATGATAAAAAAAGCTTTTGTCTCAAAATTTTCTACAGTAAGAATCCCTCTTTGTCTACTTAATTATCATCAAAATAAATGCTCAAAATCATTTATCAATTAAATATATAAAATTCAACGTCATGAGGCATTTTTAACATGTCCATTTTGGGCTGATTTTTACCTGAACTTGCATCCAATTTTTAGGTATGAAAACGGTCGAATTTGAAAAAAGTAGCCGAGATCAAAGTTGTTGCCCTTTGAATTAGCTTTCCAAATTGATAGAGAAGTCGAAATTTCGTTAGTAATTGCAAAATTTATGCCAAAAATGCCGAACATCATTTTTAGGGTTTCAAGTCCAGTCATTTATTCATAAACTTCTCAACTTTTCTTCAAAGTATGAAATGAATACAAAAACTTAAATAATTTTTCTTACTTGTACTTGTGCCTTGATCTCGTATTTATTCTTTAGGCTTCTCCCAAACTTCTACTCTTTATCTTACTTTTGTTTTTCATTTTAGAATGCATGAAAAAGAATGAACCTTTCCACCCTTTATATAGTAGTTTTCAAGGTTAGTTTGGTAATTTGGTTTTGGGCACTTGTCCTCCTTATCTTCATGCATTCTTTAGGATGAAGACACATGTCTGCTTAGGTGTCTTTAGATGTTTCTACACATGGACACCTAATGGGTGTATGTGTCTTAACCTTATTTATTTACAAGACATGTGTTCCTTTCATTTGGTGACACGTGTCCATATCATTTTAAGCCCATTTTCATATTCTAGAACATGTACTTATTTACCATTTGTATGTTACTTCTATGATATGTACATGCACATATACATGATCTTCTAGTGTTACTACATGCACATGATATTCCAACAACTTTTAATAAGCCAAACCTCGTTTATTGATCAAACTGTTTTCGGTCACGTTATCGATTTTTCTTCGAACTGCTTATCTTTGTAAACAAAAACTCAGCAATATGTTTTCTCTTTATTAATTATTATTTATAAAGGGATTTAATCAAGGTGTTGACACCATTAAATCCAAGTTTTACATATTTAATAACCTCGATATTTGAATATTTACTGCTCGAAGTTTCAGGATGTTACATACTTTCCCCCTTAAAAGGTATTTCGTAACCAAAATTCTATGCGATACTTAATAAAAAGATAATCAATATTCCACAAAAGAAACTCTATGTATCCAAGAAATTTTCTTGAAAGTATATTTTCAAAATAATTTCATAAATTGAAATCATACCTGGATATTATATGATTCGAACTTTTTAACATTCTGTCACTTCTACAAGCTGTTACTGGATCAGGCATGCCAAAGCTTCTTTTTATGCCCAAATTTAGGATCATTTTCTTTGTAATTCACATCGATTCTCAGTCTCTTTTTCTTCTTGCATGGTACTCATCAAAATGTACCAAGGATTCATCATGCTTTGGCTCATCCGACTCATCATCATCAAGTAAGGATGTATTCTCCATATTTCGGTACTCAACAAAACATACCAGAGAGTAATCTAGACATCTCATGTAATATCTTCAAAACATGATTATATTCATCAAAGTCAACTCATCAAATATGTTGTACTCTCCTTGTTACAGTACCCATCAGAATGTACCAGAGAGTAATATTTTCAAAATAGTTTCTAATCAATATTTTTTTAATTAAGTCAAATAAGTTCTTTTTTTTCCATTGTTAAAACTAGGATCATATTCATCAAAGTCGATCCACACTCAATTTAGGATATTTTATCATATTGCGGCCGGCATACTGTCATCAAATAGGATGTACCCTACTCGGCTCGATACCAACATAGAGTAATAGTTGCACTATCCAAGATCTATTGTCTTATGCCGGCATCCAGTCGTCAAGTAGGATGTACTCTACTCGGCTCGATACCAACATCGAGTAATAGTGCACTACCCAAAATCTATTGTCTTATATCGCACATCGTCATCGTCACCCGAATGTATCCATCATTGATGAAATAATCCATAAAAATCTTTAGTAAGTTTAAACAAAGTATACTCTCAAAAATCTTTTATACTCTGTAATCATTACTTCCACATGGATAACCATTTCATTTTAGAAAATCTACTCTCCCAACTTCGAAAATCATCTTAAGTATAAACCCCCATTTTGTAACGACCCGGATTTTCGGCGACTTTGGTTATCGACGTAAGCCCGACGTCGATAACCAAAACATCGAAAAATCCCGGTTGTTAATGAAAGAAATTAGAAGGTGAGAATAGATAAGATAGAAACTTAGAATAGAAGAAGAAGAAGAACATCATCATCAGAGTAACACGAATCTCACAGCGGAACGAATAACATATAATAGATAACATAACTTTGAAATATAACAGTCATGTATACAATAGCACTTATCAGAGTACATCACTTACAACACAGCGGAAATAACTATAGCTATATGATCCTGAAGCCTCCTGCTCCAAGCTCTTCCTGTATATCTGTAAATCCCGACTACTTGACTGCCCGTACAAATTTAGGCACCCAAGAGTTTAGGGAAAACAACAAAATAAACTCCGGGTCAGTCATGGGACTGGTGTGAGTAAACTCAAATCATTTAAACGGGTATATGATATCTCATAAGACCACGCCGTGAATACGGAACGGGTTTTTACCTTATGAGAATCCAAATAACTTTGCAAAGCAATATGATTCTGATATTATAATAATGTCTAAGTACAAATAAATATCAGTCTAGTAGAAACGCTTGCATCTCACGTTACTACATATATAGTATACAATCAAAACCGTAAACACGTATTGGATGATTGGATTTCCAACTATGACAAGGTATGGAACCACCTTCCGATCAGTGTACTCTAGGAACGATACACTGGAGTTCAACAAGAACATCTTGCAACTCAGCCACACATGACCGACCACTCATTTCGCTTGAGTGTATCGAATGTACATCACCAACGGTTGGGATCAGCAACCATTCCCGTATATATATGGGACAGCATTGATAGATTTTAGAAACAAATGAATATTCACTAGATAGGTGATTATACACCCTACTTCGGTGCGACCGACTTAGCCATGCTGCCTGCCCGATTTCTGTCATTTACCGGTTGATGAGGCTAGAAGCTACGCTTTATCATCACAACAGATTTACTTCGAATGCCACATTGTCAGATCCATCAGAATCACTAATTGACGTCTACAACCATACATTACGTGTCAGCTAAAAGAAGTTTCCTTCTCCGCTTCCACTCTTGGTATAGTTGAAGAAATCAATGTACGTGACCGTCTGGAAATACTATGTCAGACATCCATCTTCATTCACTTAGAAATGTCACATCGTCATACCCGCCAAATCACAAATTGACTTATCCAAAAATAACACGGGTATACAGCTAAGAGAAACGAATTCCTCCGCCACCAAACGTGAATACGTTTGAACAGATCAACTTACGCGATCCATTGGATATACTCTGTCAGACCTTCATCCATACAAGTTGTCCTGGGACTGGACAAACCGAAGGCACTATTCCGTATATCCATCTTAGTCACTGTTATCTAAGACTTATACAACAGCCCTTGCATTTTACTCCGTCTTCAATTATCTTTGGCATATATGATTCGCGACGCTTATGCCAATACAGAGTGGTTCTATGGATAATAATCCAACCGGTCTCTCCATATTAACAACGTAAAATGGTCAAAACATTGATAGTCGATGATTTAACTATCAAATAAAAATGTCCGTGTGCAAACAACGATCTTATTTCCAAATGGAATGTCAATCGATCAATCATCATGTATATCTATACATGTTTTCCTTATTTTCTATATTTAGAAAATATTTGTTATCAACGTTGGAAAACATTTCCATTGTTTATTTAAGTATCACTATCCTTCCACAACTATCAGACTCTAACTATAAACTAATAAGAGAACAACTCCCTAAGCATAAACCCCGAAGGCCGAAACCAACATCAGATCGATACTCAGGAAACCATTCAACTTATTAATCTCTAGTCAGATTCTAATTTTGCTTAACTTTATATTCTTTAACTCCATTCGCTCAACTCTAGATCGCAGCGATCACAATGGTTACGCCTGATTCCCTCAGGAAACATCCGACCGCCGTAGGCTATTTACAGCCCTGCGAATTACGCTAGCAGTCGTGCTAAATGGCAACTCATCCTGAATAACTATGTTTGTTTTAACTCTAACTGTTTAACTCTAACTGGTTTTACTTGGTTTTACTAACTCAATTTATTTACTCGACTGACTAATTCAACTCGATTACCCTAACTTGATTTACTTATCTCGATTAACTGAACTAATCACTTTGATTAACTCGACTAATTCACTTTGGTTAACTTAACCAATTCACTTAACTAATTCACTTAGTTTAACCTAACTATTCACTTAACTCCTGTCGAATAAACTATATTCGATAACTCCTCTAACTCTATTCGAATAAACTATATTCGATTAACTCTTTTGATTTAACTCTAATCGATTAACTCCCTTCGATTGAAACTAACATCGATACTCCTTTCGATGAAACTAACATCGAATAACTCCTTTCGATGAAACTAACATCGATTAACTCCTTTCGATGAAACTAACATCGATTAACTCCTTTCGATTACCATATTCGATTTACTTTATTCACTTTATAAAGATTTCCTTTTTAACAACGTTTTATTCATTTGAAAAGATTTACTTTTAAATAACGGTTCTACACTTTAAAAATGATTTCCCTTTTATAACGTTTCCTTTTCAATTCTATTTGTAAATGGTTTACAAATATTCCCTTTTCAAATTTATTCTTGAAATATTCTAACTCCTTAAATTTTCGGGAAAATTCGCCATAACCTCCTTTGTATCGGGAGCATCGGGAAAATCCCCAAACCCGCCACATAGGCCTTTCCATTCAAAAAGAAATGTTTTGAATTTATTTCCTTTTTAAAATACCTCCTATTTATAAATATTCCCATTTATAAATATTCCTTATTTATAAATATTTCTATTTATAAATATCTCTTGTTTATAAATATTCCAATTTATAAATATTCTGTTTTCAATATCACTTTGAAAATCTCCTTACCAACATTTCGGTATGTTATGATATTCAATCATATCAAATCACGATGTTCAATATCGTCCAAGCACATATAATCGCCCACAGATTTTATATCACATCATATAACAATATATATAAAAAACAATAAAATAACTGTTGAGGAATCCAGTCGGATTCCTCCAACCTGTTTCCCTGCATCCACAGATGTTACACAGTATAATATACATCAATTTCATCCCAACATGAAATATACTGATAATCAGAATCCATATTTGATTGACGGTTTTCTATATGTAACTATATCTACGTTTTCAATCAAATCTATTTAACAGTCCAATTTAACAGTCCAATTTAACAATCAATACACAGCAATCAATCATTAAAAATAAAGTACAGTTTATACAAATATAAACTGAACAAAGTTAGTGAGATTTACTCACATTTGCGCGTTAACCGAAAAATATCGGTTTGCGTTCGTTATTTGAGACGAACAATTTATTTCTCCATAAATTGTAACGAGCTCCGATGGACTTCCAGTCAGCTTCATTGTGAAGCTCTCGTCCATACGGTCCCAACGCAACTTACGGATCGAAATTCTAATATCATATGATGAAGTTACACCATTTATAAGTTAGTTCACTATTTAATTAAACAAAACTTTTAAATAAATTATATGGGCCTTAACTTTTCTTACTCCGGCCCAACTCCTGCTCCACAAACTCCAGGCCCGCTTCATCCTACTCCCATCAGCCCACGAGAAAAAGAAATCCGCTCCACTTATTTCTTCTCCAAATTGTTTTCACCGTAACATTCCTCCTTATTCCCAATTTTTGACCGACGGTTGACTGCTTACCACCCCCTCCTCGATCACCAAACGCCACCGCCACTACCTCCATCGCACTCGCCCAGACGATCTCCCCTTGATGACCACCATCAAATCAATTCCGACGCCCTACTTCCAAATCGATATGCTGTTTCGAAACCTAAAGCCGACGTCGCCTTTCCTTGTTGAGGACCGAAGCACCTCCAACTGACCGCAACACTCGTGCCTCACCTTCCTGAACCCCTCCGCAGCCTCGATTCCAGCTTCCGATCATTGTTCTAACCCCAACAGTAAAACCTAATCCCACTGGAAACCGCGAGTAACCCAAAGTTGCATCGAACAATAAAAGAAGGACATTAGAACGGAGAGAAAAGCTCCAGGAACTGAAATATGGTTGTAAAAGAATTTATAGATTTTGATTTTATTTTCTTTTGATTTTCAAGGGAGGAATTTTACTGTTGATAATTTCTACTGAGGGTTACGGCGCCTCAGTTTGACCTTTGCAGAATTTATTTAGGGTTAGCAGTGCTAAGGCTTTATTTATAGAGTAGTTTTATATTTTTTTATTCGAATATTTTATTTGTTTTTAAGCAGACACTATTTTTACTTGTCCTCTAAAATTCCTGTGGTCACATACAATACCCAAAAATCATGAAAATTGACATGCAGCTAGATATTGACATTAGGGACCCAATGAAACTTGTTTCGTCGAATTCCGACTCCGTATGGTCACACAGTGTATTTTTAACTGTCAAAATACTGACTGTTTTCCACTCTAAAAATCCGTACGACCACACAGTGACTCTAAAAATCACGAAACTTGAAATCTAGCAACTATTTGACATTGCGGATCCAACAAAATTAGTTTCGTCGAATTCCGACTTCGTTTGCAAAACCGGCTATTTTTAAAGCTCTGGATGACCCATTTTAAATATATAAATATATTTAAATATTATTAAATTAAATATAAATAAATTTATATTATCGTATATCTTCACATATGATATCGTCCAGCTCCAGAATATCATATCAGAATATACAGTTTGATATTTCAGATTCCCGATTACCTCGATATTCAGTTTTACATTGAAAAACCCTTTTATAACGTATATAAAGCGTTACGAATTATAAAGGAATTCTACAGCGACTTTTCTGAAATTTGATTTGGACGTACATCAAAATCTACACGACGAAATCCCGATTTTTCTCTTCCACTAGAAAGATATACTCCACCAGCTCCATACGTTTCTTGTTTCACAGAAATCCGGCTTAAAACGAATTCTGTACATTCAATTGAAGTTCAAATCGCCAAATAGCGAACTGCAGCGCCATTTCGAGCTCGTTTATAAATATATTATAAACTATACGTTCAACTGTCGTCGATTCAATATATTCGTTATTATATTTCGAATCGAAACTCCACCAAATCTCGTATGCTATTCAATTCACATGATATTGTGAATTTCACTATTTCCGACTATTTCGACATTATAATATATTATTATATTATAATTATTAATTAAATATTCAATATTATTTAATTAAACGATCATTAACTTCTCTAAATCACCAATTATATAATTAAATAAATTAATTATATATCTCTAAAAATGCGGGTCATTACATTCTTCCCCACTTAAAATAATTTCGTCCTCGAAATTTCTAAGTTAGAGTACGACCCTATCTATTGGAATTCCTAAGATTTGTTTACCCCTCATTTCTGATTCCAACTGAACCAATTAATATCGACTGAAATATTAATTCTTCCGACCAACTAAAATTTTCAAAAATTCTGAAAATTTTCTAACACTTTACATTCTCGGAAAATTTCGCCAGCACCTCCTTTGTACTGGTCAATAGCTCAAACTCCAACTCGCCTCTCTGGGCCATCTCCAACCCAAAAGAAAATCAAACAGCCAAGCGGCTTGCCAATTCAGCTCATCAAAATCTCAAATCCATATATAATATAACTGGTACCTTTTTTTTTTGTCGGGCATGTCAACTCTATCACTTCCATATGCTATCGACTCAGCATATACCAGTGTTATCTCAATCAAATTCCAATCAGTTCATATCCTCAAATCCAAATCGAATTTCATTCGAACCCCAATATCAAATTCCAAATTATTGACTTATCAATTTGGTTCCATTCTAGATTATCGCTAATCCAATTCAATTTTATTTAACTTAGTTCAAGTTAAATTCAATTTATTTTTCACTTTCACCCTTTAAATCCATTTAACTTCATGAGTTAAATTTTAAATTTCAAATTCCTGGGTTCATTTCAAATTAATTTGAAATCACAATACCAATTCAAAACATTTGAATTTCTAAACAACTTGTTTTCTCAAAACAATTCAAATCAAAATCTTTGGTAGTAATCCACCACTTAGAACTCGAAAATCACACCGATGATACTGCGCAGTCATCATCGGAATTACTTTCCAGCGACCCAAGTGATTTCAATACTATATCATTTTCAAAGCCCTTACTAAATACATCCATTTTGAAAACATCTCAAAATCTCCCAGGAACTTAAAATTTCCTTATTTTAATTCCAATCTGATTTAAATTCATATTTAATTCATCTTATTTCATATACTTTACTTATATGATTCTGATTGGTTAAATATAACCATTTCACTTTTATAATCTCATTCGATTATAATAACAACAAATATATCATATATATGATAATATATCACATATCCATACTGTGTCGGTCCATCGTATTCAAGTGTTTATTTACTCCTACCGATACAGTGGATCAAACTGATCGACCAGAACTCATAAACAACTCAGCCAATGAATCTCCACAATATAAAACCATTTTTAAATCAAATACAAATACGCACTCGTATATATACACTCAAACTCAATCTAGGGTGTTACTAACCCTATCTCTACCGAGTCACGCCACAGAGCCAAGGTAATTCTTAACTTAAGCTCTGATACCAACTGTAACGACCCGGATTTTCGGCGACTTTGGTTATCGACGTAAGCCCGACGTCGATAACCAAAACATCGAAAAATCCCGGTTGTTAATGAAAGAAATTAGAAGGTGAGAATAGATAAGATAGAAACTTAGAATAGAAGAAGAAGAAGAACATCATCATCAGAGTAACACGAATCTCACAGCGGAACGAATAACATATAATAGATAACATAACTTTGAAATATAACAGTCATGTATACAATAGCACTTATCAGAGTACAGCACTTACAACACAGCGGAAATAACTATAGCTATATGATCCTGAAGCCTCCTGCTCCAAGCTCTTCCTGTATATCTGTAAATCCCGACTACTTGACTGCCCGTACAAATTTAGGCACCCAAGAGTTTAGGGAAAACAACAAAATAAACTCCGGGTCAGTCATGGGACTGGTGTGAGTAAACTCAAATCATTTAAACGGGTATATGATATCTCATAAGACCACGCCGTGAATACGGAACGGGTTTTTACCTTATGAGAATCCAAATAACTTTGCAAAGCAATATGATTCTGATATTATAATAATGTCTAAGTACAAATAAATATCAGTCTAGTAGAAACGCTTGCATCTCACGTTACTACATATATAGTATACAATCAAAACCGTAAACACGTATTGGATGATTGGATTTCCAACTATGACAAGGTATGGAACCACCTTCCGATCAGTGTACTCTAGGAACGATACACTGGAGTTCAACAAGAACATCTTGCAACTCAGCCACACATGACCGACCACTCATTTCGCTTGAGTGTATCGAATGTACATCACCAACGGTTGGGATCAGCAACCATTCCCGTATATATATGGGACAGCATTGATAGATTTTAGAAACAAATGAATATTCACTAGATAGGTGATTATACACCCTACTTCGGTGCGACCGACTTAGCCATGCTGCCTGCCCGATTTCTGTCATTTACCGGTTGATGAGGCTAGAAGCTACGCTTTATCATCACAACAGATTTACTTCGAATGCCACATTGTCAGATCCATCAGAATCACTAATTGACGTCTACAACCATACATTACGTGTCAGCTAAAAGAAGTTTCCTTCTCCGCTTCCACTCTTGGTATAGTTGAAGAAATCAATGTACGTGACCGTCTGGAAATACTATGTCAGACATCCATCTTCATTCACTTAGAAATGTCACATCGTCATACCCGCCAAATCACAAATTGACTTATCCAAAAATAACACGGGTATACAGCTAAGAGAAACGAATTCCTCCGCCACCAAACGTGAATACGTTTGAACAGATCAACTTACGCGATCCATTGGATATACTCTGTCAGACCTTCATCCATACAAGTTGTCCTGGGACTGGACAAACCGAAGGCACTATTCCGTATATCCATCTTAGTCACTGTTATCTAAGACTTATACAACAGCCCTTGCATTTTACTCCGTCTTCAATTATCTTTGGCATATATGATTCGCGACGCTTATGCCAATACAGAGTGGTTCTATGGATAATAATCCAACCGGTCTCTCCATATTAACAACGTAAAATGGTCAAAACATTGATAGTCGATGATTTAACTATCAAATAAAAATGTCCGTGTGCAAACAACGATCTTATTTCCAAATGGAATGTCAATCGATCAATCATCATGTATATCTATACATGTTTTCCTTATTTTCTATATTTAGAAAATATTTGTTATCAACGTTGGAAAACATTTCCATTGTTTATTTAAGTATCACTATCCTTCCACAACTATCAGACTCTAACTATAAACTAATAAGAGAACAACTCCCTAAGCATAAACCCCGAAGGCCGAAACCAACATCAGATCGATACTCAGGAAACCATTCAACTTATTAATCTCTAGTCAGATTCTAATTTTGCTTAACTTTATATTCTTTAACTCCATTCGCTCAACTCTAGATCGCAGCGATCACAATGGTTACGCCTGATTCCCTCAGGAAACATCCGACCGCCGTAGGCTATTTACAGCCCTGCGAATTACGCTAGCAGTCGTGCTAAATGGCAACTCATCCTGAATAACTATGTTTGTTTTAACTCTAACTGTTTAACTCTAACTGGTTTTACTTGGTTTTACTAACTCAATTTATTTACTCGACTGACTAATTCAACTCGATTACCCTAACTTGATTTACTTATCTCGATTAACTGAACTAATCACTTTGATTAACTCGACTAATTCACTTTGGTTAACTTAACCAATTCACTTAACTAATTCACTTAGTTTAACCTAACTATTCACTTAACTCCTGTCGAATAAACTATATTCGATAACTCCTCTAACTCTATTCGAATAAACTATATTCGATTAACTCTTTTGATTTAACTCTAATCGATTAACTCCCTTCGATTGAAACTAACATCGATACTCCTTTCGATGAAACTAACATCGAATAACTCCTTTCGATGAAACTAACATCGATTAACTCCTTTCGATGAAACTAACATCGATTAACTCCTTTCGATTACCATATTCGATTTACTTTATTCACTTTATAAAGATTTCCTTTTTAACAACGTTTTATTCATTTGAAAAGATTTACTTTTAAATAACGGTTCTACACTTTAAAAATGATTTCCCTTTTATAACGTTTCCTTTTCAATTCTATTTGTAAATGGTTTACAAATATTCCCTTTTCAAATTTATTCTTGAAATATTCTAACTCCTTAAATTTTCGGGAAAATTCGCCATAACCTCCTTTGTATCGGGAGCATCGGGAAAATCCCCAAACCCGCCACATAGGCCTTTCCATTCAAAAAGAAATGTTTTGAATTTATTTCCTTTTTAAAATACCTCCTATTTATAAATATTCCCATTTATAAATATTCCTTATTTATAAATATTTCTATTTATAAATATCTCTTGTTTATAAATATTCCAATTTATAAATATTCTGTTTTCAATATCACTTTGAAAATCTCCTTACCAACATTTCGGTATGTTATGATATTCAATCATATCAAATCACGATGTTCAATATCGTCCAAGCACATATAATCGCCCACAGATTTTATATCACATCATATAACAATATATATAAAAAACAATAAAATAACTGTTGAGGAATCCAGTCGGATTCCTCCAACCTGTTTCCCTGCATCCACAGATGTTACACAGTATAATATACATCAATTTCATCCCAACATGAAATATACTGATAATCAGAATCCATATTTGATTGACGGTTTTCTATATGTAACTATATCTACGTTTTCAATCAAATCTATTTAACAGTTGTAACAACCCGGAAAATCTGGGCCAGTTTAAAATTTTTATTTTGGCAATTTTAGCGAATTTTGATTATTTAAAATAGATTATTTTAAATAATATCGACGTGAAATTTATTTTGAATAGAATTCGAACGTATATATTATATGCGTCGTCGTTAGAATATAAATAATTATTTATAATTATAAATAGAATTGAAAATGGCGCGGTAGTTCGATAATTCGATTTCAAACTTCAATTGAATGTACCGGGTGCAAAACAATCCGGATTTTAGTGAAACCAAAAATAATGGAATCGAATAGTGAATATCTTTCCAACGAATCCGAAAAATCAAAAGTTCGTAGCGGGAATCAAAAGATATGTCCAGTTGAAAATTCTGAATAGTCGCTATGGAATTCAGGCCCTTAAAAATGGACATTTTGCAAATGACCTCGGATTTCGACGAAACCAGTTTTGTTGGATCCGCAGTGTCGAGTTATTGCTAGGTTTCAAATTTCATAATTTTTCGAATCAATATGTGAGCGGGGCAAAAGAAAACGCGTTTGACCAGTTTCAGTTGATTTTAATCGACTGGAAATTGGCCATTTTTCTAACGGTCTCAGAATTCAACGAAACTAGTTTTGTTAGGACCGTATCGTCAATACGAAGCTAGAAAATATTTTTCTGCCATTTTTAGAATTCGTATGTGGCCCCGGTAATTTGAAATGTACGTTTAAAATTCAATATAGTGATTTAAATGTAAATTAAAAGGAAACTGATCGAAACGGTCGATTCAGCTTGCGGTACATATCCCATTGTGTTCGGAATGGGGGTGAAACGCTATGGGCGACAGGCGGTGGGCCTCGTTTCGAGGTCGTATGGGAAAGTCAATTTTTAGATATTAAATAATATAAAAAAATAAATAAAAAATAATAATAATAATATCCCCCCCTTTATCTTCGTTCTGGCCCCCCCCGTAGCTCATTCCCGATTTCATTTAAACAGAATAAAAAAAAAAAAAAAGGAAAAACCCTAGCGATCGATCGCCAGCCCCCCCGATCCCTCGAGCTCCGACGATCTGCGGAGAAACTCCCCCCCCCATCGCATGAGCGCCGAGTCCACCTCCCCCTCGCGCCCATCCTCTGATGAACCCCGCTCGAGCCTCGCGACCCCTGGACCCCAACCCCAAATCGCCCTGCTTCAGCCGATGCCGCCACGTCAGGAGCACCCCACCGCGCCGCAGGCGACCAAAGCCAAGCACCTCCAGTCCCGCTCCTCTCCCTCCACTTCTGCCGACGACCTAAATCTGTGAGTCTTTTTTTTTTTAATTTATTTATTTTATAATTGATTTATATAAAAACTGAATTGATTTATATAAAAACTGGATTTTCTTTTTATGATATAAAAACAGAACTGATTTAAAAGAATAATAAAAACTGCATTTTGAAAAAGGATTTAAAAACTGCGTTTTTATAAAAGAGGAAAAAAACTGATTTTTGGTTATATTTAAAAAAAAACTGATTTTTGTTTAGTTTAAAACTGATTGGTTTAAAGGAAATTCAAAACTGATTTTTAAAAGTATTTTAAACTGATTTTATTTTAAAAAGAAAATGGTTTAAATTTTAAAAAGAAAAGGTTTAAACTTGAAAGGTAAAAGAGTTAAACTTTAAAAAGTAAGAGAAAAGATTTGATCTTTTGAAATAAAAATTCGATTTTTATATATTGAACTTTGAAGTAAAAATTCGATTTTTATATATTGAACTTTGAAGTAAAAATTCGATTTTTATATATTGAACTTTGAAGTAAAAATTCGATTTTTATATATTGAACTTTGAAATAAAAATTCGATTTTTATATATTGAACTTTGAAATAAAAATTTGATTTTTATATATTGAACTTTGAAGTAAAAATTTGATTTTTATATATTGAACTTCGATAGAAAAATGGAATTTTTATATATTGAACTTCGATAGAAAAAATGGAATTTTTATATATTGAACTTCGATAGAAAAATATGATTTTTATATATTGAACTTCATAGGAAAAATACGATTTTTATATATTGAACTTTGAAATAAAAATTCGATTTTTATATATGGAATAGCGAAGTAAAATTCGATTTTTACATATGTAGTGAAAGCGGACAACGAAAGCGACAAAAGGCGAGTTGGCGAAGATTTCCTGCATTAGAAGAGCCGTGGAGCTAGGATAGCTATATGTGAGAATTTCTCACCTTTCAATTTACTTTTCTAGTTATATATATATACTAGGATGCAGACGGTGCTTAGTAGCACCCGACACAATCGTCCACAGACCATGGACTTGTTTGTTTGACTGTTTGGTGATTGATTGCGATATTGGTTTGAATGTGGTTTGTGGTGTGAAAAATCGAATCGATAAATTGGTTAGGATTAGACGTGCGCCGTTATAAGGCGAAGGAGTAAGGCTAGGTTAGATCCTTACTCCAAATTTTGTGGTTTGCATAACGAATTGATTTGATTGATGTGTGAATGGCGTGGGCCTTCACTAGACCGGGGATAAGGCTAGGCCTTGTCCCGTTTCTAGTATCGTGCCGTTATGCCGCCGAAATTTTCTAAAATATGTTAGAAAATAAAAATATCATTTTATTGTGTAAATGAATTGAATAGAAATTCATAGGTTGAAATAAAATGTTTTATCGTTAAAAATATAATTTTTAACGTGAAGTGAATAAAATAGAATATTCATTTACAAACCAGACGGTTTGTTTATGTACACCTATTTGAATGACATTGATTGGGACGATAAATTTTACACATCGCCCAACTGCACGAATAAAAATCGGTGTTTGATTGTTTGAAACCCCATACGGGTGTTAGGATGAAATTTGAAGTTCACTCATCCTGATTGATTAAATATGTCGATCGATTGATTGACAGGCTGTTATGAGCGTTGAATATCTATATTTGATGCTTATACAGTGTAGTGCACTTTGGTTGATGGTTGATTATTTTCAATGTTATTATATACATGTGTTGTATGAAAATCCATATAATTAATTTTATATGGTAATTGATTGGGCCTCATTCCAATCGTGAAAATAAAGAATATTTTGATAATAACAAATATTTAGACAATAGGAAATATTTGAAATAGAATATTTGAAAATAGAAATTTATGAAGCCGTGTTGATTAGATTGACGCCATTTTGACGTAAACGATATTTATATCGATTTTATTCATTTTAAAGTGAATATTGAAAAGTAATCTCGAAATCGAATATTTCGAAATGAATTGAATTGAAAACGATTTCGAAATGAATTGAATTGAAAACGATTTCGAAATGAATTGAATTGAAAACGATTTCGAAATGAATTGAATTGAAAACGATTTCGAAATGAATTGAAAACGATTTCGAAATGAATTGAATTGAAAACGATTTCGAAATGAATTGAATTGAAAACGATTTCGAAATGAATTGAATTGAAAACGATTTCGAAATGAATTGAATTGAAAACGATTTCGAAATGAATTGAATTGAAAACGATTTCGAAATGGATTGAATTGAAAACGATTTCGAAATGAATTGAATTGAAAACGATTTCGAAATGAATTGAATTGAAAACGAATTCGAATTGAATTGAAAGTGAATTGAATTCAAATTGAATTGAAATTTGAATTGAATAGAAATGAATTTTGAAACGATTTTATAAAGAAGAATTCAATTTTGATTTGAATTGAAATGGAAGTTGAAAATGTTTTTGAAACGAATTCAAAACTATTTATATAATTCGTTTTAAATAGAAATCGTCGAAATATATATATTATATATATTATATATAATATAATGGCCTGAATAGAACGCGCCGCGCCGCGGCAGTTCGCGAATTTCGACCATTTATTTCAAACGGACATTACGGGAGATCCGACCGTCGGATTCTCCTAAAACCGGAACCGTTGGGTTCGTATCGAAAAGAGCTTTCTAATGAATATTAGAAATTTGAAATCTAACGGTTGGATTTGGAGATACGTCCAAATCAAATTCGAAAAAGGTCGCTGTAAGTGCAGTTCGATGGCCATTGATGGAAATCGACTGTACGGGCCTTGATAAAATTATTAAAAATAGTAATAATTTGTGTAAAATCATAAGAAATGATTTAGAAAGAATCGGGATGAAAAACTCCATATTTGAAAAGATAAAAATGGACTTTTATCGAAATGAACTAGTTTTGAACTAGAGTTATAATTTTATTTATTTTTAAATAAATAAATTGAATTCGAAAAGGGTTTTAAAAATAACCAAAATTTCCAATGATTGCATTGGGGTGGATTTGAATCGAAATTGTCTTCGGAATATTTCGATGTTGGAATTCGTGATTATACAGGTGTTGTTATGGAAATCTGAAAGATATATATTGATATCGTTATTTCCAATACGACATTTGTTAGTCGTAGAATTTGATATTGAATATAGGCCGATATATTTTCTATTCAGAGCCTTGTGTTTAATATCGAATGTGATTTGGGTTTGTCGTGAATGGTGTCTTCACTAACACTGTTCTTGAACCCAGTTGAGAAAAGATTAAATCTTTTTATTTAGATTTAATGAAGTGTACCAATTAAATAATATTTAATTGGAATTGAATGGATATTGATTTTTGGGTTTATCGTGAACAGTGTTTTAAATAACACTTGTTCTTTAACCCGATAATTAATGGGATGTGACTTTGGGTTTATCGTGAACCGTGTTTTAAATGACACTGATTCTTTAACCCAGTCACAGATTAAAACTAAGTGGAGTTTTAATGAATCTTTAATTAGATTGAAATGATCGAAAATGGAGTATCACCAGTTTTGCTCCAGGCGATAGTTAAATCTTTAATTAGATTTGAACGTGAAATGGTAATTGAATTTACCGATAACACTGTGGTGTTAGATATGAAGTATTCACAGTTTTACTTCATGGGATGAATAGTTTGGGATTGGGAAATTAAAACAAATGATTACTTCGGTAAGGTTCGCTAATCCCGACTAGTTTGAATTGAGATTCAAAAATAGAATAAAGAATAAATTCAAGGAATTTATCTTTGATAAAATTAATGGGAATCTTTCCCTATGAATGTGAAATTTAGAAACTAACTGTCGGTTGGCCAAGCAGAATGGTTTTCTGGATATTGATCTGATGTTGGTTTCGGCCTTCGGGGTTAATATTTGGGGAATTATTCTCTTGATTAATTTACGGTTAGTGACTGATGAATTGGAATGAGGCGTATGTTGTGTTTGTGTAACACTTTTATAATATATACGCGAGTTATTCGGAAAGGCCGGGTTTATCCCATTCTGAATAACTGATACGACGATAAGTCGAAGATGAAGACGATGGTCGAAGACCGGAGGTCTTCACGTCGTTTGGGTGATAACTGATGATCTTGATTGGGCTGTACACCCAAGAAGATGGAAACAGTTAGTGATCGTCCAGACGTACTTGGAGATCGATGGATAGGCGGGGTACTAGGTGCCTCCGGTTTCGTTCAGACCCAGAACGGACTTGTAAATGGACTGTGTGTCTGACATTGGATTTCATTCTGTGTGACTGATATCGGTTGCATAGGATGGTTTGCCTGTGTGGCATGCTAAGATGCAAATGATCAAGGCTTCTGTTGAAAAGCAAAGTCTTGTGGTGATGATCAAAGCACGGCCTTTGTGGCGTAGCTTTGTGTAACGTTTACCTCGCGTGTTTCACACCCGGTATGAACCAAAAACGGGAGACGGACCTCAGGGAGGACTTGCGTTTCTTTCTAGCTAGAAGTGGCGTCAGTGGTTTTACACGCCCTGACGAGTTTGACTTATGTGGTTGTTGCGGTTGCGAGGCGCCTCGGTTATATCGGTTTCGGCCGAATGCATTCTGGTCGGCTGACGGACCAGACTTACACCCCATAGGGTGGGGGGACGTATTGTTCAGGCATAATAATCCACTCCGTGTGGACCGGCCCTGACGATCCAAGGCTTGCCTGCGCGCTTGCCTGAGACATGGGCTAGATTGTCTCGAATCGGTTGAGGACTATCTTTTGCCTCGGTTCATAGATGGAAACCCAATTTCCAAATACGAGACTTTGCGGTTTTGATTGTATATCCTATATATGGCGACATAGTGGGATGGGGCGCTCATGCCGCCTATGATTGATACTTATGATTTGAAGCGTTTTATACACTATGCACTTATAGTAGTATCAAATGATTTGTTTTAAACGTATCAAGCATTCTTTGGCTGTTATAAGGGAAAACCCTATCCTAGACTGCGTTGCATTGTGTGATGGGACCTGGGTCTTATAACAGCTTCATTTTTCTTTATTTAGCATTGCGCCGTTTGTTTTATGCACTGGTATTCTTGGGAGGAAACCAGTTCCGTGTTATACGGCGTGGTCCCTTGATTTACCTTATGATTTAAAATAAAGATTAATAACTGTTTTAGTTCTCACACCAGTCACATGACTGATCTGGAGTTTATTGTTTTAACCTAAACTCTGGGTGCCCCTATTTTGACACGGGCAGCTAGTAGTTTCGGTTTTGCAGATTTATATTCACAGGATCCTGGTTTACAGCTGGAACGATATCCGGAAAGCTTTGTATCCGTATATCTCTTTCTAGTTGTGTATTGTATTATTTTCCGCTGCTATGTATTTAAATGTAATTTAAATCTCTGATATTTCTGTGTAATATTCATTTATACTCTGTATATTCTTGTAATCTGATGCATTGTTGTAATATACAATGAAATGTTCTTCTGTATGCGTTCTGTTGTGGTTTGTTCTCGAACTATCCGACGCTTTCCTTTACGGGGAAGTTGCGGGTTTTCACATTTGGTATCAGAGCTTTGGTTTACAAAGCAGAGAACAAGGCACATTAGAAACATACGAAAGAATTCATCAGATATTGGATTAGCAATATCCAATGAGAATGACTCGTTAGAGATGGGATCAGTAGTATCCTAGAACGAGTGTGAAGAGTATATTTTTAAAGTGAAAACATTCTTTGTTTTGAAAATTTAAATCAACTATTCGTATTTGATTATTTATTTATATTGATTTGGACAATGCAGTATATAAAGATTTTGGGTATACGTCTGATCCACGTGTATTCGAAGTTTTAATATACTGGATAGATATAGATTCACACTCTAGTCGCCCGAAGATGATTCTGATGATTGTAGCTACATCATCAGAATTAGTGTTCGTGTTTCGAAGGTGTGATTTTCTATATATTTCCATTGGACTGGTGTGAGAACCAAAACTAATATAGTTAGAATACATTGTTGTGAATTGGCATCAAAAACATGATTTTTGTATATGTATCAAATTTATGAATTTGAAACTCTAATTCACTAATGGATTGATGTTTGTGTTGTTTGTTTATTTGTTTGCTAATTTTGAAACATTTAGCCTAATTGAACCAAATATTGAACTATATTGAAAATTAGTCGCATTTGCTTGCATATACATATATATCATTGAACAGGTCATAGCAAGGAGGCTAGAGCCGAGAATAAAATTTGTTTGCCCGACAAATAGGTACATGTTTACTACATAATTTCCTGTTTTGTTTGGGTGATGATGATTTTGTGAGCCTATTGGCTAGCCGCTTGGCTTTTTCTTTTTCTTTTTGAGATCTGAAGGACCGGGGAAGCTATTTGAAATTCCCCGATGCTCCCGGTGCAGGGGAGGTTATGGCGAAATTTTTCAAAAATTTAGGGTGTTAGCCAAATTTTTGAAATTTTGAAAATTCTCAGAAACTGAAAAGTTGGAGAATGGAAGCCAGATTGAGCGTAAAGCTGATTAATCAAACCACTTTCGACTTTGTTCCTTTTCGGGGACGAAAAGTTTTAAGTGGGGGAGATTGTAACAACCCGGAAAATCTGGGCCAGTTTAAAATTTTTATTTTGGCAATTTTAGCGAATTTTGATTATTTAAAATAGATTATTTTAAATAATATCGACGTGAAATTTATTTTGAATAGAATTCGAACGTATATATTATATGCGTCGTCGTTAGAATATAAATAATTATTTATAATTATAAATAGAATTGAAAATGGCGCGGTAGTTCGATAATTCGATTTCAAACTTCAATTGAATGTACCGGGTGCAAAACAATCCGGATTTTAGTGAAACCAAAAATAATGGAATCGAATAGTGAATATCTTTCCAACGAATCCGAAAAATCAAAAGTTCGTAGCGGGAATCAAAAGATATGTCCAGTTGAAAATTCTGAATAGTCGCTATGGAATTCAGGCCCTTAAAAATGGACATTTTGCAAATGACCTCGGATTTCGACGAAACCAGTTTTGTTGGATCCGCAGTGTCGAGTTATTGCTAGGTTTCAAATTTCATAATTTTTCGAATCAATATGTGAGCGGGGCAAAAGAAAACGCGTTTGACCAGTTTCAGTTGATTTTAATCGACTGGAAATTGGCCATTTTTCTAACGGTCTCAGAATTCAACGAAACTAGTTTTGTTAGGACCGTATCGTCAATACGAAGCTAGAAAATATTTTTCTGCCATTTTTAGAATTCGTATGTGGCCCCGGTAATTTGAAATGTACGTTTAAAATTCAATATAGTGATTTAAATGTAAATTAAAAGGAAACTGATCGAAACGGTCGATTCAGCTTGCGGTACATATCCCATTGTGTTCGGAATGGGGGTGAAACGCTATGGGCGACAGGCGGTGGGCCTCGTTTCGAGGTCGTATGGGAAAGTCAATTTTTAGATATTAAATAATATAAAAAAATAAATAAAAAATAATAATAATAATATCCCCCCCTTTATCTTCGTTCTGGCCCCCCCCCCCCCCCCGTAGCTCATTCCCGATTTCATTTAAACAGAATAAAAAAAAAAAAAAGGAAAAACCCTAGCGATCGATCGCCAGCCCCCCCGATCCCTCGAGCTCCGACGATCTGCGGAGAAACTCCCCCCCCCATCGCATGAGCGCCGAGTCCACCTCCCCCTCGCGCCCATCCTCTGATGAACCCCGCTCGAGCCTCGCGACCCCTGGACCCCAACCCCAAATCGCCCTGCTTCAGCCGATGCCGCCACGTCAGGAGCACCCCACCGCGTCGCAGGCGACCAAAGCCAAGCACCTCCAGTCCCGCTCCTCTCCCTCCACTTCTGCCGACGACCTAAATCTGTGAGTCTTCTTTTTTTTAATTTATTTATTTTATAATTGATTTATATAAAAACTGAATTGATTTATATAAAAACTGGATTTTCTTTTTATGATATAAAAACAGAACTGATTTAAAAGAATAATAAAAACTGCATTTTGAAAAAGGATTTAAAAACTGCGTTTTTATAAAAGAGGAAAAAAACTGATTTTTGGTTATATTTAAAAAAAAACTGATTTTTGTTTAGTTTAAAACTGATTGGTTTAAAGGAAATTCAAAACTGATTTTTAAAAGTATTTTAAACTGATTTTATTTTAAAAAGAAAATGGTTTAAATTTTAAAAAGAAAAGGTTTAAACTTGAAAGGTAAAAGAGTTAAACTTTAAAAAGTAAGAGAAAAGATTTGATCTTTTGAAATAAAAATTCGATTTTTATATATTGAACTTTGAAGTAAAAATTCGATTTTTATATATTGAACTTTGAAGTAAAAATTCGATTTTTATATATTGAACTTTGAAGTAAAAATTCGATTTTTATATATTGAACTTTGAAATAAAAATTCGATTTTTATATATTGAACTTTGAAATAAAAATTCGATTTTTATATATTGAACTTTGAAGTAAAAATTTGATTTTTATATATTGAACTTCGATAGAAAAATGGAATTTTTATATATTGAACTTCGATAGAAAAAATGGAATTTTTATATATTGAACTTCGATAGAAAATTATGATTTTTATATATTGAACTTCATAGGAAAAATACGATTTTTATATATTGAAC
Organism: Allium sativum; assembly: GCA_030737875.1. Classification (NCBI taxonomy): domain Eukaryota; kingdom Viridiplantae; phylum Streptophyta; class Magnoliopsida; order Asparagales; family Amaryllidaceae; genus Allium; species Allium sativum. The sequence goes on from CM060922.1 coordinate 862,582,687, forward strand.
TTTGAAATAAAAATTCGATTTTTATATATGGAATAGCGAAGTAAAATTCGATTTTTACATATGTAGTGAAAGCGGACAACGAAAGCGACAAAAGGCGAGTTGGCGAAGATTTCCTGCATTAGAAGAGCCGTGGAGCTAGGATAGCTATATGTGAGAATTTCTCACCTTTCAATTTACTTTTCTAGTTATATATATATACTAGGATGCAGACGGTGCTTAGTAGCACCCGACACAATCGTCCACAGACCATGGACTTGTTTGTTTGACTGTTTGGTGATTGATTGCGATATTGGTTTGAATGTGGTTTGTGGTGTGAAAAATCGAATCGATAAATTGGTTAGGATTAGACGTGCGCCGTTATAAGGCGAAGGAGTAAGGCTAGGTTAGATCCTTACTCCAAATTTTGTGGTTTGCATAACGAATTGATTTGATTGATGTGTGAATGGCGTGGGCCTTCACTAGACCGGGGATAAGGCTAGGCCTTGTCCCGTTTCTAGTATCGTGCCGTTATGCCGCCGAAATTTTCTAAAATATGTTAGAAAATAAAAATATCATTTTATTGTGTAAATGAATTGAATAGAAATTCATAGGTTGAAATAAAATGTTTTATCGTTAAAAATATAATTTTTAACGTGAAGTGAATAAAATAGAATATTCATTTACAAACCAGACGGTTTGTTTATGTACACCTATTTGAATGACATTGATTGGGACGATAAATTTTACACATCGCCCAACTGCACGAATAAAAATCGGTGTTTGATTGTTTGAAACCCCATACGGGTGTTAGGATGAAATTTGAAGTTCACTCATCCTGATTGATTAAATATGTCGATCGATTGATTGACAGGCTGTTATGAGCGTTGAATATCTATATTTGATGCTTATACAGTGTAGTGCACTTTGGTTGATGGTTGATTATTTTCAATGTTATTATATACATGTGTTGTATGAAAATCCATAAAATTAATTTTATATGGTAATTGATTGGGCCTCATTCCAATCGTGAAAATAAAGAATATTTTGATAATAACAAATATTTAGACAATAGGAAATATTTGAAATAGAATATTTGAAAATAGAAATTTATGAAGCCGTGTTGATTAGATTGACGCCATTTTGACGTAAACGATATTTATATCGATTTTATTCATTTTAAAGTGAATATTGAAAAGTAATCTCGAAATCGAATATTTCGAAATGAATTGAATTGAAAACGATTTCGAAATGAATTGAATTGAAAACGATTTCGAAATGAATTGAATTGAAAACGATTTCGAAATGAATTGAATTGAAAACGATTTCGAAATGAATTGAATTGAAAACGATTTCGAAATGAATTGAATTGAAAACGATTTCGAAATGAATTGAATTGAAAACGATTTCGAAATGAATTGAATTGAAAACGATTTCGAAATGAATTGAATTGAAAACGATTTCGAAATGAATTGAATTGAAAACGATTTCGAAATGAATTGAATTGAAAACGATTTCGAAATGAATTGAATTGAAAACGAATTCGAATTGAATTGAATTCAAATTGAATTGAATTCAAATTGAATTGAAATTTGAATTGAATAGAAATGAATTTTGAAACGATTTTATAAAGAAGAATTCAATTTTGATTTGAATTGAAATGGAAGTTGAAAATGTTTTTGAAACGAATTCAAAACTATTTATATAATTCGTTTTAAATAGAAATCGTCGAAATATATATATTATATATATTATATATAATATAATGGCCTGAATAGAACGCGCCGCGCCGCGGCAGTTCGCGAATTTCGACCATTTATTTCAAACGGACATTACGGGAGATCCGACCGTCGGATTCTCCTAAAACCGGAACCGTTGGGTTCGTATCGAAAAGAGCTTTCTAATGAATATTAGAAATTTGAAATCTAACGGTTGGATTTGGAGATACGTCCAAATCAAATTCGAAAAAGGTCGCTGTAAGTGCAGTTCGATGGCCATTGATGGAAATCGACTGTACGGGCCTTGATAAAATTATTAAAAATAGTAATAATTTGTGTAAAATCATAAGAAATGATTTAGAAAGAATTGGGATGAAAAACTCCATATTTGAAAAGATAAAAATGGACTTTTATCGAAATGAACTAGTTTTGAACTAGAGTTATAATTTTATTTATTTTTAAATAAATAAATTGAATTCGAAAAGGGTTTTAAAAATAACCAAAATTTCCAATGATTGCATTGGGGTGGATTTGAATCGAAATTGTCTTCGGAATATTTCGATGTTGGAATTCGTGATTATACAGGTGTTGTTATGGAAATCTGAAAGATATATATTGATATCGTTATTTCCAATACGACATTTGTTAGTCGTAGAATTTGATATTGAATATAGGCCGATATATTTTCTATTCAGAGCCTTGTGTTTAATATCGAATGTGATTTGGGTTTGTCGTGAATGGTGTCTTCACTAACACTGTTCTTGAACCCAGTTGAGAAAAGATTAAATCTTTTTATTTAGATTTAATGAAGTGTACCAATTAAATAATATTTAATTGGAATTGAATGGATATTGATTTTTGGGTTTATCGTGAACAGTGTTTTAAATAACACTTGTTCTTTAACCCGATAATTAATGGGATGTGACTTTGGGTTTATCGTGAACCGTGTTTTAAATGACACTGATTCTTTAACCCAGTCACAGATTAAAACTAAGTGGAGTTTTAATGAATCTTTAATTAGATTGAAATGATCGAAAATGGAGTATCACCAGTTTTGCTCCAGGCGATAGTTAAATCTTTAATTAGATTTGAACGTGAAATGGTAATTGAATTTACCGATAACACTGTGGTGTTAGATATGAAGTATTCACAGTTTTACTTCATGGGATGAATAGTTTGGGATTGGGAAATTAAAACAAATGATTACTTCGGTAAGGTTCGCTAATCCCGACTAGTTTGAATTGAGATTCAAAAATAGAATAAAGAATAAATTCAAGGAATTTATCTTTGATAAAATTAATGGGAATCTTTCCCTATGAATGTGAAATTTAGAAACTAACTGTCGGTTGGCCAAGCAGAATGGTTTTCTGGATATTGATCTGATGTTGGTTTCGGCCTTCGGGGTTAATATTTGGGGAATTATTCTCTTGATTAATTTACGGTTAGTGACTGATGAATTGGAATGAGGCGTATGTTGTGTTTGTGTAACACTTTTATAATATATACGCGAGTTATTCGGAAAGGCCGGGTTTATCCCATTCTGAATAACTGATACGACGATAAGTCGAAGATGAAGACGATGGTCGAAGACCGGAGGTCTTCACGTCGTTTGGGTGATAACTGATGATCTTGATTGGGCTGTACACCCAAGAAGATGGAAACAGTTAGTGATCGTCCAGACGTACTTGGAGATCGATGGATAGGCGGGGTACTAGGTGCCTCCGGTTTCGTTCAGACCCAGAACGGACTTGTAAATGGACTGTGTGTCTGACATTGGATTTCATTCTGTGTGACTGATATCGGTTGCATAGGATGGTTTGCCTGTGTGGCATGCTAAGATGCAAATGATCAAGGCTTCTGTTGAAAAGCAAAGTCTTGTGGTGATGATCAAAGCACGGCCTTTGTGGCGTAGCTTTGTGTAACGTTTACCTCGCGTGTTTCACACCCGGTATGAACCAAAAACGGGAGACGGACCTCAGGGAGGACTTGCGTTTCTTTCTAGCTAGAAGTGGCGTCAGTGGTTTTACACGCCCTGACGAGTTTGACTTATGTGGTTGTTGCGGTTGCGAGGCGCCTCGGTTATATCGGTTTCGGCCGAATGCATTCTGGTCGGCTGACGGACCAGACTTACACCCCATAGGGTGGGGGGACGTATTGTTCAGGCATAATAATCCACTCCGTGTGGACCGGCCCTGACGATCCAAGGCTTGCCTGCGCGCTTGCCTGAGACATGGGCTAGATTGTCTCGAATCGGTTGAGGACTATCTTTTGCCTCGGTTCATAGATGGAAACCCAATTTCCAAATACGAGACTTTGCGGTTTTGATTGTATATCCTATATATGGCGACATAGTGGGATGGGGCGCTCATGCCGCCTATGATTGATACTTATGATTTGAAGCGTTTTATACACTATGCACTTATAGTAGTATCAAATGATTTGTTTTAAACGTATCAAGCATTCTTTGGCTGTTATAAGGGAAAACCCTATCCTAGACTGCGTTGCATTGTGTGATGGGACCTGGGTCTTATAACAGCTTCATTTTTCTTTATTTAGCATTGCGCCGTTTGTTTTATGCACTGGTATTCTTGGGAGGAAACCAGTTCCGTGTTATACGGCGTGGTCCCTTGATTTACCTTATGATTTAAAATAAAGATTAATAACTGTTTTAGTTCTCACACCAGTCACATGACTGATCTGGAGTTTATTGTTTTAACCTAAACTCTGGGTGCCCCTATTTTGACACGGGCAGCTAGTAGTTTCGGTTTTGCAGATTTATATTCACAGGATCCTGGTTTACAGCTGGAACGATATCCGGAAAGCTTTGTATCCGTATATCTCTTTCTAGTTGTGTATTGTATTATTTTCCGCTGCTATGTATTTAAATGTAATTTAAATCTCTGATATTTCTGTGTAATATTCATTTATACTCTGTATATTCTTGTAATCTGATGCATTGTTGTAATATACAATGAAATGTTCTTCTGTATGCGTTCTGTTGTGGTTTGTTCTCGAACTATCCGACGCTTTCCTTTACGGGGAAGTTGCGGGTTTTCACATTTGGTATCAGAGCTTTGGTTTACAAAGCAGAGAACAAGGCACATTAGAAACATACGAAAGAATTCATCAGATATTGGATTAGCAATATCCAATGAGAATGACTCGTTAGAGATGGGATCAGTAGTATCCTAGAACGAGTGTGAAGAGTATATTTTTAAAGTGAAAACATTCTTTGTTTTGAAAATTTAAATCAACTATTCGTATTTGATTATTTATTTATATTGATTTGGACAATGCAGTATATAAAGATTTTGGGTATACGTCTGATCCACGTGTATTCGAAGTTTTAATATACTGGATAGATATAGATTCACACTCTAGTCGCCCGAAGATGATTCTGATGATTGTAGCTACATCATCAGAATTAGTGTTCGTGTTTCGAAGGTGTGATTTTCTATATATTTCCATTGGACTGGTGTGAGAACCAAAACTAATATAGTTAGAATACATTGTTGTGAATTGGCATCAAAAACATGATTTTTGTATATGTATCAAATTTATGAATTTGAAACTCTAATTCACTAATGGATTGATGTTTGTGTTGTTTGTTTATTTGTTTGCTAATTTTGAAACATTTAGCCTAATTGAACCAAATATTGAACTATATTGAAAATTAGTCGCATTTGCTTGCATATACATATATATCATTGAACAGGTCATAGCAAGGAGGCTAGAGCCGAGAATAAAATTTGTTTGCCCGACAAATAGGTACATGTTTACTACATAATTTCCTGTTTTGTTTGGGTGATGATGATTTTGTGAGCCTATTGGCTAGCCGCTTGGCTTTTTCTTTTTCTTTTTGAGATCTGAAGGACCGGGGAAGCTATTTGAAAAATTGAACATTATCCGCATTGTCCAATTAAAAAATCCCCAATAGTTAAGAATAATTGAACATTTATGTTTTCATGTTTATTCATTAATGCAATGTAATACGAACAATCCGTGTATTCGTAGATGTTTTAATATAATGTACATTGTTTGAATTATATATTTAATTCAATGTTTATGATTTCTTGTTTAATAATATAGATATAGAATGATAGAATAAGTATTATAGCATAGTTTTAGGAAGTATAATTTAGTTTGTAGAATAATCGTGAGTGTATATATATAGGCATGAATTTAGGGAGAGTTATATATACTTAATTATAGAATTAAGTATTCTAATCTTAGAATAGATAAATATATAGGTTTATAGTTATTTATGATATAGATTTAGGAGGAGTATATTTATAGTTTCTTTTTATTGATGATAAAGGGGGGAAATTATAAAATAAGGATTATTAAGGCTTAATTTAAGGGAGAGTATGTAGGATTCATGATAAAAGGGGGAGTATTCAAAGGACCAGATCAAAAAGTATCAAATGTATGAACAGGTATGAATATTTTCTAAATCAAGGTTGTCATCATAAAAAAGGGGGAGAATATTGGAGCATGGAGTTTTGATAACGACAATCTTATTTTAATTATCATTATTAATTAATTATAAAATATATATTAACATCTCCATCTAGAATATATATACGCAGGATTTGTTTACAGACTTAAATACTGAAGACTATACAGTTTAGAGTTTCAAAAGATTCAGGATTTAGAAGAGATTCAAGACTCATGAGTTATCAAGTTATCAAGATTTCAAGAGTTCAACAAAAATACAGTAATAGAGTCTAGTTTATATGTAAGACTCTGAATAGCACTCCAGGTTCAAATTTTGTTTTTCAAATTTTGTTTTCAAAATTCAAATCCTGATTTCAAATTATTTTTCTAAATCATTTCAAATTATTTTCTTTCTTATGATTTCAAACATATATGTTTATATATTTTTAAATATATAAGTTTATATATATATAGTTATAAAGTTTAATAGTTTTAAACCTTATAACTTTATAAATATGTATGTATAATATTTTATTATGATTTTACGCTTTATAATATTTATTTATATTACTAAGTTTTGATTTGAGAATTTCCAGAATAGTATATATGTTTAAACACTTCAAAAATAATTTTAAAAATCAAAATATAAGGCATACGTCGACGTACATAAATGCCTATATCGACATACAACTGTCATTTTTTCAATTTTCAAAGGAAGTGTCTTTTCACTATTTGTAACGTTTCTGAAATGTTGCAACCAAGAGACATTATAAATAGGGGATGATTTCGAATTTTTTTCATCATTCTTCTTCTCCATCTTCACTCATTTTCATATCATCGTTAAGTTCATCATTTTCTTGATTTCTACACTTATACTTTGTCGATTTCTACTCAAATTATTAAAACTTCATTTCTTCTCAATCTCTATCTACTATTATCAATTTGGAAGTGTTATTGGAGAGTTCTAGGGCTGTTGTAATCATTTGGGAATTGTTTGAGGAAGGGTGTGTTCTTTGCAGCCCAGAAATCAAGGAAAGGGAGCAGTGTTAACCTTATAGCCATGAAATCAAGGGATTGTACTTGGATATTGATAATAATAAAACTCCGCATTATCCAGCGTTGCGTGGGACTGAACGTAGGAGTAACCTGAACCAGTATAAAATCTGTTGTGTTCTTTCCTTTTCTGCATTTTATATTTATCTGTTTCTGTGTTTGTGTTTGATTCTATGTTTTGGATCATCTCTGATGTGTGTGATTCATATAGTAGACCATTTAAGTTTAATATTTTCACAAATTTCTCGTAAACACTATTCAACCCCCTCTAATGTTTGTTTTGCCTTAAGATCCGCATTCTACAATCCCTAACACAAGATCGGTTTAGTTCTTTTGGGCATAACTTGAATAAAGTGTAATCATATAAATTCGGAGCATATAGTTTATTATGAGCATAACTTGGGAAAAGGGGCATGGAAACCTATAATGACATACGTAAATAATTAGAATGCCTAGGATTACAGTAATTAGAAACTGTAACCGCGCCTAGACACAAGGTTAGATTACACTTGCTGTGGAAGTCTGTCCGGAGCCTCCCGGCATATCCAGCGACCATAAGTGGTGAATCTAATGTGAGGGGTCTAGGTGCACAAACACGAAACATGCTAAGACACGAGGTTAAGCCCGACTTGTGGAAGAAGTCTTCCCGGAACCGACCGGCATATCCAGCATCCACAAGTGGTAGGCTTAATGTGGGAGGTCTAGCACATTATAACCATAATGGACATGGTAACGAATTGGAATACTTAACCTAGTTGAATCCATAGGGATTGCATGAACATGAACCAAATTAGGGGTTAAGTAAATCTGAGAGGGTGGGTAATATATGTATATATAGGTCCACAAACTTAACCTGTTGGGATTATGCAATTTTATGACACCAGTAGGTAGGCATAATCTGAGGAAAACCTAGTAGGCATAATATGAGGATAACCTAGTAATGGGGATGCAAGACAAAGGGGAGAGATTGCATCATCTTATGTATGGGACCCGTTTCATTCAGTAACCCATATATAGGTATCAAACGAGTACTCCGAACTAGGTCGGAGTCTGGGCACGCTTACTGGGCTGATTATAAGTGATCCAGAAGTGGGGACGGTGTCCGAAGGCGCATTCCATCGGGGTCATGTGCGTGCATGACTCCGCTTGCTCGGGAAAATAAGATTTCGTTACATCAGTAGATATGGTTGTGCACATCAGAGAAATGAAGGGTTGCCACTTTAGGGAGTGATACACCCTACTGTAGGACTAGCACAGGATATCTACAGAGCTAGGAGCCGATCGATTAGGGTAGTAATTCGGGTACACCTAGACTCCGGTATGTTTAGGAACCTGTTAATACCCATAGGGGTAACTCCGGTACGTTGGATTTCCTGTTGATTGTGTGGAGTGAAAACCTCTCACTGGAAGTACGCCTAAGTCTACCATCTTATAGTTGTTGGGATCATCACATTCTGGTTATACTAGTATCAGTGCAGAGTATTCATTAGGGAAGTGTATACACTCTATCATGTTTACCTTGTCATACCTGCCTTTTGTGATGTTATCTTTCTCACCCTCTTTATATGCATTTCCTGATACTTCTACTTATTTATTTGCTAAAAGTAACTGGACTCGCCAAACTTTATGTCTGACCCTTTTTGTTTCCTCTTCTTGGTAGGAATACTCAAGCTTGATCAGGATTCTGCTACCATTTTGCTGGAGCCACTTAGATTTATTGCTCAAGCTCTTATCTTGGCTACTATGGCTATGTTTTTATTTGGGGGTTATGCTTGTTTTATCCTCGTACTCTGATGTTTTAAGTGCAAGGCAGAAGTTTTGATGATGTACTGGGTTTATGTATTTTCAGACATATGATGTTTTGAACCACGATGTTTTATGATTAATAAAGTCTTGGATTCCTCTTCTATTTTATATCTGTCTTGTAATGTTGCTGTTTCTGCTTACCTATAACAACTTCACGAAACTTAATTCATTCTCTTAATGAGTGACATTAACGGATGTGGGGTGTCACATGTGTAGAACAAGGTAGGAGAATGTGATGTAGCAAAGTGTGTAGGGTAAAGAACATAAAGTGTAAAAGGGTCTTTTTCTCATTCAATTTTATATAAAAACAATTTCATTTTTTCAATTATCATTTCCAATTCAATCACTTGGTTTTCAAACTTTATTTCAACTTTCCAAGTTTTCATCTTTGACATTGAAAAAAATTGAAATTTAAAAATCACTTTTTTCAATTTTCCTTTGAGAAAAGGCATACAAATTCTTTTGTATATTACTTGTTCTTTAAAATAAGCCCGATATACTCACCTTTTGCACCATACCCAATCCCAATTTGTAATAGCTCACCTCAAAACAAACCTAAATTTTGACATGAAAAAAGGGAATCTAAACTTAAACACATTTTGAAGCTGCAATTGAATTGTGAAATAATACAGATTTATTAATCTATTCTTTCAAAACTCACAACAAAAGGAATAAAATATAATAACAAAATTATTGTCTGTTTCATTTCAAACTAGTTGTCATTAAACATGTATAATGTCAACGTAAATCATTATAGTATTTCATTCAGTAATACATACCTTTCGAATGAATATAATAAAAAATATCAAGACAAATATATAGTAACTTCCACAATCTCTACTTTCACCATCTTTAAGCATCTTCACCATTAACTCATTCTCTAAACTATGTTGTAATGGAGAGGGGATAAGAACAATAAGTTCTGATGAATAAAAACCTCAAGACTTTTTATACCAACACTTAGGTAGTATATTTTCGAGAATAAGAGTATGTCTTATAGAAACATATATTATATCCTTATTACACCATAAGGAGAAGAGGAAGTCATAGAATATCTAAGACCTTTATGTATAGCTCCTTCAATATTTAATACTTTCTATTTATAAGCCAAGACCCAAATCCAACAAATACATAACAATGCAAGAGACTGCATGATTAAGCTATTTTTAAGGAAGATGAGAAAACTTTGATTATTTAATACATTTAAGACGGGTATGCCTTACATTTCATATTCTTTGGCGGACCCTATCGAATACTATCTAGCTAACAGTATGTGGTAATTCTTTCGAAAATTTAATACTTTTTTTATTAGGAAGGAGGGCTCTCAATCGACAAACTATTACCTTAGTTGAAGCAAACCTTAGTGGAAACCATTCCTGCCATAACCCTAACCATTTAATACTTTGATTCAAGCCCCTCAAATAACCACTTAATACCTTCATAATCCATTAAAGAAGATCTATGTGTTCCTTTATGGCCTGTAACACTACGACACATCACATTAATTAGACTATTCTTAGGAACCGGTAGTCAGATTAACTGGGCAGGTTTACCCTAAACAATCGGGATGAACCTGGGATCCTTGAATTACTTACCATAAGGATGTTACTGTGATGTAGTCATAATTCCCAATCCACTATATTTATACACTACTCAACTTACTAAATCATATTATTTTTCTTATAAGGAATCTTATTTATTATGCTATAAATAAGGATTTTCCCTAATATTATTTTCATATCTAATTTGCTGAAATTAGATTTCTTGGATAATTCTCTACTATTATTCCCATAAAATTAGTTTTAAAGCGAAAAGAAAAGGATAACTCTATTTGAAATTACGAGGAATGAATAAATTCCTTACTAAATCAAAAGTCACCATTTTGACGAAAAGTGAAGAAGTAAACCAATTTATGAAAATCAAACAAATACTATTCCCATAAATAAAATTTTAGAAAGTATGAACAATCAATAAATCACATTCCTAACAGGGGATTTGATCAAATTAATTACATTATTAACTACATGATCAATAAATCATAATTATACGTTTATTATGCTAATTAACACATATAAATACGCTCTTAGTCAAAGATGTCAATTTATATAATTTATTCCCTTGCTTGCATTAAAGGTCAATTCTCCTAACAAGCAATTTCCCCAAATTTATGCAAGTCTTTCATTTATTCCCAAATGATCTAATAAATATCCAACTACCAACATTAATAGAATTTAGAGATTAATTATCCCTTAAATGAAGATTCAATATAGACTTGCACATAAGTGCCATAACAGGAATTATATTGATTAATTAAATATATAAAATGTATATGTGACGCCCCCACCCCGAGATCTATCCTAATAAAAAGCATTTACAAGTAATGCTATTTATTAATTAGAGAATATGAATTATTAGGAGCGGTCGTCTGAAGTTCTACATTAAATAAGTAATGAATACGTCGATTGGGTGTATACATTTTTCTTTCTTACCTCAGATGGATCGATGTACTCGCTTCATCTAATATAAAGCTACGATGGATAAAGATTGTGATGGCCGGCAAATCCGTACTACCTGAGTTAACTAAATACCACACACATCCAACTCAAATAACATAGAATTATTAGTCACTATCGGTTAAAGAAGAAAAGATAGAAGGACTAAAGAAATATCAGAATCTCACAGCGAAATGGAACAAAATATAATATCATATATCATAACTTTGAAATACATATCTGTATTGTATATACGTACCATACCAGAGTACAACACATATACATCACAACGGAAATAACTCTAAATAACTAACAGTGAAGCCTCCTACTTTTCTCTCATTCGAGTGTATCTGTAAAAGTCTGAAACACTTGACTGCCTATAAAAATTTGGGTACCCAAGAGTTTAGCGTAAAAACAAACAAAATAAACTCTGGGTCAGTCATTGGACTGGTGTTAGCGAATTCCAGCCATATTGTTTGACTTTGAAAAATTCTTTTGAAACAAAGGGTAATCGTAAGACCGATCCACATATAAACACGGATGGTTTTTACCTTACTATAACCCCAAACATTTTGATATCAAAATCCAGTGATATTATAATAATGTCTAATCAAATAAATAACCATCTAGTAGAACACTTGCATCTCACGCTCTACTTACATAGTATAAAGTCAAAAACCGTAGGGCGCTTATTGGAGATTGGATTCCAACTATGACATGGTATGGGACCACCTCCCGATCAATGTACACTAGAGGGGATACAGCGGGGTTCATAAAGAACATCTTGCAACCCAACCACGTTGGACCGTTCACTCATTTGCTTGAGTGGACCGAATGTATTATCGTCCACGGTTGTCGACTGTCCAACCCGTAATCCGTAAGATACAGAACTGAAAGAAGTACAATTGGATATTTTTCTCTAGATCGGTGATAATACACCCTGCTTGTGTATGACCCAACTAGCCATGCTACCTGCCCGATTTTTGTCATTTCCCGGTTGTTGAGGCTTGAAGCTCCGTTTACTTTCTAGATTATCTGGCCACCATTCACTTTGAATGCCACATCGTCAAGTCCTTAAATCACTTATTGATTTGTACAAATACACACTGGGTGCTAAAATAAAGAGAAGTTGCCTTCACCCCACCAACTTGGTATATTTTTAAAATCAACGGGGCTTGATCGTTAGAAATACTCTGTCATACATTCGTCCATATATGTTCGTTCTGGGACTAAATGAAATCGAAGGCACAATTTCCATTAATCCGTCTTAAGCAATTTCTATCTAGGATTAACAGAAAAAGCCCTTGCACTTCACTCAGTCTTCACTAATCTTCAGCTTGATTTGATTCGCAATGGTTATGCCAATACAGAGTGGTTTTCGGATAATGAATCCAACTGGTCTCTCCGTATTGACAACGACGGTCAAAAACTTCAATAGTCGGTTATCTAACTATCGAAGGAAAACAAACATCCATATAAATTTCCCAATGGAATAGTATTGACTAAGCATCAAACAATCACTGACACTTTCTAATATTTCATTAATTAAATCATTTCCTTCTCGGATATATATATATATATATATATATCGACATATTTGATTTCTAGTAATCAAAATTCTCAAAAATATTTTAACTCCTTGAATTTACGAAAAGTTTCGCCAGCATCTCCTTTGTACGGCTCAATCAGTACAACTACAAGTAGCCTCTCTAGGCCCTTTCCGTTCAAAAAGAAAATCAAAAAGCCAAGTTGCTTGCCCAGTAGGCTCATAAAATCTCATATGGAAATTTAAACATGTACCTTTTATCCGGCGCTCAAATTATAATCTTCATTCACTTCATCCAATGCCTGTCTAATATACATACACCTGCACTTCCAATTATTTCAAAACCATACATATATTTTGATTTCACCACATTCAATCCCACTAATTAATTCTTTGACTAATTCAACTGCTTTATTCACTTATAGTCTGAATCAATAGTCTTCCAACATATTTTAATTCACTTGTAAACAATTCGAATTTCATTTAAAACTCATGCCTCATATTTGGTCTAATTTACAAATCCAATTTACTTAACCCACGTCATGTTCCATTCAAACCCCATTAACTAACTTCTTTTATTATTTAATTAATATTATTCCATAATCCAAAATCTGATTTCATTATCAAAAATCACTTTATTCAACTTGCTTGAGTTCACATTTATTTTATAGCTCAAGTCTGGAATTTTCTAATGGAAATTCAAATTTTTATTCACTCAAAATCTTTTATTTTATTTAATAAACCATTATGGCTTAAAAACGATTATGGCGTTGTTTTTTCTGAAAATTTGATTTTGATATAACTTAACATCTATAAGATGAAATCAAGATTTTTCTCTTCCATTAGAAAATTATCATTCAATAGGTCCGGCCATTTCTTGTTTTATTAGATTCCGACTTATATTGAGTTCTATATACTCAATTGAAGTTCGAATCGTTAAATTACGAACTACGGCGCTGCGGCGAGTTCGTTTCATTAAATTTAATTATAAACGTTTAAAGTTTCGTTTATAATTAAATTCCAACTCCATTCTCTAAAACAAATTATAAATCAAATCTGTTTTCCAAATCTAACTTAAACATCTCTATTTTCCAAAATCGTTGAAAAATTCATAACTCGGTTATAAATTATTCACAGCTCAATTTCTATATTAAATTCCATTTTCCTTGAACATAAATTATTTTATAAAAATTTGATATAATCAACTTCAACTATAAATTTCCTTTATGGGGAAAATCAATTAATTCAACATCTTTACCCTTACAAACTAATATCATCCCTTGATAATAGCGGAGTCGTTCAAGTTGGGGTATTTTATTTACCTCTCAGACCTTGACCGACAACGTTCATATCTTAACATTGATAAAAACTTGTAATACAAAACTTGATTAAAATATCACCTTCTATTCCATTTCTTATATTTGGAATTCTATTTCCAAATTACTCGATTAAAATTCCTTCATCAAATTTATAAAAGTTGTTTATAAATTACCTTCCTTATTAACACAAACTTCCAATTAAAACTCCATTTGAAATTGGATTCGCCTTTTTATTCTATAAAATTGGTATAATCGGATTCAATTTATGAATATCTTGGATTTACCTCAATTCAATATGTGTTTCGAAGGTCGGAACAAATTCATCGTTTCCCTTGAAAATGATTTCCAATCCCCATTTTAAAATCATACAATGATAATTTTCACATTCATTTTTTTAAATGCTGTTTATAAATTACACTTCTTGTTTTAAATATTAAATAAGTTTCCATTTCAAATTCCATTTGAAATTTCCATTTCTACTCTATGAAAATAAAATTCCTTTTAAAATCATGCTTGCATTTACGTTTCCACTTTATCGAATGGTAATTTCCTTCTCATTTATAAACATCGTCTATAAATTTAATTACTTGTTTTTATTACTAAAAACAAGTTAATATTGTTCAACTATTAAACATTCGATTTATATTCCAAAAAAATACAAAATTTCTTTTTAAAACTAAAAATCCACTTTTATGATATTTTTAAATATCAATATTTTAGGGTCAGGGATATTCAAACATCTAATTACACAAAACATCAATTCAATTCACCACATCACACATATATAAACAACAATAAATAAATTTTGAGGAATCCAGTTGGATCCCTCCAACCTGCATCCACCGATGTTAGTCAACATAAATAATACCCATCCTACTTCAAGGCAGGATATCGCGGTATGAAGGTCATCCACTCAATATATCACTAGGCGTCAGGGTCATCCTCTAATTATACTGCGGGCTTTCGCTAATGGCACTGCGGGAAATATCCTATATATATATATATATATATAGCCACAACCACCAAGCCTAAATATAACTAATATATATAATGACCACAATTTATCAATAAACAGCAATGCACCCAACCAACCAACAAACAACATATAAATATTTGTATTCAATAAAAATTCGATTATAATAAATTATAATCCAACCAAAGAGTTAGTTTACGCACCTTGATTTTCGTTTACCGAATAATCATTAGTTTCCATATTATGCAACCCGCAGCTACGATCCATACTCGACTAATTCTGTATGAATTTTACCTTATATCACAAATTAAAAATTAATTTTACTTATCGACATATTCTATAATAATTTAAATAAAATTACTGTACTAATCCATTCTTATGGTAACCTTTAGAATTTAAATTTTAAAACTCTTAAGTAAATGGAAATCGGTAAAAGCAAAACTGAAGTCCAAGTTAAACTACAACAACTTAACTAAAATTTAAAACTTCCTTAATAGTATAACTGAATTTTAAATTCTCTAGTCAAAACAAACTAACTAATTTAACTTTATTTTCCCTGAATGAAAGCAGAAGCAACAAAACTGGAGTTGGACATCTAGCTTCTAATTTATCATTACAGCAAATTGACTAGTTAAAATAAATTATCTCTCCTAATTCTTCTTCCCCGGTTTTAAATTCTAAACCCTGCTACTATAAGAAATTAAACCCCATGATCCTCCTACGCTCGCTACAAGCAGATCCAAGTCCATTTTTTTTCCACAACAACAGTCTGAACTCCATGTCTCACTTTATCGAATGGTAATTTCCTTCTCATTTATAAACATCGTCTATAAATTTAATTACTTGTTTTTATTGCAAAAAACAAGTTAATATTTTTCAACTATTAAACATTCGATTTCTATTCCAAAAAAATAAAAAAAATCTTTTTAAAACTAAAAATCCACTTTTATTATATTTTTAAATATCAGTATTTTTGGGCCAGTGATATTAAAACATCCAATTACACAAAACATCAATTCAATTCACCGCATCACACTTATATAAACAACAATAAATAAATTTTGAGGAATCCAGTTGGATCCCTCCAACCTGCTTCCCTGCATCCACCGATGTTAGTCAACATAAATAATACCCATCCTACTTCAAGGCAGGATATTGCGGTATAAAGGTCATCCACTCAATATATCACGGGGCATCAGGGTCATCCTCTAATTATACCGCGGGCATCCGCTAATGGTACTACGGGAAATTTCCAATATATATATATATATATATATATATATATATATATATATATAGCCACAACCACCAAGCCTAAATATAACTAATTTATATAATAACCACAATTTATCAATAAACAGCAATGCATCCAACCAACCAACAAACAATATATAAATATTTGTATTCAATAAAAAGTCGATTATAATAAATTATAATCCAACCAGAGAGTGAGTTTACTCACCTTGATTTTCGTTTACCGAATATTCATTAGTTTCCATATTACGGAACCCGCAGCTACGATCCATACTCGACTAATTCTGTACGAATTTTACCTTATATCACAAATTAAAAATTAATTTTACTTATCAACATATTCTATAATAATTTGAATAAAATTACTATAAAAATCCATTCTTATGGTAACCTTTAGAATTTAAATTTTAAAACTCCTAATTGAATGGAAATCGGTAAAAGCAAAACTGAAGTCCAAGTTAAACTACAACAACTTAACTAAAATTTAAAACTTCCTTAACAGTATAACTGAATTTTAAATTCTCTAGTCAAAACAAACTAACTAGTTTAACTTTATTTTCCCTAAATGAAAGCAGAAGCAACATAACTAGAGTTGGACATCTATCTTCTAATTTATCATTACAGCAAATTGACTAGTTAAAATAAATTATCTCTAATTCTTCTTCCCTGGTTTTAAATTCTAAACCCTGCTACTATAAGAAATCAAACCCCATAATCCTCCTACACTCGCTACAAGCAGATCCAAGTCCATTTTTTTCCATAACAACAGTCTAAACTCCATGTTTCACTTTATCGAATGTTAATTTCCTTCCCATTTATAAACATCGTCTATAAATTTAATTACTTGTTTTTATTGCTAAAAACAAGTTAATATTTTTCAACTGTTAAACATTCGATTTCTATTCCAAAAAAATAAAAAAATTCTTTTTAAAACTAAAAATCCACTTTTATGATATTTTTAAATATCAGTATTTTAGGGCCAGTGATATTCAAACATCCAATTACACAAAATACCAATTCAATTCACCACATCACACGTATAAAAACAACAATAAATAAATTTTGAGGAATCCAGTTGGATCCCTCCAACCTGCTTCCCTGCATCCACCGATGTTAGTCAACATAAATAATACTCATCCTACTTCAAGGCAGGATATCACGGTATGAAGGTCATCCACTCAATATATCACGGGGCGTCAGGGTCATCCTCTAATTATACTGCGGATATCCGCTAATGGTACTGCGGGAAATATCCAATATATATATATATATATATATATATATAGCCACAACCACCAAGCCTAAATATAACTAATATATATGATAACCACAATTTATCAATGAACAGCAATGCACCCAACCAACAAACAAACAACATAGAAATATTTGTATTTAATAAAAATTCGATTATAATAAATTATAATCCAACCAGAGAGTGAGTTTACTCACCTTGATTTTCGTTTACCGAATATTCATTAGTTTCCATTTTACGCAACTCGCAGCTACAATCCATACTCGACTAATTCTGTATGAATTTTACCTTATATCACAAATTAAAAATTAATATTACTTATCGACATATTCTATAATAATTTAAATAAAATTACTATACTAATCCATTCTTATGGTAACCTTTAGAATTTAAATTTTAAAACTCTTAATTAAATGGAAATCGGTAAAAGCAAAACTGATGTCCAAGTAAAACTACAACAACTTAACTAAAATTTAAAACTTCCTTAACAGTATAACTGAATTTTAATTTCTCTAGTCAAAACAGGCTAACTAGTTTAACTTTATTTTCCCTAAATGAAAGCAGAAGCAACAAAACTGAAGTTGTACATCTATATCATTACAGCAAATTGAGTAACTAAAATAAATTATCTCTCCTAATTCTTCTTCCCCGGTTTTAAATTCTAAACCCTACTACTATAAGAAATCAAACCACATGATCCTCCTACGCTCGCTACAAGCAGATCCAAGTCCATTTTTTCCACAACAACAGTCTGAACTCCATGTCCCTCACTGCCATACTCCCATAAGTCTTCCCAGTTCAACTCCATCATTTTTCACCATTGTTACCCC
The DNA here is from genome assembly GCA_030737875.1 of Allium sativum. NCBI lineage: Eukaryota > Viridiplantae > Streptophyta > Magnoliopsida > Asparagales > Amaryllidaceae > Allium > Allium sativum. The sequence goes on from CM060922.1 coordinate 862,601,343, forward strand.
TTTTGAACACGCAACTAATATCAAATTCCAAACTTTCATGAAACTGCACACCCATCTGCAACTTCTTCGAACATCCTACATTTGAACTCTACCCAACACCACTTCATGCTACGTCGCTCCAAAATCCTTCTGACAATCGCAATCCCTTCATCTCATCGCGCACAATTTTCCCTAATGCCATTGTCCAAATTGAACGATTCTGTGCCCTAGCTTGCATTCCCAAAACTCATCGGAGCCCCTCCTGCAGATTAATAGGAGTGTCGCTCCTTCCTCTTGCTGCTGAGGTCTTGAAATGTTGAGGTTTTAATTCTCGATTTCGATTCTAATTTTTTATATCGGAGGAATCAGTTTTGGTTAACTAAAGATGAAATGGCTCAAACTTCTTTTTTCATGGATTTTGGATCGAAGAAATAACGAGGCGTTGGCTTAATTTATAGGAGCCAAAGGTTGGACAATTCATAACAGACATTAGACCGTTGTCGGCTTGCAAATGAAGGAGGGAGCAAAATTTTCTGCTCGATGTAAATTAGGTCTGCGTGATTTAAAGGAATGGGTCGACTATGTTTTTTTGTATGATTTGATTTTATTCTTATCTATTTATATTTTATAATAATATAATTCGCGGTTCCAAACTCCAATCGAGACACAACAATCGATGTTCCTAGGGTTAACCACTATTCTGAACATACCAGGACAGGATTCGTAGTCTAATTTGATTGTCTGAAAAGGTATCAATTTAAACTGACTATTTAAATTAAATTGATTAAAATATAAATTGGTTATAATAAGTTAAATTTATGGATAATAAATAATTATTATCATCCTAATTCAAATAGAATTTATTTTATCGACTAAATCGTTTTGATTCAGCTTTTAACTCTGAATTCAATTGCTACCGTTTCATATTACGATAATTAAATATATTCGATATTAAATCGTATATCGATTATTAAATCAATAAATTCTGTATTCAAATTCATTTATATTTCCAATTCTATGTTTAAAATAAATTTAAATGTTTAATATTAAATGGCTAATAATCAAATATGTTACAATGATCATATTAAAAAAAATCACAACATATCACAAATCACAAATCATAGAACAAATCATATATAGGGACAACAATAGAATACATCATGCATGTGGTATAAACTCGAGTGGTTGTACACAAAGCATAAACATATACAATAATCTCCAAATGAATGAATACACAAATGACACAAGCATATGGATACACAACCTCCATTAAATAATGACTTCAATGAGATAGTCCACAATAGATCAACCGACCATTAATCCACAGCGAGCTATGACCTGAAACAACTCCGTCTGACTCGAGTATTATATACAGGGATTAGTCTAGTTTAAACATATCAGTAGTAGTAATAGATGGAATGAAATATTAAGTAGGTAGATATTCATTTCCATTAGAAAGGAATATCATACACTTAGGATAAAAGAACTCTTCATACACAAGTCCACATAATAAATATGTGGGCTACTTGGGCAAACGTGGACCAAGACTCGGATATTTCCTTCAACACAAATTACCTAAACTACATGATTAGAGTAAATTACACTTGAAATCACTTAACACTTGACACGAGTATCTCTTTCAACAAAAGTGACACAAGGTGTAACACATGAAACCACAAGGAGGAACCCATAAAAGCCACAATAATCACAGGAACACGTGAATAACAAGAATAACTAAAATCACAAGATTCACTAAATTCATTGAAATCACGAGATTCACTGAAATCGAGAACTCGTATAAGAGTTCAAAACCACAGAAATAAAATCACCATATACACACAAAATCTTCGAATTGCTCGAAGTAATATATATATATATAATCACTAAATGTTGATATCATTAACTAACATGAAACAAAGAAACACATGATTGGATCCAACATACAATTGGGAAGCCAAAGATATGCATGCACGTGCTACCACACAGATATGGCTTGAAGCCACAATCAGTACTATTATCACATAGAAGGGGTACCTGAATGACCTGAAGGTCCATAGAGTTCACTAATAATTAACCTAAAGGTCCATAGAGTTCACATAGAATTAACCCGAAGGTCCACAGATTTCATACAAAATTGACCCAAAGGTCTAGCATTACGATCACACAGGAATGTGTCATAGACCCTCAGATAGTAACTCAAAATGTGATAATCGTGTGTCTCATACCACATGTTCTCACTTTTCGGTTTACACCCCGCAAATCCTCTCTACGCTGGAAATCATAGGAAAACACAGAAAAACACAAGAGATCACATAGAACCACAACTTAAAGTAGATGAGTCTGTGATTAACCAAACTCATATGCCTTCATGTACCATAACACAAAGTTTATGATATCGTTTAATCACAATCATGCCTTCTCGAAGGGTGCAAAACATGTGGTTATATTATATATATATATATACACACACACACACTTATATAGAGAATACTTTCGTTTTACAACACGAAATTATAAAATGATTTCGAAGACATTTGAATTTATTCTTTAAAATCCTTTATAGCTCCAAAAATATAGGTTCATAATATTACTTTCAGATGATTTATAATTTAAAACTCAGAATCATCAAATTTCCTCATAAATATAGCTCATAAAATCATCACAAATCATCGAATCAAAAGTACAAATTGAATTTAATGCAGGCTTACATGGTAATGAATGAAGCCATAATTAAAACATCAAGAAACAGGCTCAGGAATGAATTGATAAAACAATACAACAAGCAGGGAATCAAAATAACACACACAGCAGGAAATAGAAGGTTCCTGCGCAACATATTCTTCCTGGGTCATCTTTTGTGTTGACCCAAAACTTGCGTGTGTCGACCTAAGGTCGAAACCATTTGTTCTGGGCCGACACATAGGTCGACCCAGTGGATGATGACAAAGAACATTGCTTGCATGCAACTTGGAGCATACATTTATGGTAGTAATGATGGTCGGATCGACCTGAAACTTAGCAAACACATAGATTAGAAACCATACTTCGAGTTACAATAAGAACTGTACAATTTCATTATAGGACCAATGTAACACCCCAAAATTTAATATACTATAACCATACTATAAAGATAATAAAATGGGATTACTTAATTAAATATTCAGAATTAAGTAAAACAGGCTTTACCATTGCGTTCATCTCAGAATTCTGGTTAAGATAGACCCCAAGTTTGCGTAAAACGGATAACGTATGAAGAAGTTATGAGCATTAGAAGTTTGTATACACATAAGGGGATTGTGTTTATATATATAATTCAAAATAATTCAAAACAGAAAAACACACGCGTAGAAGACTGTTAGGGGACGACCTAGAACGGGCCTAGATCAAATTATGGGTCGACCCAAGTTTGGCAGGGTCGACCTATGGGTCGACCAAGGGATTTGGTGGGTCGACCCACCTAAATCCCTGGCAGATTCCGAATTTTGTATCTGGCCTGTTTTTATGGCTAGATTCATCGCTGAATCAGCACTACGTGTATGGTCTAGATTTAAATCCTAGGATCTTATGGTCAAAGGTTGGCTCTATTAATCTATATAAAGGGATATCTCTTCCACTTTATCTTCACACACTTCTTTACCTTTCTCTTTGCCTCCATTACATATTTTAAACTAAATAATAAAATGGGGAGACTCTGCTGAAATCTAGATTAACATAGAAGATTCAAGATCTATAACCAACCTTCAACCCTACAATCAACAAAGAGATAAAAGTGGTCTTTTCTACAATGGCATTTAGATATGTATAACAGATCTAATTTCTTCTTCACCAAGACTCATTGTGAGTTCGTTGTTATTTTCAGATCTGATACCTAGAACTATATCATGACAGTTAAATAAAATTGGATTTGGAAAATATAGTGCTTACAAGTTAATACCAATACCTGTTATTCGTCTATGTCGTTGTTATAAGTTAACTATATTCTTTTACTGTCAGATAATTAATTTGTTATGTGTATCTATCTTCGTTTTCCCAATTTCTACTGTTTTGATTTATTTCCAGTCTTGCCTATATACCTATGTGATTTGATTCTATTCTCCTTCCACTATTTTTTTCCTTTTTGTTTACGCTAAGCCTAAGCCTTTGGAAGCCTAAGCCATGTCCGACTTAACTTTGCGTATGATAGAAATTGGGATAGTAAGAAATGATATGGAAAGAGGAATTTGGGGTATATTGTTAATTTAAGGTCAGTTTGATTGTAATTTGTAATATGCATATACTTGTACTTGCTGTAAATTGGGAAATGTAATAAAAAGGGATAATATGCATAAAATTGCACATGCTGTAATTTGGGGACTTAATTGAATGGAGTAGTACGCATATGTATAAACATGTTAGATTTGTAGACACCAAGTAAAAAAGACATGTTAAAATTATGAAAGTATCGGATGTAGGTTAGGTAACTATACATACATCTAGGCAGGTGTTTTGGGGAAGGGTTGTAGACACATAAAAACATTTAATATTACAACCACACTTATTAGTAAACTTAAACCTGCTAGGTTGTACCGGATTATTGATAAGCTAAGAGGTCCCTCGTTCTGCTATTGTGTTGGGTTTTGTGGACTCTTAAATCCTAGTAACTTAGGGGCACAAGCTTAGGGGGTTTGGCTTGTGTCGATTTTTCTGTATGGAACCCATATCAGTCAGTATCCCTGTTGGTATTTAGTTAGAGGGCCTCGCACTAGGTAGGGGCCAGGGCATGCTTTACTGAACTGGATAGTAAGGGTTCAAATAGAAAAGGTGGGTATGGGCGCGTTCCGGCGGAGTGATGAGCATGCATGAGTCTGGTTAGGGAAAATAAGCCACTGTAACACCCATAAATAGGTCTGTATCATATAAGTTGCTGGGTTAGGGAGTGATACACCCTACTACTAGGGATGACACAGGGTATTTACGTATTAGGGAGCCGATTGCATGGGTAGTAATTAGGGTACACATAATCCAACTGTTATGTAATTAGGGTAACACCTAATCCTGTTATGTAATTAGGGTATGCCAAATCTTGCTGTTTAATCCTGTTGTTTCTGTTAAGTAATTAGGTTAATGCCTAATTCTGTTATACTAGTATTTGTGCAGACGCAACCTGTTTTAAGGATATAAATGTGAAGCATTACTCGATTACTGTTTATTCCTGTTATTCATGTTTATCCGGTTTTTATGATACTGTTCTTTCTCATCCAGTCTTGTTTAGCTGTCTTGGTATTTCTATTCTATGCATATTTGAAAATCAATGGAGCTCGCCAGACTTTATGTCTGACCCTTTGGTTTTCCATTCTTTCTTCCTTTCCTTTTAGATCCTCAGAGTGGTAGCACTCCTTAGTGAATAGGACTTTCTCTTTCAGCTTGGATCTGGACTTTTTGAGATGTACTGCTTTGACTTACTTTCTACTATGTTATGGCTTACTATGAGGGATATGGTTTTATATTATGGTACTCTGTTATCTACATTTTGAGACAGATTTGAGATACTTGGTTTTTGATGTAACTGGTTGATGATATAACCTGTTTTGAGACTATGTTTTATTTTCAATAATAAAGTTGAAATCTCTGCAGCTTATTTTATATTTGTCTTGTGAATTTCTGTACTGTTTACCTATTGCATTCACAAAACTTAATGCATTCTCTTATAAGTGACATTAATGGACGTGGGGTGTCACAACCAATGAGATATTACAGTTCGAAATGGCACCATTGGTTGTTTTATGCAATAGTGAAAAACAAGAAACAAAACTTAAGGTTCCTACGTATTCACATTCCTAACACATATAAACTCAAAAACGTTGTAAACTAGAAAGTGTGAATCATACAATTCACTTCTTATTGGCTTACTAATTGGATTCCCATGATTTTAGGTTGTAAAAGGTGGATTTTGGCTTTGGGAGTTTGAGAAACCAAGGAATACTAACTTGCAACTCCAAAGACAACCTGTTGTAACTTGACAGTAACATATTTCTTCTAGTCCTTGAATTTACTTGAAGAGAGAGCTCAAATGAGTTGGATTACTATTAGAGTAGCTCCTCCCTTCACTGTAATATTCTCAATTTGCAAAGAGGATATTAATTTCCGAGTTAACGAGGATAAGAGCCATGGATTTACTGTTAAAGATTTAGGAGGAAGAAATAAAAGAGAGTGAGGAGAAAAACAACGTGCTACTCCCTTTTGCCCACTACAGAAGAATTTTGGGCTTTAAATTATTAAATCCGTTAACCCATTAGTTCAAGTGTTACAAATTATTTATTTAGGCAAGTGTTATAATTTTGTCTTGTCTAGATTTAAAACACAATTCATACAACTTTAATACATAACCATCTTACGCTTTATTGAATTATCAACAAACACATAATTTAGCCTTTTGAAATTTTTTATACAACATATTCAAGACGCTTTACTTCTTTTTAACATAAACTTGCACAAACAAATACAAATCATTATTTTACAACTGAATTCGGCATTTAACACTTACGTGTACAAAGTTTACACTTTATATTTTATAATTGCACAAAACACAATGTTTTGACATAATTTCTATACAAACACATTAAAATTTATCTTAACACAAAATATTGATTTTCATCAATATTTACATTTCTTATTTTATTATCAACATAAAAACTTACAAATATTAATGTTTTTGCCAAAATTTACTTTTAATAACAATCCATAACTTTATTTCACTTAAGCACAAATCAATTTTATACCATTACTCGATAAACTCATTTTATCATTTCAAAACATGGTCTTAAGCACAACTTCTATTTTATTATATAATTCCAACAGCTTATGTTTTCCAAACATAAATTCATAATTTATCATTTATCTTGTTAAAGCAACTTAACAATTTGAAAATATAGTTTTTAGTTAAATATCGATTGCTAATCAATATTGTATATTTTCAATATTCACTTTAATCATTAGATTTTAATTTACAAACATAGATTGGAATAGATTTCTTACTAATGTAAATTAATTTATGCCAATCACATACAATTCATATACAATATAAATTATGTATTTTCTCACCTTAATTTACTATACGATTAGTATCACGAACTCGTATTACATACTTTTTAGTTTTAAAATATAGGGAACACACTATACTCTGTTTAGCCTAGGTAACAAAAAGCCTGGATTTTTACAGACTCCCCTTTTTAAACAAATTGCGTCCTCACAATTTACTTAAGCTAACACACACAACCCTTCAAATTTTTATTCACTAGGCACAATTTTGTTTAAATTATTAAACAAACATCTCCTAAGATTTCAATCTCTTTCCAATACATCACACAAGTTACCACAAAATTTTAAATTAAAATACTTATTGTATAAAGATTTTCAATTTTCATTTCAATAACATACTCAAAAGATTTAAATTATTATAACTTATCCTTCACAAGGCATAACTTTAAAATACAAACTCACCTTTAACTAATTTCCAATCAATAAGTTATGTTACCATGCCATCAAATTTGGTTTAACTTCCTGAACAATAACTGCTATTTTGATTTTTAGAATCAAATAGCCACGCCATTTATCACTTATTGTCACTAACATGATAGTTGCAATCATCTTTTAACCCCGCATATGAGAGTATAGTTTAAAAGTATTGCACATGTTCAAGATAGTTACCTCTTTTAAGACAATTTTACATACTCAAAACACTTTATTTTATTTCACAAAAATTCTTCCCAAAAACCAATATTTACTTAACCACCTTATAATTTAGTTTGAATAATATTAGACAACCAAATTTATAATGGTCCATCCCATCCTTTGGCTGCAAAGTCGATATAATATTGCTATTGCCTCGCCAAATTTACTTTAAATCTCATACTGTCCCGTAGTCTAACAATATTTTCGCAAGAATACTTCACTCTATCCTTTCACAAAATTTATTTTGTTACACAAAATATTATGCTCGATCATCTCATGTAAGTTCTTAAGAGATTCTTATCGACATCGTTGATCATACATATCAATCAAAACCCCTTAAAATACCCAACGGACAACCTAACACGAAAGAAAATCACCAATTTTTAATTCATAGTTGGTTATTTCTATTATTTATTATCACAAATACTTCAAATAGAAACAACCCAACACTATGCCTCACTTGTTGTTCACTTGATTTACATTCACTAATCAAATAATTCTTACGAATACTTAATTATCTGCATCAGTCATCCCTTAACCCCACTTATAGATTTATTATTTTAGTACAGTCAAAACAATTCACTTGTTTTCGCTGCTCAACTCTAATATGCAATTACATTAACACACTTTAGCCTAACATGAAGTTCACTTCTACTATCTTGGATTTAATTCATTTACCCATCCCAACTCATTTAATCAATTCAGCAATCAACTTAAACACAAACGAATAGGGTTTAAATTTCTCCAAAATTTTAACTCAAGATTTAAGCACTAAAAGGATTAGAGCATGGAAACACTATCAAGATATACTACAGATGATAGGACACCACTCTTAGAATAGTACAGAATGAAATGCATTCCTAGACGTATTCCGAAAGCTGGGATTCGCACACATCTCAACTGACAAGAATTACAGAATGAGGATAACGATGAAAGTGATAAAGTAGGCATAAGTGTTATCCTTTCGTGTTGCAATAAATGTACTATTCCTTACGTTTCGACGAGCCACCTCAATTCTGTGATTAGTCAGATAAGAGTTAACAAAATCTGAGCTTGACTTACATGCTCAACAAGTCGATCCTTACTTTAAAGACTAAAGTGCAGGAATGACGCCTAGACGAATGTGAAACGAACATTCGCACATCCAACTCTAACTCCCACGACTTAAGAGAGCGCATAAAATAATTGTGTTAGCTTGAACAGTGCGCCATGACTTGTGACCGTTTAACCCATAAATCCAACCTGATTAATGATAGGAGAGTATAAACCTTATGGACGAGACATCCAATGATGAAACTTAACTTTCCATAAGCTGAAGGCATAAGTGTGAACTTGAAAATTAACTTCGAATACTCCTCAATGTGGCACATGAATTCAAGTTAATTAAGGGAATATACGCTGCCTCCAGACTAGAACAATTAAACATTTGTTCACTTTAAGAAAGAGTGCTTAAAAACTGATTAAGACATGATAAAATCGCAAGCACATTGAATGGAAAGCGAGACAAACTTGCAAGAGAAGGACTATTTTATTCACAAGCAAGATGCAAGTTTATACAAAAATCAATGACAAAAGGCGAGGGTTGCACTCGCACCAACACAACAGGCCAAAAAAAATTACATTAGCGAAAAATAGCTAAGTCTTTGGTTTTTGCTTGCATTTTTCTAGGTCAGAATTTTTCACAGTTCTCTTTTTGGGTTTATCACTGGATGACTCCTAAGCTCCTGACGTAGGAGGCTCACGTTTTCTTTTGGACCACCTCTCCTGTAACAACCCGCGTTTACATATCAGAGGATCATAAAATATTTTTATTTAATTCCCTGAAGGTCAGATCATTCTCATATTTTGATATGTTGTTTATGGGGATGTGGGACATGTCCATAATTTTTACCAGTTTTATTTGTGACCATTTTGCCTCTTTCAGTTTTGTACAGGGTATAATTTTTGACTGGGATTGAATCAGGTGCTGAGATCGATTTCATTGGAAAGGAAATGGTGTTTCCATTTTCGTAGAGTGGTCACATTGAAGATTTGGTTCAGCAGTTTGAGAGGAATCACTTAGTATTTCACAATTTATGTACAGGTTTGGCTAGTCATTAATGGGCTGAATTGGTGCGGCCCATTAGTAGGCTGGTTAGAGGCTATAAATAAGGGGTGGAGGCATGGAGAATAGTTCAGTTTCATCATTCTCTCATTTTGTTGAGCTAGTGATCCTCCTTTCTCAATCAAATACATCCTTCCTCCATTAAAATTCTAGATCTATGCAAGAAGATTGAAGGTCTACATCAAGCAAAGCTAGATTTACATCAAGTGAAGAGAGATCGCATTAAATTAAGAGATTTGAAGCTCATTCTTCATTGTCCGGATTGAGAATTTAGCGATTTCAAGTTATTTTGAACAATTGGTAAGTTATAAGAATCTCTCGCGTGGATCCAACCGAGTATTTGGGTTGTTTGATCTTATTTTCATAATTTCAAGTTGTTTTCACCTAGATCTACATCATGGTACATATATTTCTATTTGAATCACTATAAGATCTAATTTAGCAACTTAAATCGATGAATTACTATGTTAATTCATGAGTAATTACAAATTAAATCCATTTGTGTAATTCATTTATTGTTTATCATGATTTTGGTGAATTTTTTATGTTTGGATGATGATTTATCGTTGTATGGATACTTGATGATAGTTGAATTTGATTGAATAATGTAATCGAGTGTTTGAGCAAGTTTTGGATTGGAGCATCTTGATGGATCGGAGCATTTTGATAGATCGAAGCATGTTGATGGATCGGGGCATGAACATGTTGATGGATTGGAACATGTTGATGGATTGGAGCATGTCGATGGATCGGACAAAGATGATGGACGAACAAGGATGACATCGTTTCTGAAACACTGTATAAGGAAGTTTAAACTTTGTTCTTATTTTTTCATGGCGAAGAAGCTAGAAATGCTATGAAATGTAATGTCGACCAAATGATGCATATTTGGGTCGACGATGGTCATGGTTTCGATGCAAATTCAAGGAGGAATATTCGAAGTGTTGTGAAGTGTTCGTTAATAGGTGAAATGCAATGAATATGCAGATGACAGAAGTGTGTTTTGGGTTCGTGGACAATGGCTGCTCAAGTGTATTTTGAGCTTATGGATAGTTTCTGGTGATGATGACTAATAGTTATGGAGGCCGAGGAATTATCTTGTCGTAGGTTCTAGCAGACTTAAAGCAGAGGTGTAATAGGGACGCCTAAAGACAATTGAATTTCGGGAACCCTGGGCTAGAGATACGAGTTACGATGGCGTTTGGAGTTTTTGCTAGAACTGTGGTTACCATTAGCCCATGACAGAATGGCGTAATGTGGTCAGTCATACGATTAACGATGGTTTCAAAGTAGGATTGTCGGTAATAGCCAGAGTCATGGATGATGATTGTTTTGCTTCTATCGTCTTGTGTAGATTGTCCAATGTCGAAGGAGATATCTATTGAATGCTTGTGTTATGTTGGTTTAGGCCTTCGCGGCTTGTGCTTGGGGAATGTCGATATCGATTAGGATGGTCTACGCTTGATATATGATTGCCATGAATGTACTGTTTGTTTTTATCTGATTATTTGTAAAGTCTATCACTATCGGATGTAGGGGAGACAGGTTTGGGTTCTTCTCTGTTGATGTTGGTAGATTAGTTGATTAATCTATCTATTCTCACATACTTTATTGATGATGGTAGATAGATGTTTTATCGCTCATTAAGACTGTTGTCTGACTCAAGGTTTTAAGTTTCCTCTTATTACCTTAGGTTGTTCATCCATTTATTGGATGGGCAGACTGAGTAGCAGGTAACAGGTAGTTGATCTTGATGAGGACGATGCTGTTGAGCGACGACGAGCTAGAGGCATACGTATTAGTGAAACACCCCACCTCCGTTAAGGTCACTCGCAAAGGGAATGCCTTAATTTTGGTGGAGGTTTATAAGTAAAAGCCACAGATAAACTCAAGACAGATATAAATACACATATTTTAAACAGCGGAAACCAAACAGATTTTTATTTCATCAATATGTGTTCAAAACCAAACATTCCATATTTGTCTCAAAATACTTCCAACATTACAACATCATTATTGTCTTGATAATTAAAGAAGCATAAAACATAAATAAAATGACAAAAATCCCCATAGTGATATCCAAAGCCATAGTCCGAGCAAAAGAGACCCAAATCATACATCTACGTTCTTGGAGCTTGAACAGAGCCTGACTGAGCTGAGTTGTTTCCTCCCTGTGGACCTGGGGGGGGAACGAAAGGAAAGAAGACAAAAAGAAAATAGGGTCAGACATAAAGCCTGAGTAAATCTAGTAACTCATTAGTATGTGAATAAGAAAAGGGCATGATAGATATATTCTGAAAATAGGATAGTGTCACAAGCTAAGGGGGTGTCGAATATACTATCGCACCCATACTATATCTCTGCATCTATTCGAGTTTTCTCTAACAGGCACCCCATGGTGAAGGTAAAGTGGTCCCCAACTTTATTTAAAGATCGGCTCCTACTCGCATTAACATGTGTCATACGGCCTCCAATAATTGTAGATACTTATGCTTGTCCCACCATGGGGTGTATCAAGACCCATGGTGGCGGCCCCGACACAAATTCTAGAAGGCATAGGTTATACTACTGGTGTCCCCAGTGCCCTGGTTGTCTGCTCCGAAGTGTGTGCACGCCCGCACTTCGTTAGACCTACACTGTGCACCCACCGTCGTCGTTTGACTGCTTACAATCAGCCCGGTAATCGTGCCCAACCCTGCCTAGTTTCAGGGTACCGTTGATACCGAAATTGGGTTACTGCTGAAACGGGTCCCTCGTTACCAGGATTTTAAAGTCAAACATGTTAAGTGGTTAAGTGTTTGTATTTACCTAACCCCCACCAATCAATTCTTGTTAACATGTTGAATTTGGTTAAGTATTATAGTTGACTTAACCCTACCACCTGTCCTTAGCTTCTTAGGAGCACCAGACCACACACATTAGACAGGTATTGCTACGATTACTGGATATGCCGGTCGGTTCCGGGCAGGTTTACACCGTAGCTCAGTCTAACCTCGGGTCTTTATTGGGCTCAATGCTTAACCACCCACATTGATAGGTATTGTTGTGACTACTGGACAGCCGGACGGTTCCGGGTAGGTTTACATCACAACTCAATCCAACCTCGGTTTAAGCACGTCGTGTTTTCTAAATTTACATATTTTATTATTTCTCAAATGTATATATGTAAATGTCATATCTATTATCTTTGGGTATAACAATTCATACCGCTTTAATTGTCATTGGCATGTGCCAAACATGCCAACATATGTTTTCATGTTTTACACCCAACGTCATTACCCCCGTTTATACGTTCGCAACGTTACAACAAATGTTGGGCTTGACACAATTCAACCCAACTTTATAAGCGTAAGAAAAGGGGGAAATCAAGAACATGTAATATTTGACAACATATAAGGATGTGTGGCGCATGAACTTGCAATTCAGCTATACTAACATAAATGATGGATTATGTGAACTTGCATTCAAATCAAAGTACAACTAAGTAGGTGGCATATGAAATGGCATAGTTTAGGCTTACACAACTTGTGTTTAAATATGTTTAACTTGGCATAATGTCAAACACAAAACTAGCATGATGTATATTCACCAAAAGGTCCAATTATAACATTAAATCACATAGCCTATTTCAAGATGAACTTGCATAGTTTTTAAAACCCAAACGATACTTAACATAGATGCAATTACACTTGCAAATAAACATGAATTTCCATAGTTCATGAAGCACGAATGATACTTAACATAGATCCAATTATTTTTGCAAATAGACATGAAAATGATAACATAGGCATAAAAGGGTTCAAGTCTGAATCATGTTTACATAAACTCTAATTTAGACTAAGGGAATATACATAGTCCATACCATCGACATAAAAGGATCTATTTCTAATTTTTTGCCACAACTTGCAAGTGCCATTGTTTTCATATACAATTGTTCAATAGGCTTGCATAAATAAATTTTATGCCACAAACATCGATACATAAGTCATGATAGAACCATCACAATACACAGAATTTTATACAATAAAATAACACAATTCTATTTTCTTCCACATCGAATCACATCGCTATTCTTAATCATATTCTGAAAGGCTACTATACTTACAACGAATGCAGAATCTTGAATTCTGGATTCTGAATTCTGAAATTGGAATGCACTCCTTTGGGTAGACTAACGTTGCGTTGAAAACTTTTGATTTAAACTTTAAATCTTATTCTAAGTTTGAATCGTCTCTAGGCTTTTCTCTTGACGGCTATGTTCAATTCCTCGCTAGCAGCATGACGACTCCTTTCTCATATTTTTGTGTGAATTTTCAGTTGAGAGTTAGGGTGTATTTATAGATTTTTAAGTTGTTTTGAGCCGTCAGATGAAGATAGGAGGAATCTAGGCCATTCAAAATTCAGAGAGCCAATCAAGAGGTGACACGTCAGCCCTAGTGACACACAGGGCCTCAGAAATTCGAGCCAGAGTCAGACCTGGCCAACCAGGTCGACCAGCCAGGTCGACACCCAGGTCGACACTATGGTCGACCTGGGGTGACCAGGTTGACACCATGGTCGACCCTATGGTCGACCTGGTCTCTGGGCGGGAATTTTCCCACACAACCCAGTTTGAACCTTAATTTCGAATTTAAAATTGAGCTGTTTGAATTTAAATTTGATTCTGAAACTTCCGAAGGCCATAACTCCTTCATACGGAGTCCGATTTACGCAAACTCGGACTCTATCTCAAGCAGAATTCTGAGACGAACGTGATTAACATAGAAATGTGTTTATTTTATGCTCTTATATCTTATCTTTTGTATATAAATAAATATTACTTGGGTATTGTTTTGTTATTTTTACAGATATTCCAACCCAGCCCGCATGCAACCAGAAATGTAGAGAAATAGAGTTCAATCTGCTGTGTATTTGCATTTTGAAGAATTGTAGATGAAGATATCACATTTAGTTGCTGTTGGACAAGAAAAGGATTGATAAACAAGGCTTTGAACATCACAAATCAATGAAGAAGTGTCAAGGAAGCAAGAGGAAAAGGAGAAAAGGGCCAAAATTGCTTTAATTATCAAAGGCCCATTTATATTTTTCATTGTAAACTAATTAGTGATGTAATGACCAGGCCCATTTATCATTAGGGTTAGGGTTTGGCTATCTACCCTATATATACCCCTGTAATAACCTTGTAGCCACCATCTCTCATCTCTTATTCCATTGTTCTAATAAAAGTTCTTCTTCTTCTTTTTATTTTCTGCATTTTTTTTCTATTTCTTAGCAATTAGTGTTGTCTACACGATTAGATTCGGTAGAACACTATTTGTATTTTGCATTTCTTTTCATTAGTGATTGACCGTCTGATTAGATTCAGCGGTAATCCTAATTTTATTTCCTGTTGTTATTTATATTCTGCACTTTTATTTTCTGTATTTTAATCGCGCTCATAGGTTAAATTGGATTTGATTAGATTTGAATCTGATTTATAGTTTCATTGCTTTTCCGTGGAAATTGTGATTTGATCGTCGGTTCAGTTAGATCTGTTCTGAATCAAAATACAGTTTTAATTTTGTTTTGTTTTGCAAAATCAACCTCCCGCTTCGTCTAACTCGCCCAAGAGATTAGATAAATAATTGATTTAATTCACCTCCCTGTGTTCGACCTGTATGCTACACTCCTGTATGCTTGCAGAATTTATTACAAATGTCGCGCTTTTCTAATTCATAGACTAGCGTCGATCAAGTTTTTGGCGCCGTTGCCGGGGAGGTAACGATTAAATTTTGTTATTCATTTAATTTCTGATTCGTGTTAGTTTTTATTTATTTATTTTCCTTTTGTTTTCTTGTATATATATAAAAAAAAGATCTTGATTGGTTGATTTGGTATTAACATGTTGATGCTATAATCTTCTAATTAGGAGGAAAAAAAAACTTGCTTTTTATTTTTCTGATTTCTTTCCGTTTTTTTCAATTCTCTTTCCAACTTCTTATATTTCTCTTTTACAATTCATTTCCCTTTCTCACAAATCTCTTTCCCTGTAAAAAAAAATAATAAATAAAAGAGAGACCCGTCCAAAAAAAAAATCACACAAAAATCCACATCACCATCGTGAAACCCGTTCATAAACCCACAAAACAACATCATCAAGACCACCGCCATCTGCCAACAACGCCAGCTTGCGTCCACCATCGAACACCCTCTCCATCATTAAAACAGAGCAACGCAGTGCCCTATCCCAATTCAACTTCTCAGCCACTCCCTTCTCATCACGCGCAATATCCAATACCCGAATCAATTCACATACCCAACAATCCATGTCAGTATAAAACCCGCCTGACCTCTCACGCACAGAGCCTCTCCCTTCAAAAACATCAACAGACAAAGCCCCAATTTTCTGAACCCGACTCAAAAGTTGGTACTGCAATCACCTTGCTCAAATTGAAAACCTGTTCATTAAATACCCCAGTTCAAACTGTCGTAAACACCCTTGCTCATTCACGGATTCACAAACCACATCGCAACTCGTCAACAATTCGAACACCGAATTTGAATTCGAACTCGATTCGCATCCGAAAACCCCCAAAAACTCGAACAGCCGCAACCCTAGAAACCCCTCCACCGAACCTCTGAAACACAAATCGAATTCTGAAAGAAATAAGGAGGGGGCGTGCTGATTCTTTTTGGGGACGTGATTTCTTTCCTGGTTTTGTTCGGGTGTGGGTGTATGGTTTTGTGAGAAACAGATTACAATTTTATTTGGTATGTTCGATTTCTTTTATGGCAAGTAATTTTGAGTGGTGGTCCCTTTTTAGAAGCAAGTAAGATTTGTTAAGGGGAGAGAGACGTGGAGATTGAAATTGTTTACTGAGAACAAAAGAGAGGGATTTCAGTTTGTTTTTACTTTTATTTTATTTGTTTCTCGTTTGAGCTTATTTTTTTTTATTTTTTTTTTGTTCTGAGATATTCTCGTGATTGTGGTGGCTCTGAGTTTTGGGGTTATATATTGTGAGTTCGCTGATTTGTTGGGTTGGTTTTCACTTGGTTCGCCGTTGCGACATATATTGATTTCGCTAATTTAATTTGGCTCCATCCTCTTTTATTTCCAATTTGTTTTTTTTAATAAAAGGAAGAAGCAAGCCATTCCAAAAAAAAAAAAAAAAGAGAGAATTTTTCAAGAACAGGTACAGCTGAAATTAAAAAAAAAGGGTCTTAAAAAAAAAAATTTCGGGCTCCTAGCCCGAACCCGTGCCGCAGCGCAGTCAAACAATTAATAGAAGGGGACAAAAACAGAAAGCAGCGGACGATTCAGATGGGTTGGAGCGGTTGCACACCAAGTGGGGTGTGAACGCGCTAGAGCTTCCTAAATTCACTGGAGGACTGCCGATCAAGGTGAAAACTTTTAAAACTCTACAGGTGCTCTGCCGCAAAGAAGAAAAAAAAATATAGACAATTGTTGTAAAAAAAATCTGCAGCGGCTTGAATGTAAATTTTAATTCTGCAATTTATATTTCTGTGTCTGTTCTGTGACTGATATTTCTGAATTTGTGGTGAGGAACGGTTTTCCATAACTAATCACTCTCATCGATTTTCAATTTTAACACGTGATTTTGATTTTCAAAATAATATAACTGAAAAGTGGTGCTTTGTGAAGTTGACTGTCTCGTACAATTGGATCGCGGATATATATTAGTTCAATTTATTGAACTTTTAGCAAAAGAGGTTGCATACTACCCGTAAAACATTGGTCGTATCCCTTAGTTTTATACTATACGTGAACGGCCATAAGACCCTCTTCCCCCTTCCAATTGAGTCAGTTAATTAATAGAGCACAACTCATTATTTTATATTATTTTGAATTGAGAATAATTTCTGTCTTGCCGTGATTTCATTTCAAATGTCTAATTCAAAAAAATCATTGAGAGAAATGTGGGATAATAATCGAAGTAGACGTCCTCTTGAAGAGTATGAGTATGAATTGCAACTCATGAAACAAGATTTTCCAAAATTTCGTGAGCCCAATGTCAACAATTTTCAAAATTTTCCAACTGACCAACATTTTCAAAATCATAGATATAATCGAAATGATGATTACAACTTAAATTTCAATAATTTCGATTATGGGTCACATCCACATCAAAACGGTTTTGAATCGCAAAATAGCTTTGATCCACATCAATATGGGGTTGGAAACCAATTCGAAAATAATTTTGAAAATGATTTTCAAATCGATCAAAATTTTCAAAACTACAACCCATATCAACATCTTGAAAATGACCAAAATTGCAATTTTCACTCGAATTTTAACAGTTTTGGTTATGAACAAAATTTCTATGATCAAAATGATTTCCAATATCATTGTCAGTTTTCTGAAAATTCAAACAACTACCACATTGGAAATAATATTGATTGTGAAATTGATGTGGATTATAATTTTGAAAATCAGGAAATTCCAAACGAGAGCTCTCAAATCAACGATCGTCTTAACATTTTTAGAGAGAAGGTAGAAAGGCTAGATAGACAGCTTAATGAAAAAGATAGAAAGATGGATGAACTTCTTTGTTTATTGACATCTTTGAAAGAACAACGAGAGCAACAAAATCAAATTCAAACAAGCGATGAATCAGGAAATAATCCATTCTTTACTGACATTGAAAATTTTCAAATAACGACTTTTGAAATTGAGAATAATCATCTTGATGAAGTTTTTCAAAATTCAACCAATGATTTGAACTTCAACTCTTTTCAGGAAGAAGATTTAAGCTTAAATTTTGATCTTCATCTTTCAGGCTGTCAGAAACTTGAAATTTTTGAAATTGAACCAAATGAAAATGTTGAATTTTTCAAAAACTCAGAAGTGGAAATGGATTTTAATGAACATGAATTTCTTGATTTGTACGAGGATGAATTGCCAAACGAGGAAGAAGGGGATTCATGTCACGAGTTCGAAAATTTTAACTTTGAGGAAATTTCAAACGAACTTGACATTGTCAGTGTCGAAAATACGTTGTCAATTAATGATGAGAAATGTGATCACATAGTCTTAAACAACACTCAGAATTCAAATTTCACTGAATTTGTATACGATCACAAATTTTTGAACAATTACACTGACAAATTTGTTGAATACATGAACTATTTTTGGAATGTTAGTTTTGTTGAAAAACTTCATGTTAGGACGACCCTAGACATTTATCTCCTGAACTATAAATCTAGGTTTAAAGATGATATGGTTTTCAAAAACTCTTGCTTGTTAGAAAACATGTCTAGACATAGTGGGAATGGGACTCATAGGGCAAGAACCAAGTGTGGGAGAAGATGGTGGAATTCTTTGCATCGCATGCATCGCAAACACATATATCATTGTACATATGATTGGCATTCGCATATAGTGGTTAAACTCCATTTCATTCTTCAAATCATTTTGCATCTAATCCATCTATGGGTTCTATCTTTCAAATATAGAAAAAAATTACAGTGTGGACACTGTTTAGTTCAAGTGTGGGGGGGAGTCTGCATTTCATCCATCTTCATTTTTCTTTGTTTTTATTTCTTTTATTTTCATCCATTTAAATAGGACCATCATGCATTTTAGACTGTAGTAACATGCCAATTTTTTTTTTTGAAATACGACTCATTGATACAACAAAATAATTTAACAATTATTAGTCAGTTGATAGTATTTTTTTCTCTCAACTTAGATCGAATAAGAAATATAATGAAAAGTTTAATTTTGAGGGATAATAGTGTAACCGGTACATAGGGAGATTCTTAGGTGATGGCCATGAAATCTATTCTATATTGTAGACTTTGTTAAATAAGTGGAGGACTTAAAAGACTTATATTGGCTTTTCAAATCTTTAAAACTAAGTTGTGTTAAGTTGAATTCGCATAACTCTCTTTTGTGCTTATATTTTCGATAATAATAATAATAGTATTCCAAGGGTATCCTACATTGCTTGTATATCGAGCGTTGGTGTGCAAACCCGCCAAGCTCTATCCGACACGTTGTTGACAAAGTCAGCGTTGGAATATCTTGGTCTCATTTTATGAGATTGGACACCTAAGGATTACCGACACGTTGTTGACAAAGTCAAAGTCGGCCTGCACAATCCGCCAAGCTCTTTACCTACTCTCCGTTAGTCCGCGAGGCAGTGCATGGGTGGTAAACCTTGGTCTTTTTAGTTAGGTGTATGTACTTAATCATAAATCTTAAAATTTTATAGAATAAAGAATAAGCGATGATACCCAGACACTTCTTGACCTTATTGATTTGACTAGCCATACATGAGAAAATTAGAATACCACTTTGCAAACTGTGCCAAGCAAACTAAGAATTTATTTCATGGCTGCACTATGTTATCGACCGATCTAACTGGCCAAACTGGAATTTAACATTTGAAAACTTGATTTATATTGAAAATTTGTGACAAGTCGAGGTATCTAAAATAAAATCAACTGGTTAGAAATTATTAACTTAATTTGTTGTACCACTTTCCTGAAATAAGTCGTGTTGTCATTTTTCGTTTTTATTTTTGCATATGTCCATTGCATTCATGTAGTTTCATTAGAATCATAGCATACTGCATTTGGATTTTGTGGGTAGTATCCGCTGAAAACCCTCACGAGACACCACTCGTCCTACTAGGGACACCTAGAGGTTTAACGGCTTGTTGCATACGCTCAATGCAATCGTGTTTCCTACGAAAGTGCGACCTATCTAGTTAGTTTTACATTTTCTTTTTACTCGAGGACGAGTAAAAGATAAGTGTGGGGGTATTTGATTGACATAGAAATGTGTTTATTTTATGCTCTTATATCTTATCTTTTGTATATAAATAAATATTACTTGGGTATTGTTTTGTTATTTTTACAGATATTCCAACCCAGCCCGCATGCAACCAGAAATGTAGAGAAATAGAGTTCAATCTGCTGTGTATTTGCATTTTGAAGAATTGTAGATGAAGATATCACATTTAGTTGCTGTTGGACAAGAAAAGGATTGATAAACAAGGCTTTGAACATCACAAATCAATGAAGAAGTGTCAAGGAAGCAAGAGGAAAAGGAGAAAAGGGCCAAAATTGCTTTAATTATCAAAGGCCCATTTATATTTTTCATTGTAAACTAATTAGTGATGTAATGACCAGGCCCATTTATCATTAGGGTTAGGGTTTGGCTATCTACCCTATATATACCCCTGTAATAACCTTGTAGCCACCATCTCTCATCTCTTATTCCATTGTTCTAATAAAAGTTCTTCTTCTTCTTTTTATTTTTTGCATTTTTTTCTATTTCTTAGCAATTAGTGTTGTCTACACGATTAGATTCGGTAGAACACTATTTGTATTTTGCATTTCTTTTCATTAGTGATTGACCGTCTGATTAGATTCAGCGGTAATCCTAATTTTATTTCCTGTTGTTATTTATATTCTGCACTTTTATTTTCTGTATTTTAATCGCGCTCATAGGTTAAATTGGATTTGATTAGATTTGAATCTGATTTATAGTTTCATTGCTTTTCCGTGGAAATTGTGATTTGATCGTCGGTTCAGTTAGATCTGTTCTGAATCAAAATACAGTTTTAATTTTGTTTTGTTTTGCAAAATCAACCTCCCGCTTCGTCTAACTCGCCCAAGAGATTAGATAAATAATTGATTTAATTCACCTCCCTGTGTTCGACCTGTATGCTACACTCCTGTATGCTTGCAGAATTTATTACAAATGTCGCGCTTTTCTAATTCATAGACTAGCGTCGATCAGAACGCAATGGCGTAACCCGTTTCCCTTAATTCTTTCATTTAGAATTAATTATACTTTAATTTGTGAAGCTTATCGTTATAGAATTTTCGGGGTGTTACATTCTCCCTCCCCCCCCTTAAAAGGATTTCGTCCCCGAAATCTTCAATTTAGGAAGAATGTATATCCTACCATCCAACAGTCCATCTACTCAACCAACAAACACAGGCATTCACTGTCCTTAAAAGACTTCTAATGCTTCATGATCATATGCATAGTGTGTGTACATGTCCTTATCTAATGCAGAAATCAGGCGGTCTACTGATTCAATTGACCTCCTTAATGCGAATAATGTAAGTGTCATGAATCCATTATGTATGCAATTTTTTTTTCTACTCATAATTCTCCATGAGTGCACAACTATTCATACAAATGCGACAACCATATGACAACATATCAAGTTTTCAACCATATACAAATGAGAATACACATATGCATATGCAATATGAAGTGATTGGGCCGATCTATAACCTAGGGCGTGTGTGTGTGTATGCATCCACGAGCAACCACTAGCAACCATTTGCAGCCATCATCCATAACATGTTTTCAAATACATGTTTGCATCCATTTGTTTTATACCTAAGGAGTTAGGAAAAGGGCCGAGGAGATATACCTAAAAGATAGATAAAGCATAACTTAGAGGAAAAAGAGAGGGATCAAAGATGTACCCTCAAAAAGAAGAGGGTAGGCAACGCGTATTCTGTCCTCAGTTTCCCAAGTCGCGTCTTCCTCGGCGTCGCTCCACTGAACTTTAACGAGTTTGACTTCGCGGTTGCGTAGCTTATTCACTTCCGTCCCTAAGATGCGGGTTGGAACTCTCCTCACAGTTGCTTCACGTTCCACTTTGGCTTCTTCTAGAATGCTAGGTTCCACCACTTCTGCTGACTCATGCAAACACTTCCGGAGGTGAGAAACATGAAAGACATTGTGAACTCCGGCCAGTCTCTCAGGTAGCTCTAATCTATAGGCCATCTTTCCAACCTTCTCGATGATAGGAAACGGTCCTACAAATCTTGGTGCTAGCTTTCCTGCGGATCCAAAACGAACGACGTTCCTTAAAGGTGATACCTTAAGGAAAACCCTGTCCCCAACCTCAAACTCAAGGTCGGTCCTTCTTTTGTCGGCGTAGGATTTCTGTCGGTCTTGGGCAGTCTTCATCCTCCTTCGTATCAGGACCACTTTCTCCGAAGTCTCTCGAATAATGTCTGTCCCAAGTATAAGCTTATCTGTAGACTCCCACCAACAAGTTGGTGATTTGCACGGTATTCCATATAAGGCTTCGATGGGCGCCATGCCTATGGTAGCTTGGTAGCTGTTGTTGTAGGCAAATTCCACTAAAAGAAGGTGATCCTCCCAAGTCCCTCCAAAGTCAAGAACGCAAAGTCTCAAAAGATCCTCTAAAACTCTATTCACCCTTTCCGTCTGGCCACCGGATTGAGGGTGATAGGCTGTGCTCAAACATAACTGTGTGCCTACAGCTTCTTGCAGACTCCGCCAAAACTCGCTTGTGAAGATTGGGTCTCAGTCACTAACAATGCTGGAGGGTATCCCATGGAGTCGAACTATTTCCTTTAGATAAAGAGATGCTAGAGATGAGGCAGTCCTTTTACTTTTGATAGGTATAAAGTGGGCACTTTTAGTAAGCCTATCCACTATTACCCGAATGCTAGTGTTGCCTCTTCTCGACCTAGGCAGTCCATCAATGAAGTCCATTGAAATGCTCTCCCACTTCCACTGTTGGACCTCTAAAGGATGAAGTAGTCCTCCAGGCTTCTTCTGCTCCGCCTTGACCCGTTGGCAAGTCATGCACTTAGAAACGAAATCTGCCACGTCTTGTTTCATGCCGCTCCAAAAGAAAGTCCTTTTTATATCCTTGTACATCTTATCGCCGCCAGGGTGTATGGTCATCTTGAAATGATGTGCTTCTTCGAGAACCTTCTTTGTCAACTCCCTTGCTTGTGGGACGCATAATTTTCCATCTCGCCTCAGCCAACCCTTATCATCGATGGCGTACCTACTGAGGTGACTAGAAGTTTCACCCCTAATAAGTTTATCAATCACATCAACAAGCTGAGGGTCTTCACGTTGTGTAGCCCCTATTGAGTCCAAGAGAGTAGGGCGTACTTCGAGAGATGCTAGCAAACCCGGTACAAAATCTGAGGAGGGCCTAAAGTTAAAACTGGCTATATACTCCAGGCTTTGCCTTTCCACAAAGAGAAGGCTTAAGGTCAGTTTCTTACGGCACAATGCGTCTGCTACTACGTTGCCTTTGCCGGGAGTATAGGAAATTTAAAAGTCATACGAGGCAAGAAACTCCATCCATCTTTGCTGCCTCAAGTTAAGTTCCTTCTACGAGAAGAGATATTTCAATGATTTATGGTCAGTGTATAATTCGAACTTCTCACCTAGGAGATAATGGCGCCAAGACTTGAGCGCAAAGACGATGGCGGCTAACTCAAGATCGTGGGTTGGGTAATTCTTTTCATGAACTTTTAATTGTCTTCCGCCATAAGCTACTACCCTTCCTTCTTGCATTAGAACAGCGCCTAGTCCTGTTCCACATGCATCCGTGTATACCGTGAACATTTTGCTTCCATCTGGCAAATTTAGAATTGGGGCTGTTGTGAGAGCCCTTTTTAATCGTTGGAAAGCAAACTCGCAGTCCAAGTCCCAAGTGAACGCCAGATTCTTCTTTGTTAGTCTTATGAGTGAGGCTGAGATTTTCGCGAAATCCCTAATTAATTTTCGGTAAAAACCGGCTAGCCCAAGAAAGCTTCGAACTTCGGTTGCATTTCTTGGTGTCTTCCAATCTTGCACTGCCACCACTTTCGCGGGGTCCACCGCCAACCCTTCTTGGACACTATATGCCTCAAAAATCTTGCTTCTTTTCTCCAGAAGTGACACTTGGAGAATTTGGCTTTTAGTTGATAAGCTCGAAGAGTTTCCATGATTTCTTTCAGGTGCTGAGCGTGCTCTTCCTCATTCTTTGAGAAGACTAAGATATCATCTACGAAGACAACCACAAATTTGTTGAGGAATTCTCTGAACACCCTGCTCATTAGGTCTACGAAATAAGCGGGTGCATTCGTCAAGCCGAAAGGCATGACAAGCCACTCGAAGAAACCGTCTGGGGTTCTGAACGCCGTTTTATCAATACTATATTCAACTACTCTTAGCTGATGGAACCCAATTGCCAGGTCAAGTTGGGAGAAAACCGTTGCACCTACAAGCTGATCAAACAAATCGTCGATTCGGGGAAGAGGGTGCCTATTTTTCTTGGTCAATTTGTTTAACTCCCTATAGTCGACGCAAAGGCGAAGCGAACCGTCTGCTTTAGTTGCGAACACCACTGGAGCACCCCATTCCGAAATGCTCCGTCTAATGAACCCCTCTTCGAGAAATTCTTTAACCTGCTTACTGAGCTCCTTTCTTTCCTTTGGAGCCATGTGCCTGACAGGTAAAGCTACAGGCTTTGCGTTATCCACGAGATATATGCGGAAGTCTATTTCCCGCCTCGAAGGTAAGCCTTTCACCTCCTCAAAGACATCCGGATATTCCCGGACTACTCTAACCGATTGCAAATTTTCATCAGAAGCATCAAGCGACTCTTGATAGCTAAGCATAACAACATTCAAGGGATTATAAGAAATTTCTAGAGTGTAACCAAGCCGAGTCAAGAGCTTAACTGCTTTTTTTTCACAATCAAGGATGGCACTGTTACTGGACAACCAGTCCATGCCTAGGATCAAACCATATCCCAAGAAGCCTAAGACAAAGGCATCACAACTAAACTCAATGCTGAGAATAGAGATTTTCAAACCCAAACAAACCATTGACAAGTAAGCGGAGCCCCCAATTGGATTTGAAACTACTAAGGGATCTTCTACCATACTAGTGTCTAGATGCAGAGATTCTACTAAGGCAGAGGAAATAAAAGAGTGTGATGCGCCAGAGTCAAAAAGGGTGCGAACTGGATGATCATAAAGATAGACTACACTTTCTACAGAAATATTACTACCTCGTTCCTGCTGAGGTGCCACTAGCGCATGAACCTGACCCCCTGAAGTGGATCCAGCTTTCTGTCCCTGCCCTTTCTTCTTTGGGCAGTCCTTAGCTTGGTGCCCAGTTTCTCCACAATGGAAGCAACCACCCATCTTTTCCTTCCTTTTCCGGCAGTCTTTTGATATATGGCCCACAATGCCACAAAAATTGCACCTTCTCTTCTCACGGGGCTTATTGTTCTTTCCTCCTTTCTTGAAATCTGTCTTCTTTGCTTGTAGACCCTCTTTCTTCTCTTCCACCTTAACTTCTTTCTTACCGTGATCTTCCTCGTGTAGCAACGCCATGTCCACCAAGCTTTCATAAGTCGCTCCTGTGGATACATGGGTCGTGGCAAGGCTGTGTAGAGGCTCATTCAAACCCTTGACGAAGCGAAGTGCCTTCTTCTGTTGGGTGTTTACTAAGTCTAACCCAAATCTGGCCAGCTGGTTAAACTGATTAACATATTCCCTGATCGTCATGCTTCCCTGTTTCAGAGTTAGGAACTTTTCCATTTGCAGGCTCCTTTCTGCTTGGGAGAGGAATTTCATCTCAAACCTCGTCCTGAAATCCTCCCATGTTTCCACCGCCCGTGGAGCATTGGTAACTTCCCACCAATAGGAAGCCTCATCCTTAAGCAACCATACAGCTAGTTGTATCTTTTGCTTGTCATCCACCCCAAAGATGACAAACAGATCCTCTGTCTCCTTTAGCCAGTTTCTTGCCCCTACAAAGGATTCTGTCCCAAAAAAATCTTTTCCACCCATTGCCTTGAAGTCTCTACATGTTTTTGCGAAGGCATTTCGACGAGGAGGTGGAGGAGGAGGAGGAACCGCGACCACTGGAGGAGGGATGTCTGCTGGGCCCGCGCCATTGGCCCTTGCTTCTAAGCACCTCCTAAACCAGCCGGGAATCGACACTCCTTCCGGGAGGTTAAGGTCTCCAGACATGCTGAAAAAAAAGGAAAAATTCAAAATGAAGGATAGAGAGAGATAAATAGGGCACATGGCTTTGGGGGATTTTGTCCTTTCATAAATATAACACTTTTTCTTTGAAAAACGCATCTTTAAATTTTCTTTTTGAAAACAATTTAAAAAACTTTTATCTTGTCTCGTAAACCTATGCTCTGATACCAAGCAAAACACCACACCTCCGTTAAGGTCACTCGCAAAGGGAATGCCTTAATTTTGGTGGAGGTTTATAAGTAAAAGCCACAGACAAACTCAAGACAGATATAAATACACATATTTTAAACAGCGGAAACCAAATAGACTTTTATTTCATCAATATGTGTTCAAAACCAAACATTCCATAATTGTCTCAAAACACTTCCAACAATACAACATCATTACTGTCTTGATAATTAAAGAAGCATAAAACATAAATAAAATGACAAAAATCCCCATAGTGATATCCAAAGCCATAGTCCGAGCAAAAGAGACCCAAATCATACATCTACGTTCTTGGAGCTTAAACAGAGCCTGACTGAGCTGAGCTGTTTCCTCCCTGTGGACCTGGGGGGAACGAAAGGAAAGAAGACGAAAAGAAAATAGGGTCAGACATAAAGCCTGAGTATATCTAGTAACTCTTCAGTATGTGAATAAGAAAAGGGCATGATAGATATATTCTGAAAATAGGATAGTGTCACAAGCTAAGGGGGTGTCGAATATACTATCGCACCCATACTATATCTTTGCATCTATTCGAGTTTACTCTAACAGGCACCCCATGGTGAGGGTGAAGTGATCCCCAACTTTATTTAAAGATCGGCTCCTACTCGCGTTAACATGTGTCATACGACCCCCAAGAATTGTAGATACCTATGTTGGTCCCACAATGAGGTGTATCAAGACCCATGGTGGCGGCTCCGACACAAATTCTAGAAGGCATAGGTTATACTACTAGTGTCCCCAGTGCCCTGGTTGTCTACTCCAAAGTGTGTGCATGCCCGCACTCAATTAGACTTGCACTGTGCACCCACTGCCGTCGTTTGACCGCTTACAATCAGCCTAGTAATCGTGCCCTACCCTGCCTAGTTTCCGGGTACCGTTGATACCTAAATTGGATTACTGCTGAAACGGATCCCTCGTTACCAGGATTTTCTAGTCAAACATGTTAAGTGGTTAAGTGTCTGTATTTACCTAACCCCCACCCATCAATTCTTGTTAACATGTTGAATTTGGTTAAGTATTATAGTTGACTTAACCCTGCCTCATATCCTTAGCTTCTTAGGAGGACCAAACCACTCACATTAGACAGATATTGCTACGGTTACTGGATATGCCGGTCGGTTCCGAGCAGGTTTACACCGTAGCTCAGTCTAACCTCGGGTCTTTATTGGGCTCAATGCTTAACCACCCACATTGGATAGGTATTGTTGTGACTACTGGACAACCGGGCGGTTCCATGCAGGTTTACATCACAACTCAATCCAACCTCGGGTTAAGCACGTCGTGTTTTCTAAATTTACATATTTTATTATTTCTCAAATGTATATATGTAAATGTCATATCTATTATCTTTGGGTATAACAATTCATACCGCTTTAAATGTCATTGTCATTGGCATGTGCCAAACATGCCAACATATGTTTTCATGTTTTACACCCAACGTCATTACCCCCGTTTATACGTTCGCAACGTTACAACAAATGTTGGGCTTGACACAATTCAGCCCAACTTTATAAGCGTAAGAAAAGGGGGAAATCAAGAACATGTAATATTTGACAACATATAAGGATGTGTGGCGCATGAACTTGCAATTCAGCGATACTAACATAAATGATGGGTCATGTGAACTTGCATTCAAATCAAAGTACAACTAAGTAGGTGGCATATGAAATGGCATAGTTTAGGCTTACACAACTTGTGTTTAAATATGTTTAACTTGGCATAATGTCAAACACAAAACTAGCATGATGTATATTCACCAAAAGGTCCAATTATAACATTAAATCACATAGCCTATTTCAAGATGAACTTGCATAGTTTTTAAAACCCAAACGATACTTAACATAGATCCAATTACACTTGCAAATAAACATGAATTTGCATAGTTCATGAAGCACGAACGATACTTAACATAGATCCAATTATTTTTGCAAATAGACATGAAAATGATAACATAGGCATAAAAGGGTTCAAGTCTGAATCATGTTTACATAAACTCTAATTTAGACTAAGGGAATAAACATAGTCCATACCATCGACATAAAAGGATCCATTTCTAATTTTTTGCCACAACTTGCAAGTGCCATTGTTTTCATATACAATTGTTCAATAGGCTTGCATAAATAAATTTTATGCCACAAACATCGATACATAATTCATGATAGAACCATCACAATACATAGAATTTTATACAATAAAATAACACAATTCTATTTTCATCCACATCGAATCACATCACTATTCTTAATCATATTCTGAAAGGCTACTATACTTACAATGAATGCAGAATCTTGAATTCTGGATTCTGAATTCTAAAATAGGAATGCGCTCCTTTGGGTAGACTAACGTTGCGTTGAAAACTTTTGATTTAAACTTTAAATCTTCTTCTTAGTTTGAATCGTCTTTAGGCTTTTCTCTTGACGGCTATGTTCAATTCCTCCCTAGCAGCATGACGACTCCTTTCTCATATTTTTGTGTGAATTTTCAGTTGAGAGTTAGGGTGTATTTATAGATTTTTAAGTTGTTTTGAGCTGTCAAATGAAGATAGGAGGAATCTAGGCCATTCAAAATTCAGAGAGTCAATCAAGAGGTGACACGTCAGCCCTAGTGACACACAGGGCCTCAGAAATTCGAGCCAGAGTCAGACCTGGCTAGCCAGGTTGACACCCAAGTCGACACTATGGTCGACCTGGGGTGACCAGGTCGACACTATTATCAACCCTATGGTCGACCTAGTCTCTGGGCGGGAATTTTCCCTCCCAGCCCAGTTTGAACCTGAATTTCGAATTTTGAATTTAAAACTGAGCTGTTTGAATTTAAATTTGATTCTGAAACTTCCGAAGGCCATAACTCCTTCATACAGAGTCTGATTCACGCAAAATCGGACTCTATCTCAAGCAGAATTCCGAGACTAACGCAATGGCGTAACCCGTTTCCCTTAATTATTTCATTTAGAATTAATTATACTTTAATTTGTGAAGCTTAGCGTTATAGAATTCTCGGGGTGTTACAATTAGTTTCCTACTACCTACTATTTATTGTTTTTCTACTGCTATATTGATGTATTCTTTGAGAGACTTGTAGTGAGGCACATTTTACAAACTCTTATTGTGTTATCCAATGTTGTATAGATATTTCATGGTGATATGAAAAAGTTTAAGATTCTGCTCAATTATGCTTCACTGTTATTTGTTGTTGTGTATATTCTATTATATTTTATCCATGCGCTTTGAGTTATACGACAGGTTCCACACATATTATTCTACCCCGATGATCATCTATAGTTGCCTAACACATCTTTTAGCGTATTATTTCCCTTGTTAAGTGCATGAGTTATGGGCGGTCGTCACATTTAGTATCAGAGCTCCGGTTATTGATTTTAGCCAATGCTCAAAGACATGATAACGTATGAGAGACGTATTTGTAGATTTCTTATGGATGTATACTATATATTAGTGTATAGTATAATAGCACTTGAACTCCAATTGCAGTTTTCTCATGTGTGGAATAATCATTCTATTTTTAGATTTAGAATGAGTCATTAATCTTTGAGATGTACTGCTAGGGAGGAGCCTTTTCCTAGAGGAGGAAATGGCGGTATACCAGATTACCCAGCTATGTTTGAGGCCATGGCGGTAGCGATCATGAGGAGGGTACCCGCTCCAGAGACAGTTGCGGTAGATGTGGGGGTTCAAGTGCAGGTGCCTACGGTTGTGGACTACGTGAAGTTATGCAAAGATTTCACTACACTAGGAGGGAAGCCATTTGAGGGAAGGAGCCGATTGTAGAGATTCGAGGGTGGCTTGATACTTGCATTCATATTTTTTTGGAGATTTGGGAATTGACGATGTGACTAAGAGGGAGCTTGCATCGAGACAGCTACAGGGAAGAGCTATGGATTGGTGGAACTATGTCACTTTAGAGACTCCAGAAGATGAGATTTCATGGGAGCAGTTCCAAGTCAAGTTTGAGGCGAAGTTCATTTCTACCATTCGGAAGTCGGTTCTATTTAAGAAGTTTGTTAGGAAAAAAACAGAATGGTTGACTAGTATTGGATTCTGTTTCTGATTTTGAAGCTTTGTCCAAGTATGCACATTCGTATATTGAGACTCCCTATAAGAAGAACGAGAAATTCACCATGAGCTTGTGTGTCGCTTGGGTTTGGAACCCGAGGTTTGTGATAGAACTTTGGTTGTGAAAAATGCAATTAGGGGTTCGCCTAGTTTGTTTATGATTTGTCATAGTCTAGTGTTGTCGAATAATGGTTACTCCTTTGTGTGTGATTGCTTTGTTTTGAACTTCGCTGGGTTTGGGTTATTTTAGGTATGGATTGGCTCAACAGGTATGCGGAAAAAGTGGATTGCGAGAAGCCTGAGGTGACAGTCGGGAATGCGGAAGAGTGAATGATTATGATCCGATGTAAGCCCGAAAATGGTGTCTTCGTAAGCTATTTATATTCGCTTGTGATTCCACGAGAAGGCTCGTCACCGGTGTTGATCGCAAGTGAGTTTAATGATATCTTTGATGAGGTCAAAGGGTTGTCGTCGCATCGCGAGATTGGGTTCAGAATCGATTTGGTCTAAGGTGCTATACCTATCGTCATGTCTCTTAGGCGGATGGCACCTAAGAAATTGCGAGAGTTAGAGGTGCAAGTACATGACCTTTTGGGAAAAGGGTTTATTGAGATAAGTTATCCAAATGGGGTGCACCAGTTGTGTTTGAAACCAAGGTAGATGGATCTTTGAGATTGTGTGTGGACTATCGTGAGCTGAATGAGGTTAATAAGAAGAACAAGTATTGTTGCCAAGGATAGATGACTTGTTCAATCAGCTTCACGAGGCCAAGGTGTTTTCTCAGATGGATTTAGCAATGGGATTCCACCAGTTAAGGGAGGCAAAGGATAGTGTGCCGAAGACTGCTTTTAGGACACCATCCGGTTTTTTCGAATAGCTGGTGATGCCATATGGGTTGACTAGCACGCCAGCGTATTTCGTGGATCTTATGAATCGGGTATTCAGGGATTAGTTGAACAAGTTAGTGCTTTTGTTCTTGGATGATATATTGGTTTAGTCCCTGAATGAGGAAGAGCATAAGACGCACTTGAGAGTTGTATTGGAAATCTTGTGAAAGCATCAACAAAGAGCTAAGTTTTCGAAGTGTCACTTCTAGAAGAGAGAAGTGAGATTCTTAGGCCATGTTGTTTTTGGAAATGGAAGAGCGATCGACCTTACTAAGGTGGCAGCAATTCAGGACGGGATAGACCTAAGAATGTGATGGATGTTTGGAGTTTCCTTGGGTTAGCGGGATATTATTATCATTTTATCAACGATTTCTGAAACACCCCACCTCCATTAAGGTCACTCACAAAGGGAATGCATTAACTTTGGTAAAGCATTTTAATTAAAAGACATAGATAATTTACAAGACAGACAAATAAGCAGCGGAAAACTGAAATTATTTATTAAATGGCGTGTTTCAGTTAAAACATTACAAGCATTGTCTCAAAACCCAACTTCTAAATTATTACAACAAAGCATCTGTCTTGATTTAAATCTCCAAGTACGTAAAGAAACATAAAACAAAAGTAAAGCAGCATAAAACCCCAATAAAAGTGTAACCACAGCCATAGCCCAAGAAAAGAGAATCCAAGCAATACATCTACTCTCTTGAAGCTTGAAAAGGTCTGCACTAAGATGAAGTATTCCCTCCCTACGGACCTGGGGGGAACAGAAGAAAAGAAGGCAAAATAAAATGGGTCAGACATAAGTCTGGTAAGTCCAGTGATTATTCAACATGTAAACAGGTAAAAGGATCATGACATGAATAAACTGAACATAGGACAATACCATAGAAGTAAGATAACATAAGATATGATAAATTGAATGTACTATCGCACTCATTTCTATTTCTCTACACCTACTATGAATGTTTCAACTACCACCATGTATTCATAACAAAGTGATCCCTTTCCCGATCGGCTTCTACTCGCATGCATTTGCTACTTGTGTCACTCGGCCCCGCTCGATTGTAGATACCTGTGCTGGTCCCACCGTGGGGTGTATCAATTCCTATGGTGGCAACCCGACACAAATTCAAGATGCACAATGTATACTAATGATGCCAAGTGCCTGGTTTTCCACTCCGGAGTACGTGCACGCCTATACTCT
This sequence comes from Allium sativum, assembly GCA_030737875.1. NCBI lineage: Eukaryota > Viridiplantae > Streptophyta > Magnoliopsida > Asparagales > Amaryllidaceae > Allium > Allium sativum. The sequence continues at coordinate 862,634,295 of CM060922.1, forward strand.
GTCAGAACTACACTGCTGCACCCCCTGCCGCTATTTTGACCGCTTATAATCAGCTCAGTAATTGTGCCCCACTGTAACGACATGGATTTCAGTCGGACCTAATCGATCACTAAAATGACCAAGACCGTTTGAATCTCGCATACGCTAACTCTGGGTATACAACACATCAAACCAAATAACAGAAGACTTCTATAAACATCATAATAATGTTACATCAGAGTATAGAATATCAGAGTAAATCGAAAATAATACATAGCGGAAGATAAATTTACATAAATGTAATACAATGCACATCGGAAATATAAACTACACAGCGGAAGACTGTAAATACCTGGACACAACTTAAAGCTTCAATCCAAAATCTTGCTCAATATCTGCAAAATAAACTACTCGACTGCCCGTATGGAAAATAGGGGCAGCTGAGTTTGCAAGGGAAAAGCAAACTACAGGTCAGTCATGGGACTGGTGTGAGAACTCAAAAATAGTTATAAACTTATATAAAATGATAAGGCAAATCACGAGACCACGCCACTAACGCGGAATGGGTTTACCCCGATGCCTGCCAGTGTATAAACAACAATCAATATAGAATATGGATCTACTATGCATCAATCAACATGCAATATCCCAATCTACCCAATTAGATTAATCACCACTCTAAGATTTTCTAAATCCAATTCAATTTACAGAAATTATTCCTTTGGATTTTATTCCCGATTTCTTATTTCAAATCATTTGAAATACATATCTAACTTTCTATATCAAAGTAGATTTCACTTCGGGATCTCAAATCAAATCGTTTGGAAATATGAATTCCAAAACATAACAATGCATACAAACAAGTATGCAACCAAATATCGTGCTTCCCATCGACAAGGCAAAGGGTACGCACCTAGCAACTCGATATATATAAATGTGCACCTACCCCACATAGGAGCAGGCTACACCGACGATGCACCTCCCACACATGGAGAGCATACACCGCCCTCTCACCCATACTTTTAGTCTCATTGTTACCCGAATCTTTATCCACATACTAAATCATTTCATACCCCGAAGTAGGGAAAATCATTTCACAACATAATAATCACAAGTACTTTCAAAATATAGTACTTCACATCAGTAACTCACACATATGATCAGTCACTATTAATCACATAACCTTTGAGCTCGTACGTCTCAAAGAAGGGTGTTTTGCAAGAGAATAAATTCTCCGCCACCAAACAGATACATCATTAATAGCAACTAATCAAATATGTGATGAACCACAATGTAACACATAATACATTTCAAAATCTCTTTGATAATATCGGGTTTAGACCTCAAAATCCTTTCTCTTTTATAAAACATTTTTATAAAACATTCCCTGTCCAAAATCGGGAATACATTTCTTTTCACTTAAGAAAAATATATCATTTCATAATCATTCATTAAATTTGAAATGAACATAACATCGCTAAACACCTTATCGTCAAATCGTAAAGTGTTTCACAAGGTGTTAGCACACAGATATCTTTACCCAACCCAATGCTAAATGTAAAGACATATTCTGCTCATAAACTGGTCGAGCACCGTCCAAACAATCAATCAACCACAATCAATATCAACGACTAAGTAAATTTGGTTTAATCTCATCACGTGTTTTGGTATATTTAGTCACCATTCATTCATCCAAATCTAATTAAAGGTTTATTCAAACCCCAATTGATTTCATCTCTAAAATCATTTCATATCGATTATTCTACTTTTTGGAAATTAATCCTGCTTTTACGCGGGTTAAAGAACTAATGTCATTTAAACACAGCTCACGACAAACCCTAAATCCAATTTGATATTAAACATAAGGCTCTGAATAGAAAATAGTATCGGCTTATATTCAACATCAAATTCTGAAACAAACAAATATCGTATTGGAAATAACGATATTAATATATCTTTCAAATTTCCACAACCATATCTGTATAATCACGAAACCCAACATAGAAATATTCCGAAGATAATTTCGATTCAAATCCATTCCAATTCATATATTGGAAATTCTGGTTATTTTTAAAACCATTTCAAATCCAATTTATTTATTTAAAAATAAATAATTAATTATTCTAGTTAATAACTAGTTCATTTCGATAAAAATCTATTTTTATCTTTTCAAATATGGGATTTTTCAGCCCAATTCTTTCCATATCATTTCTTATGATTTTACACTAATTATTGATATTTTTAATAATTTTATCAAGGCCCGTACAGTCGATTTTCATCAAAGGCCATCGAACTGCACTTACAACGACCTTTTCCAAATTTGATTTGGATATAATTCCAAATCCAACCATTAGATTTAAAATTTCTCATATTTGTTAGAAAGCTCTTTTTGATACGAACCCAACGGTCCTAATTTTAGGAGAATCCGACGGTCGGATCTCCCGTAATGTCCGTTCGAAGTTAATGGTCGAAATTCGCGAACTACCGCAGCGCGGCTCTATCCATTCAGGCCATTATATTATATATATAATATATATTTTGTCGATTTCCTTTCTAAAACGTATTTTATAAATCGTTTTAAATTCGTTGTCAAAATGATTTCAACTTCATATTCAATTTCTAATCAAAATTGAATATTCCATATACACGACAATTTTATACAATGTATATATATGTTAAAAATTATATTTTTAACAATCAAATCATTTTCACATTTCATATATATATATATATATATATATATATATCGTTTTCATTTCATATATACATCGTTTTCACATTTCATATATATATATATATATATACCGTTTTCATTTCATATACATATCGTTTTCACATTTCATATACATATCGTTTTCATTTCATATATATATCGTTTTCACATTTCATATATATATCGTTTTCATTAGGGCTGTTATGGTAACGGTAAATTTACCATTACCGTACCGTTACCGATAAATCGGTAACCGGTTATAAAATTAAACGGTATACCGATGCATTCGGTACGGTAACGGTAATTTTACCGTTATAAGCGGTAATGTTTCGGTAATTTTTTTTTATTCCGTCGGTAACGGTAAATTACCGCAAACTTATATGTATTATATTTTGATCCATTAGATTAGAATCTAACGCTGAAAGTTGATTAGAAAATTAGGTTTCGCATATCTCCTTTTGTCTCCTACAGTCAGCCGCTACTTCTTTTTCATTTACATTTTATAATTTATTTCAATCCAATGACTAATCGGACCTAAATCGAATGGCGGCACAAAATTATGCCTGGAAAGTTCATCCTTCTCCCCTATCGACGTTCCAACAACCCTTCACCCCACCGCTCAACCCTCCGCCGCCCTCTTTCCTTCCTCCTGGCCCTCCTGACAACTCGTCTGGCCAAGTCAGTTCTCCCCAATCGCCAAATCGACTGCCATCTTCCTCACATCAGCTGCCGCACTCGAACGCGGGCAAAGCCCTAGTTCCAGTAGTGTATACTCCTTCATTACTGCCTCCGCTTCCTCAGCTAGAAGGACCTTTATTGAAGCCCTAGTTCCAGTAGTGTATTCCTTGTTGAAATTTAGCGTTCTTTATACTTGAAGGACCTTTATTTAAAATATTCAATCAGCTCCAAGATTGTAATCTTCTGTCCAAGTCCAAACTTCATGGAAGAATTGGAAGAAGAAGAAACATGTTCTTTACAGATACAATTTTAGTATCTAGTTTTGTATCATTTTATAAATATTGGTTATCGTTCCAGTCCTGCATTTTTTTTATTCTAGTTCAATATGTTGCCTTGATCTTAAGATGCTGCTCCTTTTATGAAATTTGTTCAGTCGAAATGGAGTTACGATTTGAATGGTGATGGTGGGGTTCACTCTTTTTTAAGCATGCCAAATAGTTTTCAAAACGGTAATTTACCGTTACCGACAAAACGGTTACCGTTATATCGGTATACCGACAGAACGGTTACCGACATATCGGTAACGGTAACGGTAAACATTTTTGATTTACCGAAGAAAACGGTACGGTAACGGTATTTGCTTAACGGTAACGGTAACCGTTACCATAACAGCCCTAGTTTTCATATCATATATATATCGTTTTCACATTTCATATGTATATCGTTTTCATTTCATATATATCGTTTTCATTTAATATATATATATATATATTATTTCCACCTTTCATATATACCATGTTTTCACTTTTCAATATATACGATATTTTCACTTTTCAATATATACGATATTTTCACTTTCAATATATATACGATATTTTCACTTTTCAATCTATACGATATTTTCACTTTTCAATATATACGATATTTTCACTTTTCAATATATACAATATTTACACTTTTCAATATATACGATATTTTCACTTTCAATATATACGATATTTTAACTTTTCATATATATATATTTCAATTCACATCACGATCAATTTATTTCATTTCACATCACGATCAATTTTCACACAGAATACAATCAAACAAGTCATCCATGGTCTGTGGACGATGGGGAGCAGTTCATATATGCACTTACAAAATAAATAACTGTATAGAAAATTTAAAGTGAGAGAATTCTCACCTTGATCGGTTTTAATTTCTGAATTTCCGTTCTGTTCGGATTTGATTTTTCCTAAAATTCTAACAAGCTCTGTTCCAGTTCTGGTCTGTTCTCATTTGTCTGAAATTCTGTTTTTCCTGGTTTCCATTCCAGTCTATTGCACTGTGTAGTGCTCAATCCCATGATTCCAACGCACTTCGAATCGTTCAATTTCGTTGTTGTATGAAGAAGATATTACATTTTAAAATTTACATCTTTAATAACATCATTAATATAATTAATAAAGTGGTTAAATATTAACCACCTTCCTTATTCTTTCTTCCTCCTTCTGACTTCAGACGTGGACCGTAAAAAGAAAACCCATCATCGTTTTCTAAACCTCGACACCGCACCTCCAGGAAGCCGCCGGAGACCCATCCATGACCGCCACGTCAAAGGCCATCACACCACCGCCCAACGCTAGAAATCCCCATCCACTCGCAACCCTCGACAGGCCCCAAAACGTAATTAAAAACGGTGGTTCTGAGCTCAAATTCTGGCGGCGACAAACACCAAATTCCGATCATGACCGTTAGGGAGCTAGACCTCGTGATGCTCTTTAATCTTCGCGTGGAAACTTCCTTGAAACGATTCGCGATTTGGGGATAAATGGGGATTTAAAATCTGAAAACATCGGTCGTTCAAGAGGATAAGTGGTGGCGCAAAAAATTTGAAGGGAGGGGCTAGGGTTACGTGGGGAGTTTTTATAGGATTTTATTTTATTATTTTTAATTCCTATAATATCGGTTTTTGCCACAAACTCTAAATCCAACCCAACGACTGTCACCTCCAGCTAATTATCCCCATTCCGAATGCAATGGGATATGTTTCGTAACCCAATTCTATTGTTTCAATCAGTTTTCGTTGAATTTAAAATATAAATCTTTATATATTCAATTTAAACGCACATTTAAAATTACCGGGGCAACATACAGTTTCTAAAAATTCCTGAAAAATTATTTCTAACTTTGTATTGACGATACGGTCCTAAAAAACTAATTTCGTCAAATTTTGAGACCGTTTGAAAAATGGCCATTTTCCAATTGATTAAATTCAACTAAAACTGGTCAAACGTGTTTTCCTTTTCCACGCTCACATATTGATTCGAAAAATTACAAATTTTGGAATCTAGCAATAATTTGACATCCCGGATCCAAAAAAAGTGGTTTCGTCGAAAACCGAGGTCGTTTGCAAAATTTCCATTTTTAAGGGCCTTTATATATATTAAAATATATATAAATTCCACAGCTACTTTTCTGAATTTTAAAATGGACATGTCTTACACTCTATAAAGTGAAATCTCAGTTTCTTACATCCGTTAGAAAGATATTATCAAACAGATTCAAATATTTCTTGTTTCACTGAAATCTGATTTATTTTGAATCCTGTACATTCATTTGAAATTCGAAATCGAATTTTCAAACTACCGCGCCATTTCAGGCTTGAATTATAATTAAAATAAATTTATTCGATTTAACTTCGTCGAAAATAATTTTTTTCGTCTTTATTATTTAAAATAAATCATTTTAAATATTCAAAATTCATTAAAATTGCCAAAATAAAATTTTTTAAATTGGTTTAGATTTTCCGGGTCGTTACAATCTCCCCCAGTTAAACTTTTCATCCCCGAAAAGGAACGAAGCTGAAAGTTGTTTTACATATCAACTCAACTTTCATTATTTTCATTACGGCTTAAGTTCTTCTACTTTTCAGTTTCTAAGAACTTTTCAAATTTTTCAAAAATTTGGCTAACACCCTAAATTTTCGAAAAATTTCGCCATAACCTCCCCTGCACCGGGGACTTCGGGATATTTCATATAGCCTCCCATGGCCTTCTTCAATCCAAAAGAAAAAGAAAAACCTAAGCGGCTAGCCAATCGGCTCATAAAATCATCAAATCCCAATAAATTTGTAAACATGTACCTATTTGTCGGGCAAACAATTTTATTCTTCTGCTCTAGCCTCTTTGCTATGACCTGTTCAATGTAAGTACATGTATATGCATGCAATTCAATCAAATTTCACTTCAGTTCAATATTTGGTTCCACTGGTTAAATTTACCGTTCATTCACTTATGGGTTTTATTGCTCCAATATTATATATAATCAAACCAATAACCATACAATACAACCATCAATCAATTTATTGATTAAATTTTCAAACATGTACCTTTCTATATATTCAAAATTCATATTTTCTAAGATAAGATTATATATATAATCACAAATACGTTAATTATAAACATATAACTCTCAACTCATTCTGGGGCATTACTAACCCCATCTCTAATGAGTCGCTCATTCTAGAATGCTACTGATTCGATCTCTAATGAGGATTCTTTAATAGGACATTACTAATCCTACCTATGATGAGTCCTTCTATTCTGTTCTAACGAGTTGTACCCCACAGATTTGAGTTTTACCAAAGCTCTGATACCGGCTGTAACAACACGGATTTCGCTCGGACCTAATCGATCGCTAAAACGACCAAGACCGTTCGAATCCCGCATACGATAACTCAGGGTATACAACACATCAAACCAAATAATAGAAGACTTCTATAAACATCATAATAATGTTACATCAGAGTACAGAATATTAGAGTAAATCGAAAATAATACACAGCGGAAGATAAATTTACATAAATATATTACAATGCACAGCGGAAATATAAACTACACAGCAGAAGACTGTAAATGCCTGGACACAGCTTAAAGCTTCAATCCAGAATCCTGCTCAATATCTGCAAAATAAACTACTCGACTGCCCGTGTGGAAAATAGGGGCACCCGAGTTTGAGAGGGAAAAACAAACTACAGGTCAGTCATGGGACTGGTGTGAGAACTCAAAAACAGTTATAAATTTGTATAAAATGATAAGGCAAATCACGAGACCACGCCGCTAACGCGGAACGGGTTTACCCCCATGTCTGCAAGTGTATAAACAACAATCAATATAAATATATGGATCTACTATGCATCAATCAACATGCAATATCCCAATCTACCCATTTAGATTAATCATCACTCTTAGATTTTCTATATCCAACTCAATTTACAAAAATTATTCCTTTGGATTTTATTCCCGATTTCTTATTTCAAATCATTTGAAATACATATCTAACTTTCTATATCAAAGTAGATTTCACTTCGGGATCTCAAATCAAATCGTTTGGAAATATGAATTCCAAAACATAACAATGCATACAAACAAGTATGCAACCAGATATCGTGCTTCCCATCGACAAGGCAAAGGGTACGCACCTAGCAACTCGATATATATAAATGTGCACCTACCCCACATAGGAGCAGGCTACACCGACGATGCACCTCCCACACATGGAGAGCATACACCGCCCTCTCACCCATACTTTTAGTCTCAGTGTTACCCGAATCTTTATCCACATACTAAATCATTTCATATCCCGAAGTAGGGAAAATCATTTCACAACATAATAATCACAAGTACTTTCAAAATATAGTACTTCACATCAGTAACTCACACATATGATCAGTCATTATTAATCACATAACCTTTGAGCTCGTACGTCTTAAAGAAGGGTGTTAAGAAAGAGAATAAATTCTCCGCCACCAAACAGATACATCATTAATAGCAACTAATCAAATATGTGATGAACCATAATGTAACACATAATACATTTCAAAATCTCTTCGATAATATCGGGTTTAGACCTCAAAATCCTTTCTGTTTTATAAAACATTTTTATAAAACATTCCCTTTCCAAAATTAGGAATACATTTCTTTTCACTTAAGAAAAATATATCATTTCACAATCATTCATTAAATTTGAAATGAACACAACATCGCAAAACACCTTATCGTCAAATCGTGAAGTGTTTCACAAGGTGTTAGCACACAGATATCTTTACCCAACCCAATGCTAAATGTAAAGGCATATTCTGCTCATAAACTGGTTGAGCACCGTCCAAACAATCAATCAACCACAATCAATATCAACGACTAAGTAAATTTGGTTTAATCACATCACGTGTTTTGGTAAATTTAATCACCATTCATTCATCCAAATCTAATTAAAGGTTTATTCAAACCCCAATTGGTTTCATCTCTAAAATCATTTCATGTTGATTGTTCTACTTTTTGGAAATTAATCCTTCTTTTACGCGGGTTAAAGAACTAATGTCATTTAAACACAGTTCACGACAAACCCCAAATCCAATTTGATATTAAACACAAGGCTCTGAATAGAAAATAGTATCGGCTTATATTCAACATCAAATTCTGAAACCAACAAATATCGTATTGGAAATAACGATATTAATATATCTTTTAAATTTCCATAACCATATCTGTATAATCACGAAACCCAACATCGAAATATTCTGAAGATAATTTCGATTTAAATCCATTCCAATTCATATATTGGAAATTCTGGTTATTTTTAAAACCATTTCAAATCCACTTTATTTATTTAAAAATAAATAAATTATTATTCTAGTTAATAACTAGTTCATTTCGATAAAAATCTATTTTTATCTTTTCAAATATGGGATTTTTCAGCCTAATTCTTTCCAAATCATTTCTTATGATTTTACACTAATTAATGATATTTTTAATAATTTTATCAAGGCCCGTACAGTCGATTTCCATCAAAAGCCATCGAACTGCACTTACAGCGACCTTTTCCAAATTTGATTTGGATATAATTCCAAATCCAATCGTTAGATTTCAAATTTCTCATATTCGTTAGAAAGGTCTTTTCGATACAAAACCAACAGTCCCGATTTCAGGAGAATCCGACGGTCGGATCTCTTGTAATGTCCGTTCGAAGTTAATGGTCGAAATTCGTGAACTACCGCAGCGTGGCGCGTTCTATTCAGGCCAATATATTATATGTATAATATATATAATACATATTTTGTCGATTTCCTTTCTAAAACGTTTTTTATAAATCGTTTTAAATTCGTTTTCAAAATGATTTCAGTTTCTAATCAAAATTGAATATTCCATATACACGACAATTTTATACAATGTATATATATATGTTGAAAATAATATTTTTAACAATCAAATCATTTTCACATTTCATATATATATATATATATATATATATATATATCGTTTTCATTTCATATATACACCGTTTTCACATTTCATATATATATCGTTTTCATTTCATATATATATAACGTTTTCACATTTCATATATATATATATATATCGTTTTCATTTCATATATATATCGTTTTTACATTTCATATATATATTGTTTTCATTTCATATATATCGTTTTCATTTCATATATATATATATATTTTTTATTTCCGCCTTTCATATATATAATATTTTCGCTTTTCAATATATACGATATTTTCACTTTTCAATATATACGATATTTTCACTTTCAATATATATACGATATTTTCACTTTTCAATATATACGATATTTTCACTTTTCAATATATACGACATTTTCACTTTTCAATATATACGATATTTTCACTTTTCAATACATACGATATTTTCACTTTCAATATATACGATATTTCAATTTTCAATATATACGATATTTTCACTTTCAATATATACGATATTTTCACTTTTCAATATATACGATATTTTCACTTTCAATATATACAATATTTTAACTTTTCATATATATATATATATATATATTTCATTTCACATCACGATCAATTTATTTCATTTCACATCACGATCAATTTATTTCATTTCACATCACGATCAATTTATTTCATTTCACATCATGATCAATTTTCACACAAAATACAATCAAACAAGTCGTCCGTGGTCTGTGGACGACGGGGAGCAGTTCATATATGCACTCACAAAATAAATAACTGTACAGAAAATTTAAAGTGAGAGAATTCTCATCTTGATCGGTTTTAATTTCTGAATTTCCATTCTGTTCGGATTTGATTTTTCCTAAAATTCTAACAAGCTCTGTTCCAGTTCTGGTCAGTTCTGCATTTGTCTGAAATTATGTTTTACTCGGTTTCCATTCCAGTCTATTGCACTTTGTAGTGCTCAATCCCATGATTCCAACGCACTTCGAATCGTTCAATTTCGTTGTTGTACGAAGAAGATATTATATTTTAAAATTTACATCTTTAATAACATCATTAATATAATTAATAAAGTGGTTAAATATTAACCACCTTCCTTAATCTTTCTTCCTCCTTCTAACTTCAGACGAGGACCGTAAAAAGAAAACCCATCATCGTTTTCTAAACCTCCACACCGCACCTCTAGGAAGCCGCCGGAGACCCATCCATGACCGCCACGTCAAAGGCCATCACACCACCGCCCAACGCTAGAAATACCCCTCCACTCGCAACCCTCGACAGGCCCCAAAACGTAATTAAAAATGGTGGTTTTGAGCTCAAATTCTGGCGGCGACAGACCCCAGATTCCGATCATGACCTTTGAGGAGCTAGAGCTCGCGATGCTCTTTAATCTTCGCGTGGAAACTTCCTTGAAACGATTCGCGATTTGGGGATAAATGGGGATTTAAAATCTGAAAACATCGGTCGTTTAAGAGGATAAGTGGCGACACATAAAATTTGAAGGGAGGGGCTAGGGTTACGTCGGGGGTTTTATAGGATTTTATTTTATTATTTTTATTAATTTTAATTCCTATAATATCGGTTTTTGCCACAAACTCTAAATCCAACCCAATGACTGTCACCCCTAGCCAATTACCCGCATTCCGAACGCAATGGGATATGTTTCGTAACCCAATTCTATTGTTTCGATCAGTTTCCGTTGAATTTAAAATATAAATCTTTATATATTCAATTTAAACGCACATTTCAAATTACCGAGGCAACATACAGTTTCTAAAAATTCTCAAAAAATTATTTCTAGCTTCGTATTGACGATACGGTCCTAACAAAACTAATTTCGTCAAATTCTGAGACCGTTTGAAAAATGGCCATTTTCCAGTCGATTAAATTCAACTGAAACTGGTCAAACACATTTTCCTTTGCCACGCTCACATATTGATTCGAAAAATTACAAATTCTGGAATCTAGCAATAATTTGACATCCCGGATCCAACAAAAGTGGTTTGTCGAAAACCGAGGTCGTTTGCAAAATTTCCATTTTTAAGGGCCTTTATATATATTAAAATATATATAAATTCCACAACGACTTTTGTGAATTTTAAACTGGACATATCTTACACTCTATAAAGTGAAATCTCAGTTTCTTACATCTATTAGAAAGATATTATCAAACAGATTCAAATATTTCTTATTTCACCGAAATCCGATTTATTTTGAATCCTGTACATTCATTTGAATTTCGAAATCAAATTTTCAAACTACTGCGCCATTTCAGGCTCGAATTATAATTAAAATAAATTTATTCGATTTAACTTCGTCGAAAATAATTTTTTCGTCTTTATTATTTAAAATAAATCATTTTAAATATTCAAAATTCATTAAAATTACCAAAATAAAATTTTTAAATTGGTTCAGATTTTTTAGGTCGTTACACCCACCCTGCCTAGTTCAGGGTACCATGATACATCTATGTGGGTTACTGCTAAAATGGGTCCCCGTTACTGGGGTTTCCTAATCAACATGTTATAACGGTTAAGTGTTATCCATTTTACCTAACCCCACCCATATGTTTGATTAACATGTTGTTTTGGTTAAGTGTTGCGTTAATTAACTTAACCCTACCATTCTTAGTCTGTATGTTCCTTAGCTTTAATTCATTCATTAAAGCGCCAACCTCTCGCATTAGATATGTATTGTTTCGGTCGCTGGATGTGCCGGGCGGTTCCGGGCGGTCTTACACCGCAACGCAATCTAACCTCGGGTTTTTCGGGCTTAATACACTAACCTCTCACATTAGATCGGTATTGTTGTGGTCGCTGGATGTGCCGGGCGGTTCCGGCCAGTCTTACACTGCAACTCAATCTAACCTCAGGTTAGGCATATTCATCTTTTAATTAATTTACATATTTACCATTCATGTTTATATTTAAATTATCCACAAGTGTTGTCAAATCAAGTCATGTCCCATTTACCCTTTAAATTATGTCCAAATTATGCCATTTCATGCTACTAATCATTTACATGATTATGAGCCAATCTATGCCAATAACATGTAATTTAATATTTTCCCCCAATGTCTCCCTCATTATTCGTTTGCACAATTCACATAAAACGTTAGGCTCGCAAATTAGCCTAACTCATAAACAAAAAGGGAAAAGAAAAGGGACATGTAACATTCCAACAGGCATAAAACAACATAGATCAATATGTGTAATATAAATTCGACATAGAACGACATAAACTTAATTAAGTATATAAACGTGATCTTGCATTTAAATTAGATCCAATTGATATGCGAACTAGCATAAGTCTAATTGTATAAACATGAACTTATATAGATCTTAAACATGGGTACTAGCTTGGATCTAAACATATAACATGTATGAACATAACTTAGCACGTAACTTACATACATAAAAGAACCACAAATCTAATACAACATGATAGGTTCAATGGTATCAGTCCCAATAGTCTCATGGGCATGATAGGTTTTACTATATCAGTCACAACAGTCCAATAGGCATGATAGGTTTTACTATGTCAGTCACAACAGTCCAATAGGCATGATAGGTTTTACTATGTCAGTCACAACAGTCCAATAGGCATAAGCAGTTCAGAAATGACAAAAGGATAGGCACGAATGGAGTTTGGCATAGTTCTTGATACAGTTATTATAGTCATGATTTCTTATTAGGTGTTCGCATCTAAATAATAACTGTACTTACAGAAAAAGGACGGATCTTGATTTCTGGGATCTGATTTCTGAATTTGAAAAGCTATCCTTTGGTGTAGCCGTTTGATTCTCTAGTTCTTCTAATTGATTTCTAGTTTGAATTTGATTCTCTAGTTTGGGGTTGATGGAAGGAGGCTAGACCAGTTTGTAGTCGAACAGCATGACGACTTCATAGAATGAGTTCTAGGGTTGAGGTTTGGGGTGATTATATAGAAGTCAATTCTAGCCTTTAGATTAGTCTAGGAGAAATCAGAGCCATCAAACCAAAGAGATGTGTCATCCAGCCAACTGTAGCATGACCCATATGCCCTAATACTTCAGAAATCAGTCATTGGCCAATCAGAGAAGGCCACATCAGCACAGGGCTGTAAAAATTCATCACATGAGCTAGATCTGGGAGGGGTCGACTCCTTACAAGGGGGTCGACACCTATGTTGACTCCCCTATAGGGGGGTCGACATATGTCGACTCCCCTAGGGGGGTGACACCCTGAGCGGGAAATTTCCCGCTCAACCGATTTTGAATTTTGAACTGTTTTTATTATTTATATTTATTTTCAACTTGAACTTGAAATCTTCTGAAATCCATAACTTCTTCAAACGGAGTCCGATTCACGCAAACTCGGACTCTATCTCAAGAAGATTTCCAAGACGAACGCAATGGGGTAACCCGTTTCCCTAAATTCCCACTTTTTAAAATTAAGTATTCTTTAATTCGTTACTTTAATGTTCACAGAAAATATGGGGTGTTACATTCTCCCCTCCTTAAAGGATTTCGTCCTCGAAATCTCTAAGTTAAGAAGAATGTATCCTAACATCCATCTACACTCAACCATCAATCACAGGCATCCACTGTCCTTAAAAAGATTTCTAATGCTTTCATGATCATATGCATAGTGTGTGTATATGTCCTTATCTAATACAAAATCTGGCGGTCCACTGGTTCAGTTGACCTCCTTGATGCGAATCATGTCGGTGCTATGAGTCCATCATGTATGCAATTTTTCATAATCTTATTTTGTAACTTCTACATGAGCGCACAATCATCCATACAAATGCAACGTCCACGTGACAACACATCAAGTTCCAATCCATATATAAATACATATATGCATATGCAATATGAAAGCAACTGAGCCGATCTAGTACCTAGTGTGAGTATATATGCATCCACGAGCAACCACTAGCAACCACTTGCAACCATCAATCGTAACATGTTTCAAATACATGTTTACATCCATTGGTTTCTACCTAGGAATCAAGACTAGGACCGAGGAGATATACTTAGAAGGATAGATATAAGCACGCATAAACTTTATGGAAAACAAGAGATCAAAAGATGTACCCTCAAAAAGATAAGGGTAGGTTGTGCATATCTTGTCCTTAGTCTCCCAAGTCGCGTCTTCCTCTGCATCACTCCATTGTATTTTAACTAGCTTGTCTTCAGATTGCGTAGCCTTTTTAACTTCTGTACCCAAGATACGAGTTGGAACTCTTCTCATCGTCGCTTCTAAAACCACTTCTATTACCTCTAGTATGCTTGGCTCCACAACTTCTGCTGACTCATGTAAGCACTTTCGTAGATGAGAGACATGAAAAACATTATGAACTCCAGCCAATCTTTTCGAGCAGCTCTACTTTATAAGCTATCTACCCAATCCTTTCAATGACAGGAAATGGCCCTACAAATCTTGGTGCCAATTTTCCTGCAGACCCAAAGCGAACGACATTCCTCGAAGGAGATACTTTAAGGAAAACCCTGTCTCCAACCTCAAACTCAAGGTCGGTCCTTCTTTTATCAGCATACGACTTCTGTCTATCTTGTGCGGTCTTCATTCATCTTTGTATTAAGTCCACCTTCTCTGAAGTTTATCTGATCATGTCAGGCCCAAGTACGAGCTTGTCTATAGACTCCCACCAACAAGTTGGTGATTGGCATGGTCTTCCATGTAAAGCCTTGAAGGCTGCCATGCCTATGGTGGCTTGGTAGCTATTGTTGTAGGCGAAATCCACCAAGGAAGGTGATCCTCCCATGTTCCCCCAAAATCAAGAATGCATAATCTCAAGAGATCTTCTAATACTCTGTTCACCTTTCCGTCTGACCATCGGTTTGAGGGTGATAGGAAGTGCTTAAGTATAGCTGTGTGCCTACAGCCACTTGCAAACTCTTCCAAAACTCTCTTTTAAAGATAGGATCTCGTTCACTTACTACGCTAAAGGGTTTTCCATGCAGTCGAGCCACCTCTTAAAGATAAATGGATGCTAACGATGGGGCAGTCCTCCTAGTTTTAACAGGTATAAAGTGAGTGCTTTTAGTGAGCCTGTCCACTGTTACCCAAATACTATTTGTAACACCCCACCTCCGCTAGGGTCACTCACAAAGGGAATGCACTAATTTTGGAGGAGCGTTATCGAGGTAAACAAATACAGAAATATTATAAGAAGAACATAAATAAAACAGCGTAAGAATCAAAAGATAAATTTCATTACTTTCAAAATAGTCAAAGCCTTTTTCATTCAAAGTACCAAATAGCCAAAGTCATTATTTTCCATTACAACAAATTCTGTCTTGTAAAAAAAGAAGCATAAACTTAAAACATCAAAAGTAGCTTAATTCCCCAAAGGTAGCAGAAAATGCAGCCATAGCATAGCCCAAGATCAAACTGTACATGAGCTGAATCAAAAGCAAGCGAAATCCAAGCTAAGTGCTAGAGTTTCCTCCCTGAGAACCTGGGGGGGGGGGACGGAAGAAAAAGAGGCGAAAGAAAACGGGTCAGTCATAAAGACTGGTAAGTCCAAGTGACTTTCAGCATAAAAACAGATAAAGGTAACATGACATGTATAAACTGAAAGTAATCATATGGATGATGAGAAGATGGGCAAGATAGACTAAGATAACATGATAAATCAAGTATGAATCAAGTATAGCATCACGTATTCAAGGTTCGCTGCATCTACTGTACTAGAATCTCAAACCCATGCCTTATATTAATCATGAAATGATTCCTTGGCCCAATATCATGAAATGACCCATTTCTAGGTCCAATGAAACGATCCACTAGTCGATTGGCTCCCTACAAGTTCTAGCTTGTCGTGTGTCTGTGTCATACGGCCCTATCACGAATGTAGTCACCTGTGCTAGGTCCACCATAGGGTGTATCAAGCCCTATGGTGCCAACCACCGACACAAATCAAGAATGCAAAGATAAACCTACTGATGCTGAATGCCTGCTTTTTCAACTCCGGAACACGTGCACGACCATAGCCCACCTGAACCTACACTGGCACACCAACACAGCCGTCGTTCTGGTCGCTTACAATTAGCAGTAATCGTTCCCCACCCTGCCTAGTTCCAGGGTACCATGATACATCTAGTGGGTTACTAATGAAATGGACCGCGTAATTAGGGTTTCCGTCCAGCAAGTTAAGTGTTGTCATTTAAATTCGAGACTTAACCCTTATCAGTCTAGCATGTCAAATTGGCTAAGTGTTGTCATTTAAGTTCATGACTTATCCCTACAATTCACATGTCAAGTTGGTTAGGTGTTGTCACTCAAGTTCATGACCTAACCCTACAAATCATGTCTCAAGTTGGTTAAGTTTTGTCTTTCATGTTCATGACTTAACCCTATCATGTGGCATTAATTCATTAATGCACCCCAACCTCTCACATTAGACCTGTTGTTGTGGTCACTGGACATGTCAGGCAGTTCCGGGCAGATTTACACCACAACTCAGTCTAACCTCGGGTTTCAAGCGCGATATGACCAACTACTCACATTGGAACCTATTGTTTGCAGTCACTGGATTTGTCGGGCGGTTCCGGGCAGATTTACACTGCAAACTCAACCCAACCTCGAGTTGGCCATTTTCAAGTTCATTCTAGTGTCATGTCCATGTTCAAGATTCATGTCAAGTTCGTGTCAAGTTTTCAAGGCAAGTTTCATGCCAAGCTTCCTATGATTACCAATTTTTCCCAACGTTACCCCATCTAAATATTAGGCTAACAATCTTAACCTAATTTCTCGTCCGCATGATTTTTGACATATAATATTAGGCTAAAAACTTAGCCTAATTTAACGTACGTAGAATTTGCATAAAGCAATTCATTAACATAAACATGACATAGGTGTAAACTTGGCATTATCGGCATAGTCAATATGAACACCGTAGGTGTGTACTTACAAAATAATCAACATGAATATCATAGGTGAAATCTTGCAACGTAGACTAAATCAACATACGTATATGTGAATTTGCAAAATAGACTAGATCTACTTACATATATGTGAACTTGCAAATCAATCACGAGCATATGAATAAGTGTGAACTTGAAATATGACATAGATTTAACATATACACATAAACATGTAGATCTAACATTTGGTCACATATCTGATATGATTTCACAACCTAAAACTTGCATAACATGGTAAACTACACAACTTGTCATCACGGGTTATACTTCAAGTTCATATACATATGAATAGACTTGTTCATTAATTCCCAATTCAATATGATAATAAAATAGAACCACAAGCATAGATCAATACCATTCAATTCCACATAATAAACATTATTCTATTATCAATCTATTTTCAAGGCATAACATAACTAAATTGACTAAAACATCGCAGGCATATAGATCTGATGACATTATTGATCATGAAAAGGTTTGAATAATAATCTAGTTTCAAGAACAAGGATAGATCTAGTTTAAATAGAAAAATCCCCAAAATCAAGATCCAAGGACAAATAAAGAAAAGTCTGAATAGAAAATCAAGCTTAGGTCCGATTTCATAGTTATAATCCTAGGCAATAACCTCACGGTCGTGAATCTTAGGTGATTAGTCACGATTGTCCTTGTCATAGTTATAGGCAATAGTCTTATATTCACAGTCATAGGCATAGACATATTCTTATGTTCACCGTCATAGTCATAGGCATAGTCTTATGTTCACCGTCATAGTCATAGGCATAGGCATAGTCTTATGTTCACAGTCATAGGCATAGTCATGTTCTTATGTTCACAGTCATAGGCGTAGTCATAGTCTTATGCCATTAACAATAGTTTCAATGTCGTAGACAATATTCCCAATAGTCAAGATCCAAGAAGAAAACAAGAATAGATATGAATCATACATAAATCACTTCCAATTTATACCATGCCCATATTATATTTATAGTTTTTATATAAAAGTAACTGGAACTTACAGATCGTGGTCTAAGAAATTTAGATGCAGAAGTCAAGTCTAGAAATTGACCGTTGAATTGCTGAATCGTTGAATCTTGATTTGATTGTAGAAGAAAATTCCCAATAAGAAATTCCTAGCCGTAGTCTTCAAGAAATAATCTTCACGATTTATTTTAATTTAATTTATTTTAGAGGAAGAAGAAGAAGCTATGATCATCAAGAATTTGAGCAGCATAAGGTTAGAGAAGAATGGTGTAAAGAGAATGAGTCTAGGAGGTTGTTTATATAGGGTTTCAAACTAATTAGAGCCCTCGATGAAGCTAGAGTTAATCAAGGCCAACCATCTAAAGAGAAGCCAATCAGAAAGTGACAAGTTAGCCCTAATGACACACCAGAGCTCAGAAATTCGACCAGAACCCGACCAGGCCAGCCAAGGTCAAACCAGAAAGCTGTGCAGGCCTGCTGCTCGGCCTGGGCGCACCTTCCAAGTGCGCCAATGCAAAATTGCATGGGCTCACTTCCCAAGTGTGCCAGTGCAATTTATTTCTGGCGCACTTCCCAAGTGCGCCAGTGCATTCTGACCCGTTTCTAGTTTTTCTGCCTAATTTCGTTCGTCCATATCTTCTTCGTACGATATCCGTTTTACGCGAACTCGGACTCTATTTCAAGCAGAATTCTGAGACGAACGCAATGGCGTAACCCGTTTCCCTTGATTATTATTTTAAAAATTAATTCTGCCTTGATTTATGGTTTTAACATGTTATAAAAATATGGGTTGTTTCACTGGTATTGCCCCTTCTTGACCAAGGCAACCCATCAACAAAGTCCATCGAAATACTATCCCATTTCCACTGTGGGACCTCCAGAGGATGAAGCATACCACTAGGCTTCTTCTGTTCCACCTTGACTTGCTGGCATATCAAGCATTTAGAGACAAACTCAGCTACATCCTTCTTCATGTCATTCTAGAAGAAAACTCTTTTTATATCTTTATACATCTTGTCCCCACCTGGATGTATGGTCAACTTAGAATGGTGTGCTTCTTCGAGAACGGTTTTCACCAAATCCCTTGCTTGTGGGACACATAGTCTTCCATCCCGTCTTAACCATCCCTTGTCATCGATGGAGTATCTATTGAGGTAACTAGAAGTCTCACCTCTAATTAGCTTATCCATCACATCAACTAGCTGAGGGTCTTCATGTTGCGCGGTTCCTATTGAGTCCAAAAGAGTAGGCCGCACCTCTAGTGATGCTAACAAACCAGGTACAAATTCAAAGGAAGGTCTAAAGTCAAAGTTTGCTATGTACTCCAAGCTTTTCCTTTCTACAAAGAGAGGAATCAAGGTCAGCTTTTTCCTACTCAAGGCGTCTGTTACAACATTGCCCTTGCCAAGGGTATAAGCAATCTCAAAATCGTACGAAGCCAGAAATTCCATCCACCTTTGTTGTCTTAAGTTAAGATCTTTCTGCGAGAAAAGGTACTTTAATGATTTATGGTCGGTAAACTATTCAAACCTTTCTCCTAGTAAGTAATGACTCCATGACTTAAGGGCGAAAACAATGGCAGTTAGTTCTAAATCATGAGTTGGGTAGTTCTTCTCATGTACCTTCAACTACCTTCCTCCATAACAAACTACTTTGCCCTCTTGCATCAAGACAGTGCCTAATCCTGTTCTGCATGCGTCTGTATATACAGTAAACATCTTACTCCCGTCAGACAATGTCATAACTAGGGCCGTTGTTAGAGCTCTTTTCAATCGTTGGAAAGCAACATTGCAATCCAAATCCCAAGCAAAAGTTAGGTTCTTCTTCGTTAACCTAGTAAGTGGGGCAGAGATCTTCGCGAAGTCCTTAATGAACTTTCTGTAAAAGCCCGCTAGCCCGAGAAAACTTCGTACTTCGGTTGCATTCCAGAAGATCTTCCAATCTTGCACCGCAACTACTTTTGCGGGATCCACAGCTATCCCCTCTTCGGACACCACATGTCCAAGAAACCTTACTTCTTCTCTCCAAAAATGGAATTTGGAGAATTTTGCTTTCAACTGGTGTGCACGAAGAATATCCATAACTTCCCTTAAATGCGGAGCATGTTCTTCCTCACTTTTTGAGAAAATCAAAATGTCGTCCACGGAGGCCACTACAAATTTATTAAGGAACTCTCTGAACACCCTACTCATTAGGTCTACGAAATAGGCAGGTGCGTTTGTCAAGCCGAAAGGCATGACAAGCCATTCGAAGAAACCATCTGGGGTCCTAAACGCGGTCTTATCAATGCTGTCTTCGGCCACTCTTAGCTGATGAAACCCGGTGGTTAGATCTAATTGGGAGAAAACCGAGGCACCTACGAGTTGGTTAAACAAGTTGTCTATTCTAGGAAGTGGATGCCTATTCTTCTTGGCCAATTTTTTAGCTCCCTATAGTCCATGCACAGGCGAAGTGAACCATCTGCTTTGGTTGCAAACACCACTGGAGCACCCCATTCAGAAATACTCCGCCTTATGAACCCCTTTTCAAGCAACTCTTTAACTTGCTTGCTGAGCTCTTTCCTTTCCTTTGGAGCCATGTGTCTAATGGGTAAAGCAACAGGTTTTGCGTTATCAATAAGGTATATGCAGAAGTCTATCTCTCGCTTCGGAGGTAAACCCTTCACCTCTTCAAAGACATCTGAGTATTCGCGGACCACTCTAACAGATTGCAAGTTTTCAACAGACGCATCAAGGGATTATAGGTAACTAAGCATAACATAATTCATGGGATTACAATATATTTCGAGAGTGTTACCGAGGCGAGTCATAAGTCTAACCACTCTCTTTTCACAATCGAGGATGGCACCATTACTGGATAACACATCCATGCCTAGAATCAACCCATAGCCCGTGAAACTCAAAACATAAGCATTACATCTAAATCCAAACAAATCATGGACAAATAAGACGATCCCCCAATTGGATTTGAAACAACCATGGGATCCTCTGCTATACTGGTATCTAGGTGCAGAGATTCAACTAAAGCAGTAGATAAGCGATGCGCTAGAATCAAAAAGAGTACGAACTGGATGATCAGAAAGATAAACTAAACTCTCAGCAGAAATATTTCTACCTCATTCTTGCGGAGGTGCATGAGAGCATGAATTTGTCCTCTAAAAGTGGGTCCAGTCCTCTACCCTTGCCCTTGCCTTTTTGGGCAATCCTTAGCCATATGTCCTGTCTCGCCGCATTGAAAGCCGCCACCCATCTTCCTCTTCTTCTTCCTGTAGTCATTAATTAGATGTCCAGGTATGCCATAAAATTTGCACTTCCTCTTGTCACGGTTTTTTTAATTCTTCCCGCCTTTCTTGGAATCCGTCTTCTTATTCTGCGATCCCTCCACTTTCTTGTCTAGAGGTTCATCCACCTTTGCCTCTTTCTTGCCACCCTTGTCTTCCTCCTATAACAGTGTCATGTCACCAGTCTCTCAAAAGTTGCACACATAGGTATATGGGACATAGCTTGGCTGTGCAGTGGCTCATTCAACCCTTTCACGAAACAGAGAGCCTTTTTATGTGGAGTGTTTACCAACTCCAGTCCAAATCTAGATAGTTAGTTGAATTCGTTGACGTATTCCTTAACCGATAGGTTTCCCTGTTTGAGTGCTAAGAACTTCTCCATCTGTAGGCTTCATTCAGCTTGCGAGAGGAACTTCATTTCAAATCTCATTCTGAAATCCTCCCAAGTTTCAACTGGTCTCTTAGCATTAGTAACTTCCTGCTAGTAAGAGGCCTTGTCCTTAAGTAACCATATAGCCAATTGTATGTTCTACCTATCATCCACTTCGAAGATAATAAACAAATCTTCTGTTTCCTTGAGCCAGTTTCTTTCTTCCACAAATGGCTCAGTCCCATTAAAGTTCTTTCCACCTATAGCTCGAAAGTCTCTACATATCTTCGAGAAAGCATTCACATGAGGAGGAGGAGGAACAGCTGCAACTAGGGGAGGAGGAACGTCTGCACGGCCTGCATCATTAGCCCTAGCCTCCAGGTACCTTCTGAACCAACAGGTACCAGTACGCCCTCAGGAAGATTAAGATCACCAGACATGCTGAAACGAAAATAAAAGGTTCAAAACAAAGGATAGAAAGATAGTGCATATGGATTTGGGGATTATGCCTTTATAACAAGCAACACTTTTCTTGAAAATGCTTCTTTAAACTTCTTTTTTGACAAATAGTTTTCAAAAACTTTTATCTGATTTGGTAAACCATTACTCTGATAAGAAGTGAAACACCCCACCTCCGTTAAGGTCACTCACAAAGAGCATGCATTCACTTTGGTGAAGTATTTTAGGTTAAAGACACAGTAAATTTACAAGATAGACATATAAGCAGCTGAAAACTAAAATTATTTATTAAATGGCGTGTTTCAGTTAAAACATTAGAAGCATTGTCTCAAAACCCAATTTGTAAATTATTACAACAAAACATCTGTCTTGATTTAAATCTCCAAGTACATAAAGAAATATAAAACATAAGTAAAGCAACATAAATCCCCAATAAAAGTGTAACCACAGCCATAGCCCATGAAAAGAGAATCCAAGCAATACATCTACCCTCTTGAAGCTTGAAAAGGTCTGCACTAAGCTGAAGTATTCCTTCCCTGCAGACCTGGGTGGGAACGGAAGAAAAGAAGGCGAAAGAAAACGGGTCAGACATAAGTCTGGTAAGTCCAGTGATTATTCAGCATGTAAACAGGTAAAAGGATCATGACATGAATAAACTGAACATAGGACAATACCATAGAAATAAGATAACATAAGATAAGATAAACTGAATGTACTATCGCACTCATTTCTATTTCTCTGCACCTACTACGAATGTTTCAACTACCATCATGTGTTCATAACAAAGTGATCCCTTTCTCGATCGGCTTCTATTCGCGTTCATTTGCTACTTGTGTCCTTCGGCCCCGCTCGATTGTAGATACCTGTGCTGGTCCCACCATGGGGTGTATCAATTCCTATGGTGGCAACCCAACACAAATTCAAGATGCGCAGTGTATGCTACTGATGCCCAATGCCTGATTTTCCACTCCGGAGTACGTGCATGCCCATACTCTGTTGGAATCACACTCCTGCACCCCCTGCCGCTATTTTGACCGCTTATAATCATCCGAGTAATCATGCCCCACCATGCCTAGTTCAGGGTACCGTGATACATCTATGTGGGTTACTGCTGAAATGGGTCCCCGTTACTAGGGTTTCCTAATCAACATGTTATAACGGTTAAGTGTTCTCCATTTTACCTAACCCCACCCATCTATTTGATTAACATGTTGTATTGGTTAAGTATTGCCTTAATTAACTTAACCCTACCATTCTTAGTTTGTCTGTTCCTTAGCTTCAATTCATTCATTAAAGCACCAACCTCTCACATTAGATATGTATTGTTGCGGTCGCTGGATGTGCCGGGCGGTTTCGGGCAGTCTTACACCATAACTCAATCTAACCTCGGGTTTTTCGGGCTTAATGCGCTAACCTCTCACATTAGATCTGTATTGTTGTGGTCGCTGGATGTGTCGGGCGGTTCCGGGCAGTCTGACACCGCAACTCAATCTAACCTCGGGTTAGGCATATTCATCTTTTAATTAATTTACATATTTACCATTCAAGTTTATACGTAAATTATCCACAAGTGTTGTCAAATCAAGTCATGTCCCATTTACCCTCTAAATTATGTCCAAATTATGCCATTTCATGCTACTAATCATTTACATGATTATGAGCCAATCTATGCCAATAACATGTAATTTAATATTTTCCCCCAACGTCTCCCTCGTTATTCCTTCGCACAATTCACATAGAACATTAGGCTCATAAATTAGCCTAACTCATAAACAAAAAGGGAAATGTAACATTTCAACAGGCATAAACAACATAGAACAATATGTGTAATATAAATTCGGCATAGAACGACATAAACTTAATTAAGCATATAAACGTGATCTTGCATTTAAATTAGATCCAATTGACATGCGAACTAGCATAAGTCTAATTGTATAAACATGAACTTATATAGAACTTAAACATGGATACTAGCTTGGATCTAAACATATAACATGTATGAACATAACTTAGCATATAACTTACATAAAAGAACCACAAATTTAATACAACATGATACTTTCAATGGTATCAGCCCCAATAGTCTCATAGGCATGATAGGTTTTACTATGTCAGTCACAACAGTCCAATAGGCATGATAGATTTTACTATGTCAGTCACAACAGTCCAATAGGCATGATAGGTTTTACTATGTCAGTCACAACAATCCAATAGGCATAAGCAATTCAGAATTGACCAAAGGATAGGCACGAATAGAGTTAGGCATAGTTCTAGATCCAGTTATTACAGTCATGATTTCTTATTAGGTGTTCACATCTAAACAATAACTGTACTTACAGAAAAAGGACGGATCTTGATTTCTGGGATCTGATATTTGAATTTGAAAAGCTATCCTTTGATGTAGACGTTTGATTCTCTAGTTCTTCTAATTGATTCCTAGTTTGAATTTGATTCTCTAGTTTGAGGTAGACAGAAGGAGGCTAGGCCAGTTTGTAGACGAACAATATAATGGCTTTATAGAATGAAATCTAGGGTTGAGGTTTGGGGTGATTATATAGAAGTCTAGGTTCAATTCTAGCCTTTAGATTAGTCTAAGAGAAATCAAAGCCATCAAACCAAAGAGATGTGTCATCCAGCCAACCGTCGCATGACACATATGCCCTAATACCTCAGAAATCAGTCATTGGCCAATCAGAGAAGGCCACATCAGCACACGGCTGTAAAAATTCATCACAGGAGCTGGATCTGGGAAGGTTTGACTCCCTATGGGGGTTCGACACCTATGTCGACTCCCCTATAGGAGGGTTGACACCTATGTCAACTCCCCCGGGGGGGGGGGTCGACACCCTGAGCGGGAAATTTCCCACTTAGCCGATTTTGAATTTTGAACTGTTTTTATTATTTATATTTATATTCATCTTGAACTTGAAATCTTCTGAACTCCATAACTTCTTCATACGGAGTCCGATTCACGCAAACTCGGAATCTATCTCAAGTAGAATTCCGGGATGAACGCAATGGCGTAACCCGTTTCCCTTAATACCCACTTTTAAAATTTTGTATTCTCTGATTCGTTACTTTAATGTTCACAAAAAATACGGGGTGTTACAACTTCTCCAAGACAGTTGCACCATTAACAGGATTGACAAAAAAGAATCAAGTGTTCACATGGGATGCGAAGTGTGAGCTAGCTTTTGGAGTCCTAAAAGAGAGAATAATGAGTGCTCTTGTTTAGACCATTACGAATGGGAATGAAGAGATGGTGGTACACACTGATGCATGTGGTACTAGACTTGGAGCAGTACTAATGCAAAAGGATAGAGTTGAGGCCCACGCGAATTGACAGCTAAAGCCATGTGAGAGAAATTATCCAACTCATGATTTGGAGTTGGCAGTGATCGTGTTTTCTCTAAAGATGTGGAGACATTACCTATTGGGAGTTCGATTCGAGTTTTTTACGGATCATAAGTCGTTAAAGTATATTTTCTCCCAAAGGATTTGAATCTTCGGCAACAACCATGGTTAGAATTTTTGGCATTATATGATTTCGGTATATCCTATACTCCAAGTAAAGGTAATGTAGTGATGGATGTGTTGAGTTGAAGACATGCAAGTTTGGGAGCGGCGTTTTCAGAATGGAAGCACCTCGAGTACTTGCCAGGATTTGATTTCAGAGCAAGGTGTGAGTTGGAACCTGAAATGTTGGCAAACTTATCAATAAGACCTACTCTCATCGAAAGGATCAGTGAGGGCAAGAGCGTGATGCAAAACTTGTTGAGATTATCTGGAAGTTAGAACCAGAGGATAAGTAATTCGAGGTCGGTCGAGAGGATTGGCTTCGAAAGAAAGGAAGACCGGTTGTTCCTAACATTGACAGATTGATAGATGAGGTTCCGAGGTAATGTCATTACTCAAAGTTAATGATTCAACCTGGTGGTAACAGGATGTATCACCACATGAGGCGAGCCTACTACTGGGAAGGGATGAAGAGGGATGTTGGAAAGTTCATTTTCAAATACATGAATTGTCAATTGGTGAAAGCCGAACAAAAGAAGCCGAGTAGATTGTTTCATCTAGTAGAAGTTCCTACGTGGAAGTGGGAGTAGATATCGATGGATTTTATTGATGGACTACCTAGGACTAGGGCAGGAAACGAAGGGATTTGGGTCATAGTGGATCTCTTGACCGAGAGTGCAAGGTTTATTCTTGTTAAATTGACTAGGATGACATCAAAGTTGGCTGAGCTTTATATTAAATGGATAGTTTGATTCCATGGTATCCTGAAGTTCATAGTGAGTGATCGAGATCCATTATTAGCGAGTGGACTTTGGAAGATTTTGCAAGAGACTTTAGGAACCAAGTTGTGTTTGAGTCGGCTTATCATCCCCAAACTGATGTTCAAACCAAGAGGGCTAACCGAGTTTTGGAAGATCTCCTGAGGGCTTGTTTAATAGACTTCAGTGGATCATGGGAAGACCATCTACATTTAGTTGAGTTTGCGTACAACAACAGCTACCAGTCGAGCATTGGGATGGCACCATACGAAGCGTTGTATGGCAGACAGTGTAATTCTCTAGCATGTTAGTTAAAGACTAGAGATAATTTGATACTTGGGCCTGAAATGATTAGAGAGACCTCGTATTGTATCGAGATTGTTTGGCAGCGAATGAAGGCAACCCAAGATCATCAGAAGAGTTATGCCGATAAGCGTCAAAAAGATTTGGAATTCTACGTAGGCAATATGGTTTTCGTGAAGATTTCGTTGTTAAATCATGTTGTTCGATTTGGAAGTAAAGGAAAGTTAGCCCCAAGGTTCATTGGACTGTTTCCAATAATCGAGTGGATTGGAAAGCTCGCATATAGATTAGAGTTATCCCAGAAGATGTTGAGTGTGCATAATGTTTTCCATGTGTCGTTTCTACGGAAGTATGTGCATGATTCTAATGTGGTGGTATCTCCGGAACAGTACGAAGACCTAGAAGTTAAGACCGTAGCTACGAAACCTCGTATGTCGTTCGCGTTGTGGGGAATGACACGAAACAGCTTAGGAGGAAGGTGGTTAAGCTAGTCAAGGTGCAATGGAGTGAGGATGATGATGGTTGTACATGGGAGCAAAAGAGAGTATGAAGACAATCCATCCAGAACTTTTCGTTGGTATGACCCATTAATATCGTGTCACTTACATCATTGTAGCTTGTGCTATTCGTTAGAATTCTGCATGCTAGGTTAAGGCTATGGATGCATGGCTTGATGGATGCTAGTTGGATGGTAAAAATTGACTGCTCATGGATGATAGGCATGTGGAGTTATTTCTGGTTGCTTGTGTTTGTTTGGAATTTCGAGGGCGAAATTCCTAAAGGGGAGAGAAAGTAACGACCCGCGTTTTACGTATTGGAGGATCGTAAAATATTTTTATTTAATTCTATGAAGGTTGGATCATTCTCATATTTTGATATGTTGCTTATGGAGATGTGGGACATGTCCATAATTTTTACCAATTTTATTTGCGAGCATTTCACCTCGCTAGTTTGTATAGGGCATAACTTTTGACTGGAATCGAATCAGTTGCTGCGATCAATTTCATTTCATAAGAAATGGTGTTACCAATTCCGTAGAGTGGTCACATTAAAGATTTGGTTCAGTGATTTGAGAGGAATCGCTATTTTAGTATTTTACAATTTATGTATAGGTTTGCAAGTCATTAATGGGCTGAATTGGTGTAGCCCATTAGTGGGCTAGTTAGAGGCTATAAATAGGCATGAAGAATAGTTCACTTTCTTCATTCTCTCATTTTGTTGAGCTCGTGATCCTCCTTGCTCAATCAGATACATCCTTTATTAAAATTCTAGATCTACGCAAGAAGATTAAAGATCTACATCGAGCAAAGATTGATCTACATCAAGTATAGAGAGGTCACATCAAATTTAAAGGTTTGTAGCTCATTCTTTGCTGTCCGGATTGGGAAATTTAGCCATTTCAAGTTATTTTTAAGAATTAGTGAGTGATAAGCATCCCTCACGCAGATCCAACGGAGTATATGAGTTGTTTGATCTTATTTGCACAATTTCAAGTTGTTTTCACCTAGATCTACTTCATGGTATGTATATATCGATCTGAATCACCATTGGATTTAATTTAGCAACTTAAATCATTGAACTTCTATGTTAACTCATGAGTAATTACAAGTTAGATCCATTTGTGTAATTCGTTTATTGTTTATCGTGATTTTGGTGAATTTTTCATGTTTGGATGATGATTGATCATTGTATGGATACTTGTTGATAGTTGAATTTGGTTGAATAATAGTATTGAGTGTTTTCGCAAGTTTTGGATCGGAGCATGTTGACGGATCAGAGCATGTTGATGGATTGGAACATGTTGATGGATTAGAATATGTTGATGGATTGGAGCATGTTGATGGATCAGACCAAGATGATGGACCAGACAAGGATGACATCATTTCTTGGAACACTATAAAAGGCAATTTAAGCATTGTGCTTCGTTTTTTATAGCGAAGCTGGAAATGCTATGAAATGTAATATCGACCAAATGATGCATATTTTGGGTTGATGGTGGTCATGGCTTTGACACAAATTCAAGGAGGAATGTTCAAAGTGTTGTGAAGTGATCATTGATTGGTGAAATGCAACAAATACACAGACGACTCAAGTGTATTTTGAGTTCGTGGATAATGGTTGCTAAAGTGTGTTTTGAGCTAATGGATAGTTGCCGGTGATGACGACTAAGAGTTATGGAGGCCGAAGAATTATCGTTGTCATAGGTTCTAGCGGACTCAAAATAAGGTTATAATAAGGAAGCCTAACAGACAGGTTGAATGGTCGAGTACTCTGGGCAATCATGATGGGCCTAGAGATACGAGTCACGATGGTGTATGGAGTTTTTGCTAGAATCGGGGTTACCATTAGCCCTTGACAGAATGACATAATGTAGTCGGTCATACGATTAACGATGGTTTCAAAGCAGGATTGGCGGTAATAGCCAGAGTCATGGATGATGATTGTTTTGCGTGTATCGTCTTACATAGATTGTCCGATGTTGATGATATATCTATTGAGTGCTTGTCTAATGTTTATTTAGGCCTTCGGGGCTTGTGCTTGGGGGATGTCGATATCGATTAGGATGGTCTATGCTTGATAAATGATTGTCATGAATGTACTGTTTGTTTCTATTTGATTATTTGTAAAGGCTATCGCTGTCGGATGTGGGGAAGACAAGTTTGGGTTCTTCTCTGTTGATGTTGGTAGATTAGTTGATTAATCTGCCGATTCTTGGACACTTTATTGATGATGTTAGATAGTTGATTTATCGCTCATTAAGACTGTTGTCTGACTCAAGGTTTTATGTTTCCTCTTATTATCTTGGGTTGTTCATCCTTGTGTTAGATGGGCAGACTGAGTAGTAGGTAACTGGTAGTTGATCTTGATGAGGACAATGATGTTGAGTGACGAAGAACTGGAGACTTACATATTAGTTTCCTATTACCTATTATTAGCTTTTTTCTGTTGCTATGTTGATGTATTCTCTGAGATACTTGTAGTGAGGCACTTTGTACAGACTCTTATAGTGTTGTCCAATGTTGTATGGATATTTCAGGGTGATATGAAAAGTTTCGATTCTGCTCAATTCTACTTCATTATTTTTTCATGTTGTATATATTCTATTATATTTTATCTGTGCGTTGTGAGTTACACGACCGGCTCCGCACATATTATTCTACCCTGATGATTGTCCATAGCTGCCTGGCACGTCTTTCAACGCATTATTTCCCTTGTTAAGTGCAAGAGTTGTGGGCAGTCGTCACATCTCCTCTCAGAAGACTTTGTCTCCTCGGTTAACACTCTTGTGCAGGCATTCTTGGCTTTGATTCAACCGAGGGAAGGATGATCTGTAGGGGATCAGCGGAGATAGACCCGACTAAACCTTGATCTCCATAAGCTTCCCAGCATCCAACACCTCTAGTTCCTCCATGATCATAACACGTTTTTTCCTGGATTCCTTGGTGTAGTTCACATCCTCGTTACCTTTAGCCTGGGCCTCTTTACCATCTAAAATTTTCAAGGCATCGATCATTCCTCCCTCCTTTTTTGCATCTCCACTAGGCCGCATTTAAGGCTCGCCTGCTGCATTTTCTTCCATTGCGGGAGCCACCTTAGCTTTCGTTGTACGAAAAGCAGGAAAAGCAATGATTGTTAGTCCTCAAGGGATAACAGGTCTCTCAATTGGTAGTTTCACTGCCTAATGGCATGTCATGCTAACTTTCACAAACCGTGGAGAAAGTAAAGAAATACCATCTGATGATCCATCGTTGGGAATTGCTGGTGTTTTCATTTTGATGATTGGAGTCAGAGGCTTATGCAGACCTAGGCCAGGCTCATCCGGATTGTACTCTTCCACCATCTCTGAGCCCTGAGCTTGGGTAGGCAGAATGATGACTTGGGCCACTTGCGGATCCATGACTTGAGTCGGATGGCCATCTGAGTGTGGGGTGAAATTCCACGCTCGGCTAGGACAGAACCCTCTCCTATTATGGCTCTTCCTTTAACCCAAAGTTGCTCAGCATCCTTCTCCTCATTCTATAGTCGATGTCCCTCATCTAGAATTTCAGGCTTGTCACCTCTTAGAAATTTATCCCTCAGTTCCTGCTTCTTCACCAAGCTATCCTAAGAATTAAGCCTCTCCACTTCAAAGAATCGGTCCTAAGTGTCATCTAGAGTCATTGGGCAGTCATCGACCCATGTCAGGTCCCGGTACCTGAGGACTCGGGTGTAGAAGCTGAGATCCAAAGAGCCGAGTTCCTCCTCTATTCTCTCTACATCAACTGCTTTAGCATTTAGTCTTGAATTTCTATGTCGTATTGAGTTTGGAATTCGCGGGTGGTTCAAAAGTCGTGTGAGATGTTTCTTCGGCTCTCTTCTTCCCTTCCTTAGAAGCAACAAGCTGGGCCCTAAGCCTATCATTCTCTAAGAGATATCTCTCTTTCTCTTTCTTCAAAGCCTTGTTCTCAACCTAGAGAGGTATGTTCTCCAGGATGACTGCCCTCAGCTATCCTCAACTAACTTGGTCTTGAGCGGTTATAAGTTAAAATCACTATAAAACTTGTCCTGAAGCTCTTGAAGCGCCATTTCAGTTTTCTCCTACGGCTATAAGGTTGTCCTGATAGTCGGTTAAGTCTTTCTTGTAATGCTCTAGAAGTTCCATGTCACAATCCCACAGTTGGTTCATATTGTTTATGTCGAGCTCAAGACTTCGAATAACCTCCTTGAGTAACTAACCATCTCCAAATACAGGGTTATCAAGTCATCGACCTTTGATTTCAGTTGAGCATTGAAGGATTCAGGTATTATGTGTAGTTAAGGGGAGAAGATGATTCTAGAAAAACAATGTGACGGTCTGCCCCGCATTAACCTACATTTCCTCCAAAAGTGCTCTATACACATGTCCGCTAACATAGAACGGTCGTCAAAGAGAGGAAAGAAGATGAAAGAACTAACAAAGAAACTTGTAGAATGTCTCACAGCGCATGGAATAAAATATAATAGTACATACTTGACATAAAACAGGCGAGACGGTGCATAAGCTAAAAACTAAAACCATCATCATCATAGCAGCGGAAATCCAAAATAAAGCTTATGATCCAACATCATTGTAATGACCCGAAAATCCGGTCCAATTTGATATGACTAAATAACACAATTCCAACCCCAATTACACTGGAAAATCAGAACACTAATAGAACGAAAATAGAGGGTGAGGATAGATAAGATAGAAACTTAGAATAGAAGAAGAAGAAGAAGAAGAACACAACATCAGAGTAACACGAACCTCACAGCGGAACGAACGACATATAATAGATAACATATCCTTGAAATAAAATCATTATATGTATACAATAACATTGTCAGAGTACAACACTTACAACACAGCGGAAATAAATAATAGCCATATGATCCTGAAGCCTCCTGCTCCAAGCTCTCCTGGTATATCTGTAAAATCCTGACTACTTGACTGCCAGTACAAAATCGGGCACCCAAGAGTTTAAGGAAAACAAACAAAATAAACTCCGGGTCAGTCAAGGACTGGTATGAGTAAAACAATTTAAAACAGTTTGAACAAGTAAACGATATCTCATAAGACCACGCCGTATAACGGAACGGGTTTTTCCCTTATGAGAATCCAAAATATCTTTATATCAAAAACCTTTTGATATTATAATAATGTCTATCAACCACAATATAATAATCATCTAGCAGAAACGCTTTCATCTCACGTTCTACATATATAGTATACAATCAAAACCGCAAGCACGTATTGGGTAATGGATTTCCAACTATGACAAGGTATAGAACCACTTTCGCTAGTGTACCTCTAGAGAGGAATACACTGGGTTCAACAAGAACATCTTGCAACCCGGTCACACATGACCGACCACTCATTTCGCTTGAGTGTATCGAATGTATATCACCAACGGTTGGGATCAGCAACCGTTTCCCGAATGGGAAAGTATTGACAATAGATTTTTAGAAATAAATGAAACTCTAGATCAGGTGATTATACACCCTACTTCGGAGCGACCGACTTAGCCATGCTGCCTGCCCGATTTCTGTCATTTACCGATTGATGAGGCTTGAGGTTACGCTTCGTCATCACATCAGATTCACTTCGAATGCCACATTGTCAGATCCATCGAAAATCACTAATTGACGTCTATAACAGTACATTACGTGTTAGCTAAAGAAGTTTCCTTCTCCGCTTCCACTCTTGGTACGGTTGAAGAAATCAATGTACGTGACCTTTCTGGAAATACTCTGTCAGACATTCATCCATACCAGTCATCCAGGAACAGGATGAACCGAAGGCACTATTCAGCACATCCATCTTAGGTACGGTTATCTAAGACTTATACAATAGCCCTTGCATTTTACTTCGTCTTCAATTATCTTTGGCGTATATGATTCGTAATGTTTTTGCCAATACAGAGTGGTCCTTTGGATAATAATCCAACCGGTCTCTCCATATTAACAACGTTAAAAGGGTCAAAAACTTCGATAGTCGGTGAGTTAACTATCAAAGAAAAATATGTGTGCAAACAACGATATTATTTCCAGATGGAAATTCTATCAAATCAACCATCAATCATATATATATATATATTCATATGTTCCTTATTTTCTATGTTTAGAAAATATACGTTAATGCTGGGAAACATTTCCAAATCTTATTTACGTATCACTATTCTTCTACAACTATCAATCTCTGATTGTAAACTAGTATAAGAACAATTCCCTAAGTACCAATCCCGAAGGTCGAAAACAACATCAGATAGACACTTAGGAAACCATTCAACTTAACAAGTCTCCAGTCAAATTCTGATTTAGCCTAACTCCATTTCTTAACTCCTTATACATAAACACTTCCTTTTCTAATTCATATTTCCAATTTCAATATTTGATTACGTTTCTGATTCTATTTGGAAATCATTTCCAAATCTTCTTTACTTGGGTTTAAACATATGTTTAAATCAACATCGCGACGACAACTCAAACCACTATACTTATTTACTAAAATCACTTAACCACTTTCACTCTCAAATCTTAACCATTTCTAAATTAAAAATGAAGTCAATCAAGTTGGGGTATAACTACCTCTCAGACCTTAACTGAACAACATTTCAAATCTCGAATTAGTGTAAGTTCATCTTTTAACTCTTTAACACTTCTTTACGTAACTTCCGGATCCAACTTACGAATCCAATTCCTTTACAGAATCAATTGATTATAACAGTGGTGTTATAATTTCCTGATTCTGAAATATAATAACTTAAATGTAACTTTTATTTCCTAACTCGAATAATATAATGATCAACTAATTTATTAACTCCTATTTGGTTAACTCTAAGCTATAACTCTTATTCGATGAACTTTTTTTCTATTTAACTCTTACTGGATTAACTCTTATTTGAATAACTTATTCAAATAACTTGTATTTGATTAACTTACGTCGAATATCTACTATTCGATTATCTCACTTCGAATATTTATTATTCAATTATCTTACTTCGAATATCTACTATTCGATTAACTTCTTCGATTAACTCATCTTGAATATTTCTGATTCGATTAACTCACTTCTTCGAATAAACTAATATTCGATAACTAACACTCGACTAACTCTAACTCGATTAACTCTACTAATTAAATCTAACTGGATAACCCTAACGGTTTAACTCTAATGGTTTAACCTAATTGGTTAACTCTAATGGTTTAACCTAACTGGTAAACTCAAATGGTTTAACCAAACTGGTTAACTCTAACTGATTAACTCCACTGATTAACTCTAGTTGATTAATTCTAACTGATTAACTCCACTGATTAACTCTAACTGGTTAACTCAAATTCGAATAACTAATATTCGATTAACTCTATTCAACTAACTCGACTCGACTAACCCCTTTCGAATAACATATTCGATTTACTAACTTTCGAATACCATATTCGATTTACTAACTTTCGAATACCATATTCGATTAACTCACTTCGAATACCATATTCGATTAACTCCCTTAATTTGCTTTAAAAAGATTTCCTTTTAACAAAGTTTATTCATTTAAAAAGATTTACTTTTAGTAACGGTTCTTCACTTTAAAAATGTCCTTCTAATAACGTTTTCCCCACTTATACAGATTTCCTTTCAATAACGTTTTCCTTTTTATAACATCCTATCCCGTTATAAACAATTTCCCCTTTTAACTCTATTTATTTTCTAAATATTCCCTTTTCAATTTTTATTCTTAAAAAATTCTAACTCCTTAAATTCCCGGAAAAATTCGCCATAACCTCCTTTGTACCGGGAGCATCGGGAAAATCCCCAAACCGCCACACAGGCCTTTCCATTCAAAAAGAAAACGGTTTGCAATTATTTCCTTTCTAAATATCTCCTATTTATAAATTTTCCAATTTACAAATATCTCTTATTTATAAATATTCCATTTATAAATATTTTATTCTCAATATCACTTTGAAAATATTCCCTTATCAACATTACGGTATTTCTGTGGTATTCAACATATCAAATCACGATGATCAATATCGTCCAAACACATATAATCGACAACAGATTATATATCACATCATATATTTCAATATATGAAACAAAACAGTATTTTAAATATTTGAGGAATCCTGTTGGATCCCTCCAACCTGTTTCCATGCATCCACAGATGTTACACAATAAAATCAACATCAATTTTAGTACAATATGAATTATTCTGGTAAACAGAATCAATAAATATGTTTAACGGTTTATATATATATATAAACTTTCAACTAACTGACTAGCAATTCAATCAAACAGTCAACACACAGTCAATCCGTCAATTTTTAACAGTTCCTAAAAATACAACATGAAAATATGAACTGTTCAGAGTAAGTGAGATTTACTCACATTGGCAGTTCATCGTTAAAGAACGATTAACTATTTGTTTGATTTGAATCAAACAATTTATTTCACCATAAATTCATACGAGCTTCAGTCCACTCCTAGTCAGTTCCATGGTGTAGCTCCCGTCCATACGATCCCAACGGATCTGACCATTCACAATTCTGATAATGTGGGTACAAGATATTAAAGTTATAAGACTATACACTATTCAAATTAAATACAACTAATCTAATTAAGTATTTGGGCCTTCACTTACCCAAACCCAGCCCAAACTCATTCTAACCCAAAATGAACAGTTCCTCCTCTTCCCTTTCAATTTACAGAACACGCTCCACAAATTCCAATGGCCATTCACGCTTATTTCCTCAAGCTCAACTCCAACATTCATCCACGAACTCAAAAACCGAGAGCACCACCCTCTTCTCTATTGAAACCTCTACACATTGATACCCCTTTCATCACACCCGAAGTCCACCCAACAAATGCGACGTCAACCTCTTCCTGGAAAAACCAACGAACTATTTTGATATGAAAATCTCCAAAATCTTGCCAACATCACCTATTCGACCTCTTTAATCCATAAATCAACTCGATTTCATGAATACACACTTTGATTTTCCAAAACTTGGAACCCTACTTCGCTGCCTTATTTCCAGCTCGACAGAATTTGGACCGCTCCCAACAAATGACCTATCCGATCGAAGAGAAGCATTGCAGGAATTCACTAATATTGGTCTTGAGATTTTTAGCATTTGTTTTGAGTTTCTATGAATTTATGAAAGGATCGAATTGGGTTTGAGAGAATGAAATGCGGCGGCTCGTTCTCTCATTTCTTAGAAGTAGATTAGGTCTTAAGGAATGCTAAAGGGGGGTATTTATAGGGTTTAGGATTTAGATATTTTAGTTAGGATATTTTCATTTTTAGTTAAACTCTTATTTTTTTTCAACTTCTAAAAATTCCTACGGTCGCATACAATACCCAAAAATCACGAAAATTGACATGCAGCTAGAGTTCGACATTACGGTCCCAATGAAACTGGCTTCGTCTAATTCCAACTTTGTATGCTCACACAGCGTATTTTTAACCATCAAAATACTAACTGTTTTTCACTTTAAAAATCCGTACGGCCACATATTGACTTCAAAAATCACGAAAATTGAAATCTAGCAATAATTTAATATTGCGGATCCAACAAAATTGGTTTCGTCGAATTCTGAGGTCGTTTGCAAAACTGGCTATTTTTAAAGCTCTGAATGACCCATTTAAATATATAAATATATTTAAATATAATTAAATTAAATATAAATAAATTTATATTATCGTATATATTCACAGTGGAATACCATACAGCTCTAGAATATTCCTATATGAATTTCTAACTTGATATTCACTTATGGGTCAACCCGATATTCGATTTATATTGAAATTCCTTTTTAAAATATAAATAATTCCTTTATAAATTATAAAGGAATTCCACAACGACTTTTCTAAAATTCGATTTGGACGTAAATCAAAATTTACCCGACAAAATCCAGATTTTTCTCTTCCACTAGAAAGATATACTCCACCAGCTCCACACGTTTCTTGTTTCACAGAAATCCGGCTTAAAACGAATCCTGTACATTCAGTTGAAGTTCAAATCGCCAAATTACGAACTGCATCGCCATTTCAAGCTCGATTTTAATTATAATATAATTATACGTTCAAACTGTCGTTATTTAAATATATTTGTTATTCTAATTCAATTCTAAACTGAATTAAATATCACAGATGATCCAGTTTACACCATATCGCCATTTCACACAATTCTGATTATTTCAGAATTAAATATATTATTTAATTTATTATTTTAATTAAATATTCACCATTATTTAGTTCCACGACCATTAAACCCTTTAATTCACTATTTAAATAATTAAATAAATTAATTATTATATCGTTGAAAATGCGGGTCATTACATTCTTTCCCACTTAAAATAATTTCGTCCTCGAAATCGCTAATGTAGAGGACGACCCTATCGACTGGTTAGAACATATTTGTTCACTTCTTAACTTCAGTTTCTACTGAACCAATTTAATTTCAATTAAAAATTTATTTAATTCTTATCAACGAAAATTTCCAAAAATCCTGAAAATTTTCTAACACCTTAAATTTTCGGAAAATTTCGCCAGCACCTCCTTTGTACTGGTCAATAGCTCAAACTCCAACTCACCTCTCTGGGCCATCTCCAACCCAAAAGAAAATCAAACAGCCAAGCGGCTTGCCAATTCGGCTCATAAATCTTATATCCAGTAGAAATATAAACTTGTACCTTGTTGTCGATATAACATTATATCCTTTCCACCTGTTATCAATTCAGCGGATACAAGGGCCATCCCAATCAAATTCCAATCTGTTTTATCCACAACACAACCATTCGCTTATATCCGAGCCAAATATCATTTCAACTCGAGTTTCTTCTCGATTCCCAACTCTTAACTTGATTATCACATTACACTTCAAATTTGAATCTCACAATCTAATTTGTCCTGATATCATTCTAATTCAATCTCAGTTACCACTTTACTGGCTTTACTTTATTTCAAATTTGCTTTCACAAATTTCTGTTAAATTTGTTTTTAATTCAAACAGTCTTTCCCTGGGAGTTTTTAAACAGTTTACTCTTTTCAAAAATCAAATTTTCCTTTTTGAAATTCAACACAACTTGTATTTCCCAAAACCAATTCAAAACAGTATCTCTGGTAGTAATTCGTCACTTACAACTCGAAAATGAATACTGATGATGCAGTTGTCATCATTAGAATCTATTTTCCAGCGATCGAAGCGAGTTCAATACTATAAAACTATTTCTAAACGTTTCCACTTTGAAATTCATTTCAAAATATAATTCACACTGCTTGTAAAACAATTTAAAATCTCCCAAGATCTTAAATTTTCCTTATTTTTAATCCAAATCCATTTACAAACACTTATCTAATTTTCCAGAATTTTAATTCCATTTCTGGTTAAAATTTCAGATTTAACTCATCTGATTTCACGTATCTCACTTATATGAATTCTGATTGGTTATTTACATAACCATTTAATTTATAATCTTACTCGATTATAATAACAACCAATATATCCACTATATTATAATTTTGATATATATATATCTTCTCTATATCAAGATATACCTTGGGTAAACTTATTTTAATTTACCCTCTTTTCAAAACATATCGTGTCGACCCGTCATATTCGAGTGTTTATAAACTCCTACCGATACAGTGGATCAAACTGATCGACCAGAACCCATAAACAACTCAACCAATGCATCTCCACAATATAAAACAAATTTTATATCAAATAACAAATCGCGCTCATATATATACACTCAAACTCAATCTAGGGTATTATTAACCCTATCTCTACCGAGTCACGCAACAGAGCCAAGGTAATTCACTTAACCTTAAGCTCTGATACCAACTGTAATGACCCGGAATTTTGGTAGGCTTTGCAACCATCCCTCCTCCCCAAAGCAGCAAGGTAATACCCCACCGTGGCTTACATTGGTACCCCAGCACCATATTTTACGGCCAGCCTTTCGACTTCACAACCAACCCATTACTAGGGACATGTAGGAGTAGGAGTCTCCCATTCGCCACCTAACAAAAAGCGAGAACCCCCTATCATGCGACACATGCACTAAGCACGCAACACGGACCGGTATGAGTAAAACAGTTTAAAATAGTTTGAACAAGTAAACGATATCTCATAAGACCAACCGTATAACGGAACGGGTTTTCCCCTTATGAGAATAAAAAATATCTTTATATCAAAAACCTTTTGATGTTATAATAATGTCTATCAACCACAATATAATAATCATCTAGCAGAAACGCTTTCATCTCACGTTCTACATATATAGTATACAATCAAAACCACAAGCACGTATTGGGTAATGGATTTTCAACTATGACAAGGTATGGAACCACCTTTCGCTAGTGTACCTCTAGAGAGGAATACACTGGGTTCAACAAGAACATCTTGCAACCCGGCCACACATGACCGACCACTCATTTCGCTTGAGTGTATCAAATGTATATCACCAACGGTTGGGATCAGCAACCGTTTCCCGAATGGGACAGTATCGACAATAGATTTTTAGAAATAAATGAAACTCCAGATCAGGTGATTATACACCCTACTTCGGAGCGACCGACTTAGCCATGCTGCCTGCCCGATTTCTGTCATTTACCGATTGATGAGGCTTGAGGTTACGCTTCGTCATCACATCAGATTCACTTCGAATACCACATTGTTAGATCCATCGAAAATCACTAATTGACGTCTACAACAGTACATTACGTGTTAGCTAAAGAAGTTTCCTTCTCCGCTTCCACTCTTGGTACGGTTGAAGAAATCAATGTACGTGACCTTTCTGGAAATACTCTGTCAGACATTCATCCATACCAATCATCCAGCAACAGGATGAACCGAAGGCACTATTCAGCACATCCATCTTAGGCATTGTTATCTAAGACTTATACAATAGCCCTTGCATTTTACTCCGTCTTCAATTATCTTTGGCATATATGATTCGCAATGTTTTCGCCAATACAGAGTGGTCCTTTGGATAATAATCCAACCGGTCTCTCCATATTAACAACGTTAAAAGGGTCAAAAACTTCGATAGTCGGTGAGTTAACTATCAAAGAAAAATACGTGTGCAAACAATGATATTATTTCCAGATGGAAATTCTATCAAATCAACCATCAATCATATATATATATATATATATATTCATATGTTCCTTATTTTCTATGTTTAGAAAATATACGTTAACGCTGGGAAACATTTCCAAATCTTATTTGTGTATCACTATTCTTCTACAACTATCAGTCTCTGATTGTAAACTAGTATAAGAACAATTCCCTAAGTACCAATCCCGAAGGTCGAAAACAACATCAGATAGACACTTAGGAAACCATTCAACTTAACAAGTCTCCAGTCAAATTCTGATTTAGCCTAACTCCATTTCTTAACTCCTTATACATGAACACTTCCTTTTCTAATTCATATTTCCAATTTCAATATTTGATTACGTTTCTGATTCTATTTGGAAAACATTTCCAAATCTTCTTTACATGGGTTTAAACAGATGTTAAAATCAACATCGCGACGACAACTCAAACCACTATACTTATTTACTAAAATCACTTAACCACTTTCACTCTCAAACCTTAACCATTTCTAAATTAAAAACAAAGTCAATCAAATTGGGGTATAACTACCTCTCAGACCTTAACTGAACAACATTTCAAATCTTGAATTAGTGTAAGTTCATCTTTTAACTCTTTAACACTTCCTTACGTAACTTCCGAATCCAACTTACGAATCTAATTCCTTTACATAATCAATTGATTATAACAGTGGTGTTATAATTTCCTGTTTCTGAAATATAATAACTTAAATCTAACTTTTATTTCCTAACTCGAATAATATAACGATCAACTAATTTTTTAACTCCGATTTGGTTAACTCTAAGCTATAACTCTTATTCGATGAACTTTTATTCTATTTAACTCTTACGGGATTAACTCTTATTCGAATAACTTATTCAAATAACTTGTATTTGATTAACTAACTTCGAATATCTACTATTTGTAACACCCCGAATTTTGATTAATGCTAAAATTCACTAATTGCAGAATAAATAATCTCAGATGTGAGAATTGGGGGAAACGGGCTGCGTCATTGCGTTCGTCTCGGAAAAATACGCAAAATAGAGTCCGAAATTTTGTAAATCGGAGTCCGTATGGCCCAGTTATGGCCCAATGAAGTTTGCAGAAAATTCAATGTTCAAAACAGATTTAAAATTTAGGTTTAAATTTCGAAATTGGAGCCATTGGGCGTAGGAGGGAAAAAATCCCGCCTAGCTACCCAAGTCGACAGCCCTGTCGACTGGGCACTCGACTTGGCTAGGACCAAGTCGACAGCCCTGTCGACTTGGGTGTCGACAGGGGGTGCTCGGCCAGTTTAACCTGGTGCACCATTTTAGGGTTTGGCTGTGTTTTGGGCTATTCTCTAGAAGCTTCCGAGATATGATGGTCCTAATCTAATTTAGGGTTAATCTAATGGCCTAAAACACTTGCCTAATCTATAAATACACCCTAACACTACCCTAATTCATACTAAAAATAGATTCAAGGGCCTCATGCCGTCAAATCAAAACTAGAAGGAGCCTCCACCAAATTTGAGAGGAAGTTGGCATCTCAAATCAACTCTAATCAAGTTCTAATCCACTCTAGCAACTTAAGCTTCCTCATTGGAGTGCTAATTAGTTATTTGTGAGTTTCTATGCCTTTAGCAAGCAATTGCTAAACTAATTAGGATAGGATATTAGGAGGCTATGGATGTAAATGAGGATTTATGCATGTTGTGGTTGTCATATGTTATAAGTTCATATGCAAGTTTGTCTCTTTTTATGATATGACATGTTATGTAAGTCCATATGGAAGTTTATATGCAAAGCTCATATGCAAGTTTGTCTCTTTTTATGATATGACAAGTTATGCAAGTTCATATGCAAGTTTATATGCAAGTTCATATGCAAGTTTGTCTCTTTTTATGATATGCATAACATATGCAAAGTTGCCTCTATGTATGACATGTTATGCAAGTTCATATGCAAGTCTATATGCAAGTTCATATGCAAGTTTGTCTCTTTTTATGATATGCATAACATATGCAAGGTTGCCTCTATATATGACATGTTATGTAAGTCCATATGCAAGTTCATATGCAAGTTCATATGCAAGTTTATATGCAAGTTCATATGCAAGTTTGGGTTAATGATTTATGCTAGTTGGGTTTAATGTTATGATGCAAGTTGACACCTTTTAAAACCCATGCAAATGCCAACATTGTGCTAAGATTGAACCCATTACATTTATAGTGAATCTTCCCATTTATATGACATGTCATGAGAACGACGTACGTGGGAAACGATGGGGTTAATAAGCATGTTAATAAAAATGTGTAAAGTTGGTATGCTTAAGCATAACATAAAATGAATGGACATAATTGGGAATTTACCTATTAAGTTAGGTCTACCCATATTATGGAGTTGGGAATTTACCTATTAAGTTAGGTCTACCCATACTATGGAATTGGGAATTTACCTATTGAGTTAGGTCTACCCATATTCTTAAAAACGTGTAATTAATTAGGGATAATTAATACAAATTATGGGGGTGATTAATTAGGTCTAATTAATCAACTAAGACACGAGGTTGGACCCTTTTGTAGCGGAAGTCTGCCCGGAACCGACCGGCAATCCAGCAGCTACAAATGATTGGCCCAATGTGGGAGGTCTTAGTCTTAAATTAAATACGTGATTAAAGTAAAGACACGAGGTTAGACCCTTTTTATGACGGAAGTCTGCCCGGACCCAACCGACATATCCAGCAGTCATAAAAGATGGTCTAATGTGAGAGGTCTTTATGAGGTCATGATCTTAATTAATTAATTAAGAAACACTTAACCATATTAGCATGTAGAGGGACATGAGGGGTTAAGTGGGTGCCTTGGGTGGCATGTGGAAATCTAGTGGTTGCCTTGGGTGGTAATAAAAAATACGATTAGAATACTTAACCAAAGTGGAACATGTAATTAAAACATGATTAAAGGGTTAAGTGGTATACACTAGAAATGACAAGCTTAGGTGGGTAGCTTGTGGGGGCCCATTTCAACCAATATCCCAAACGTATCTTTGTGGGCTCGACCCAAGTCGAGGACGGGACACGCATATTGGGCTTGACTATAAGAGGCCAAAACGGGGTAGCGGTGGCAACGCGAGTCCAACGGGTTTCATATGCGTGTGTGGACCCGGGCTGGTAGGTAAGACGTTGTTGCATCGTGTAGGTATAAGCCGTGCACCATTTGTTGTATCGAGTTGCCACTATAGGGAGTGATACACCCCATTGTGGGGCCAGCATGGGTATCTACGGTAGGGAGCCGATCGCTTGGGAGTAGTGAGTACACCTAGTGGAGATAGGGGCAGGCGGCACCTATGTAGTCAGCTAGGGGTACACGAAACTACTGGGTAAATTTACTAAGTCCTTGGGAGGGATCAACCTTTAAGT
Organism: Allium sativum; assembly: GCA_030737875.1. Lineage (NCBI taxonomy): Eukaryota > Viridiplantae > Streptophyta > Magnoliopsida > Asparagales > Amaryllidaceae > Allium > Allium sativum. The sequence goes on from CM060922.1 coordinate 862,678,543, forward strand.
AGGAGTGACTGGTGTGGTGCAGTGTAGTAATTATCCTTGTGGGTGGGTAAATGCGTCTTTATCGTTATCTTAGTTCATTCTAAGTTTGATTGGCTACTGAGTGTAGTCATTTATCCCCAGTCACACCGTACCAAGTTATATCATACCCTAATTACTTTAATGATTGCATTGTTAAAGTTATAGGACTCGCTCAGACTTATGTCTGACCCCGTTGTTTTTATCTTTTTCCCAACCCTCAGGTTCTCAGAGTGGGCCCAGCACGAGTGGGCTTTGATCAGGCTGCTTTTATTACTCTCTTGGAGCTTGGACCCTAGATGTAGAGCTCAGCTTACCCTTTTCTTTTATGGCTATCAGTTCATGTATTGGGATTATGTATTTTTATTTATCAGGATGGATATTTTGTACTTGACTCTTATTATGGTTTTGTGATGTAACCAGACATGTTTTACTTTCCGCTGCAATGAAATGATGTTTTAAATTTTCAAGTATTACTTATATCTGTCTTGCTGTAATTTCTCTGTTCTATATTCACTTAAAATACCCCACCGATGTTATGGCATTCCCTTAGCGAGTGACCATAGCGGAAGTAGGGTGTTACACTATTCGATTATCTCATTTCAAATATCTATTATTCGATTATCTCACTTCGAATATCTACTATTCGATTAAGTCCTTTAATTAACTCAAATCGATTAACTCATCTTGAATATTTCAGATTCGATTAACTCACTTCTTCGAATAAACTAATATTCGATAACTAATACTCGACTAACTCTAACTCGATTAACTCTACTGATTAAATCTAACTGATTACTTCTAACTGGATAACCCTAACGGTTTAACTCTAATGGTTTAACCTAACTGGTTAACTCTAATGGTTTAACCTAACTGGTTAACTCAAATGGTAAAACCTAACTGGTTAACTCTAACTGATTAACTCCACTGATTAACTCTAACTGGTTAATTCTAACTGATTAACTCCACTGGTTAACTCTAACTGGTTAACTCAAATGGTTTAACCTAACTGGTTAACTCAAATTCGAATAACTAGTATTCGATTAACTCAATTCAACTAACTCGACTCGACTAACCCCTTTCGAATAACATATTCGATTCACTAACTTTCGAATACCATATTCGATTTACTAACTTTCGAATACCATATTCGATTAACTCCCTTCGAATACCATATTCGATTAACTCCCTTTATTCTCTTTAAAAAGATTTCCTTTTAACAACGTTTATTCATTTAAAAAGATTTACTTTTAGTAACGGTTCTTCACTTTAAAAATGTCCTTCTAATAACGTTTCCCCACTTATACAGATTTCCTTTTAAAAACGTTTTCCTTTTTATAACATCCTATCCCGTTATAAACAATTTCCCTTTTTAACTCTATTTATTTTCTAAATATTCCCTTTTCAATTTTTATTCTTAAAAATATTCTAGCTCCTTAAATTCCCGGAAAAATTCGCCATAACCTCCTTTGTACCGTGAGCATCGGGAAAATCCCCAAACCGCCACACAGGCCTTTCCATTCAAAAAGAAAATGGTTTGCAATTATTTCCTTTCTAAATATCTCCTATTTATAAATATTCCATTTTATAAATATCTCTTATTTATAAATATTCCATTTATAAATATTTTATTCTCAATATCACTTTGAAAATATTCCCTTATCAACATTCCGGTATTTCTATGGTATTCAACATATCAAATCACGATGATCAATATCATCCAAACACATATAATCGACAATAGATTATATATCACATCATATATTTCAATATATGAAACAAAACAGTATTTTAAATATTTGAGGAATCCTGTTGGATCCCTCCAACCTGTTTCCCGGCATCCACAGATGTTACACAATAAAATCAACATCAATTTCAGTTCAATATGAATTATTCTGATAAACAGAATCAATAAATATGTTTAACGGTTTATATATATACATAAATATTTATATATAAAAAAACTTTCAACTAACTAACTAGCAGTTCAATCAAACAATCAACACACAGTCAATCAGACAATTTTTAACAGTTCTAAAAATACAACATGAAAATATGAACTGTTCAGAGTTAGTGAGATTTACTCATATTGGCAGTTCATCGTTAAAGAACGATAAACTGTTTGTTTGATTTGAATCAAACAATTTATTTCGCCATAAATTCATACGAGCTTCAGTCCACTCCCAGTCAGTTCCATGTGTAGCTCCCGTCCATACGATCCCAACGGATCTGACCGTTCGCAATTCTGATAACGTGGGTACAAGATATTAAAGTTACATGACTATACACTATTCAAATTAAATTCAACTAATCTATTTAATTATTTGGGCCTTCACTTACCCAAACCCAGCCCAAACTCGTTCTAACCCAAAATGAACAGTCCCTCCTCTTCCCTTTCAATTTACAGAACACGCTGCATAAATTCCAATGGCCATTCACGCTTATTTCCTCAAGCTCAACTCCAACATTCATCCACGAACTCAAAAACCGAGAGCACCACCCTCTTCTCCATCGAAACATCTACACATTGATACCCCTTTCATCACACCTGAAGTCCACCCAACAAATGCGACGTCGAGCTCTTCTTGGAAAAACCACCGAACTATTTTGATATGAAAATCTCCAAAATCTTTCCAACATCAGCTATTCGACCTCCTTAATCCATAAATCAACTCGATTTCGTGAATACACACTTCGATTTTCCAAAACTTGGAACCCTACTTCGCTGCCTTATTTACAGCTCGACAGAATTTGGTTGCACCCAACAAATGACCTATCTGATCGAAGAGAAGCATTGCAGGAATTCACAAATATAGGTCTTGAGATTTTTAGCATTTGTTTTGAGTTTCTATGAATTTGTGAAAGGATCGAATTGGGTTTGAGAGAATGAAATGCGGCGCCTCGTTCTCTCGTTTCTCAGAAGTAGATTAGGTCTTAAGGAATGCTAAAGGGGGGTATTTATAGGGTTTAGGATTTAGATATTTTAGTTTGGATATTTTCATTTTTAGTCAAACTCTTATTTTTTCGACTTCTAAAAATTCTGACGATCACATACAATACCCAAAAATCACGAAAATTGACATGCTACTAGAGTTCGACATTACGGTCCCAACGAAACTAGTTTCGTCTAATTCCGACTTTGTATGCTCACACAGCGTATTTTTAACCGTCAAAATACTAACTGTTTTTCACTCTAAAAATTTGTACGGCCACATGCTGACTTCAAAAATCACGGAAATTGAAATCTTGTAATAATTTAATATTGCGGATCCAACGAAATTGGTTTCGTCGAATTCTGAGGTCGTTTGCAAAACTGGATATTTTTAAATCTCTGAATGAACCATTTAAATATATAAATATAATTAAATTAAATATAAATAAATTTATATTATCGTATATATTCACAGTGGAATACCATACAGCTCTAGAATATTCCTATATGAATTTCTAACTTGATATTCACTTATGGGTCAACCCGATATTCGATTTATATTGAAATTCCTTTTTAAAATATAAATAATTCCTTTATAAATTATAAAGGAATTCCACAACGACTTTTCTAAAATTCGATTTGGACGTAAATCAAAATCTACCCGACGAAATCCATATTTTTCTCTTCCACTAGAAAGATATACTCCACCAGCTCCACACGTTTCTTGTTTCACAGAAATCCGGCTTAAAACGAATCCTGTACATTCAGTTGAAGTTCAAATCGTCAAATTACGAACTGCAGCGCCATTTCAAGCTCGGTTTTAATTATAATATAATTATACGTTCAAACTATCATTATTTAAATATATTCGATATTCCAATTCAATTCTAAACTGAATTAAATATCATAGATGATCCAGTTCACACCATATCGCCATTTCAGCCAATTTTGATTATTTCAGAATTAAATATAATATTTAATTTATTATTTTAATTAAATATTCACCATTATTTAATTCCACGACCATTAAATCCTTTAATTCACTATTTAAATAATTAAATTAATTAATTGTTATATCGTTGAAAATGCGGGTCATTAAAATCATTATTACAACTTTAAAACTGTCTCTAAAGCAAAAGAAAGTAAAAGAAGGAGGTACACTACTAATGCCCAAGCAGTGACCTTCAACAACACAGGGAGAATATCTATTTATCGTACGTGGGAGCCTCCTGCTCGTCTCCGGTACAGCTACTCGTGCATACCACCTAACTTGTCTCTAGTCTGCTTGTTTAGGAGCACCCAGAGTAATAAGAAGAGACATAAAACTCTGGGTCAGACAAAAGTCTGGTATGAGCGATAAGCAACAAAACAGAACAATAACAGGTATAATCCAATCATACCTGTACCTGCAACCAAAGAGTTAGCACTACACACCGTTCAATACTCTAAGGTGCCACTAACATATGGTGTAAAGATACGGGGGATGGGGTGTGCATGTCATAGTGATGGCAAAGGATCAAGCATAGAAACCATCCTCACATCTCTCACTCAGTGCGTAAAGCATACGATATCCACTATTTGGTCACCTAATCCTTTGGGCCCTGACGGAGTCCAACCCCGTACAACTATCACTACAAGCCCACTATTCGTCTCTCAGTGGTGAACCAAAGTAATGAATACTGACAACCCCCTTTGCACAAGTCCCGCAGCAAAGTCCAACCATGAAGTTAACTCGTTAGTTCCCAACTGGATCCTGAGTTCTACTTCCCGTTTGGACTACCTTTGCATCTCGGGTTCTACTCGTCTCCGATTCGATTCGGTCTGCTCTCTTCACTTTGCTTCGGATCGGTTTGTCCATGTCAATTCCTCTGGTTCGGATCGTGGGCACCCATTGGGTTCGGGTCGGATCGTGGTGCTCGCCCTCCATCGGATTGGTTCGTGCTTCCTCCGTCAGATAGCGTCGTGGCACATGACCAGCTCGTGGCTCCTCCTCTCAAGCGGAACGGTTCAGATGAGTACACAAGTTCAGAGGCGGGTCGGATCGTGACTTCTTGGCGCACTCCAGGAGAACGGGTCAGGTCAAAGCTGCATGGTGCTCCATGGTTTGGATCGTGCTCCCCTTCTCCGACCGATCCGGTTCGGCTAATTTCCTGCACTTCTTTCCAGCAACTGTTTTACGCCACACGACGACGTTTTCGACCAATCTAACTGTTCTTAACATTCACAAAGCATACCATACAGCCATAGCAACATGTATAAACATCCACAAACAGCAAAACAACAATATGATATGTAAAAACGGATCAAACGTACCCAAAAACCCTTATTTTCCCCTTAAGCATGTTTAACAACAACTAATGATAAGATTAGTAGAACTTAACCAAATCAACCCAAATTTCTATCAAAACCCTAAAATAATATTTTTAGAATTTTACAAATTTTTCCATATTTTTATGATGCAAAATTTCGCTAATTATCACTAATCACTTCTTAATCCCCTAAATTCCGGGATTAGCAAAATTAGTCCAAATTAACCCAAATTCATATCAGAGGCAAAAAATAATATTCTGGAATTTTACAAATTTTTCTATATTTTTCTGAGTTATAATTTCGCTAATCTTCGCTAATTACCCTAATTAGCCATAATTAGTGAAAAACAATGCAAATCACTCAACTTTGCCATAAATTAAACTATAGATCTGAAATATCCTCTGTTTTGGGTCGAATTCAAATGCTTAGCTGCAGCCCTAACTCTGATTTGATGCTATCTTGGCTTGGTTTGATGTTGATTAGCTTAATCCTTGATAAGAAAGTCATTTAGAGGTGTTTTGAAGAGATTTAGAAAGTGGAGGCCATGGTAGGGTTGTAATGACCCGCATTGGCAGAGGTATTATGATTAATTTATTTTATTATATCAATGGTGATATAGAGGATTTAATGGTCGTGGAATTTAATAATGATGAATATTTAATTAAAATAATAAATTAAATAATATATTAAATTCTGAAATAATCAGAATTGGCTGAAATGACGATATGGTGTGAACCGGATCATCTGTGATATATAATTCAGTTTAGAATTGAATTAGAATAACGAATATATTCAATCGTCGACAATTGAACGTATAGTTTATAATATAATTATAAACGAGCTTGAAATGGCGCTGTAGTTCGCTATTCGGCGATTTGAACTTCAACTGAATGTACAGGATTCGTTTTAAGCCGGATTTCTGTGAAACAAGAAACGTGTGGAGCTGGTGGAGTATATCTTTCTAGTGGAAGAGAAAAACCAGGATTTCATCGTATAGATTTTGAGATATGCCCAAATCAAATTTTAGAATAGTCGCTATAGAATCGTTTATCGACCATAACGGTTATTTCAAAATAACTAGATATCGAGTGTGAATTCAGACAAGGTTCTTTTGGGAAATAGTGATAATTTAATTTTTAGAATTTTACTGTAATTTTTAATTAATTAAATAAGCAACTTTTTATTAGGAGTATTTTGCACCCTTAATCAACGATTTTGGGGTTTCACAATATGAGTTAATCTACCGATATTATTATATTTTTGGGATCATGACTCATCGCTGATCACAACGGTATTTTTATTTCTGTCGTTGACATTCCATAAATGAACGAAATTTGCGCAAACCGTGAATGGCCTCAGATGTGCTTCGTGTTCATTTCTCAAACAAAGATATTAGTGGTGCTAAGTGGAGCACGTCGGTTCTAATTTGGCCACAAAGAAACCACATGAAGGACACAAGACCACGTCTTCAAGTTTAATCCTAAAATATCTAAACCCTTAATCCTTATAAATACCTCCCTTTAACGTTATAACCTAATGGATATGCCCTTAGTCAAATATAACCGGCCGCCAAGGAAAACGAGATCTCAGCCAAAAACAGATTACAAGAAAATCCAACAAATCAAATAAAAATCCTATAAATTCGGAGATGAAGGTCTGTGAACTCCTGACGTTGTATTCTTGAACCTCATGAGTACTGCGTCGAGTTCGATCGACTTTCAGGCTCGCGTTTGTTGATGAGTGGTGCGAGCGGGTTCCCGAAGTCGAGGTTGAAGATAAAAGTGAGTTAATCGAATATTGTTTATTCGAAGAAAGTAAAAGGAATTATCGAATATAGTTTATTCGAAAGGAGTTAAGCGAAATGAGTAAATCAATAGTGTTAGTCAAATAGAGTTAATCCAATAGTGTTAGTCCAATAGAGTTAATTGATAAGGGTAAATCAAATAGAGTTAAGTGAAAAGAGTCAATCGAATATAGCTATTCGAAGAGGGTTAAGTGAGGAAGTTAGTAAATGGAATATAAAGTGAACTTTGCCCATTTCAAAGTTAGAAATGTTGTTCAGTTAAGGTCTGAGAGGTAGTTCTACCCCAACTTGATTGACTTCGTTTTTAGCTAAGGAATAGTTAAGGTTCGGCAGTAAAGGAAATGGTTTGAGTTGGCATCGCGATGGTTTGTTAAAAACATCTGTCTAAGTCCAATAAAGAAGCTTTGGAAATATTTTCCAAATAAGAAACCAGAAATGTTTTCTAATAAAGAAAACAAGAAATGGAAATGTTTTCCATTGTTAATAACGTATATTTTCCAAATTTAGGAAATAAGAAATGTTGAATATAGGGAAACAAGAGATGAATAATGAACTAAGGAGATGAATGTTCAATAATGTTTGATCGATATAATTTCCATTTGGAAATGATATCGTTGTTTGCACACCTGTTTTATTCGATAGTTAAATCACAGACTATCGAAGTTTTGACCATTTTAACGTTGTTAATATGGAGAGACCGGTTGGATTATTATCCAAAGAACCACTCTGTATTGGCATAAGTGTTGCGAATCATATATGCCAAAGGAAATTGAAGACGGAGTTATGCAAGGGCTATCCTGTTTACAGAATAGTGCCTTCGGTTCATCCTATTCCTGGATGACTTGTATGGACGGATGTCTGACAGAGTATTTCCAGACGATCACGTATATTGTTTTCTCCAACCGTACCAAGAGTGGAAGCGGAGAAGGAAACTTCTTTTAGCTAACACATAATGTATGGTTGAGGACGTCAAATCGGTGATTTGATGGATTTGATGATGTGGCATTCAAAGTGAATCTGTTGTGATGATAAAGCGTAGCTTCTAACCTCACATCCGGTAAATGACAGAAATCGGGCAGGCAGCATGGCTAAGTCGGTCGCACCGAAGTAGGGTGTATAATCACCTGATCTAGAGTTTCATTTACTTCTAAAAATCTATTGTTGATGTTGTTCCATTCGGGAAATGGTTGCTGATCCCAACTGTTGGTGATATACATTCGATACACTCAAGCGAAATGAGTGGTCGGTCATGCGTGGCCGGGTTGCAAGATGTTCTTGTTGAACCCAGTGTATTCCTCTCTAGAGGTACACGAGCGGTAGGTGGTTCCATACCTTGTCATAGTTGGAAATCCATTACCCAATACGTGCTTGCGGTTTTGATTGTATACTATATATGTAGAACGTGAGATGAAAGCGTTTCTGCTAGATGATTATTTTATTGTGTTGATAGACATTATTACAATATCAAAAGGTTTTTTGATATAAAGATAATTTGGATTCTCATAAGGGAAAAACCCGTTCCGTTCTGCGGCGTGGTCTTATGAGATATCGTTTACTTGTTCAACTGTTTTTAAACTGTTTTACTCACACCAGTCCCATGACTGACCCGGAGTTTATTTTGTTGTTTTCCCTAAACTCTTGGGTGCCTAAATTTGTATGGGCAGTCAAGTAGTCGGGATTTTACAGATACATTTGAAGAGCTTGGAGCAGGAGGCTTCAGGATCATATAGCTATAGTTATTTCCACTGTGTTGTAAGTGTTGTACTTTGATAATGATGTATATTCAAATACAGATGTATATTTCAAAGTTATGTTACATATATTATATGTTATTCGTTCCGCTGTGAGATTCGTGTTACTCTGATGTTGTGTTCTTCTTCTTCTATTCTAAATTTCTATCTTATCTATCCTCACCCTCTAATTTCTTTCACTAATTACCAGAATTTTTCGTGTTTTGGTTATCGACATCGTGTTTATGTCGATAACCAAAGTCGCTCGAAATCCGGGTCATTACAGTTGGTATCAGAGCTTAAGTTAAGAATTACTTGGCTCTGTGGCGTGTCTCGGTAGAGATAGGGTTAGCAATACCCTAGATTGAGTTTGAGTGTATATATACAAGTGAACGTATTTGTTATTGATATAAAAATTTGTTTTATATCGTGAAGATTTATTAGTTGAGTAGTTTATGAGTTCTGGTCGATCGGTTTGATCCGCTGTATCGGTTGGGATTTTGTAAACACTCGAATACGATGAACCGTCATGGTATGTTTTGAAAAGAGGGTAAACGAAATAATTTTACCCAATTTATATTTTGATAATATAGTGGATATATTGGTTGTTATTATAATCGAGTAAGATTATAAATTAAATGGTTATGTAAATAACCAACCAGAATTCATATAAGTGAAATACGTGAAATCAGATGAGTTAAATCTGAAATTTTAACTAGGAATTGAATAAAACTCTGGAGAATTGGATAAGTGTTTGTAAATGGATTTGGATTAAAAATAAGGAAACTTTAAGATCCTGGGAGATTTTAAATTGTTTTACAATCAGTGTGAATTTTATTTTGAAATGGATTTCAAAGTGAAAATGTTTAGAAATGGTTTTATAGTATTGAATTCACTTCGATCGCTGGAAAATAGATTCTGATGATGACAGCTGCATCATCAGTGTTCATTTTCGAGTTGTAAGTGACGAATTACTACCAGAAATACTATTTTGAATTTGTTTTGGGAAAGACAAGTTGTGTTGAATTTCAAATGGGATTTATAATAAAGAATGAATAAAGAAAGTTTGAAATAGGAATTGAATATAGAAATTCAAAGGGAGTTTGAATATATGAAATTCATTGGAATTGAAATAGGAATTGAATATAGAAATTCAAAGGGAGTTTGAATATATGAAATTCATTGGAATTGAAATAGGAATTGAACATAGAAATTCAAAGGGAGTTTGAATATATGAAATTCAATGGAAGTGATATAGAATTTGAATAGAGGAAATTCGAATATAGAAATCAAATAGAATTTGAATAAGAGAATTGAAATGGAATTTGAATATAGAATTCAAATGGAATTCAAACTATAGAATTTGGTATATAGAGTTTGAAATGAAATTTGAATGTAGAGGGTTCAAATAGAAGTGAAAATGAAATTTGAATAAAGCAGATTCAAATAGAAGTGAAAATGAAATTTGAATAAAGCAGATTCAAATAGAATTGAATTTGAAATTTGAATATAGAAGATTCAAATAGATTTGAAATGAAATTCAAGTATAGAATTTGAATAAGAGAATTGAAATGGAATTTGAATATAGGAAATTCAAATAGAATTGAAAAGGAATTCAATTAGTTGATAAACAAGTTAAAATATATTTGAACATGTTATACTCAAATATGAAGGTGAAATGGGCAAACCAGTAATTTGAAAATCACTTAACGAAATAAGTTAAAACGATTGGATTAAGTTGGAATGAATTAGAAATGTATGAATATACATGAGATAGGTATGGATAAGGTATGAAGGTATATAAATAGAATGCTCGACGAAAAGGTATGTATTTAATTCATATATGAGATTTTATGCGCCGTATCGGCTAGCCGCTTGGATTTTCTTTTTCTTTTTGATTGGAGAAGGCCTGTGTAGCAGTTTGGGGATTTTCCCGATGCTCCCGGTACAAAGGAGGTTATGGCGAATTTTTCCGAGAATTTAAGGAGTTAGAATATTTTTAAGATAATTTGATAGTTAGAAATCAACGTATCAATATATATAGAAGTCGATAAGGAAACAAACTTAGAAATAGAATAGTAAAATCAAAAAGGAAGACTAAGAATAAAATCTCGTAAGGATAAAAAGAGAAAGTGTATACGTGTTTAAATATGAAGAAGTAGTTGTATGGTATTGATTATTCGAGTAAGTAGTCATATCTGTTTTGACGTTATAAATGTTATTCAGTCAAGTTCTGAGAGGTAGTTATACCCCAACTTGATTGATGTCATTATTAACAAATAAATAGTAAGATTCCAGGCTCGAAGATCAATGTTGAATGAGAGTTAGTTGAATATAGTATTTGGGCTGTCGTAACGATGTTTTACACAGAATATAGTATTTGGGTTGTCGTAACGATGTTTTACACAACATCCGTTTTAACCCAAATATGTGTAACTTGGAAATAGAATGATAAATATTTCCTAAGTATAGAAATAAACGAGATTGGAAAAGAGAAAAGTAATTGGAATATTTTCCAATTATAAATAGCATATATTTTCTAAAGTTTAGAAAATAAAGGAAGGCGATATTCAGAAATGTTTTCCAAATAACATAAAAAGCCAATATGGTTATTGAAATATTTGTTAACAAATATTGATAAAGAAATAGAGAAGTGATTTAACTAATGGAATATTAGTTAAGGGCCCAGTGACATGTTCAAAAGGAAAAATTGATTTTTGAAAAGAGTAAGATGTTTAAAAACTCCCAGGGAAAGACTGTTTGAATTAAAAACAAATTTAACAGAAATTTGTGAAAGCAAAATTGAATTAAAGTAAAGCCAGTAAAGTGGCAGCTGAGATTGAATTAGAATGATATCAAGACAAACTGGATTGTGAGATTCAAATTTGAAGTGTAATGTGATAATCAAGTTAAGAGTTGGGGATCAAGACGAAACTTGAGTTTGAAATGAAAATTTGGCTTGGTAAAAGCGAATGGTTGTGTTGGAGATAAAAGTGATTTCAGAAGTTGATTGGCATGACATTGGTATATGCTGAATTGATAGCAGATGTGAGGGATATTACGATATGCTCGACAAAAAGGTACTAGTTTATTTTATATATTAGGTATGAGATTTTGATGAGCCGAATTGGCAAGCCGCTTTGCTGTTTGATTTTCTTTTGGGTTGGAGATGGCCAAGAGAGGTGAGTTGGAGTTTGACCTATTGACCAGTACAAAGGAGGTGCTGGCAAAAATTTTCGAAGAGTTAAGGCATTAGAAAATTTTCAGGATATTTTATTGAAATTAAATTGGTTCAGTTGAAACTGAAGTTAAGAAGTGAACAAATATGTTCTAACCAGTCGATGGGGTCGTTCTCTACCTTTTAGCAATTTCGAGGACGAAATTATTTTAAGTGGGGAAAATTGTAATGACCCGCATTAGCAGAGGTATTATGATTAATTTATTTTATTATATCAATGGTGATATAGAGGATTTAATGGTCGTGGAATTTAATAATGATGAATATTTAACTAAAATAATAAATTAAATAATATATTAAATTCTGAAATAATCAGAATTGGCTGAAATGACGATATGGTGTGAACCGGATCATCTGTGATATATAATTCAGTTTAGAATTGAATTAGAATAACGAATATATTCAATCGTCGACAATTGAACGTATAGTTTATAATATAATTATAAACGAGCTTGAAATGGCGCTGCAGTTCGCTATTCGGCGATTTGAACTTCAACTGAATGTACAGGATTCGTTTTAAGCCGGATTTCTGTGAAACAAGAAACGTGTGGAGCTGGTGGAGTATATCTTTCTAGTGGAAGAGAAAAACCAGGATTTTGTCGTATAGATTTTGAGATATGTCCAAATCAAATTTTAGAATAGTCGCTATAGAATCGTTTATCGACCATAACGGTTATTTCAAAATAACTAGATATCGGGTGTGAATTCAGACAAGGTTCTTTTGGGAAATAGTGATAATTTAATTTTTAGAATTTTACTGTAATTTTTAATTAATTAAATAAGCAACTTTTTATTTGGAGTATTTTGCACCCTTAATCAACGATTTTGGGGTTTCACAATATGAGTTAATCTACCGATATTATTATATTTTTGGGATCATGACTCATCGCTGATCACAACGGTATTTTTATTTCTGTCGTTGACATTCCATAAATGAACGAAATTTGCGCAAACCGTGAATGGCCTCGGATGTGCTTCGTGTTCATTTCTCAAACAAAGATATTAGTGGTGCTAAGTGGAGCACGTCGGTTCTAATTTGGCCACAAAGAAACCACATGAAGGACACAAGACCACGTCTTCAAGTTTAATCCTAAAATATCTAAACCCTTAATCCTTATAAATACCTCCCTTTAACGTTATAACCTAATGGATATGCCCTTAGTCAAGTATAATCAGCCGGCAAGGAAAACGAGATCTCAGCCAAAAACAGATTACAAGAAAATCCAACAAATCAAATAAAAATCCTATAAATTCGGAGATGAAGGTCTGTGAACTCCTGACGTTGTATTCTTCGACCTCATGAGTACTGCGTCTGTAATAACCCGCAAATTCTGAACCAGTTTAAAATTTTTATTTTGGCAATTTTAGCGAATTTTGAGTATTTAAAATAGATTATTTTAAATAATATCGACGAGAAAATTTATTTTAAATAGAATAGAGCTTATATATTATATACGTCGTCGTTAGAATATAAATAATTATATATTATTATAAAAGGAATTGAAAATGGCGCGGTAGTTCGATAATTCGATTTCAAACTTCAATTGAAGGTACCGGGTGCAAAACAATCCGGATTTTAGCGAAACCAAAAACAATAGGATTTATTTAATGATATCTTTCCAACGAATACGAAAAATTGAAATTTCATAGCGGGAATCAAAAGATATGCCCAGTTGAAAATTCTGAATAGTCGCTATGGAATTCGGGCCCTTAAAAATGGGAATTTTGCAAACGACCTCGGATTTCGACGAAACCACTTTTGTTGGATCCGTGATGTCAAATTATTGCTAAATTTCAAATTTTAGAATTTTTCGAATCAATATGTGAGCGTGGCAAAGGAAAACGCGTTTGACCAGTTTCAGTTGATTTTAATCGACTGGAAATTGGCCATTTTTCAAACGGTCTCAGAATTCGACGAAACTAGTTTTGTTAGGACCGAATCATCAATACGAAGCTAGAAAATATTTTTCTGGAATTTTTCTAGTTAGTATGTGACCCCGGTAATTTAAAATGTACGTTTAAAATTCAGTATAATGATTTAAATGTAAATTCAACGGAAACTAATCGTAACGATCGAATCAGCTTGCGATACATATCCCATTGTGTTCGGAATGGGGGTAAAACGCTAGGGACGACAGGCGGTGGGCCTCGTTTAGGGGTCGTATGTAAAAGTCAATAATTTGGTAATTAAAATAATAAAAGAAAAAAAAATCTCTTTCCTCCCCCCCTTAACTTCTCTCTGGGCCCCCCCCCCCTTTTCATTCGTTCGTAGCAGAAAAAAAGAAGAAAAAGAAAAAAAAATCAAATCGCTCCACCAGCGGTGGGATCGACCACCGCTCCGACTTTCCCCCTCGCTCGCGCCGTCTCCGTCAACGCCCCCCCCCCCCCCAGCGGCGCCGACCTCGCATCAGCCCCCCCCCCCCCCCTCTGTAAGTTCACTGATTTTTTTATTTACTTTAAAACTAATTTTTTTTATTTTACTTTAAAACTGATTTTTTATTTACTTTAAAACTGATTTTTATAAATTTAGATTAGAAAGAAAATACGATTCTAATCGAATATAAAATTTAGATATTTATTCGTATAAAGAATATATTCTTATTCATATGAAATGTAAATGAGTAATCATATAAAGATTAGATTTTTAACGATGTAAAAGTTAGATTTTTATATTTAGAAAGGTTTGATTTTTTATATGCTAAGAAGATTAAAAATGTGATTTTTATATAGTAGAAATAATAAAGATGTGATCTTTATAGATGTAGCCATGTAAAAATATGTTTTTATTCATGTAGGGTAATAAAAATATAATTTTTATTATAATACTAGCGAGATAAAGATAGAATTTTATCCATATGGAGTGATTGTAAAAATTCGATTTTTCCACATTGAATAGCATAGTAAAAATTCGATTTTTCCACATTGAATAGCATAGTAAAAATTCGATTTTTCCACATTGAATAGCATAGTAAAAATTCGATTTTTCCACATTGAATAGCATAGTAAAAATTCGATTTTTCCACATTGAATAGCATAGTAAAAATTCGATTTTTCCATATTGATTAGCAAAGTAAAAATTCGATTTTTATATATTGAATAACGAAGTAAAAATGTGATTTTTACATATGTAGTGGCTACGGGCAAAGAAAGTGATATCGACGAGAACAGTGTAGATTTCCTGCATTAGAAGTGCCGTGGAGATAGGATAGCTATCGGTGAGAACTTCTCACCTTTCAATTTAATTTTTCTAGTTATATATATATACTAGGATGCAGACGGTGTTTAGTAGCACCCGACACCCGTCATCCACAGACCATGGATGGCTTGTTTGTTAAATTGTGTGGTTGAGTAGTTGGTTAGATTATTGGATTGAAATTTGAATTGGTTGGTGAAATGAAATTGATTTGATTGATGTGTGAATGGCGTGGGCCTTCACTAGACCGGGGATAAGGCTAGGCCTCGTCCCGTTTCTAGTATCGTGCCGTTATGCCGCCGAAATTTTCTAAAATATGTTAGAAAAATAAAAATATCAATTTTATTGAATAAATGAACTGGATAGAAATTCATGTGTTAAAATAAAATGTTTTGTCGTTAAAAATATAATTTTTAGCGTGAATGTGAATAAATAAAAATTTATAAATAAATCGACCGATTTCTTTATATACACTGATTTGACTGATATTGATTGGGACGATAAATTTTACACATCGCCCAACTGCACAAATAAATTCTGTGTTCGATTGTTTGAAACCCCACACGGGTGTTGGGATGAAATATGAAGTTCACTCATCCTAATTAATTAAATATGTCGATCGATTGATTGACAGGCTGTTATAAGCGTTAGATATCTATATTTGATGCTTATACAGTGTAGTGCACTTTGGTTGATGGTTGATTATTTTTCAATGCTATTATATACATGTGTTGTATGAAAATCCATATAATTAACTTTATATGGTAATTGATTGGGCCTCATTCCAATTTAGAAAATAAAGAATATTTTAAAATAAAGGTTCATGTGTTGACAGTACTCATCCATTGAGATTGGTCATGTGTTGAACGAAATATTTTAACAATAAAATTTATATCTTTATCTTTATAAAATAAAGGTTCATGTGTTGACTGTACTCATCCGTTGAGATTAGTCATGTGTTGAACGAAATATTTTAACAATAAAATTTATATCTTTATCTTTATAAAATAAAGGTTCATGTGTTGACTGTACTCATCCGTTGAGATTAGTCATGTGTTGAACGAAATATTTTAACAATAAAATTTATATCTTTATCTTTATAAAATAAAGGTTCATGTGTTGACTGTACTCATCCGTTGAGATTAGTCATGTGTTGAATGAAATATTTTAACAATAAAATTTATATCTTTATGTTTATAAAATAAAGGTTCATGTGTTGACTGTACTCATCCGTTGAGATTAGTCATGTGTTGAACGAAATATTTTAACAATAAAATCTACATCTTTATCATATATAAAATTAGAAACTGACTGGAAAATAGATGAGATGAGTGGTCTCCTGAATATTGATCTGATGTTGGTTTCGGCCTTCGGGGTTAATATTCAAGGAATCGTTCTCTTACTAATTTACAGTTGGAGTCTGATTTAATATCAAACGATAGATACCTTAATATTATAAAATATTTTAAATAACAAAAATAGCCACACGTGGACAGTACTCATTCGTTGAGATTAGTCGCGTGTTGACAAAAGTAAATATTCATTTTTTGAATAGAATATTTGAAAATAGAAATATATGGAGCCGTGTTGATTAGATTGACGCCATTTTGACGTAAACGATATTTATATCGATTTTATTCATTTTAAAGTGAATATTAAAAAGTGATTTCGAAATAGAATATTTTGAAATGAAATTTGAATTTGATTCAAATAGAAAACGAAGTGAACTTGATTCAAATAGAAAACGAAATGAACTTGATTCAAATAGAAAACGAAACGAATTTGATTTGAATAGAATTTGAATTGAAACGAATTCGAATTGAATATATAACGAATTGAATTCAAATTGAATATAAAACGATTTTGAATTGAAATGAAAGCGATTTCGAAATGAATTGAATATGAAAACGATTTGGAAATGAATTGAATTGAAAGCAGATTTGAAATGAATCGAATAGAAAACCAATTTGAAATGAATCGAATAGAAAACCAATTTGATTTGAATTGAATAGAAAACGACTTAGAAATTTCATTGAAAACGAATTCAAACTGAATTGAAAACAAATTGAAATGAATTCAAATTGAATTGAAATTTGAATTGAATAGAGATGAATTTTAAAACGAATTTATAAAGAAGAATTCAATTTTGATTTGAATTGAAAAGGAAGTTGAAATGTTTTTGAAACGAATTCAAAACTATTTTTAAAATTCGTTTTAAATAGAAATCGACGAAATTTATATTATATATATTATATATATAATATAATGGCCTGAATAGAACGCGCCGCGCTGGGGCAGTTCGTGAATTTCGACCATTTATTTCAAACGGACATTACGGGAGATCCGACCGTCGGATTCTCCTAAAACCAGAACCGTTGGGTTCGTATCGAAAAGAGCTTTCTAACGAATATTAGAAATTTGAAATCTAACGGTTGGATTTGGAGATACGTCCAACTCAAATTTGAAAAAGGTCGCTGTAAGTGCAGTTCGATGGCCATTGTTGGAAATCGACTGTACGGGCCTTGATAAAATTATTAAAAATAGTAATAATTTGTGTAAAATCATAAGGAATGGTTTGGGAAAAATTGGGGTGAAAAACTCCACGTTTGAAAAGATAAAAATAGATTTTTATCGAAATGAACTAGTTTGAACTCAATTTAAAACCCGGGTTTTTATTTTTAAAATAAATTAGATTTAAAAAGGGGTTTTAAATAATCGGAATTCCTAATATATCTGATTTGAATTGAACTAGAATTAATTTGGGTTTATCGTGAATTGTGTTTTAAATAACACCTAGTTCTTTAACCCAGTAAAAGGAGTTTTAACGAATCTGAAATTAGATTGAAATTCGAATTGATAATCTGAATTATAAAATTTAGAAGTAAGCGAGAATGGAGTATTACCAGTTTTGCTCCAAAGCGATAGTTAAATCTTTAATTAGATTTGAACGTGAAATGGTAATTAATTTTACCGATAACACCGTGGTGTTAGATATGGAGTATTACCAGTTTTGCTTCATGGGATGAATAGGTTGGGATTGGGAAATAAAATAAATAATTACTTCGGTGTGGTTCGCTAATCTCGACTAGTTTAGAAAAACCATAATTTGGTTTGTAACGACATCCAAAGGAAGATTACAGGATAAATTTTAAAGAATTTATCTTGGATAAAATTAATGGGAACTTTTCCCTAAGAATGTGGAATTTAGAAACTAGCTGTAGGTTGGCTAAGAAGAATGGTTTCCTGGGTATTGATCTGATGTTGGTTTCGGCCTTCGGGGTTAATGTTTAGGAAATTGTTCTCTTGCTAATTTGTGGTTAGTGACTAATGAATTGGAATGAGGCGTATGTTGTGTTTGTGTAACATTTGTTTTTAATATACGCGGGTTGTTCGGAAAGGCCGGGTTTACACCCATTCTGAATAACCGATTCGACGATATGTCGAAGATGAAGACGGTGGTCGAAGACCGGAAGTCTTCACATCGTTTGGATAATTACTGACGATCCTGATTGGGTTGTACACCCAAGAGGATGGAAATAGTTGGTGGTCGTCCAGACGTACCTGGAGATGGATGGATATGCGAGGAAAGTGCCTCCGGTTTCGTTCAGACCCAGAACGGACTTGTAAATGGATTGTGTGTCTGACATTGGATTTTATTCTGTGTTGATTGATTTCTATTAAATATACATCTGTTTGGCGGTGGAGAATCTATTCTTTTGCTTAACGCCCTTCTCTGAGACGTACGAGCTCAGAGGTTGTATATCGATGGACATCAGTCACATGGCATGAATTGCCTGTGTGGCACGCTGAGATGCAATGATCAAGGCTTCTGTTGAAAAGCAAAGTCTTGTGGTTGATGATCAAAGCACAGCCTACGTGGCAGCTTTGTGTATAACGTGAATTCGCGAGCCTCACACCTCGGTATGAGTTAAAAACGGGATACGGACTGCAGGGAGAGCACGACGTTTCTTTCTAGCTCTGGTGGTGTCAGTGACTTACCAGCCCTGACATTGATATACTTTTCACCTTTGTGGTTGTTGGATGAGGCGCCTCGATTATAGGTCTGTAAGGACCGGGAAACATGTGTTCAGGAATACTAATCCTCTAACGTAAGTGAGGACCGGCCCTAAAGCATCCAGGGGTTGCCCAGAGTGCGTAGCCCTGGGACATTTGCTAGAGTGTCTCGAACGCGGAGAGGAGCTTGCCCCTTGCCTCGACTCATGACGGGAATCCAATTTCCAATACGAGATATTTCGGCTTTATTTGTAGAGCCTAGTATGGCGACATAGTAGCATGGGATACTATGTCGTCTATGATTTATATTTATGATTGAAATTGTTTTGACACTATACACTTATTATAGTATCAAATGATTTGTTTTAAACGTACCAAGCATGTTAGGCTATTATAAGGGAAAACCCTATCCTCCGGCTTGCGTTGCATTGTGTGATGGGACCTGGGTCTTATAATAGCTTCATTTTTCGAAAAAGCATTGCGTTGTTTACCTATATGCACTGGTATTCTTGGGAGTAAACTCATTCCGTGTTATACGGCGTGGTCCCTTGAATTACTCTCTTTTAAAGTAAAGCTTTAAATAACTGTTTTAGTTCTCACACCAGTCACATGACTGACCTGGAGTTTATTGTTTTAACCTAAACTCTGGGTGCCCTTATTTTGACACGGGCAGCTAGTAGTTTTGGTTTTGCAGATTTATATTCACAGGATCCTGGTTTACAGTTGGAATGATATCCGGAAAGCTCTGTATCCGTATATCACCTTCAGTTGTGCTTTGTATTATTTTCCGTTGCTATGTAATTCATTGTAATCTCTGATATTTATCGAATGTAATTTATTCATTTATACTCTGTATATTCTTGTATCTGATGGAATTGTTGTAATAACAATGAAATGTTCTTCCGTCTGCGTTCTATTTTGTCCTGTTCTCAAACGATCAGGGGTTTCGAACGTTCTAGATCGGTTTAACGACTGATTCGGATCGAGCGAAATTCCAGGCCGTCACATTTGGTATCAGAGCTTTGGTTTACAGAGCTCGAGAACAAGACACATTAGAACCATACGAAAGAATTCATCAGATATTGGATTAGTAGAATCCAATTAGAATGACTCGTTAGAGATAGGATCAGTAGTATCCTAGAACGAGTGTGAAGAGTATATTTTTCAAATGAAAACAATTTTGTTTTGAAAATTTAAATCAATTCTACGTATTTGATTATTTATTTATTTTGAATATGGACAATCTAGTATATAAAGATTTTGCATATACGCGTCATGAACGTATATTCGAAGTTTTAATATATTAGATATATATAGAATCACGCTCTAGTCACTCGGAGATGATTTTGATGATGGAGCTCCATCACCAAAATCTATGTTCGTGTTTCGAAGGTGTGATTTTCTATATATTTCCATTAGACTGGTGTGAGAACCAAAACTAATATAGTTAGAACACATTGTTGTGAATTGGCATCAAAAACATGATTTTTTGTATATATATCAAAATTATGAATTTGAAACTCTAATCAACTAATTGATTGATGTTTGTGTTGTTTGTTTATTTGGTTGATAATTTTTGAACCATTTATGCCTAATTGAATCAAATATTGAACTGTATTGAAAATTAGTTGCATTTGCTTGCATACGTGTATATCTTTTGAACAGGTCATAGCAAGGAGGCTAGAGCAGAGAATAAAATTTGTTTGCCCGACAAATAGGTACATGTTTACTACATAATTTACTGTTTTGTTTGGGTGATGATGATTTTATGAGCCTATTGGCTAGCCGCTTGGCTTTTTCTTTTTCTTTTTGAGATTAGAAGGACCGGGGAAGCTATTTGAAATTCCCCGATGCTCCCGGTGCAGGGGAGGTTATGGCGAAATTTTTCGAAAATTTAGGGTGTTAGCCCAATTTTTGGAAATTTGAAAATTCTCAGAAACTGAAAAGTTAGAGAATGGAAGCCAGATAGAACGTATAGTTGATTGATCAAACCACTTTCGACTTTGTTCCTTTTCGGGGATGAAAAGTTTTAAGTGGGGGAGATTGTAATAACCCGCAAATTCTGAACCAGTTTAAAATTTTTATTTTGGCAATTTTAGCGAATTTTGAATATTTAAAATAGATTATTTTAAATAATATCGACGAGAAAATTTATTTTAAATAGAATAGAGCGTATATATTATATACGTCGTCGTTAGAATATAAATAATTATATATAATTATAAAAGGAATTGAAAATGGCGCGGTAGTTCGATAATTCGATTTCAAACTTCAATTGAAGGTACCGGGTGCAAAACAATCCGGATTTTAGCGAAACCAAAAACAATAGGATCTATTTAATGATATCTTTCCAACGAATACGAAAAATTGAAATTTCATAGCGGGAATCAAAAGATATGCCCAGTTGAAAATTCTGAATAGTCGCTATGGAATTCGGGCCCTTAAAAATGGGAATTTTGCAAACGACCTCGGATTTCGACGAAATCACTTTTGTTGGATCCGTGATGTCAAATTATTGCTAGATTTCAAATTTTAGAATTTTTCGAATCAATATGTGAGCGTGGCAAAGGAAAACGCGTTTGACCAGTTTCAGTTGATTTTAATTGACTGGAAATTGGCCATTTTTCAAACGGTCTCAGAATCCGACGAAACTAGTTTTGTTAGGACCGAATCGTCAATACGAAGCTAGAAAATATTTTTCTGGAATTTTTCTAGTTAGTATGTGACCCCGGTAATTTAAAATGTACGTTTAAAATTCAGTATAATGATTTAAATGTAAATTCAACAGAAACTAATCGTAACGATCGAATCAGCTTGCGATACATATCCCATTGTGTTCGGAATGGGGGTAAAACGCTAGGGACGACAGGCGGTGGGCCTCGTTTAGGGGTCGTATGTAAAAGTCAATAATTTGGTAATTAAAATAATAAAAGAAAAAAAAATTCTCTTTCCTCCCCCCCCCCCCCCCTTAACTTCTCTCTGCCCCCCCCCCCCTTTTCATTCGTTCGTAGCAGAAAAAAAAGAAGAAAAAGAAAAAAGGAAAAAAATCAAATCGCTCCACCAGCGGCGGGATCGACCACCGCTCCGACCTTCCCCCTCCCCCTCGCGCCGTCTCCGTCAACGCCCCCCCCCCAGCGGCGCCGACCTCGCATCAGCCCCCCCCTCTATAAGTTCACTGATTTTTTTATTTACTTTAAAACTGATTTTTTTTTATTTTACTTTAAAACTGATTTTTTATTTACTTTAAAACTGATTTTTATAAATTTAGATTAGAAAGAAAATACGATTTTAATCGAATATAAAGTTTAGATATTTATTCGTATAAAGAATATATTCTTATTCATATGAAATATAAATGAGTAATCATATAAAGATTAGATTTTTAACGATGTAAAAGTTAGATTTTTATATTTAGAAAGGTTTGATTTTTTATATGCTAAGAAGATTAAAAATGTGATTTTTATATAGTAGAAATAATAAAGATGTGATCTTTATAGATGTAGCCATGTAAAAATATGTTTTTATTCATGTAGGGTAATAAAAATATAATTTTTATTATAATACTAGCGAGATAAAGATAGAATTTTATCCATATGGAGTGATTGTAAAAATTCGATTTTTCCACATTGAATAGCATAGTAAAAATTCGATTTTTCCACATTGAATAGCATAGTAAAAATTCGATTTTTCCACATTGAATAGCATAGTAAAAATTCGATTTTTCCACATTGAATAGCATAGTAAAAATTCGATTTTTCCACATTGAATAGCATAGTAAAAATTCGATTTTTCCATATTGATTAGCAAAGTAAAAATTCGATTTTTATATATTGAATAACGAAGTAAAAATGTGATTTTTACATATGTATTGGCTACGGGCAAAGAAAGTGATATCAACGAGAACAGTGTAGATTTCCTGCATTAGAAGTGCCGTGGAGATAGGATAGCTATCGGTGAGAACTTCTCACCTTTCAATTTAATTTTTCTAGTTATATATATATACTAGGATGCAGACGGTGTTTAGTAGCACCCGACACCCGTCATCCACAGACCATGGATGGCTTGTTTGTTAAATTGTGTGGTTGTGTAGTTGGTTAGATTATTGGATTGAAATTTGAATTGGTTGGTGAAATGAAATTGATTTGATTGATGTGTGAATGGCGTGGGCCTTCACTAGACCGGGGATAAGGCTAGGCCTCGTCCCGTTTCTAGTATCGTGCCGTTATGCCACCGAAATTTTCTAAAATATGTTAGAAAAATAAAAATATCAATTTTATTGAATAAATGAACTGGATAGAAATTCATGTGTTAAAATAAAATGTTTTGTCGTTAAAAATATAATTTTTAGCGTGAATGTGAATAAATAAATATTTATAAACAAATCGACCGATTTGTTTATATACACTGATTTGACTGATATTGATTGGGACGATAAATTTTACACATCGCCCAACTGCACAAATAAAATCTGTGTTCGATTGTTTGAAACCCCACACGGGTGTTGGGATGAAATATGAAGTTCACTCATCCTGATTAATTAAATATGTCGATCGATTGATTGACAGGCTGTTATAAGCGTTAGATATCTATATTTGATGCTTATACAGTGTAGTGCACTTTGGTTGATGGTTGATTATTTTTCAATGCTATTATATATATGTGTTGTATGAAAATCCATATAATTAACTTTATATGGTAATTGATTGGGCCTCATTCCAATTTAGAAAATAAAGAATATTATAAAATAAAGGTTCATGTGTTGACAGTACTCATCTATTGAGATTGGTCATGTGTTGAACGAAATATTTTAACAATAAAATTTATATCTTTATCTTTATAAAATAAAGGTTCATGTGTTGACTGTACTCATCCTTTGAGATTAGTCATGTGTTGAACGAAATATTTTAACAATAAAATTTATATCTTTATCTTTATAAAATAAAGGTTCATGTGTTGACTGTACTCATCCGTTGAGATTAGTCATGTGTTGAACGAAATATTTTAACAATAAAATTTATATCTTTATCTTTATAAAATAAAGGTTCATGTGTTGACTGTACTCATCCGTTGAGATTAGTCATGTGTTGAACGAAATATTTTAACAATAAAATTTATATCTTTATCTTTATAAAATAAAGGTTCATGTGTTGACTGTACTCATCCGTTGAGACTAGTCATGTATTGAACGAAATATTTTAACAATAAAATCTACATCTTTATCATATATAAAATTAGAAACTGACTGGAAAATAGATGAGATGAGTGGTCTCCTGAATATTGATCTGATGTTGGTTTCGCCTTCGGGGTTAATATTCAGGGAATCGTTCTCTTACTAATTTACAGTTGGAGTCTGATTTAATATCAAACGATAGATACCTTAATATTATAAAATATTTTAAATAACAAAAATAGCCACACGTGGACAGTACTCATTCGTTGAGATTAGTCGCGTGTTGACAAAAGTAAATATTCATTTTTTGAATAGAATATTTGAAAATAGAAATATATGGAGCCGTGTTGATTAGATTGACGCCATTTTGACGTAAACGATATTTATATCGATTTTATTCATTTTAAAGTGAATATTAAAAAGTGATTTCGACATAGAATATTTTGAAATGAAATTTGAATTTGATTCAAATAGAAAACGAAACGAACTTGATTCAAATAGAAAACGAAACGAATTTGATTTGAATAGAATTTGAATTGAAACGAATTCGAATTGAATATATAACGAATTGAATTCAAATTGAATATAAAACGATTTCGAATTGAAATGAAAGCGATTTCGAAATGAATTGAATATGAAAACGATTTGGAAATGAATTGAATTGAAAGCAGATTTGAAATGAATCGAATAGAAAACCAATTTGAAGTGAATCGAATAGAAAACCAATTTGATTTGAATTGAATAGAAAACGACTTAGAAATTTCATTGAAAACGAATTCAAACTGAATTGAAAACAAATTGAAATGAATTCAAATTGAATTGAAATTTGAATTGAATAGAGATGAATTTTAAAACGAATTTATAAAGAAGAATTCAATTTTGATTTGAATTGAAATGGAAGTTGAAATGTTTTTGAAACGAATTCAAAACTATTTATAAAATTCGTTTTAAATAGAAATCGACGAAATTTATATTATATATATTATATATATAATATAATGGCCTGAATAGAACGCGCCGCGCCGGGGCAGTTCGTGAATTTCGACCATTTATTTCAAACGGACATTACGGGAGATCCGACCGTCGGATTCTCCTAAAACCGGAACCGTTGGGTTCGTATCGAAAATATCTTTCTAACGAATATTAGAAATTTGAAATCTAACGGTTGGATTTGGAGATACGTCCAAATCAAATTTGAAAAAGGTCGCTGTAAGTGCAGTTTGATGGCCATTGTTGGAAATCGACTGTACGGGCCTTGATAAAATTATTAAAAATAGTAATAATTTGTGTAAAATCATAAGGAATGGTTTGGGAAAAATTGGGGTGAAAAACTCCACGTTTGAAAAGATAAAAATAGATTTTTATCGAAATGAACTAGTTTGAACTCAATTTAAAACCCGGGTTTTTATTTTTAAAATAAATTAGATTTAAAAAGGGGTTTTAAATAATCGGAATTCCTAATATATCTGATTTGAATTGAACTAGAATTAATTTGGGTTTATCGTGAACTGTGTTTTAAATAACACCTAGTTCTTTAACCCAGTAAAAGGAGTTTTAACGAATCTGAAATTAGATTGAAATTCGAATTGATAATCTGAATTATCAAATTTAGAAGTAAGCGAGAATGGAGTATTACCAGTTTTGCTCCAAAGCGATAGTTAAATCTTTAATTAGATTTGAACGTGAAATGGTAATTAATTTTACCGATAACACCGTGGTGTTCTATATGGAGTATTACCAGTTTTACTTCATGGGATGAATAGGTTGGGATTGGGAAATAAAATAAATAATTACTTCGGTGTGGTTCGCTAATCTCGACTAGTTTAGAAAAACCATAATTTGGTTTGAAACGACATCCAAAGGAAGATTACAGGATAAATTTTAAAGAATTTATCTTGGATAAAATTAATGGGAACCTTTCCCTAAGAATGTGGAATTTAGAAACTAGCTGTAGGTTGGCTAAGAAGAATGGTTTCCTGGGTATTGATCTGATGTTGGTTTCGGCCTTCGGGGTTAATGTTTAGGAAATTGTTCTCTTGCTAATTTGCGGTTAGTGACTAATGAATTGGAATGAGGCGTATGTTGTGTTTGTGTAACATTTGTTTTTAATATACGCGGGTTGTTCGGAAAGGCCGGGTTTACACCCATTCTGAATAACCGATTCGACGATATGTCGAAGATGAAGACGGTGGTCGAAGACCGGAAGTCTTCACATCGTTTGGATAATTACTGACGTTCCTGATTGGGCTGTACACCCAAGAGGATGGAAATAGTTGGTGGTCGTCCAGACGTACCTGGAGATGGATGGATATGCGAGGAAAGTGCCTCCGGTTTCGTTCAGACCCAGAACGGACTTGTAAATGGATTGTGTGTCTGACATTGGATTTTATTCTGTGTTGATTGATTTCTATTAAATATACATCTGTTTAGCGGCGGAGAATCTATTCTTTTGCTTAACGCCCTTACCTGAGACGTACGAGCTCAGAGGTTGTATATCGATGGACATCAGTCACATGGCATGAATTGCCTGTGTGGCACGCTGAGATGCAATGATCAAGGCTTCTGTTGAAAAGCAAAGTCTTGTGGTTGATGATCAAAGCACAGCCTACGTGGCAGCTTTGTGTATAACGTGAATTTGCGAGCCTCACACCTCGATATGAGTTAAAAACGGGATACGGACTGCAGGGAGAGCACGACGTTTCTTTCTAGCTCTAGTGGTGTCAGTGACTTACCAGCCCTGACATTGATATACTTTTCACCTTTGTGGTTGTTGGATGAGGCGCCTCGATTATAGGTCTGTAAGGACCGGGAAACGTGTGTTCAGGAATACTAATCCTCTAACGTAAGTGAGGACCGGCCCTGAAGCATCCAGGGGTTGCCCAGAGTGCGTAGCCCTGGGACATTTGCTAGAGTGTCTCGAACGCGGAAAGGAGCTTGCCCCTTGCCTCGACTCATGACGGGAATCCAATTTCCAATACGAGATATTTCGGCTTTATTTGTAGAGCCTAGTATGGCGACATAGTAGCATGGGATACTATGCCGTCTATGATTTATATTTATAATTGAAATTGTTTTGACACTATACACTTATTATAGTATCAAATGATTTGTTTTAAACGTACCAAGCATGTTAGGCTATTATAAGGGAAAACCCTATCCTCCGGCTTGCGTTGCATTGTGTGATGGGACCTGGGTCTTATAATAGCTTCATTTTTCGAAAAAGCATTGCGTTGTTTACCTATATGCACTGGTATTCTCGGGAGTAAACCCGTTCCGTGTTATACGGCGTGGTCCCTTGAATTACTCTCTTTTAAAGTAAAGCTTTAAATAACTGTTTTAGTTCTCACACCAGTCACATGACTGACCTGGAGTTTATTGTTTTAACCTAAACTCTGGGTGCCCTTATTTTGACACGGGCAGCTATTAGTTTTGGTTTTGCAGATTTATATTCACAGGATCCTGGTTTACAGCTGGAATGATATCCGGAAAGCTCTGTATCCGTATATCACCTTCAGTTGTGCTTTGTATTATTTTCCGCTGCTATGTAATTCATTGTAATCTCTGATATTTATCGAATGTAATTTATTCATTTATACTCTGTATATTCTTGTATCTGATGGAATTGTTGTAATAACAATGAAATGTTCTTCCGTCTGCGTTCTATTTTGTCCTGTTCTCAAACGATCAGGGGTTTCGAACGTTCTAGATCGGTTTAACGACTGATTCGGATCGAGCGAAATTCCAGGCCGTCACAGCGTCGAGTTCGATCGACTTTCAGGCTCGCGTTTCTTGATGAGTGGTGCGAGCGGGTTCCCAAAGTCGAGGTTGAAGATGAAAGTGAGTTCGGCGATTCTGGTATGAGGAGGTGGCCTTGGTTCTAAGTGAAGTAATACTGGAAGGACTGAAAATAGGTGGAGTTCGAACTGGCGTTGACTAGAAGTGGTTCAGCAGTTGACCATTAAAAGAGCGGAGGGCTGTTTGATGAAACCAAGTTGGTGAATACTGTATTTCGTATGAGATGCCAACAGTGTTCGAACTGGGTTATTTTGGTTTGGTTCACAAAGTATAGAGGAGTGAGGACGGAACCTGTTGTCGTGATCTGCAGTGAGGATGGAGCGGAGGGGAAGGATGAAAGTTCGGTTATGGGATGGAAGTTGGACAGTGCATTTAAACAGTGGGTGTGGCGGCATGGTGAAAGTGGCTAGTAGTATACCAGGGTTTAAATGGGATTTCACGGAAATGGTTTTGAGCTGTAGTCTATAAAGGACCGGATGTTCGAATGCGTGAGTGAAAGAAAGGAGTTGAGGAGCGAGATACTGATACGAGGTGAGTAAGCGTGGTCATGATGGAAATACGGCATGGTGTGAATTGCCTTGAGCTGGTGCGTGTGTTGTAAAATTTGTAGAAGAAAGGAACTGTTGTTTTGGGTCTGACGGATGAAGGTTGGGCCGGGCCAGCCCAATGTATCAAAGAAGAAGGCTTAGTCCACGTTAAGTAAAAATACAAAAAAAGGGATGATTCTAAAATAAACGTGAGGGGTGGACATGAATTAGAAGTGGGAGGTCTAGATACACGCAAGTCTCAATTTGGGAAGGAAGAAACTGAATGACGGGTATGGTTAGGTCAATATGGTAATGAAACGATTAATTATGCCATTAGTTAATTCGAATTCTATTTTACTATAAGTAAACTTATAATATCAATATCTCATTCGTACGTAATCAGAATTCAGCGAAACAAGATCCATGGGGATCGTATGGACGGTGGCTACACCATGGAACTGGCTGGGAGTGAATCCGAGCCCATTACAATTTATTGCAAAATAAATTGTCCGTCTGAATCGAGCGACAATTATCGTTATTTAACGATGATAATCCAATGTAAGTAAATCTCACTAACTCTGAACATTTTATAATTTCATGTTATATTTTTAGAACTGTTAGATATTGGCTGATTGACTGTATGTTGACTGTTTGATTGAACTGCTAGTCAGTTAGTTAAATTTTCTATATTGATTCTGTTTAACAGAATATATCATATAGAACTGAAAGTGATGTTGATTTTATTGTTTAACATCTGTGATGCAGGGAAACAGGTTGGAGGAATCCAACTGGATTCCTCAACATTTATTTTACTGTTTTCATATATTGTGATATATGATGTGTTATATAATCTGTTATGGATTATGGGTATTGGAATGATGTTGATCATTGTTATTCGATATTTTAAATATCATAAAAGACCCTGGGATGTAAAAAGAATTATTTCAATGTATGTTGAAATAAAGGGATTTTATAAAATCAACAGATTTTATAAAAAGGAAATATTTCGAAAATAAATAAAAGGGAAAAATGTTTTTAAAACGAATAGAGTTTTAAAAAAGGGAAATAATTTGTAAAGTGAAGAACTGTTACTAAAAGTAAATCTTTATAAATGAATAGTTTATTCGAATAGAAGAAAATGAGTTAATCGATGTGAGTTTAATCGATTAGTGTTAAAGTAAAAGGAGTTAATCGATGTTAGTTTAATCGATTAGAGATAAAGTTAAAAGGAGTTAATCGATGTTAGTTTAATCGATTAGAGATAAAGTTAAAAGGAGTTAATCGATGTTAGTTAATCGATTAGTGTTAAAGTAAGAGGAGTTAATCGAATATTGTTTATTCGAAGAAAGTAAAAGGAATTATCGAATATAGTTTATTCGAAAGGAGTTAAGCGAAATGAGTAAATCAATAGCGTTAGTCAAATAGAGTTAATCCAATAGTGTTAGTCCAATAGAGTTAATTGATAAGGGTGAATCGAATAGAGTTAAGTGAAAAGAGTCAATCGAATATAGCTATTCGAAGAGGGTTAAGTAAGGAAGTTAGTAAATGGAATATAAAGTGAACTTTGCCCATTTCAAAGTTAGAAATGTTGTTCATTTAAGGTCTGAGAGGTAGTTCTACCCGAACTTGATTGGCTTCGTTTTTAACTAAGGAATAGTTAAGGTTCGGCAGTAAAGGAAATGGTTTGAGTTGGCATCGCGATGATTTGTTAAAAACATCTGTCTAAGTCCAATAAAGAAGCTTTGGAAATGTTTTCCAAATAAGAAACCAGAAATGTTTTCTAATAAAGAAAACAAGAAATGGAAATGTTTTCCATTGTTAATAACGTATATTTTCCAAATTTAGGAAATAAGAAATGTTGAATATAGGGAAACAAGAGATGAATAATGAACTAAGGAGATGAATGTTCAATAATGTTTGATCGATATAATTTCCATTTGGAAATGATATCGTTGTTTGCACACCTGTTTTATTCGATATTTAAATCACAGACTATCGAAGTTTTGACCATTTAAACGTTGTTAATATGGAGAGACCGGTTGGATTATTATCCAAAGAACCACTCTGTATTGGCATAAGCGTTGCGAATCATATATGCCAAAGGAAATTGAAGACGGAGTTATGCAAGGGCTATCCTGTTTACAGAATAGTGCCTTCGGTTCATCCTATTCCTGGATGACTTGTATGGACGGATGTCTGACAGAGTATTTCCAGACGATCACGTATATTGATTTCTCCAACCGTACCAAGAGTGGAAGCGGAGAAGGAAACTTCTTTTAGCTAACACATAATGTATGGTTGAGGACGTCAAATCGGTGATTTGATGGATTTGATGATGTGGCATTCAAAGTGAATCTGTTGTGATGATAAAGCGTAGCTTCTAACCTCACATCCGGTAAATGACAGAAATCGGGCAGGCAACATCACTAAGTCGGTCGCACCGAAGTAGGGTGTATAATCACCTGATCTAGAGTTTCATTTACTTCTAAAAATCTATTGTTGATGTTGTTCCATTCGGGAAACGGTTGCTGATCCCAACTGTTGGTGATATACATTCGATACACTCAAGCGAATTGAGTGGTCGGTCATGTGTGGCTAGGTTGCAAGATGTTCTTGTTGAACCCAGTGTATTCCTCTCTAGAGGTACACGAGCGGTAGGTGGTTCCATACCTTGTCATAGTTGAAAATCCATTACCCAATACGTGCTTGCGGTTTTGATTGTGTACTATATATGTAGAACGTGAGATGAAAGCGTTTCTGCTAGATGATTATTATATTGTGTTGATATACATTATTATAATATCAAAAGGTTTTTTGATATAAATATAATTTGGATTCTCATAAGGGAAAAACCCGTTCCGTTATGCGGCGTGGTCTTATGAGATATCGTTTACTTGTTCAACTGTTTTTAAACTGTTTTACTCACACCAGTCCCATGACTGACCCGGAGTTTATTTTGTTGTTTTCCCTAAACTCTTGGGTGCCTAAATTTGTATGGGCAGTCAAGTAGTCGGGATTTTACAGATACATTTGAAGAGCTTGGAGCAGGAGGCTTCAGGATCATATAGCTATAGTTATTTCCGTTGTGTTGTAAGTGTTGTACTTTGATAATGATGTATATTCAAATACAGATGTATATTTCAAAGTTATGTTACATATATTATATGTTATTCGTTCCGCTGTGAGATTCGTGTTACTCTGATGTTGTGTTCTTCTTCTTCTATTCTAAATTTCTAACTTATCTATCCTCACCCTCTAATTTCTTTCACTATTTACCAGGATTTTTCGTGTTTTGGTTATCGACATCGTGTTTATGTCGATAACCAAAGTCGCTCGAAATCCGGGTCATTACAAGGGTTCAAAGGAGGTTAGTGGCAGCTGAAAAATACTGAAAAAGAATGTTTTCTAAACCCTAGCAGCCCTCATATACTCCTAATCCCGAAATCCCCCAATGGGCCTAGCTACTAATCACCCGGTTAAGCCCAATTAAGCTGTTTTTCACCCTCTAAACCTTAATTCAGCCATATCTCCCAAGCGGTAAATCCGTTTGACTAGTGTGACCACTCTATGGAAAAGTAAACCATCAAACGGATCTAATGGAAGTGGTTTCAAATCAAAACTCCTTACCAATCAAAAGTTATGAACGAAACAAGATCAGCTAGGGGCAAAATGGTCATTTAAAAATCGACAAAAATCATGAACATGGGAAATGGCCCCACTAGTCGTTCCCCAAAAATACATGACCATACGACTTACCAGGAAAAATAAAAATAAATAAATATTCTATGATCCTCTGATGCATAGAATGCGGGTCGTTACATTCTCCCCCCCTTAAGAAATTTCGTCCCCGGAATTCCTTAACCGAAACATACAAAGAATTCTGCATGCCTATCAATCATTTTCAAACAATAAAACATACAAACAACACAACAAGCCTATCCTAGCATGCGGTTTACTAACAAGAGAAGAACTATCGCTACCAAAGCCTTACCAGGCAAAGAGATCTGGATACTTCTTCCTTATGTCCTCCTCTGTTTCCCAAGTGCAGCCTTTCTCATCATCACCCCATTGAACTTTGACTAATTTCACTGCCTACCTCCGAAGCTGCTTCGTATCGTTCCTAACAATACGCATCGGCTTGCGGTTCCCAACTGCCTTGGGTTCAACCTCGATATCGTCCAACTGATTTGGTGAAATAGCCACATTAGGGTCTTGCACAAACTTCCTTAACTGGGAAACATGAAATACGTTGTGAACTCCCGCCGTCTTGTACAGTAACTCAACTTTATATGCCAAATTCCCATCTTGCTCGAGAACTGAAAATGGACCAACAAACCTTGGTGCTCTTTCCCACCAAAACGAATCACATTCATCAACGGAGAGACCTTGACGAACACCAAGTCGTTAACGAAGAATACCAAATTTCTTCGTCTCTTATCGACATAAGTTTTCTGCCTATCTTAGGTAGTCTTCATTCTCTGTTGGATAACCTTGATCTTGCTTGAAGTCCCTCTTATTATTTCTGGTCTAAGGTCAAATTTCTCACCATTCTCCAACCAACATGATGGTGCCTTGTATGGTTTTCCGTACAAAGTTTCAATTGGAACCATACCAATACTGGGCTAATAACTATAACTCAACCAGATACAAATGGCCATCCCATGACCCTCCAAAATCCGATATATAAGTTCTCAAAAGATCCTCTAGTATACGATTCATCAAATACCATCATGACCTGACCTAGTCCTTGGTAAACCATCAATATAATCCATTGAGACTTGTTCCCATTTCCATTTAGGAATTTCTAATGGTTGTAACAACCCACTAGGCTTCTTTTGCTCAGCTTTAACTAACTAGCAATTCATGCATTTGGACATAAACTTCCCAACGTCCTTATTTATCCTTTCCCAGTGGTAGGTCTGATCCATGTCTCAATACATTTTGTTACCACCGGGATGTATATTCAGTTTCGAGTGATGATATGCTTTAAGCACTTCATCTCTCAGTCCGTCCACGTTGGGTACAACTAGTCCCCCATTCTTTCGAAGCCATCCTTCTCGATCAAATCCTTGCTTGATCATTTTGTTTCCATCGATACTCATCTTTACCCTAGAGATGATTTCCAATAGGTTAGGATCGTCCTTCTAACTGGAACCAATCTACTCAATCAAAATTGATCTAATCGTCAAGCTTACTAGCGTTTCTGAATCCAATTCACTCTTGGGTCTGAAATCATATCTTGTGATATACTCTACTTGCTTCCAACCCAGAAACATAACCTCTAGACTGGCATGCCTCCTACTCAATGCAACTGTTACCGCACCTAAATCCTTTGCTATGTCCACTCTGCCCCATGAAGTCATGACAACTTCACTACACTGGATCATAGCCTTACTATGATCACTCTGCCCCATGGAGTAATGACTACCCCACTGCACTGATACGTAGCCTAATGTCCGTCTATACTACCGTCTCTTTGTTCCCCATCGCTAGAACCCTACATGTGATAGTCTACTCAAGAGAAGAAAGATAGGGACAAACATAGCAACCATAACATCCATCAAACAAGTCCTACCTATCACCTGCTAAAGCCATGAACACGTCGACACCTACATGACTGGTCTAACCAATCCCAATAAGTCGATTCTTGTATGTCTGGTCCAACCAACATCAAGAACTAATGGAAGCCAGCCTCCAAACGGACTACTGTACGTCCAACGTACGTTTTATCCTCCAAGGATAACTAGATCACGTCCAATGGACCCAAGGTAACGGGCGTCCCCAGATACCCCTGCTTTAAGTCCGCCTAAAATACTTGAGTCCAACCCAAGTCTATCCATTATCTTGCTGCCCTCTCGAGTCCAACTCGAGCCAAATCCAATTCCTTGCAGCCTTCTCGAGTCCATCTCGAGTCAATCTATAACTCAGATCTAGTCTTGAGTATCCATTTCAGACAAACTCTAGTCCAACGTGAGTCGTCTCCCTATTCGTTGCATCTCCAAGATCAATGAACACGCATTTTCTTTTACGAGTTCAAGTCCAACTTGAATCATCCTAGTCTTCGTTGCATCTTCCATAATCAACGAACACATCCTATTTCTTCAAAGTTCTACTATCCAAAGAGAACATCGGCATAGGGTCCTAAACAATCCATTACTTTGCATCTTTCTCGAGTCCCAGTCGAGCCATCTCATAATCCTATCAAGTCTGACTCGGGGCAGTCTATACCATTGAACAGTCTTATCATGTCACGACTGCACATCACTCCTCGAGTAAACCAAGATATCATCCAATGAAGAATCGCAACAACTATTTATCTCTCACGCAAACCATCCTAGTCGAACTCGACATTCCCCAAGCATAAGCCCCAAAGGCCTAAACCAATATCAGACAAGCACCCAAGGAACATCTCCTCCGAATTCAGACAATCCACGTGAGGTGATACTTGCAAAACAACTAAGCACTGGAGCACTCATGTGCCTCCCAGAGACAACTAGAACTTATTACAACGATAACCTCTCAGCTTCCTTAACTCCAGTTACTATCACCATCACTAGGTAGGTACCTAATAGCACCATACTCCTTTAGAGTAGATCGACTCCCCAAAATAATGCTAAACCGAGTAAAGCCCAAAACAAAGCAATCACAAACAAACATACATCCATGACTCGATAAGACCACGTTACGGCAAATCATAATAAGGCTAGTCGAACCACCAACCGGGTTCGTCACTACTAAAGGTCTATCGACTATCTCGGGTTTGTCAAACAATACTCGAACAGAAACATCTTAAATAGAAAGCATACCTTTGATAACGATGCCTTTTCCCTTCTGCGCCGCAGTTGGAGCATTTGACGAAGAAGGAACAACGTTGATAGCATACGCTTTCACAATGTGCTTCTCCCTAGGAGGTTTTGGACAATCATCCTTGTGGTGTCCCGCCTGGCCGCAGTTAAAGCACTTCCTTTCCCCAGGCTTTTCTCGACAATCTCTAGCATAGTGGCCCTTCTTGCCACAACTAAAGCACTCGCCACCATTCTTATTCTTCTTATTCTGACCATCCTTGGTCGGGTTCTGCTTCCTCTTGTTCTGAGAATTCTTCTTGCCTTCACCGCCTGCTTGCGGCTTTGGTTCCTCTGTAGATGCATTAGCAACTTCGGTCTTTGACTTAGGGAA
This sequence comes from Allium sativum, assembly GCA_030737875.1. NCBI lineage: Eukaryota > Viridiplantae > Streptophyta > Magnoliopsida > Asparagales > Amaryllidaceae > Allium > Allium sativum. The sequence continues at coordinate 862,714,447 of CM060922.1, forward strand.
AAGGCTCTCTGACCTTAATGCCTTTCCTACAATAGACTCGAACGTCTCATATATATGGTTTATAAGTCTTCCCCCAAGTACCCATCTAAACCAATTATGAACTTTTCGTTCTTCTTTTCGACTGTATCGATAAGGGACAATCCATATTTCGATAAAGTGTCAAATTCAGTGATATACTCCGAGACTGCTCTACCATTCTTCTTAAGCTCCAAGAACTTCCTGAACAATTCTGATTTATAAGTAGCTGGAATAAATTTATCACAAAAGCGAGTCTTAAACTGATTCCAAGTAACTTGATTCTCAGGAGTAGCTGCCTTAATAGCATTCCACCAATTCATAGCTCGTCCTTATAGTTGACGCGATGCTTGCTTCCTCTTCGTTGTGTCTTCGATTCCCAAATCTTCGACGATGCGCTCACAACTATCTAGCCAATCTTGAACTTATGTATCCGACTCCGTTCCGTGGAACGGCTTCCCACCAAGGCAAGTGTAATCCTCGTTTAGCTTGGCGAAATCGACCCTAGGCGCCTGCACTGCTGCACCAGCACCATTAGCAGCATTAGGAACGGCTCCCCGAGCATCCCTAAGCATCTCTCTCATGAGGCCAGTAAACATCGTCCTCATCTCAGCAGCATTCCCATTATTGGCTCCTCTACCAGTACCCCTCGTATATCAGCTCATCGTTCAGTCTGTGAAGAGAAAACGATTAACCATCTCCATAATGGTGCTAGTGCAATGCGACTTCATCCTTAGCTATACTAATAATATATATAGCTATTGAAAACCAAAATAATCACAAATACGCGCTCTCATGTACGTGTGCTATCTCTCCCTGTTGACTTCCCGAGGTTAACTACGCAACCTAAAGCTCTGATACCAAGTGTGACGGCCCGCCCCGCATTAACCAACATTTCCTCCGAAAGTGCGCTGTACACATTTCCGCTAGCATGGAACGGTCGTCAAAGAAAGGAAAGAAGATGAAAGAACTAACAAAGAATCTTATAGAATGTCTCACAGCACATGGAATAAAATATAATAGTAACATACTTGACATAAAACATGCGAGAGAGTGCATAAGCTGAAAACTAAAACCATCATCATCATAGCAGTGGAAATCCAAAATACAGCTTATGATCCAACATCATTATTATAACTTTAAAATTGTCTCTAAAGCAAAAGAAAGTAAAAGAAGGAGGTACACTACTAATGCCCAAGCAGTGACCTTCAACAACACAGGGAGAATATCTATATATCATACGTGGGAGCCTCCTGCTTGTCTCCGGTACAGCTACTCGTGCATACCACCTAACCTGTCTCTAGTCTGCTTGTTTAGGAGGACCCAGAGTAATAAGAAGAGACATAAAACTCTGGGTCAGACAAAAGTATGGTATGAGCGATAAGCAACAAAACAGAACAATAACAGGTATAATCCAATCATACCTGAACCTGGACCTGCAACCAAAGAGTTAGCACTACACACCGTACAATACTCTAAGGTGCCACTAACATATGGTGTAAAGATACGAGGGAGGGGGTGTGCATGTCATAGTGATGGCAAACGATCAAGCATAGAAACCATCCTCACATCTCTCACTCAGTGCATAAAGCATACGATATCCACTATTTGGTCACCTAATCCTTTGGGCCCTGACGGAGTCTAACCCCGTACAACTATCACTACAAGCCCACGATTCGTCTCTCAGTGGTGAACCAAAGTTATGAATACCGACAACCCCTTTGCACATGTCCCGCAGCAAAGTCCAACCATGAAGTTAACTTGTTAGTTCCCAACTGGATCCTGGGTTCTACTTCCCATTTGGACTACCTTTGCATCTCGGGTTCTAGTCGTCTCCGGTTCGGTTCGGTCTTCTCTCTTCATTTTGCATTGGATCGGTTCGTCCATGCCAACTCCTCTGGTTCGGATCATGGGCACCCATTGGATTCGGGTCGGATCGTGGTGCTCGCCCTCCATCGGATCGGTTCGTGCTTCCTCCGTCGGATCGTGTCGTAGCACATGACCAGCTCGTGGCTCGTCCTCTCAAGCGGATCGGTTCAGATGAGTACAAAGATTCGGAGGTGGGTCAGATCGTGACTTTGTGGCGCACTCCAGGAGAACAGGTCGGGTTGGAGCTGCATGGTGCTCCACGGCTCGGATTGTGCTCCCCTTCTCCGTTCCGATCCGATTCGGCTAATTTCCTACACTTCTTTCCAGCGACTATTTTATGCCACACGACGGCGTTTTCGACCATTCTAACTGTTCTAAACAATCACAAAGCATACCATACAGCCATAGCAACATGTATAAACATCCACAAACAGCAAAATAACAATATGATATGTCAAAACGGATCAAACATACCCAAAAACCCTTATTTTCCCCTTAAGCATGTTTAACAACAACTAATGATAAGATTAGTAAAACTTAACAAAATCAACCCAAATTTCTATCAGAGCCCTAAAATAAAATTTTAAAATTTTTCCAAATTTTTATGATGTAAAATTTCGCTAATTATCACTAATCGCCCCTTAATCCTCTAAATTCCGTGATTAGCAAAATTAGTCCAAATTAACCCAAATTCATATCATAGGCATAAAATAATATTCTAGAATTTTAAAAAAATTTCTAGATTTTTCTGAGTTATAATTTCGCTAATCATCGTTAATTACCCTAATTAGCCATAATTAGTGAAAAACAATGCAAATCACTCACCTTTGCCACAAATTAAACTATAGATCTGAAATATCCTCTGTTTTGGGTCGAATCCTAATGCTTAGCAGCAGCCCCAACTCTAATTTGATGCTATCTTGGCTTGGTTTGATGTTGATTAGCTTAATCCTTGATTAGAAAGTGATTTAGAGGTGTTTTGAAGAGATTTAGAAAGTGGAGGCCATGGCTAGGGTTCAAAGGAGGTTAGTGGCAGTTGAAAAATACTGAAAAGGAATATTTTCTAAACCCTAGCAGCCCTCTTATACTCCTAATCCCGAAATCCCTCAATGGGCCTAGCTACTAATCACCCGGTTAAGCCCAATTAAGTTGTTTTCACCCTCTAAACCTTAATTTAGCCATATCTCTCAAACGATAAATCCATTTAACTAGTGTGACCACACTACGAAAAGGTAAACCATCAAACAGATCTAATGGAAGTGGTTTCAGGTCAAAACTCCTTACCAATCAAAAATTATGAACGAAACAAGATCAGCTAGGGCAAAATGGTCATTTAAAAATCGACAAAAATCATGAACATGGGAAATAACCCCACTAGTCGTTCCCCAAAAGTACATGACCATACGACTTGCCAAGAAAAATAAAAATAAATAAATAAATATTCTATGATCCTCTGATGCATAGAATGCGGGTCGTTACAAACAATGTTGAGAAAAAGCTTTCTCCGGCTCTTGTTTGCGCTGCTCGAAGGTGGACTCATGTTCTTTAGAGAGGGAGTCCTGAGGCTCTTTTCCTTTTGCCTGCCAGACATGATAGCCCCTTTGTCTTTTGGTGAATCCTACTTACATTGGAAGGTCAGATCGACCGGAGACATGGGGTGTGACAAATCCCTAATTTAGGAATGCTCGTTGGAGGTTTTATCGTGCGAGCGGGAAACTTTTTCGTGGGAGGAGGGAATGTAGTCATGACGGTGCGTTTCCATTTTGTGATCCCTTTCTCGTTTGCGCTCCCATATTTATCTATCGTGGTCCCTCTGTCCTCTGTCACGCCTTTCAAGGCATCCTTTTTTTAGTTTAACTTCTATAAGGGCTCCCACTCCTTGGAAGACTAGAGTCGAAGTGCTAATGATACTTGCTTCCTTTTGTTATTTGGCCTATAATTCAAGAGAAAACTTAAGTCAAAATATAGGTATCACATGGTAAATGAGTGTTGTGACGTGCATTGCTCATGTTATGTGTGCCCTAGTGATCCCCCCAACGGATCCAAGCCCATAGCTTGACTGGTTGTAGTGGTCTTCCCAACTTTAACTGGTGTGGTCTCTTCTTCGAAGGTCGGGAATAATGTCGTAGAATCTAAGTTCTAAGTAGAATACTGCGCATCCAGCAACGGAAGATCACATAATCTCTTAAGTAGCAACTCTGTGTCTCTCAATCTGCTACCACGAACCAGAGATTTGGCCGAAGATGGAGTTGTGGTAGGTGGTTCTTTGGCGGGCAGCTTCTCTAGAGGGGGACTCATGTGTCGTTCATTAACCTCTTTCTCCAGGGACTTTTCTTAGTTTCCCCCTTGCTAACTTCCTCTACAGTGTTTCTATTAGGCCCCAGGGAAAACACTTCTTTAGCAGTGCCTCATACTTGGGCATTAACCTGTAGTTAGATTGGTAAAGGCCCCCCGACTAGGGGAACGACTGTTGTAGCTTGGTCGATGCCTTTCCCACTCCTCCATTTGGGGAACTGCCTATGCCTAAACTTCGGTTTATATCGATCAAATGAAACTGGTGCAGGAACTCATCAACAATACATCTCCTGACACTTCGGTCGTCTATCGGAACATTCCTCGGGATAGCTAAAGTCGTGCGATAAACATAGCCAATAGGCTTTTCTGGGCTCTCGACAGCATAAATACATAAAGTATTTAACGCATTCCAATGAATTTGGAAGAAATAAGTGAGGGATGGGGTATTTTTACAATGCTTAAAGTTGAAAAAAGGTGATGTCCTCAAAGGTGGGTTCCCAATGCAATGCTCTTGGTATAATATGTACATCTTGAAGAGATAAGTATATGTCGTGAGATGCTACTGCATGGGTGCCAGCCTACTACAATGGAGAAAATTCTAGATAGACGGGCTAAAAGGAGGAATGTACCCTTAAGTTCACATCTATCGACTACAAGTCATAAAGCCCTCTAGGGGTTATGAGGAGACTCTCTAGGGGCCGACACTTGAATCTAATCGAAAGGAATCCTATGCTTCACACACAGTCACCTTAACTTCACCTCAACCATTGAAGAAAGCCAAGAATTGATCGGGTTATCTAGAAAGACTGTCCTGGGTAGAGTGTCAGAGGAACCACTGTCCTCGGCCTCTTCTTTCCCCCAAAGAGCTCAAATCCTAAGATTTTGAAATCGACTGCTCGCCAAGAGGTTGGACCTCGAATGGAGAATATTCGGTGTCCGACTCAGTTCCAGAATTGGACTTCGAGCCAGGCTCTTAGTAGTCTACATATTTTTTCCCAACCTTGGAAGCTATTGTGGAATATCTTCTTGACATGATGGCTTTGCTACCCAAGAAATATCATCGGTTAGAGTAATAAACCTATGCCTCCTATGCATGAACTGTTGAAGTGTGCAATGTGGTGAAAAGACTGTGCATTGACATCAATAGGAGTAAAATGTTGAAAATTGGAGATGAGTGACGATCTGTTGGATCGTCATTCCCGCCCTTCTCATCGAATCATCATCAACAGCTATTCCAGACTACAGATCTTGCAAGAAGTGAGTTCCTGTTGGTTCAGCAGTTTTTTGTTATGTCCAACAAGCTTCGCATGCTTATATAAAATACCAAATATGCTTTATCCTAACTGTCCCAAAGTCTAAGTGTACGATTAAGGTTTTGATTCATTTTTGTCCTTCGTGAGTCGTCTAGTTTAAAAGTTAATCCATGATCAATGCTTTAGAGTTTGAATTGGATATAGGGCCGGTTCGATCACGTCCAGATTGACTAATCTAGATCGACCTAATCTGGATCGATCAACTCCATATCGACGTTTCCAAATTGACTTTTTGGATCGATCAATTCGAAAGGACATTTTCATTCGGTCATATCCAGTTCGACCTTTTCAAATCAATCAATCTTGGATCGATCTTTGACTTAGTTAATCCGTAGACCAACCACGAAGAACATCTTTTCTCCAGCTCCATTTCTATTTCTTCATTGTCTTCCTGAGCCATCCATGTCAACTTGTCCATCTAAACTCAGACCACCAGCCACCTTGGCATCTCTGGTCACAACCAGGATCAACGAAAACTCTGTCATCACAAGCCATCGCTTCCGACGTGAAAGACAACAAACTCTTCCATAACTTTTGAAATCGAAACCCAAAGTTAACAAGAAAAGTTGTATGATTCAAATCCAACCCACTTATTTCAGTTTGATGCCGAGATTTCAGGGTGTTGCTGAATATTGGATCGAAGGCGACTCGAGGTGAATTAGAGTTTGGAGGAGATAAAAAATTACTTTGGTTCGATAGATTAAAAGTGAAAGTAAAAGATAGTAAAAACATATGGACCCACTATATATAGGAAAAACTTGGGAGACTCTTCCCTTTCCTCTGCCGATTTGACAGGCTAACTATTCGGATCGACTATGCTGATCCAAAATCTGGTTTGATCATCGAACCGGAAAATAAAATGAAAAAGAAGAAAAATAAGTAGAAACAAGAAAAAGAAAATTGGAAAGAGAAATTATGACATTTCCTACTTAGTTGATAACTTCACATGCCAACTCATGTGCGACAGTAGACTCGATTTGACAACGCACTCGACTTGCGCAAAGAACGACGTTGTGTGGCAATGACCTGCATGTATGAAATCACATGCGAAAGACAACAACTCAACATGACTATCTAGAAAGTATATTCAACCTCTTGACTGGACGGGGTTTGAGTAGTTACCTGTGTCTCTTGGTAACTTCATTCAAAGTCTTTGGCCTAACAATCAAACATAATAAGAAGTATGTCCACCTATTTATGTAAAAAAGAAAAATTCAAGCGTCAAGACTACTCAAAAGGAAAGGACTATTCATCGTCACTCTTCTAGAGACATATAACATCTTAAGGAGACTCAACCAATTCAAAGCACGTCTCGTTCTCATCGCGATGCACTTTAGGGGACAAAATGTTGAACTGCCTTTCGACAAGGCCGTAAGTACATGAGACTCATTGTCAAGGAACTCTTGATTCAAAAGCAACTTCAACTTAGCACAATCTGATTCGATCAAACCTCGGATCAACTAATCCATTTGAAGATAAAATCTGGTTCGACCTAACTTTATATCGACCAAGTTGAAGAGTAGAGATCCAGACCGACTAAAGTCCCAGGTCGGCCAAGTTAAACAAAGAGAATTCCAATTCGACCGACATACAATTTGACCATGCCGAATTGGATTGACAATTTCCATTTACGTGGCCTAGTAATTCCTCTTATTTCACTACTCTTATTTTTCCATGCACATTCCGTGTCAAACCAAATCCGGACATCAGCTATAAATAACCCCTAAGGACGTTTCGAGAGAGGCTTCTGACTTTTCTTATTCCATTTATTTATGCAATTTTGTTGTAGTCGTGATTTCTCCATTCCCAACTCTTATAATCTCCATTTTAAGTAAGAATTAAGAGAATTTATATAGTAAACATAGGAAATTCACGCTGAGCCACTATAAATTTTTGTGTACATCATTTTAATTTACTGTTTTCTTCATTTTATTCTCTTCATTTGAATTTCTAGGTGCTCGGACTGTTATTGGTACAAACAATGGATGTATATGAGAACTCCATATATGTTTCTCACAATTGTCGTCCCTTGCCCTGATGATCCGACGCAAGTCATCGATGTTTACTTATAACCATTAATCGAAGAGTTGACAACATTATGGTATGAAGGAGCTGAAACAAACAGTGTATCCATTTTTTTTTTGGATATTTGCTTCTTTGTTATGGACTATTAGAGATTTTACTACATATGCAATGCTTTTAGGTTGGAGTACGGTCGATCGTTTAGCTTGTCTTTATTGTATGTAAGAAACACATGTATTTTCTTTTCTGAATGGAAGAAATTTTCATGGTTTCATTGTTATCACTGTTTTCTCCATATTAATCATCATTTTAGAAGGGATAAGGAAAACTTTACAGCTAATTGACATGAGATTTTATGGCCACCAACGGTTTGGTCAAGCGAAGATATATATGAACCTATAAACGATTATCCAAAGATACATGAAATTGGAGAACAAATTGAAATTAAAGCTAAATCATCAATTCATAACTGGTACAAACAAAGCATATTTTGAGAATTGCCTTACTGGAAGAAAATTAAACCATTATATTTTTTTTAACCTTTTTGACTACATAAATTTGGGTATAAGAAAATTAAAATTTATTGACTTAGAAACTATGAACTGAAAATTACAAGCATGACCTTCGTAGCAATATGTAATGATATTTCAAGCAAATATATAATATGCTTTAATTTTAATTTTTGATGAAAGTTCCATTGTCGTAATTTAATGGATTATTGTTGATTGTTACTTAAACTGAGTTCATCCATCTTTAAGTTGTTAACTAGTAAATGTATACAAGTATACAACCATACCTAGAGTTGTTGTAAGTATTAAAACATGCATATATGTGAGTACAAACATGCATATATTAATTTTAAATATAACATCCACTACAAGTTGCTTATAATATTCTTCCATTGGTTATTTCTTAGACCTGGTTTATTCAATTGATTAATTTGCTATGTTTAATTGCAATTGTTTTTGCATTGTAGGCAGAGTTTCAAGAGGCATAAACATAACTGCTTGAGGGACCGGGTTGTGATGAGCTCACACGTGATGAGAAAGATATTACTTTTGGTTCTATTATAGATCTAATGCAGCGGAATATGCGTTATAGCTACGGAAACCAAGTGGTAATGTATAAAATAAACTATCTTATAAACTTTGAATAATTCGATATAAAATTATCCAAAAGTTATATACCCATTTTTTTATTTGCAGACTAAAGCATCCCAAAAGATGTTGGAAAAAGCATAGGACAAAGCTGGGATAAAAGAGATTAGATCCATGGTTAAGCAGCCACAGGGGTAGGATCATCTTTGCACGATGGAGCAGTTGAATCAGCACTTAGTGGAATATGTGCAACATCACAGTTTATTTCCTTCGTCGTTTGGTGCTTCCGGATGCAAGGATGATACTCGTTAGGTATGTTTTTGTATTTATACTTGGATATTGTATATATTGACTTTGAGTTTGTGAGGTTGTATTGTTTTAATATGTTTGGTACACTTTTATGTGGGAATGGATGTATTATGAGGTTGTAAGCTTGTTTTGGTGATGTGTGACGTTGATCTGTTACGTTTGAAAATGTCCTGTGTTTGAATTTGTTTATGTCATTGGTATAATATGTGATATATATATATATATATATATATATATGAATTATATGTTTGAAATGAAATTGAGAATTATATTGATATATCTGGACTAGTTGGAAGTGGAATAACTTGTTGTAATTAAAAAATACCCAGACTACCAATGGCTATCAATTGCTAATGACGGCAAAATGGTCACAATATTCGAACGACTATTAATGGCTTAGTGGACCCAAGTGGTTGTTGATGGATATAGGAAAGCCATTCTAATTTCCATTAGAAACTTTTGAAATAGTTGCTGGAAAGAGGTCATCGTTTCTATCAAAAGAGAAAGAAACCATGGACACTATTTCAACGGCAACAGCAATGGGTCCAAACGGTTATTTGTCGTTAGAATGAGGGTTCTTTCTTGCAGTGTTTATATTTAAAATTTAAATCATTCATAATTAAATTCCAAACCAATTTCAATTAGTAAAACAATTTATCTTGACCAATGATGTTTATAATTTAATTTTTTACCTGGGCCTGGTGAACCATTTATGTTTTATATACGGTATATATCAATTCAACCTCTTTTCAATGCCAAAAGTGAATATGTTCAACATGTATGATATCAAAAGGCAATTTATAGCAACCATAATGGACATTAATATCATATATAACACAACCAAATATCGATAACATGGGTGTAACAATAAATGTTTAATATTAAATTTCTGCACATGTGTTCATACTAAAAACTGTAATCTCCAGCATGCTAATTTAGGCATGCATCCATCTTTTTATTTCCTACTATGCACAAACCAGAATGGATTGCCTGCAACCTCATGCATGCAATAATCTATTTGCATTCCTTTACATAGGTTGGGTGCTACTGGAGTCAACATTTCATTATTATCTATTTTATTTTTTGATGATTGAGATCTGAAGCCAAATTTGCAAAGGAGTAAAACACAGGGAGGGCATCAATTTTGAAAGGATGTTTTTTTTGGTAGCTGGTGCTGGGTATTGAGAAGGAAAGAAAAGACTAGGCAAGATAATGAATTCTAAATGTGAGGATGGACAGTGTGGAAGAATGGTAGAGGAAAGGGACGTGAGCAGGGTTTTTGTTGGGACACGAACAAGTAATGGTTGCTTTTTCCATAAAAAACAAATATATATCTACTGGAAATTAGAGAGCTATACAGCTGTGTAGTTAAAGCGCTGAGAATCCAATGTGGCGGAGGTCTAAAAAACATAGTGGGGATAAAGTGAGGAAATAACATGATATAGCGGATGATTCTAAAATAGCACATGTAACTCATTCGTAATGTTTTTACGATTGTAAAAATGACAATTAAATGAAAAATTAGCACGCAGTTTAATTATAATTAGTACATCCTTAATTTTAAACAAAAATATATGCATATATATGTAAATAAACGTAAATTGCTATTTAACTTAATTAAAATTTATAGACTATAGAGTATTTTTATTTCTAAAAATATATATTAGAAATTTTAATTAAAAAACCAAACTTCATACTTTTTATATTGCATAGATGTCATTTTTCTGTTTGTTTTTTCATCAAAGATACAACGGGAATAACGTAATATAGCGAAATAACCGGACATATCGGGAATAGCGGAATATAGCAGGGCTTAAAGAGGAGAAGCTATATTAGAGGCTATTTGAGAAAAGCGTTGCGGTGGTAATCTGCAACAGGATATAGCGGGGTTATAGCAGGGTAGTAACGGGGAGATAATTGCATAGCTATACAGATATTGTACTAGTTGGGGTGCTCTTGATCCCATCTCTTATATATATACACATGAAAGTGTTTGATTCGGTTCAAAATATATATATAGGTTGAGCCAATTCGTAAACACCGCCAGTTTGGAAATCAACTATTCTGCAATTCAATCTAAGTGTTCAAGCACACGAAATGGAATATCTATGTATTCGGTGCATCTACACGGAATAACACACTGAAATTTGATAATTTAATGCTCGGGCGAACAATACGTTATTTACGCTATATCGGTTGTCTCTACCATAAATCGATCGTATAAATTGGTTTAAATGAAGCTAGCAAATTCAGAATTTGACGAAACGAACATCGACGTTTTTATTATAAAATTCTGCAAATCGATTTCGTACAAAAATATTCATATTTTAAAACCATTATTTCAAGTTTAATTTGTGTACTGATTTCACGTTAGTTTCAAACTAAATGAACTCTAAATTAAACAATCATTTTAATTTCTCATATTCAAATTTAACGTACGTATTTCATGATAAGATTAAGAAATAACATCAGTTTTTTATAACTCAAAGTAAATCGAATTTCACTGTATTTCTAAATGAAAATTTTATGGTTCGTTGCATATAATGTAAGTCGTTAAATGCTACTGGTAAATAAACTTTTTGCTTATATATGTGAGGTTTAAAATCTTAATGGTGAAAGTAAGATTAGAATTGCATTTACCGAAATTGATTTATTTCAAGTGTATAATCTAGGACTGAGAAATTAAACCAATTAATGAAATATATTTAAATTGATAATTGAATTTTGATTCGTTAAATTGATGCTAATTTTTGAATCATTTAATCTGATTTTGATTTGGATTTAAATGGTAAACTAAAATGATTGAAATTTTGTTTCGAATTGGAATATGAAAACGAAAATGATTTAAAATGGATTTTGAAACTTAAATTGTGTTCAAATCGTTTGAGAGAAAATAAACTGTTTATTCCTAAATACTATATTTATATTACTTTAAAAATTAATATTACTAATATTAAACAGTAATTCTCAATATAATTTAAACGTATAATTTCTTCTATTACTTATCATGTTAGGGCAAAGATAAGTTTTAGAACATGAGTTAAAAGCTGAAATAAGAAAAGAACCTAATCAAAGAGGATCTACAAAGGATAGAGAACCCTTTTAAAAGTAATTTTGAAAATAATATATATTTTAAAAGCCATTTTATATAATTTAAAATAAATCGAATTTAAAGTATCTCTCTTTCCACGGCTCTAGCTTTTGGTTTGTTGTGCCCTATTTTACATAATATTCCTCTTGGACTGCTTTTAGTAAAATTTTCTTATCTACATTGCCTACCTCTTAACCAATATTTCTAAGTTTTCGGTTTTTGACAAGCACCTTGTCCAAACTGGTTAAGACATTTGAATATTGAGTGAATTTTCATCCGCCCCTATCAATCCCTCCCCGCTTAACCCCTCCCCGCTTAATCCCTCCCCCTCACTCAACCCGAGCCTCTCCTCTAAATCCTCTTGTTTTCTATTTTCCTGGCCTTTAAAACTTTGTTTTTTTCAGGTAATTTCCCTTGCAGCTATGCTAATTTTTGGTTCTCTGCATTATTTATTTGTTTTGATTTTTTCTAGCAAAAGTGAAATTTTTCCTTTTCAAATCTATGGCTAAATCAACCAGTTCTACTTCATTCACTCTTGCTAATGCGTAAAATTAGCACATCACCCAAGGATTTCCAAATTAACTAAAATAATGTTTTGTGTAGGGAAAATATGTGCAGAAATAATGAGCACGGTATTTATAGTGGTTCCACATCCACTTTGAAAGCTTTTATTCACTATTGAAGAAGTACAATGGTGGACATCATCATTACAAGTGAATAAAAAGGTATTGGTGGTAATCAAGTTCTATTAAATCCAAGTATGGAGTTAAAGTCCTGGTTCTTGTTATTCCTTTGTTGCCCGGGAGTTCAAACCTTGAGAAATATGCAATTTCTTCTTCCCAATGCTTCAAGGTGCTTTAAACGCGTCCAAGGTCAAGAATTCTTTCACAAACAAATCAGCCAAATATCAGCCCCCAAAACGTTGCAAGCTAGAGGGTATTTATAGGTAGTGGAGTAGGTGAGAGTAGATAAGTAACAACCCAGAATTTTAACAATAAATAAATTAGTTATTTAATTAGATTTCAAAAATAGGAATTTCTGCAGACGACGGAATTTAACAATGAAACTTTAACCCATGCGTTCATCTCAGAATCCTGTTCAACTTTCATGTTTGGAGTTTCACGAACGGAGTCTGTATGAAAAAGTTATAGACGAAATACGATAATGGATGGAAAATAAATAAACCATAACAAATATATATTACCATATTAACCGCCTTCATTGGGCGATTAGCAACCCAGGCGGTCAACCCTAACGGTCTTTGACCTATTGGGTGCCCACTGATGGATAAGGTTAATGGGTTTAATTTATTATATAGTATTATGTAAGCGGGTGGATGTTAATTAAATATAATCTAACGGTTTGTGGCTATTTCAACTCCTATAAATAAAGGGCTAATGCCCTATTCTTTTCCACACAAATCTGTAGGCAGCAGCGAAGCTACGCCATTTCTCTTTCTCTTTAAACAAATTCTAAAACAAAAATAGTTTCATATACAATCAAAATCAAACATAAACAATACAATCTGGAAGGGGTAATCGGATTCAAGTGGAAAGGATATGGATTGACGTCGAAGCTTTTCTTCATCATATTTCTCCCCTCTTTTCCTATTTTCTTGCAAATCTACAAATCTGAAAGTATTCCTTTTTCAAAATAACTGTAGATCTGTAAGAATTTAGGAATTTTTAGGCCTAAAAGATTATTCAGATTTCAGATTTGGATGCTTTCAGATGAGTGGGAAATTTATATACAAAGTATACAATAACCTGATTACTTCATTTGTATTAGACCTTAAATGTATGTCTAACATTTATCATATATATTTATAATATCGTTAAACCTAAAATAATGCCTATCAGACTTGTTTGTGAATATTGTCAAAATCCGAAAGAATAAATTGTGGTTTGAATAATATTATAATTTGAGGCTTACTTGTTTGTTTATGTTATTGCCTACAATTGTGTTTAAAAATATTATGGCTATTGTAAACACCATAGATCTAGAAACCAGTCTCATAAAACACTTTTAAGATGTAGTTTTATTTCTGATCTGTAGTTTCGGTATCAAACGATAATTCGTGTAATTTTAGTTAAAAAGATATAAGCCTGTTTGTGTTAAGTTGTGTTTGGGGTTCTAGCTTAGTTATTGTAAATATGCATTTTTCCTCTTTTTAAATAAAAGACATTATTTGAAACCAATAAGAAATATGTCCAAAATTGAAAAAGGGAAAGGTAGTGTAAATTCACGTACAAATACAAATTCGTATATATTTGTGCGTAGTTTACACCAACTATTCAAAAATATACATACCATATATTTCTTGTGGTTTGAAATATAATTAATTATTCTTCTTTTAAATATTCAGGCATAATTTACAATAAATACAGTTGATAGTCTTTTTGTAAGATTTAGAATCTTATTTCAGAATTGAATGTAAAAATGAATGTTTGGTTATTATCTTGAACCAAAACATTAAATTTAATAATAAAAAAGAAAAAATAACTACGTTAATTGCGTGAAAATATAAATACATTATTCGTCCAATTCTACGTAAACAACTGAATATATATCACAATGAATATTTGTATGCTTGAATGGTTTTCATTTTTATAGAATTATACATGAATTTGTAATCCATATTAAATGAGAATATATGTTATGGTTGTTGTAGCAATCAGTTTAATAGATTGCTATTAATAAGGTCATAAGTAAATAATAACCATCGTTGATTGGGGAAAACAAATTTAATTAGGTAGATAAACCTAATGGTTACCATTGAAAACAATGGTTAGGAATAAGGATTGTAACTCCGATTAAGTAAATAAATATCTCTTATAACATATAATATATATACACATATATATACGTACAAGAATAAATCAAATTAAAGTAAATTACAAATGTTTAAGGAGTTACAATTATTAGATTAGAAATAAAAAGGGATTGATATTACAAGAGTATATCATTGTTAATTAATGTCTTAGAAAATTATGACTTTTAGATTCATAAGTGACATTAATTGTGATCAATGAAAATAAATGGTATTTAAAAGATAAATTGTTGCCTTAGGAAAATAAGATCGTTAGCATAATAATTGGGTACGAGCTTGATAATCTTCGTGAATAGTCTGATTCCTCGGGTCTTAAGAGGCTTGAGTCGAGGGGTCCACCTGGGAATAGGTCATCCAGTTAGGGGTCTTAAATGGCATGTGAACCCTACCTAAAACTGGAATTAAAAAGTTCTAGTATGGTCATTCCATAGGGTCGCCTATCCTATGGGAAGTACTAAGTGACTTGGAAATTATCCAATTGTTGGCCAACTTTTTGACAAAAGCTTTAACGATTCAACGGGTCGAAGCCCAATAGCCAGAAACTCTCTTTAACATCAATCAATCAGGCGATCTGTACTTTGAAAGGCCCATAAAAGGTTCAGCCCAAACCAGCTTCTTTCAAGGCCGGCTCAAACCAAAACCGACCCAAGCCAGTTCCATTCAAGCAACGACTCAGCAAGCCCAGAAGAATCGCTCATCTCGACTGACCGAGTCAATCGCTCCCATCAAAATCAAATTGATCCAAATATCCTGGATTCATCAGAAGATATTCGTCTGAGTCATTCAATACTCCGTCTGGCTTTAAAGGCAATAAATGCAGTCAACCACTTCCGGACAAAGCTCTACTTTTGATACACCTCACTTCGAGCGCTACGTAAGCCTCCATTTTCGAGGATACTATTAATCAGCAGTGGACCGGGTCCCGCCGCCGCGATTACTTCTAATATTTGGGCTCCACGTGTCCGAGCATTGCAAAAGAAGCAAGCCACGTGGCGGCTCGCTCAGCTCACTTCTTCACCTATAAATACCATCAAGCTCAAAATGGAAAAGGACCATTCTTTGGATGCTCTACTCTCTACTTAAGACTTCCGACTCTCATGGCTTACTCCAAAGATAGACAACTCTTCTTCTTCTTTCTTCAAATAGAAAAAGTGTTGTACTTGTACACAAAAGAAAATCAATACATATAAAATGGATGTAGGCGCCATTTTTGTCGAACCACTATAAAAACCTTGCGTGTTCCCTGTTTTCTTTACTTTACCAAATTTTATAATCGTTATTCTTGTGTTATCCACACAGTTGGGTGTTGAACATCACTAGTGACCAACTTTTGATGTCAACACTTTAGCGCGCCAGGTAGGGGGCACACACCGACATACCCTACGACCTTCAGTAAGTTCCAATCCATGGAGAACAAGCGAAAGAAATACGCAACATCTTCTCGCCCTACAACTTCCGATGCAACCAAAACAAACGCTGTAAAATCAAGTCAAGAAGTCTCCTCTCGTGAAAACATATCCCGATATCCTACCCGGACGACATGGATAAGATTATGGCCGAGTTCAGAGTCCATATAACATATTAGGGAAACTCCTCGAACGACAAAAGCAGTTGATGGATCACCTTCTCGACCGGATAGAGATGGGATTTAACGCTTCAACATCAATTCCTCCACCGATCAAGACTAGTGCAACAATTGATCTTCGGTCTGCACATAATCAGGCCACTGATTAGATTGCACCTTTTCTTCCTCCTGGCTCGACTTCACCTCCCGACCAATCTCAGCCAGGAATATCGCTCCCAGTGACCAGTGCAACCGTAGCTGCAGATTGACAAGAGCCCCAAGATCAAGATCTATGTCATTCGACTACTTTGCCTCCGCTCTTGGCGATAGCTTGACCTCCTGGATTAATCGAGCAACCACTGGGTTAGTCAGGATCAATGCCATTCCTATTACAACTTAGTATCTTACAACAGACTCGTCTTATGCTGCCTTTCCATCAACGAAAATTGGTGGATCCTTCCCTTCGAACCAGGGAGACCACTCTACCATATTGGTTCCTAGACAGATGGCGAAAAACTCTACTGTAGACCTTCCTAACGTAGCTCCGGGCGGGGGTACCGCAGATCCCCGAACATCACATGCTACGCTAGATCAACCCGGACCTTCCATCATAGAACGACCTGAACTAGTTCTTATCAGGTTCAAGAGGCGCCATTCTTCCCAGAACCAGCAACTGCGATGGACCCTCGCCCTCACCTTCACTCAACTCTAGGAGGTTGAGCCTGAACAACGGCTCCCCTTCCGAGCATGCTTTCGATGGATCTTGACACAGGGGTGTGCCAATGCAGAATTGGATTCATGGCAAAGGCTTCTCGGAAATGGAAGCCAGCTTGCAAGCATCATCCGGTGCTTCACCCAAGGCACCTCTTCTCAGCAGGATATAGATAACATCCATCGGATCCCCTTCACTAGAGAAATCAGGAACTCCCGCAATCCTCCAGACTTCAAGTTCCCTGCCATTGAACCCGACAACGGTCGGACCGACCTGACCATCCACCTCATGCGATACAAGCTCCATATGGAAGTACTCAGCGCATCAACCAATGTTATGGCCAAGTGCTTCCCACTCTTCCTCATAGATATAGCCGGCATGTGGTTTTAGCAGCTAACAACGGAGTCGATCAATAGTTGAAATACGATGGTCACTTGCTTCATCGAACAGTTCAAAGTTCACATCTCTCGGCCAAAGAGCGTCATGTTCTTGACCTCAATCAAGCAGTGACCAGGAGAGACATTTTGATCTTTCCTCGAAAGATTCAACGCGGCCGAAGCATCAGTCGATCGACCTAAGTCGTCGATGGTGCTTATGGCCGCCATCGCAGGAGTTCAAAATCGGTAAGAATTTTTGATCTCTTTGACCAGAGATCCTCCCAAAGACATAGAAGATTTCTATGCAGAGGCAGAGTGTTTCCTCCGACAAGAAGACGTCGGCATTAAGATGGAGAACCTCGAGGTCCTTGCCACCAAACAAGGAGGTCTATCCAACACCAATGGCCAGAATAAAGGAAGAGGAAAAGCCTCAGAAAAGAATGACCGCAACGTATAACCTCGGAGAGATAACAAGTACGACCAGTATACCGAGCTCAATTCTTCCCTACTTAATATTTACCTTGACGTACGAGGACCCCTACCTTTCCCAAACCCTCCTCAAAGAGAGCCGTCCCAAAACGAGCTCGATTCTGGATAGCACTGCATGTTTCATAATATCGCTGGCCACAACACCAATGCATGCAGGCACTTGCATGATCTCATCGAGGATAGGGTCAGGTGAGGAGAGCTTCCCGGGTATGTCAAGAAGAACCCACAGGCCATGCCGCCATCATCTTCTGCCCAAGCTGCTCAGGCCGGTCATTGAGCTCCTAGAAACGGAAAGGACCCTGAGCCTACCGCTCACGGCATTATCATCAATTAATAAGATTTAGATGTCTTATTGTATTTTCATTTCTTACAATAAAAAGAATATGTTGATGTACACATGTATGGGGTTAGGATTTAGCTCCTAGGCATGCTCTGGAATCAATATTTGTCCTCTTAGGATTTATTTTCATCTTTTTGTAATAGTTCTTTAGTAAATAGCAATTTTTCTTTTGCAAACATGGATTATGTTTGGATGATTTAGATCAAGTGTGACTGGAACTCGCCGACTTGAATATGGTCAGTGCTAAGCCATCGTCTGAAGCATATGATCAAAAGCCTATCACTATATTTAAACCTACTCCTCGAGCTGAAGTATGGTTAAATATCTTCAAGCTGAGTATGGACTGTACTCGCCTCTTCTTTAAACTAAGTACATTCTCACTCAAATGACCTTATATAAGTCGAGCATGGTTAACACTTGCCACAAGCCGAGTATGGTTAGTACTCGTCACCTCTGTAAGCTGAGTATGGTTAATACTCGCCACCTCCGTAAGCCGAGTATGGTAAATACTCGCCAACTTTGTAAGCCGAGTATGGATAAAACTTGCCACCCCCCTAAGCCAATTGAAATTACTTCTCACCGTTATCTTCAAGCCGAGAATGGTTAATGCTCGCCCAAAAAAAGCCTTTCTAGACCGAGAATGGCCCGCACAATCTTTGCGGGTGATGATCCTCACGACTGAAGGTAACAACTACTCTCTCGGCCTTAATGTGGAACTCAGTTGTTGTCGGTTTTCTGGCCCTAATACGATCTACTTCGTTCATCGGTTTATGATCTTAATACAACCACTGAACCGTCGGATCTCCGGCCTTAATATGGTTCGGCGCAACCATCGCTATTCACATATTGGACTTCGATGCAAGGATCAGAACACACCTCCTTTACCAAGAAGATGTATTCTGAGGGGAAAAGTGTTGACCAACTTTTTGACATAGGTTGTCACGATTCAATGGATTGAAGCCCAATAGCCAGAAACTCTCTTTAACATCAGTCGATCGGGCAACCTGCATTCTGAAAGGCCCAGACAAGGTTCGGCCCAAACCAGCTTCTTTCAAGGCCGACTCAAACCAAAACTGACTCAAGCCAGTTTCTTTCAAGCAATGGCTCATCAAGCCCAGAGGAAACGCTTCTCTCGACCGATCAAGTCAATCGCTCCCATCAAAATTAGATCGATCCAAATATTTCAGATTCATCAAAAGATATTCGGTTGAGTCATTCAAAATTCAGTCCGACTCTCAAGGCAATAAAGGCGGTCAACCATTTCCGGACAAAGCTCTACTTTTGATGCACCTCACTTCGAGCGCCACGTAAGCCTCCATTTTCGAGGATACTATTAATCAGCAGTAGATCGGGTCCCACCGTCGCAATTACTTCCAATAATTGAGCTCCACATTTTCGTGCATCGCAAAAGAGGCAAGCCACATGGCGGCCTGCTCAGCCCACTTCTTCTCCTATAAACACCACCAAGCTCAAAATGGAAAAGGACCTTTCTTCGGATGTTCTACTCTCCACTTAAGACTTCCGATTCTCACGGCTTACTCCAAAGATAGCCAACTCTTCTTCTTCCTTCAAATAGAAAAAGTGTTGTATTTGTACTCAAAAGAAAATCAATACATATTAAGTGGACATAGGCACCATCTTTGTCGAACCACTATGAAAACCTTGCGTGTTCCCTATTTTTCTTTACTTTACCACATTTTATAATCGTTATCCGTATAACACGGTTGGGGCTTTAATGTCACTAGTGAGAAACTTTTGACGTCAACACCAATAAGGCTAGCAAGATAGTACCGAGGTGGCCCTCTATCGAGTGGTCTTAAATGGCGTGTTACATCTACCTAATTGAGTGGTCTAAAGTGGCTGCTTAGTATCTCTCGCCTTATGCGGGGCATGAGTTTATATGCGTGAATGAAGAAAGCCTTAACTAGTAGGACCTGTAGCTAGTGTCCTCTAGCCAATATTAGTGTTGAATAAACCATCGAGAGGTATTAAGTGACAATTAGGTCCGCCTAGGGTCTTAGGTGGTCAAGAGGATCCACCTTTATCTATCATTCGACGGTGAGGCCTCAAGTGGCCAAATATAAATAACTAAACTCCGTAAGATGAGCGGGTAGTTGAGAGCCTACCTCTTAGTTTCAGAAAATAGTTAAATGATGTTTAAATGCTACATAAATATATGCGTAAACGTTCTATCTCAGTATCGTTATCGTTAGGAATATTACCTTAGGTATAGTAGTTAGAGTTGTGCATAAATGTTTATAAGGTTAGGTTAGAATTACTAGCCTTGGTAGGCATATGTCTTTGGTTGAACCAAACTGGATGCATCTGTGTATTGTAAATTGTGTTGTACTCTTCCTATTCACTAGAACTTTTTGTTTTGACTCCTTCCTCATTACAATCTCCTAGGTTTTCTTGAGAGGGTCTAGTTCATATAGGTCTCTAAGTTTGGTTTTCAGTTCTCGTTCTCTCTCATGCTCTATATTGACATGGTGACTCACTTTTATAAGATAGTTACTTGAGTTAATACTAGTCTATCCCATTTTGTTTCCCCTATGAGTTATTTTATCGTTGATTATGCTCATTTATTTGCAGGTACCAGATTTACACGATCGATGCTTTGTATGTGTTCAAGTTTTGATTTTTGTTGAAATTTGGGCTCAGAAAAGTGTGGGGTGTTACAAGATAGGGAGTGGGGCACATGCCTAAATTTTTTCTCTACGGGATTGGTACGTATCCCGGGGTATCGATCTACCTAGTGCCTCTTGCTATGAATTATTGAACTGTTTTATGTAAGGGATGCGAATTAAGGATCTTAAGGCAAATTAAACACTAGAGGGGGTGAATAATGTTTCATAGATTTTAATAAACTTCTTGAATTCTTTTAGAATTAAACAAAATACTTATGCAAGTCACAGATATCACAAATCACAGAATCAAACACAGATGCGGGAAATAAAGTAAAAGCAGTAAATGGAAAGTACACAACGGGATTTTATATTGGTTCGGGACTCCCCTACATCCAGTCCCACACAACGCTGGGTTGATATGGATTTTATTCAAAAATCGAATTACAATCCTTGATTTCAAGGCTACAAGGCCACACCCAGACTAATTCCAAGTACAATGAGACTTAGTTGATTTTTCGGGCCACAACTTTATACCTAATCGATTTCCAGGACACAATCTCACCTAATCACTTTATACGGGACATGACCACACAATTCTCTTATCAATTTTTGTATTATTGACTCTATATAACTTGATCTTTCGATCTTTGATTACAAAAAACCTATAAATCTTGAGTAGCACTTGAATTTCAGAGAGATTTTGATTTAGAATTGAAAGAGAAGAAGAATGATATGATTTCTGTCGAAATCGACAGAGCATAAGCGCAAAAAGTTAAGAAATCAGGAATAATAATGGTGGAATGATTAGAGAGGAAGAAAGAGTTGAAAAGTAATTTAAAAAATCGAATTCTGGAAGGTATTTATAGTTTTCCAACATCCATGACCTTTCATAAAAGATTTGAATTCAAAAGACACAACTATTCAAAATTAAAAAAGCCAGTTAACAACCACTATGTCAATATACATAAACTTGTGTGTCGACATCCCTTTGAAAGATTTTTTTTTTAAATTAGAGTTAAAACAAACTATTTTCCTTTATATTAAAGTAGAGTATACCAAGTAAAAAATATATTTAAAATAATATATTAAAATGACTATAAAAATGATTAAGAACTGAATATAATGATATAAAAGTATGAATATAAAACTATAAATATATTCAAGCTTAATATCAATAAGGAAATTGAAAACACAAGTAACTACAATAAAATTAGTAATAAATTTATAAGTAAAGTTTATTTAAATTAGAAGTTAAAATATATTAAGTATAAATTTAAAACCAGGAGTTAAAATATTTCTAAAATAAATAAGTATTAATTTTAAAATAAGGAAATCATTTGAAAAATAGATTTAGATTACAAGGAAATAATTTTGAAATCATTTGAAAAGGAATTTGAAATAAAAATTAAATTTGAAATCAGAATTCAGTGTTAATTAGAGTTTTAACAATATATATATATAGAGAGAGACACAATTATTCTATAATTCTTGAACTCTTGATTTCTTGATACTAATGAGTCTTGAAACTTGAAATATTCTACTTTGAAATCTTGATTCTTTGAACTATACAGTCTTAAATAATCAATGCCTGCATAGATTTCATGTGTGTGTATGTATATATATATATATTGTAGATAACAGTGTTGGTGCATATTTTATAATAATAATAACTGAAACAAAGTTGAAACAAGGTTGGTGTCATTAAAACCATCACTATCTCCCCCTTTTTGATGATGACAACCTTGGTTATAAAATATTAATACCTGATCATCCCTAACGACTTTATTTTCCAGTTACTCCCCCTTACTTCAATATCTTCCTTTTAAAAACTAACTCCAACAAAATCTCCCTTAAGATAAGCCTTATATTATAATTCTCTTTGTTTGTCATCAACAAAAACTATATAATTCTAACTATAATACTCCCTCTAAAACTAAAGCATCATTCTAATATATAATACTAAGACTAATAAACCTATAACTATCCTATTCCAAACTAAGTATAATAGTCTAATAATATCCTTAGGTACAAATATTATCATATAGATACCTAGAAAAAATACTAGAAAACTAAGGAACTTTCATACAAACATATAAATTCTTATTATTTATGTTGTTTTACAAGTACATAAGTATATTTAACAAATATATATATATATATATATATATATATATATATATATATATATATGAACATTCATGTACAATAGCGCATATATGAATGCACAAATATAAAAACTTAATTATCAATTGTGTTTAACAATCAGGGATTTGTAAATTGGACAATCTGGACAATGGATACAGAATTCCCCATTTTGTTCAATCACGTTCCCATCCCTATCGAAACAGACTTCATCGACACAGATTTCTTGATCGTCATCATCCATTCCTTGATTTTGATCCTCTACTTCTTATTTTTCTTCAACCTCTTCCTTCGTGGGATTATGGACTTGAATACTGGAGGAATCATCTTAAATAATAATTGGATTTTCTTGGTTATCCATTATATATTTTGAAGATTCCTAATGATCTTTCCTTGCTTTTCTTGCTCTTTTTCCATCTGGAGTTGAAGAAATTGAATTTCAGCAAGTAATTGTAGGGTATCTTTCATAGATTCTTCTAGTTTGATAACCCTTGCTAGCGTAGAACGTTGAAACGGGCCTTATGTAGGTCTGCGAAACGAAAAGGAGATGTTTGGGTTATTATTTGAAGTGGAGGCCACTATTTTATAGTTTAAGAATTTTTATTATAGAGAAGTGGAGAGTTTAAATAAAATTAATGACTAACTTTGGAGGGAATTTTAATTTTGAAATTCTTTCTGTTATATATCCACATATGTATGTTTATTTTGATTTTTTTTGTTTTCTTATGTTTTACACTATATTTATACCAAACTATTTAATTATTTTACTTTATTTGGAGAAAAAAATCCTAGTTCTCTTCTTTGTTTGTAAACGCTGCTTCGTTTAATGGTTTAGTTAATATATCTGCAATTTGATTTTCTATGTTAAAAAATTCTAGTGTAATAGTTTCTTTATTTACATTATCTCTTCGAAAATGATATCTCACATATCAATATGTTTTGTTCTAGCATGATGTACAGAATTTTTAGATTGATTTATATCACTCACATTATCGCAGTAAATAAGTGATTTGGTTATATTTAAACCAAAATCTCTTAGATTTTGTTGCATATATATTACTTGAGAACAAGCCAAAAAACATATATATATATATATATATATATATATATATATATATATATATATTCTGCTTCAGTTGTTGACAAGGAAATGATATCTTGCTTTTTAATAAACCAAGAAACCAGGGAATGACCCAAAAAGTGACTAGCTCCACTTGTGCCTTTTCGGTCTAATTTACAACCAGCAAAGTCAACATTGCAATACAAAATTAAATCAAACGAATCATTTTTAGGATAGAACAAATCAAATTCTAGTGTATGTTTAACATATCGTAGAATACGTTTTACGAATTTATATGAGGCTTCTTAGGCTGCGATATCTAGCGCAAAGACAAACGTTATGCATTATGTCTAGTCTACTCATGGTAATATATAATAAAGTTCCTATCATTCCTCTAGATAGTTTGTGTTCTACAATTTTTGAAGAATCTTCTTTACTTAAGCCTTCATTGGTTGCCATAGGAGTGAGTTTTCCTTTAGTACTAGCCATATTAAATTTATTAATCAAATCTCTAGCATATTTTTCTTGATTAATAAAGATTCCATTATCCAATTGTCTAATTTGTAATCCTAAGAAGGAGGTAAGTTCTCCCATATGACTCATTTCAAATTCTTTTCTCATGATTTGTAAGAATTCTAGGTTCATTTTATTATTAGTTGATCCAAAGGTTATATCGTCTACATAAATTTGTACTAATTGAATATCATTTTCATTTCTTTTAATAAATGTTGTATTATCTGCTTTACCAATTTCAAACTTTGACTATAATAAACAGGTTCTTAATTAGCCGATCATACCAGGCTCTAGGAGCCTGTTTTAAACCGTATAAGGCTTTCTTTAATTTATAAACGTGATTTGGAAATTTTTCATCCTCGAATAATGGGGTTGTTCAATATAAATGTCTTCTTACACGAATCCATTTAGAAAATCACTTTTTACATCCATTTAAAATAATTTGAAATTATTATGATTAGTGAAAGCAAGTAGAATTCTAATAGCTTCTAGCATTGCTATAGGAGCAACCATTTCGTCGTAATCTATTCCTTCTTCTTAACAATATTCTTGAGCAACTAATCGTGCTTTATTTCTGACCACCTCACCAAGTTTGTTTATTTTATTTTTATAAACCCGTTTAGTTCCTATCAGTTTATCCTCTGGTCTATGAATAAGTTCCATACATCATTTCTTGTGAACTGATTCAATTACTCTTGCATAGCAAGAATCCATGAATCATCAGATGATGCTTCCTCTGGATTTTCGGGTTCAATAGTTGATATAAATGTTATATTACTCATATTATTTAATGATTTCTGGTTCTAACTGTGGATTCAATATCTCCTAGTATATCCACTACAAGATATTCTCTTAAAAGTTTAATTCTTTTACTAGATTGATTAATTTCATTATTTTTTTCATTTGATTCATTATTATTATCAAATTTACCTTCATTTTTATTTAAATCTTTATAATTTTCATTAAACGACACATTTAAGGTTTCTTCAATGGTATTATTTTTTAAATTGAAAACCCTATATGCTTTACTTCTATTGGAATATCAAAAGAATATTCCTTTATCTGATTTTGGATCAAATTTATCTAGAGCTTCTTTAGTTTTTAAGATAAAGCATTTATCCCAAAATTCTGAAATAAGATACCTTCGGTTTCTTTTTATGCAGAAGTTCATATGGAGTTTTCTTAGTTAATGGTCTAACTAATTTTATTGAAAATATAACAAGCCGTAGCAACTTCTTCAGCCCGAAAACATTTTGGTAAACTACTATCAGATAACATAGTTCTCGCACACTCTTGTATCGTCCTATTTTTATGCTCAGCTACTCCATTTTGTTGAGGAGTTCTTGGAAAATAAAATTTGTGAGTAATTCCCTTTTTATTGCAAAATTTCTCAAAATTTTTATTTTCAAATTCTCTACCGTGATCATTACGTATAGTTTTAATTTTCAAATATAACAGATTTTGAATTCTCTAAGCAAAGGTTTCAAATAATTCAAAAGCATCTGTTTAACAAATAACGTCCAAGTAAATTTAGAGAAATCATCGATAATTACGAGAACGTATTTACTATGGTTTATTGATTGTGTTTGAGATGGAATAAATAAATCCATATGAAGTAATTCTAACGGATTTGAAGTGGTAATATCATATTTTGACTTGAACGGATTTTTTCTTAATTTCCCTAATTGGCAAGCGTCACATAAATTATCTAATTTGAAATTCATTTTAGGTAATCCTCTAACTAAATTCAATTTAGAGATTTTAGATAGATTTTTGAAATTTAAATGACCAAATCTCTTATGGCAAATCCGAGGTTCACTTGTATTGGCCAAAAGATACAAATTATCATTTGAAATTTTCGTACTTAAGATGTAATTTATTTTTTCTAATTCCTTCAAAAATTATGTTTGAATAATTATCTTCAGTAAAGCACTTATCTTTTTCAAATTTCATTTTATAGCCTTTATCGCGTAATTGACTTATAATAAGCAAGTAATATTTTAAATTCCTAACTAATAAAACATCAGAAATAGTAGGAGTTCTAGAATTACCGACATTGCCCATGCTAATCACATATCCTTTTGAGTTATCATCGAAATTGACCATTCCACCATTTTCATAGAATATAGGGCTTAGTAATACCAGATTCCCATCATATGCCTCGAACAACCACTATCCAGTATCCATTTATCCCTTTAGATTTGTGTCATTTGACCGTCAAACTTTGAATTATCAATAGTCACGTGACACCTATGTTCCTGTGCAATACATCGATTCGGTAGACAACTTAACATTTCACAATAATTAGCTAGATGCAAACTTATGAATCAATAATGAAATTCATATTTTTGAACTATTGTTTTGAAAATCTTCAAAAGTTTCCATTTAAACCTTTCAAAATTTAGATTATGAAAATTTTGAAAACCGTGCTCTGATACGAATTGTTGGGGAGGCGGATTAAGGACCTTAAGGAAAATTAAACACTAAAAGGTGGGTGAGTAGTGTTTTATAGATTTTAATAAACTTCTTGAATTCTTTTAGAATCAAACAGAATGCTTATACAAATCACAAATATCACATATTGGAAAATCAAACATAGATGCAGGAAATAAAGTGAAAACAGTAAAAGGAAAGTATACACCGAGATTTTATACTGGTTTGGGACTCCCTACTTCTTGTCCCATACAACATTGGGTTGATGTGAATTTTTATTCAACAAATCCAATTACAATCCTTGATTTCAGAGTTACGACACACCCTAACTGATTCCAAGTACAATGATACATAGTTAATTTTCTAGGCCATAACTTTACACCCAATCGATTTTCAGGACATAATCTCACCTTGTCACTTTATACGGGACAGGACCACACCCTTCTCTTATCAATTTGTTTAGATCGCCTCTATATGACTTGATCTTGCGATCTTCGATTACAAACAGCCTATAACTCTTGAGTAACACTTGAATTTCAGAGAGATTTTTATTTAGAATTGAAAGAGAAGAAGAATGACATGATTTCTATTGAAATCGATGGAGTGTAAGTGCAAAAAGTTAAGAAATTAGGGATATTAACGGTGGAATGATTAGAGAGGAAGAAGGAGATGAAAAGTAATATAAAAGGAATTCTGGAAGCTATTTATAGTTTTCCAATAGTTGTGACCTTTCAGAGAAGATTTTAATTCAAAAGACACAACTATTCAAAATTTAAAAAGCCAATTAACGACAATTATGTTGACATATATAAACTTGTATGTTGACATCCCTTTGAGAAATTTAAAAATAATTTAATTCCAAAGTTAAAGAAAAATATTTTCCTTTATATTAAAGTGGAGTATAATAATTAATAATATATTTAAAAACATATATTAAAATGGCTTTAAAAATGATTAAAAACTAAATATAAAATGATATAATAGTATAAATATAAAACTATAAATATATTAAAACATAATATCAATAAGGATATTGAAAACACAAGTAACTATAATAAAATTAGTAATACAGTTACAAATAAAGCGTATTTAAATTAGAAGTTAAACTATATTAATTATAAATTTAAAACCAGGAGTTAAATATTTCAAAAAATATAAGTATAAATTTTAAAATAAGGAAATCATCTGAAAAAAGATTTAAAAAAAATGGAAATAGTTTTGAAATCATTTGAAAAGGAATTTGAATTCAGAATTAGTATGAAATTAGTATTCAGTGTTAATCGGAATTTTAACAATATATTTGGACACAATTACTTTATAACTCTTGATTTCTTGATACTCGTGAGTCTTTAAACTTGAACTCTTCTACTTTGAAATATTGATTCTCTGAACTGGACATTCTTCAATAATCAACACCTGCATAGATTTCTTGTGTGTGTGTGTATATATATATATATATATTCTAGATAATAGTGTTAGTATATATTTTATAATAATAATAATTGAAACAAAATTGAAACAAGGTTATTGTCATCAAAACCATCACTATCAACATCTCAGTGTTTAACAGTTTGCACATCCACTTTGCTTGACTTTGAACATTTCAAGTAATCAAAACTTTGAACTCCCCCTCGCCAATGTTCACCGCTAACCACCAAAGAAATTCTCAACCTATTCAATTCTCTATGTTTCCTCGATTTTGTTCAGGTGTGTCTCGAATTTGTTTGCTTTATTGTGGGTTGGTCGTGGAATCGACCGAAGAAAGAGGTTAGCTAGCTGTTGATGGAGGGTGGATGGCCGACAATGGTGTGTTGCATGGTGTCCATGGTCATTGGGTTGTGGTGGAGTTTGAAATCAGGAAGGAAGGAGCGATGTTGAGTACGAAATCATTGGAAAGGAGTTAGGGAAGAAACGATGAAGTACAGGAATATGAAACGAACTTCGTATCCCACCACAGTCCACTTATTTCATATCCCAGTGAGGGACCGATGAGAATTTTCCAAATCCCGAGGATACAAAACTAGTGATACGAAAACTATTTTCGTATCTATGGACTTAGAAAAAGACGAAGTCCTCCGGGTGGAATACGAAAGTGAAGAGGAGGTGGATACCAAATTGGGGATCGGTGATGATGGTAGGAGAAGAAAATGAGCTTGAGTGCTGGGATACGAATTTAGAATTTCGTATTCTAGAACTTAGGATTTTTTGGCTCCTGGCAATTGAGATTGGAGAGTCTAAATTGCTTTGTGACGTCGCACGATCGGGTTGAACTTTGAAACCGAACGTATTGACAAGTGCCTTGACATTCAAATGTGAAATCACTTGGACTAACAATTTGTATACGCATGTAAAAATAGAGCATGGACTCGAATTATGGATATATGACTGATCTGATTTCGCAACTTGATTTTCAACCCAATCATGACATAATCGCGAGTCGATGAGGATTCAACAGTCTCGATTAACGACAACGATGGATTAGGTTTATGAGAGTGAAAATTGTTATCACATTCTGACAAGTTTTGTCGTAATTGCATTAGCACACATGACATTACACATTCCACATTATTTTACACCAACATAGGGGTACATATTTCAGTGTGCTTACTAACGCAACTACCTTAAGAGTATGGTTTGCAATGACATCAATAAGTTTAAGGAGGCTGCAAGGCTTGGGAGCCGAAGCCACGAAACTACCGCCCACAGCGAGTGGATCATCCCATGACTCCATCCTAACGGGCAGCAAGCTTGAGACTTCCGGAACTTCCTCTCTGTCCCATCAAGTAGGTTTGACCATCATGCACGACCAAGAGGGGGAACCGGAAGGATTGCACCACTCGATCAAACGTGCAAATGAACTAGAGATCTCGAAAAAGGGAGAAAATGCAGAGGGTAGTCCACAAGAGGAAGAGGATGCAGATGATGAGCAGGAAAGATTCCTGAGGCACCGTATATGATGGCGATTGCTATCATTCTTTGGCCGGATTCCATTGTTTCACGAATCGATGAAGCCTCAATGAGATGCATCTGTCAGAAGTATGGTATATTGTGGGATACTTTGCTGGTCCCTGGAAAGGAGGATGGAGTGCATGCACCTCCGTAAGGGTACACTGCTTGGAATACGCATATGTGCGATGTTGGATGCATGCCTCTATCTTATCCATTCATCCAAGACATGTTGCACTTCTTTTGGTTAGTGCTGACACAGCTTCATCCAAATATGTATGTTTTCTTACTTAACACCTACATCCTATTCAATGAGAACTTGGGTGTGGAATCATTCGGAGAAGACATTTGATTTCTTTAAACATGATTGATTCTGCGTTCAATGCCCCCACCCGAATTTGCGATGAGATGACTTGCTGGATGTAAGTATCCCATATTTAGAATGTGGTTTAAATTAATTGATCCGTAAGCTATAGACTAACTTAAAGTTTTGGTGTAACAGGTATCCTCTGGATCCCAATAGATGATGTATACTTCGAGCGCTTTGCAGCGTTGAGGAAGGTCCTAACCAGGTTTTGCAACGTTCAGTCTCTACTAACAGATAGATTCCTATATTTTTCTAATTTTCTTCCAAAGGGGTCGCCCGAACGACGATAGGAAAGAAGATGAAGAGGAGGCCGAGGGAGGAATTTCTCCTTTGGGTCCGTTAGAGGAAATACCCCTTGTCTTGCATCCTGTTGCGCCCCTGTCGAATAAGAGGTAGTAGGAGCTCAAAGGGATTCCCATGCTTATGACAGCAATGACGAGGAGACCTATACCAGAGGAGATGGTTTGTCGGTCACTCCCGTTCCGTCTCGAACAGAGGAGGCGAGGTTAGGAGGGTCCCCCAAACGGATTTCTCCAATCACGACCTCTGAGACCCATTGCATCGTTGGAGTCATAAGGCCAGTTCAAAGTATTGGATAAGGTTCTAAAAGAGCTAACACTCTCCTAGCTGAGTGACACTAACGTCGGGAGCCTTACGCTGAGCGTTGGGTATGTCACCCCATCAAGTAGTAGGAAAACTAGTCTTTGGAGGTGATATTTAGGACACACTCATAAACATTGCATGACACAACATTCATTTTCATGTGTGGGGTGTTCGATTCTGATCCAAAATCTTCTCCATGCAGGTATAATGGCTAGAGAAAGCGATAAAGACTGAGATCAGGGGTCTGAGAGTCGTCAACCGCTGAAGAGTGGAGCTATAAGCAGTTTTAAGAGTACTCCATGTTTGCACTTGCAGCCTCCTCATTCTTACGACTATGACAATAGCGGGCGACATATAGACCAACCCCAACACTTGGAGTCTTCACCACCCGCTAGCCGACAGGAGAAGATAAAAGGCTAGAAATTATAAGTATGAGGCAACTGGTGTTGACAGTGTCCCTTTATGTCCCCCAATAATGCCAGTGGCCCAAGATACCGACAAGGATAAGGTAGTCGAAGAAACCGGATCCAAGAAAAAGGTTATAGCAAAGCGGGGTCCGACAATGCCGGAAATGTTGGCAATCCCGCAACTCAGAAACGAGGAGAAGTAAGAAATACTTAAGAAATTGTTTCCAGACATCTACTTCAAGCAGTTGTTGTGGCTACCCGATATTAGTTCATTCCCGCTACAAGACGATGATGGGACTTGGAAGCGGGTATATGTTATCTATTATCAATATCAGAAGACATGCAAATACTTAAGAAGACTCTCGGAGTTGGTTTTCAAGAAAAATGCTGAGATTCAGGGCTTACAATGAGTTCAAAGCTGAACAGGAGAGCGTTTAGACTCGGGAAGCTGAATTGAGTAAGACAATATTTCAGTTGTATATAATTCCATGTATTCGAGTAACCCATTTACGTTCTAACTCTTTGTTGTTGAAACAGATGATTTAAAGAGAGAGTTCCTGAAGGTCAAAGGTGAGAAGATCCAGGCCTGGGGGTCGTTCAAGGACACATCGACCACAATATCAGCGCGAGTGACGGCGTTGGAACAAGATAATAAGGGTATGACCGAGGAGTTGTGCAGTTAAAGCGCTTAGTGGTTCTATAGCGCTGGAGGTGCAAAAAGTGTAGCGAGGATAAAGCGGGGATATAGCGGAGGCACAAAAAGATTCACTTGATGTATAATGAAGTATTTGAAAATTAATTAATCATCTTTCTCACATTATACGAAGTATTTGAAGAGCGCCATGGGCTATAGCAGGGATATTACGGGGATTTAACTGCATAGCCAAAGAGAACAATCGACTAGTAAAAGAGAATGAGGAAGTGCACCAGCTTCGCTAGAACAATAAAGCCTTGACTTAGGAAAACAAGAGGCTGCAAGAAGAGAATGAGCAAGCGCAACGCCTCATCAAAGAGAACGACGGGCTTAGAAAGCTTCTAGACTCGAACCGTGCTAAGCTCGAGCAGGGAAAAAAAGACAAAGAAGTTGCGGAAGACTCGAATAAGGATGTGCTGATTCAGGCCGATAGTGTAAAGGTTGAGTTCCAGGCTGAGTTAAAAAAAACTTAGAGCCAAAGTGGATGAGGTTGAGGAGAGAGCAGAGGCGGATCTAGAGCCAGCTCTGTGAGGCTTATACGTCAAGATACTTTGAATCCGCTGAATCTCATGGGTTGTAACAATCCGGATTTTTGGAAGGGAGTTGTAATAGCTCAGAAAATTTTAGTGTTTAAAAAATAAATTAAATTAAGATTTAATCGTTGAAATTAGATGGTTGTATTTGGGATTTGGACATCGATCCATTTTTGAATGAAGTATTTACTTTTAAAAAATGAAAATGAAAATGCTTTTGTAAGCTTAATGTAAAAAATTGCCAAAGTTAACGTAATTAACAAATACTAGTTTGGAACTCGTGCTTCGCACACGGTTCAATGTTGAAAGCAGTATAAATGTTTATCAAAGTTTGGCAGATAAGCAATACTTATGTCATTAAGCAATTTGAAATTATTTAGAATTCAACTTAAAAATATGGATCTTGTAATTTAATTTAGTCTTGAAAAATGTATTTGATATTTGATTATGATTTTGAAATTTAGTTTATTTTCAATTCTATTCTGAATCATTTTGTAAATGTGAATTTAAATTTATTTATGGTATTAATATCTTAAACTAATATATATACACACACACATATTGGTGAGAGATTATAAATTTGAAAATATAAACTAATTTTTGGGAATTTTAATCTAATGTACTTAATTGGAAATTAATTTGAATCTGAATATTTGTTCAAATCAAACATTTTTAATATTTAAAAAAAACAATTAAAATAGTTGATTTAGAGATTTTAAATTTGATTTTTTATTCGATTAGAGAATTATAATTGAATTTATAATTGAATTCTTAAATAAATTTGGTCTTCAATTTGGTTTTAAAAATATTCATTTGGCATGGTATTTGGGATATATATATATATATACACACACACATCATAATATTGTTATACATAGTATTAATAATGGTATATGCATTTGAAAAATATTTGTTTAAAGTGGGTTTGCCATTTGTTGAATTAGGGTCTAATTTGTTGACACTTGTTGGAATAATCCAGATTGTTGTAAGCTTGTCCCTTTCCTTTGCATTATAAAATGGGGGCGTACCCTTTTTTCTTGGTCATGATAGAAAAGAATCCCTCTGTCCTTCTCTTCATTGAACAGTCTGAAATATTCTTGTTTCCCAAATCAAAATCCATTCTTGCTTCCCCAAATTGATTTCCCCCAAACCCGTGTTCCATGGCCACCGATCCCCCACTTCGTCGCTCCTCCTACAGTAGACCATCGCCTTCGTCATCCTCCATTAATTTTTTTCTCCTGACCTAGTTGTTCGTGCCTAACTCGAGCTTTGCCTTCTCTCTCTCTCTGTCGAGAAGCCAAACGCGGTGGAGGAAAGGCGAGCAAGCATAGTAGTAGCTCCTCCACTCCGTTCACCAACTCAGGCCGAAACTGAAGCCTCGCTGCTACCGCTACTCCTTCCTCTAGCCGCTGCAGGTGAGTTCTACTCACGATTGAACTAATTTTCAGGTTATCTTCTTTGATAATTAATTGGTATGGTTAGCCGGTTCTTATACCGCTGTACGTCGAGTATTTTGTCTACTGTGCTTAGTCGAACTATCATATAAGGACTCCATGGTTGTTTTTGGTCTTATTGGTCACACTAATATCACCTGTTGCTTTGTCTGATAAAATGGTTCATTGGTCCACTGATATAGGAATTTGTACACATTGTATTTGTAAACAGTTTTGATTCAGAGTGCCATCTTGGCATGGGTCGATGGTTACAGGTTACACTCTCTGTCACTTTGACAATACCATGCCTAGCTGTTGGGGGTCTATGCCTTTTTTTCTTTGATCTAGGCCGATTTATATATAGATTTATCATATGAATTTTCCCATCATAGTGTTGCAGTTATATATGATTAGTTAGTAGTATGTCTGGTCCTTCAAATAAATTAGTTTTTACTTAATATTTAGTTTAACTCACCTTTGTATGTCCGAGCTCAACCCAATGATTGGTTGTGGCACCCATAGTTCACTGGATCAATCTGTATATTAATTCTAAAGAGAATGGTTCTTGGTTGGAGAAGCAAAATGTACTGTACCCCCACGTTGATGTAGTTGAGTTGAATATGAACTAAACTGGATAATAATAGAAAATGCCATACATCCCAAATGAGCTTTGAGTATTATTTGCTACTGTAAGAAGTAAATTGTTTGATTTTTTTTTTAAAAAAAGTGATAGGTCTTATAAGAAAAAGAATTATGAAACTTTGATTATATTTTAGACCGAGGTTACTTCTTCGCCATTCTAACAAAGTAAAATGTGCGTATGTTCAGAAGTGTGCCTGATTTCTAACAGGTTATATGTACTCTACACCTTGATTATTTACTAAGTTCAGGCTTTGTGAGAGTTGTTTTTGTTATCTTGTGTTGACTGTTTTGGTATGTGAATGAATACAAGTGTTTTACTTATTATCCTCTCAGCTACGCTGACGATGATTTCAACTTGCAATCAGATAACTTTATTTACAAATTGGATAAATTGTTTGAAGTCTAGCTGGAAGTATTCTTCCTTTGGTGTTGCGTGTCAAATTCTGTTGCGTAAGTACCTGCTTTTATACATATATTCTTCACTAAGTTGTAGCCTATTTTATAAATTGCTCCTTTGAATCACATGGAGACTTTGATACATGCGGTTTGCACAAAACAAGTTTTCTTTGTCCATTATGCTGCTATCGTTTGCATTGGGTTTTATTTAGGTTTAACTTCGCAGTTTTATCCTTTGGCACGGTTAAATTACATTGAGTCGCCACTGGTAAAATTTCTACCTGCATTCCCATTGCTTCCCAACCCACTGATCTACCAGATGGTTTAGTCTTGTTTACACCCACTATGCCAACAAATCTTAGCGTACCTTGGTAATGACTTATCAATTCTAATAATTACTGCATCCTCTCAAAGCAAAGTGCTTAAATGTTAACATTGATCCCTTTCTCAATAGCATGGACAGAAACAATGTAGTGGTTCTGACACAAACATAATGACAACGTGTTATATAGATGTATATAAAGCTAGTTTGATATTGCTAAGTGTTTAATAATTGTTGGAATTTTCTAATTATATTTTAGTGTTTATTTGAAGATGACTCACTTGAAATAAGTTCAATCCTGACCCGAGTGTTTTGTGTTTTTGCATGGAACGCTCGGGTCAGGTCCTAAATGTTACAGATGCAAAGATTTCAGCTCTTAAAGAGGACTGATGTGAGAAGACGCATGCGCGCGCGAGGCTCAACTAAACTATAAATTTATTTTAAATACTTATGAATGTATTTTGTTATTCCGCTGTATAAAACATTGTAAAACTCTGATATTTGTATAAAGTTTCATTTTTCTGCTGTTGATTGAGCACTGTGATTCTGTGTAACATTCCATTTTAAACCCCGTAAGCTGATACTAATCCGTCATTTGAACGCCTCGAGTTGGTTTAATTACAAATTTGGGATAATCAAAATGGTGGGTTGTTACATGGGTTGAAGATTATTCCTGCACACCGCCTAAAGCCTAAGATAAGCTGATGGAGTATGAGGCCCAGATGCTGGAGGTAGAATTGGTCAACGAGACGGTGTTGATGGTACAATTGATAATGGAGAAGAGCGCCAGGTGTTGGACGAAGGTAGGGCATATTTAAAAGAGGATGTTGAGTTGGAGAAGGCGTCACAACTTATTGTTGTAAAGGGGAAAGCCAGTATGTCTGAGAGTGTAGTGATAGCTCATGCATTTGAAGGAGGTGGCTCTCAGCAGCAGCAAATCATTCAGCTCGGTTATGCCAACAGTCCGTCTGTTCCAGCCCCAGTTATCACTGAATACGGTCCCAATTATCTGAGGTCGGAACACGAACGTTCTCTTCCACCAACAACCGAAAGAGTTATGCATGTCGAAACCACATAGCAAGCTTTGAGAGGTAAAACCATTTCTTCATCGTTACTCCAAAGGATGGTAGCACGAAATCGAAGTAGACTAACTTGTCTTCTTATCTATCACACAGGTTTATCCGAAGCAGAGACGACAACGGTTTTTGTGCCAACGATGTATGTCATGCCCGGGTTTGATATAGAAGCTTATCACGAGCGACTAGGAGAGGTTTTCAATCACTTAGAGACACTCTTGGATCTGGAGATGGGGGTGTTTAAGATGGAAGACCTCTTCCCAGAGGTGAAAGGGAGGCATGAGTTGGATGTCTAGATAACCAAACCGATGGAGATAGGTGGGAAAAGCATGCAGGAGCTGGTCGAAGAACAGGAAAACCCAATTGATGGCAAAGTTGGAGGAGAAAAGCTGATGAAGAAGCTCTCTACAAGGCTCAAGAGGAAATGAGGGCGAAGGCTAAGGAGGAGACCCAGGCCATGGTTCAGGAGGCGTCTCAAATGAAAGGTAAGGACGAGGCAGCCGAGAAGAAAGCGTAGGATGAGCTTAAGAGGCTAAAGGCAGAAGAGGAGAAGAAAATGAAGGTCGGGTGCGAGGCTCAAAAGAAAGTGGGGAGGGAAGCCAAGAAAAAGGCTGATAGGGACACCAAGAAAGAAAAGTAGGTTGAAAAGGAGGGGACAAGTCCATAATGCTGGCATTGTCCACCGAGTTTCTTCCTTAACCCCTGAAATCCATTAGCAACCCCAGAACGGAGACCACTGGGGTCTCAACTGATGATGAGAAGGAGTTCGTAATGAATCCCCGACAAAAGCCTACCCCGACGAAGAGAAATAAAGGAAGCAAGACGAGGAAGGAAAGTGAGGATGAGTCGTTGTAGCTGAATTCGAAAAGAAGAAGAAGGGTGGCTCGTCCAAGTGACTGTTATAGACAGCATTTGGTTATGTAGGCCGATAGGATATGCAAGTACAACCCTCACTTTTGTAGGCATGATGTGGTTTCCATGTACATCACGTCGTTAGAAAGAAAAGATAGTTTTATTTTGGTTTGTGAACGAAAGTTAGTTAACTTTGCTTACATCACATATTGTTCTAAGTGTTAGAACTTCCGTATATGATTTCCAATCTCTGTTCTTGCATAGATGTACTTATCTTTACACTTAAACCAATGTTGTTTGCGGCTTCACTCTTGAGATACTCAAGTTGTGCGAAGCTTGAATGTGTTGATTGCATTCTCAAGACCTCTCGATCATCGATCTTGGGTCACCTGAAGTTAAGTATGTGAACTTTGCTCTCAAGTTCTCTTTTCAGACGTTGATCTTGAGTCGTGCGGAGTTCGAGTTTGGCGTGTACACTCTTTGAACCTCCTTTTGGTCGTTGTTCCCTAATCATGAGTAGTCATAGATAGACGCCATTGTTTCATCCTTTATACTCTTCCGTCATTTCGTTCGGGATGGAGTTGAGGGCGTCATTGGTTCACAATCTTTGTAGCCGGAATCGAACCCTATGGGTCGGGTATAGCTAAACAAGAGGTCGGTATCACACTTACTAGACTGGTGGTTGCCCCCAAGTCCGAAGACTAAGGAGTGGAGTTGGATGCTTAAGTCAATGAGCGTCACGATTTATTTGTACTCAACCTTGTCGTTGGTTCGATACTCGAGTTGGCTTGCGAAGGGCGGACCGCTCCACAAGGTTCGAGTCTTGGTAAAGACTCGAGTTGGCAGATCGATGCCAAGTTCTGAGGTGCTGATACAGTGTTGTGTGCTTTTGTTTACAGGTCGGTAATTATCATAGCTCAAACATACTAGCAGAAATTATATACACCAAGAAACATGGATGTCTGAGATTTCTTTACTGATAACTATTGGTCGTAATGGCCTTTTCTTTGTAATGCCTTAAATCTTGGAATCAATACATTTATGAAAAGCAGTAAATCTATACAATAAGCTAAGTAAAGTGGCGACGAAGATTTTCGTAGTTCCATGCTCTTGGGAGTTCGGCACCATCAATGGTCGTTAGCTTGAAAGTGTCATCTCCGAGCCTCTGCTGAAGAGCGTATAAACCTTCCCAACGAGGACTGAAACCAGTCGATTTGGGAAATATCTGCTTTAGGACGAGGTTGCCAATGTTAAAGTGTTTCGCGCAGACTTTGGAATTGATGTACCGGGTGACCAATTGATGGGGTACGGTCGCCCTGAGTTCATATTCATCTCTTTTATGTTCGAGTAAGTTAAGTAATTCTAATAGGAGATCTTGGTTAGTCTTCGGATCATAGTATGTGACTCGATGAGGTCGGAGTTCAAGCTTAATGGGAATGATGGCTTCAGGCTCATATAAGAGGGCGAATAGAGTGTGACCGGTTGCTGACTTATGGGTAGGCCGGTAAGCCCAAAGGGCTAGAGGGAGTTCATCTATCCACTTGCCTTCGCCCTTCTCCAAACGCTTCTTGATGGTGGACTTGATGGCTTTGTTAACAACCTTAACTTGTCCATTGGCTTGAGGACGAGCTATTGCCGAAAATCTTTTTTCGATATGGTGTCGACGGTAGAAGTTCTTGAACTCAAAACTCTCGAATTGGGTCCCGTCATCATAATTGATAGTCTTGGGAACTCCAAAATGACAGATAATGTTGCACATGATGAAGTTGGTTACTTTTTTGTGGTAATTATTGTGAAGGGCTCGACTTCGGCCCATTCGGTAAAGCAATCAACTATGACAATAGGATATCGAGCGTTGCCTTTGGCTATTGGAAGAGTTTTGATAATGTTGATTCCTAAAATTGCAAATGGCCATGACTAACTATCTACATTGGTTCAGTAGGCGGGGATCTACGAATTTTGGAGAATCTTTGGCACTTGTCGCACTTGCGGGTGTAGTTTGCTCCATCCCGCTCGAGAGTTGACCAAAACTAGCCGTATCGGAGAATCTTCTTTGTCGGAGTTTTCCTTCCAATATGGTTGCTGCATTGGCCTTCGTGCACGTCACCGGAGTAATGGAACAAAGAATCCTCTTCGGTAGAGCATTCCGTCTTGGATGATATAGCGTGATGACTTGCGGCTGAGTGCTCATTTATCATTTCGTCTGTTGGGGAGGATTCCTTGTTGGAAATAGTTCGAGTCATCCAAGACTCATGTCTAGGATCAGTCTCCATCCTTGATATCAAATCAGTCTGCATCTGATCTATACTCGAAGAGTAGAGTACTTCGACTGGGACGAGTACCAAGAGTTGCGCATCCCGGGAACTTGCTAGTTCGGCCAATGAATCGGCCTTTTCGTTTTATTCTCGAGGGATGTGAGTGATTATATAGTGCTCGAAGTTGGTAAGTAGTTCACGAACCAGAGTGAGTCGTGCCCATTAGCTTGATATTCCCCTGCACCTGGCGTACGATGAGCTATGAGTCAGTGTATATTTAAATAGCCTTCATGTTGATTTCGATAGCAATTTTCAGTCTGGTGATCAAGGCTATGTATTATGCATCGTTGTTGGTGGCAAGGAAGTTGAGCTTCATAGTGTAACAAATCGAGCGTTCCTTAGGAGTAATGAGTACAACTTTGGCGCTAGAACACTAATTGTTGGAAGAACCATCTACGAATAGTTTCCATTAAATGTTGGGAGTTTTATTATCCTCGGGAAGTCCTTCGGGAATAGTGAACTCCGCGATACAGTCTGCAAGGGGTTGTCCAAGGATGGTCGACGAGGGATGGAAGTAAGCTCGAATTGACTCAGCTCAATTTCCATTTAAAAAATCACCTAGACGCCTTAGGTCGTTGTAGGACCTGTCGTAGCAGTTGGTCAGTGTAGACTTTGAATGGCCGAAGCTTCGAGGAAGAGATCAACATGCAGTAAGCAAGTCTCTCTACCTTTGGGTAGTTCTTTTTAGCGCTTGTCAATCGTTTGCCGATGCAGTAAACTGGTCGTTGGACACGATCTTCTTCGCGCACTAGCGCCGAACTAATTTCCTACATAGAAACAACCAAATAGATAAATAAATCTTTGTAGCCCACAGGTTTTG
The DNA here is from genome assembly GCA_030737875.1 of Allium sativum. Classification (NCBI taxonomy): domain Eukaryota; kingdom Viridiplantae; phylum Streptophyta; class Magnoliopsida; order Asparagales; family Amaryllidaceae; genus Allium; species Allium sativum. The sequence goes on from CM060922.1 coordinate 862,754,951, forward strand.
TAGGCTGGGTGGTCATTCTAAGTGATTCAAGATGTCCTGGAATGCGATAATGCACTCCGTTGCCCATGCAAAGTTGTGCTTCCCTTTCCTGAGCAAGTCGAAGAAAAGAATGCACTTGTCGATTGTTGTTGATATGAATCGAATTAGGGTAGCTACTTTCACGTTTAAGCTTTGAACATCTTTGATGCTCTGAGGAGCTTAAATATCCCGGGTAGCTTGGATTTTTTCCCTGTTTGCCTCGAACCTCCGCGAATTGATGATGAAACCCATGAATTTTCCTATGCAACGCCGAAAGAGAATTTCAAAGGATTGAGTTTCAAGTCATATTTACGGAGAACATCGAACATCTCCGCAAGGTCATTGACATGATCGTTCGATGTCATTGCTTTCACGAGCTTGTCGTCCACGTAGACATCCATGGATCTATCGATTTGGTCCTTGAACATTCCGTTGACCAGTCGCTGATAGGTGGCTCCAACATTCTTGAGACCAAAGGTAATAACAACACAGCAGTAGAGCCCATGTTCGATGATGAATGAATTGTGATTTTGGTTTGAAAGATACGTCGGAATTTGATTATAGCTTGAGTACGCATCCATGAAGGAGAAAAGTTGGTAGTCTGCAGTTGAATCAACGAGTTGGTCGGTCTTTAAAAGCGGCAAGCTTTCTTTTGGAAAAGCTTTGTTCAAGTCTGAATAGTCGACACATGTTCGCTACTTCTCATTTAATTTTCTGACCAAGATCGGGTTGGAGACTCATTATGGATATAGGGCATCAAGGATGAAACCGTTGTCAAGTATCCTATCCACCTTCTCTTTAAGTGTCACCCATCTCTCTATTCCCAAGACTTGGCACTGTTGTTTGACTGTAAGATTCTTTAAATCGATACTGAGCATATAGAAGGCGATTACTGGGTCAATGCCATACATATCAGAATGGGTCCAAGAAAATACATCTAGTTTCCCCATAAGAAATCCATAAGTTATTTCTTTATAGCTAGGTGGAGCTATGATCCAACCTTTAAGACCCAAGTCGGGTCGGCAGGATTGATTGAAACATTGGCGGTTGGCTCCATCGGAGTAGCCCTTTCGGAATCAGGCCTTTCGTCTTCCCTGGATCAAGATTTTGGGAAAGACGACAATTGCATCTGAGTCAAGTCTCAGACTCTGGTGGCTGCGATGTGCTTGCTTTTTTGGCATAAAGGATTGGCACTGCGCTTTAGCCCCTCTCTTATTGATGGCGTCTTTCCATTTTACGAGGCAACAGGCTCTCGTGGTAGCTTTATCGCCCTTAATGGTTTTGATCCCATTCTCTATTGGGAATTTCATGAGAAGGAACCATGGTGCCATGTAGACTTGTAATTCTACAATGAAAGGACGTCCTAGGAAGATGTTGTAAGGAGAAGAGACATCAATGACCAAGAAGGTGAGGATCCGGACTCTGCTAGGATCCCCATCTCCGAGATGGACCGGCAGTTCTACCAAGCCAACTGGCCGGTTGGAGGAGCCATTGAAGCCATGGATGGTGGCATAGCAAGGCTTCAAGTCTTTGGCCTCAAGTTTCATCTGATCATAGGCCGACTTAAAGATGATGTTAACAGAGCTTCCCGAGTCAACGAGAACCCTTTGGACATAGGCCGGACCTATGTGTGCAGAATGATGAGAGGATCAATGGTTGGAATGTCAATTTCCGTAGCATCCCTCTTGCGGAAAACTATGTCATCACCCATAGTCTTCGAAAGCTCGGCTGAGATAAGTTCGTCCCAGGTGAGCACGCTTCCATGTCAATATGCTTTATTGAGTTGGCATACTTCTCCATGCGCCTGAAGCTCTCATTTGCGAGGTAAGGTCCACCGCAAATGGTGTTTGAGTTTGTGTTTGAGGAGGTACGGACGTTGAAGGGCCCTGGCTTCTTCTTGGGGAGTAGGGTTTTGAACATACTGCTCAAGACATTTCTCTCGGATAAGCTTTACGATGGAATCTTAGAGGTGACAACAGTCATTCGTGTTGTGATCAAACATATCATGGAATCTGTAGTATTTAACGGAATTCTTCTCCCGGTCAGTAGATTCTATGGTATTTGGATTCTTGTATCTCATTGTATTACAGGTCTCTGGATAGATTGTCTCCAACTCGGTATTAAGTGGAGTGTAGACCTTATAAGTCCGATAGCGGTCGCTCTTTTTTGGATCTCCAGGCTGCTGGTTATTACAACCACTTGGCTTGCCACTGTTAGGCTTTGGCTTGAAAAGGGCTATCCCTTTACCCTTGTCGAAGGATTCCCCAACCTATTTTCCCTTGATGTTGTCTTAAACAGTGCTCGGATGTGAGTAGTAAGGATGACCAGTCTAAGCTACCATGTTTCTGCGCGCTTCTTGACAAAGAAACTGATTAGCCTTTTCGTAGAAAGCTTCCAAAGTTTTCGAGTGCGTCTTATCGATCCAAGCTCCGAATTTAATATTAGGCAGAATACCCTTCCTTAGCAAGTTGAACCAAGACGATGCGAGGCTATGGATCTTCGACTTTCGTCAGGGCGTTGTTGAAGCGTTCGAGGTAACTCTTAAGAGTTTCCACTGTGCCCTGGTAGAGATTAAAGAGAGTCGGGGTGTCCTTTGGTCTTGCGATGTGCATCCTGAATTTTTTCACCAACTTGGTAGCAAGTTGGTCAAAGGTAGAGATAGATCTCATCGGGGGTCGGGAGAACCAAAGGAAGGCGCCACCTTCAATAAATACTGGGAAACACTTATATTTCATGACGTCGGTAATGCAACTTGAGTACATATGCCACTCATAGCAGTTCAAGAAGTTACAAGGATCAGTTTTCCCCGAGTAAGTTGTTAATTGAGGCATATTGAAGTGTCGGGTCATTCGGTGTCGTGCATAACCCGAGTGAAGGGGTTACGCCTCGTATTAGTTTCCCAAATGTCGGTGGTGTGCCTCTTCGTTTCCATCACTATCCTATAAACCATGTTGGCAGAACCGCAAACTGGACCTCCGCTGGATTCCAGCGATCGTGGTCCAGGTAGGGAGTTCGGGGTCGTGGGCGTCTTCTATGATGAACATCGACATCATCTTCAGATAGGTCTTCAACCTCAATTGTTTGGTTCTATTGAAGTTGGTTGGGAAGAACTTGGGCCTGGTAAGCTGTTAGATGTGTATGCGCCAAGTTTTGAGTAACGACAGTGAGGTTTTGTCGTGGAGGATATAGGGTACTAGTTCCCTAATCGTTGTTAAGACCAACCGAGAACGTTCGCGTTAACGCGTTCCCTCACTGATGGTAGTTCAATTACCATTATCGTCATCATTTACGTTGGCATTAATCCTCCTCCTTTGGCTACAGTTTTCGTGGTAAGTGTCGGAAGAAGAGCTTTCCGAGACGTTCTATTAAGGGCGAGGGTTTCTATTAGCTTCGAGGCGAGTAACATCGCATTGAGCTTTTTCTTGATGTCGTTGCATCAACTCGATGTTTGTTTTCATTCGGTCGTTAAGCTATCTCGTCCTCTCTTCCAATTTCTACTTAAGTTTGAAGAATTGGGCTTGAGTAACCGAAATTTCCATATCAATTGAGATTTCCAAAGGTTGAGGCTAAGGGGAAGTTTCTGACTCAGCAGTAATGGAATTTCCAATCATACGGTTCTTTCTTTTCCTAACCATTGTAAGTGAGCTGGGTAGGTAGGTCTAAGGGACCTAAGTAGCACTTCTAGTTCGAATAAAAGATGGTTGGAAAGAGGTAATGTACCGAGTCTTCAAGCTCTCAATTAAAGAACCAGGATGTTGATGCGCAAAATTGGCACAATACCCAAGGATTTTCCGAATTAAAGAAAATAATGTTTCGAGTGGGGAAAATGTATGCAGAAAGTAATGAACACGATGTTCATAGTGGTTCGGTTTTGATTGAACATATGTCCACTTTGAAGGCTTTACTGATTTATTCACTATTGAAAAAGTACAATGGTGGACATCATCATTAAAAGTGATTACAGAGGTATTGGTGGTAATCAAGTTATATTAAATCCAAGTATCGAGTTATAGTCCTTATTCTCATGATTCCTTTGCTGCACGGGAGTTCAAAACCTTGATAAGTATACAATTTCTTCTTCCCAAAGCTTCAAGGTGCTTTAATGGTGTCCAAGATCAAGAATTCCTTTACAAAGCATCAAATCAGCCAAATGTCAGCCTGTAAAATATTGCAGACCAGACGGCATTTATAGGTGGTGGAGTAGGTGGGAGCAAGTAGAGAGTTGGGCCCATGCCCCAATTTCGTACCTCGGGATCAGTATGTATCAAGGGGCTTCGATCTTCCTTGTGGCCCTTGCTATGAAGTATTGAACTGTTTTACACTTCCCTTTTCGTCTCTTATGCTTCGTATCCGCTCTACCGATCTGAGGAGTTAGCATATTTCTGGAGTTGGGATATGAAATGGTGTTCGGTGTGGATACGAAAATTGTGTTTAATGGGATACGGAAAGGGAGTTAAAAAGTTTGGTAGTGTTGCGAGGTCTGGAATACGAAATTGAAGAAGTGTTGAATATCGGTCCCAATTGCCGAGCCATATTTGAGTGGTCCCGGCGAGTTGTGATGCCACATTTGTACGACTTCACCCGAGCTTGGTTCTTGAGTATCTTGGCGATACTTCGGGCTGTTGGACCGCGCGATGGACTGAGTCGCATGAGCTTGAATTGCTTTTGTGAAACGGGCCAAAAGGCCGGTTAAGAACCCCTATAACAAACTGGATGGATGAATGCACAACTTTGTTCGTTGACATTTGTGTAAGCAACCTTCGCTTAACTGGGACCCACCTCTCTTTTTTGGTTGTTGTTGCCGATGAATTTAATGAAAAAAATTAACGATAACTAATCAGAAATGCAAGTGAAGAATAAATGTGATAATCAAGCGGCTGTGAAGATCGTGGGACGCTTTGTTGTAGATTCTGGACGGGGAGTGGAATGTGGAATGGACCATCTGAATGGATCCGACAAATGGTGGAATGGTACTTTGCAAAGGCACCAGAGGTTTAAGAGGAATGCTCCTCTTAAATTCAGCAAGCTGGACCACATGTTTGGTGGATGCATAGACAATGCCACTTGCCAATATAAGATACCTCTAGTTGCTCCTCCCTAGACCGTGCCTCATCCATAGTCGTTCACTATCTTACGTTCTGATCAAACAGGGTTGCGACTGGTGCGACGACACCATCTTATGTTCTGATCAAACACTTCAACGAGATGGTGGATAGCTGCTTTTCTGCACTAGTCAGTGTTATGGACATTAAAAGATAGCAGCTTTTTGAGATTTTTTGCACCGATCTCATGATTTTGCATGTGGCGACGATGCTTGGTCAGCTAGATTTGATTAATTATCTTAATTACCATGTGAGGAAGTTCCACGATATCAGCATTAGTGTTTTTGTATTTTATTTGGTTTGTTATTTTCTGTTTGTTCGATTTGATTTGTTGTTTATTTGTTCAGTTTGGCTTGTAATTGATTTATTTTGCTGATGATAGTAAATATATATATATATATATATATATATATATATATATATATATATATATATATATATATATATATATTGTTCTAAGTGCATGTGTTTTTTTTTCAATTATTATACGTGTATTACAATAATTAAAAATTGATAAATTAATTATATAGCAGTAAAAAAATAAAAATAACCCATTTAAATGCTTCAGTTAAAATCTCGTTTGAAACTGCAAACGTATTCCCGGTTTAACTCTCAGCCCTGTTTTAATGTCTTGTTAAAGTACCTCATTTTCCTTTACCGCAAATGCACCCAAAAAGGGATCTTCAGAGGTTAGAATATTATCACTTTGGCAGAGAACAACGAAAATCAAATTTAATTTTGTATCGATCTATTACATGATAAAGCTCTAGGAAATGTAAAATGGGAAAAAAAAAAATATTAAAAAGAGGGACAGAATGTTATTTCTTGTAACAATAATAGGTCCGCAGTCTTCAGGAAGAATAACTTTGTATTTAGCATATTATTGACGAATACCCACATATCAATCATTTGACTATGAACGATTTCCATTATGTTTACTCAACTTTCTGCAGTCAACCGATTAATCAAAAATGTTATTTTACCATCCGAACATGAGATAAAGATGCAGGGACCACTCATGAATTATTTGAATTCAGCCTTAAAATTAGGATGTAGGATTCCATATTTTTCTCTCCTTGATCAACTGAAGCACCCGAAACTACTTCGGGTATTGTAGCAAAGTTGTCGATTAATTTGATTACTAACAGTGGACTGAATAGCTGTTGTTAACGAGAATTGGAGATCTTCTTAAGACCTGCTTAACCATTCGTGTCTTCAATACCGGCCCTGGGGAAATCGAGGCCCCAAACCAAAAAAAAAAAAAAAAAAAAATGAGGCCTAAAATTTGTGTAGTAGTGAAAGGCAGGTGCAAAATTAAGAAAATGTATGCAAAGCTGAGACCCAAAATTTTAGACAGCGGTGAAAGGCAGATGCATAAGTAACAAAATATAAACAAAACTGAGCACAACTGGAATTGAACACTGGTTGCATCCACCACTAGACCAATGCAGTTTCGTACTAAAAGGAAAAAACACAAAGTATCAGTATACCTTTTTATTACGCAACCCAAAACTGATGCCTCCCTCCTCCTTTCTCCTCCTCCCCGGATCCAGACCCTAGGCAACCGCCTAGGTAGCCTAGGCATAGGACCGGGTCAGCTTGTCTTACTTGCTGATGTATTTAATAGAAAATGGAATCAAACAAGCCTTTGCACGAAATACGTAGATATGGGTATATCTATTGTTAACACCCTATAAACCACGTTTGACAAGGAAACGGAATTCGACAAGAGTAACATGCTAGCCAACGTTTACCACATGCAACAAGTTCAACACGTCAACATATACTGTAATAGGGATAGCATTAGAATTCGAACGATTATGCCATCCTACACGGATTAAATATTCATTCAATGAAACGCATTAGTTACCAACACACACCCGCAACTCTACAAGAAAAGCAATCAGTACAAGTAGACGTACCGTGTCAAATATTGATAACTGAAAAAAACAGAGCAACGAGAAAGAGAAAGGCAAAAAAGCCAACGCTGATGAACTAGCCAAGGAAAACAGCAGCAAATAAACCCAAGTTATTCGTTCATATACAAGAATCTTTATGGTCAACAACCAAATTCATTACAAATTCCCAACAATACATTTCCCCACGTACCCCTTCATATCTGATATCCTCAGCATAAAAGAATTGAAAGAAGCGGGAAACTTTTGTTACCCTTTATTTCTTCAAACCTATTATAATCCATCATTTCCACTTCAAAATTTATACTTCCCTGAATTCAGATTTTACCATAACAAGTTAAACAACTTTATGCAGGACCCATGCTTGAAGCAACTTTCAACTCGGGTCTAACATAAGTGAGGCTACGACCCCTTAGAGATGATAGAGCTTTTGCCTTCGGAGTAGTGAGGTCCTCTCTTTTCCATTGTAAGCTTCCACCACCCACTTTAATGGGAATTTGACCTCTAAATGCACCACCGATGCATCTCCTCGGATATTTTATTCCACTAGGACCGGACCTCGATTGTTTGCCACCTGATACCTGAGTCGAAGTTGCCACCTCTTTGGCCTCAGTTTTTTTTACAACCTACACCACCATTAAATAACATTATTTTAACTAATTTATTCATTTCTATTTTTTTGGTTTTATTTTGAAATATAGAGAACTAATCTTGCATCCCAGAGCTTTACATTCCCTCTAATTCTCCCACTGCCTTTTAGGGCAAAAAGATTCCAAAACAAAATAAAAATTTGTAGATATGTTTATCAATTCATCAGCAAAGATTAATTATACAAAGTTTCTTATCATTTTCAAGCTTTCAACACCTTCAAAATCACAAGCTGGCATGAAGCATTAGAAACATTATTTTTATCCATTGATGAAATGTAATTTTGAGGGTGTTAGAAGTTTCAAAATTATCTGAAATGTTGTACAGTTGATTTTGCTGATAAATATGAAGTGCATCCTGCAAAAAAATAAGTAAACCCCAGCTAACCTTCAAACTTCGAGACATAAAGTAGGTGCCGTTCAAGGACAACGCAGATTCTGCAGATTCTTTTCGTATGAACTCGACATATGCAGCGCTGTTTAAGATATTTTGTTACAAGTACATAAGTTAAATGATAAATTATTGAATAAGTTGTAAGAACTAGTAATTCACTGTAACACATTACCCTTTGGGTTTGCCCGTAACAGCCTCATTGAGGATTATTACTTTTAGCACATCACCAGACTTGCTAAAATGCTTAGATAATGTCTCTTTGGTGGCAGCAAAATGAACCTATGAATAGAAAATAAAAGGGTTTTATAAGACAACGGTTTCTGTAGCATCATGTTTCAAACGAATGGATGTGTAATAGCATGCATACATTGCTCACAAAGATAGTCCTGGATTCTGAATCATGCAACGGATTATTAGTGGCGACTGAGCCTGGAAATTGAAAAAATAAATTAGTGCACATCCCAATTTGTGATTTTACAGCATTGAGTAATTGTATAGATCTTTATCGCATACAAGGTGTGGATGGAAGAGGCGCATGCTGCTCTACCTGAACATTCTCTTGTGCCATTCTCTGCACACAATACCAAGACATAAGTTGTTATTAATAAAAGCTGACAAAAAGATATACCAAAAAAAAAGCGCACATGTGAACACAAAAATAATAACTAATCTATGGATCCACTACGGTTCAGAAGGATCAAATGTGGATGTGGGTTCATTATAATGCCAGTATCAATCTTGAACTTGGATGTGAACAGCCACATGATATAGTAACAAAACAAAATTTATTACTATAAAGAAAAGTGGTTACATATATGATTATCATATTGTCAAATATGTCATGAATATCAGTAAAACACAGTTGAAATCATATAAAAAGTAAAATAATCGTTTTAACCATAAGAGATACATTTGTTTCTTTTTTGTTAGAAATTAAAATATTGTACATTTTTGCGGTGCCTTCCCTTTTTTTTCTTATATAATTTTGTTGCTTACACATGGGCCTTCGTGTAACTGTTATTAGGCTGAACTTTACTGTATTATTTCCATTGAAACGTATTGAAATAAAGTATCCTCTTCAACAAATAAAACATTGTCGTTTTGTGATTACCATTGAAATGTTAGCTATTGCATTTAAAAGCCAGTATAATGCAAAAATAAATAAATAAAAATAATATCAAATCAATGGTAAGATTTAAGATTGTAGTGGTTCAAAGTTTTTACGTAAAAATTTGAAACCTTGATATAGATTAACTGCTAGCATGTACTTTACTATATTCCGTAATATTATTTACAATAAACACCACTAGCTAATCATATCATGCTTCCTGAACATCTCAATGTGTATTTGCTCAGATAAAGCAAACCATGCACAGCCAGCACGCACAGTAGGCTGGAATGCCTACAGTAAAACAACCTTTTGGTTTGCTACAGATTTATCACTGGCATCTGAAGAGTCAGATAACTCTTAGGTTAACGCGCAGATAGCTGATGTGCACCGTGCACAGGACAGTCATAAGATATGCAGCCGCTTATTACTTTGTGTTCACACGTAGATTTCATCACAAATGAAATTTAACAAAATTCAAATAGTATACTTCAGAATAGGCTAACTTTAAAACATTATGCATTCCATCAACTCCAAGGATGTTTGAACAGAAAATTATAAACAAAAAAGCTATTACCTAGTTTCAAGTGATATGTAGTTTTCTAAAGCATGCACCAACAAGTTCTTATGAAATCTTACCTTTCCTGTCATGACAACATCATTCACTTTAGGAAGCTCGGCATTAGTTTTTCCAGCAGTCGGCACATTAACAAAATTATTTGCAAAATTCTGATTCTCCACCTTTTGCACAGATCGATGATCTGCATTGGTAAGCGGTTTCCATGTATTTACATTTACAGATATATTAAGAATCTTGCCAGAAGGCTTCTCTTTTCCATTATAACTTACTCCTTGATCAATGAACTGGGTATCTCTTACAACTTCATTCAAATCCTGAGTTACACCATACTCCAGTCTCGATGAATCCTTTGGTTTGTTTGATGAAGAAGTACTAACGCCACCATTTGCGTTTCGATCGTTATCTGAAGCCAAATCTTCAGGGACGACATCATTGGTGTTTGTATCTAACATGACCGTGTCTCCATTGTATGCGCTTTCTTTACTACATTCCAAACAAGAACTCATTTCGGAAACACTTCTTGGGTATATATTCTTGGTAATGTCTTCTGCAGCTTCTTCAGAAGTTTTTACTGCAACTGATCGTAATCTCTGGGGATCTTCGGTTAGTATAGTATCCACAGTAGATCTTGAAACTACAGAGCGTAGCTTTTTAAGTGTTGGCATTGGTTTTGCATTTGTTAGTTGCGCAGATCTTAAGATTTCAGGATGCATTGCCATTACTGCATCACGAACAGCAAATTGAAGAAGCCGACGTGGTGCCCCATATCCATCTCTCTGAAGGTAGACAAAAAAGAATAAATAAACGAGAGTATTGACTTTCTAATTAATTCAGTTCATCAATGATCTAACTTCAAAATGATGGAAATCAAACTTTTAAATATTTGATCTCATCTCATCTCAGTTGAAGAATGTAAATGCAGGGACGGACAGGAATTTGTTGGAGGGGGGTGGATTATAATGTGGGGCCCAAAAAAAAAACGATTTCCCCTGAATTTGTCTTAATTTCAACCTACAATGTCTCACATTATCAAGTTTTAGACATAAATACTAATAAAAATGCCTTAAAAGTAGTAACTTTTATATTAACGGGGTTAAACTTATCAAAAAAAAAGTTTGTAAGAATATTTTAAAATCAAGTTGAGGAGGATGTCCCCCCCCCCCCCCCCCCCAAACCTGGTCTCTACTTGCATGTACATCTTAAACTGAAATCTTGTAAAGTTCCAGTCAGACGATCTCAGGATAGTTCCTGAAGAAACTGATCAAAAATTATTTAACAAGCACTTCGATAAATTTATATTTATAGTGATGCACCGAAGAGAAAAAACTGGACCCAAATGTATATCTAATGAAACATGATATTTTTATCAGGTTTATGGTAACGGTAAATTTACCATTAGCACACAGGCAATTGGTAATCGATATTGGGCTACATTGGTATACCAACATTATTGGTATGATAACGTTAAATTTACCACGGTCACGTTAAATGTAACATTAAAGAAATGCCAAAACTAGTGATAATGATAAATTAAGGGTCATGTTAATTTCGTTTCTCACCATTTTATTCATCTAACCACGGACGCTTTTGAAGGTACATCCAATTTTAAGGAATGTTTGAAGCATGATGATGTTTTTTAATTAACTTAAAGTCTAAGACTAGCAAAGTTAATACTTAATATGGTTGTAAATAACTCATGATGAAACCAACTATATATACACACACACACACACATGTATATGTGTATATGTGTATATGTATATGTATATGTATATGTATATGTGTGTGTGTGCGTGCGTGTGTGTATGTGTGTGTGTGTGGGTGCATACACATATATATAGGGGCAGCTATTTAGACACAGAATTATACACAAATTGAAAACACAAAATTTCGGCTGTTGGATTATTTCGTCCTTGCATGAGAGGGTAATTCAGGGGATAATTTAACGGTGGAGATTCATTGTGTCACCAACTGTGCCTAATTTCTGTGTCTTAAATAGACTTACCTTATATATAAGTCAAACTGCTGATATAAGAATTAATGGAGTTTGAATCGATAACAAATTATTTTTCTTCTTGCTATTATCAAAAAATTATTGTAATAAAATCTTAATGTTTTTATGCACTGGTTAATTTACCGTTACTAATCAATGGTTTAACCATCAACTGATGTACCAATGGTCATTTTCCAACTGTAATGGCGAGTGTTGGTAGCTATTTTTTTATTTATCAACAGTACTGATATATCAAAGTTTTTCTCGTATCGCATATGGTTTTCCACTACCATAACAGCAATGATTTTAATATGCACACAGATTTGACCAACATTATATTTGAGATCGAAATCAAAGAAAAACATAATTATACTTTGCCTCGTTAAGCTTCTATAACAGCCAAGATTTTTAGTGTAGACATTCGAGACTTGAGACAATGCAAGAAACAATAAACTAAATTCGCAAATGAGCATAATAAAAAGGACAATTATTTTTTAATAAAAGTTGCTACCAAAAATAAGCAAATAAGAATTAATGGAGTTGGAATCGATAACAAAATATTTTTCCTCTTGCTATTATCTAAATTACGAGAGGTGCGGTGGAGCCTTGGCGCAACGGTAAGGTCACCTGACTAGTGATCTGGGCGCCTAGGTTCGAGTCTGAAAACAGCCTCTTCGCAGTGCAAGGGAAAGGCTGCGTACAATCGACCTCCCCAAAGCCCGCTATCTAAATTATAATTTTAATAAAAATTTAATGTGTTTATGCAATGGCAAATTTAACGTTGCCGATCAATGGTTTAACAGTCTATCGATATACCAATGATTATTTTACCAACATTAACAGTAGAGAGTTGGTAGCTATTATTTTATTTACCAATAGTATTGACATGTCAATGGCTTTCATGCATTAACGGCCATAACTTCGATAAGCACACAAGTTTGGACCAAGATTATATTTGAGATCGAAATCAAAGTAAAACGAGAGTTTTATGCTTTCATGTTAAGCTTCTATAACAGCCAAGATTTTAGGGCAGACCATGAGACTTGAAACAATGCAGGAAACCATAAACTGAAATTGCAAACGAGCATAGTAAAAAGGAATTAAAAAAAAAAAAATAGAAGTTGCTACCAAAAATGAGCAAATTAACCTGTTGAAAATACACAAAGGCAATTTAGGCATGAATGGAAGCATAGTAATACGAGAGTAAGCATTGGCAAATAGACAAGACATTATTAATTTCCATGCTTATCATTTTCAAATTTTTATAATAGTCTACTTAGATGATCGCACCATAATTTTTGAAGAAAAAAACAGACAAACAAAACAGGGGCAAGTATTGATGAAAAACCACCCAATAAATATATTAAACAGTAAGTTGACTGCGTCAAAAACAAAATAGGTGCATGTATTACATGACCACCGTTAAAAGAGGACTAGAACACAAATTAAATAGACCTAAACTTGGTGATATATAAACCCAATCGAATCAAAAAAGGATTCCCAGGTATTCAAATATGTGATCAACGATACAATGCTGATAAAGAAAATATTTTTAAAACTCAATAATGTATTGACAAACAGTTATTTATCTGTTCAACTATTTTACTGCTGACAAGATGGGTATTTGGAAGTGCAAAATTAAAACAAGTCCATTTATCATTGAACCAGATGATACATAGTAGCAATCATGCTACTTTCATATGTCATATAATATATACTCACGCTATATAACAAATTTGTTAGCTAAAATAAAAATCGACAGCATGAGAATTGTTGTAATTACAAAATTGAATTCTTAAAATATATAATTTTATCACGTTATAGTCAATCAGACAAAATAGTATATTTTTTTCCAGAAAAATCACACCCTTGAAATTGGTGTTTTATGGACCGGGTTGAATCAAAATAGATACCCTGCTATTCCAGAATTCTATCTATAACGTACTACGATGAAAAAGAGTTCTTTTTATCTTAGTATATAATGACAGTTTTTACATATTAAAAAAAAATTGCTAATAAAATAATGTTAGAAAATGCAAAATAAAAGCAATCTTATCGATTTTTGAATCACGTACCAGGAGGTACAAATTATGATAAATTTATCCATATTCATGTGTTATATAGCACACTTTCATAAGTTGTATAACACATTCATATAGCTAAAATCAAAATAGCTCATTTGATGTTTAATCCAAGGTTTGAGGTATCAGACGGTCCCTTGAAATTTCGGCAGTACTGATACGGTAAATCGGTTTCTGCTACGGTTTACCTAAAAAAAATTCAAAATCGAAATGTCGTCTAATTCAGCGTGTACTGACCTCGATTTCTTCCATGCCCTAGCCTCGTCGACTCGATTTCTTCTTGCCCTAGCCTCGTCGACTCGATTTTGAAAGTGGAAGCTTTGTCTTCGGCTATCTAGTAGCACTGAGGTAGTCAATTTTGAGAGCTGCAGTCGATTTCGAGTGCGGCAGGCGATTTTGAGAGCAAATTTTTACATAAAAAAAGATTCGGCAGTTAGTTGGGAGCGCCAATCAAATTTGAGAGATGAAGAATATTCACGAGTGAAAGAACGAGATTTGGATTATTATTAAGTTGGCTAGGCTGTTTTTTTTAGTTGGCCTATTTTGTGTTGGGATGAACATTTTACTATTAAATTCAAATCCTTGTTTATTTAAGTTTAAGTTATTATTAAATTGAATTTGTTGTTAATTTTATTGATTTGGATTTAGTAAAAATTTGTTGCTTTGTTTTTATAAAGATTATTGTTACATATTCACTAACAAATCCATTGAAAACCGATTGAAAAAAAAAATCTATTGGAAATCGAAATTGGAAAGGAAACCGAAACCATAGCCGAAACTTCCGGAAAGTTCCGATATCATCCAAAACTAAGAAAATCTCAAACGGGTAAAAACGAGGCCACAACTGAGTTCCCAAACCTTGGTTTAATCTAAAGTCTCAACAGATATAAATGTATCACATTATAGCTGATTAAAAAAATACGATTTCATCCAGAAAATCACTGTTGAGAGTTTCAAAGTACATGTAAATGGTTAGAAAAAGAAAGGGGGGGGGGGGATGTGTGAAGATTAAGTAATGCTAGTGTATGTTGAGAACTTCCAACAACTAAAAAAATGTACCATTAAAAGTTATGTGATGCTTGTGTATGTTGCATACATACTCAAATGGTATCCAAACTCCCTAATGTAAATATTATTCTTTTAAAAAAAAAATTAATACAAACAATACTAAGTTAGAAAATGAAGATGGGATCAAATTCTGAAATGATACATGAATATATCAATATCAATTCAGCTAGTTAAGAAACAAAATTTAAGATTATGTCAACTGAACAGCTCGGCCCGGAACTGTAAAATATATTGAAAAGATAAACTTTTAACTTATAAAATTATATTAATGATTTGTTCTGAAAAATATATTTTCATAGGGAAAAAAACATTGATCAAGAGAAGAGTAAATAATAAAACTTCACTGTGAAGAAAAAATTCAATCAGTTGGTTTGATGATCTACAAATCGATAAATTCAAAAGTTATAGGTATACTACAATAAATATGGAAAATATGCACCAAAATGTTAATGAGACAATTATGATGGTATAATTACCATCTAAAGTCCCAAATTAACGATATAAGTATGTTAAGCAAGCGTATTTAAAAAGACATTCATCATGTACCTTCATAGGCCAACCATCTTTTAGGTTTCGATTCATGACGTTGCAAGGTTTAGGAGAAAGTGGCCGTCTTCTCGTAAGTCTGCTATCGTCCCTGTCCTTTGATCGAATCTTTTTTGTCATAACATTTTGAAGAGGAACTGAATTCCCAACATCTTGAACACACCCTTTTCGCTTTTCATGCTTCCTCCTTGTAGACAGCTCTTCTCTTTCGTTATCATACTCGCAGCTGATATTTCTACGTGCTTGCTCCTGTGTTGAGCGGTCTCTTCTAGGCTCATGCATGGAATGTTCTGACTGTGCATAGAGATTTAGATTTGACGATAAATGATCCCATAACCTGCAAGAATATTATTTAATCGTTTGTTACATAAACCAGTAACAAAGGGGGGGGGGAGGGAGGGGGGCGCAATCATCTTGACTTCAGGTGATACGAGAGATATTATACTGGCCTAAATAATTCAAATGCTCCTGTATCTTGACTGGTTCATTGAATAAATAACCAGCTTAAATAAACAATAAAGTAAGAGAGGGACTTGTTATAAAAGACGAGAGATAGGGTATCATATATTAGGTTCACCGATTTAGTTAATCTAATCTAACGGTCAAATTTTACGAGATATGACATAGAGGGATTATTGCACGTGGTGGTGTTGTAAATAAAAATTATCCAGTATGAAAGGGAAGGTAATCTTACCAAGACACAAACAATCCGCTATCATCATCCCCTAGAAATATAGTTAATTCCCTTGCTGTCTCATCTTTGCTTCTTCCATTTTTTAGTAGAACGAGAATATACTCCTGCAATTATTGAAGTTCCAAATTAACAGAACTTTTTCTTTGACATACTAATTGCACAATCAAGCATTCATTTAAATTGCTATCAGAAGTTAAATTCTAAGCAGTAAATATAGGATGATATCAGCAAAATATATCGGGTCCTTAGCCAAAAAAAAAAAAAAAAAAATCTTAAAATATTGCTTAAGATATTTTAACCAAAATATCAGCTGACACTTGTCGATATATCACAATGTTTAGTGTAAAATATCTGATATTTCTAGTAAATATCGGCCCTTATTCTAAAAGATGAAAACACAAAAAATGACAATTGTATTTCTTCACATGCTTAAAGTTGGTTCTTAGCATGGACCACAATAAAAATCCAAATGCACTATTTGTTCTGTTGCAACCATATTTCTTTCTACCTTCATTAAACCTTTTAATGAAGTAAAGTATATTTATTCGATTAATTTATATATGTTTTATTTTAAGTAAACCTTTTACAACTAAGGTACTGTTCACGGTCAAATTTGGAAGGTTGACTGTTACGGTCGCGTCCGACACGTCGGACTCCCCAACGGTCAAACTCGAAAATTTGACCGTTTATCTCAACGTTTCGTGAAGATGCGTTGACATCCAACTCGTCGGACGCCAACGCATCGTTTCATCGAAATAAAAATTCCCCTTTATCGGCCTCCTCCTTCCTCCTCTTGGACGAAAGCACACTAAAAATCAACAAAAAACTTTTTTTTCTCACTTCTACGATCTCCGAAGCAGCTAATTTTTTTTTCTAATCTTATTGTTTTTTTTCGGTTTCTACAACATATATTTTTTTCTGATAGTTTTCATTTTTACCATTTTTTCAGATATGTCGCATGATTCCTCTGCCTCCTCTCGGCCTATTGCCCTATAGAATGAGAGAACATCAATTTTCATAGACCTTTGTTACATCCACAGGGGTGTCCGCACCTCCGCCTACTCATTTTATAAGGTTGTCGCTACCAAGTTTAACACTCGAACGGAGTTGAATTACAGACAGCCAAATGAACAAGTGGGACAACCTGAAGAGGGATTAAAATGATTGGAATGCTCTTATACAGCTAGATGACGGGGAGTGGAACGTGGAGAAGGACTACATGGACAACACGAATGAATGACGGAATACTACAGCTCGGCGCTAAAATACAGGTGTAAGTCTCTTATCAGATTCTGATAGTTGGACATGCTTCATGAGGGTGTCATCTCGAAGAGACATGTGCATACCCTATTCCTCCGATCACTCCATTCACCGTCGAGGATACTGCTTTTTATGATTCTTTTCTGTAGACGGATGCACCTCCTCTACCGTCCACTAGATATGCTCATGCATTCTCGTCTTCTACAGGCTTTTTATATAAAGAGCGTCTTTTTGTGCAGTTGGCGCGCTACAGTCAGCTGGTAGCGCCAAACTTTGAGTACTAAGTTTGAAAGCTGAGGATGGTCCTGCAGAGCGATATGGAGATGTTAGATATTCTCGAGGAGACCGTGGATGACGAGGTCGAATCATTTCGTACTTGATCTCGGACTTTCTTATGCATATGAAATAGTTTGTTTGATGTATTTACTTATTTTATCGTTGTAATGGACTGGTATTTGATTGAATTATGTTATGATAAAAACTGCATTTTGAAAAAAGACGATTTATATGTACTGCTTTTTTGTTCTATTATGTTTTCATATAAAAATCATGCATTTCCTACTAGTATTACCGTTACAAAATTTCTGTTACAAACAAATATATACAACCACTCAATCTATCGCTCAGTACTCCACTCACTTTAACCACTCAAAATCACAAAAATACATCATCTGTTCACTCAACTTCAACCGTTCAATTAACCGCTTGGTCAACCCGTTCATTTCAACCGCTCGCTATGGCCAAGAAGGAACCCTAAAAAGAACCTCATATAAGAAGATTTGTTGTTTATTATTTCAAATTGGTAAGTTAAATATAAAATTCAAGGGTTTAAATCTTCATCTCACTCTAAATCTCCTCAAGGTCCCCTTTATAACTCGAGCGAGTAGAAATGTCAAACATAATTTTTAAGTTGTTTGGCACTCATATCACCAAAATGCTATGATTCAACCTGAGATAGGAAACATGATGTTAATTTGGCATTTCGTCTGCAATCCATGAGTTAAAAGTTTGAAAAAAAATCATTCTTGTTTTATTAATATACCGAAAGCTGGAAGTAGACTTTGGTGGAGTTTTACTCATTTATCGATAATTGACCAAGAGCTTGAACTAGAATCAAATATCAAATCAACATTACTTGTAGGATCATGTAAATAAAAATGAAAACGAAAGTAAAATATTGAAGTGGAGAAACTACGAAGACGGGCAAATTTGAAAAATGTTAAAGATAATCTAAATGACTGAATAAATGAAAGAAGATGATGCGGAGGCGAAACTGAAGAAAATAATAAAGATTCATATTATATGTGGCCCTGGAGCTATTTTTGAACTAGCTTTATGATTGTAGTTGAGTATAATACTCTAATAGACAGTCATATATTATGGCGCTATGCAGTTAGTCTTTATTTAGCAATGCATGAGTCAACTCAAAGACTAATGTACGTATAAGGTTATTACATAGTACAACATTTCTAAAGTGTTCTTTATATGTTTGATATTTTGTAAATATTATCCTTAAGTATATAAATATTGCATAGTTAACCGATATTTGTCTTATGTCGATATAGATTGTTTAAGGCAAATTGTCCGACAAAATAAATTATAGAATAAAAGATATTAATATTGATACAAACGGAATGGTATGTTATACTTAGTACATCACGTAATTAAGCAAACGCAAAAACCGAAAATTCTCATGTTGCATGGCATGCTGGTCAAAGAGCAAACAAGTAACACATTTTTTTTTTCTTCAGTAAGTTTATGATGTACAACGAAAAATTACTTCTATCTTACATATTTTCAAGCCTTCCACTGCAGTTGGAAGTCCGATTTTATTTTATTTTTCAGGATGGATATCAAGGCTAACAACTATGCACTCATTCGGGAAGACAAGCAGAGCTACATGGTGGAGGATTAGGAGGTCATTTTGACATGGATAAGACGATCGTGTGGGTTGAACAGAAGTAACTACGCGCCTATGATGGAACCCGCTGCTATTATTTTTTATCGATAGAAGTTCCCTGGTAAAATACCCTAAAATATTAAAGAAATCATGGTTGGGGCGGTCTTGTTCTCGTTCCTTTCTTGAGAGAGACTGTACTAACTAGTTTCTTTATGTCAAGTAAGCAATTTTCTTAATACAATTCAACTGGAAGTTAGCATGTCAATGAAAAAGATACAATCGGCACAAAATAATCCTTTTGTTTAGTAATTCTTCACCCCTACCATTTTACTGTAGTCAACTATTATTATTTTTATTTTGAAAAGAACAACCTATTTTCAATGCTCATGTTTTGTGTTCATATAGACTTTCCCTATATAAATGTGTGTGTGTGTGTGTGTGTGTACACACACAAAAAAAACTTTTCTGGGTTGTAATACGATGCATCAAACACATCATCCTTAGATTGTTTCTCTCGCCAATGAATCGTTGCAACTGCTAGAATAAGGAGGTCCTACTCACTAACAGTAAGAAAAAAAATGGATGCTTCAGCAAGAGATATATATCAAACTTCTGCTATATAGATGCGTGCATAATGCTTTAAAAAGGCATGTTCCATAGTACACCAATGCTGTTCAATTTTACATTTTGCACACCGTATATCATAAATAACCATGTGTTTGAATCTATCAACTTGCTTCTTATATTGTACTTTGTGTATTTCATGTTTTTTGTAAATTGGGGTCCATGCACTTCTAGGGCATTTAGTCAACATACTAACATAATCTATGATTATCAAAAATGATCTCACGACAATAGTTAATGGTAGTAAATTATAGTCAATGACAGTAACATGAATAGTGTCAAGGTTGTCAAATGCCATTAATCATAATCAGCTACAGCTATACACCAAAAGGTTGATTGTAGTTTTTACTCTATTAGATGCTTGTGTCGAGATTCTTAACATGCTGCAACCTCTACATGTTTGATGCAGGAGTTGGCAAAAAACACACCCTTAGGAGCTAACATTTTTTCTATATTGGCTTCTGTTGCGAGCTGGCATCAAACACCATCAAACGTTGCAAAAAAAAAAAGAAAAAAAAAACAACTCCCTTATATTCACCTGTCTCTTCCCCATTTCAAAAATGAAAATATATTCTACAAACTTTTCGCTTTTTTAACAATGATTACAAACCTAGACCTACGCAAATATAATTATTTCCATATGATGTGTTGTTGAGGCATATGAAGTCTGTATTCAATAAATTATAATGAACAGATGTAACAATTATGGAAACTGGTGTCGACGCAATAGTAATACACTATGAAAAAGTATGACATATATGCAATTAGCTTTGCAGGGAATGGGTGCAAGGGGATAGGCATTACACTGATGGGTGCTAGTTGGGAGAATGTACCAAAACATTGTCTGACATCGTAGAATGGTGAACCTGTTTAGGTACTTCCTCATATCATATTTAATTTTAGTATAAATAGGTCACACCTAATTTATTTATATCAAAAGAAAATTCTATAAACTGAAAAGAAAAGAAAAGATGTTTCAAAATGATCCAACTAAAGAAACAAGCACTATTTCAAAAGGGTGAATGATAATGGAGAACAAACTTATACGGGCTGCTGCAACTCAAGAATCAACAGTAAAACCATTCTCTCTTCTTAGACAAACTCAATTTAACGTGTATACTTCAGTCCTTTTGAACATGGGTTGCAAATCAACCACATTGCATTAAAATGCCGAGAGTTTATAAACAGGAAACGTCCATCGAGCCACTATCATATAATCTATCTATGCTTCAATTTTGATGCTAGCAGAGGTGCTTGTACTGATCAAAAACATTTGGTGACATAACATATGACAGGTTGGTCAAAATCATCCACACGATCTATGAAAAACAAATGAAGAGACACCGCATTAATTCTCGAAAGACAAATCACAATATAGAAATGCTACTCTGACAAGAAAATGGTTTTGTCAAATACCACACCAAAGAAATAATTTTAGAAGGGACCACGCGTCAAATTACCGTATTACTATTGTGTTATAGTAGTAAAACTCATCACAATATAGTTTATAATGGATAATTAATTGAGACTATAGCTCGTTCGCAACAACCAGCTGCATTTAAGATGTGAGGGGCTTCATAAAATTATAACACAGCCCAACAAAGTAGAATATAGATGACATAGCAAGGTGTGGATAGTATAAGAGATTGATGATTGAAAACAAATAAACATGTGAGATTTATAAATCAGAACTTGGACCAAATTGTTAAATCAGTGAAATTTGTTTCTTTATTTCTACTGTGCTATTGTATTGCGACATCATACATCACTATATTCAACCAAAGTAAATCTCAAATTTCAATTATGTTTCATCTTAAAATTTTCACATAAGTTATCTCGTATTGGAGGAGATCTCAGATGAGATGACTGTATCCCGGTGTACATCTCGCACTGTAGAATATTTCAGAGTATCTTATGCATCCAAAATTATTATTTTTTAATGATTTATTTATCAACTATAATTTCAAAGTAAAAATAAAAATCGTAACATGCTTTATTTGCATGGAAAAATTAAAATTAATATTTTTAAGAATAGTAGCTTGATTAGCGAAATTTATTTGATAATGGTTGAGTAATATTCTCTTATTGAATATAAAAGGAAATGAAATATTTTGTTGTGACTTACTAAATTGAAAGTAAAAAATGCATTCAGCGAGTTGCTAAATAGTAATTGGATTGAGTAGTTCTTTTGGATCCACGTGAAAATGAGAAAATCATATGTAATAAGAAAAGAAAAAGATATATTTTTGGGAGATCTTGGATTAAGATTATAATCCATATTCCGATTAATGGTAGTTGAAGTGCTAAGTGCAAAAGGGCGCAAGACTTAAAGTTTTGGGCTTTTTTGAGCATTGATCCTCTTTTTGTGCTTTTTACACAAGTTCGATCTATTATTTTATTAAACATGACTAAAAATTAATTTTAAACCATATTTAAAAAAAATTGTCCAACTATTCAAATATGTATTAACTGAATTTTAACTTTGAAACCAATTTTATAATTCACTCAAATATTTAATTTTTTTTTGTTTAACTATATTGTAAACTAAAAAAATTTGGATTTTTGCAAAAAAAAACAGCTCAAGCTACAAAAATACGCACTCAAAGTGGAAAAAAGCGTATAACGTGAGCATTTTTTAAACCTAGGCACGCGCCTTGAAAACTATGATCTCGAAGAGATTTGAACACTTTGAATGAGGAGTGTGGAGGAGATATGAATGTGTTTTTAATGATTCAATGTGAAAATGAGATATCTGAAGAGATTTCAGGCGAGATATAAGTTTTTTAAAACCATGCATTCAATACTTTAAATGAATTAACAAGTTTTTACGTAAATTAGTTAATTACATTATTGCCATTAAATACATACATATTACACATATGTGTCTGTGTTGCATTTAAGTAGTTTATATAACAATCATAATACAACCGAATATGAATACTGAAAGAAAAAAAAATCAACTTCTTACGTCTATTTATTAACCTGCCCAATTTGGCAGCAAACTCTTTATTTGCTCAAGCCCACTTTGGTTCGCACCTACTTCCCAACTTTACTTTGGCTCATAACAAACATACATAACTAGATATCAGTCAAAGTTAACTACAATTCAACATAAGGCTTATCTATCAATTATATGCAGTGTCTCTTTAGATATATACTCACATCAATATCTGATGGTTAAGTACAACCATTGTTCTTTACCATTCACCTAGTGTACACGTATACTCAAAATGCAGGTCGTACTCAGACTATTGGAACAACGTAATATATATCCAAGTTCTACTCAAGTACTCCTAAATATGCGATCGATACCCAAAAAATTTAAACTTTGTTTGCATTTGAAAAACCAATAAACCATCCGGTATTCAAAAAACAAGTATGAATGTATTTGCATCTATCCATCCAATTTATGTTAAGGTACTAGTATATATCATGTACATTCTGGCATAACGAATGATATGTTTAACGTTTCTTCCCGACAATGATCAATAATACATGCATGCAAATGCATGTTTGTTGAGACAAGTCTCACACCGGGGAACTTATAAAATAAATCTAGTATAAACATCAAGAGTCCACCCTTCATTCACATTGCCACTAGATTTTGTGATAACTTGGGGTTCTCTATCTTGATATCAGAGCAATAAAAAAAATCGTGTACACAAGCCACACTTGCCCACGTCACTCCTAAGACCCAGGTGTGAGATTGTCACACGTGCGGGGTGTGTTGAGACAAGTCCCACATCGGGAAATTTATAAAATAAATCCAGTATAAACATCAAGAGTCCACCCTTCACATTGCCAATTGGTTTTATGATAATTTGGGGTTCTCTATCAACTACTCAAAACTATTTTTTATCATCATATTTTTATAATCACCCTGAGTAAAATCATTTTTTACTGAACCAAAAATTTCTAGTTACAACTTTGGATATATTAATCGTCAGCGGATTAGATCATATTCAATATCTGCCCAATATCTGCAGATACTGATGTGGATGTTCAAAATGAGTTAATGCCATGACGTTACCCCCATCGGAAAGTGTCAGTTGATGGACTACACTCTCTCACAATCACAAACAACAAAATTTGATCACATCACAACTTCTGCAATATTCAGCCATCAAATACATACAAAGCAAAATCCAAAATTTACGCCAAACTTAACAAAAGCTTACAACAAGAGCATCGTCAGAATAATCGCCCATTATCTCCTTCAATTTCTCGATGACCTTCCCGCGCAATTTCATGATACCATCGCTGCCAAAATCGTTCCCAAAAGTGCGATCGCCCATTGATAAAGTTCAAGAGATCAACGATATAATTAGGACTTCGTCAGAGAGAGAATGGAAGCGATGAAACCCTAATTCGAGCATACAGCAGCTGCAAATATTGAATGCCTTTCAACAATTTCGACAGTGTGATACACAGCTGCGCGAGGGAAGTTGTATCAAGCCCAGGGAGCGATTGGCTAGTAAAACTCGGTAAACTTTGGTTAATTTGATCTGGAAATCTTTCAACCAATGTTACCGCACATGCTACGCGCGTGATAATAAGGTGTTCCATATAAAAATTAATTTTTTATAAATGATAGATCTTTAGCATATTTAGAAGAAAATAATTTATAGGAATATTTAATTATGTTGAAGTCATTTTTTATGAGTTTTAAATTTTATTTATAAGTTTCAAAATCTTTTTTTTTTTTCTGTATTATTGATTATTAATTTATTCATTAGATTTTATTCGTAAATGATATTAAGATTTGACACTATTTGTAGATGAATGCTTTGAATTTGTAAAAAATTGATATATTCTATTTTAAATGGTAAAGATTTGATAATGTTTACAGATTAACTTTTTGAATTTTGTAAAAGAAATTTAAATATTAAATCATATTTTTAAGTGATATTAAGATTTGTTAATATGTGTGGAGATGCGGTTTGAATTTGTGAAATGGTTTAATGATTAGTGGAAAATAGACATAAGGACAAAATTTGGAAAAAAATTAGTCTGAAGGACGTCAAGTTTTATTTTTAGGCTGAATGGCAAATTTTGAAGAAAAAAAACAGGCTGAAGGATAATGGTAAATATAATTAGCATTTTCTGCAGTGTAAAACTGAATAATGCTAATTACATTTAGCAGTTTCGTGTAGTGTAAAAAACTGAATATAATGCTAATTGCATTTAACATTTTCCTTCAGTTTAATTTTGGTTCAAAATTTGTCCTTCAGACTAAAAATAAAATTTGGTGTCCTTTAACTTAATTTTTTGGCAAAGTTTGTCATTCTCCCTAATTACCTCAAAATAGGCATAAGGACAAACTTTGGAAAAAAAATTAGTTTGAAGGACGTCAAGTTTTATTTTTAGGCTGAAGGACAGACTTTAAAAAAAATTAGGCTGAAGGACAATGCTAAATATAATTAGCATTTTCTGCAGTGTAAAACTAAATAATGCTAGTTAAAACTAGCATTTTCTTGTAGTGTAAAAAACCGAATATAATGCTAATTACATTTAGCATTTTCCTTCAGCTTAATTTTGGTTCAAAGTTTGTCCTCCAGACTAAAAATAAAACGTGGTATTTTTTCTCCAAAGTTTGTCCTTTTCTCTAATTCTTATTTATAAGTGATAGAGAAAGGGGAAGATACGTAAGGGTATACTTCGGAAGTTCGAGATCTGATCAAAAACTTGTGTTTTCAAGATAACTATTAATAAAGATTTGATTGGTTAATTCACCCTAAAGGAAACATACATTTTGGTTTGAAATGATTTTATTTTGTATTTTCTTATGGAGAAAAATTTGTAAAGGACGTATAACTTTAAAACCTAGGGAAAATGACACCTGCATTTTTTTTTTATGCAAGGACAACACATTCAAATCCCAAATAACGTAAACTATTTTTTTACCCCCTTTCATCATCTTGTCTGAATTCATCTTTCATCACACACTCTCTCTCACACACTTTACCAAAACCTTTGAAATCATCAAATCAACAACTATGGCGTTCGAAACGAAATCGAACTATCATCTCCAATCGTTCCTGAAGCTTCAACACACAACCAAAATCAATTTGAATTTCAACCGTAAGTTCAACTGCAAGTTCCACCAGAATTCACTAATAATCCACGATAAATTAGGGCTACAGTCAAGTTCAACCGCGAGTTCAATCGCAACTTTAACTACAAGTTCAATCGCAAGTTGAACCTAAAGATAAACAAGTCGAAGTTGAACCGCTGGTAAAAAATCATACCTAATCTTCTGTATAAATATTAGATGAACAAAAGGAAATAGAAATGAAATATAGTAAGTTAAAATTACATAAACGAGCAAATGAAGAAAAAGTTCAGGAGATAGAAAAACAAAAAGAAAAAATAAAGAAAAAAAAAACAACTGAAGAAAATCAAACGATAAAGATCAGTGAAGAAAACATTTTACAAGGAAAACCCGCTAGCAAAGAAATTGTTTGGGTAAACGACACTATTAAACTATAAAACTGATACTGGCAATATCATTGTCTAACAGTATCAAAATTATTGAACAATAAAAAGCATGAAAAAAGAGAAGATAAATTGGAAATGAGGAATCTAAATATCGACAAACAAATTTGGTAATATCGTATATAATATCATGTTAAAGTAAATTTCATAATGCAAAAATGATAAACATAGTCTGTTTGGGTGAAATAAAAGCTTTGAAAATAGTGTTTTAATATAATTTGGAACAAACTGATACTATTGTATTATAAAAATTATACACACTGTATATATAGATTAAAAAAATATTGTTTCTATTATGTTAGGCTACTTTGTGGACTAGGCTACACGAAGCTAAAAAATTAATCAACGGATGTGTTGATTGGAAGGATTCACAGCAGGAGCTCGGATCGGCTCGGAAATCCTCGAACCAAACCCCTTCCCTTTGAAGCAAACAAGCTCAAAGATTGGAAGAAGGTGGCGGGTTCGGATCGGTTCGAAGCTCTCCGACCCGAACCCTCTTCTTGTTCTTCCGATCTGAACCGAAGATCGGCACCACAACAACCATAACCCACGTTACCTTGAAGATCCGGAGCGGTTATACTCCACTACCTATGATCTCTTATGCTCTGTCACCATCTCCAAGCATCCGAACCCGAAACGAGCGGGATGAATTCCACATGGCACCGATCCGGATCGAATTTCTGCCTATAAATACCCCCACAAAGCACCATTTGAAGGGATCTTTTGGCAAATTAATCACTTAAGGTCCTACACCACCGAATTTCCTTGGTTTATTCAGATTACAATCAAACTCTCAAAGTGTATTTCATGTAAATCCAGAGAGATTATCAATTGTATAAGTGAGATTGAGTGAAATTCAGTATTGTATTTGCATTCATATCATCAATCAACAAAGCATAAAGTGGACGTAGGCTCTTTAACGCCGAACCACTATAAATTGTGTGTTCTTGTTGTTCTCTTTCTAATTTTCTTCGAACTATTATTCATTTGTGTGTTAGGACCACTTTTTGGTCTAACATTTTGGTGATTTCGCTGAGAATCGACAAATTCTCCATACTTTGGACTATCATTCTACTATTTAGGTTCTTAAATCCGAAGAAACTAGTCTTAAATCCGAAGAAACTAGTCCATCTTTTCAGTGTCTTTGAAGTTTTCCTTGGTGAATTCTCGAAAGAATTGGATTTCATGACTAAAGGAAAAGAGTCGCAAGTTACTCGGGAAAATGAATCGAATGAAGATCAACAAGCTATGGTTGTTAGTAAACCGAGGGGACAAAGTTCAGGACCGAACCAGTCCGGGAAAGCATCTTTGATCTGATCCGAGGTCGAAGCTCCGAACAGAAAATGCAACCCCGAACCGAACCGAGGCCTTGAATATTGCTGACCGCTCCCCCCCTCGATTCGAACTGAAGATGTGGCTGTAACTCGATCCAATTCGAATTTAACAGAGGTTGGTACTTCTACTCGAGCTCCTACAGATGCTCGAATACCAGCCGCGACAACTAATAATCAGCCTACTCCCTTTGCGCCCATCACACACATGGATCTCTCGTGCCTACTTGATATGCTAGATAGCACCAGAGATGCTTTGGAGGCTCATAAACGTGATAGCGTTCTTATGCGGGAAAATATGAAAGCTATGAGCAGGGAGATAAGTGAACTTCAAAGGCAAAGAACGTCCTCCCCAACTCATCAACTTGCTGTGGATCATTCTTCATCATCATACGAAGAGTGTCCACGTCAGAGGAGACCATATGAAAGGCCCAAGAATCTGGACCAGTTGACATTTGGATCATTGGGATCCCGCGAAGATGCAGCCCGTGTTCTGGGACCTAATGACCCAAGTTTGAGGGAACCAATGCTGCTACCTATGCAAGGATCTCGCGTCCTTCCCAGAGATCCAAACACCACTAATCCTACTCAGGGGAAGCTTCTCCAGCCCACTCATCCCGTGAATGACCAGGATCGTAGAGGGCGAGGAATTTCAGTTGCAACCCGGAACCAAAGAGTGTCGCCTAACGTAGGCACTAGACGTATTAAAAGAAATAGAAGCGTAGATCCTGAACCAGCTTTGACTAACACATAAGTAGAAGCAATGGTGCGACAGATCATGGCTGACAGTTGACATTACACCAATGAAGATTGGGGTATTGAGCGTAGCCACACCCCATTTACTGATTGTATTTTGGACTTTCAGTTTTCCCGATAATTTAACTTGCCACAAATGGATCGGTATGGAGGGAGAACCGATTCCAGACAACATTTGATGAGATATTCATGGTATATGAATGCCACTACGGCACCCGACGTTGTGAAATGTAAAGCTTTCCCGATATATCTTGAAGATGTCGTGCTAATGTGATTCACACGACTCCCTCCCTGATCAGTATCAAACTTTAAAGAATTAAGCGAACGCTTTATGAATCATTTCTGACTCCATGCCCGAAAATCCAAGAGCATCAATGAACTGTCCAGGATTAAGCAGGCCCCAGGTGAATCTTTGAAGTCATATCTAGATCGCTTCAACTTAGTAGTTACTGAAGTAAGCGATCCACATAAACCAACCGTTTTGATGGTGTAAATAGATGGAGTTGATCCAAACATGGAGTTTGGAGGATATTTGGCTAGAAAACCGCCATTGACAAGGGAAGCATTCTATGAAAAGGCCAATATTGCTTACGACGAGAGGAAATTTACTCCAATCAAAAGAGAAAATCTGATGGAGCATCCAGAGAAGACATTCAAAGTAATGTCGTAGTAAAACAGTCTGGTGATAATGCAGGGAAGGTTGAGGTAAATGTCGGCAATAAAAATGAAGGAAATAACAATCGGAATAGGTAGAAAAAGAAACAAGAATCGAGGGAATAATTCCCAAAAAAGGCCCCGATTTCAGAATTTCGAAAGCTACACGCCGTTGAATGACACTCTAGAGAACGTCTATCTAGATACTTATAACGTCTTACAGTACAAAAAAGCCTCCGCCCATAGACTCCACTAAGAAGGAGCTCGCAACTGGAAATTTTTGTTTGTTTCATGGAACTCAGGGACACTCTACTTTGCCATATAAGAGACATTGTTGAAAAGTTGCTTCGGGAAGAAAAGTTAGATGAGTACAAGGTCGCTCCAAGAGACAAGGGGTAAGGAGGGAAAGCCTCAAATCAAAACTCACCTGCTTCTAAGCCCACAGCTCAACAGAAGGGAAAAGGTATTGTTATAAACACCATAGTTGGAGGATCACACCCAGCTGGGTCCAGTAACAAGGTGATGGAACAGTATGTTAATGCAGCCAAGCATCCCGAAACAGAGGAATGTAGCAACCTCGAAGAAACCACACCAGTAAAACAGCAAAAGACTGCTACTAATGACATCGTCTTTCGAGACAGAGAAAGTATTGGGGTTGAAGCACCGGCACTGATCCATTAGTAATAACTACCATTATTAGACCTGCAATAGTCAAGAAAGTTCTTGTGGATAATGGAAGTTCTGTTAACATCCAGTTAAAAAGACTTTCGATCAGATGAAACTGGAAATGGAGGACTTAAAGCCATGTGTAAGTTGGATTCGTGGCTTTAATGAAGCCTCAACTGCCCTAATTGGAGTAATAGACCTACAGGTAGGGTTAGGTGAAGGAGAGCATAGAAGAGTGAAGATTTTCCAGTTTGTCATCATGGACATCGACTCTCCTTACAATGCTTTCCTGGGACGGATGGCACTTTCGGAGTTCAGGGCTTGCATTGCTCCATGGTGCCTACTAATGAAATTCCCAACAGATGCTGGAGTGGGAATGATTCAAGGCGATCAAGTAACCGGAAGGGCCTGCTATATGGCAGAGTTAAAAAATGTTGTGTAACGGAAAGAGTTCAGAACCTAAGAACACTTCCTCTCCTATTAAGGAAAACTCAACATAACAGCTTAAGACTATACCGCTTAGGGAATCGCCTGATGAAATTCCTGAGGATATCGATCCCAGATAGGACGAGGAACCAGGAACTAGAAAGGCAACACCCAACGAGGCGACTGTTGATATACAAATTGATAGCGACGACCCAACAAAGGTCTTGAAGATTAGATCTCATTTGTATTCTTTCCGGACGAAAGAATTAACTGATTTTCTGAAAGCGGACCTTAATGTGTTTGCTTTGACTCATGCGGACATGTGTGGAATTTCTCCTGCGATAATGAGCCATTCACTAAGCCTAAACCCAAAGCATCCTCCGATGAAGCAAAAAAGGCGTATAATGGGCCCAGAAAGGTCAGCAGCCTTAAAAGAAGAAGCAGAGAAGCTAAGGAAGAACGGGTTCATCCGAGATTTGACATACCCCGCTTGGATATCGAATCTCGTCCTGATCAAGAAATCAAATGGGAAGTGGAGAACGTGCATTGACTTTTCTGATTTGAACAAAGCCTTCCCAAAGGATAGCTTTCCACTCCTCAGGATTGATCAGCTGGTAGACTCAACGACGGGACACGAACTTCTCTCCTTTATGGATGCATATTCAGGGTACAACCAGATTTCCATGCATGTACCGGATCAGGAACACACTAGCTTCATTATGGATTTAGGGTTGTACTGTTACGTGGTGATGCCATTCGGACTAAAGAATGTTGGAGCCACATATCAGCGCTTGGTGAACCGAATGTTCTATAACCAGATCGGTAAAACAATGGAAGTTTATGTAGATGACATGCTTGTAAAGTCCAAACAATCTTCCAATCACACGAAAGACTTGGCGGAGATGTTCGGCATTCTACGGCGGTACGGGATGAACTTGAACCCCTTGAAATGTTCATTCAGAGTTGCATCAGGAAAATTCCTCGGATTCATAGTTAGTTCATGGGGAATCGAGATTAATCCTAACCAAATTGCAGCGATCATGAACATAGAAGAGCCATGAAAGATTAGAGATGTTTAGAGCCTGGCAGGGAAGGTTGCAGCGTTAAACAGGTTCATATCTAAAGCCACTGACAAGTGCGTCCCATTCATTGATTTAATCAAAGGAGGGAAACGTAATTTCGAATGAACCCTCGACTGTGTAGAGGCCTTCCGAAATATGTTAGGTTTGCTAGAGAAACCTCTGATATTGTAAAATCCGGTGGATCATGAGGATTTATTCGAATATTTGGTAGTGTCGTCTCATGCTGTCAGCTCAGCTTTGGTACGCGAGGAAGACAAAGTCTAGAAACTGGTGTATTACGTAAGCAAGAAGTTAGCAGCACCAGAACACAATTATCCGAAAATCAAAAAACTTGCTTATAATCTCTTGATTGCATCCCGAAAGCTCCGTCGTTATTTCCAAGCTCATCTGATAGTCATATACACCGATCAGCCACTTAGACAGGTGCTGCAACGACCTGAAGCATTAGGACGATTGCTTAAGTAGAACATCGAGTTGAGCAAGTTCGATTTAAATTTCTAGCCAAGGAGATCGGTAAGGGGACAAGCTCTAGCTGATTTCATAGCAGAATTCACAATCCCCGAGGAAGATGCATTGGATGGTAAGGCTAACCCTTCAAAGCAAAATTTAGAACTTAGTCCCTGGAAATTGTATACAGACGGAGCTAAGAATGATCGAAGGTCCGGTGTCGGAGTTATTTTAACTACTCCTGAAGGACGATCTATTTACTATGCTTTGCGGTTGGAATTCTCTGCCACCAACAATGATTCTGAATACGAGGCCCTGATTTCCGGGCTAAAACTCGTTAAGGAATTAGGGGTGACAATAATAGACATATTTTGTGACTCCAAGATAGTTTTATGCCAAGTTCGAAAGGAATTCGAAGCTAGGGGACCTTAACTAATCACTTATCTTGAAAAAGTAGAGGATTTCCTCGACAGTCTGGAGCATTATAGTATAACTCATGTCCTACGGACAAAAAACCAAAAAGCAGACAGGCTAGCTAAGTTAGCAAGCTCTGACAATCCAGAAGAGATAGAGATGGTTCTGATAGAGGTACTAAAATCACCAAGCTTCGATCAAATGGAAGTCGATCTAGTATTGGAAGCTGAACCAGAAAGGGAGTCATGGATGACACCAATTAAGAACTTCCTTAAAGGCGAAATGCTCCCAACAAAAAAGAGCGAGAGACGAGCTGTAATTCATAAAGCCACAAGATATGTCCTACAAGACGAAACTCTTTACCACTAGGGATTCTCTATGCCTTTGCTCTGATGTAAAGCACATGAAGACATCAAACGTGTACTAAGAGAAGTACATGAAGCTGAATGTGGAGACCACACCGGGGGCCAAACATTGGCAAAGAAAGTATTACGATATGGCTACTTCTGGCCTACCATAAATAAAGACGCAGCTGATTATGCACGACGCTGCAATAAATGCCAGAAATTTGCAAAAGTTCCTAGGGCATCTCCAAGTTAGCTTAAATCAATGGTGAGCCCATGGTTGTTCGTTATGTGGGGAATAGACATCGTTGGAACCTTGCTATCGCTAAAGGTGCAGCCAAATATGCAATCGTGGCAATGGATTATTTCACAAAATGAGTGGAAGCCAAACCCCTAATTATAACAACCCGAATTTTTATAACATGTTGAAACTAGAAATCAGGGTATAATTAAATTTTATAATGAGAATCATGGAAAACGGTTTGCGCCATTGCGTTCGTCTCGAAATTTTACATGAAATAGAGTCCGAGTTTTCGAATATCGGAGTCCGGATGAAGAAGTTATGGCCTGTAGAAGATTCAGCAGATTTTAGGCAGCACAGGACTAGGAAGGTCGACCTGGGGGCCAGGTCGACCCTAGGGTCGACCTACCACCCAGGTCGACCATGTGGTCGACCTCCCCCCCCCC
Organism: Allium sativum; assembly: GCA_030737875.1. Taxonomy (NCBI): domain Eukaryota; kingdom Viridiplantae; phylum Streptophyta; class Magnoliopsida; order Asparagales; family Amaryllidaceae; genus Allium; species Allium sativum. The sequence continues at coordinate 862,788,184 of CM060922.1, forward strand.
TTACAGGTCGACCTGGTCGGCCTGTTTTGACCCAGAACTCATTTTTGAAGCCTGAGACATGTTTTGATGGTCCAGATTGATTCTAGGGTTAATCTAAGGGCCTAAACTAGTTGCTACACCTATAAAAACACCCTTAAACCTAACCTAATTCATATCAAATCATTCTTACACCATTATGCTGCTAAAATACCTCTTGAACCATGGCCGCCGTCTCCAAATCAAAGTACAAGCATTCAAACTCAAATCAATTCAAAGAACAAGGCTTCAACAATGATTCTAGACAATAAATCAACAACGCCGCAACATTTTTACAACAAATTCAGTTCTTAATTCATTAGCCATGATCTGTAAGTTCTAGTTATTTTCAGATTAAAATAATTAAATTTAATATGGACATGTGATGAAGTGAAATTGGACTTTTGATTCAAGTATATTCTTGTTTCTTCTTGGATCTCGATCTTGAGAACTTTTCTAACTTTATTCGCATGACAAGTTTATGGTCTATTCAGCCTATTGCAAATCAATTTTTCTTGGTTCATGTTGATATTATTATCAAGATCTATTCTTTATGCCTGAGATGATGTTCTTATGCCGCTTTATCTCTGATCTTGTTTTTATTGCAACTCTACCTTCCCCTATTTATTTTCTTTTGATGAACCTAGGTCAATTTCGGACCTAGGCCTAAACTACGATATGCGTGCGATGGTATACGGGGGAAATATTGGAATATTGCCTAGTGGAATATATGTGTTTGGTGGAATTGATGGCATAATGTGAAAATTGGATATTTGGGTATTACTACCATTAACATGAAATTGAATATTTGGGTATTGTCATTATAATGGTAATCGCAAAAATGAGGGTTAGCGTATATATTTTGACATGGATCTTGATATATGTAATTTGAAATGGATCTTGATATATGTAATTTGGCTAGAACTTGTTATGGGTAAATTAGTATAAACGTGGTATACATGTAATTTGGGTATAAAACTTGATCTATGTAAATTAAGCATAGCTTTGTAAACATGTAAATCATGGATTTTGACATATGTAAAACTGACATGTAATCTAGAACTTGGGCATATGTTAATTATGTAAAATTTGGAGCTGAAACATATATGATAATTTATGACTTGGTAGAGGTTTAATATGAACGCGCCTAAGTTGGGTTTTTGGGTAGTTGGCATGTATTGTAAATAAAAGGCTATAACTTGGCATAACCTTATAGTGAATTATGATAATAATTCAGGAATACGTTTTGGGGCAAAAACGTGAATTATGAACTTGATAATTAGCATATAACTGGAAATATGAACATGGTTGAAACATGAACATTTTTATATGTTAAACACATGAACTGATATTGGGGTTTTGGGTGGAATGCGACCATTAATGAACCTTTGACACGAGGTTAGACTCAGTTTGTGGTGTAAATCTGCCCGGAACCGCCCGGTAAATTCAGTAGCCACAAAGTGTCAGTCTAATGTAAGAGGTCGAAGGCCAAATTGTAGGCGTAACGGTTTATGACACGAGGTTAGACCCAGTTTGTGGTGTAAATCTGCCAGGAACCGCCTGGCAAATCCAGTGACCACAAAATGCACGGTCTAATGTGAGAGGTCATGATTCGTTCATCATAATGAATGAATTAAGGAATACTAAAGATAATAAGACGTGGGTATGGTTAGAGGGTTAGGTGGAATGACATGGAAATTTGACATGTAAATGTGGACCTAACCGGTATGAGTTAAGAACATGTAAAACTTATAAATGTAGGCTCAACCAATGTGATATGAATGGATGGGTTAAGTAACGTGGCTAGGCTAATGACACTTAACCGTTATAACATGACTAGCGAATGGGTTGGGCTAACTTGAATAGGTTGATAACACCCAATCGTTATAACCTGATGCATGGTAGGGTTAAGTAAAACACGAGGGTAACACTTAACCATTATAATATGACTGGTGGATGGGGTTAAGTTAACATGCACTTAACCAATATAACATGATGCGTGGTAAGGTTAAGTAACAACAGAAGGTAACATTTAACCGTCACAACATGATAAGTAGGTGAGCTAAGTCAATGTACACTTAACCAATATGGCATGACATGCGGTGGGGTTAAGTTAACACAAGGGAGAACACTTAGCCAGTATAACAAGACTTGCGGTAGGGTTAAGTAACACAAGGAACAACACTTAACCGATATAACATGATGTGTGGTAGGGTTAAGTAAAACAAGAGAAAACACTTAACCAACTTAACGTGATGGACGGAGAGGGTTAAGTACATATCGGGTTGGTGGGTAATATTAGTAAATATAGGCCCACAAACTTAACCATTAATAAGTATGCTTGAATCAGTGGGTTAAGTACATCACGGGAAGGTGGGTAATATCTGTATATATAGGCCCACAAACTTAACCAGTAGGAAACCCTAGTAACGGGGACCCATTTCAGCAGTAACCCAATTAGGTATCATGGTACCCTGAAACTAGGCCGGGTGGGGCACGATTACTGGGTTAGTTGTAAGCGGTCAAAAGCGACGGCGGTGGGTGCACAGTGTGGGTTCTAACGGGGTGCGGGCGTGCACACACTCTGGAGCAGACAAATAGGGCACTGTGGCACCAGTAGTATAACCTATGTATTCTAGAATTGCGTCGGGCCGCCACCATGGGTCTTGATACACCCTATGGTGGGACCAACATAGGTATCTACAATCATTGGGGGGCGTATGACACACATAGGTAGCATAATCCCTAGGTTGGACCTAGGTGGCATAAACCCTAAATTCGAGAAGTGTTCAATAGGTAGCATAATCCCTAGGTTGGACCTAGGTGGCATAAATCCTGGTTGAATCTAGGAAGCGCGCGATAGAAAACCCTAAATTAGATCTAGGTAATAAATAATAGATGTACACATGAAAGCAACCTTAATTTCGGGGATCGGGATCACGTTATGATTTTATCATTTTGTATAGATTACTAGTTGGGACACTAGTTAGGTGGTGTAGAGCAAATAGATATCATTTTAATGGTGAAGCAGAGAAATCTTGCGATGCTTGATAGAAATCTTGCGAAACTATACTTAGTTCATCTTGAATGGGAACCTTGCAATGTTATACATGACATAAATCCTATGATGTTATTCTTAGTTATCGTGCCTGTAGCTTATCTTGTCATCATGCTTATGTTTACTTTCAGCTTATTCATGCCATATTATCTTTACCTATTTTTATGCTGAAAGTCACTAGGACTTACTCAGTCTTTATGACTGACCCTGTTCGTTTCGCCTCTTTTTCTTTCGTCCCACCCCCACAGGTTCGCAGGGTGGGAATACAACTTAGTTCGGGTCTTACCAAGCCCCAAGGCTCTTTCATGTACTGCTTGGATTTCTCTTGGCTATGGCTTGCTTTGCTTTATTGGGGAATACTACAAGTTAATTTTTATGCTTCCTTGTTTTTTTAGCAAGAAAGATATTTTGGCTATGTAATTGGGTATTGGAAGTTGATGGGCTTTTATTGTAAACAATTATATTTAATAGATGATTTGAAGTACTTTTACTTTACTTTCCGTTGTTTTATATATGTCTGTCTTCTAATATTTCTGTTCCAGTACCCATAATGCTCCATTGAAGTCAAGGCATTCCCTTTGTGAGTGACCTTAACAGATGTGGGGTGTTACATTTGGTATCAGAGTAGAAGGTTACCAGACTGGGCAAAAGCTTTTAAAAACCTTCTGAAATTATTTTCAAAACGTTTACAAAGAAGCATTTTTCTAAGAAAAGTTTTGTTTACGAAAGGAATATTCCCCAAAGCCATATGCACTATCTTTTGATTCTCTCCTTGAGTCTCTTTCTTTTTCACCATAGTTTGTAGGCATGCAACACATGTCGGAGGGCAAAGTAGTGTCCAACCTCCATATGTAGCTGCAGTAGTTTTACTTGCGACTAATCTTATTTCAAGATTTGTAGGGTTGTCGTGCGATGGAAGTAGCTTTTGAGGAACTTTTCAACAAGCCATACAAGGATAGTAGGAACAAGGATAAAGAACACAAATCTAAGGATGAGAAACTGGTTGATATGGCTTAATCCACGAAGAGGAAAACAGTGAAAGGAAAGAGGCCAAGTGAAAGAATAATAAAAACCCATGACAAGAGAGAATATCTTTAGTATGGTAAAAAGGGACATGTAATTAAGTATTATAGGACAAGGACAAGGGTAAAGAACAAGATCGTCGAGAGGGCAATTGTATGCTCTCACTACTAACGTACCTAAGAGAGGTGGTAACGTTTCTGTTAAAGGCTTAGCTTTTCTTTTCTATCATCCCGTTAGAACTTTTCTTTTGTACATCGCATCCTTTTAATTCTGCTTCGATAGTTGAGTCTCTGCACCATATTACTAGCGTAGTAGAGGATCCCATTTTATTCTCAAATCCTATTAGGAAATCGGCTCATTTATTCATGACTTGTTTGGATTTGAGAATGTCTATGCTAAGTGTTGAGTTTAGAAGTAATGCTTATGTTTTTTTTGGGCTGTGGGTTGATTCTAGGGATGGAGTGGTTTTCCAGTAATGGTGTCATTCTTGAGTATGAAAAGAGGGTAGTTAGATTCTTGACTTGCCTTGGTAATGCCCTCGAAGTCTAGTGTAACCCTTAGGGTTCTGCCATGCTTAGTTACCTAGAATCCCTTGATACATTTATTGATCCGCTCGAGTAGTGTTCGCCACTAAGGCAAATGGTTCGTTTCGCTTATGCATGAGCCATAGAAAATCACCTTAGTAAGTACATTTGGCAACATTGTTGGCATTTGTTTGTTTTCAAGAGATAGTTTTTCTGCGTGGAATACCTTATAATAAGTAAACGAGATCCAGGATTCACTAGTGAATTTTGGAGAGCTTGCATGAAACCATGAGTACGCAGTTATGGTTGAGCTGAGTATACTAGAAAAAGAATAAATGAAAGTGGAACGAGAGGCGACAGTGAAATGAGTTCCAACTCAAATTTTGGAAACAAGAATTAAGAAGCTATGAAATTGTAAAGTTAAAAACGGCCAAAGCACAATGGAGTTAAGCTCAAGGAAATGCGGCTTAGAAGATTGAAGGCTAGATACTCACATTCTATCTTTTAAGTATATCCTCTCGGTCCTATTCTCAATCCTATGTCTGTTGTAAACCCTATAGGGAGTATGACTTATCTGTTAGTAATACATGTTGGGGCTTGAGGGTGTCCGTTGGGTTGGCGAAACTTTTTGGGTTTTATAGGATACGAGTTGGTTTTAGGAAGGGATTTACTTGTGACCTAAAAGGAGTCCATCATGCTTAGTTTCCAAGAATCGTATATATTGGTTTGGATGAGTAATTCTTTGAGTGTCAACCTGATGTTGATTTCGGTCTTCGGGGTTGGTGCTTAGGGAGTTCTTCTCCTAATCAGTATATATGTGACATAGATTTCTAGTTTTGCCATTGCCTAAGGGCACAAAGTTTTTACTTTCTTCTATCATTCGACTATATCTTTAGGTAGGAACAATTGGGTGTAAACATGTGTTTGAGACATGTTATGATTGATGGTTGCAAGTGGTTGCAAGTGGTTGCTAGTGGTTGCTCGTGGATGCATATACACGCACATTAGACACTAGATCGGCTCCGTCACCTTTCATACTGCATATGCATGAGTGTTTATACTTGTTTATGGATGAATTTGAATGTGTTATCATGTGGATGTTGCATATGGATGGATGTTTGTGCACACATATAGTGTTTATGTGACTAGGACTATTTGCATACATGTTGGACTCATGACACTAAACATGTTTTGCATTAAAAAGATCAGTCAGGCCTGATCATTTGCATTAGATAAGGAACATATACACACACTTTATGCATATGTTCATACAGCATTAGAAATCTCTTAAGGACAATGGATGCCTGTGATTGATGATTGAGTAGATGGATGATTGGATGGTAGGACACATTCTTCTTAACTTGAAGATTTCGGGGATGAAATCCTTTAAGGAGGGGAGAATGTAACAACCCGAATTTTTATAACATGTTGAAACTAGAAATTAGGGTATAATTATATTTTAAATTGAGAATCATGGGAAACGGTTTGCGCCATTGCTTTTGCCTCGAAATTTTATATGAAATAGAGTCCGAATTTTCGAAAATCGGAGTCTGGATGAAGAAGTTATGGCCTGTAGAAGATTTATTAGATTTTAGGCAGTACAGGACCAGGCAGGTCGACCTGGGGACCAGGTCGACCATGTGGTCGACCTACCCCCTAGGTCGACCATGTGGTCGGCCTGTTTTGACCCAAAACTCATTTTTGAAGCCTGAGACATGTTTTGATGGTCCATATTGATTCTAGGGTTAATCGAAGGGCCTAAACTAGTTACTACACCTATAAAAACACCCTTAGACCTAACCTAATTCATATCAAATCATTCTTACACCATTATGCTTCTAAAATACCTCTTGAACCATGGCCGCCGTCTCCAAATCAAAGTACAAGCATTCAAACTCAAATCAATTCAAAGAACAAGGCTTCAACAATGATTCTAGACAATAAATCAACAACGCCGCAACATTTTTACAACAAATTCAGTTCTTAATTCATTAGCCACGATCTGTAAGTTCTAGTTATTTTCGGATTAAAATAATTAAATTTAATATGGACATGTGATGAAGTGAAATTGGACTTTTGATTCAAGTCTATTCTTGTTTCTTCTTGGATCTCGATCTTGAGAACTTTTCTAACTTTATTCGCATGACAAGTTTATGGTCTATTCAGCCTATTGCAAATCAATTTTTCTTGGTTCATGTTGATATTATTATCAAGATCTATTCTTTATGCCTGAGATGATGTTCTTATGTCGCTTTATCTCTGATCTTGTTTTTATTGCAACTTCTACCTTCCCCTATTTATTTTCTTTTGATGAACCTAGGTCAATTTCGGACCTAGGCCTAAACTACGATATGCGTGCGATGATATACGGGGGAAATATTGGAATATTGCCTAGTGGAATATATGTGTTTGGTGTAATTGATGGCATAACATGAAAATTGGATATTTGGGTATTACTACCATTAACATGAAATTGAATATTTGGGTATTGTCATTATAATGGTAATCGCAAGAATGGGGGTTAGCGTATATATTTTGACATGGATCTTGATATATGTAATTTGACATGGATCTTGATATATGTAATTTGGCTAGAACTTGTTATGGGTAAATTAGTATAAACGTGGTATACATGTAATTTTGGATATAAAACTTGATCTATGTAAATTAAGCATAGCTTTGTAAACATGTAAATCATGGATTTTGACATATGTAAAACTGACATGTAATCTAGAACTTGGGCATATGTTAATTATGTAAAATTTGGAGTTGAAACATATATGATAATATATGACTTGGTAGAGGTTTAATATGAACGCGCCTAAGTTGGGTTTTTGGGTAGTTGGCATGTATTGTAAATAAAAGGCTATTACTTGGCATAACCTTATAGTGAATTATGATAATAATTTGGGAATATGTTTTGGGGGCAAAAACGTGAATTATGAACTTGATAATTAGCATATAACTGGAAATATGAACATGGTTGAAACATGAACATTTTTATATGTTAAACACATGAACTGATATTTGGGGTTTTGGGTGGAATACGACCAATAATGAACCTTTGACACGAGGTTAGACTCAGTTTGTGGTGTAAATCTGCCCGGAACCGCCCGGCAAATCCAGTAGCCACAAAGTGTCAGTCTAATGTGAGAGGTCGAAAGCCAAATTGTAGGCGTAATGGTTTATGACACGAGGTTAGACCTAGTTTGTGGTGTAAATCTGCCCGGAACCGCCCGGCAAATCCAGTGACCACAAAATGCACGGTCTAATGTGAGAGATCATGATTCGTTCGTCATAATGAATGAATTAAGGAATACTAACCATAATAAGACGTGGGAATGGTTAGAGGGTTAGGTGGGATGACATGGAAATTTGACATGTAAATGTGGACCTAACCGATATGAGTTAAGAACATGTAAAACTTATAAATGTAGGCTCAACCAATATGATATGAATGGGTGGGTTAAGTAACGTGGCTAGGCTAATGACACTTAATCGTTATAACATGACTAGCGGATGGGTTGGGCTAACTTGAATAGGTTGATAACACCCAATCGATATAACCTGATGCATGGTAGGGTTAAGTAAACACACGAGGGTAACACTTAACCATTATAATATGACTGGTGGATGGGGTTAAGTTAACATGCACTTAACCAATATAACGTGATGCGTGGTAAGGTTAAGTAACAACAGAGGGTAACACTTAACTGTCACAACATGATAAGTAGGTGGGCTAAGTCAATGTACACTTAACCAATATGACATGACATGCGGTGGGGTTAAGTTAACACAAGGGAGAACACTTAGCCAGTATAACAAGGCTTGCAGTAGGGTTAAGTAAGACAAGGAACAACACTTAACCGATATAACATGATGTGTGGTAGGGTTAAGTAAAACAAGAGAAAACACTTAACCAACTTAACGTGATGGACGGAGAGGGTTAAGTACATATCGGGTTGGTGGGTAATATTAGTAAATATAGGCCCACAAACTTGACCATTAATAAGCATGCTTGAATCGGTGGGTTAAGTACATCACGGGAAGGTGGGTAATATCTGTATATATAGGCCCACAAACTTAACCAGTAGGAAACCCTAGTAACGGGGACCCATTTCAGCAATAACCCAATTAGGTATCATGGTACCCTGAAACTAGGCAGGGTGGGGCACGATTACTGGGCTGATTGTAAGCTGTCAAAAGCGACGGCGGTGGGTGCACAGTGTGTGTTCTAACAGGGTGCGGGCGCGCACACACTCCGGAGCAGACAAACAGGGCACTGGGGCACCAGTAGTATAACCTATGTATTTTAGAATTGCGTCGGGCCGCCACCATGGGTCTTGATACACCCCATGGTGGGACCAGCATAGGTGTCTACAATCACTGGGGGTCGTATGACACACATAGGTAGCATAATCCCTAGGTGGCATAAACCCTAAATCCGAGAAGTGTTCAATAGGTAGCATAATCCCTAGGTTGGACCTAGGTGGCATAAATCCTGGTTGAATCTAGGAAGCGCTCGATAGAAAACCCTAGATTAGATCTAGGTAATAAATAATAGATGTACACGTGAAAGCAACCTTAATTTCGGGGATTGGGATCACGTTATGAATTTACCATTTTATACAGATTACTAGTTGGGACACTAGTTAGGTGGTTCAGAGCAAATAGATATCATTTTTGTTGTATATAACAGTGTTGTATACACAATTATATGATTTTTGTTTGATGATAACAACCAAATATATTTTATTATTGAATGTGTTTGTAACTGTACTGGTATACTACACAACAGACAGGATTATAATATTTTTATTTAAATAAAATATAACTGTATAGAAATTTAAACAATCACACAGTATTTTATTTAAATAAAAATATTTTATTTCAATATCAAAAAGTACATCTTTTATAACTCCACTATTTGACATACTACAACTCTGTCACTCACTCTATACAACTACATTTACATTCACATATACAGACACTCTCATACATTGACACTTTTTTTTACTGTCTTCCATCTTCTGTCTTCACAGCCTTCAGTCAAGTCCTGTCTTCATACCTGTCACAAGAAGAACACACAATAGACTGCAACAAAAATAAAATAGAATAAAAGCAAATAAAAATTTATTTTTAAATTTTTTTTGCCTCAGAATTACGATGTGTTCCTCATCATTTTTCTAGACTTGGTTTGATATGCAGGGACAGAAAAACTCGTCTGGATGGCTGCATATACACACGTGTATACACGTGTGCACTGCCACGCCAATCCAGTGTCGCGACTGAGGAGTAGCCACTTGGACCATCTCGACTCAGCGCAATATACTCATGAACATGAACAAAGTCAAAAGCAAAAGTAAAATGGTTGACAGGTCAACACACAAGAGAGTCATAGGCAAGTCAAACATGAATGAAACATAGTGGAAATAAAAAGTAGCAATGAAGATTGAAAAAATAGCATGAATACAAATATCAAAGAAGTAGCACAGTTCAAAACAACATGTATAAGGCAGCAATACAAATGAAGACATGGTGCAATACAGGCAAGAAAAAAGAAGTACATACATAGAACAATGGCCAAGCACAATGGCGCGGCAAGTATAGGTGCAACAAGAGATAATCAGAGGATATCATACAAGAATGGAGAACACAGTATAGATCAATATTCAAACAGTACAAGGGAACTAGTCAAGATATAAGAGGGTGTACAGTCACAAGGTAAGAGTGGTCCAGTACAAATGTAAACAGGTCAAAAGTCATGGGAGCATGTACAGTGGTGTTCAAGACCTCAAGTTCAAGCTAAATTCAAATACAACAAACACAAGTATATGAATGGCAATACGTACAAGTGAACAAGAGAACATAGGTGTGCAAACTGCATGGCATATACAAACAGATATATACAATGAAATAAGGTGCAGCATAGGATAAGCATTTTAGTTTTTAAAGGTAGTGCAGCAGTTCTAAAGACAAGCACATGGCCGAGGCAGCACATATTTGGCATGAAGCAGTCTCAAAGATGAAATGACAATAATATTCAAGCCATGGTGCATCAAGTGTAATCAAAGGAAAATATTATCAGTATATAAAAAAAATCACAGTGCAGTTTGGTCAAAAGAAAATGGTGGTGCGGCATGAAGACAAATGGATATATAAATTGGTCCTATACAAATGCATGGAGTCGAATTGCATAACAAGTTCGAGCATAGTTTCTGTTCTTATCAAAGAAAAACATTAGTTCAAAAATTCAAGTATACAGGGGTAAATGTCAAGCACAGTATTTGTTGCATGCTCAAGGATAGTATCTGTTCTTATTTAAAAAGTAATCAAGAGCAATGTGTGTTTTCAGTTTTCAATCAAGGGTTATTATGGTTCCATAAAGTTAGCATTTTTTTTGGAAGAAAAATTCTCGAACAAAACAGTGTTTGAATCAAAGTTTTTTTTAAAAGGCAGCAAAACTCAAATTTAAATCTTTCCAGAATTCAAGACCAATTCAAAGTTCCAGAAGCATACGGGGCAAGAAAGAATTTATCCCGCAAAATATTCGGTTTTGTTTAAGCAGGGAGAAATTCAAAATCAAATGCAAGTTTCTCACGCAAGTTTGAAGATTTCAAATTCCAGAAATCACGATTTAAGCAATATACATTCAGGCTTTAAATCGAAGAAGCATCAAGAGGCAACAGATCAATTCAAAGTCAACCCAATATTTCAGCATATATCAATCCAAATCAAACCAAGTCTAATCCATACAAAATCAGAGCAAAATTTAAGGACTTTTAATCCTATATAAACACCCAATCCTCATCGGCAGTAAATCATCCAAGTTCGAACAAGCAAAAAGCAAAAATCAGAATTAAATTCATACCAGTAAAAAGGAGATTACTTGGATCTAGTTCAACACTCATCAACGTTCGATCGAAGAAAAGGATAGCCACTGAATAACTCGAAATCATCACACGAGAAAGTGGCGACCTCAAGTTAAATAGAATCGAAACCCTAGAGCCGTCGAAGTCGAGTTTAACGAGAAGCACAAACCCTAGAAAAAGCGCCAGCCTCCAGAGATCGAAGCCAAACAGACTCGAGCATCATAGAATTAATCATACAATCGCGATTTAGGGATTTGGAGAAACCCTATTTTCCAGCCGCCATTTTTCAGAGAATAACAAAAGTGATTGGGCTCGAGAGAAAAAGGGTGAAGCAAATAAGAAAGAGGCCGGCCAAGTCTTTAAACCAAAGGGGATAACCCCTATTTAATTCCTAGGGTTTTTCAAAGTTTTTAAGGGGTCTTTTATTGTTTTGTTTTTGTTCGTCTTTAATTTCAATCAAGTCTAGAGTTTTCTAGTTTGTCTCTAAAACTAGGGAGACGAATTACAGGGTTTGTAATTCGGGGAAATCTGGTTTTGGGGATAAAAACCAGTGCAGGGTTTTGAGCGTAGGGTTAAGAACAGTTGGGAGCGAGTGTCGCGAGTTTACAGGGGATTGTAAGCGTAGAGATTGTTTTAACTCCTAGTAGAAACCTTGGGGAATGCAGCAGTAGGCAGGGTTTTGCCGAAGCTGGGTATATCTGTGTGTTATTTATTTTCCGCATTTATTCTGATTATTATCTGTGCTGTGATTATTTAATTACTCTGTGAAAATCTGCGATAAACCCTATTCACCCCCCCTCTAGGGTTAATTTAGATCCTACAATTTTAATGGTGAAGCAGAGAAATCTTGCGATGTTTGATAGAAATCTTGCGAAACTATACTTAGTTCATCTTGAATGGGAACCTTGCAATGTTATACATGACAGAAATCCTATGATGTTATTCTTAGTTATCGTGCCTGTAGCTTATCTTGTTATCATGCTTATGTTTACTTTCAGTTTATTCATGCCATATTATCTTTACCTGTTTTTATGCTGAAAGTCACTAGGACTTACTCAGTCTTTATGACTGACCCAGTTTGTTTCGCCTCTTTTTCTTTCGTTTCCCCCCCCTCCCCAGGTTCGCAGGGTGGGAATACAACTTAGTTCGGATCTTACCAAGCCCCAAGGCTCTTTCATGTACTGCTTGGATTTCTCTTGGCTATGGCTTGCTTTGCTTTATTGGGGAATACTACAAGTTAATTTTTATGCTTCCTTGTTTTTTTTAGCAAGACATATATTTTGGCTATGTAATTGGGTATTGGAAGTTGATGGGCTTTTATTGTAAACAATTATATTTAATAAATGATTTGAAGTACTTCTACTTTACTTTCCGCTGTTTTATATATGTCTGTCTTGTAATATTTCTGTTCCAGTACCCATAATGCTCCATTGAAGTTAAGGCATTCCCTTTGTGAGTGACCTTAACGGATGTGGGGTGTTACACTAACTTTGATCGTGACAAAGCGGATGGTAAACTTTGTGGTCAGGAATATCATTTGCCGATTTGGGATACCAAGAACCATCATAACTGACAATGGAACCCAATTCGTGTGACGGCAAGGAATTTCGCTCGGTCCGAACCAGTCGCTAAACCGACCCAGACCGTTCGAAACGCCCTATCGTTTTGAGAACACGACAAAATAGAACGCAGACGGAAGAACATTTCATTGTATATTACAACAATGCATCAGAATACAAGAATATACAGAGCACAAATGAATATTACACAGAAATATCATAGATTTAAATTACATTTAAATACATCGCAGCGGAAAATAATACAATACACAACTAGAAAGAGATATACGGATACAAAGCTTTCCGGATATCGTTCCAGCTGTAAACCAGGATCCTGTGAATATAAATCTGCAAAACCAAAACTACTAGCTGCCCGTGTCAAAATAAGGGCACCCAGAGTTTAGGTTAAAACAATAAACTCCAGGTCAGTCATGTGACTGGTGTGAGAACTAAAACAGTTGTTAATCTTTATTTTTAAAGTTAGGTAAATCAAGGGACCACGCCGTATAACACGGAACGGGTTTCCTCCCAAGAATACCAGTGCATAAAACAAACAGCGCAATGCTAAATAAAGAAAAATGAAGCTGTTATAAGACCCAGGTCCCATCACACAATGCAACGCAGCCGAGGATAGGGTTTTCCCTTATAACAGCCAAAGAATGCTTGATACGGTTAAAACAAATCGTTTGATACTATTATAAGTGCATAGTGTATAAAACAACTTCAAATCATAAGTATCAATCATAGGCGGCATGAGCGTCCCATGCCACTATGTCGCCATATATAGGTTTACAAATAAAACCGCAAATGTCTCGTATTTGGAAATTGAATTTCCATCTATGAACCGAGGCAAAAGATAGTCCTCAACCGATTCGAGACTGCCTAGCCCGAGCCTCAGGGTCAGAGCGCATCGACCCTTGGATCGTCAGGGCCGGTCCACCGATGTGGATTAAACTTAAACCCTGAACATGCGTTTCCCCGCCCTATGGGGCGTAAATGAGCCAACTAAATGACTCCATCGGTTCGAGAACGACCGATCAATCCGAGGCGCCTCACAACAGCAACAACCACATAAGTCAAACTCGTCAGGGCGTGTAAAACCACTGACGCCACTTCTAGCTAGGAAGAAACGCATGCCCTCCCTGACGTCCTCTCCCGTTTTTGGTTCATACCGGGTGTGAAACTCGCGAATCAAACGTTACACAAAGCTACGCCACAAAGGCCTTGCTTTGATCATCACCACAAGACTTTGCTTTTCAACAGAAGCCTCGATCAATTGCCACTTAGGCATGCCACACAGGCAATTCACTCCATGCGTTTGATATCCATCAATATATAACCCCTGAGCTCGTACGTCTCAGAGAAGGGCGTTAAGCAAGAGAATAAATTCTCCGCCGCCAAACAGATATATATTTAATAGAGATCAATCACACGGACTAAAATCCAATGTCAGACACACAGTCCATTTACAAGTCCGTTCTGGGTCTGAACGAAACCGGAGGCACCTAGTACCCCGCATATCCATCGATCTCCAAGTACGTCTGGACGATCACTAACTGTTTCCATCTTCTTGGGTGTACAGCCCAATCAAGATCATCAGTAATTACCCAAACGACGTGAAGACTTCCGGTCTTCGACCACCGTCTTCATCTTCGACTTATCGTCGTATCAGTTATTCAGAATGGGATAAACCCGGTCTTTCCGAATAACTCGCGTATATTTTAAATAAGTGTTACACAAACACAACATACGCCTCATTCCAATTCATCAGTCACTAACCGTAAATTAATCAAGAGAATAATTCCCCAAATATTAACCCCGAAGGTCGAAACCAACATCAGATCAATATCCAGAAAATCATTCTGCTTAGCTAACCGACAGTTAGTTTCTAAATTTCATATTCATAGGGAAAGGTTCCCATTAATTTTATCCAAGATAAATTTCTTGAATTTATTCTTTAATCAACTTTTGAATATCAATTCAAAACTAGTCGGGATTAGCGAACCTTACCGAAGTAATCATTTGTTTTAATTTCCCAATCCCAACCTATTCATCCCATGAAGTAAAACTGGTAGTACTTCATATCTAACACCACGGTGTTATCGGTAAATTCAATTACCATTTCACGTTCAAATCTAATTAAAGATTTAACTATCGCCTGGAGCAAAACTGGTGATACTCCATTCTCGATCATCTCAATCTAATTAAAGATTCATTAAAACTCCACTTAGTTTTAATCGTTAACTGGGTTAAAGAATCCGTGTCATTTAAAACACGGTTCACGATAAACCCAAAATCACATTCCATTAATTATCGGGTTAAAGAACGAGTGTTATTTAAAACACTATTCACGATAAACCCAAAAATCAATATCAATTCAATTCCAATTAAATATTATTTAATTGGTACACTTCATTAAATCTAAATAAAAAGATTTAATCTTTTCTCAACTGGGTTCAAGAACAGTGTTAGTGAAGACACCATTCACGCCAAACCCAAATCACATTTGATATTCAATACAAGGCTCTGAATAGAAAATATCCCGGCTTATATTCAATATCAAATTCTACGACCAACAAATATCGAATTGGAAATAACGATATATAAATATCTTTCAAATTTCCATAACAACACCTGTACAATCACGAAATTCGACATCGAAATGTTCCGAAGACAATTTCGATTCAAATCCATTCCAATGCAATTATTGGGAATTCTGGTTATTTTCAAAACCATTTCAATATTCAATTCATTTATTTAAAAATAAATAGAATTGTAATTCTAGTTCAAAACTAGTTCATTTCGATAAAAAATCTATTTTTATCTTTTGAAATATGGAGTTTTTCATCCCAATTCTTTCTAAATCATTTCTTATGATTTTACACAAATTATTAATATTTTTAATAATTTTATCAAGGCCCGTACAGTCGATTTCCATCAACGGCCATCGAACTGCACTTACAACGACTTTTTTCGAATTTGATTTGGACGTATCTCCAAATCCAACCGTTAGATTTCAAATTTCTAATATTCGTTAGAAAGCTCTTGTCGATACGAACCCAACGGTTCCGGTTTTAGGAGAATCCGACGGTCGGATCTCCCGTAATGTCCGTTTGAAATAAATGGTCGAAATTCGCGAACTGCCGCGGCGCGGCGCGTTCTATTCAGGCCATTATATTATATATATAATATATATAATATATATTTCGTCGATTTCTATTTAAAACGAATTATATAAATAGTTTTAAAATTCGTTTCAAAAGCAATTTCAACTTCCTTTTCAATTCAAATCAAAATTGAATTCTTCTTTATAAATTCGTTTTAAAATTCATTCCTATTCAATTCAAATTTCAATTTGCTTTCAATTCAATTTGAATTCGTTTTATATTCAATTCATTTCGAAATCATTTTCAATTCATTTCCTTTCGAAATCGTTTTCAATTCATTTCATTTCGAAATCGTTTTCAATTCATTTCATTTCGAAATCGTTTTCAATTCATTTCATTTCGAAATCGTTTTCAATTCATTTCATTTCGAAATCCTTTTCAATTCATTTCATTTCGAAATCGTTTTCAATTCAGTTCATTTCGAAATCGTTTTCGTCAAAATGGCGTCAATCTAATCAACACGGCTTCATAAATTTCTATTTTCAAATATTCTATTTCAAATATTTCTTTTTCAAAATAGTTGTTATTATCAAAATATTTCGTTCAACACATGACCAATCTCAATGGATGAGTACTGTCAACACATGAACTTTTATTTTATATTGATAAAGATGTAAATTTTATTACTAAAATATTTCGTTCAACACATGACCAATCTCAATGGATGAGTACTGTCAACACATGAACTTTTATTTTATATTATTCTTTATTTTCTAAATTGGAATGAGGCCCAATCAATCACCATATAATGTTAATTATATGGATTTTCATACATTACACACATATAATAGCATTGAAAAATAATCAACCATCAACCAAAGTGCACTACACTGTATAAGCATCAAATATAGATATCTAACGCTTATAACAGCCTGTCAATCAATCAATCGACATATTTAATCAATCAGGATGAGTGAACTTCAAATTTCATCCCAACACCCGTGTGGGGTTTCAAACAATCAAACACAGATTTTATTTGTGCAGTTGGGCGATGTGTAAAATTTATCGTCCCAATCAATGTCATTCAAATAGGTGTACATAAACAAACCGTCCGGTTTGTAAATGAATATTTATTTATTCACATTCACGTTAAAAATTATATTTTTAACGATAAAACATTTTATTCAACCTATGAATATTCTATTCGGTTTATTTATTCAATAAAATGTTATTTTTATTTTTCTAACATATTTTAGAAAATTTCGGCGGCATAACGGCACGATACTAGAAACGGGACGAGGCCTAGCCTTACCCCCGGTCTAGTGAAGGCCCACGCCATTCACACATCAATCAAAATCACCAAACAACCAAATTCAAATCAAATCATATAACTAAGCTATGCAACCAAACAAACAAGTCCATGGTCTGTGGACGATTGTGTCGGGTGCTACTAAGCACCGTCTGCATCCTAGTATATATATATAAATAGAAATGAAATTGGAAGGTGAGAAATTCTCACAGATAGCTATCCTAGCTCCACGGCACTTCATTGATAGAAATCTTCATCACTATCGCATCTTCGTTATCTTCGCTGCTGTAGCCACTACATATGTAAAAATCGAATTTTTACTTTGCTATTCAATATATAAAAATCATATTTTTACTTCGATGTTCAATATATAAAAATCATATTTTTACTTCGATGTTCAATATATAAAAATCATATTTTTACTTCGATGTTCAATATATAAAAATCATATTTTTACTTCGATGTTCAATATATAAAAATCATATTTTTACTTCGACGTTAATCCTATATTTTCATAACAATGACATCTACATTTTCAAAACAACGACTATCTTTT
Source organism: Allium sativum (assembly GCA_030737875.1). Classification (NCBI taxonomy): domain Eukaryota; kingdom Viridiplantae; phylum Streptophyta; class Magnoliopsida; order Asparagales; family Amaryllidaceae; genus Allium; species Allium sativum. The sequence goes on from CM060922.1 coordinate 862,806,207, forward strand.
CTAAATAATTTTAAACTGATTTTAAAACTGATTTTACTTATGATTTTAAACTGAATTTAAATATGATTTTAAACTGAATTTAAATATGATTTAAACTGAATTTAAATATGAATTTAAACTGAATCTAAATATGAAAAATAAATAGAAAACCTAAATCAAAACTTACTTTTCCAATCGGGGGAGGGGGGGGGGGGGGTTGGGCGTTCGCTGGCGTCGGATGTCGGAGGGGCTCGCCGGGGGTAGCAGGGCGGCGGGCTAGGGTTCCAAGGCAATGGCGATTAGGTCTTGGGGGGGGGCTCGGGTTCCTGGCGACATCGGTTTAGCTGGAGGAGGGCGTCGAGAGAGGGGAGGGGAAGGGAGGTGGGAATGGCGCGCCTTGGACGCCGGCGGCGGTGGTTGATGTCGCGCCTCCTTCCTTCATCGTTCGATTTCTCCCTTTTTTTTTATAAATCGATTACTGTTTTAAACGGGGGGGGGGGGGGGGGCAGAGTTATATAAGAAGGGAGATATAATTTTTTTATTTTTTTATTTATTTAATTATTTTATTTAGCAAAAAGTTGACTTCTACATACGACCTCGAAACGAGGCCCACCGCCTGTCGTCCATAGCGTTTTACCCCCATTCCGAACACAATGGGATAGGTATCGCAAGCTGATGTGATCGTTTCGATTAGTTTCCGTTGAATTTACATTTAAATCACTATATTAAATTTTAAACGTACATTTCAAATTACCGGGGCCACATACTAACTCGAAAAATTCCAGAAAAATATTTTCTAGCTTCGTATTGACGATACAGTCCTAACAAAACTAATTTCGACGAATTCTGAGATCGTTAGAAAAATGGCCATTTTCCAGTCGATTAAAATCAACTGAAACTGGTCAGACGCGTTTTCCTTTGCCACGCTCACATATTGATTCGAAAAATTATGAAATTTGGAATCTAACAATAACTTGACATCACGGACCCAACAAAACTGGTTTCGTCGAAATCCGAGGTCATTTGCAAAATGTCCATTTTTAAGGGCCTGAATTCCATAGCGACTATTCAGAATTTTCAACTGGACATATCTTTTGATTCCCGCTATGAAATTTTGATTTGTCGGATTCGTTGGGAAGATATTATCAATTAGATCCTAATGTTTTTGGTTTCACTAAAATACGGATTGTTTTGCACCCGGTACATTCAATTGAAGTTTGAAATCGAATTATCGAACTACCGCGCCATTTTCAATTCTATTTATAATTATATATAATTATTTATATTCTAACGACGACGTATATAATATATACGCTCGATTTATATTCAAAATAAATTTTCGTCGATATTATTTAAAATAATCTATTTTTAAATATTCAAAATTCGCTAAAATTGCCAAAATAAAAATTCCAAACTGGCTCGCATTTTACGGGTTGTTACAATCTCCCCCACTTAAAACTTTTCATCCCCGAAAAGGAACAAAGTCGAAAGTGGTTTGATTAATCAACTCTACGTTCGATCTGGCTTCCATTCTCCAACTCTTTAGTTTATGAGAATTTCCAAATTCTTCAAAAATTTGGCTAACACCCTAAATTTTCGAAAAATTTCGCCATAACCTCCCCTGCACCGGGAGCATCGGGGAATTTCAAATAGCTTCCCCGGTCCTTCAGATCTCAAAAAGAAAAAGAAAAAGCCAAGCGGCTAGCCAATAGGCTCATAAAATCATCATCACCCAAACAAAACAGTAAATTATGTAGTAAACATGTACCTATTTGTCGGGCAAACAAATTTTATTCTTCGGCTCTAGCCTCCTTGCTATGACCTGTTCAATGATATACATGTATATGCAAGCAGATGCGACCAAATTTCAAAACAATTCAATATTTGGTTATATCAGGCATAATGGTTCAAAATTATCAAACAATTAAACAAACAACACAAACATCAATCAATTAGTGAATTAGAGTTTCAAATTCATAACTTGGATATATATAAAGAAAATCATGTTTTTGATGCCGAATCACAACAATAGGCCTTATCTAATTTTTGGTTCTCACACCAGTCAATAGGAAATATATAGATTTTACACGTTCGTCACTCGAATATAAATTCTGATGATGATATATCAACCATCAGAATCACCACCGGGCGACTAGAGTGTAATTCTATATCTATCCAGTATATTAAAACTTCAAATACACGTTTGCAAGGCGTATATGCAAAATCTTTATATACTGGACTGTCCTAATCAATATAAAATAAAGATTCAAATACGTATAGTTGATTTAGATTTTCAAAACAAAAATAGTTTTCATTTTTAAAAAAAATATACTCTTCACACTCGTTCTAGGATACTACTGATCCCATCTCTAACGAGTCATTCTAATTGGATATTACTAATCTAATATCTGATGAATTCTTTCATACAGTTCTAATGTGCCTTGTTCTCTAAGCTTCGTAAACCAAAGCTCTGATACCAACTATGACGGCAAGGAATTTCGCTCGGTCCGAACCAGTCGCTAAACCGACCCAGACCGTTCGAAACGCCCTATCGTTTTGAGAACACGACAAAATAGAACGCAGACGGAAGAACATTTCATTGTATATTACAACAATGCATCAGAATACAAGAATATACAGAGCACAAATGAATATTACACAGAAATATCAGAGATTTAAATTACATTTAAATACATCGCAGCGGAAAATAATACAATACACAACTAGAAAGAGATATACGGATACAAAGCTTTCCGGATATCGTTCCAGCTGTAAACCAGGATCCTGTGAATATAAATCTGCAAAACCAAAACTACTAGCTGCCCGTGTCAAAATAAGGGCACCCAGAGTTTAGGTTAAAACAATAAACTCCAGGTCAGTCATGTGACTGGTGTGAGAACTAAAACAGTTGTTAATCTTTATTTTTAAAGTTAGGTAAATCAAGGGACCACGCCGTATAACACGGAACGGGTTTCCTCCCAAGAATACCAGTGCATAAAACAAACAGCGCAATGCTAAATAAAGAAAAATGAAGCTGTTATAAGACCCAGGTCCCATCACACAATGCAACGCAGCCGAGGATAGGGTTTTCCCTTATAACAGCCAAAGAATGCTTGATACGGTTAAAACAAATCGTTTGATACTATTATAAGTGCATAGTGTATAAAACAACTTCAAATCATAAGTATCAATCATAGGCGGCATGAGCGTCCCATTCCACTATGTCGCCATATATAGGTTTACAAATAAAACCGCAAATGTCTCGTATTTGGAAATTGGATTTCCATCTATGAACCGAGGCAAAAGATAGTCCTCAACCGATTCGAGACTGCCTAGCCCGAGCCTCAGGGTCAGAGCGCATCGACCCTTGGATCGTCAGGGCCGGTCCACCGATGTGGATTAAACTTAAACCCTGAACATGCGTTTCCCCGCCCTATGGGGCGTAAATGAGCCAACTAAATGACTCCATCGGTTCGAGAACGACCGATCAATCCGAGGCGCCTCGCAACAGCAACAACCACATAAGTCAAACTCGTCAGGGCGTGTAAAACCACTGACACCACTTCTAGCTAGGAAGAAACGCATGCCCTCCCTGACGTCCTCTCCCGTTTTTGGTTCATACCGGGTGTGAAACTCGCGAATCAAACGTTACACAAAGCTACGCCACAAAGGCCTTGCTTTGATCATCACCACAAGACTTTGCTTTTCAACAGAAGCCTCGATCAATTGCCACTTAGGCATGCCACACAGGCAATTCACTCCATGCGTTTGATATCCATCAATATATAACCCCTGAGCTCGTACGTCTCAGAGAAGGGCGTTAAGCAAGAGAATAAATTCTCCGCCGCCAAACAGATATATATTTAATAGAGATCAATCACACGGACTAAAATCCAATGTCAGACACACAGTCCATTTACAAGTCCGTTCTGGGTCTGAACGAAACCGGAGGCACCTAGTACCCCGCATATCCATCGATCTCCAAGTACGTCTGGACGATCACTAACTGTTTCCATCTTCTTGGGTGTACAGCCCAATCAAGATCATCAGTAATTACCCAAACGACGTGAAGACTTCCAGTCTTCGACCACCGTCTTCATCTTCGACTTATCGTCGTATCAGTTATTCAGAATGGGATAAACCCGGTCTTTCCGAATAACTCGCGTATATTTTAAATAAGTGTTACACAAACACAACATACGCCTCATTCCAATTCATCAGTCACTAACCGCAAATTAATCAAGAGAATAATTCCCCAAATATTAACACCGAAGGCCGAAACCAACATCAGATCAATATCCAGAAAATCATTCTGCTTAGCTAACCGACAGTTAGTTTCTAAATTTCATATTCATAGGGAAAGGTTCCCATTAATTTTATCCAAGATAAATTTCTTGAATTTATTCTTTAATCCACTTTTGAATATCAATTCAAAACTAGTCGGGATTAGCGAACCTTACCGAAGTAATCATTTGTTTTAATTTCCCAATCCCAACCTATTCATCCCATGAAGTAAAACTGGTAGTACTTCATATCTAACACCACGGTGTTATCGGTAAATTCAATTACCATTTCACGTTCAAATCTAATTAAAGATTTAACTATCGCCTGGAGCAAAACTGGTGATACTCCATTCTCGATCATCTCAATCTAATTAAAGATTCATTAAAACTCCACTTAGTTTTAATCGTTAACTGGGTTAAAGAATCCGTGTCATTTAAAACACGGTTCACGATAAACCCAAAGTCACATTCCATTAATTATCGGGTTAAAGAACGAGTGTTATTTAAAACACTGTTCACGATAAACCCAAAAATCAATATCAATTCAATTCCAATTAAATATTATTTAATTGGTACACTTCATTAAATCTAAATAAAAAGATTTAATCTTTTCTCAACTGGGTTCAAGAACAGTGTTAGTGAAGACACCATTCACGCCAAACCCAAATCACATTTGATATTCAATACAAGGCTCTGAATATAAAATATCCCGGCTTATATTCAATATCAAATTCTACGACCAACAAATATCGTATTGGAAATAACGATATATAAATATCTTTCAAATTTCCATAACAACACCTGTACAATCACGAAATTCGACAACGAAATGTTTCGAAGACAATTTCGATTCAAATCCATTCCAATGCAATTATTGGAAATTCTGGTTATTTTCAAAACCATTTCAATATTCAATTCATTTATTTAAAAATAAATAGAATTGTAATTCTAGTTCAAAACTAGTTCATTTCGATAAAAAATCTATTTTTATCTTTTCAAATATGGAGTTTTTCATCCCAATTCTTTCTAAATCATTTCTTATGATTTTACACAAATTATTAATATTTTAAATAATTTTATCAAGGCCCGTACAGTCGATTTCCATCAACGGCCATCGAACTTCACTTACAGCGACTTTTTTCGAATTTGATTTGGACGTATCTCCAAATCCAACCGTTAGATTTCAAATTTCTAATATTCGTTAGAAAGCTCTTGTCGATACGAACCCAACGGTTCCGGTTTTAGGAGAATCCGACGGTCGGATCTCCCGTAATGTCCGTTTGAAATAAATGGTCGAAATTCGCGAACTGCCGCGGCGCGGCGCGTTCTATTCAGGCCATTATATTATATATATAATATATATAATATATATTTCGTCGATTTCTATTTAAAACGAATTATATAAATAGTTTTAAAATTCGTTTCAAAAGCAATTTCAACTTCCTTTTCAATTCAAATCAAAATTGAATTCTTCTTTATAAATTCGTTTTAAAATTCATTCCTATTCAATTCAAATTTCAATTTGCTTTCAATTCAATTTGAATTCGTTTTATATTCAATTCATTTCGAAATCGTTTTAAATTCATTTCCTTTCGAAATAGTTTTCAATTCATTTCATTTCGAAATCGTTTTCAATTCATTTCATTTCGAAATCGTTTTCAATTCATTTCATTTCGAAATCGTTTTCAATTCATTTCATTTCGAAATCGTTTTCAATTCATTTCATTTCGAAATCGTTTTCAATTCATTTCATTTCGAAATCGTTTTCAATTCAATTCATTTCGAAATCGTTTTCAATTCAATTCATTTCGAAATCGTTTTCAATTCAGTTCATTTCGAAATCGTTTTCGTCAAAATGGCGTCAATCTAATCAACACGGCTTCATAAATTTCTATTTTCAAATATTCTATTTCAAATATTTCTTTTTCAAAATAGTTGTTATTATCAAAATATTTCGTTCAACACATGACCAATCTCAATGGATGAGTACTGTCAACACATGAACTTTTATTTTATATTGATAAAGATGTAAATTTTATTACTAAAATATTTCGTTCAACACATGACCAATCTCAATGGATGAGTACTGTCAACACATGAACTTTTATTTTATATTATTCTTTATTTTCTAAATTGGAATGAGGCCCAATCAATCACCATATAATGTTAATTATATGGATTTTCATACATTACACACATATAATAGCATTGAAAAATAATCAACCATCAACCAAAGTGCACTACACTGTATAAGCATCAAATATAGATATCTAACGCTTATAACAGCCTGTCAATCAATCAATCGACATATTTAATCAATCAGGATGAGTGAACTTCAAATTTCATCCCAACACCCGTGTGGGGTTTCAAACAATCAAACACAGATTTTATTTGTGCAGTTGGGCGATGTGTAAAATTTATCGTCCCAATCAATGTCATTCAAATAGGTGTACATAAACAAACCGTCCGGTTTGTAAATGAATATTTATTTATTCACATTCACGTTAAAAATTATATTTTTAACGATAAAACATTTTATTCAACCTATGAATATTCTATTCGGTTTATTTATTCAATAAAATGTTATTTTTATTTTTCTAACATATTTTAGAAAATTTCGGCGGCATAACGGCACGATACTAGAAACGGGACGAGGCCTAGCCTTACCCCCGGTCTAGTGAAGGCCCACGCCATTCACACATCAATCAAAATCACCAAACAACCAAATTCAAATCAAATCATATAACTAAGCTATGCAACCAAACAAACAAGTCCATGGTCTGTGGACGATTGTGTCGGGTGCTACTAAGCACCGTCTGCATCCTAGTATATATATATAAATAGAAATGAAATTGGAAGGTGAGAAATTCTCACAGATAGCTATCCTAGCTCCACGGCACTTCATTGATAGAAATCTTCATCACTATCGCATCTTCGTTATCTTCGCTGCTGTAGCCACTACATATGTAAAAATCGAATTTTTACTTTGCTATTCAATATATAAAAATCATTTTTTTACTTCGATGTTCAATATATAAAAATCATATTTTTACTTCGATGTTCAATATATAAAAATCATATTTTTACTTCGATGTTCAATATATAAAAATCATATTTTTACTTCGATGTTCAATATATAAAAATCATATTTTTACTTCGATGTTCAATATATAAAAATCATATTTTTACTTCGAAGTTAATCCTATATTTTCATAACAATGACATCTTCATTTTCAAAACAACGACTATATTTTCTAAATAATTTTAAACTGATTTTAAAACTGATTTTACTTATGATTTTAAACTGAATTTAAATATGATTTTAAACTGAATTTAAATATGATTTTAAACTGAATTTAAATTTGAATTTAAACTGAATTTAAATATGAATTTAAACTGAATCTAAATATGAAAAATAAATAGAAAACCTAAATCAAAACTTACTTTTCCAATCGGTGGGGGGGGGGGGGGGGGGTTTGGGCGTTCGCTGGCGTCGGATGTCGGAGGGGCTCGCTGGGGGTAGTAGGGCGGCGGGCTAGGGTTCCAAGGCAATGGCGATTAGGTCTTGGGGGGGGGGGGGCTCGGGTTCCTGGCGACATCGGTTTAGCTGGAGGAGGGCGTCGAGAGAGGGGAGGGGAAGGGAGGTGGGAATGGCGCGCCTTGGACGCCGGCGACGGTGGTTGATGTCGCGCCTCCTTCCTTCATCGTTCGATTTCTCCCTTTTTTTTTATATAAATCGATTACTGTTTTAAACGCGCGGGGGGGGGGGGGGGGCAGAGTTATATAAGAAGGGAGATATAATTTTTTTATTTTTTTTATTTAATTATTTTATTTAGCAAAAAGTTGACTTCTACATACGACCTCGAAACGAGGCCCACCGCCTGTCGTCCATAGCGTTTTACCCCCATTCCGAACACAATGGGATAGGTATCGCAAGCTGATGTGATCGTTTCGATTAGTTTCCGTTGAATTTACATTTAAATCACTATATTAAATTTTAAACGTACATTTCAAATTACCGGGGCCACATACTAACTCGAAAAATTCCAGAAAAATATTTTCTAGCTTCGTATTGACGATACGATCCTAACAAAACTAATTTCGACGAATTCTGAGATCGTTAGAAAAATGGCCATTTTCCAGTCGATTAAAATCAACTGAAACTGGTCAGACGCGTTTTCCTTTGCCATGCTCACATATTGATTCGAAAAATTATGAAATTTGGAATCTAACAATAACTTGACATCACGGACCCAACAAAACTGGTTTCGTCGAAATCCGAGGTCATTTGCAAAATGTCCATTTTTAAGGGCCTGAATTCCATAGCGACTATTCAGAATTTTCAACTGGACATATCTTTTGATTCCCGCTATGAAATTTTGATTTGTCGGATTCGTTGGGAAGATATTATCAATTAGATCCTAATGTTTTTGGTTTCACTAAAATCCGGATTGTTTTGCACCCGGTACATTCAATTGAAGTTTGAAATCGAATTATCGAACTACCGCGCCATTTTCAATTCTATTTATAATTATATATAATTATATATAATTATTTATATTCTAACGACGACGTATATAATATATACGCTCGATTTATATTCAAAATAAATTTTCGTTGATATTATTTAAAATAATCTATTTTTAAATATTCAAAATTCGCTAAAATTGCCAAAATAAAAATTTCAAACTGGCTCGCATTTTACGGGTTGTTACAATTCGATAACACAGAATTCAGAAATTTCTGCTTGAAGTATAAGATGGATAAGAGGTACATTGCAGTGGCTCACCCGCAATCAAGTGGACAAGTTGAGGCGATAAACAAGACTATTGAGTCCATCCTCAAAAAACGATTGGAACAAGCGAAGGCTATGTGGGTCGACGAATTACCATTGGCACTATGGGCTTATCGAACGACTTACAAAACGACAACGGGTCATACCCCTTTTTCACTCTCCTTTGGATCAGATGCGGTAATTCTAGTGGAGCTTAAAGTTCCCTCTCATAGGGCGATGTATTACGATCCAATGACAAACAAAGCACTCCTCCTTGAATCTTTGGATATGGTCAAAGAGAAGAGAGATAAAGCAGACCTGCGTGCCTCGAGGCACATGCGTCAAGTGGCACATTACTATGATAGGAAAGTTCGTCCTCGGACCTTTGAACCTGGAGACTTTGTATTAAAGCATATCTTCCCACCTCCGGTTCATCTAGGTCCCAAGTGGAAAGGACTATATGCCATCCAACGGAAGCTTAATATAGGAGCTTTCAAGTCAACGACTATGGATGGCGAAGAGATTCCCAAAGCTTGTAATACCCAACACTTGTAGAAGTATTTGACTTAGATTAGTATTTTTTTTCTTTTGTTTTATGAACCATGTAAAAAGGCATGACTTGCCTAGAAAAGTCTGGTTAACATAAACAAAAGCTTATAAAGTGGACGTAGGCCACGACCTGGCCGAACCACTATAAAATATCGTGTGTGATTAGCTTTTCCTGCATAAACCTTTTTATATATTCTGTGATTACTGCAATCTAAGTATGAGACACGCAAACGAGGCAACCGTTTGCATAACAAGATAACAAGGACGGGAAGACGACATCCCAAACTTTAACTCTCATAAATTTAGAGAGTATAACGGACGGGAAGATGACGTCCCCAAGACGTGGAGGTGCACCATGATAAAAAAAACGCCTTGAATGCACTCTAACCTGACAGTACGACAGGAAAGTATAAAGCCGCTAAGAATAAGCGCCGGTAAGAAAATACCCCGGTCCCATTAAAGGGCGGGGGCAATCCGATGTCGAACCTAATCAATCTCGAGCAAGCCCTGGCCAGACACTTTATTCAAGATTGATTGGGGGCATACACACCACATCCCTTGTAATTGATTGCTTAATTAAGCAGTGATTTCTGCTCATTATATTTTGACATTTATACACTTGTAGGAAAGCTCAACCATGATACGCATTGTTATTTACTATTTATGTTTTTAACACTTTGATCATTACTGAACTCAACTAAAATAAATGACAAATTTGCAAGTATTTGACATAGTAGGAAGCAAACTATTTCATTTGCATGAGTGCAGGTTTATACGAAAGATCAAATAAAAGGATGCGAGGGCCGCATTCGCTACAACAACAGTGGTCCAATGGAAAGACAAAACAAAAGACGAAACTAATTTTCGTTTAGTCTTTGGGACAGACTTAGCTTTCTTGGAAGCCTTGATCAGCTTATCCCTTTCTTTTTTTGGGTTTCGGAAAAGATACGCTTCGACTTCTTTTTCCCAGAAACTGGAGTGATGGGATCGGTGAAGATTTTTTAGCAAGCTCTTCGGTGATTGACCTGGTTGGAATATTGACAACTAACTTTGATCTAGGAGGGACTACCGCGAGAGTTTTAAGATTTTCAGGATCTACTTCCTCAACTTTGGCCTTCAAAAACATATCTTGTTTTGCCTTCATATCAGCTAAGGTCATGTCATCAGCGTCTCTCGAGCCTCTAGTCATAACAACAACATCATCTTCCTCATGTACATCATTTCCTCCATCATCTTTCAAGGCGTCTATCATATCCCCGTCTTTGGGAATCTTAGTGCTAGCGAGAAGAAAAACTTTGTCAGTGACCTCACCCTTTTTGCCCCCAGTGTTCTCCACAGATTCAGTGCCAATGGCTTCATCCTTTTTCTCCTGGGACGTCTCAACAGACTTTGCTTCAGTAGCCTCTTCTGGTTGTTCGTCAATCTTCTCAGTTGTCTTTGCACCTACATGGCGAGAAGTAAAGGTTATTAGCTTAGGAGATAAAGGATGTTCCTTAATTGATTGTCCAATGATATAACGAAAAGTTGAGATATCCCTAACGAATTGGGGTGAAAAGGCGGAAATACCTTCTGATGATTTTTCCACATGAGTAGCGGGAGTCTCTGAAGCTGTTTCAACGTTCGGGGACAGAAAAGGTACTTGAGGAAGCCCTGGATTCTCAGGACCATACTTCTCTGACTCAGCAATCTCGGTAGATGTAGATGAAGACCCTGTTTCAATAGTGCACTTTCCTTTAAGTTGGCGGTTCTCCTCTTCCATAGCAGCAGCTATAAGCTTACGCCCTTCGGTTAAGCGTGTCGCTTCCTTACCCCTCAAATACTTCTCTATAAGCTTATCCTCGTCGATTGAATCCACCTTAAGCTCTTATTTTTCCCATTCGACCACCTGATCCCATACATACACCAGAGTGGTAGGGTAATCCTTTATCCATGCAATGTCTCGATGTCGGATCACCCGAGCAAAGAATCCCATCATTGTCTTAGCACTCTCATCCAACTCTTTTTGGGATCCTGCAAGATGACCATTAATCTTCTCGACTTGTTGTAAAGCTATGTTCGTATTTCCCTCGGCAAGGGTAGCCCTATCTCAGCCTCCATCAGTTTGGCCTCTAACTCTGCATTCTTCCTTGCTAGCTCCGCTTTCTCCTGTTCAAGACGAGTGCAAGCTAGCTTGGTCGTGGCGCTTTTAGACTTAGTATCCTCGGCTTGCTTCTTTAAGTCTATGCACTCCTGGCTATGGGAATCAACTTGGCGTGATGACGCTTTTTTAATTCTTCAAATTGCTTCTTATAAGTGTCTGCATCATGCTGCACAAGAGCGAGCTTGGCTTGAGCATCCTCAAAGTCTTTCTCAGAGTTTTCAATAGCCTTTGCATCATATTCAATAACATCCTTCATAGTTTTGACATCGGCTATTAGGTCACTAATGATTTTGGAAAGATTCTTCGAATACCTCTTCATCTCTTTATACTGAGTATCCACACAATCTATTTTAGCTTTAACTTCAATGGCCCAGTCGGGATCGACTGGTTTAAGAGCTAGAACAAAGTGCATATTCCCAAAGTGATGTTCAGGGAATTATTTCCTTAAAAGCTCCAGCTTAGCCTTGTTTTCATCACCAAGTATAACTGGCCTTGTGCTGGTAATGTCAATATGGCAGAGCCTCGATGGCACAATAGACTTGCTCTTCTCTGCATCTTTCCCTGACTCCTTCTGTTTCTCTTTCGTGTCGGATCCTTTCTTTGGAGGTCTGTCTTGATGGGTTTTATCTTTAGACGAAGTGGGAGGCTTAGGGGCATGTTTATCACCTTCACGATGTGTCGGTTGGCTTTTATGTTTGTCTGAATCTACATGAAGCGGAGAACGAGAATGAGAAGACCGATAGGGTTGAGGGGCCGATTCCTCCTATCATCTATGCCCCGATTTTCACGTTGATCGTGTCCTGCAAAATGACGCACTTGAATGTTAGAATCAAGATTAATATAAAGCACAAGTGTTGTGATGTGCAGTGCTAAGAGTGTTGCATATATCCTAAGTGACATTCCCCCCTAACAGACCAGAGTCTGGAGTTAGGCCAGTGTGCACAGTTTCCCTGGCCTTCACGAGGGTAACTTCTTCTTCAGAGGTGAAAATAAGAGGATTTGTTGTAAAGTCTTCTGAAGTATAAATGGTATCAGGCAAGGGAAGTCCCCCCAAACCCTGATATATGGAATCATCCATAGGATATCCATCGCCTTGAGACTTGGTTTATGGCAACCCTGTTGGAGAAATCGGTTTTTCAGGAGTAGCCACATCCTCGGGAGTGATGTATTTATCTCTATCCTTGTCAGCTATGTTTGCTAATACATCATCTTGAGTTAAAGTAGGAGAAGGACTTTTCTAAGGCATCATTGGATCTTTCGAACCCTCTCCCTTCTCAGATAAAATTTCAATTGGCCCCTCAACTGGGGTATATACACATAGGGACCTTCTCCATGGCCTATGCTATGAGTGATAGCAAGCAAGCAGTGGCGGTGAAGATATTCATCCACTAGGCAGTCCCTGATGGTCAATAATTTTTTATCACCATTTAGTAGCTGGTTCAAACGATCAAAGTACACTTGATGCGCTTCCTGTTTCGGATTAGAGACTACAAGCGAAAATGAACAATAGTCAATACATTTACAGTAGTGATTGGAATTAAAAATCGAGGTCAGAAATCTTTACTTGATTTAAGTCATCTCCTAGCACATCCTGGTTTTTGTTTGATATACAACCATTCAGGTCTTGGATCGCCAACTTTAGTGCTAAATGGTACGCTAATGATTTTCCTTTTTGGCACCGATTCAAAATATATAAAGGACGGAGTGTCCTGGGTTCAGTGCTTGAAATTGTAGAAGAAACGAACATCTTCGAAGGAGAGCTCTATGCCCAGAATTTTCCTATAAGAAATGTATAAGGTGTACAGATAAGCGTAGGAGTTGGGTTGGAGCTGCATCGGAGCGATACGCATTCATCTTAGAAAATCGATGACGAACGGCGGGAACGGACGTATCGCCCCAGCAAGGCACATTAACCTACTGATTTCCATATACCCTTTGGGTGGATTATGAGGCTGATCCGTTTCAGTAGGCAGCTCGGTGTTCTTTCGGAGAATTCCATGTTTCAAGCATATTCGTGCAAGTTTGGCATTGTCAATGGTCTATGCGACGGAGTCGCCAGGTTTGTCCAGAATAATAACATGTTCGAATTCATCGGGAGTGCGGCTATCTCCTCCTTCCTCTTCCTCATCCATAGAGACATCACCGCTGGATGATGCTTCGCTTTCATGAGTTTCCATTTCAAAGTCCGGACCCTCATTATCCCATTCTAGATCTGAAGTGGAAGGTATATCTTCGATGATGGGATTTTTGGATGGTCCCACAGCCTCTTTCCTCTTTGCTAACCTAGCTGAGTGTCTCTCAATCATAATTGTTGTATTATCGAAGAGATAATAAAGATTAGAGTATAGCTTCCAGTTCCCCTCGTGTGTGTGCGCGCTAAGTTGTGCACATATGTACAGTGCTGAATATAAGATTCACGAAAAAGTAAAGCAGTATGGAATAGGAATGGCAATAGGGTGGGTTCGAGCGGGTTTCTCATGCCCTAGACCCAACCCGAACTTTTTGAACCACGCCCCAGACCCGCCCCGTAGACCTGGCGTGGATCTAGATTTTTGCCCCGTACCCGAAACCTATGCGGTCGGGGTAGACCTGACCTGCCCCACGACCTGGTGATATTGTGTTCTAATGTACACAAATTAATATACTTAAATTTTATCGCTAAATGATAAATTATATGCATATTATAATGTTTTCGCAATGATAAGAGGATTTAATAAATCGAGTTGTAAAGTAATAACTCAAAATGTATGCATTTGTTATTACATGATTATCGCAACTTAATAATATGAAAATTTTATATTTTGTTGATTGGAAAAATATAATACTCAAGTTATAATCATGTATACTTAAGAAGATTAACAAATAATCATTATAGTTACGAAGTGTTTTTAATGATGTTTCAATCATGCGGGTCGGGTTGGGGCGGGTTGGCCATGCCCCAGACCCGACCCTAGACCCGGACCTCCAAAAGCGAGTCACGGGTCTACCAGTCCCGAAGACCCTATGGGGCGGGTCTAAATGGGTCAAAACAGGGGCAGCTCAAGCGGGTTTGAACCCTAGACCTACCCCCATTGGCATCCCTAGTATGGAAAATAGTTATGTTCATAAGGTCTAGACAGTTCAGTTCGAAATGCTCTATCATAAATGTTCATGAAGTCACAAGCCATATTTAGTTTTGGGTAAGTTGGTTGAAACATACTTGCATTTCATATTGAATGACAATGGATCGATTCAGATGTCTATGTTAGAAGTGGATCGGTTCAGGTGTTAGTCATAAGCGAATCGGTTCGGGTCTTTGTCATCAACGGATCGGTTCGGATACTTATGTTACAAGCGGGTCGGATCAGAGTTTATGGACAGAAGGGATCAGAACGGATAGACCTACAGAGAAGTGATTCCATTCGGATCGGTTAGCACCGAATCATACCACACTAACATCCTGAAACCCAAGTCTCTCCACTTGAGTAAGTTTAAGGCTCCAATCAATATTGTCTCCTCCGATCTGAACCGATTCCGCATGCTTCATCTCAATCACTCAGAAGTTGTCTGTTCCGCCCTACACCGATCCCACTCTTCTCCTTCTTCTTCTTCTTCTCCACTTCTCCAACAACACCAAACCCATTCATTTTTGAAGGCTCACTTACAACAAAGTATTCGTGAATCAATGTTTTCGGCGCCGGTTCAGATCTCCTATATGCAACAGCCTCGAGGTGGCGATGAGGCCGCCAACGACGATGGTGCTGGAATAGAATGCGCGATGTTAATCTTGATGTGACATCGAGCAAAATCGCTTAAATTGCCTCTAAATCTGGGTGTAAATCGATTGGAATTGAATAAATCAAGGATTAAAATCCTATTTATAAGCTTATTTCAAGAATTAGGAGGTTTTCTTCGTGATTTAGAAATTAGGGTTTTGGTTAGCGAAAAGGGCGGTGGTAAGAAAATGAAGAATAAGGAAGGAGGATGATAATTTATCTGTTAGAGAAAGGGTTATTCATGTTCCCCTGGATTATACAGCTCGGCCCGACCCGATCTGGGAAAAGCCAGATGAGCCCAAGGCCTTTTTAGCCCCAAGATGTGGTAAACTCCCAATCCCAGTACGAGTCGAACTACATTAATCCGAACCCAGGCGTAACTGCTAAATAAAAACAATACTCAACACATGAGGGAAAAATTCAAGGAAGAATACTAAATTTTTTTTATGATACTGGAAATTACCTAGATAAATTGCGCAGATCTTAAGCAAAGCCTCGAAGTTGCCAAGAGCAACAACGGAAATTCCTCCATCTTATGGCGTACTTATAGGCTCTACAAATATCAAAAAATGAGACTTTATGAAATGTCACAACTCTGCAGATGAATGGAAGAAACTATTTAATGACACCAATTCAGAAGTAAATAGGTGGATCATTTCGAAGAACACTTTAAATGTGTACTTCGAGGGGAAAAACGTTAGCCTACTTTGTGGACTAGGCTACACAAAGCTAAAAAATTAATCAACGGATGTGTTGATTGGAAGGATTCACAGCAGGAGACAAGATCGGTTCGGAGATCCCCGAACCGAACCCCTTCACTTTGAAGCAAATATGCCCAAAGATTGGAAGAAGGTGGCAGGTTTAGATCGATTCGGAGCTCTCCGACCCGAACCCTTTTCCTGTTCTTCTGATCCGAACTGAAGATCAACACCACAACAACCATAACCCACGTTCCCATGAAGATCCAGAGCAGTTATACTCCGCCACCCCATGATCTCTGATGCGTTGTTACCATCTCCAAGCATCCGAACTCGAAACGAGCGGGATGAATTCCTTGTGGCACCGATCCGGATCATATTTCTGCCTATAAATATCCCACAAAGCACCATTTGAAGGGATCTTTCGGCAAATTAATCACTCAAGCTCCTACACCACCGAATTTCCTTGTTTATTCATATTATAATCAAACTCTCGAAGTGTATTTCACGAAAATCAAGAGAGATTATCAATTATATAAGTGAGATTGAGTGAAATTCAGTATTGTATTTGCATTCGTATCATTAATCAACAAAGCATAAAGTGGACGTAGGCTCTTTAACGCCGAACCACTATAAATTGTATGTTCTTGTTGTTTCTCTTTCTAATTTTCTTCGAACTATTATTCGTTTGGGTGTTAGGGCCACTTTTTGGTCTAACATATTATACAAATAAAAATGGTACTTAGTGGATAATTATTTAATATAACTAGCTGACAACACTTATACCCAATCACATATAAAATGATAACTTATAACTAAAAATATTAAAATAAAATTGATACTAAATCAAATGCAAAATGATACCTTGTTATTGTGTATAATATAGTGCTCTAACAAAATTATTACCTATATTTTCTCAAAAATGATACCCTTTTATTGTAAACATAGCAACAATTTAACAAAAACAATACCTATGTCTATGTAAAAAATGATACCCGGTTACTGTACATAATAAATCACTTCAATTAAACTAATTAGTTAAGTAATCAGATATACTCGTTGTTTACACTGGTTTTATATTCTAGGGTTTCAAAGGCATTTCCATCCCTTTAGTTCTTAATGTTTCATTACAACTTGTATATAAACTATACATATCGTTTGCATCGATTCATTTCGAAAGTAACAACACAAATCAGATTTTACATTTTCCTTTATGGTATCAGAGCGTGTTCTTTCCTAACAGCATTTCTGCAACAATCATATTGTGAAGATTAACATTCTCTCTTCTTGGTTTGTTTATCATTATTAAAGAGAGTTCACTTCTCAAAGATCAAGTGCATTTCTTGTTTTTTTAAGAATTCTGTCCTTATTCCCAGATTGTGTCGTCCTATAGTTGATCATCGTTCAGACTCTGGTTGCAATAATCTCGCACCATCTTCCTGAATCGTCATCTGACCATCTTTTCGATTTCTAAGCATGGCCAACGACGCATCTTCTCATGTCTCCACCTCCCAAGTGTCTGATGATGGTGCATATGAAACAAAGGAAGTAATTAATCTAAAGAGTCACACACTCTCTATAACACCCCATAAAATAAACCATAAATAGACACAGATAATTAAATTAAATAATAATAATAGTAATAATTAACTAATTCAATGGGGGTGAAAATGAGAATTTTGAATAAGCGGATTTGGGCCATGAAAGTATTACTATTGCGCTCGTGGCGATATTCTGATCTGTTTTCATTTTTCATTTACAAAAAACAGAGTCTGTATGAAGAAGATATTAATAAAACAAATTAGATGAAACTTGTTTATACACAAGATTTGAATTCAAATTGAATCAATATAAATCTAGAATATAAAAATATATTAATTGGCATAGAAGAATATTCCATAAGAATTTGAATTGTGTGTAGATATATACGTATAGAAGGGGATAAGTGTTATAAACAGAATGAAAGATATCAAAGCCATTAATTCAGAAATTAATAGAAAATGACGTTATAGGAGATTAAAAATCTCCTAGCTCGACCTTAGAAGAGGTTTGACCAACCTCCTGAGGGATGGGTGGTGAAGAAGTTTTTTTATAGGGAGAATTCTATAGTTTCGTATCAATAGACCATCCAAATTAAATCTAAATAATCCAACAGTCTATGCACACACTTGCAATTATAAATATAGCTCCCTATCCTCACCTTAAAACCTACCCTCACTTCATTATACACCTTCGTATTGTCCTTCTTCCATTGCTAATTCTAGAGAAAAAGGTTAGGATGCTCTTCTATTCCTCTAAACCTCCATTCTGTCTTTTCTAATCTAGATTCATATAGATTTAGATTCTGGAATTTAGTTATATATAAGATTCTATGTTTTAATTCTTATATATATATATATAAGGATTGGAGTACGATTACAAAGGCTAAATCCTGATTTGATTATATACAAATCCTGTTGTTATTTCTTCTCAAATCACTATGAGCGGAAACCCTATAAGTTGCTATTTTTTCTCTTTTGTAGTATAGATTTGGATTATTATTCATGTATGTGATTTGGATTAAAATGCAAATAAACACTATAAACCCTCCAAATCCTACATTTTGTTTATTGCAGAAATGGTCAATCAAAAGTGATAAATTTGGATATGTGTTATTGGAATAATTTAACACCCCGTGTTTTCTATTAACGCAAACTAACAAATTAAACAATACTTAATTTAAAATGTGAGAATTAAGGGAAATGGGTTACGCCATTGCGTTCATCTCGGAATTCTGGTTGAGATAAAGTCTGAGTTTGCGTAAATTGGACTTTGTATGAAGAAGTTAGGGCTGTCGGAAGTTTCCAGAAAATTCAAATAAATTCAAACAGCTCGAAAACAGATTCAAAATTCAAATAAGAAGTCAGAAGCAGGCTGGGTGGGAAAATTTTCGCCCAGGACCCAGGTCGACCAAGGGGGTCGACCTTAGTGTCGACCTCCCCCCTACAGGTCGACCTAGGGGTCGACCTACCCTCCCGGGGCAGATCTGAAAGATGACGACTTTGTGACTCAGTGCAGAGTCATTAGGGCTGAGGTGTCACCCTATCTTGACTGAATGGTCTTGATTGATTCTAGGTTGATCGGATGGCTTAAATTAATCTTAAATTCTATATAAACACTGTTGGATCTAGATTAACCCTAGAGGGGGGTGAATTGGGTTTATCACAGTTTTCGATGAATTAAAAAAACTGATGGAATATTAAATAATAAACAGATCACAGAATACAGCAGAAATAAAAAGTAGAAAGGAAATAACACACAGAAATACCCAGCTTCGGCAAAATTCTGCCTACTGCTGCATTCCTAACGGTTTCTACTAGGTGTTATAAACAGATCCCGCTTACAATCCCATGTAAACTCGCAATGCCTACTCCTGTCCTAACCCTAAGCTCAAAACCCTAGACTGGTCTATATCCAGTAGACCAGATTTTCCCCTAGTTTTACAGACACTAGTAGATTATCAGTTATCCCCTAACTGAATCCCCTAGAGTTTTACAGACTCTAGAAAAACTGTTTTGACGGTTTACAAAACAAATTTAAAATACAACATAATAAACTAATTAAAACCCTTGATTAAAAAACAAAGGAATTTAAATCTCCCTACACTTCAAATCGGCCGGCCACTTTTCATTTGAGTGCACCCTTGAAAAGTTGTCCCGATTACTTTGAGAAAGAGAAATGGCGGCGGCTGTTTGGGGCTAGGGTTTTTCCTTGAATCAATTCGACTTCAAAAAATTGGCTTTGAATAATACTCTGATGCTCTAGTTCTCTATGCACCTTTGTCGATTGATTCGTCGTCTTTCTCTGGTGACCGAAAACTGTAAGTTAATTCTAAATTTTTGAATCTTTGCTTGAGATGATTTTTTTTGGTTTCGATGCATGCCTGTGATGAAAGTGGGTGTTGAAATAGGATTAGAAACTCCTATTATTGCTCTGATTTCGTAATTGTGACTTGGGCTGGTTGATTGTGGTTTCCCCTTTTACTTTTGCTGATAAATTCGGCCTTGGTTTGTATGGCTTGATTGGAAGAATTTTTGCATAAATAACATGCTCGATTTGTTGCCATTTAAAAAGAAATTTCCATGAATTTATTCCGGACTTGTTTTGCTGGTCCAAAATAGGAAAGATGATATCCCCAGTATTTTGAAAAAAAATATTCTAGAATTGAGTTTTGCCATACTCCTACTGTAAATGCTTGATTTCAAAAAATTTAAAACTTGCCATACATTGTAATCACTGGAATTTCTGCCATGATTGAATTGATTTAAATCTGCCTTGAATGAATTGAAATGGCACTGCCTATTACTCTGATTTGTTGGTGAAAAACTTTCCTGAAACGTTTGTGGCCCCTTGAACATTTATTTGCACATATTCATCTCGACATTAATTGAATAAATCAACTCTGGAATTCAATATATATTTGTGGTTTTGAACAACTTTCCATAGCAGTCGAAATTCATTGTCCCTTGCTTGATTGAAGCACTATCCACTCCTGCATATTTAACTTGTTGCCAACAAAAAACCATGTTGTGTAATTTATGGAATTGAATTCCATTGAAAAAACTGATTTGCAGAAGAAAAAAAACATTTGGCTCTTTTAAAAAAAACTTGCCACAAATATCACTTGTATTCGAGTTGCACACATTTATTTATTTACCGTGAATGCTTGATCATGTTGGAGTATTTAAAATCCATCCTCACAGATTTTTTGTTGCATGATTAGCTCCATTCACCATGTATATGTTGCATGAACCACAAAACTGAATATTGCATTTCTGGAAATGTAATTTCCCTTTTGCATGATTTCCTGAATTGCTATTTTGTATTCATTGACCCTTTTCCATGTTGTTGCCTTCTTCATGCACTGACTATGCTCAGCCATATTTTACTTATTCCAGTGTACACACACTTGTTGTATACGCTACATGCTTGTATATATCATGCTCCATTTGCTTCTTTGTATGCTTGACATACATGAAGTTTACACACTTGGTCATGCCATATTCACCTGAGTTCATGCTTATTGTAATAACTGCTCCACCATTGACCTTGATTAAAAAAACTGTGCTTTATGTTTGTGTCTCTTCTTGTCATGTACACCACTTCTGCATGTATGTGTGCCTGCACTTGAATTGGTCTGAAAGTGAATTACTTGTGTGACTATTTTGTGAAAGTTTGCCATGTTTGCATGTTCATTGGCTAGGGTAAACTGTTGTTCACCATACTGAACTGATTTGTCCATGTTAACTTGATTTAAATGTAATCCTCCATGCTATTACCATCCTAATCTTGAGTTGATCTGCCATGTTTGTTGTGTGCTGCTTTATTTCCAAAACAGTCTCGACCATTGACTTGTTTTAGCTGTTCCATATATATGCCCCACTTGACATTTGTAAAAATTGTTTGCACTTTCATTTGTAGACCTTGCTATGTATCTGGTCTATGCCATTCATGTATACATGTACCATGCTTTGACCTTTTGCTCGATCACTCATGCCTTGTATCTTGACTTTTGATTTGAACCATGATTTGTTGTGTTGACTTTATATTGAGTTGTTTTCATGTGTGCACTGAGTCGAGAAGGTCCACGTGGCTACTCCTCAGATGCTCGTTGATTGGCGAGGCAGTGCACACGTGTATTTTCATACACATGTGTATATGTAGCCATCAAACTGATTTTCTTGTCCATGTACTAAAATATTTTATATATACACTGACTGCCTTGTGGTATTTACAGTGTATCACTGTGAATATCACAAGCTATCTAGACACAGTCAGAAAAATCAGATCTAGTCAGAAAAATGATGAGAAACACACCAAAATTCTGAGGCAAATAAATTTTCAAAATAAAAAATATATTCACTAGAATTAAGAATAATATTTCTGTTCCAGATACTGTGTGTTTCTTTATGTGACAGGTATGAAGACTGGACTGACTGAATAATGTTATGAAGATAGAAGACAAAAGATTTAAGCAGTGCCAATGTGTATAACAGTGAAAGTGTCTGTATTAATATATCTGAGTGATGAGTGATGTAGCGAGGAGTTTTGTATATGAAATCTGATATGACATGAAATGTAATATAGAGATGTACAAATAGTGGAGTATAAAATTTGTACTGTTTGATATTGAAATAAAATATTCTATTCAAATAAAATACTGTGAATATTTAAATTTCTATACTGTTGTATTTTATTTAAATAGAAATATTATATTCGTTTATGTTGTATAGTATATGAAACAGTACAATTACAAACACATAAATAATAATATATATTTAGTTGTTATCATCAAACAAAAATCATATAATTGTGTATACAACACCGTTATATACAACAATCTCCCCCTTTTGATGATGACAAACTAATATAAGATTTTAAGCATAAATGTGTTTGAAAAAAAATGAAATATATATTACTCCCCCTATTTGAATGCTCCCCCTGCAAGTGTGCATGAGTTGCTCCGCCTACAAGTGTGCATGAGTGAAAGAATTGAAAATTAATAAATTTCCAAAATTAAAAATACTTATAAAATATTCACTCATAAATCAAAATCTCAACCCATTCTCCCCCTTTTGTTATCATTAAAAGGATTCAGAAATTAAAATATAGATGAAAAAAGAGTAAATAATATAATTTCAGTTTAAGAGGAAGAACGGTCATCACAAATTTCAATCAGTCAAACAAAAATCTTAATAAACTGAGAACATGTGGCATATTTCACATTGTAGAGAATGACGGATTTACGATGAAATTTTATATATAATGGAGATAGTTAAAAAACAAATAATTCCAATTATTTTCAATTTTTGTTTATAAAAATGATGCATAAAACAGTGACGGATTCAGACTATAATTATAAATTCAATTTAAGTGACAAAATTGAATAATCTCAAATCCCAATATCTATCAATCAACAAATCATAAAATGTCATAAAATTTCAACACATTTCACAGAATAGAATACGGATTGATAGGCTGGTTTTTGTACAACAAGGAGAATTTCATATAAAAGTTTATTTAGAATTTTATTTTTATTTTCCTTTTTATTTAAGAGCACACTGACCACACATAACCAGGGCTTGGATTTTTAAATGAGGTCAGTTGCAGCTTAAATCATAAGTTGTCTCTTAACCATGCATGACCAGAGCTTGGATTTTTAAATGAGGTTAGAGACACACTTATATATTTATTATATATTTATCATTTTCAGTTTCAATTTCAAAATGAAAAACTCCTCAGTATATAAAACCAAAAATGGATGATAGAAATGCGGTAGGTACAGAAATGGTCTGTGAAATAAATTTCTAAATTAATTATATTATGAAATATGCTCGACTGTACCGAGATTATTGAAAAAAAATTCAATTATCACTAATTCTGAATAATAATAACATAGTCACAATTCCATCCCAAATATTTTCAATGTTTATTCAAGATGATTTTTAAAAAAATATCAAACTCTCCACATTAACATAGAATTATCATGGATGGCAGAAAGATGCTAGATAAAGGAGATGGTCGTGAAATAATTGCTAATTCAAAGATATTATAATAAATTTTCAACCATCATGAAAAAATCTAAATAAAATCTCCTCTTGTTGTGAAATATACTGCAGTCACAATTCATCACAATTTCAAAATCAGATAATGAATTTGATGAATTACAAATACAGTTTAATTTGGGTATTGATTTCAAATTTTGAATGAATAATCAATAAATAATTTTAAAATTGAAAATCAATCACAAGAGGAATTTAAAATGATTTATACAGGACAAAAAAAAATAGTGTGTGGAATTTGTACAATGTGAAGATTCAAAACAGAAGAAAAACAATGAAGGGTTGATTCCAATTGTAATCTCCTTTATTGAGAAATTTAATCACACCACAGCGTGGATATCTCAAAACAAAGAATTTTAAACACAAAACAAGTTAGACAAAAATAAGCACACAAATTTCATTTATCAGAGCAATAAACAGTTTTGACTCAAAACAAGCAGTTCCAGAGAGCATTTTCAAAACAGTATCAGAGATGGTTCCTTTTATCAGAGAAGCATGAAGATTTGACCAATATAGACATTTTCAAAAGCATTTTAAAAAAAAAAATCAGAACACAATAAAAATCAGTTTCAAAAATGGACTTGTCAAGAGAAGACGTTCCGCAGATTTATTTCAGAAGGTCATAACAGTTGATTCATGATTCAAGATTAAAAATATAGTTTATTTTAAATCATTTGAAGAAATATGAGAATATTTGGATTTAATGACGCAATCACACCAAATTAAAAAAAAATTAGATTTGAGATGTGTGTAAGATTCAAGAAATCAATAATTTCAAATTATTTCAAACAAACAAATATTTAAATCAAAGAACCATGAATTGATAGTGAAATTTAAGACCAGATTTCCAAAGAATTTTCAAAAATATCTCTGACAAGTATGAGAGAAATTTCAGATCCTTTACATCAAGTTTGAGAAATATTCATGACCGAAATAATTTATTTGAAATCACTTGAATCAATGTCAAGTTTTGAGATATAATGAATCAGCCACACAAGATTTATAATGTCAAATTTAAGAGGTATGTGAGATTCAAAATATCAAGAATTTCAGATGAGTTCAAACAAACAAATTTCAACAGCACTGATCATGAATAAAAAAAAAGAATTTCAGGATGTATCACTGTAAATCAAGACAAATTAAAATATTCAAGCCAATCTGAAAATTTCTGAAATTGTCACAACTGATAAATAACAGAGTGCCGTAATGAGTATAAATTTTCAAGACTTTCCAAAATGAATTAGAAGAGACTCAAAACAGCAAAGGTGTGTGAAATTCCACAAAACTTTCAGATCTTCAAACATTTAGAATCTTAATCAACAGTGTTCAAGATATGACAAGAATACATCAACACTGTTATGAATTCAGAGAATCGGAAAACAAACTTCAAATCAATTGTAGATATTTACAAAAATAAAATCAAGATCTGGAAAAGATTAAAAATATCAAAGTCTTATACACATGAAGTGAATTTCCAGAACATATGAATTCTACAATTGGAAGTTTAAGAAAGCCCAGAATAAAGGGAAAAAACGGCAGTGATAAAAAAACAGAAACAGAAAGGAGATAGAAGGAGAAATAAACAAGAAAATAAAAAATATTTACAAAGATGAGTTTAGAGATCATACCAGAATCCAATGTGAATCAGGATATCTAACTCAACAGTCTTGGCTAAGGAACTGTGAACAATTCAAGGATATGAAGCAGTTTGAATCCAGTTTCTCTTTAGCAATGCAGTTCCTCAGCCTCCTTCGGTACCTAACTGTTAAGAGAATTTAGTGGTCTAACGAAAGTAGTAAAACCACTCACAGTTTTGTTCACATCTTTTGGTACCCAAATCTTTTTGTATAACAATCCGTTAGAATCAACTAAAGTACCCTTTGGTACCCAAATTCGTTTAGTTTTTCCAAAAATTATTTTATTTCTTTTTGGGGTCCATAACTGTTCAACTGGATTGTTGTCAAACAAATTCTTGTCTCGTTTGTGATTCAAAAACCTTTTGGAATTTTCAAATTTCAAATTTTCAGAAAGACCCTTTTTGAAGCAATTTAACAGATTTTTAAATTCACAAGAATTCAATATATCAAAATCATTTGTTTTCCCGAAACCGAGACCATTCCTATTACCAGAAGAAACTTGATTTTTCAACAACATATTCAAAGATTTTTCTCCAGTAGAAAAACGTTTCAAACTCAACTCAAGACTATTGATTTTTGATTTCAAAAGACCATTCTCAATTAGAAGCTTCCCAGTTTTGATTTTAGACTCAGAAATTTTAGTATCAAACTGTTTTTGTTTTTCAATCTCAAAAATCTTGAAATCCTTAATTTCATTTTCAAGCTCTTTTAAAATCAAATCTGTTTTCAACAGACTTTCTTTTTCAGCAAATTCATATTCTGAATTTTTGTTAATCTTAAAATTTTCAAATTCCTTTTGTAAAAAGTTGTTTGTACTTTCAAGTTCAATCTTGTTTTCTTTTAAAATCAAAATTTCATTTTCAAGCTTTTGAATATTTTTATTTTGATAAACAAGATTATTTTCCAAAACCAAACAACTTTTACAACTGGAATTTGAAGATTTCTTGTCCTTCTTAAGTTTTGATTCCAAAATATTGTTTTTGCTGATCAACTCAAGTTTTTCAGATTTCAGAATTTTATTTTTAGATTTTAGGTTCTCAACAGATTCAGTTAAACCATTTAAGAGAGAAATTAAATCTTTACAAGAAAGATCTCCTGTTGAGTCTCCATCTGGATATCCATCTGTACAACCTGTTAAGCACAAATATGAAGCTGATTTGACTTTCCGAGGTTTTAAGCAGTTGTCAGTATTTCCATACAGCGCATTGAGAGTCTGCCAGATTTCCTACGCAGTTAAACAATGGGAAATCAGGCTATATTGTACATCAACAATATAAGAATATAAAATATTAGTAGCTCGTAAATTAAATTCAATATCACTTCTACCAACAATATCAAATCCATTAATAACAGTATCTCAACATTTAACATCAACAGATTTTAAATATAACTCCATTTCTAATTTCCAATTTAAAAAATCTATACCATTAAAAATAGATGGAATACAACTGGACTGACTCTCAGAGGATTGACAATTAGGATGACCCATTACTCTAGAGTTAATGAAATACCGGGTTCTGATACCACTTGTTGGATCTAAATTAACCCTAGTGGGGGGTGAATAGGGTTTATCACAGTTTTTCGATGAATTAAAAAAAACTGACGGAATATTAAATAATAAACACATCACAGAATATAGCAGAAATAAAAAGCAAAAAGGAAATAACACACAGAGATACCCAGCTTCGGCAAAATTCTGCCTACTGCTGGATTCCTAAATGTTTCTACTAGGTGCTATAAACAGATCCCGCTTACAGTCCCATGTAAACTTGCAGTTCCTGCTCCTGTCCTAACCCTACGCTCAAAACCCTAGACTGGTCTATATCCAGTAGACCAGATTTTCCCTTAGTTTTACAGGCATTAGTAGACTGTCAGTTATCCCCTAACTGAATCCCCTAGAGTTTTACAGACTCTAGAAAAACTGTTTTGATAGTTTACAAAACAAATTTAAAATACAACATAATAAACCAATTAAAACCCTAGATAAAAAAACAAAAGAATTTAAATCTCTCTTCACTTCAAACCGACCGGCCACTTTTCATTTGAGTGCACCCTTGAAAAATTGTCCCGATTACTTTGAGAAAGAGAAATGGCGGCAACTGATCAATTTGGGGCTAGGGTTTTTCATCAAATCAATTCGACTTCACAAAATTGGCTTTGAATAATACTCTGACGCTCTAGTTCTCTATGCACCTTTGTCGATTGATTCGTCGTCTTTCTCTGGTGACCGAAAACTGTAAGTTAATTCTGAAATTTTGAATCTTTGCTTGAGATGATTTTTATTTGTTTCGATGCATGCCTGTGATGAAAGTGGGTGTTGAAATAGGATTAGAAATTCCTATTATTGCTCTGACTTCGTAATTGTGACTTGGGCTGGTTGATTGTGGTTTCCCCTTTTGCTTTTGCTGATAAATTCGGTCTTGGTTTGTATGGCTTGATTGGAAGAATTTTTGCATAAATAATATGCTCGATTTGTTGCCATTTAAAAAGAAATTTCCATGAATTTATTCCGGACTTGTTTTGCTGGTCCAAAATAGGAAAGATGATATCTCCAGTATTTTGAAAAAAAATTCTCGAATTGAGTTTTTCCATACTCCTACTATAAATGCTTGATTTCAGAAAATTTAAAACTTGCCATACATTGTAATCACTGGAATTTCTGCCATGATTGAATTGATTTAAATCTGCCTTGAATGAACTGAAATGGCACTACCTATTGCTCTGATTTGTTGGTGATAAACTTTCCTGAAACATTTGTGGCCCCTTGAACATTTATTTGCACATATTCATCTCGACATTAATTGAATAAATCAACTCTGGAATTCAATATATATTTGTGGTTTTGAACAACTTTCCATAGCAGTCGAAATTCATTGTCCCTTGCTTGATTGAAGCACTATCCACTCCTGCATATTTAACTTGTTGCCAACAAAAAACCATGCTGTGTAATTTCTGGAATTGAATTCCATTGAAAAAACTGATTTGCAAAAAAAAAAAAAAATCATCTGGCTCTTTTTTAAAAAAACTTGCCATAAATATCACTTGTATTCGAGTTGCACACATTTATTTATTTACCATGAATGCTTGATCATGTTGGAGTATTTAAAATCCATCCTCACAGATTTTTTGTTGCATGATTAGCTCCATTCACCATGTATATGTTGCATGAACCACAGAACTGAATATTGCATTTCTGGAAATGTAATTTCCCTTTTGCATGATTTCCTGAATTGCTATTTTGTATTCGTTGACCCTTTTCAATGTTTTCCTTCTTCATGCACTGACTATGCTCAGCCATATTTTACTTATTCCAGTGTACACACACTTTTTTTATACGCCACATGCTTGTATATATCATGTTCCATTTGCAGCTTTGTATGCTTGACATACATGAAGTTTACACACTTGGTCATGCCATATTCACCTGAGTTCATGCTTATTATAATAACTGCTCCACCATTGACCTTGATTAAAAGAACTGTGCTTTATGTTTGTGTCTCTTCTTGTCATGTACACCACTTATGCATGTATGTGTGCCTGCACTTGAATTGGTCTGAAAGTGAATTACTTGTGTGACTATTTTGTGAAAGTTTACCATGTTTGCGTGTTCATTGGCTCGGGTAAAATGTTTTTCACCATACTGAACTGATTTGTCCATGTTAACTTGATTTAAATGTAATCTGCCATGCTATTACCATCCTGATCTTGAGTTGATCTGCCATGTTTGTTGTATGCTGCTTTGTTTCCAAAACAGTCTCGACCATTGACTTGTGCTAGCTGTTCCATATATATGCCCCTACTTGACATTTGTAAAAGCTGTTTGCACTTTCATTTGTAGACCTTGCTATGTATCTGGTCTATGCCCTTCATGTATACATGTACCATGCTTTGACCTTTTGCTCGATCACTCATGCCTTGTATCTTGACTTTTGATTTGAACCATGATTTGCTGTGTTTACTTTATATTGAGTTGTTTTCATGTGTGCACTGAGTCGAGAAGGTCCACGTGGCTACTCCTCAAATGCTCGTTGATTGGCGAGGCAGTGCACACGTGTATTTTCATACACGTGTGTATATGCAGCCATCAAACTGATTTCCTTGTCCCTGTACTAAAATATTATATATATATATATATATACACTGACTGCGTTGTGGTATTTACAGTGTATCACTGTGAATATCACAAGCTGTCTAGAGACAGTCAGAAAAATCAGATCGAGTCAGAAAAATGATGAGAAACACACCAAAATTCTGAGGCAAATAAATTTTCAAAAAAAAATATATTCACTAGAATTTAGAATAAAATTTCTGTTCCAGATACTGTGTGTTTCTGTATGTGACAGGTATGAAGACTGGACTGACTGAATAATGCTATGAAGACAGAAGACAGAAGACAGAAAATTTAAGCAGTGCCAATGTGTATAACAGTGAAAGTGTCTGTATAAATATATCTGAGTGATGAGTGATGTAGCGAGGAGTATTGTATATGAAATCGGATATGACATGAAATGTAATATAGAGATGTACAAATAGTGGAGTACAAAATTTGTACTATTTGATACCGAAATAAAATATTCTATTCAAATAAAATACTGTGAATATTTAAATTTCTATACAGTTGTATTTTATTTAAATAGAAATATTATATTCGTTTATGTTGTATAGTATATGAAACAGTACAACTACAAACACATAAATAATAATATATATTTAGTTGTTATCATCAAATAAAAATCATATAATTGTGTATACAACACTGTTATATACGACAAACACATGTAGACTCAAACCCTAGAACCTAATCAAAATTAGAACCACGGCCGCCATGCTATCACCTTGCAACCTAGAAACATAGCTGTCATCAACTAGAGGAAAAGTAAAGCTAATCAACTCTATTCAACTCAAGTCTATAACAACTACAACAACAAATTTGTCTACTTCAAAGGCGAGCTAAATCAATTTCAGAACTCAGATCCCAGAACTCAAGACCTTATTTGAGTTGTGAGTTCGTTTTCTTTAATAAGATAATTAACAAGTTAATTAGGTTGAGTTATAATTTGGGTTATATGGTTATGTTTGTAAAACATTGGGAAAATGCGATATTTTGTGAATGTATGCTAGTTGTTTATAATGATAGTTTTGTTGTGAATCCCTTTGTATATACCCAATCATCTATGTTCAACCTGATTCATGTTTGACATCATTGTATATGCAAGTTTGGGTGTAGATTATATGCTAGTTTCTATATGAATTGTATACAAGTTTACATGTGAATCAAACAAAGTGACTATATGCAAGTTTAGGTAGAAATTGGATTCACATATATGTAAGTTTACCCCTTTAGATTTAGATCTATGACATACATAGTTTTATGCAAGTTTGTGACTATGGCTTATGCAAGTTTTGGGGGAAAACTATATTCGTAAATGCAAGTTTTGGGTGAAAACTATATTCTTATATGCAAGTTCACACCTTTTTAGCCTATGTTTAGATTCATGACAATACCAAGTTTATGCAAGTTTATGTTGTCATCCTTATTTGTAAGTTAGATCCAATTTGTGTGTTATACAAATTTGCGATGTTTCTTCCCTTTTACGTCATTAGACTAATTGCCAGTCTAATATATATATATATATATACATATATATATATGTCATGATAAGCGAACGAACAATGTGGGAACGATCGGGGTAATAATGAATATTCACATATTGAGAATTGGCATAAATGGCCTTGAAAAGGCATATAATTAATTTAAGACATTAATTGGGAAAAATTGGTATTTATGGACATAATTTAGGTGACAATTATGGACATAACTATATTTGGAATTTATTTACAAATTTGAATAGGGATATTAATCCAATTTGGGGTTAAATAAAGATATGTAATAATAAACCGCCTAAGACACGAGGTTAGACTCTTTTGTGTTGCAAGACTGCCCGGACCCGCCCGGCAAATCCAGCAACCACAAATGCCAGTCTAATGTGAGAGGTCAAAGGCATGAATTAAATGCGTAACAGATGTAAAGACACGAGGTTAGGCTCATTTGTGGTGTAAGACTACCCGGACCCGCCCGACAAATCCAACAGCCACAAATGCCAGTCTAATGTGGGAGGTCTTTACAAGGTTACAGTTTTAATGAATTAAGAAACACTTAACCAGATAAACATGTGGTGGGACATGGGGAGTTAAGTGGGTGCCTTGGGTGGCATGTGAAGTTAAAAGGGTGCCTTGGGTGGCATGAGAAATACGATTAGATGCACTTAACCAAGATTGAAACATGTAAGAAGACCTAAATAAGAATGGGGTTAAGTGGGGAAAATCTTAGAGGGGACCAAGCATAGGTGGAAAGCTTGTGTCATACATGGGGGCCCTTTCTAACCAGTAACCCATTAAGTATCTTTGTGGGCTCGACCCAAGTCGAGGACGGGACACGCGTACTGGGTTTGATTGTAAGAGGTCAAAACGGGTTAGCGGTGGCAACGCAAGTCCAACGGGGTCATGTGCGTGTGTGGCCCTGGGCTGGTAAGTAAGACGTTATTGCATCATGTAGATATAAGCCGTGCATTTTTGGTGGTATCGGGTTGCCACTTTGGGGAGTGATACACCCCACTATGGGGCCAACACGGGTATCTACGAGTTAGGGAGCCGGTCGAGTGAGGGTAGTGGGCACACCTATTGGAGATAGGGGAAAGCGACGCCTATGAAGGCAGTTAGAGGTACACGAAACTACCATTATCATTATTAAGTTTGGTAGGCGGGATCAACTTTTAGGGTGTTTGGTGTAGTGCAATGTAGTAATTATCTTATAATGATTAGGTGTGCCTTTAACGTTATCTTTGTTCATCTCATTCCTTTGGTTGCTCTGACATGCCCATTGGTTCACAATCATTTCCTTATTTTCCAGCTTATGCCTTATCCTTGTTACTTAATGATTATATTGTTAAAGTTATTGCACTTTCCAGACTTTATGTCTGACCCCCTTTGTTTCCACCTCTTTTCTTCCTTCCCCCCCAGGTGCTCAGGGTGGGACTAGCACTAGTGGAGCTTGATTTGGACAGCTTTATCTCTCTCTTTTTGGAAGTTGCTTGGATCGCTGAAGTAAATTTCAGCCTATCTTATTTATGGCTATTTTATGTTGGGGTTATATCTTTTATTTTATGTACTCAGAACTTATTTGTCAAGATGGATAATAAGTGTATTTGGTTTTGTAGTTGGTTTTTGATGTGATGTAACCAAACTATTTCTCCGCTGCAACAAAAGTGGTTTTTGTTTTCCAAGTACCAATATATTTATCTGTCTTGTTTACTTTTCTGTTCTATACACAATAAACGTTTCACCAAAATTAAGGCATTCCCTTTGTGAGTGACCTTAACGGAGGTGGGGTGTCACACGCGGTATCAGAGCTGAAGGTTACCAGAACAGATAAGATATTTTGAAAAACTATTTTTCAAAAAGCATTTTATAAAGAAATACTTTCAAAAATATGTTTTAAGGAAAGTATTTTTAAGAGAAAAGTTAATTTTAAAAACATAATCCCCAAGAGCCATATATCTTTCTTTCGAATTTTGCATTTGAATCTCTTCATTTTCTTTTCAGCATGTCTGAAATTCCCGAGATACCCGAAGGGATACCGATACCAGGATGGATTAGAAGGTATCTGGAAGCTAGGGCTAATGTCGCTGGCCTAGCAAATGCTCCTCCTCTTCCCCGTGTTGATACTTTCGCAAAGATATGCAAGGACTTTCAGGCAATGGGCGAAAAACCTTTTCACGGGTCGGAGACGTTTGTTGAAGCTCGAAAGTGGCTAAAGGAGGTGGAAGAATTGTTTAGAATCTTTGAGGTAGAAGATGGAAGAAAGGACCAGTTAGCTGCCTGGTTAATGAAGGATGGGGCCTCTTTTTGGTGGGAGGTCACTAATGGAGAGCGTCCGGTTGATACATGGCCGGATTTTAAGCGAAGGTTTGAGGCAAAGTTTCTCTCACGGGCCGAAGAGAATTTATACATGGACAGGTTTTTGCCATTGGGGCAGGGAAATCTATCAGTGAAAGAGTATGTCAACAAGTTCAATCAGTTAGCGAGATTTGGCTTGGACTTGGTGAATACACCCGAAAAGAAGGCCCTGAGATTTGTTAAGGGTTTGAACGAGCTGCTACATGGGTTAGCTATGACCTACATCCCTATGAGGGCCACCTTTGAGAGACTAGTTGACATGACGCTTATGCATGAAGAGGAGAAAGGCGCCAATACTAATAAGGCACCTGAAAATAAAGGGGATCAAAAGAAACCACAACAGCAACAGCAGAACAAGAAGGGTGGTAAAGACAACTATGGCAAGGGAAAGAAAAGATGCTTTAACTGTGGGACACCAGGCCATCTGAGAAAAGACCGTAGGAAGAAGAAGAAGACTGGTTGTTTCCATTGTGGCGAGGCAGGACGTCTGATTAGGGACTGCCCAAAGAAAGGCCAGAGGGCAGAGACTACCTCTGGAGGGCAGATTCAGGCTCTCATGGCACCGGGGCAGGCAAGGGGGCAGGTCCAGGCTCTCGTGGCCCCACCGCTGCAAGAACGAGGTAGAACGATTTCCGTTGAAAGTTTAGTTTATCTTTTTGATCATCCTGTTCGCACACTCTTTGATTTTGGTGCATCGCACTCTTTTATATCTACTGCTTTAGTTGAGTCACTACACCTAAACACCAGTATAGTAGTGGATCCCTTAGTTTTTTCAAATCCAATTGGGGGCTCAGCCTATTTGTCGATGATTTGTTTGGATTTGGAAATTTCTATACTTAGCGTTGGGTTTAGATGTGATGCTTATGTTTTGGGCTACATGGGCTATGGGTTAATTTTGGACATGGATTGGTTATCCAGTAATGGAGCCGTCCTGGATTGTGAAAAGAGAGAGGTTAGGCTTATTACTCGCTTGGGTAACACTCTCGAAATCTCTTGTAATCCCATGAGTTCTGTTATGCTAAGTTATTTAGAATCGCTTGACGCGTCTGTTGAGAATTTGCAGTCTGTTAGACTGGTCCGTGAATACTCAAATGTCTTTGAGGAAGTAGAGGGCTTACCTCTGAAGCGGGAGATAGACTTCCATATATACCTAGTTGATAACGCAAAACCCGTTGCTTTACCCGTTAGGCACATGGCTCCAAGGGAGAGAAAGGAGCTTAGCAAGCAAGTTAAGTAGCTGCTAGAAAAAGGGTTTATAAGGTGGAGTATTTCTGAATGGGGTGCTCCAGTGGTGTTCGCAACCAAAGTGGACGGTTCACTTCGCCTATGCGTTGATTATAGGGAGCTAAACAAGCTGACCAAGGAGAATAGGCACCCACTGCCAATAATAGACGATTTGTTCGATCAACTTGTAGGTGCAACAGTTTTCTCCCAATTAGATCTGGCTATCGGATTTCATCAGCTGAGAGTGGCTGAAGATAGCATTGATAAGACCGCATTCAGAACCCCGGATGGTTTCTTCGAATGGCTTGTCATGCCTTTCGGCTTGACAAACGCACCCGCTTATTTCGTCGATTTGATGAATAGAGTGTTCCAGGAATTTCTCAATAAATTCGTGGTGGTCTTCTTAGATGATATTCTGATTTTCTCGAAGAATGAGGAAGAGCATGCTTTGCATTTGAGGGAAGTCATGGACACTCTCCGTGCACATCAGTTAAAAGCAAAATTCTCCAAGTGCCACTTCTGGAGGGAAGAAGTAAGATTTCTTGGGGATGTGGTGTCCAAAGAAGGGTTAGCTGTGGACCCCGCAAAAGTAGTTAAAGTCCAGGATTGGAAGGTTCCAAAGAATGCAATCGAAGTCCAAAGTTTTCTTGGTCTAGCAGGCTTT
This sequence comes from Allium sativum, assembly GCA_030737875.1. Lineage (NCBI taxonomy): Eukaryota > Viridiplantae > Streptophyta > Magnoliopsida > Asparagales > Amaryllidaceae > Allium > Allium sativum. Next base: position 862,841,467 of record CM060922.1, read on the forward strand.
TATCGCAAGTTCATTAAAGACTTTGCGAAAATCTCAGCTCCACTTACAAGGTTAACGAAGAAGAACCTGACTTTCACTTGGGATTTGGATTGCGAAGTCGCTTTCCAATGATTGAAGAGGGCTCTGACAACAGCCCCAGTTTTGGCATTACCAGATGGGAGCAAGATGTTTACGGTATACACAGATGCATGCAGTACGGGACTAGGCGCTGTTTTGATGCAAGAGGGGAAGGTAGTAGCTTATGGTGGAAGAAAATTAAAAGTGCATGAGAAAAACTACCTAACCCACGATCTAGAGTTAGCAGCCATCATTTTTGCTCTTAAGTCTTGGCGCCACTATCTCTTAGGTGAGAAATTTGAGTTGTATACTAACCATAAATCGTTGAAGTACCTTTTCTCGCAAAAAGACCTCAATCTAAGGCATCAAAGATGGATGGAGTTTCTCGCCTCATACAACTTTGAGATCTCCTACACTCCTGGCAAGGGCAATGTAGTAGCAGACGCCCTAAGTAGAAAGAAGCCGACCTTAAGTCCTCTCTTTGTAGAATGGCAAAGTTTGGAGTACATATCAAATTTTGATTTTAGACCCTCTGTTGATTAGGTAACTGGCTTGATGGCAATGCTAGAGGTGCGGCCTACTTTGTTGGACTCAATAGGAACCGCGCAACGTGAAGACCCTCAGCTAGTTGATGTGATAGATAAGCTGATTAGGGGAGAGACTTCTAGTCACCTCAATGATAAGGGTTGGTTGAGACGGGATGGAAGACTATGCGTCCCGCAAGCAAGAGATTTGACGAAGATGGTTCTGGAAGAAGCACACCATTCCAAGATGATCATACACCCCGGTGGAGACAAGATGTATAAAGATATCAAAAGAGTTTTCTTTTGGAATGGCATGAAGAGGGATGTAGCTGAATTTGTTTCAAAATGCATGATATGCCAGCAAGTCAAGGCAGAGCAGAAGAAGCCTGGTGGTTTGCTTCATCCTCTAGAAGTTCCGCAATGGAAATGGGAAAGCATCTCGATGGACTTTATTGATGGGTTGCCTAGGTCAAGAAGGGGCAATACCGGTATTTGGGTAATAGTGGACAGGCTCACGAAAAGCGCTCATTTTATACCTGTCAAGAGTAAGAGGACCGCCTCGTCTTTAGCCTCCATTTATCCTAAGGAGATAGTTTGACTCCATGGGATACCCTCCAGCATAGTGAGTGACCGAGACCCTATCTTTACAAGCGAATTTTGGAGGAGTTTGCAAGAGGCTGTAGGCACATAGCTATGTTTAAACACAGCCTATCACCCTCAAACCGATGGTCAGACGGAAAGGGTGAACATAATACTGGAAGATATTTTGAGACTGTGCATTCTTGACATTGGAGGATCTTGGGAGGATCATCTTCCTTTGATGGAATTCGCTTATAACAATAGCTACCAAGCCACTATAGGCATGGAACCCTTCGAAGCTTTATATGGAAGGCCATGTCGATCACCAACTTGTTGTTGGGAATCCATAGATAAACTTATACTTGGGAAGGACATGATTAGAGAGACTTCAGAGAAAGTGGACTTGATACGAAGGAGAATGAAGATTGCCAAAGATAGACATAAACCCTACACAGACAAGAGAAGGACTGACCTTGAGTTTGAAGTTGGGGATAAGGTGTTCCTTAAAGTATCTCCTTTGAGGAATGTCATCCGCTTTGGGTCCGTAGGAAAGTTGGCACCACGATTCGTAGGACCATTTCCTGTCATCGAAAGGATTGGGACTGTAACACCCCGTAGTTCTATAACATTAAGTTTCACAAATTAAAGTATAATTAAATTTTAGAAGAAGAATTAAGGGAAACGGGTTACACCATCTCGAAATTCTGCTTGAGATAGAGTTCGAGTTTGCGTAAATCGGACTCCGTACGAAGGAGATATGACCTCCGGAAGTTTAAGAATTTATTTAAAATTCAAACAGCTCGAAAAACGGATTCAAAATTCAAAAATAGGACTAGACCCGGGCTGGGTAGGAAAATTCCTTCCCAGGGCCTAGGTCGACCATAGGGTTCCCAGGTCGACCATAGTGTGGACCTGGTTGACCCAGGTCGACCATAGGGTCGACCACCCCTATCGACCTGGTCAGGTCTGGCTGGCCTGGTCTGTGTTCTGGTCGAATTTCTGGGCCTGGTCTTGTCACTAGGGCTGAGTTGTCTTCTTCTGATTGGCTTCTCTTTAGAACGGATGGCTTTGATTAAACCTGGCTTCATCGACGACTCTAATTAACTTGCAACTCTATAAAAACACCCTAGGTCCTCCAACTAAAATTCACACAAAAATAAGAACTTGAGCCGCCATGATGTCAGAAGAAAACTAAGGAGAGCCTCCGCTTGAAAAGAGACGAACAATGATTCAAGAAACAAAAGTCTAATCTAATTTCTACGCAACGTTTTCTACTCCAAGGGAAAGCTTTGAAAATTCAGAATAACAGAAACCAGAAAACAAGTTTCAACGCCCGTTGTAAATATAGTGGTTTTCTGAATATGAATAGAAATTGCGATGTGATTCGATGTAAATGAAATTGGAGTTTTACTATTGTAAAATATTGATGTAAATTCTATGTATTGCGTTGATTTTGTCACATTTTGTATTGGGTGTTTGTGGCATAAATTGGTTGATGCGAGCCTATTGACATTTGTATATGAAAATAAATATCAGTTGCAAGTTTGTAGTAAAAACTAGAATTGACATCTTTATGTTATGTCGTTAACCTGGTTAGCATACATTCTTTTTAGGCCTAAGCTGAGACTCATGTAAACATGTTCCAAGTTGAAACCTTTTTATACATTATTATGTTTATTTGCAAGTGATAATTGGGTTTATGCAAGTACCTTTTGGTTACACAAATTATACTAGTTTCATGTTGAAATAGGCTACTTGATGTAAAGTTAGTTTACACCTTTGGGTTATGTCAAAAAGTGGACATTTTTATGCTAGTTTGGTGTTTGACATTATGCCTAGTTATATGTGTATAAAACTATGTTTAAACAAGTCTAAAAGTATGCCATTTCATGTGACACCAATTTAGATATATCCTTATTGAATGCAAGTTCACATGACTCACAATCTATGTTAGTGAAAACGCTATGTTGCAAGTTCATGCGCCACACACTTTTATGTATTCTAGAACAATTCATGATTTTGTGCTTCCCCTTTTTATGTTTATGAGTTGGACTGAAATGTTAAGCCCAACATATGTTATGCTGCGTACGTACAAACGGGGGAAACAAACGTTGGGTTTAAAATAAAATACATGTATTGGCATGTCTGACACATGCCAATGACTAGTGACATTTAAAGCGGTATAAATTATTTTTTCAAAATTAGTGGATTTGGATAATTGGGCCATAAACATTTATATAAAAATGAAAAGTGACAAATATGTAAATCTAGAAAATACGAGCATGCTTAACCCGAGGTTGGATTGAGTTGTGATGTAAACCCGCCCGGACCCGCCCGGCTGTCCAGTAATCACAAAAATACCTATCCAATGTGAGAGGTTAAGGCATTGAGCCCAATAAAGACCCGAGGTTAGACTGAGTTGTGGCGTAAGACTGCCCGGAACCGACCGGCATACAGGCAGCCACTACAATACCTGTCTAATATGAGTGGTTGGTGCTTTAATAAGACAATTAAAGCTAAGTTATGATTGGTAGGGTTAAGTTAACTAAAACACTTAACCAACTAAACATGTTAACAAGACAAGACTTGTAGGGGTTAAGTAACTAAGAAAACACTTAGCTAATTTAACATGTTAACTAGACTAGAAGGTGAGGTTAAGTAAATACACTTAACCAATTTAACATATTAACTAGACTAGAGGGTGAGGTTAAGTAAATTCAGGACACTTAACCGTTATAATCTGATAATTAGATAAGTGGGTAAGGTTAAGTAAATTTAGAATACTTAACCATTATAACACATTAGCTAGATAAGTGGGTAAGGTTAAGTAAATACACTTAGCCAATTTAATATATTAGCTGGACTAGAGGGTAGGGTTAAGTAAACTTAGAACACTTAACCATCATAGTGTGATAAATTGAACAGGGTTAAGTTGAAACATGAAGGGACAATACCCGACCATTAGAACATGTTAATTAAACAGATGTTAGGGTTAAGTTAACTAAGGGAACACTTAACCGTTATAACATGTTAGTTAAAACAGATGGGCAAGTTTAGGCTAAAAGGGACACTTAACCAATACAAGATGAATGGGTAGGGTTAAGTAATAAGAAATACTTAACCAATATAACTTGGTTTGTGATAGGGTTAAGTCAACATGAACTACTGATAACACTTAGCCAGTTTAATATGACAAAGGAATGGGTTAAGCTAACTTGAATTGACAAATAACACTTAACCAATCTAACTTGACGATAAAGAGGGCTAAGTAGTAAACCCTAGTTAAGAAACAATCGAGAACGGGAGCTAAGTTGAAATCCCCAGTTAAAGAAACTAAGTGACAAACCTTAGTTAACAGGATTTATGGGAAAAGAAACTAAGTGGTAAACCTTAGTTGAGAACAACTAAGTAATAATTCTTAGTCAAGAAAACTGAGCCGGTCCATAATAGATGAATAACCCAATATGGTAGATCATCGCTTAACAAGTGCATGAGAAGGAGCAAACGTTTATCCGATTTCGAAAAAGGCTCCAGCGGACTGGGTTTAGAAGCACGTAGCTTCGGGGGACGTAAGGGTACTCTTGGTATCCCTCTGTGAGGTTGTAGATGATCCGCTTGGGCTCACAGAGATTAAGGTCTGCGTCAGAAGAACCAAGGGTATGCCTTGGTTGCAATTTAAGGCAACCTAAAGACTGGGATGGACCAGCGTGATTCGACGAGACCAGTAGCCCTGTGATAGCGACTCGTCGTCTACCTACCATCTTGATTCAATCGTAGTACGCATGCGGAAAGGCAGAGAACTCCCAACAGACCATATACTTGCTATCTAGTTATGGGTGAGGCTGGCCAATAGGAATGGGGGCATAGGTGGCAGGAGTATAGTTCTCGTGCTTGATTTTCTTGGATTGCCTTTCATTAGCTGAGGGAGGGGTCACGTGGGACCATAACCACTGGTAGAAAAACAGACCTTAGCATCTGCATCGGCAGATATCTGAAAGCTCCCGACCGAGTTCCGTGTTTCTAGAATAGCCCTGCCACGGGACTCGGGTCGCACATTTCAGGACATGTGCATCTAGACAGCGATAAAAAATTCGCGACACATACGTGGGGAAAGTCTAGGAACGTATACCACTCTAGGTAGTGTGTCCTAGAATAGGGGCATCGTTCGACAGGTAGCATAATCCCTAGTGGACCTAGGTGGCATAAATCCTGAATCCGAGAAGTGTTAGATAAGTAGCATAAACCCTAGTTGAATCTAGGGTACACTCGATAGAAAACCCTAGATTAAATCTAGGTAACAAATAATAGATGTGCGCCTGATGGCAACCACAGTTACAGGGACTGGGATCATGTTACCATTTTATACAAATTACTAGTTAGATACTAGTTAGGTGGTGCAGAGATTAGTAAGGGGTGCGATAGTAATTTCGATTCTAAACCGCTTTGCCTTAGTTTATGGTATTTTCCCATTTTCAGTTTATGCCTGTCATGTCCTTTTCCTTATTCATATACCGAAGCACCACTAGGCTTACCAGGCTTTATGTCTGACTCTTTGTTTTCTTTCGTCTTCTTTTCTTCCGTTTCCCCCCAGGTAGTCAGGGAGGGAATAACTCAGATTTGTATGGACCTGTTACTCTTTCCAAGCTTGAAGACTCATTGACGTGCTGCTTTGGACTTTCTTCTCCACCGCTATGGCTGGCTAATGTTTTATTGGGGAATATCATTGTATATTTATGCTTCTTTATTTTGTTAAACAAGATAAATACTTTGTTGTTGGAAAAAAAAATCTTTGTATAAGCTGTTTATAAATGAAATAAAGTTTTATTCACTTTCCACTGCTTTATTTATCTTTCTTGTAATTTATCTGCATCTTTTACCTATAATACTTCACAGAACTTAGTGCATTCCCTTTGTGAGTGACACTAACGGATGTGGGGTGTTACAGGGACGATGGCCTATAGAGTAGAGTTACCTGAAAGACTGGCTGGAGTTCATAATGTTTTTCATGTCTCTCAACTACAAAAGTGCTTACATGAGTCGGCAGAAGTTGTGGAGCCAAGTATACTAGAGGAAGTCGAAGTGGAACGAGAAGCGACTGTGAGGAGAGTTCCAACTCGTATCTTGGGGATGGAAGTCAAAAAGCTACGCAACCGTGAAGTTAAGCTTGTCAAAGTTCAATGGAGCGTTGCCGAGGAAGACGCGACTTGGGAGACTGAGGCCAAAATACGTGCAGCCTACCCTTTTCTTTTTGAGGTATATCTTTGATCTCTTTTTCCTTAAGTTTATTCAAGCTTATATCTACCCTTTTAGTGTATCTCCTTGGTCATATTCTTTATCCTTAGGTAGAGGCCAATGGATGTAAACATGTATTTGAAACATGTTATGATTGATGGATGCTAGTGGATGCAAGTGTTTGCTAGTGGTTGCTCGTGGATGCATATACACACACATTAGGCACTAGATCGGCTCAATCACTTTCATAATGCATATAAATGTGTGTTTATTTAGATTAATGGATGTATAATGGTTGTGTTATCATATGGATGCTGCATTCGGATGAATGGTTGCGCACGCATGTAGAAATAATATGTATCATTAGGGATCTTTTACATACATAATGGACGCATGGCACTATCATAATCTGCATTAAGGAGGTCAACTGAATCAGTAGACCGCCTGATTTTGCATTAGATATGGACATGTACACACATTGTGCATGTTGAAAGCATTAGAAGTCTTTTAAGGACAATGGATGCCTATGTTTGATGGTTGAGTAGATGGATGAATGGATGGTAGGATATGTATTCTTCGTAACTTGAAGATTTCGGGGTCGAAATCCTTTAAGGAGGGGAGAATGTAACACCCCATGTTTTCTGTTAACGTAAACTAACGAATTAAACAATACTTAATTTAGAATGTCAGAATCAAGGGAAACAGGTTACGCCATTGTGTTCGTCTCGGAATTCTGGTTGAGATAGAGTCCGAGTTTGCGTAAATTGGACTTCGTATGAAGAAGTTAGGGCTGTCGGAAGTTTTTAGAAAATTCAAATAGCTCGAAAACAGATTCAAAATTCAAATCAGAAGTCAGAAGCGGGCTGGGCGGGAAAATTCCCACCCAGGACCCAGGTCGACCAAGAGGGTCGACCCTAGCGTCGACCTCCCCCCTACAGGTCGACCTCCCCCACCCCCGGGCAGATCTGAAAGATGACGACTTTGTGACTCACTACTGAGTCATTAGGGCTGAGGTGTCACCCTATCTTGACTGGATGGTCTTGATTGATTCCAGGTTGATTGGATGGCCTAAATTAATCCTAAATTCTATATAAACACATGTAGACTCAAACCCTAGAACCTAATCAAAATTAGAACCATGGCCGTCATGCTATCACCTTGCAACCTAGAATAGCCATTATCAACTAGAGGAAAAGTAAAGCAAATCAACTCAATTCAACTCAAGTCTATAACAACTACAACAACAAATTTGTCTACTTCAAAGGCGAGCTAAATCAATTTCAGAACTCAGATCCCAAAACTCAAGACCTTCTTTGAGTTGTGAGTTCGCTTTCTTTAATAAGAAAATTAACAAGTTAATTAGGTTGAGTTATAATTTGGGTTATATGGTTATGTTTGTAAAACATTGGAAAAAATGTGATATTTTGTGAATGCATGCTAGTAGTTTATAATGATAGTTTTGTTGTGAATCCCTTTGTATATACCCAATCATCTATGTTCAACCTGATTCATGTTTGACATCATTGTATATGCAAGTTTGGGTGTGGGTTATATGCTAGTTTCTATATGAATTGTATACAAGTTTACATGTGAATCAAACAAAGTGACTATATGCAAGTTTAGGTGGAAATTGGATTCATATATATGCAAGTTTACCCCTTTAGATTTAGATCTATGACATACGTAGTTTTATGCAAGTTTGTGGCTATGGCTTATACAAGTTTTGGGTGAAAACTATATTCGTATATGAATGTTTTGGGTGAAAACTATATTCATATATGCAAGTTCACACCTTTTTAGCCTATGTTTAGATTCATGACAATACCAAGTTTATGCAAGTTTATGTTGTAATCCTTATTTGTAACTTAGATCCAATTTGTATATTATACAAATTTGCGATGTTTCTTCCCTTTTACGTCATCAGACTAATTGCTAGTCCAATATATATATATATATATATATATATATCATGATAAGCGAATGAACAACGTGGGGACGATGGGGGTAATATTGAATATACACATATTAAGAATTGGCATAAATAGCCTTGAAAAGGAATATAATTAATTTAAGACAATAATTGGGAAAAATAGGTATTTATGGACATAATTTAGGTGACAATTATGGACATAAGTATATTTGGAATTTATTTACAAATTTGAATAGGGGTATTAATCCAATTTGGGGTTAAATAAAGATATGTAATAATAAACCGTGTAAGACACAAGGTTAGACTCTTTTGTTGTGTAAAACTGCCCGGACCCGCCCGACAAATCTAGCAGCCACAAATGGCAGTCTAATGTGAGAGGTCAAAGGCATGAATTAAATGCGTAACAGTTGTAAAGACACGAGATTAGGCTCGTTTGTGGTGTAAGACTGCCCGGACCCGCCTGACAAATCCAGCAGCCACAAATGCCAGTCTAATGTGAGAGGTCTTTACAAGGTTACGTTTTTTAATGAATTAAGAAACACTTAACCAGATAAACATGTGGTGGGACATGGGGGGTTAAGTGGGTGCCTTGGGTGGCATGTAAAGTTAAGAGGGTGCCTTGGGTGGCATGAGAAATACGATTAGATGCACTTAACCAAGATTGAAACATGTAAGAAGACATGAATAAGAATGGGGTTAAGTGGGGAAAACCTTAGAAGGGACCAAGCATAGGTGGAAAGCTTGTGTCATACATGAGGGCCCTTTTCAAATTAGTAACCCATTAAGTATCTTTGTGGGCTCGACCCAAGTCGAGGACGGGACACGCGTATTGGGTTTGATTGTAAGAGGTCAAAACGGGTTAGCGGTGGCAAAGCAAGTCCAACAGGGTCATGTGCGTGTGTGGCCCCGGGCTGGTAGGTAAGCCGTTGTTGCATCATGTAGATATAAGCCGTGCATTTTTGGTGGTATCGGGTTGCCACTTTGGGGAGTGATACACCCCACTGTGGGGCCAGTACGGGTATCTACGAGTTAGGAAGCCGATCGAATGGGGGTAGTGGGTACACCTAGTGGAGATAGGGGCAGGCGGCACCTATGAAGGCAGCTAGGGGTACACGAAACTACCATTATCAATATTAAGTTTGGTAGGTGGGATCAACTTTTAGGGTGTTTGGTGTAGTGCAATGTAGTAATTATCTTATAATGATTAGGTGCGCCTTTAACGTTATCTTTGTTCATCTTATTCCTTTGGTTGCTCTGACATGCCCATTGGTTCACAGTCATTTCCTTATTTTCTAGCTTATGCATTATCCTAGTTACTTAATGATTATATTGTTAAAGTTATTGCACTCGCCAGACTTTATGTCTGACCCCCTTTGTTTCCACCTCTTTTCTTCCTTCCCCCCCAGGTGCTCAGGGTGGGACTAGAACTAGTGGAGCTTGATTTGGACAGCTTTATCTCTCTCTTTTTGGAAGTTGCTTGGATCGCTGATGTAAAGTTCAGCCTATCTTATTTATGGCTATTTTATGTTGGGGTTATGTCTTTTATTTTATGTACTCAGAACTTATTTGTCAAGATGGATAATAAGTGTATTTGGTTTTGTAGTTGGTTTTTGATGTGATGTAACCAAACTATTTCTCCGCTGCAATAAAAGTGGTTTTTGTTTTCCAAGTATTAATATATTTATCTGTCTTGTTTACTTTTCTGTTCTATACACAAAAAATGCTCCACCAAAATTAAGGCATTCCCTTTGTGATGACCTTAACGGAGGTGGGGTGTCACAATAATAAACATTAGGCTTTGGGTGTTGTGAAATTCTTATTTTTTGGGTTTGATTCACTTGGTTCTTACATTAAATGTTCATACATGTTTGTGTATTAAAACTTAAGATTTGTGTATTGTAAATTAATAGGTTTAAACATCTATTTTAAATAGATATGTTTGAACATATTATATTCAATATATTAGGATCTTAAGTTTTTGTGTGCGATATAAAATAAAAAGTGAAGCAGCGCCAAAAGAAAGGATTTTGCATATGTAGTTGATTTATTGCACCTTGCCTATACTTTTATTGTTTAAATAATGATTCAAACCTAGGTTGCAAGTTCTATCTGTATGTGTTGTTATTTCCTTTTTTTACCATTGAATGAGAATATGCATGTTGGACCATATTAATTGATTGGAAAATTAACTTGTATACCTTAATTGTTGATTAACATTTCAAGCGTGTTAAGTCATTATTCTCGTGCGCTAATTTCACGCCTATTAATTTATACATTTATAGCATAATTAAATGTAATATTAATGCATATTAGATGCATACTAAATAAGTTTAAATTAGGAAATAGAATTTGAATGTTCTCATGGGGAATTGTATGCGTGTGAGTTAATGACACATAGACACGAGGTTAACCATTACTTGTAGTAGAAGCCTGCCCGGACCAACAAGCGTATCCAGCATCTACAAGTAAGACTAATTAATGTGAGAGGTCTAGGTGCCATGGGCCATTACATAATTACACTAAAACGCAGGGTTAAACACAACTTTAGTAGAAGCCTGTCCGGAACCATATGGAAAATCTAGCATATGTAAATGGTTATTTTAATGTTAGATGCCGTGTGTGTGTGTGTGTGTATTATTTGTGTGTTAAGTAAGCCTGCATTGAGAAGGTATTAAGTGGTTAGGACCAGAGTCATGTGACCCGCCCTACTAGGTCTTAAATGGTTGTTGGGTCTGTCTTTCTCTTAAAAGGTATTAAATGGTCCTAATAGACAATGTCGTATGAGTGGGGTAGTTCTTCAGAAGTGTCCGCTTATTATATAGGGACTTATAAGTGAGGGATGACCTAGGGACAATTTATAAAAGAGGCCTAAAGGAATCACCATATAAGGGAAGTGTTAGATGACTAAGAGTTCACCCATAAGGACAAAAATATAGTAATGAAGGGGGTCCGCCAAGAGGGTCTTAAACGATATTGTGTTCCTACCTAAACTTGGTATTAAGTGAGTGCTTACTATCTCTCGACCTATGTGGAGTATACATTTGATAACATCGACGTTAGAGACGAGGTATTAAGTTGTTAGGGGTCCTCCATAGAGTAATAAGTGATAGTAGAAATCCGCCCTTAAATAAATTTAGGAAACGACCTTAAGTGACCAAGTATAGCCCGCCCGTGGGGTATTAAGTGACTGTAAGGATGTCTACCCTTATATGACCATGTAGGCCTTAAGTGACTGTAAGGATGTTCGCATCATATGTTTAGTTGTGTGAGTTTGCTTGCGTAGACATAACACGAAGAATTTTCACTGGCAAATACAAGAGATATCATTCCTAAACTTATATGATTTTCATTCACTAGAACTTTATGTTCCGACCTCCCTCCTATTAACATAAATATGTTTGGTAAGTGAGGACGCTTGGGATTAGTGATGATCAATGATGCTGTGAGGATGGAACCTAACGACGGAGGCTTTAGTTATTTATGGCACTATTATTGTTATTATCATTATGTTATTGGGATAGTTGTTATGTTAATGTACCTTATATTTAAGACTTGTTGTATCATGAAATTTGTGATGGTTTTATTTACGGGACATCTATATTGGGATATTATATTTTATCCCTTACGTTGTGTGAGACTCTAATTTCGTTTAAATTACTCTTTTATATCTATTTTAGCATTTCCTTATAGAAACCAATGATCTGTTTAGAATGGTTTTAAGTTCTGATGAGCCTTTTCTAGATCGAAATTTAGGTACATTCCAGGCGGTTTGTTACATGTGGTACCAGAGCATAGGTTACCCGAATACGAGGAAATTATACGTATGAGAGGCGTACTTGTTATTTTGAAAAAGAATTATCAAAAGTTTTACTATATATAAGTGTGTATATATATTTATTTAAGGTACGCGTATCTCTAAAAAATAATTTATGCATATCTTTCTCAGAAAGAATTGACCTTAATTTCTTGAAACACCTTAAAAATCATGCGGTGATTTAGTAGCTTCCTTAGCAATTTAGAAGCCTATAGGCACATAAGGCCCGTAAGGACCACAAGTTTGGAATGTGGAAAGGATTGGAACTCCCAATTTAACAGGTAATAAATGGAGATTAGTTTAGTGGCTTATTTACTGTTTATGGGAAAGATAAGGAAAAGATAATAGGAAGAATTTAAAATAGGTGTCAGTTAGGATAATTGTTAATAAGGATAAATTATTGTTCATAACATAAGGATATATTATGATTTTAGGAAAAACGGATGAATATCTATGTTAAATGGAATAAACTTCCATGTTAGCAAATATGAAGATTCAAATTTAAAGAGAACACTAAATGGTCAAAAAATTAAAGGCATTAGAAACGAAAAATATTAATGAGGCAATTAAGACCATTTATGCGAGGGAATGAATATTTGATTTTAAATAAGGAATTTAATGTCTATAAGAGTGAGCATTATTTAACGGATAAGATGGACATAAAGGACATTTATAGAGTCAACTATTAGGAATGTCAAAAAATGAAAAAAATAAGGACATATAAAAAATTATTTAAAGACGACAGATTTCCGTAAAATAGTGTGTTAGAAAGATAAGAGGCATAATAAGAAAGTTTAAACGAAAAGATCAAAAAATGTTAAGAAGCCTATAAAAACGGGTTTTTCATAGTACCACCAAATTATTGGTAAAAATGCAATTTTATAGAAAATGTGAAATATTCTGTAGAAGAGCTTAAGTTACGAAACTTTTTCTGTGGAAAAAAGAATTGAAAAATAAGATTTTTGGAAATACAGATATTTCTAGAAGACCTTGGAATATTTACCATTTTCTCTATTAAACAAATTAAAAATATAAATTTTTGAGAAAAACAGAAGGTGAATTCTTTAAAAATTAATAAATAGTTAATGGTAAACTAAAAAGTTGGGTTTATAAGTTTTAACAATGAATTTATGAATCAAGAGGTTCCAACTTTTGTTTTACCCATATTTCATGTGTTAAGTTGCACATAAAATTAACAAATTTGAAAAGAATCTTTTCTTCAAAATCTTATATAAATTATGATAATAAATTTGACATTTAGTTAGACATAAAAGGAGGAAGAAAAGAAGACATATAACGGTTTTGTTGGAAAAATGAAATAGATACACTCATTTAAAAGAGAATGGATATGAAACGACTATTCCAATGAATTAATTTAGTAGTTCATAATTTATTTATGACTATTAAAGTAAATGTTGTAAAGCAGAGCAAATAAAAAGGGGTAATGGATAGTTATGTTTTCGATAAAAACATTCATGAATAATTAAGAGTTTTCAAAATCCAAATGTACATTAATGAGAAATCTGATAGGAGTATACGTGCATGGTAGTAAAAGTTTAAAACCATATTGATAAAATGAACGCAATCTTAGATTGGTACTTTGAAACATATTTCTGAAAGTAATAACGTAATTTGAAAATATAGAAATGAATGTTGCTTCTTAATTGGACGCTAAATATTAGGGTCCTGGTATCAAATAAAAATGATCATTTATCTCAAACATTTGTCCTTTTTGAGGGGTATTAAAGACTGACATTCAAAATGCAAATAGAAGACGAGTGTTAAAATATGAGAGTTTACTTTACTCTTAATTCAAGGATTTATGAGCATTTAATAAATGTTTACTGAAAGTTATAAATTTTAAAATGGAGTATCTATTATTTACATGGAACATTTTGTAAGAAATAAATGTCATTAGACATTTTACGAGACTTAATTGTTGCCTTATTCAATATTGGATATTTAATTAAGATTCTATTTTTCTAAAACAGAATGAGCATTTATTTTACTAGTCACAAAAAAGTTTCTATTAACCATTTTGAAAGTGATAATGGCTAACATTCATATCATTGATAAAGATAAGTGTTTAAAAAGGAAAATTATCCTGGCCCGCTCTTACTTTAAACATTTAATAAACACTTGGAAAGAGACATTTAAATCTTTATTGTGATATTTTTCTTAATAAATGATGTTTTATTAAAACAAAACATGTGTTTCAGTAAGCATCAGAGTCTTCACAAAAATTTAACATTCCAGGTTTTAATAAGGTATTAAACACCTATTTTTGAATTTGTTTAAGTTTGAGAAATAATAAAGATATAATAATATTCTGAAACGTATTTTTTTGCGTAACCACTAAAATTTCACTTTATAAAAAACAAATAACTCTGGAGTAAATAGAGATAGCTAATTTGGTAAGTTAGAATTAGTAACTAGGACTAAGTAAGAATAAGTCGTACAATCCAATCTGGAAATTTCAGTGTCAGTCCCAGAAGTTTTGAAAATATGGTGAAGTATAAGTATTTCCAGAATTAAGGGTTGTAAACTAGGTTTCCCAAGGAATTTATGAACTAGCACGTTTATAACCGTATCTAACGATCAGTAATATATACTTCGGTTCACCACTAAAAATGGATGATGGGCTACTTATCAGTGCAGTAGAGTCACTATGACTCGAGGGGCAAGGTGATGGTAGCAAGACTACGTTATCAGTGCAGTAGAGTCATTATGACTCGAGGGGCAAAGTGATGCGTAGAAAGACTATGAGCCAGTGCAGTGGGGTCATTGTGGCCCCATGGGGCAGAGTGGACATAGTAAAGGATTAGTGAGGCTATGAGCCAGTGCAGTGGGGTCATTGCGACTCCATGGGGCAAAGTGGACATAGCAAAGGATTAGTGGCTATGTATCAGTGCAGTGAAGCCATTTATGACTTCATGGGGGGCAAAGTGATCATAGCAAGGTATGTTGGGTGATCGAAGTGGTGAATATCGTATGCTTTATGCACTGAGTGAGAGATGTGAGGATGGATGCTATGTTTGATTGTTTGCCATCACTATGACATGCACACCCCCACCCCCGTTATCTTTACACCATTTGAAATGGCACCTTAGAGTGTTGTACAGTATGTAGTGCTAACTCTTTGGTTGCAGGTCCAGGTTCAGGTATGTTTTAGTCTACCTGTTATTGTTCTGTTTAGGCGCTTATCGCTCATACCAGGCTTTATGTCTGACCCAGAGTTTTATGTCTCTTCTTATTACTCTGGGTGCTCACACGAGCAGACTAGAGACAGGTTAGCTGGTGATGCGCGAGTAGCTGATTCGGAGGCGAGCATGAGGCTTCCACGTATGATATATAGATATTCTCCCTGTGTCGTTGGTGGTCGCTACTTGGGCATTAGTAGCGTACCTCCCTTATCTTGCTTTGCTTTCTGAAACAGTTTGAAAAGTTGTAATAATGTTAACTTTGGATCATAAGCTGTACTTGGATTTTCCGCTGCTATGTTAGTTGTTTCAGCTTATGCACTGTCTCACCTGTTTTATGTCAATTATGTTATTATTATTTTTTGTTCTATGTGCTGTGAGACATTCTACAGGTTGCCTATTAGTTCATTCTCTTCTTTCTTTTCTTCCGACGACCATTCCGTGCTAGCTGGGCATGTGTACAGCGCACTTACGGAGAGGAAATGCCGGCTGGTGCGGGGCGGGCCTTCACACTTGGTATCAGAGCTCTAGGTTGCGTAGTTAACCTAGGGAAGACACTAGGGAGAGATAGTACGTATATGAGAGAGCGTATTTGTGATTACTTTGGTTTTCAAAAGCTATATATATAGATATACTATTAGTAGTATAAGAATGAAGTCGTACTGCACTAGCACCTCTATGGGGTCGTTAATCGTTTCCTCTTTATAGATTGAACGATGAGCCGATATGCTAGAGGTGCTGGTAGGCGGACCAATAATGGGAATGATCCTGATATGAGGACGATGTTCACTAACTTTATGAGGGAGATGCTTAGGGATGTTCAAGGAGCAGTACCCAATCCCGGAAATGGTGGTGGTCCAGTAGTGCAGGCGCCTAGGGTCGATTTCGCCAAGTTGTGCAAGGATTACACTAACCTTGGTGGGAAGCCGTTCCATGGAACGGAGTTGGCCACAGATGTTCAGGATTGGTTGGATAGATGTGATCGTATCTTCGACAACTTGGGTATCGAGGATGCGATGAAGAGAAGGCTAGCGTCTCGTCAGCTGCAAGGGCGAGCGATGAATTGGTGGAATGCCATTAGAACAGCTACTCCCGAAGATCAGGTTACTTGGGATCAGTTCAAGGCTCGCTTTAGCGAGAAGTTTATTCCAGCTGCCCAGAAGTCAGTGTTGTTTAAGAGTTTCTTGGAACTCAAGCAGAATGGTAGGGCAGTCTCTGACCATATTGTTGAGTTCGACACTTTGTCGAAGTATGGACTATCTCTTATCGATACTCCTGAGAAGAAGAATGAGAAGTTCATTACTGGATTGGATGGATACTTAGGGGAAAGGCTTATCAACCACATCGATGAGACTTTTGAATCGATTATGGGGAAAGCATTGAGGTCAGAGAGTCTTTACCCTAAGCCGAAGACTGAGGCTGCATCTGTAGAAGGGCTGAAGCCGCAAGCAGGCGGTGGAGGCAAGAACAACTCTCAGAATAAGAGGAAACAGAACCAATCTAAGGATGGCCAGAAAAAGAAAGATGTTGAGTGCTTCAGCTGTGGTAAAAAGGGCCATTATGCTAAAGAATGTCGGGCCAAGCCAGCGGCCAAGTGGGACATCATAAGGATAAGTGTCCACAGCCTCTTAAAGAGAAGCAGATTGTGAAAGCATATGCTATTAATGCTGTTCCTTCTTCGTCGAATGCCCCAACTGCGGCGGAGAAAGGAAAGAAAGTCGTTATTCAAGGTATGCTTTCTATTTATGATGTACCAGTTCGAGTTTTGTTTGATACTGGGGCTTCTCGTTCCTTCATATCTAGTGGCCTGGTAGATAGGTTGGGACTGGAACCCGAGATAGTCGATAGACCGTTGGTTGTGACGAACCCGATTGGTGGTTCGACTAGCCTTAGTATGATTTGCCGAAATTTGGTCTTATCGAGTCATGGATGTATGTTTGTTTGTGATTGCTTTATTTTGGGCTTTACTGGGTATGGCATTATATTGGGGGTCGATTAGCTCTAAAGATACGGGGTGGTGGTAGACTGTGAGGGCTTTTTGGTGACAGTTAGGGCAGATGATGGGCGGAGGGTAGTGTTTGGTAGTCTACCTAGTGATGGGGTAATGGCTAGTTTTATAAATTCCCTCGACATCCCGCATGATGAGTTGTCAGACGTGCCCGTGGTTGGCTAGTATCTGGACGTCTTCGAGGAGGTGACCGGGCTTCCACCACACCGAGAGATTGAGTTCCGTATTGATTTAGTGAAAGATGCCAGACCTATAGTGATGCCACTTCGCCGTATGGCACCAAGGGAGCAGCGAGAGCTTGGGGTGCAAGTCAGCAATCTTTTGAAGAAGGGATTTATTAGAAGAAGTGTCTCCGAGTAGGGAGCACCAGTTGTATTTGCCATTAAGGCAGATGGTTCCCTTCGTTTGTGTGTGGACTATCACGAGTTGAATAAGGTAACGAGGATGAATAAGTATCCTCTACCGCGGATAGATGATTTGTTTGATCAACTGGAAGGAGCAAGAGTGTTCTCCCAGTTGGACCTCGCGACAGGATTTCATCAGCTCCGAGTAGCGGATGAGAGTGTTCCGAAAACGACATTTAGGACGCCGTCTGGATTCTATGAGTGGTTGGTCATGCAATTTGGGTTGACCAATGCACCAGCCTACTTTGTGGATCTTATGAATCGAGTATTCAGAGATCAGTTGAATAAGTTTGTTCTTGTGTTCGTAGACGATATCCTTGTTTACTCGAGGACAGAGGAGGAACACAAGGGACACTTGAGGATAATGATGGAGGTGTTGAGGAAACACCAATTGAAAGCGAAATTCTCTAAGTGTCACTTTTGGAGAAGGGAAGTGAGATTCTTGGGCCATGTTGTTTCAGAGAATGGTATTGCCGTGGACCCTGCGAAGGTGGCTACGGTACAGGATTGGCCTACGCCCAAGAATGCAACAGATGTAAGAAGTTTCTTGGGGTTAGCCGGATATTATCGTAAGTTTATCCAGGACTTCTCCAAGATAGCAGCACCGTTGACTCAGTTGACTAAGAAGAATCAGTCCTTCGTCTGGGACGGAGTGTGTGAGAATGCATTCAAGAGTCTAAAAGAAAAGTTGACGCGTGCGCCAGTATTAGTCATTCCTAAAGGGAATAAAGAGATGCCGGTATACACGGATGCTTGTGGTACCGGACTAGGTGCTGTATTGATGCAAGGAGGTAGGGTTGTAGCTTATGCTAGTCGGCAACTAAAGCCACATGAGAAAAGGTACCCTACCCATGATTTGGAATTAGCCGCGATCGTGTTTGCGCCAAAGATGTGGAGACATTATCTCTTGGGAGAAAAATTTGAGTTGTTTACCGATCATAAATCGCTAAAGTATCTCTTCTGTCAGAAAGATCTGAATCTCCGTCAGCAGAAATGGTTAGAGTTCTTGGCTTCGTATGATTTTGATATCGCATACACACCTAGGAAAGGTAATGCGGTAGCCGATGCCTTGAGTAGGAGACATGCCAGTTTAGGGGCTATGTTTCTTGAATGGAAGCAACTGGAGTATATCGCAGGGTTTGATTTCAGACCAAAGTGCGAATTGAATCCAGAAGTGCTAGCTAGTTTGGCGATCAGGCCCATTTTGATAGAGCGGATTGGTTCCAGCCAGAGGGATTCCTAATCTATTGGAAATCATCTCCAAGTTAGAGATGGACATCGACGGTGAGGAGATGAATTTATATGGGCTTGATCGAGAAGGATGGCTTAGAAAGAATGGAAGACTAGTTGTACCCAACGTGAATGGTTTGAGAGATGAAGTGCTTAGAGAATGTCATCACTCAAAACTGACTATACATCCCGGTGGTAATAAGATGTATCGAGACATGAGACAGACTTACTACTGGGAAGGGATGAAAAGAGACGTTGGGAAGTTTATATCCAAATGCATGAATTGCCAGCTAGTTAAAGCCGAGCAAAAGAAGCCTAGTGGTTTGTTGCAACCATTAGAAATTCCCGAATGGAAATTGGAGCAAGTCTCGATGGATTTCATCGATGGTTTACTGAGTACTAGATCGGGACATGATAGCATTTGGGTAATTGTGGATCGATTGACTAAGAGTGCAAGATTTATACCAGTCAAATCGACCAGAACGGCAGCTAAGTTAGCAGAATTGTATATGAAGTGGGTAGTGAGATTTCATGGAGTACCTAAAAGCATTGTGAGTGGCCGAGACCCGTTGTTTACTAGTGGGTTTTGGAAGAGCATACAAGAGGCTCTAGGGTCAGAATTACGTCTCAGTACCGCATATCATCCTCAGACCGACGGTCAGACGGAGAGGACGAATCGTATATTGGAAGATCTCTTGAGAGCTTGTATATTGGATTTTGGTGGATCATGGGATGACCATTTGCATCTAGTAGAATTTGAATGTAATAATAGCTACCAATCCAGTATCGGTATGGCTCCATATGAAGCTTTGTACGGAAGACCGTGCAACTCACCATCATGTTGGATAGAGACTGGCGAGAAGTTTATGCTTGGACCAGATGTAGTGAGGGAGACTTCAGATAAGATTAAGATCATTCAACAACGAATGAAGGCTGCCCAGGATAGGCAGAAGAGTTATGCTGATAAAAGGAGAAGAGACTTAAAATTCTCCGTTGGTGACTTGGTGTTTGTCAAGATTTCTCCGTTGAAGAGCGTGATACGATTTGGCAGGAGAGGCAAGTTGGCACCAAGATTTGTTGGACCATTCCCAGTTCTCGAACAAGTTGGGAATTTGGCGTATAGAGTTGACTTACCAGAGAAGATGGCGGGAGTTCACAACGTATTTCATGTTTCCCAACTAAGAAGTTCGTTCACGACCCAGATATGACTATTTCACCTGATCAGTTAGAGGACTTCGAAGTAGAATCCGAGGCGGTTGGGAACTGCAAGCCGATCCGTATTGTCGAGCAAGAAACGAAGCACCTTCGAAGGAAGGCGGTGAAGCTAGTAAAGGTTCAGTGGGGCGAGAACGAGAATGACTGTACTTGGGAGACAGAGGAGAGCATTAGAAAGACGTATCCAGAACTCTTTGCCTGGAAAGATTTACTTTGCAATTTAGTTATTCCGCATGCTAGGATAGACTTGTTTTGCTTGTTTTGCATGTTTGATTGTTATTTTATGGTTGGTAGGCATGCGGGACCCTTTGTGTGTTTGGTTAGGGAATTTCGGGGGCGAAATTTCTTAAGGGGGGAGAATGTAACAACCCGCATTATACGCATCGAAGGATCGTAGAATATTTATTTCTTTCCCATATGAAGTCGTATGGTCATGCAACTTTGGGAAACAATCATTAGAGTCATTTCCTATGATCATGATTTTTGTCGATTTTTAAATGACCATTTTGCCCCTAGCTGATCTTGTTTCAGCCATAACTTTTGATTGGAAAGGAATTTTGACCTGAAACCACTTCCATTAGATTCGTTTGATGGTTTACCTTTCTGTAGAGTGGTCACATGTGAAAAACGGACTTACCGTTTGGGAGATATGGCTGAAATAAAGTTTGGAAGGTGAAAAACTGCTTAACCGGGCCAAATAGGGTGATTAGTGAATGGGCCCATAACCCATTTCGGGATTAGGATTATGGGGAGGCTGAAAAGGGTTAGAGATTCATTCCATTTTAGTTTTCTAGCCTCCACTTACCTCTTAGAAACCCTAAAAATGGCCTCCAAATCAACTTCTAATCAATGATTAAGCTTAGCAACATCAAATCAAGGGAGAACTTCACCAAATCAACGTTAGAGCTGCTGTTTAGCATTGGGATTCGCACCAAATCAGAGATTTATTTCAAATCTAAGTTTTATTTGTGGCTAAGGTGAGTGATTTGCATAGTTCCTCAATAATTATGGCTAATTAAGGGTAATTAGTGTTAATTAGCGAATTTAAACATGATAAAATTCTGGAAAAATATTTATAAAATCCGAAATGGTGTTTTAGACCTCTGATATGAATTTGGGTTAATTTGGTTAAGTTTTGCTAACCACATCATTAGTTTCACCTAAACATGTTTAAGGGGAAATATGGGGTTTTGGGTATGTTTGATCCATTTTAACCTATCATATTGATGTTTTGGTGTTTGAGGTCACTTCTACTTGTTTCTATGACTGTATGGTATGTTTTGTGATTGATTAGAATAGGTAGAATGGTCGAAAACGCCGTCGAGTGGCGTAAAAACTGCTTGTTGGAAAAGTGCAGAAAATTGGCCGATCCGGATCGGAACGGAGAAGAGGACCCGATCCGAACCACCTCCCATGCGAGTTCAGAAGCTCCGCTCCATCATCGTATGAAGAAGCTCCGCTCCGCTCCGTAGTACTGTATGGCGACGTGACTTGGAGACTCCGACCCGAACCGGGGTGCTACGAAGGAGACCGATCCGATCCAGCATCTTGTGAGGACTTCCGATCCGATCCGATCCGGAGCAGAGGAGAAGGCTTGTGCTCGAGACCCGAACCGATCCTGTGAAGAAGAAGCATTCCGATCCGAACCGAACTAGTGATTAGGGGAAGATCCGAACCGATCCGGTGATGACCAATAACCCGAGATGCAAAGGTAGTCCAAATGGAAGTTAGAGCTCAGGATCCAGTTGGAAACTAATGGGTTCACTTCATGGTTGGACTTTGCTGCGGGACGTGTGCTAAGGAGTTGTCGACGTTCGTAACTTCGGTT
This sequence comes from Allium sativum, assembly GCA_030737875.1. NCBI lineage: Eukaryota > Viridiplantae > Streptophyta > Magnoliopsida > Asparagales > Amaryllidaceae > Allium > Allium sativum. Next base: position 862,863,488 of record CM060922.1, read on the forward strand.
CACCACTGAAAATGGATGATGGGCTACTTATCAGTGCAGTAGAGTCACTATGACTCAAGGGGCAAGGTGATAGTGGCAAGACTATGTTATCAGTGCAGTAGAGTCATTATGACTCGAGGGGCAAAGTGATGC